>JAZHEH010000612.1:0-2400000 GCA_036589455.1 Ateles fusciceps
TTTTTTTTTAAGATGGGGTTTCACCATGAGATAATAAGTCTATTAACCAAAATGGAGATGTGAGAAGTATGTGTCCCTCCCCCACTACACCCCAAACTTTGGTAGATAAAAGAGGGGTGGGGAATATGACTATTTGCATTTTGGGACACTTCTGAATTTGAAACAACAGGTGGAAATGTGGGTCTGGAGCTTGAAGCAGAGATGGGCTCATTTTACAGATGAGGTAACTGAGTAGAAGCTAACATGCAACCTCCTTCCCCTTTGCTTGGCAGTAAGAACTTGGGGTTTGAGAGTACAGAGAAGATTTTAAACTGAACAAATCTTTCTAGTGATATTGGGGGTACATACATTTTGGTTAATGTAGGAGTCTCCTGAAGAAGGTAGAACATTCACTTTGGAGATACTAATTTGATTTTCACTGAAAACCTTCCTCTGTTTGATACTTTACTTGTGTAGTACAAAACGTAACTCTAACCTTTGTCAGTATAATTGTTCCCAGTGCAACCTTGGAGGTAGATTTTGATGATTTATGAGGGATCTGCTATCTTGTTCTTCTTGGGCTGGCCCCTGAATTCTTGTCTTCCATCAGGAGTCATCCCTAACACGATGGCTACCTCAAAGACCTTCCATGTTCATTTTGTACCATAAGCAAGTGCTGGTGAACTTCAAGCTTATGGCTCCCCTGACCATGCTGCACTGTGTATTTTCAACCCTTTTCTTCATGAACAAGTGAGCCAAACCTTTTTCTATAGAAGTCCCAACCATTTCAAAGAGCAAACAAAGCTTCTTCTGTTGGTTTAATGCCTCCTGCTCTCCCATTACCAAGCAGTATCATAATCTTCTCTAATCTTCAGCATCAACCCAATGAGCTTTGAGAGCTAAGGGTGCTTTACAAGTGTCCAGAAGCACGTACCTCCCCCACATTCATAGACCACTGACTGATTGATCCCAGCAGCTGGCATCACTGACCTGCACAGCCAGGCTTGGGAACACCAAATCACACATGCTTCTGCTTTCTAAAACCAGGTGTGTTGCTGCCATGGGAAATCTAATTCCAGTCCGAGGGCACCATTATTGGGAGGTGGACGTGGATGAGCATTTGGACTATATAGTTGGTGTGGCTTTTGAAGATGTCCCTAAACAGGAGGCTCTGGGAGCAAACTGCCTCTCCTGGTGCATGAGACACACATTTGCATCATCCAGGTAAAGTAAAATCTGAATACTCATGATTAAAATTTGCTTTTGAAAGATTACAGCAAGATCTTTTCACTAGCAATAATTAAGACTAGCATGGGGAGAAATGCTAGATATAGGTGATGGGGAGGAAGGCAGCAAATCACACTGCCATGTGTGTACCTATGCAACAATCTTCCATGTTCTTCACATGTACCCCCAAACCTAAAATGCAATAAAAAAAAAAAAAACAAACAAACAAAAAAAAGACTCACATTTGTTTTACAAATATTCTAAGATATTTCAAAAGTTGCTGCCAGCCACTTTCCCCTAAAGTCCAAGTAAAAGGAGAAGAGCAGCTTTTCTCTAGATTAAAAATAGCTGAAATTTATGGAGAATTACGTGCCAAGTATTCTTACATGCATTATCTCATTAACTTCTAGTAATTGTATTAGCTCATTGTAAAAATCAAAATGCTGGGTAGAGTGGCATAGGAGGATAGCTTGAGCCCTGGACTTCAAAGCCTGCCTGGGGGCAACATAGCGAGATCCTGTCTCTAAAAACACCAAAAACAAAAATAAAAGAATAAAAGAAAGACGACCCACACGTCACAGCAATTAGATAATCCAAACGACATGGATTTGGAGCTTGGATTCAAACTAAAGCAGTCTGGCTCCAAAGACAGCATTCCTAACCACTCAAGCAACTAATTTTTTCATTTCTGCTCACCTTTAGTATTAAGCCAGTAGTTTGCTTTGAAGCCCCAGTTCCATCTTTTTAAGTAAATTTGGGCAAGAGGCTCAGTGGTTATGGCTAAGTCTAGGTTTATTCCTGCTGCTGGGCACTCTTGTCTTTACACATGGAGTAGTTCCCTTAGTGGGAAGAAAGTCTCATGAAGCCCAGGCCAATGAATAAACTTTCAGATTGAGAAGGCCATGGTTACAACCTTCCTTCAGGTCAAAAACCAAAAAACAACAAGAGACCCACACTGCTTTCCCATCAACCCTTATAAAGTGGGGCCTCTAGCCCTCCTTGGTTTGATGAATCCTACTAATGTTCATCCAGTGTTCTCTGCCTATGATCCTCTATCATGTTTATTTACACATAATGTGTCATGCCCAAGCGTAGGTTTACATAGTTTTGGCCCTGAAATGTTTAGTGTTTCTCTCTTTTCAGTATTTATGGGAAGAGTCTGGCTTTCTGACTTAAAAGAAAATCTGTGTGGCCCATGGCTGATCCTGTCTCCTTACTCCTGACTCTTCAGTTAGATTTGAACTTGATGCCTGGTGCTGGGGCAGCTTTCTACAACCATGAGGAAAAGACCAAGAAAATCACAGAGATGCTGACCCTCGACCAAAGTTTCTGTTTAAGAAAATATGAAAACAACAATAAAATACTCTTTCTGTTTATTTAGCCCACTGTCAGTTAAATGTACTGATATTAACAGCCAGAAGCATTGCTAACTGATAAACTCGCCTTTGATATAAATAAGAACATCATAGACTCTTCAAACTTTCTTTATTCTAAGCAGTATAGCATTATGTTAAGAGCATTACATTAATTATAAAAAGTGATTCGGATGCAACTGGGGATAGTGCTCCACTTTTGATTGACCCACTTATTTTCACTCTTGCAATGTTTAACTTCATACTCAGCCTCACTTGAGGCTGACTAGTGGCTACTGTATTTGAGCAGTCAACATTCATGCGGTTTCTGTTTACTAAAGCATTAGCAGAAACATATACTGAAATATATACCACCATATAATAGATCCCAGATGTGTTATTATATTTTTGTAAAGAGAAGGAAAGGATATTTGGAAGAATAAGTAACCAAAGAGCATTTTCTGTCAATCTGATTGGGGTTGGTGGTAACTCATCAGGGGGAAACAAACCAAACTTGGAATTAAAATATGCTGGGATTAAGATCTGGTTCGCTTTGTTTAAATTCAACAAGCGCAAGGGATCATCGAGTCTTCCCGAAGCCAGATTACCTGTGTTAGCTCCTCTCAATAGCTCTACAGCTTTCTGGTTGCCATCCCAGCATTAAAAACAATTAAAGGAAGGCTAATGGGCTGCAGGAGCTCCAGGTCACAGAGAAGCCTGACTGGGATTCCATCCTGGCCTGTCTTACTCTAAAGTCCACATGATTGCTGCTTTCAAATATTTCCAAAAAAATTACAATGTCTGTAAACAGACAAGAAAAGCATTACTTTTAAAAAGCAAAGGCTATTCTGTGGAAGGGGAAAACTTTTTCTGGATGGCTTCAGTTGAGTGGACCACTGACATTTTTTAATAGGTGGACATTACCAAAAGAAGCATTTTAACTCTGCTATTATCATCCAGAAAAATCTCTATTTCCTGCCAGTTGTGCATTGGGCAACATGGCAGATGTGCTCTAGACGAAATAAATAAAAATAAGATTCTCACCTATTCTGGAAAAAAAACCAGTAAACTTACTGAGGAAATGGAATCCATACCAATAAAGTGACTGTACATCTATCTTTTTGGAAGTCCCTGGTTTGGGGGTCAAATTCTGAAGAGCTGAGCTTGGCTAATAGTCTATTTCTACATAATTGAGTGAGCAGAGAGAGAGAGGTAAATTTACAGCTGCAGTTATTCCATTATCCCATTCCTCAAACTCTGCCACAATAGATTTATGGAGTCATGAACCATAAGAACCTGAGGGGGTGGCCATCACGGGACGGCAATCTCGGGGCCTACTGTCATCCTCCACACACAGGCCAGAAGCAGATACATATCTGCCTTATTCCATGGACTATTTTCCCTTTTAGAGATTCCTATAGGGCTCCTTGGATTTAGGGACTACGTGTTAACCTTCCTATAGATTCCTGAGCCCTGTGAAATGACACATTGAGTAAGGAGGTAGAATAATGAACATTCCAGGATGGCTCTATATTTTAAGGCAGAGAGTAGCTTCTGGGAAGTTCTCCTTGTATGACTCTCTCAGTTGTAGTTACTGGCACACTCTCCAGGTGCTAGCATGTGGATACTACTTAAAATTTAATCTAACTTGTTACCCTCTCCACAGTCTACAACTGGGATAGCTGGATTTCACAAAGAAGTAACCCAAGACAGCTAGAACTTTACTCATTCTACTATCCATAAAATATTAAAAACATACAGCTCTCAGGAGGCTTGGAGCCTGGGCTTACAAACAGAAGGAGATGAAAGGAGGCTATAAATTACTTCACCTGGATGGGCTTGGGCCCAAGAGCATCCTAAACTTTCAGCAACGTGCGGATGGAGGGAGAATGGGGAAAAATCTACTCAATAAATCCAGTATGGGTGGAGTTACTAATTAAAAGCCAGCCTCTGAGAGGATACTCAGGCCTTGTAGAGGGCTATATAATGATTTTATCGCATTCTGGAAGCTGCCCAACAGCAGAGTGAGGAACAGTTGCAGGAAATTCTTGCCATTTACTAAGGAATCATTGAGATGGAGCCAAAGACTCTCAACCTGAAATTATACAGAAAGACACTTCCCAGAGGTCAGGTCATCAATGTAAAATCCAGTCCCCAGGGAAGCGGGGGAGTTGGGTATCGCAGGAGGGCCCTGTTGAGGTTGGCTGAAGTTGCTGGACACTAAGCACAAAGGCTCAGAATTTAGAGGGGATGTTTAGACAGAAGAACATCCCATGGTCTGGCTCCACTTGGCCACCAGGAGAGCTAAGATTTGAATAGCAGGTTTGCTTCCAGCAGAAAAGTCTTTGATTTACTTGGCAGCCAGGAGAGTCAGAGGGTCTTCATGGGAGCTGAACAGTCATAGTCACACCCCCGAGTCCTGGGACTGGGAGCCTGACTCAACTCCAAACCCTTCAAGGGGAAAGATGGAGGCTGTTGATGCAGCTGCTTATGGAAGGGACTGGTTTACCAGTCACCCGCTCCCTCCTACCTCCTTGAGGATTTGTCTCCATCAAGTGGAAATGGACCTCTGACGCCTCCATCCATTTCATGTCCTCTCTTATGGTCAGCTTGCATCAAGCTGCCTTGGGTTCTGCTTCCTTCTTCCTTCTGCTCTGCTGATGCATCTTGCTGTTGACACCTCACCTCATCCTTTACCAGACTTGATACTTGGAACCACTTCTACAGTTTTGACTTTTGCTTCCCTGGTCAATACAGTTCAGATCCTGCCTGGCTGTACTTCTTTCATTTGCCCTACCTAGGTTTGGTGATCTTGTACCTCAGCACAGACCCCTTGGGGGAAGCAATCCTGCCAGGGGTACCCAGGCCCAGGTACAAGATCCAGGCAGAAATTGGGTGGGCTGAGGCCTGCTGGTGAGCATCATCAGCGGACCAGCAGCAAGCTACTGGAGAAGAGAGAGAGAATAGGTGACAAGGAAGGAGTCAGATTTCTGCTCTTTGGATCAAGGGCTCACAATATATTCTCCAAATTACTGATATGTTACTTTTCAGAAAGTCCCTAAGAGTAGGGGATACATCTTCAACAGGTAGTGTGTGGGGATTTAAACAATACATTTTGACACAAGAACAAAGTAAGGCCAAAGTTGGAACAAAATGTCCTCAGATGATAGAAGCTGTCTCTCCCATCACACACCCACACACACACACACACCACTTGACATGCTTGTAGATTACAGTTGCACATGGGACATGAACACTTATCACTCCAAGGAAGATGGAAATAGCTATCGGACTTCTTTCCTGAGCTGCAAGTGCGTGCCTGCTCACAGGCAGAAGGAGTTGTGGTGTTTCCCAGCCACCTGTCCACTCAACCCCAGGCCTGGCCACGCAGAAGGGAGCCGTGGGGTATTCTCTCACACCAGGCAGCACTAACTTGGGAGCTGGCTCCTTGCTTCCTGGTGCCATTGGCAACTGTCCCACAAACCCTTCCACCACCCACCAACATACCCAAAACATACTTCAGGGAAATGAAAAAAACTGCTCCTGCTGAATCTCTGCGGTCCCTCAGATCTCCTTAATCATTTCCGGAAATTCTGGGGCAGCCCCAAAGTAGAAGCAGCTCTAACTGTGGAAATCGCTTCTGCCTGCAGCATCTGTCTTCCAGCCTGACAGTTGTACCGGGGGTTATTTTTATAGTCGATTCTGCCTCAGGGACCAAGGTTTGAAACTAGCTTAAGAAATTTAGATGAAACAAATTTGCAAGTCTCAGCTGAAATCTTGGAGCAGGTGATATAGGATCAGGGGTACCTAACCGCTCTAAGTGCTTTCTCATCATTTTAAAAACCATGTTGTCAGCCTAAAATAGGAAGAGGAAACCAACCGAGTTTTGATGATGCTTACAAGTTGATTTCCTGCCTTCATTCTCAAATAGTTCTGCTGAACTCTTTGGCTGCTGGTTTTAGAAACTACACTATAAATACAAATAGTAACAATACTACTGCTTGGTATTTACATGAGAGATCCTCCTCCACAGTGACTGCCAGGTGCTTTCCAAATTGTCTGATGTGTACAGTCTGTGCTTGGGTCAGAAGTCCACTGTTCTACAGGTCTTTTAAAAACTTTTTTTCCAGTGACTTCAATTTCCACATCTAAAAGAGAAGTGCCTACTGTGTAAGTACTGACTGTCTCAGCTTTTCTCTTCCTTATGCCCCCTTTTAGCTCTCTGCTCCCCCTCAGTCCCTCTTGCTACTACCCATCCAAATTCAAAGTAGTGGATTTAATAGTAGGTGCAGTATGAGTTGTAGTCAGTGTTGGAGGGAGGATGCAATGGAAGGAATGTTTGTGTTCTCCCAAAATTAGTATGTTTAAATTCGAACCCCCAATGTGATGGTATTAGGATGGGCCTTTGGGAGATGATTAGGTCATGAGGATCCTCCATGAATGGGATTAGTGCCCTTAAAAAAGAGACCCAGAGAACTAATTGTCTTGCCTTCTTTCCACCATGTGAGGACATAGAAGTAGGTAGGCTTTTGCAACCAAGAAGAAGTCTCTCATCAGAACTCAACCCTGCTGCCACCTTGATCTTGGACTTCCAGCCTCCATGACAGTGAGAAACACATTTCTGTTTTTTATAAGCCACTCAGTCTATGGTATTTTGCTATAGTGGCTAGAGCTGCTTAAGACAGAGGATGTTGTGATTTGCACAGTGAAGAGAAAAGATGCCTTTTCTTTCTCTACCTGAAGTCCTGTTTAAAAAAAAAAAAAAGTCTCCATAGAGAGTAGAATGATGGTTACCAGAGGCTGGGAAGACTAGTTGGGGTTGTGGTGGGGAAATGAGATGATTAATGGGCAAAAATATAGTTAGATAAAAAAAAATAAGATTTAGTATCTGTTAGTACAACAGGGTGACTACATTCAATAATAATTTATTACACATTTTTAAAATAACTAAAAGAGAATAATGGGAATGTTTGTAAAACAAATAAATGATAAATGTTTTTGGTAATGGATACCCATTTACCCTGATGTGATTGTTGTGCATTGCATGCCTGTATCACAATGTCTCATGTATCCCATAATTATATATGCCTACTATGTACCCATAAAACATTTTTAAAAAATAATCTCGACAATCATCAGGTCCCTGTTGTTTACCTAAAGAATTAGAGACTTGGACTTATTTTTCTGAGGTTCCTAACAACTCTGATGATGATCATTCTAAGAGCCTGTCATGACTCACTTTTGGATCATCAAGGTGGAAACCTATTGCCTTTCCTTTGTCCCCAGATACTTTCTCTCACCTAACTTGCTATAAAATGAATATTTCTCCCACCTCTTCTCTCCCAAGTAGCGTGTTTTTTCCTGTCATGAAATGTCAACAACAAAAAAAGATATTTCTGCCATAATTCTACCCTACTTTAAAAATCTTTGAAGATACTTTTGTTGTAACAATGATTAGGGAATTCTACTGGCATTAAGGTGGTGGGAAGTCAGGGATGCCCCACACCATGCAGGGTTCAGACAGTGTCTGGCATATTCACAGATGCTTAACAAATATTTGTTTACTGAGTGAGCAGCTGCAGGGGCCATCATTTCTGAGACCTCACTCCTTAGGGGAGCAACCTGCTTATCTGAGCACCTTCAGGTGGGTCATGCACACACACCAGTAGGACAATGTCTTCACATAAGAATGACAATCTTTGTACAATTACTCATTCTCCTTCTCTCTAAGCTGTTACTCTTTCAGGCAGAGACTTGGTGGTCATTAGAGCTGTTCACAAATATTCCCAGATCTCCTCCTTCTGGACATAGAATAAGATTACACTTTCCTACCCTTTCAACGCTAGCTGTGATCATATAACTTGCTTGGTCAATAAAATACGATGTGAAGTGATGCGTATCATTTCTAGGGAGAGGCTTCAGAGCCAGGGTGCAATTCACCATCTCCCATTCCTGTAGCCACAGCAGTCATGGATCCTTATCATGAGACAGTGCCTCCAAGTGACTGACTGGCTGGGGTGAGCAGAGTCTCCCTGCCAAGCTGTGTTGGATGGGTAGAATCCAAGTTTCACCATGATAGACTCATAACAGAATGTGAACGAGAAATCATGTGCTGTCTTGTTAAGCCACTGAGATTTGGTGGTTATTTGCTACCACCATAACTTTTCTTCTGACTGCTATAGTCTAATCTGGAGGTTTTTTTTGTTTGTTTGTTTGTTTTGTTTTTTTGTTTTTTTTTGATCAAGTTTTATTCTTGTTGCCCAGACTGGAGTAAAACGTTGTGATCTCAGCTCACCACAGCCTCCACCTCCTGGGTTAATCTCCTGCTTCAGTCTCCCGAGTAGCTGGGATTACAGGCATGTGCCACCACACCTGGCTAATTTTTTGTATTTTTAGTAGAAACAGGGTTTCTCCATGTTGGTCAAACTGGTCTCAATCTCCCAACCTCAGGAGATCCAACCGCCTTGGCCACTCCACCCAGCAAATTAAGCGTGCATTGGCCAGGAAACATACCCCGGCCTCCCACGTGGCAGGTGAGAATTCTATCACTGAATCACCAATCCCACCGGCATTTTACAAGGAAACCAATAAAAAGTGTTCCTGCTTCTTCACCCAACAACTGAACAAAATAAGAAATATGACAAAAAGGAAGACAGATGGAGGCCAAACTCTTAGCTTTATTATTAATTTAATCCATACAACACAGGACTGAAGCAGTGATCCTCATGAAGTGTAGGGGTAGTGGGGGATGTGTAGGGGGCAGACCTGCTCAGCCAAGTGTACAGGTTTATCTGGCCATTGGCTCTGACTCCAGCTAGAGTAGGTACATTATTATTTTTCTAGGATGGCATCACAAATATCAGACTGTGTGGCTTAAACAACAAAGCTTTCTGTTCTTATAGTTTCAGAGGCTAAAGTCTAGGGTCAAGGTGTCATCACAGGTGGTTTCTTTGGAAGCCTCTCTGTTTGGCTTGTAGATGGTCATCTTCTTCTATTTGTATCTTTACATGGTCAGAGAGGGAACTCTGTGTGTGTCTGTGGCCTAATCTTCTCTTCCGATAAGGACACCACTTAGTTATATTGGACTAAAGCCTATTCCAATGACCTTATTTAACCTTAATTAGTCCTGTAAAGACCCTATCTCCGAATATAGTCACATGCTAAGGTATGGGGGTTCAATACTGAGCTTAGAAATTTGCAAGGGAGGAGGAGACACAATTCAGCTCACAAAAGTAGGCTTCTTAGCTGGCAAAGTAACTGCAAAGAGCAAAACAGATGAAGCTGAGATAATGCCCCGTTACAGTCTTTGCAAGTGGACTATTCACACATCACTTATTCCAAACTGACCATTCATCTCTCCCTCAACCTCTTTAAGGGCGGTATAAAGGGGTGAAGAGATGCCAGTTTTTTTCCCACCAGTGGAACTCCTTCCACATGGAGGAAACATCATGGGGAAACTTCCCTGTGGTGTGGGGAAGACATGTGTCCCTACGAACAGTCCGCATCTGATTCACCCCTATGCCCTCACCACCTAATGCAGGACTTGGTTCATGGAAGGCTCTCAGGAAGACAAAACGGTCTCTTTTGTGACACGTCTTACATTGCTTTGTTTTTTTGCTTACAACACTGCTGTGCCATATTACTCTTTGGTCCGTTTGTCTCTTTTTTTTTTTTTTGAGACAGAGTCTCACTCTGTCACCAGGCGCCAGGCTGGAGGGCAGTGGCACAATCTCAGCTCACTGCAACCTCTGCCTCCCGTGTTCAAGCAATTCTCCCGCCTCAGCCTCCCGAGTAGCTGGGAGTATAGGCGCATGCCACCATGCCCAGCTAATTTTTGTATTTTTAGTAGAGATGGGATTTCACCATGTTGGCCAGGATGGTCTAGATCTCTTGACCTCGTGATCCGCCCGCCTCGGCCTCCCAAAGTGCTGGGATTACAGGTGTGAGCCACTGCACCCGGCCCCGTTTGTCTCTTTTATGCTCACTCACCCCAACTGTAGCTCTGCTAGGAGAAAGAACTTCCTTGTATCCCCACCTACACCCTGTGTTGTACCAGGTGTACAGCAGCTGCCCGATGGGGTGGTGGCACATGGAGCTCTGGGTTTATTTTTGCTCCACCGAGTTTCTCACCCTGCAAATGGGCCTGAGAAATGAGAATGTGGTCATATGGAGCCGAATTAAGCAGATGGGAGGAGAATCCTCGAGGTGCAGGGCTGACCACTATCGTCCCAGGTAAGAATACGCCACAGTGCCACACAGGTCCCCGTGGTTCTAAATGGGCAGCTGGTTTGGCCTGCCAAGTCCCCCTGCTTTTGGGAAGGAAAATGAACATGAGGGAGGCAAGCCAAACACAGGGCTCTGTCCCAAGAAGCCAACGTGGCCTTTTGAAAGATTAATGGGGCATTTGGCTCTCAGCTTCTTAACAAGGAGGAAGGGAAACAGCTTTCTGAAAAACAGCAACAGCTTCTGGCAGGGATTCCAGAGGAGGGATTGAAAGCGGCAGCATCGCCCGTTGGTGCTTTTTTCCCCAACCCTGGTTTTATTTTTTCCCACAGTGTCTCATCATCCTGCTTCTCTTGCTTCCTCTTCTTTTCTTCTTTGGTGTTTTGGCCTCCCAGGATGATTTCTGCTTTTCCTTTCATTTGCACTGCCATTAAATCTTCTTTCTGTTCTCATTCATCAGAGGTATGTGGGAGGGGCACTTTGCAAGGTAGAAAGACACAAAACTTCAGAATGCAGCCTGGGCTTGCAGCTCAAAACTCTGCAACTTCCTAAAATGTGTGTAGAGGACATGGATTGTGTGTGTCCCTTTTTTAGGGGACGGGGCCCATATAATTCATTGTGGAAATATTCCTCCATACTGCGGGTGATTCTGGTGGGCATAATAATCATGTGGTGGCTGCCTTTGCCTCGCCACAGCAGCAGGCATGTGATCAGAACTCACCAATCTGAGTCCACCTGTTGTGCTAATTGGCCCAAGGCAATCAAGCTGGGCCAGTGAGGAGTCCCTCGGGGGATGCCATGAGCTGCAATGTGGAAGGACGATGGCAGACTGTGGCTTCTGGGGCCATCTTTCCTCCTCATGGAGGACAGGCTATCAGAAGGTGCAGCAACACAGAACAAAGCAGCATTAAAGACAGGACACAGATGGGGCACCTGGGTCCAGGAAAGGAGCTGGATGAACCTCTGCACTCTGTAGTTTTCTATTATGAGCCACTATTTTGTTGTTTTTGTTATTCTTGAACTTGTTTGGACTTGGCTTCTGTCACAGGCAACCAATAGAGCCCTAGTGATCACACTATGTTTCTTTAGGCAACTCATTAACTTTTTGGAGCCTCAGTTTTCACCTAAAAATGGACTCCTTTAAATGCTCATCTAAATGGGATGTGTCCCTAACAAAACATGCTCCCCTCTCCTGTAAGAACCAGCACGCCTTTGCCTTTTTTTTTTTTTTTTTTTTTTTTTTTAGCAGAGTCTTATTCTGTTGCTCCGGCTGGAATGCAGTGGCACGATCTTGGCTCACTGCAATCTCTGCCTCCTGGGTTCAAGCGATTCTCCTGCCTCAGCCACCCAAGTATCTGGGATTACAGCTGCCACCCACCATGTCCAGCTAATTTTTGTGTTTTTAGTAGAGACAGGGTTTCACCCATGTTGGCCAGACTGCTCTTGAACTCCTGACCTCAGGTGATGCACCCGCCTCAGCCTCCCAAAGTGCTGGGATTACAGGCATGAGCCACTGCACCCAGCTGAACCAGCATGCCTTCTTGCACTCATTTCTGTACTAGACTTTTTTTCCACTAGACAGAGTTGAGGGACTGTCTTTTGAGCACTTGCCCTGGAACAAGGAAAGAGCTCAGTGATTGTTGGTTCATTTCTGTTTTCCCCCTCTTTCTCACTTCTTTCAGGAATCTAGTTACAGCCTCTTGCTTGTACCTCTTACTTCTTTCCTTCCATTTTCTTCTTTTTTTTGGGCCAAGTTTCCAGTGTATTTCCCCTAATCCTCCCACAGGTACATTTTCTTGCCTGGGTACTTGGTGTACATGGAAACATTATGGTGGTTAATAATTGTGTGTCCAAGTGATGCTGTAAAGAAGTTCTGTTCCAGCTGCCTTCGCCCTGGAAGGGCAATTAGCCAGTTGTGCCCCAGAAGTGTCTAGTTTCTGTAAGTATCACAAAGCTTTAATGCCCAGAAATCATTGCTTGTATAAGAATTTTGTCCACCTATAGGGAACTTTAGCTTAGTAATAAAGTGACCACTTATGAAATTAGTCATGTGCAGACTCTATTTCTACCCTTCCTCCCCAAGCCTGGCTGATGCAGTCTTCTTTTTCTCCATATATTTTTTTAATTCTTTTATTCATTTTTTCTTTTTTAAATAGAGATGAGGTCTATGTCGCCCAGACTGGTCTCGAATTCCTAGGCTCAATGACCTTCCTGCCTCGGCCTCCCAAAGTGTTGGGATTACGGGCATAAATTATCACACCTGGCCACAGTCTTCTTTACAAGTGGCATTTTAGTATTTCCCTAACATTGGAACATTCCCACACAAACGCATGATGATCCCAAGGTGAGCATGCTGCCAAAGTCCTTTATCCTCCTCCTCCCCAAACTGCTTCTTTCTTCTGGCTTTCCAGTTTGGGTAAATGGCACCAACCTTCTTCCGGGCACCAGGCTTCCAACCTGGGTGATCATGTTAAACTTTTTTCACTTTGCCCGCAAGCCATGAATATTCCATCTCAACCCATCTCCTCTTTCACTGTCATCATCCCAATTCAGGACCACTTACCTTTCACCTGTGTTGTTTCAGGAGCCTCTGTCTGCTCACGGAAATGAGCTTACTTGTCCTTGGGACGGTTGCTAGCAAGAAGCAGTTCTGATCCTTAAGCCATGTTTCCCACCTCCTATGGACTCAGTTGTGTCCCTCTCCCCACCCCAAATTCATGATTCTTATGTTGAAGCCCTAACCCCCAATGTGATATTTGGAGATGGGACTTCTGGGAGGTAATTAAGTTTAGATGAGGTCACGGGGATGGAATCCTCATGATGGGAGTAGTGCCTGTGCAACAAGAGGCACCAGACAGCTTATTTGTTCTCTCTCTCCATGCACACATGAAGAAGGTGTCATGTGAGCATGCAGCACGATGGCAGCCATCTATCAACCCATTAGAGTCTTTGCAAGTGGACTATTCACACATCAATTATTCCAAACTGACCATTCACCTCTCCCTCATCCTCTTTAAAGGTGGAGTAAAGGGGTGAAGAGATGCCAACTTTTTCCCACCAGTGGAACTCCTTCCACATGGAGGAAACATCATGGAGAAACTTCCCCATGGTGTGGGGAAGACATGTGTCCCGACCAACAGTCCACATCTGATTCATCCCATGCTCTCACCACCTAATGCAGGACTTGGTTCATGGGAGGGACTTGGTTCAAACCAAGAAGGGAGCCCTCACCAGAACCTGATCATGCTGGCTCCCAGGTCTGGACTTTGAGCACCCTCATCATGGACTTCCAACCTCCAGAACTGTGAAAACGTAAGTGTTGTTTAAGTCACCCAGTCTATGGTATTTTGCAACGCCAGCCGGAGCTAACTTAGACACCACCCAAAATTTGCTACAATGAATACACAGATCTCAGGAATAGAGCACTTATCATAGAGGCTGTTGGGAGGAACTTCTTTGACCAAAGTTCTTAGCCTCTGAAGACGGATCACTTTCCTTATGAAAATTCATGCTGTCTATATGTCTTTGGGACAAGTCAGTTTCATTACTTATGTGATAATCACACAGCATGTCATCTTGCTTTCAAAAATAACTGTTTAAGTTGCCGTTTAAATGTGAGATATATGGTCATACAGGGAGGTTCTCTCAGTTTTTCCTGCACCATTCTGGCTAAAAAACAAACAAACAAACAAATAAAACCAAGTAGCTGAAATATTTTCCCTTTTTAAAATTTTCCTGAAAACAACTATCTGGATTAGTAAGAAGAGACAATCATCTGCTGATCATTTCAGTGCTCACCACACTTTTTCCGAATCTGTTTCTATTAGCAAGGCCCAGTGATTAGCGGAGCCCCTAACTCTTGTTTTTCCACCTTTTGGGTCATGCTTGCGTGTCTTTAATGTAAAATCGGACTTGAGGCCTCAGCCTTTGAGAATAGCAGAGTCTGACAGGGCTGTTAGAGGTTTCAGGAGAAACAAAAACCAGCTTAAGCAGGGGTTTTGACAGCTTTTATGTATGTTAATTATAGTCACTGAGGGTCAAAAGATAGGGAAGGAGAACCAAACCAGAAGGAGAGAAATATTGTAGGTGTGAGTCTAGTAGTCAGGGTGATGCTAAGCTATGCTGCACTAACACACTCCCAGACTGCAGTGGCTTTCACATGAAACTTTATTTTGGTCACATAAAGTACTGTGCCGAGTCTGGTGACTTTCCAGGTAGTGATTCAGGGAGCCAACATGCTTTTATCTTATGATTCCAGTATCTCAACACATGGCTCCTGAGGTCACTGAGTTTAGGAAAGACAGAGCCAGTGAAAAAGGAGCTTTTCACTACCTCAGCCTAGAAATGACACTTGTTACTTTTGTTTATAGTCCACTGGCCAGAAAGTGTCGTATGGCTTTGCTGGACTTGCAAGGCAGCGGTGAAGTGGGTGAGCTCATGCGTATTCAATGAGCAATCAGTGTCTTGGCCTCCAGGGCAAAGTTCAGGTCAATTAATTTACTTTTAATTCAATTACAAGGTAGTCCCCTAAAATTTATGAAACTTTCATCTTTATATTTCTTATTTTCTACTCTAGAAACTGCAGCAGAAAAAGAGGTAGAAAAGAGAGAATAGTCATTTACTCTTTGATTTGGCTTTAATTTCCTTGGCAGACAAATTAATTAATTTTATATTTTATCTCATTTTAGAGACATTAATACTATTTTTTTTTTTTGGAGACACAGTCTTGCTCTGTTGCCCAGGTTGGAGTGCAGTGGCACGATCTCGGCTGACTGCAACCTCCATCTCCCAGGTTCAAGTGATTCTCCTGCCTCAGCCTCCTGAGTAGCTGGGATTACAGGTGCTCGCCACCATACCCGGCTAATTTTTGTGATGTTAATACTTTTTCAAAGAGCATCACAAAATAGTCTGGTAACCTACATTCGAATCCTGAATTATTTCAGTAACTAATCTGTGATCTTGACTATCTCACTTTGCATCTCTGATTTTTAGCATGCTCATCCAAATATTGGGCATGGCAATCCACCTCCTTCACTAAGTTATTGCGAATTCCAATTCGATGTCTGAAATGCTTACCAAAGTGCTCTGCTCATAGTAGACACTAAAGAGTTTGTTGAATGACTATCTATGAGCAAATTAACTTAACTGCTTCCCTTTTAATCGATAGAAACTGCTAATACAATGATATAAAACATAAACTGTGCAAGGGGCATGGGGTGATTTAGTCAACCAGAATCTCATGGTTGATAAATGTATTCTTGTGTGGACATGTTTTACAATGAAAACAATTCTTGCTGTACTCTACTGAGCTATTATAAAACTCAAACTAGATTATCTGTAAAAAGGCCAGGCAAACTGTCAAGTGACATGTAAAATGTTGGGGTTAATAATATTGTGACCAGGACTGGCTTTATCGGTGTGTGAATTGTGTAGTCACATAGGGCCCTGTACTCCCTTCGTTGAGTGATGTGCTATCATCTTCTTGAAATCTTAGTATTTTTTTAAACAAGGGGCCCCACAATTTCATTTTGCACTGATTATATAGCTGGTCCTGGCTGTGACTAAAAATGTTGTTTCTTTTTACAAAAGAGAGAGTTTTAGATGCTTTTTCTGGTCCCTTTCAGTCCTCAAATTATATGATTCTAAAAAAATATTTTGAATGTTGTACCATTTTTATTAATTAAAAAAATCCTTCTACTTCTACCATTCTTCTATTTCTAATCAACATTTTTTAAACTATCTGTTATTTCTCACAAGCTCTCAATCTTTCACTTTCCACTTCTGCGAAGCTCTGGGAAAAGATTTTATTTTCCCCCACTAGATTCCGCCTACTTAGCTAAAATCCTTAGAGACAATTTCAACTTTGTGTTTTTATGAGGCCTCTTTCAAAGTATGCTGTGCTGCTGCACACTTGATGGTCTGGATTCTAGACTGAAGACTTGCCCTGGCATTGAGTAATGCATTTAATGTTTTTACAGAAACATATTTTTTAAACATCTACATTGCAAAGGGAACTTTGGAGTCACAGTCCTCTCCTTCTGAATCAGAGAAGCTGTAATGGAGCAGAAAATGTAGAAGGCTTGGCATTAGTAGATTTATGTTCAAGTTCCTGTTCTATCATTTACTGGATGTGTGAACCTAACAGAGTTGCTTCAATCTCTCCAGGCCTTAGTTTTCTCATCTGTAAAGTGGGGTGGCAGGGGGAGGGGTAGGTACTATCTGCTTCACAGGGCTCTGGGGGAAAGAAACGAGACTAATGTCCTTAAAAATCAATCTCTTTTAAAAGAGCTAACATTCTAGAGGTTTGTTTTTTTTTAATTTTAAATAATTTCATTCCATGAGTAGATGAATTAGCCATAAAAACCTAAAGATCTAAGATGAACCCTATACCTCTGCATTATTTCTCATGATGGTTAGCTTAGCAGATTCCACTGGGTTAGGTGCAAAACTCGTTAACTTGTTGATGAATAATAATTTAATGAATACCTTCTGAGCACCCACTATGATCTGGGTACTTGGCTAAACATACACCAAGAATTCTGTTATTATTATTATTATGTGAAATTTAATTTAATTTTAAGTTCTAGGATACATGTGCAGGACGTGCAGGTTTGTTACCTAGGTAAATGTGTGCTATGGTGGTTTGCTGCACCTATCAACCTGTCAGCTAGATATTAAGCCCCACATGCATTAGCTATGTATCTTTATGCTCTCCCTGCCCCTAACCCCTCTGGCCAGGCCCCAGTGTGTGTTGTTCCCCTCCCTGTGTCCATGTGTTCTCATTTGACATTCTTCACAGAATTAGAAAAAAAGTACTTCAAAATTCATATGGAACCAAAAAGAGCCTATATAGTCAATACAATCCTATGGGAAAAAAAAAAAAAAAAAGCTGGAGGCATCATGCTACTTGACTTCAAACTATACTACAAGTTTACAGTAACCAAAATAGCATGGTATGGGTACAAAAACAGACACATAGACCAATGGAACAGAATAGAGATCTCAGAAATAAAACTACATAGCTACAACCATCTGCTCTTTGACAAACTTGACAAAAACAAGCAATGGGGAAAGGATTCTTTATTTAATAAAGGGTTCTGGGAAAACTGGCTAACCATATGCAGAAAATTAAAACTGGACCCCTTCCTTACATCTTATACAAAAATTAACTCAAGATGGATCAAAGACTTAAATGTAAAACCCAAACCTATTGGTGGGAATTCTGATAATATTAATTCACAGTCTAATATATTCTAAAAAACCAAAACCACATAGCATTATACATTCCTTCATAAATATTTCTTCAGCAAATATTTATGGGCATCCACTACATGTCAGACTTGTAATATAAAGATTTTAAAAGGAGAGATAGAAGTTTCTATGGGGATTGTAACAAAGCGTCTAACCAAATGTCTCTCTTTTTTAAAAATATGGCAAGGAGTGGAGAAAAGTTATTGGAAAAAGCTGATAGAAGAAGTCCTCAGGGAATTAATAGTAAAATGGCAGGATGGGCCATTGCAGATGAGAAACGGTAAGCCTTGTGCCGAGATGTGATGAGTAGGGGAGAGAAGTAGAAAATTAAATACTCTGCATATGAATTATAAATGTCTCCAAGGAACCTCAAAAGCAAGTGAGTAAAGAAACCTAGAATAGAAAGAACTAAGGGAGATTAATGGAAGGAAGGGGTGGGGAGAGAGAGAGAGAGTGGTGAAAATGTAGGAAGCCTGGGCCCTGAGAAGAAAGGATGGCCAGGGAGAAGCTCTTTGTGGGAGGAATGGCCACTGCTCCCTGCTGTATCAGTTGTGCACTGCACAACTCCAGGAAGAAATATTGGCAATACTGGCCTCCCGGTTCACATAACTACTAGAACAATTTCTCAGCAAATTGTTAAACAAAATTACAAAAGGCCATTATTTTGTATTGAGCCCTTGCACTAGGTCCCAGCAGACCGGACCAAACCAAAATGGAGTCACTCATGCTAAATGTGACATAATAAACTGAAACTTTAAAGAAGCAGATAGATTCTAAAACTAACCAGGTTTTGCTTAACTGCAGCACAGGAGGTCTCCTCTACTCTAACCCTTAGAAAAAATTGCCTGATGTCCTTGTTCCTACCATACAAAACCCATTGTTCTGCTATTTCCCAGTGGGACTGGAGAACAAAAAAGAAAGTACATTGATGATGGTGACAGAAATGAATCAACACCTAAAGTTGTGGTAATTCTTAAATTAAGTTTAGCCTAAAGCTGCCTCCTTATATAGTCTACGTTCAGTGTAAATGTTCCTCCATAAACAGTTAGCTGTAATCTAATTGGAGGTATAAGCAGTCTGTAACCTATTCTTGTGCCAATCAGCAAGTTTTGGTCAATCAAAGACAGCCAACTGTTTAAACTGTGTTCAAATAAGCCAAACACTAGGCTAAAACAAATCAGCTATTTCTGTACTTTCCTTCCTTTTTCTGTCCATAAGTCCCTTTCATTTTATGGCTATCTTGTAGCCTCTGAACCTATTCTGGTTTGGGGGCTGCCTGATTCACGAATCATTCTTTGCTAAACTAAATTTTGTTAAATTTAATTTGTCTAAGGTTTTTCTTTTAACAAGATGATAATAAAGACCTTGAAGGATGCACTATTTTTAAGTTCACAGAAAGTTGTCCTTTGGACTAGCAGGGCTATGTGGTCAGGGGAATAGCTGTTCACCTTTATATTGCTTTTGACAATTGCTCTTGGGCATCACCCCGAAATCTCCACTTAAATTACACTATACATAATTTCCTTGTATGGTGAAGATTTTGGAAAACTTAGGGAAAAGTTTCACTTGGTGGACATAGGGTGGTAGACATCAGGAAATGGAGAATTCAGTAGAAACCTGGAGTTACCAGGAAACTCGTAAGTACCTGGGGAATCCCTGAGGATGTGAGCGATTGGGTAGACACAGTACATTTCCCACTTTTGTGATGAGAGTTCGAGCAGTTTCTATTTAAATATCACAGGATGGGGTAACTCCAGTAGGCTGGAGAACTTGAGGTCTCTAAAAGAAACCAACATCGGTATTGTAGGTACTAGCAATATCAGATGTGTCTTTCAAATAAAACCTCCTCCTGCCCCACAGATACTCAAGCTATTCTGTTAGTCTCTCATCCTTACAGGCACACACAAAAGGGAGCAACTGTTTTTTAAACTCTGCTCACTAGATACGGTCTGATGAATACAATTCCAGACAATGTTGCCGAGAAACTTGGAACCATCTTTCTCCTACCCAAGCTTACTATATGACTTGGAAAGACCATGTGATCTCTATGGACCTCTGGTAAAAACACCTGTCTTGCCTCTCCAATCGGCTGTGATCAAAACAACAACAAGAGCTTCCTTGGATGCAAACCTTGGAAAATGTAAAAGGGCAATAGAAACAGAGGAAGTTAATTATGCAAAAGGACATTTTCTTGTCTCTGGACAACATTCAGGACCACATTCAGAACTTCAAGGGACCCTGGGATAGGCCATCATTTCTCTGCAGAGGGAAGAGGCAGGCCTGGTCTAAGTGGCTGCAGCTGCTCGGAAGTGGCCCTCACTGGGGCCCAGGAGGTGTCCTAACAGTTCACGGCAAAGGTTCTCATTTTACTTGAAAGCACAGCTTTCTCCACCCCTCACCACCCCCAGAATTTGTAATCTAGATTTTAAACCACATGTAGTCATGCCAAACATTTTTTTCTGAGATTGTCAAACGTTCGTAGTGAATTATCAGCTGGAGTCAGTGTAACAAAATCTGCATTTCTATGCTGGATTTTATTAAAATGCCTCTGATATCAGCCGGGGGCTGCGGTTAGAGCACTGCTAGTACATGCAATGAGGTTTCTACTTCTCCTCTGAGGAAAACCCCAACAGGCTTTATAAATCAGTACTTTCAACTGGAATGGCCCAGACTTACCGTAAGAAAGCACTATCACTTCCACTTTTAAGAAACAATGAACTGTTTCCTGGCTTCTCAATTAGAAAGGCTTTTTGGGACATTAAAGAAAAAAATGTAATATATAATAAATATACCAAGGAACAAGCATGATCAATGACAGTTCAGAAGAATTCTCCAAGCTGGTTTCTTATAGCTCAGGAAACTACATTTACTTCTCAGATAAAATCCAGCTTCCATGAGGGCTATCATGAATGCACAGAGAAACTCAGAAAATACAAAAGACAATCTCACTTCAAACTCTAGGATTTGACTCAGGGATTAAGCCTTCCTTGAATGGGTGGGGTAGGCTAAAAAGCCACTCTTACCACTCATTGACTTCTTATCCATTGCACTGGAAATTACTGTGAGGGCATAGTGGGGGTTGGAATATCAGATGTGTCTTTCAAATGGGAGTAGGAGCCCAGAGATCACCTTCCTCCTGCAGAGAAGAAAGGAAAACAGCTTGTGTCCTAGCATCTTCTTAGGACTTCTGAGCCTAATCAACGTATTAACTCTGGAAGATGTGATCAGACCAGAATGTATCCCCCAGTCATTCTTATCTCTCCTTCCATCTCTGGCCACAGAGAAATAGATTTCTCTCTGTGTATGAAACTCAGCCATTCATTAACACTTAGGAAGCTATCCCCTCCTTAGCTTTTCCAATACATCACTTTACCTCACCGTACAGTATCTTAATCACTCCAGCTTCTTGCCTCCATAGACCTTCTCAAGCCTTCTCTATCCAAAGATGAAGGATTCCTACTCTTTTCCTTCCATCACCTGAATCTCAAAATCATGCTGCCTTCACCTCCTTATGTAACATTTGCTCTGTCACCCATGGCAATCTCACTCACCACTTGCCCATGAGACTTCTAAGAATCACCATGTACCTTGGCCACATCCTAAAAAACTCTTTTCAGTAATGACTGGGATTTACCTTTTTGGTGCAATTATTTTCACACTGTTTGTGACATTCCTTCTTCCCACCAGTTGTACTATACTGTTTTTTCCTTCTCCTGTCACTTCCAATTGCTCTTTTTCCATTTCCACTGTCAGTTATTTATCTTTAAAGGTCCTTTAAATGCAGGGTGGTCAGAGGATTTCATCGTTACTTTTCTGTGGGATCAGTTTCTTCATCTGTAAAGGGAAGACGATGATACTGCTGGTAGAAATATGAAATGTGCAGTTCCTTTGGAAAACAAATGTGACCATTCCTAAAAATGTTTAAACATAGAGTTACCATTTGACCCAGCATTTCTACTTCAGGTATATGCCCAAGATAATTTTTCAAAATACATGTTAACGCAAAACCTTGTATACAGTTATTCATAACAACATGATTTATAACAGCCAAAGAGTGGAAACAAATGCCCATCAACTGATGATGGGTAAACAAAGTGTGATGTATACACACAATGGAATATTAGTCATACAAAGAAATGAAGTATGCATTATCTGCTTGCTACATACTACAGCATGAATAAACCTTGAAAACATGCTACAGTACATGAATGAAGCTAGACACAAAAGACCAGATTTTGTATGATTTTGTTATATGAAACATCTAGAGCTGGAAAATGTATAGTGATAGAAAGTGGATTAATGGAAGTCTAGTACCAGGGGAAATGATGAGGAATTAGGGATAATAGCTGTCTTAGTCTAATTATGCTGTTATAACAGAATACCACAGACTGGGTAATTTATAAAGAACAAAAATTTACTTCTTACAGTTCTGAAGCCACCAACACGGGTGTCTGGTGAGGGCTGTTCTCTGCTTCCAAGATGGCACTTTGCTGCTGTGTCCTCATATAGCGGCAGGTGGAAGGCAGAGGGGCAAACTCTCTCTGAAGCCAATTTTATACCGGTATTAATCCGTTCAGAAGGGTGGAGTCCTTGTGACTTAATCAATTCCCAAAACGCCCTCCTCTTATTACCGCCTTAATGAGTATTAAGTTTCAACATATTAATAAAATTTTGAGGGACACCACATTCAAAGCAAAGCAATAGCCAAAAGTTATATAGGTTTTTTTTTGTAGTAATAAAAATATTCTAAAATTTACATTGATAATTGCACAACTCTATGAATGTGCAAAAAATCCATTGAATTGTACACTTTAAATGGATGAATTGTATGGTATGTAAATTGTATCCCAATAAAGCTGTTACAATAACAAACAAGCAAAAAATGTTAACAAAAAAAGAGGAAGAGAATGATATACCTACCTCATCAAAGGTTTGGGGAAGATTGATAAAATAAAGCATGAGCATCCTATAACACAGTAACTAGCTCATAGGGTGTGCTCAAAAACTGCTAGATATTGATATTGTTATTCCACTTTCTTTAGTTACATCTTATGTTCGAAGTTCCTTTCATTGCAAGAAACAGAAAACTCCATAAACAGAGAGCAGAGTGTGATTCAAATAACTCACAAGATTCAGGGGCTGGAAGCAAAGTTTCATGCATTCTTTTACATGTATCTAATACTACTTCATAATAAAAATACTTTCAAAGAGTCATTAATGGGTCTAGTTGAGCTTGGTTCTTATTAAATATTTATAGAGCTGGCAACCAACTTATCCATGCAGGGAATTAGACAATAGAAGCTGCTCCTTTTGTATCAGGGTGTTTATATTATTTTGTTTGGCAGAGTGCCAGGAAAGTTAGGTTTGAAATAGAATCTCTGGAGGAGGGTCGGTTGGGATTTCCAACTCTCCTTTTTGTCCCTTTTTAGTAAGTTTTGAGCAACCTTCCTGTACTTGGTACGTACTGTCCCTAGGAGGATAGTGATTGGATCTCATGATTTGAGTAGTAAACTTCCTTTAGGAATAGTTAACTGAGGAGTCATTGGGATCGTTGTTCCCTTAAATATGCATTTAAATACCAAATGTTAATTTTTTATTGAACTAGAAAAACATAAGTTTAAACAGCGCAAGTGTAGGCCCTAGACCTAAGGGATAAATTTTTCAAGTATAAAATAGCTATGATGTATCTCTTCCTTTTCAGAGCTTTTTTCAGTTATTTATCGCTGCTTAATTCATCTGTAGGATTTAGTTGTTTTGTAAAATGTGATGACATAAGCTTTGGGTAGAGATCATATTTGTCTCATTCACTGTTTAATACCCAGCCAGAACTTAAGTCATAGAAGGTACTTTTAAAATATTTTTGAATGAACAAATGAATAGTGAATAAACATAAAATATATTAATAGTATGTATAAAACATATGATGCTACACAGGCCTACACACATGTGCATCCACACATGTACATCTACAGTCTGGGGCTCAGGTTCAGCTTGGGTGAAATCTGTGATGGTAAATTTTATGTGTTAACTTGACCGAATCATGGGGTACCCAGATATTTGGCTACATACTGTTTCTGGGCATGTATGTGAGGGAGGAGCTTAGCATTTGAACTGGTAAACTCTGTAAAGCAGATTACCCTCCCCAAAATGGGTGGCATCATGCAAGTCATGAGGGCCTGAATAGAATGAAAGGTGGGGAAGGGAGAATTTGTTCCCTTTTCCTGATCGACTGGTCTGGGACATTGGTCTTTTCCTGCCCTTAGACTGAGACATACACAATTGGGTTTGGGTCCCCTGGTTCTTAGGGCTTTGGACTTGGACTTAACTATACAACCATCTTTTCTGTGTCTTCAGATTACAGTTGGCAGACCATGGGTATTTTTCCTCCTCCATAATCACGTGAGCTAATTTCTCATACTAAACCTATCTGTCTATCCATCTATCTATCCATCAGTATCTATGTATTTACCAACATCTATCTATCTATCTATCTATCTAATCTATCCATCCATCCATCCATCCATCCATCTATCCATTCATTCACCCATCCTATTGGCTATGTTTCTCTGAAGAACCTTGGCTAATATAAAACCTTTATAGCTGCTCCACGTAGTTGTGCCCAGGATTAGACTGTGATTCTTGAGCCTGCTCTTTCTATAATGTTCTTTTTTTTTTTTCAAAGCGCCCAAATCCATCTTGACATACTAGAAAATGAGGATGTCGATAGGAAAGAGGGACTATGGTCATGTAGGAACCATCACCTAAACAGCCCAACCCCCTATCACTTGCTTTTCTCCTGTGAGAATTCACCCCCTTTACTAATTGGACCCATACCTCTCCCTAGGGATCATTTATAATGTGCTAATAATCTCAATCCAGAGATGCATTGATTAATAAAAGCCTTCCACCATAACATCTCCAATTTATAAATGAGTTACAGAATATTTTTGGCAATTGTAATTGTTCTTTAGTAAAGGAGGATACATTTTTTTTACCATGGGCATTGACATTTTACCAACACAGTTAAACTTACTTAATATGCCTATAATATGGCTTTTAAGAGAGACATACAATGGTTTTAGCCAAGGATGATTTTGATGGCTGTGAGCATTGATAATGAACAGATTGGAAGCAAAATAGGTAATTCAGAAATGTACTTGAGTAGTCATTAAAAGAGCTCAAGAATGACAAAATTTATGTGAGGAAGGGGTATTGGTCTATGAGCGATAAAGGCATAGGGCAGAATCAGCGCCTGCTTTCGAGTTTATTCTTTGTTTTCTCTCTACGTTGAGGCTGTCACAACCTTTAGACAATAATTCACCTCCCCTCTTTGTACCTGTTTCCTCACCTATCGAATGGCAATAATAATGTCTTGCTTGCTGTAGTGGACATTGGAATGCACTGCCCTGAGCCACTTTTAGTGGAACAACTTGTTGCTGTGTTGGCTTGGACTGCTTTTGGCAGACAGCCGTGAGCTGTAGATTGCCCCACTGCATTCAAGATCCCACCCCTTCCCAGGATGGCCCACATCTAAGTACTGCTCAGTGCGGGAGTGTAATGGCTTGGCCCTCTTGGTGCAAGTGGAGACAACTTGGAAGAATCATTCTAGCTTGAGAGCTCCCTGAGGGGTCAAGGATATCACTGGGCCAGCATCACAACTCAGCTTTTTCTTCTACCTTCTCCTGTTTACTTCCCTTCCCTTCCTCAGGTGTTGAACCCAAAAACACTCCTCAATAAACAATTTATGTGCTAAGCATTGTCTCATAGCATGCTTCTTGAGGAATCTAATCTGTGATACAAACCTCATTCAAGATCATGTTATTTTAGATATTGGATACTTGTAATTGAAGTTGGGAAGTACTAACTCAGTTAGTGACACCTAGACTGATGCAATGGAAATATTTTAATTACAGATGTTAATCAGAGGAATATTTTTGTTTTCTATTGCTGCATAGAAAACCACCTGAAAATTTAGTACCCTAAAACAACAAAAATGTACTTTTCACATTTGTGTAGATTGATTATGTGGTTCTTCTGCTTTGGGTATAATGACTAGGGTCCTGGGAGGGCTGGAAGGTTCAAATGTCCTCAGTCACATGCCTAGAAGTTGGTGGTGGTCTTCAGCTGGATGCTCACCTGGGACTATCATCCAGGGGCTCTGGTTTTTCTTCACGTGGCGTCTTGGACATCAACGGAATATGGCATCTGGGTTCCAAGAAAGAGCACTCCAAGTGGACAAATTCAGGGTACAAGCACCTATCAAGCATCCACTGTCTTCATCCTTGTCAATATCCCAGTGGCCAAAGCTAACATGGCCAGGACCAGAGGCAATGTTGGGAAGGCTGGCACAAGAGTTGGGATGCTGGGAGTCGTGGTTTATTGAGGACAACTGAAGTAACAGCCCTCATGATGAGAGAAACCATAAATATTGGGCAACTTTTTAGAAGACCAATGAGAATTTTTCTTTTCCTCTTGTCAGTTAGTTTTTCTTTGGCAGCTTCTCTATAACATTCATAAGCCATAGAAGGTAAATGTACTCACTAAACATCAGACTAGATGCCTAATCCTTTGGTAGGTGCTAGAAGTATTCCATGGAGATAAAACTACACGTGGCTTCAAGGAGATTATGGTCATGTTAGGGAGATGGGCATGTGAATATACAATGACAAAGCAGTGTGATAATAAAACAAGTGTATGTCTTTCAAGGTAAATTAAGAGCCCAGAGGAAGGAGAACCTATATCTGCTTGAGGGAGGAGAAGGAGGCATTTTCCAACTGAATAAGAGCAGGGAAAGAATAGTCTAGCAGGGTGAAATAGCATATACTCTCTTGGCAGTCCTTGTATTGCTCTAGGGTATAAAGGGGTGTGTGTGTGTGTGTGTGTGTGTGACTGAGAAGAGGTGCTTACAAGATACAGTTGGACAGATATGTATAGACCGGATCAGGAAGGATCTGCTATTCCATGCTAAAATGTTTCTGGCCCCTACTCCCACCTATGGAGGATGGGGATCCACAGGAGACTTTGTTAGAGAAGCAGGGATTGGATGTGTGCATTACACAGACTGTATCCTGTCTTGGTGTTGGTTTGCCTCATGTCATTCTTGTAGCATGACATGGTGCTTCCACACATTTCCCCAAAGAACAACCTCTCAACAAAACGTTAGTGAAAAGTGAAGATTTTCTCTACATTTATACAATGTAGAGATTTCTGTGTTGCTACAGAAACTTGAAGTTTTATGTGTCAGACTGGGGGAGGAGGTCAGATTTCAGGGTGTACAGAATGACACTCCTCAAGTCCCTGTTCCTCAGTACCTCCTTTGGCTGCCAGCTGTGTCCCCATCTTTCTCTGGGTCCTCTCCCTGCCAAGCCTATCACTTCTTCTGACTCTAGGTCTTTACCCAGGAATCATGCTTTCTGGCTTCCCATCCCCCTCTCTCTCCCCTTTCTCACGCAGAACAATTGAGTGCTATTCTAGCACTTTCATTCCCATCAGTTTACTCAGCAAAGAAAGACCTGCCAAAGAAAGATCTTCCTACATCTTAAAAGGTATCAAGGTCTATTAATTAAACAAATGAACTATTAGTATATATGTCTGATGTATCTGTAAAATGTCACTTTGGATGCAACATGAAGAATGCATTGGGTTGAGGACAGCCATGAGGCCAGCCACAGAAAAGACTAATAATAAGGAAAAGATTGCCTTCGTGCAGAAACAAAATCTGTGGAGAGCCTAAGATAGGCGCTGAGGTGGTGATGGAAAGGATAGATATGATAGTAAGTAGAAAGCAGAATTAAATGGACTTTGCTATGAATCCATGCCATAACAGTCATTAAGAAATACCAGTGTTGCTCCTTCAAGTAGAAGAAAATTAGTTAAGAATTGGGACCATTTGTTGATCCAGTCTAAGGAAGATAAGTAACAGCATGATAGAGAATTAAGCAACATGTTGCTATGGTGCTCCTAGAATTCATCTCCCCCACCACCCACATTGGAAGCATCAGGTCCATCAATAAATAATGAAACTTAATTTTAAAACACCGTATCTCACACATCCAAATAGGTGTTGGCCCCTAAGTCACCATGGGCCACTGTCACTTATTCCAACAATGCTGCCTGTGTTGAAATCTTTTCTGAACTCTTCGGCATCTGCATTTGCAGCCAGGATATGAGACACCCAATAGTCTGGTCTCATTACTTGATGGTGACTTATTTTTCCACTGGATAGCTTTAGCCACCATGAACATGCAAATTGCTTTCCAGACACCAAGACCAGGCCTTCACCTTAGGGAAAATAAATTTACACCTGAGCATGGAAGATTCTCAGCTGAGGCTCACGGTTGGAAAAATGGCCACAGTGACAGGCGACAGTCTTGTCAGGAAGAGACGCTGGGCAGACAAAGTCATTCCACCCCGCTTTTCATTTCCAGCTTTCTGAGCCCCACACATCATCAGTATGTAATCTGGGCAACTCCACCGGCTGTGACACTTCATTCCTAGGATACGAGAGAGGCAAAAGTGGCTCAAAGAGAAGAGGAGAGGACACAGGAGCCTGGAAATAAGCTTTCCTCAAAAAATGCTACTGTTGGATTATGACAGAATGAAGCTGAAAACAAATCTTCCCTTGGTAGCCTCACGGTTCAGCTGCAGGATCTGCTTGAACCAGGGAAGGATGGGCATTTTGGAGCAGTTCAGCTTCAGGGAGCAGTCCAGGTAGGTTCAGTATGGGCCGAATAAACATTCCTAGTTGTTAAAAAAAGGGAAAAGAAATGAAAGTATCAGAAACTGAGAACTTTGCATGTATTTAACTAAATGCATTAAATATGTGCAAAGTGATTAGTGCAATGACAGACAAATAAAATTTGCTCATTTAGTAGTAAATAAATGTTCAGGAAAACCATAGGAATTTAAGCTGGGTGTGATGGTGTGTGTCTGTATTCCCAGCTACATGGGAGGCTGAGGCAAGGGGATCACTTGAGCCTGGGAGTTTGAGGCCAGCCTGGATAACATAGAAAAACTCCATTTCAAAACAAATATTCAGAAAAGAAAGTCATGGGGATTTATTTGTGCTTTTTGTTTTTTTCTTAATGGAAACATAGATAGTACAATAACTACCATATCGTGGCCACAGACGCTACTGCTTCCACATAGACTGCTAATTTCAGACAATTACCCTTTGTTTATTTGTTTTGATATAATATATATCAATGTGAATATATGATATAAAACATATCATATATATCTATATATATCTATATCTATATATCATATATCTATATCATATACTATATAGATATAGATATATAGTACTTTCCATGTCCCAAGAGACTGTTGTGAGCATCGTGTATTGTATCATGTAATCCTAATAATGGTCTTATGAGATCTAGAGACTCTTGTTATTCTCACCATTTTATAGATGGGAAAACTGAGGCCTGGAGGGGTTGAATAACTTGCTTAACGTCACTCAGCTAATTAATAGTAGAGACTGTGTTCTGAAGCATCACCATTTTCTGTCTCTTGAAATCCAATTTTGGCAGCCTTTTCATTCTTGCTCACGTCCTGCCATATTTTTTACCCAGGGTTTCTGTTTTTTGTATTTATACAGCGGACCAAGAAATAAGCTGGGCCTCTGGGTTTCCTGGATTGAACAGTTAAAACCAAAAAACAACAAAAAAACAAAAAAACACCTTAGTTTATTAGAGCTACAGACACCATGGTGATGAATAGCCCAGGTACTGCCAAACATTTTTTTTCTTTGAATAAATCTTAATATTAGAACAGTTTTCGATTTAAAGAAAAATTGTAAAGATAGCACAGAGAGTACTCATATACCCCACACCAATTCTCCTTATTTTTAACATCTTACACTGTTATGGTACCTTTGCTACAATTAACGAATGTTCATAAACTATTGTTAATTAAAGTTCATGTCATTCAGATTTCCTTAGTTTTTACCTGAGGTATTTTTTCTGTTCTAGGATTCCATCTAGGATACCACATTAATTTAATAGTCACCTCTCTTTGGGTTCCCCTTGATAGTCTCTTAGACTTTTCTTGTTTTTGATGACTTTGACAGTTTTGAGGAGTACTGGGCAGGTATTGCATTGGATGTCCCTCAGTACGGTTATAGACAATGTTTTCCTCAGATTAGACCGGAGGGATCTGTTCTTGGGATAAGGACCACAGAAGTAAACTACCATTTTCATCCCATCAGATCAAGGGTATCTGCTATTAATACGGACAAGAGACAGAGAGAAATACTGAATAGGATAGGGCAGTTCCTTGGCAAAGGCCCCACCCACAAGCCTGGGCCTGCCATCCTAAATGAGAACTTCATATCCTGCTTTCCTGATTAAACACTGCTTTTTCCAAAACCACCCTGGCCTATCCTGTACCCATAAAAACCCAAACTCCACTGGCAGAGCAGAGCAGCACAGCAGAGAAGGAGAGAAAAGAAGCACCTGAAAGTTGAAGAGGCAGCCGAATGGTCAGAAAGGAGTTCAGCTAGGGATGGCCAAACTCCAGGGAAAGATTATCTTCTCACTCCATCCCTTTTCCAGCTCCAGGAGGAGCTGAGAGCCACCTCCATCACTCAGTAAAACCTCCACATTCCCATACTTTAAGTCTGTGTGACCTGATTCTTCCTGGACACTGCACAAGGACCTGGTACCAAGAGGGCAGAGTGTAAAGGTTGTTGCCCTGACTTTCCACTGAGCTGGTTAATACTTAGCCATCGGTGGACGGCAACTGCTAAAAGAGCATTAATTGTAAAACACCCCTAGATGCTACCATGGGGCCAGAGGCCAAAAGCACTTGCCCCAGCCCTGGCACCCACTCACCTGTGTGCTCCCCATCCAGCAAGGGGTTTGAGCACAGTGCCCGAATAAGTGAGCTTCACCCCTGTCACAAGTCCCACAAAGGGGTCCAAGGAACTCTCCATCTCAACATCACTGTTGATGTTGACCTTGATCATCTGGCTGATAATCCTAAAATCTGTGTTATAGCTGAGTCTGGCTTTGATGCTTAGCTTAACTCGTCAGACTGTGCATTTCCTTTTGACTTTTAGAATGCCTTATAATTCTTTGTAGAAAGCTGAATCTGTCATATCAGGTAATAGGAGCAAAGGTAAATAGGCCTCTAATGTGAGGATATATGTTAACCTGGCTACATGTTGGACTGCATTTAATGTTTGCTGTAGCTGTGCGTGTCACAGGCTTCAAATTCCTCTCTTGTCCTTGTTTTGTGTTTTCTGTAGTCTTTGGGCTTCCTAAGAACCCTCCAGATTTCAGAGTGGTGATCTCCTCTGCAATCTCAGATTTCTGATGGGTCTAAGGAAAGTTACTGCTTTTTAGTTTTTTCAGCTTTTTTCTTATTGTGAGGATGGAAGTGAGAACTTCTAAGACCTTTACATGTTGAAGTTGAAAACAAAATCTTCCCAAACACTTTGAAGATCAAAAACATTTTCTCAAATAAAATCTTGTGTAACTGCGGCGGGTCTCATCATTGTCCAGCTCAATCCAGGTGCTACTGGTGGAGAATTTCCAATCTATACTTGCTGGTCCTATTGGGTATCAAGAGCACCACCTTCTTACCCTCACTGTTTCAGAGGATTTACAAGTGTCCTGAGTCATTAAAAAACAGTGTGTCCATATGGGGTAGTGAGGATCAGATCAGCAAAATCTTAGAGCATGAGCAAGAATCTTTTCAGCTGGAAAATCCAACAGAAATGGTAAGATAGGTGGTGGCAGAAGCTCATCAGAGAGCAATGGGAAGAGCAGCTATGTGGTCCCTCCCATGTGATGGTGGTATGTGCAGCTCATGCAATTGAAACAGATGAGTTGCAGGCTATAGCTTGGCTCCCCACAAAGCTCTCTGGTGCCTGCCAGCCTCTGGATTCTGAGCTCTGGTTCTCTTTGTGTGCTTTTCTGTGTACCCTCTCTTACCAGCAAGGTTTGGTCCTCTTATCTGAAGCCCAAAAGGCATCTGATATGGTTTGGCTATGTCCCTACCCAAATCTCGAATCGTAGCTCCTATAATCCATATGTATCATGGGAGGGACCTATTTGGGGGGTAATTAAATCATGGGGATAGGGATTTTCCCATGCTGTTCTCATGATAGTGAATAAGTCTCATGAGATCTGATGGTTTTATAAGGGGAGTTCCCCCTGCACACACTCTCCCGCCTGCCACTATGTAAGATATGCCTTTGCTCCTCCTTTGCCTTCTACCATGATTGTGAGGCCTCCTCGGCCATGTGGAATTGTGACTCCATTAAACCTCTTTTCTTTATAAATTACCTAGTCTCAGATATGTCTTTATTAGCAGTGTGAGAGCAGACTAATACAACATCCTTCAAGATCACACCCTGACCTCTTCCTTCAGCCTACCCTAGCCCAGCTGCCTCTCATCTAGTCTCCAAAGGATGGTGGACCAGGTGGTCTGAAATGCCCTCTATCCTCTACAACTCACATTGTGGTAGAAAGTCTCCATTCTGCTCTCAGTGTCCAGATTATCGAGGATCTGTTTTCGTTTGATAAAACTTGGCTTCACAAAGCAAAGTCTCGGGCTTTCTAAACTATTTCCGATCTAGGCTTTGACATGCACAAGTTCAACTGAACATGGACAAGTTTCTTTTACTTTTCATTTCTACTGTAACATTCTCAATACTCTATGAGGCCAAGCCTATGCTTTTGACTAATTAGGGAAAAATCATGAATTTCTACAAAGAAGCACTGAAACAAAAAACATACCTTTGAGATACTTTTCTCTACATTCCTCTGGATGGCCTGCATGTGCGTGTATAAGCTCTAGTTGGAGGGGGACCAAGGAAGGGGTCAGAGCCCTGCACACTTGGCCTTCTTCACAACTTTCCACTTCACTTAAATCACACTTAAAAGGCACTCAGTGGCCGCAGGATACCAAACCCAGTGGTCACTTCTCAGTCCTCCTCCCTCTTGCCCTGTTAGCAGCATTGGCTAGTGGCTCATCACTTCCTCTTCCTTGAAGACTTGCCCCCTTAGTTTAGGATGCCCCTTTCTCAGTCCTCCTCACATCTTGCAGATTGTTCCTTCTCAGCCTCTTTTACTGGGTTCTCCCTCCTTCTCTATCATTTAATGCTGGTGTACTCCACAGCCCCATCTGCTAGGCACACTTATTCCCTACTTAAGCTCACTCAGTGTCATGACTTAAACACCATCTTGATGCTGACTAATTTCTTTCTCCAGCTCAGACAGCTTCTCAGCATGCTAGACTCATAAAGGCCTTACATCACATGTCCACTAGCTATTGAGCTTAACATGTTCAAAACCAAACTCCTTACCTCCCCTCCCAAACCTGCTCCTCCTCCCAGACTTTCACATTTTTTTCTAGCTTTGCAGGCCATAAGCCTTGCCTCCTTTTTCTCTCACCCCACATTTCATCTATCAGCAAATCCTGCCAGTGTGACTCCACATCTGAGCATTTCTCTTCCATCATTCTCACCCTGGTCATGTCACCACCAGCTCTGATCTGGGTTTTGCAAAAGTTTTCTAACTGATCTCCCTAATTCCCTCTTGATACTCCACATTCTATTGCTACATTTTTAAACGTTAAGTTGGGTCTCGTCATTGTATTTCTTCAAACCCTCTGGTGAGTTCCAACAGTCCTACAGGGTTTCCGAGCTCTCTATGATCATGTGCCTCACCAAGTCTCTAACAGTATTTCCTGCCATGCTATTAGTGACTCCACTTCCCTCACTAGCACCTTTCTTGTTTTCTACATATGCCAAATTCACACCTTTGCATAGGCTGTCTGCATAAGCTGTTCCTTCTACCTGGAGAACTCCACCCTACCCATCTGCATGACTCTGCCCCTCACCGCCTTCCGGTCCCTCTTTATCACCCCACCATGAGTCCTCCCCTGAGCAGCTATTTAACATAGCACCCCCTGTCTCCCTGTGTCCTTACCCAGCTTATTATTCTTCTCTTCACTGACCATTACCTGATGTAGATTATGTGTTACTGTTGGTCTCCCTTATCTATCTATCTATCTATTTATTGATTTTTGAGACAGCAACTTACTCTGTCACCAGGCTGGAGAGCAGTGGCATGATAACAACTCACTGCAGCCTTGACCTCCTGGACTCAGGTGATCCCTCCACCTGAGCCTCCCAAGTAGCTGGGACCACAGGCATGTACCACTACACCTGGTTAATTTTTGTATTTTTATACCGACCAGACCAGGCTGGTCTCAGACTCCTGGCCTCAAGAGATCCACCTGCCTCAGCCTCCCAAAGTGCTGGGATTCCAGGTGTGAGCCACCATGTCCGGCTGGGCTCCCTGATTAGAAAGTAAGTAAGCTTAGCAAAGCAGGTGCTTTTTCTGCTTTTATTCACTGCTCAATCCCTGTTGCTAAGAACAATGTTTGGCACATATTGGGGGCTTAATGAATAATGAATGAATAAATCCTGTAAAGAGGCCCATAAAACACTCCCAGGAAACTCCAAGCCCCCAAATCCCATTCTTCCATTTTACAGATGAAAACCTGAGGCCCCAAAAGAGAAGTGACTTGGTCAAGTTCACCCAGGAGTAAACGGCAGAGCAAGGCCAGATTCTGGGCCACCTATTTCCACCTCCTGTTCTCTTCTGTATGTGTCCCAGTGATAGCAGAGGGAATGGATGTCAGCTTCTGCCCACTCAGGTGACATTGCAGATGCCATGCTTTAAAAGGTCATCCCAATAAACTGAAGGCAGAAAGGTCATCAGGTGGCTGAGGCTGTGACACTCCCCGGAAGGGATGTGGTAAGAACCCATCCCCTGGTGACTTGGGAAGTCAAAAGGAAGGTCAAAGTCTGGATGACTTTTTGAAAGAAGCTCATTGAATAATTGAATGTAGTGATAAAAAGCACAGAAAGAAAGTCAACATGATAATAAGGAAAGAGGGTCCATTTTAATTTATCTTTGTATCTTCTATGCCAGTAGTTAGCAGAGGGTACATTTACCCCCAAGTATCTATTGCCAGACACAGTAATGTAGAAGACCAGAAGGATCACAATTCCCAGTTTTCTAATGAGTCAGACTTTCTGAGTGCCATGGACAAAAACACAAATTTAGGGTCAGATACACCTAGGTCAAACTTCATTTCTCTTTTTTACTTTCTTTTCCCAAGTGATCTTGGGCAGAAAAAATTTATTCTCTCTAAATCTTAATTTTCCCATCTCTAAGCTTGGATAATACATGCAAAAGAGAAAGAGAGAGGGAGAGAGAGAAGAGAGAGAGAAAGAAAGGGAGAAGGGGAGAGGGGAATAAATACAATCATGTATATGATATGCTTACTTAGCTCAAGGCTTGGCACATGTGAGGCCCTCAATAAATGCTCACTTTTCTTTACTACCTCAATGGCTTCTGTCTTCTTTTTAAATCCATGCCCTCTCATTTCTGAGATCCTGGCTCCTCCTCTGTCCTTCTCAAGGGTGTCTATCACGAAGAAGAGGGCTCCTATCATTAAATCTCCTTCCCACCTCTGAATTTGAGTTGAATTTGGTATTCTCCATCTGCTCAGCTGGCATACTTTTCAAGAGGGCCTGGGCATTGTGATAAATGCATGAATCACATCAGCTCTGCTGTATGGTCATGAAAGTAATGTGGGAGCCCAGATATGAATGATCCCAGGGTGGACCGACTATTACTGTTTCCAAGTGGTGACAACTTGCTCCCATTCCCATATATACCTCCAACTCTGTGTTCATATCTCACCTTTGATAGTGGCATCAATTCCAGAGAACTAACAGTTTGAGCCTCATCTGTGGACTCAGAGGAGATGGGAGGGCCTTGTGTTTCATTTTGAGAACAAGAGAAAAGCTGCATTTCCATCCCGTGCTTGCTCACAGGAGCAGCCCACATTTCACCCTTCACAGAATCCTGTGTTGTTCCCATCTGAGGCCTGCCAGCTTTGGAGGTTAAGTCTCTGAGACGAAAGGAAAGCGGGGGCTGGAAGAATTTTGGAGGGAGTCCAGGACTGCCTGGCCAAGCCAACCCAAATAATTCAAGCAAGCAAAAATCTGCTGGGACCTGAACTGGCTGTCTAGACAGTTGTGATTATATGCAGGTAGCTGTATGACCTTGCACTTCATCTGGCCCATGTTGAACTTGTTTAGAGGCACATGCCAGTGAGTGTCTTGGTTTGGGTTCTCCCCAGAAACAGACCCATAATGAAGGACTTCAGTGTGGTTAATTTTCTTAGGAGGTGCTCCTAGAATATATGAATGAAGGAACAGGAGCCTGAGATAGAGAATGGAAAGGAGGTCATAAGGAGTATGTTGTTCAGCTAGTTACCACCATGGGCAACTAGAACTGAATCTTGCAGGGTGACTAGCAAGGTCATTATAGTAATGCCTCAGAATCACACCCCAACAAGAGGGCATGGGAGCCGGGGTGCTCATCCATCCATCCGCTCTCCTCTGTCATTGGCTAAGGGCACATTCAGCCTGCTGAGTGTGCAGACCAACTTTGTATCCTCTTAGGCAGGGAGTTACAGGTGTGTCCAGTACAGAGCCTTCAGCATATGGAGAAGAAATTCCAGGGTCCATGAGTCAGGCATTGTCAGTATCTGCAGCCAGTGAATTAAAACACAAAGCCACCTAAACATAAAGTGTCGACCATTCAGACCCAATCCTAGATTGTTGAATGATAGTCATCCAGATGTAGAAGCTAGCAACCTTGTCACATAATTTTTCCCTCTACCAGAAGTTCCTTCTAAATAATAACAACATCTACTGAGTGGTTACTGTGCACCAGGCACTTAAATTACCTCATTTCATTCTTATAAAAACACCAGAGGTGAGAACTATTAATATTATCACTCATGCTGCATGGATGAAGTTACCAAACCTCAAAGAGTTCAGGAACTTGCCCCAGGTCACATAATCAATAAGGAATAAAGCCAAGATTTGGAGCGAAGCCATCTGACTCCAGAGCTCGACTCCTTACCATCTGTGCCCTCCTGTTCATGTCCCCATGCAGCCAGGCCAGGGTGATCTTCATGTTGAAAAGTAGTTTGCTTAGCTGTATGTTGCATGGAAAATGGCATTTGCAGAGCTGCTGCTCAGTACTTTCCCGTACCTGCTCTTCTGCAATGCTCAGAGCCACCCCATGAGTTTGAGGTCAGGATCCCCATGTTACAGGTGAAAAATCTGAGTGAGGTTCAGAGAAATGAAGTGACTTGCCCATGCCCCAGCACTGGGGATGCAATGGAGTGAAGTGGGCCAGAGGGTCAGCAGCCTGTCAAAATTAGATCAAGAGTCCCCTCTTCCTGACCCTCCTCGCCTGCCTCCCAAGGCAGAAGGATACATGCCAGAGTATGTCCTATAGACTTTAGCCATACGATGGATGAATAAATGCATTTAGACACAAATTTTAGTGAACAAGTGGGCTAAGGGGTCATGAGGCACTCACAGACAGAGATCACAGCTACACAATACTGATTAGTTCACCTTCTCCTTATTTATTCAGTGTAGATTTAATAAAAGAGGCTTTAAGTCAACAAACTTGCAGAGAAAGATTAAAGGCCAGGTTCTGATGCCTAAAGCAATAAAGCAAGCACCATTAGAGGGTACTCTGCTTGGTTGACCTCCCCCCAGGAAAGCTATCTGGCTCAAAGGTTAGTTTTAAGACTGCAAAGGTAAACAAGTTAGCTAGGTAAGCTTCTGCATTCCTTTGTTTCTACTCTAATTTATTTAACTAAGGGGACAATGCTGACTTCAACTAAGAACTATAGAAAAAGCTCTTAGGCCTTCCAAAACAGTTTGAGACCACATTCTATAACTTTTTCTACTATTTTTCCTATAAAAATTTTGCCACCACCTTGAGTGAATTCCCAGAGAGCCATTTTCTTGTTTCTGATCCACACATATGTTCTCTTAAAGCACTTAGGATATTTTATTCACATCACTGGTTTATAAATATTTGTTCTTCCACTGGGAATCCTCTGATAACCTTTGAAACTCCAACTCAAAAAAAAAAAAGTATTGAACAAATGTATGAAAAAGCTAAATGAATAAATGAATGAGTGCGGCCTATGTTCAAATCTCAGCACTGCCACTTTTCTGTTGAGGGCTTTTGACTCAGAGAAGCCTGGATTTGTCTGCTCTAGACTGTGCCTTGGCACTCAGGTAACCTGGAGCCCTGGGATGGTGCTTGCCTATCAGGAGATCCCAGGAGCTGATCCCAGGGCTCACGTCAATCAGCTCTTGCTCCTTGCCCCACCACCTTTAAAGCTTACCTTGCCTTTTGACTCATTCCTTCAAAGTCAAGCACAGTGATGAAAGCTTCTTTATAAAACTACTCCTCTTAAAGCTTTAATGGCCACTAAGAGTTTACTGCACTACCTTGTATAGAAATTTCCATTTAACAAGAGAACTAGTAAACACTCAATGCCTTAGCTCATCAGAATAATGAATATAATAACTAATAATTACTTAGTTGCTGCTACATGCTATACTCTTTTAAGAGTTTCATAAGTTTAAGCCTCACACAAATTCTATGAAGTAACTTGTTAGAACAAATTCTCAAATTTCCATCAAATGTCTTCCCACCAGCCTGTCACTGGTGTCTGAAATCTCATTATCTGCTGTATCCTCAGTCAGTGAATCCCTGGCACACAGTAGGTGTTTGGATTCCCCCAGAAGTAGACTCTGAGCAAGGATGCAAGTAGAGAGAGTGGACTTGGGAGGTGCAGAAAACTGAGAGGGGGATGGAGAGCTATACAGGGAAAGGAGGCAGATGGTAAAGGATGTGCCATCAGACAAGCCAATGTCATGACCACAGGAGCTCAGTCCCATGGGGACACTGGGATATGGTAGAGAAACATACCTCGGCATTATCTCACCCAGGAGTGAGGGGAGCTGAAGCATTTATAAGGAAACTCTTGACAATCATTGGTAGGGAACTGCTCCAGGTAGCACCAATTCCTCACCTCTTCATCTAGTAACGGGTGTGGCAGAGTGGCTTTGGAGAATCCTTCAAATAAAGAGATACAGATACTGGCAGAAGAAGTTGGCTGGAGTCTACCCAAGTGGCAATGCCCAAAGGAGATGGACAATAACCAATAGCATCTGCCACAGTGTTTTACTAAGTTTTTGTTGAATAAATGAAGAGATTGTGGTGGTGATAGGAGGCAACAATACCCTGATTTTCACTGGTTTGGTATGACTGTTATTTTTTCTTATCATCTTAGTGGCTTTCCACTACTTAGGACAACTCTACTATAGAACATCCAGAGTCTCTGATCTTGTTGGTGGCAAGGGGAAAATCCTTCACAAGAGTCCCAGAAACATAGACAGACTTCTGGTTTCCAATTGTTCAACTCCCATGATTATATTTTCACCAGTCCTCTGAAGAGTTTATCACAAAATGCCAAGGCCTCTGAAGTAGCTCTCAGGAAAGCAAAAAAGACCTAAGAGGGCAGAGGTCATCAATTTTTCATGCTTCCTTCCTAGCAAACTCAACCACAACACTAACCTTGGAAACACAAGCCCAGTAGAATCTATGTGCAGTGCATGTTTGGATTAAATTCTCTGTTGATTTTTCTTGATTTATAAGTTAAAACTCAGCCAATGCAAATCTTTCCCCCACCCTACCAATTTCTGTCTTGAACTAAATGTTCAATATTTTGTCAACCTACAATTTTTGTTATTTTTAACCTCATAAAACTATTATTATTATTTTTAAAAGAAGCCCTGTGCAAGATTGGAGGATAGTTTTTCTGGTTTTGTTTCCAGAATTATTGCACATTTCTGAATTAATAGAGGACCAGGTCCCGAGAATCACATGATCTCATTGCTCTTACATGTAGGTTTCTCATGTTAATTTTTTCATGACACTCATACCTGAAAATAAAGTTTTAGATCCACAAGCAACACATGATAATGGTGCTAGGGCCAACGATAAGGAACAACTGTGAATAATCCCCCTGGAAGAACCCATCTTCATTGAAAAGTGCCTTCCATTAAAAGAAATGTTCTCCTCCTCCTCCTCCTCCCTCCTCTTACACTTTCTTTGTTTCCAAATGGAACATGTGTGTGTGTGTGTGTGCGTGTGTTTGTTTGTCTCTTTGTTTGAAAGACTTAACAGGCCTTGAATTCCAAGGTCATGTTTCAGAGGGAATTGGAAAGTTGCTCCAAAGGACAGCCGGAGAATCTGCAGCTTTGAGAAAACAGGAGCAGATTTTGTGTGCTTTTCACAGGGGGTTGTCCACCAGAGACAAACAACAGCTCTGTGAAGTGTAAACTAACACTGTCACCTGACTACTTTGAGGTCTGCACACTAGCAGATGTATAAGCAAAGAAGAGGGTTACTGTAGCACCTGGGGGCAACTGACCCTCTCAAGGGGAAACTGAGTCACTATCACACACTAAGGGCAAGAGAAGAGTAAATGTACGTGATTATATATATAATTATATATAATATGTAGATATATAGAATATATAATTATATGTAATATATAAAGATATATAAATATATATTATGATATATAAATATATAATAAATAATTATATAGAATTAAATATATAACATAATCATTATATTTATAAATAAATATATAATATATAATTAATATATAATATATAATTAATAATTATATATTATATATAATTTTTCTTTGTCCCCCCTCTCCTATTCATTTACTATGTAATATAAAATGTAATAAAAGTGGTAAGTCTTATATGTTGGTATTTAAGTTACAGGATATTAAAGGGGAGTGCAATTTAGCTAGAAGTGCAAGTAAACACAACCCAATGATGAATAAAATGACACAGTGTCTACTATCTTGGAGAGGGCTAGTCTGTTTTCATTTGTATGAAGGACAGTTGCATCATGTCAGACAGGTGAAAGCATGATTTTGCTTTATTTGAACATTAAATATAGAAAAAAGAGATATTCCAAATTGACAGGGGTTGCACTTTCCTGAATCATTCCATAATAAACTTGGCAAAACTAAAAACTTTCTCAGAATCCCTTTCGCTTTCTCTCCCTGATCTGCATGTTTCCAGGTTAGAGTTGGTCAAAAGAGGAACTTGTTCAGGATTTTGAAGACAGAAGTAAAGCAGTGGCCATTACTCTCAGCAGGTCGTTTACTCTGCATCCAGCCCATACTCTCGAATGCTGACCTACTGACCAACAAAATTCTCATCCATGGACCCAGAGATTCAATAGTTACACAGTGGCATCCCATAGACCCCTAGAAGAGCTCCTCCTTTGCTTTCCATTCAATCCCAGAGCTATGAGATTGTCCTGCATTTCTTTTTTTACTTCTCTAGTAAAATGTTATTAGCCTTTTCGGTAGCATGTTCTATCAATCACTGTCAAAGAGCATGAATTTCACATCAAAGACATAAAAAGTGCCCTCCTTTTGTTTAGCAAAAAACTTTGCAGGTTTCCATGCATTCCACTATTGTATTGCTCATTTACTGCAACTTATCAGGATATAAATGTCATAATTGTGACATTAGGAATACATTTTGCTGTTCTGGCTTTTTACATAAGCAAAATAGAAATTCCATGTTTAGCCAGAAATCGTCTTGAGCACCCAGCATATAAATATACTGCTGATACTTAAACCAGCCTTGTAATTAATGCCACACTTGCAAATGGACATAGACGTCAGGGGCAATTGACTATTAGTAATTTTTCTGAAATAGAAGCCTACATCACATTCCACTGATTGCTTTACATTCCTGGTGTTCCACATTCTGCTCTGTCTCCACTCTGAACCACCATGGTTCACAGGACAGGCTCTCATCCTCTAAGGGAGCTTCTAATACAAGTGAGTTGAAGGATGGACAGAAGCAGGCATATCCCAAGCACTTAAAGTATGTTCATGATTTCATCTGTTTATCCTTTTGGGTTATTCGATTGTAGGCAACAGAAACAATCTTTGTCCAACTAGCAAAAGAGGGATTTGGAGAAAGAAAAGGAAGCAGCTCATGGAACAGAAGGTAAAGCTGGAGAAGTAGGATTGGAGTATCTGGGGAGCAGATACTCATGGGAGTTGGGGGCAGGGGAAGTCTCTTCAGAGAACCACTGTCTACTTGATGGAATTTTAGCCATCTTCAGTCTTGTCAGTCACTGTGCTCAGACTCCAAACCAGGGATAAGGGATGGGCCCTGTTTGAGTTTCAGGCTACCCTTGGCCAGAGGCAAGGGAGACTTGGTTGTTAGATCCCAAAGACTATACACAATGGGGGAGGGGATGACTTCTTGAAGAGAAATCAGGATGTCCATAACAGAGGTCACTGTGTCTTAAAAAGATGAGCCTTGTAGTGTCTTCCCACTGACATTTTCTGTACAAGTAATGTGACTGTGTCCAGGACATGAGACAGGGTGGCCCAAGGACAAGCCCCTCATCTCAGTATTATGTTTCCATCTCCTCATTTCCTACTGAGCAGCCTGGGTTTCTGGGAATTATCCAGACCCAGATGGTATTTGTATTTCCAAGAGACCCAGCATTTCAAAGTCTGACATATGCCACACTCAGAGAGTTATGAAAGCAAAGCCAAGTGACAATTGGGACCAGTTTTTTTCCAGACGTCTCTTTATATCTAGATCCCAGTTACAGGGAGTCTGAAAAGTCCCATTATCTCAGCAGAGAAATCACGGCAGGCAAGTTTGGTATGGCTGCTTCATTTCTGCTCAAATCGCAATTCCTTCTCTCCGGACAAATGCATCTTTTGGCCCAAATCCGGGGCCCCACAAACATAGCTCCTAATATTTGGAATAGCCTCCACAGCCAAGTGAATGAGTCAGTCTGCTGAGTTGATTCAAATCCCGAGAGACTTATTTCCAGAAGCTTCCAACAATGCCCTTAGGATATATGACTATGTCTGAACATTCAGTAAAATGTGAGCTTGTGGTAGCTTCTGTATACAGATTCAGTTACCTGCATTCATCCTGTCTCTTGTCCTAGGTCAGGAGAGCACCAAGGAGAAGGATCACATGTGGCTTCCTCTTCTGCCTCTCCCCACGGTGTCTAGGAGAGTGCACACTCAGTCAGCATTGATAACTAACTCCGGTAAATAAGTCGAAGATAAAGAAACACATTAGGAGATAGAAAACCAGATACTAATCTCACTTTTACAAATGAGGACAAGCCATCCGCCCTCACTGAGCCTCAGTCCTCTCATCTTTGCAGTGGGGACCGTAACTCGTCCCACTTTCATGCCACACATGGTTATAATGCTTAAATGAGGACAGTGACGTGGAAGTGGCTTATCGTTTCAGCTGTAGACATGCCACATTGCTCTTAGGTCACCACGGCATGCTACAGATCATGAGAATGAAATGTGCAGAAGCTCAGTCGCCCTGGCGAACGTGGCACGCTGGTACTCCTAGAACAGTGTCTCATGTTTATTCTTTTGGGGTAACATTTAAGCTGTGAGGCCACAGAGCAGAAGCCTTACCATTTTATATCAAGCACAGCAGTCAGCATATTAAAAACAAGGACTGCTGGACACCAGCTGTGATGAAATGCTTTATCAGAGGACATTAAGAAGTCAGGCTCTTCCTTTCTCAGCAGTATTTTCTCTAAAGTCTCTTTTTCCATCTGTCCCTACCACGAAGACACTTGTTCACACTCAGACTGCTTCCTGCCTGGCCCCCTGCCACCTTCTCCTGCCTGACTTTCTATCTCTTGCCTCACCCTGTCTCCATGCCAGACAGCTCACGATGCCACTTCGCAATGCAACTTGGAACAGCTTCTGGGTTTCTGCACCAGCTGCCTTATCTGTGTTGGGGTATAGAGATCTTAAAAATTGCCTTCTATATAGCTGCTTTGCTTCCTTTCATCCTTTTCTTCCCCCCCTCCGTTTTGGATTTTGTTTTCTTTCTTCTTAAAATTGCCTGCTAAAAGCAGAAGCCCAAAGTGACTTCTTTACCTCCTGTTTTTTTTTTTTCCTTTTTGTTGTGTTTAGCATAAATCAATGTTCTCTGTCTCTGAAAACTAAAAGTCCCATATAACCAACACTCCAGCACAGCAAAATCATTTTGAACTTTTGGCAGAAAGTCCTAGGAGAGTAACACCGAAAGGAACTCCTACATTATAAACCTCTGCTAGGGTACCCCAGCATTTAACAATGCACCCCAGTGCTGAGTGTTCTGATCTCTAGGTCAAAAACTATGCAGGAGTTTTGCCCCCAGCTTTTCTCCTCCTAAACCTGGACCAAAATTCCTGTCTTTGTGACCATCTGGTCTCCTCATTTAACTTGGCCAAGCACAGCTTGACAATTCTCCCCTACTGTGATGGCACAAAGGGAAGCAAAAGAGACCTGAAATCAGCCTGATACAGTCTCAGACCTCAATTCCATGCTACTTAAGGTGAAATAAACCATCAAAGTGATATATTAGGAAACTATGTGCAGCGAAGCCATGTTCATTCAAAACTGAAGGCAGGGGAAGAAATGGATTTAGAATAAATAGCTCTGGTCCTTTGGGAAGAAATGACTGGAAATTCTATCCCACTGTGCCTTACTTCAAAACAATAAAGGCCAACAGCATTTGCGTTATTCTTCACAGTTAACAGAGCACATTTACAAATGGGAGGACATCAAAGGACAGAGTAATAATAATTTATATTTGACTCCTCCTATTTTCAAGGCTCTTTAGGATTGGAAACCTCCATTCATCTTCTCTCAAATTTTGGAAGTTGGAGAAAGCAAGAATTTCTTCAATCGATCATTCATCTATTCAACTCTTGTCTATTGGCTGTCTACAGTGTGCCTGCCACTGTTCTAGGCCCTGTGATATAAAGCAGTGAAAAAAACAGATGAGGTTGTAGATCTCATTGAGCTTCTGTTCTAGTAGGAAAACAGACAATCAACGAATTGAACAAATATAGACTATATCAGGTGGGATAAGTTGAGGATAAAAGCAGAAAACAAAAATAAAGCCAAGTAAAGGGTACAGAGAGTCATAGGAGAGCAGATACTGTTTTCTGTAGGGTGGTCCCAGTGAAGTGATGTTTCAGCAGAGACTTAAGGAACAAAGGGCCCAGATGAGAGGAAGGGCCCAGCCAGAGAGGAAGCAACAAGACTCTAGAGAACAAGGCATGGAAGGCCTTGTTGGACACTTGAAAGATGTTGGCTTTCAACCTGAGCAAGTGGGAAGACTTTACACAGTTTTAAGCAGAGTAACATGATCTGACTTACATTTTGAAAGGATTCCTCTGGCAGACACTGGGCACTGTCACCTCGTAGCCATTCCTTCCTTCCTGATTGAAAACCCACAATTTTAGCTGGATGCATGGCATCACAGAATAAAGACTATATTTCCCAGCCTTTCCTGCAGGCAGGTAGAGCTGTAACACTAAGTTTGGCCAATGGACCATGAGCGGAAGTGTGATGGGGTAATTCAAAAGTCATGCCTAAAAGACGGGTGGTTTTGACCTTTTTCTTCTTTATTTTGTTCTTCATCCTCTGCCTAGAATGCAGATGTGATGGTTGGAGCTCCAGCTGCTACATTGGACTATGAAGACCAGGGTCACCCCCCTCTGGATGGGAGAGTGCGGAGCTGGAAGCAGCTCAGGTCCCTGAGGATTTTGTGGAGTAGATCCATACCAGCCCATACAGGCTGCCTGCAGACATTAATTTTCTGTTGTGCTCCTGGAAGCTGAGACCAGTTCAAATGGCTGCAATCTTTCTGTCTACTGTGTAGAGAACAAATATTGGAGGGACAGGAGTGAAAACAGGAATAATCTCTATTTCGTAAATAGGAACCCTGAAGCCTGAAGAAGTTGGATGAAGTATATTAGGATTGCGGGTAAAAGCATTGGCTTTAAAGTTAATAAACCTGTCTGTATTTAAATCCTGCCTCCAGTACTTTCTAACCTTGTAACCTTGGGCAATTCCTTAGCCTCTGTAAGCCTCATTTCCTCATCTGTAGAATGGGATGATAACAATGCCTGTCTCAGACTATGACTGTGCGTATTAAATAAAATAAACCATGAAAAGACCTAACACAGCCTGGTAGGGTTCACATTTCTCACTTGCTGGTTCCCTGCCCCCTCCTTCGTGTCTTCTCCAGACCCTTTCCCACCTTTGCATCTGCTTAGGAAATGGTGATCCTTCCAAGCAGGGTGAACAACACACTCAATTAAAAGCAAATCCTTTTGTCAGGAAGGAAGGGCAAAAGAGGGAGAGAAGGGAGAAAGAAGGAAGCCTTAGCACTTGAATGGATATGAGGAACTTTCAAGTACCCAGAAATTCCAGCTCACAGGAGACAAATGTCAGTAGTGAGCCTGGCGTACTGAAGGATCTAAGAAGGCCAGAAGTTCATCCTTCAGCCTCCAAGCTGTTCCATTGCCAATCCCCTTCTTTCTCTTCCCTTCTCTATCACCTCTTCTCTTTCCTCTTCCAAAACAAAAATAGGAAGTGTGAAAAGCTCAGTAAGTCATCTGGTTTTGGGCTGCTTTTCCTTGGAGTGGCTAAGACTGTTTTTTATTGGCTTGGCAGGATGTTTTGAGATTGTGGCAAGGACTCTTGTGTGTGTGTCTGCCTGTGTGTGTGTGTCCGCACACGTGTGTGTGTTTATCTGAGTACTGGGCTTTGGAATGCAAAGCAGCACATACATGTTTCCTTTTCGGTAGCAGATTCTTTTCCTAATTATGTTTTGTTCAGACTAATATTAAAATGAATTGGTTTCCTCTTGACAACAATAAGTGTAATAATAACAGGAAATGGTCCAGAATCACACAGTAACAAAAATAGAGCCAGAGAGGAAGCAACAAGACTCTTGAGAACATTTGGCTGATCTACTTTTCCATTCCATTTCGTCCATGTAGTCATCCCTTCACTGATTTGGAAAACTATGCTTATCACCGGTGAGACTAATGGGAAGCCTGAAAAAAATTCAACTTCTTCTCTTAATTAGAAATGTGTGAACCACTAAATACAAAAATTAGAAAAATAAATGCGTGTCAGCTTCTATATAAAGATTGGCCTGTATTTTACCCAATACCACTCTTTCGTAAGAAGGCTTAAGTCATTAATTATCTTACACATCAAAGAATCTGATAAGTTCTGCAGTAAAACAACCTGGCTCAATTTGTCAAACTTAGCGAGGCCCAAATTTACTTGACCAGGCAAATTCCTTTTCCTTTTTTATTGACTACTTGTGAACTTTGAAATTGGGATTACAGAATATAAACCTTTCAACATTTTCTCAAGGTAATGGTCTACTTGTGGTCTGAATGCTGTCTCTGGGCATTTAGTCTTAATATCATGCACATTAATTCTGATACTTGGTTGCTTATTCCTTCAAGAATAGAATAAGAGGCTATTCTCTTAACAATGCATATTCTATTCGCCAACGTAATTGATTCAAGCAGAAGTTTGGAAGGTAAAATGGCTTTGCAAGCTGATTACCATTGTCTTGACCTTACCTGATGGAGTATACATTCAGGAGGAGGAAAACGGATATCTCTATCCCAAAGCACTTTCTTCTCTGCCCTCCCTGCACAGGAAGTCTTTGCGGTCATTTCTACCAGTGGATGGAACCTCAGGCCAGTTCACTTCATACCACACACAGACCGTCTTTGTTAAGGAGAGAGATAAGCGCCAGTAACAACCTCTTTATTTACTTAAATCTATGCCATGAAGGGTCCATAGGAATCCACCAGGGACTCACAGGGTGACTAGGTGAGTGAAGAATCTAGCTACAATAGCTATTTACAATCGATGCTAATAAAGCCCTTGAGTCTAGCCTATGTGTGATTAAATGAGGTGACAGAAGTCAAGGCTGAGGTCGGAGTTCAGGGAACCTGGTCTAAGCACACTCCATGGGTCCAGGTTTGTCCCATAGACTTGGTACACACAGCATTCAACAATCGACCATTTTGTCTGATTAATGACAACTGCCAAAAAAGTTCACACAACAAAGCACCAAAGCCCAGCTAAGCCCAGAAGGGGTCAGCTTCCCGGACACAAAGGCTTTTTATTAGGTGAGACGTTGTCTGTTCAGATCTCTGCTGCCAATTAGGTTGTTATTGGATTCTGCTAACACCTATTGATAGCTGATAGCAGGAGATGCCATTGAGAGGATACATTAACACCTTCACGGCTAACCGTAAATCAGCCTGCTCTGTTTGCCTGAGAGTATCTGAATAAGTACCTCCCTCTCTGGCTCTCCTAGCCAGGGATTCTCCCCTGTTCCTGGAATGAGGCACAGCCAGAATAGCTGTCTAAACACCCAGCAACCAATCAGAGTATCCAGAGCAAAGGTAATGAGCTCCACAGAAACTTTTGTATGAAAACGTTCGTTATTTTTATCTTTCTAAAGTAGTACAAACGCAGAAAATTTAGAATATTGCAGGCAATCGAAGGAAAGGAAATTAAGATGACCTATAGTGTCATAATCTTGCTATCTCTCCTTGGAATTTTTTTTCTTACATTTATTTTATTTCCACAGGGCTGAAATCAGACTGTTCCTGGGATACAAGCCTTTGTTTTACTCCATGTTAGCGACACTGGCCCCATTGAGGTTCTCCCAACACTCCAGACATATTTCCACCTCATGACCTCTGCATTTGCTGTTTTCCCCTATGGGATGTTCTTCCTTCAGACCCTCCAATGACCAGCATTCACATCTAAGTCAGGTCACTGTTCAAATGTCGCTCCCTCCAGGAAACCTTCCTGATCAAATGAGCAAAAAACAATTGTTTCTCTTTGCTATTCTTTGATTTCTTGTTCAGCTTTATTTTCCTTCGAGGCACTACATGAGCTGAGAGCATATTTTATAGTCGTTTGTTTGTTATCAGTGTTTCCCACTACAGTTTAAGCTCCCTGCAGGCAGATACTTTGCTTCGTTCACCAGCAAATACCCACAACCTAAAACAGTGCCTGCCTGACCATAGCAGGTGCTCAATAAATATTTAGTAAATAAATGCATAAATTTTGTTTTGTGACTTGCTTTTTTTCCCTTTAACAATATTGTATAGAGCTTTCAGGATCACTAAATATTCTTTAGCAAACTTTTTAAAAGACTATATCACATTCCATACTATGGCTGCATTATAATGGATCTAATCAATTTCCAATGGTTGAACAGTTAGGTTAAGTAGTCTCGCATCTTCTTTTTTTTCCTTCTAGAGAGAGAAGAACTTGCTCTGTTGCCCACGCTGGAGTGCAGCGGTGTGATCACAGTTCACTGCAGCCTCAGAGTCCAGGCTTAAGTGATCCTCCCACCTCAGCCTCCTTGATGGGACTACCGGTGGATGCCAACATGCTTACGGCCCCACCATCTTTTTTTCTCCCATTTCTAAACATATGTAGTACTTTGAAAGTATTTACATGATTTGTCTGTATAGGGCAAACCTTGACCTTGAAGACTTATTTGGAAGTTTAACTGGAGGAACAGTCATTGGTAAACCCTTGACCCAGAAGGAATTTGAATTCCTTCGATGGAAAAGGTAGAGAAGATGAGCACACCTGCCCAACTGGCAGGATTAGCCACATTATTTTCAGTGGTCAGTGATGTGATAGTTACCTCACATGTGATTTCATGCAAGTACTCAAGCCTTGCATAAAAGAAGAAAGTATATAGAGATATGTAGGTGTCATGGGCTGAATTGAGCCCTCCCATTCGTATGTTGAAAAGCTAACCCCCAGTCCCCCCAGAGTGTGACTGCATTTGGAGATAAGGTCTTTAAAGAGGTGATTAAATTATAAAGAGGGTGTGAGAGTGGCCCTGATCTAATCTGACTGATGTCTTTAAAGAAGACTTGGACACAGAGAGAGATACCAGGGATGTACAGGCACAGAGGAAAGATCATGTGAAGACACACGCAGAAGACGGCCATGTCTAAGCCAAGGAGAGGGGCCTCAGAAGAAGCCATCCCTGTCAAGACCTTGATCTTGTACTCCCAGCTTCCAGAGCTATGCGAAAATAGATTTCTGTTGCTTAAGCCACCTGGTCTGTGGTATTTTATTATGGCAGTCAGAGTACGCTAGTACAATAAGTAAGTGCAATGATGTTAAGATGTCTCTGAGCCAGGCATGGTGGCTCACGCCTATAATCCCAGCACTTTGGAAGGCTGAGGAGGGCGGATCACCTGAGGTCAGTGTTCGAGACTAGCTTGGCCAACATGGTGAAACTCCATCTCTACTAAAAATACAAAATTTAGTCAAACATGGTGGCAGGCGCCTGTCATCCCAGCTATGCAAGAGGCTGAGGCAGGAGAATTGCTTGAACCAGGAGGTGGAGGTTGCAGTGAGCCAAGATCGCGCCATTGCACTCCAGCCTGGGCTACAAGAGTAAAACTTGTTCTAAAAAAAAAAAAAAAAAAAAAAAGATGTCTCCGAGAGGTGCTTTGGGGCTTGGTAAGTATATATTTTATTGCATCTCAAAGGTCACAATTTTCTAAACAAACATTTCTAAAATTAAAATGAAAGTTGTTAGGTGCATATAAATCAATACTAGAACATTCACTTAGCATGTAACTATTTCTGGAGCTCCTGGTGGTAAAAAATTAAACAACAAAAATGAATGTATAGTTCTCAAAAAATCAATGTAGATTTCAAATTACTGGTAATTTCTGTGCCTCTCAAGGGCATATTTTATTTCCACTCTAAGTTGTCCACCTTTTTAACCCTTAATTAATTTTACTAATACGTAGTAAGCACTTACTATGCAAACGTTCCCGGGGATACAGCAATGCGTAAGATAGATGCTCCCCAACCATCATGGAATTTAAACTTATTGTGAGAGTTAAAGTGACAGGCAATTGTAATAGGACACCTTTAACTGGTAAAGGGAAGCTTCATCTCCTAAGTCGGGGGTTGGCAAACGTTCTGTAAAAGGCCAGAGAAGAAATACTTACAGCTTTGTGGGCCATGCAGTCTCTATCTCAACTACTCAACTCTGCTGTTGTAGAGAGAAAGCAGCCTTAGACAGTAGGTAAACAATGAGCATAGCTGTGTTCCAATAAAACTTTATTTACAAAAACAGAATGTAGGTCAGATTTGGCTCAGAGTCCCTAGTGTGCTGACACCTATCCTGAGTCCTACACTGGAGGACTGCATGACCTTTTGTTCTTCCAGGCCAACAGAAGACATCTCTGCATAAATAGCCTGTCAAGTGAGATACGTCCCGTAAAGTCTGGATAGATTCTTGGGCTCTGTAGCTTATGCAAGAGAACAGATGATTCTTGCTAGACCTGTCTGAAACTCCTAAATATACAAAACATGTAATTGCATATCCAGATGGTTCTACCAGAAATATGAGGTCTGGTCACCTGAGCTTATGACACCAGTCCCTCCCTTCTCTAACTCTTCAGAACATCGAACACCACCCTTTTGTATAATTCAAGGCAGCAATGCTGGTGGGTGATTGTGCCTAAAGTTTGGGGCTGGGCTGGCAGCCTCTGAGCATTGCTGCCCTCCATTAGGGCTTATTCTTGCTTCCTATCCAAGTTTCCAGTGCCTTTGCTCTCAAAACAGTACTTCTCACAAACCATGATTTGTGGCCTACACTGCCTGTACCACACCCTGAAGTAAAACTTCCAGACCACATTAAAACATGGGTGTGCACAATTTCCAAAAATTTCTATGTAGAGTTGATCCACCTGGATATAGAAGTGGTATGAAGTCTTCAGTCCTACAATTACAGGCTCTCTGAAGCCCTCACTTTCCAGTATAAAAAAGTACAACAAAGGTCCCAAATCATTGGGAACTGGATCATAATTATGACTGAACTACTGAACTTTCAAGCATCACACAAAACAGTTGCTCAACAACAAGCAGGAACAAGGTGCGAGGCACAGAGGACAAATGACTTTTCACCACTGAGAAGCTCATTCATGCATTCAACGAACATTCACTCTCTGCTTGCTATGAGCCAGGCACTGTTCTAGGTGCTGGGTAGGACAAAGATCACCACCCCCTAGAGATTACCGTCTGCATCCAGAAAGGCTTCCTGGTAGGGGAGACAATTGAACCAGGAGGGGCTTTTATATTGCACAACTCCAGTGGGGTGCCCTTCACATCACAGTCTATTTGAATAGCATTCCCTCGTCTACAGGCCTATCACTCTGAATGCAGCCAATCTCATCTGAATAGCATTCTCTGGAGTTGTGAGATGCACAACCCATGTGGTCTTATGTAGTCACCATTACTGGAGTCTTGAAGAAGGATGAAGATTTTAGTAGGTCCAGAAACAGAGGAAGGCAGTCTAAGGTGAGGGAGATAGTATGTATCAAGGTACTACTAATCATTCATTTAGTGCCTATTGTTATATGGCTTTGGGCTCCGCGGCTACTAAGAGGTAAACTCTTATGACTTGTTTTATAAAACGACATCACTCCTATAGGCCGAGGCGGGTGGATCACGAGGTCAAGAGATCCAGACCATTGTGGCCAACATGGTGAAACCCTGTCTCTACTAAAAAATACAAAAATTAGCTGGACGTGGTGGTGCGCCCCTGTAGTCCCAGCTACTTGGGAGGCTGAGGCAGGAGAATTGCTTGAACCTGGGAGGCGGAGGTTGCAGTGAGCGGAGATCGCGCCACTGCACTCCAGCCTGGTGACTGGAGACAGAGCAGGACTCTGTCTCAAAAAAGAAAAAAATAGTTATTAGGCACCCACTATGTTCTGGGCCCTGCTATATAAAACACAAGGATGTAGCAGTGAATAAATCAGAATTGGTCCCTAACCTCATGGAATTCACAATCCAATGGGAAAGACATTTTCGCTAATTACAGGAATAATGAGCAATTCAAAAGTAAAGTGCTGAGACTTAGGAGAGTGGAAACTGGGTAGTTAAGAGACTTTTCTGATGGATGAGGGTGAAAAGAAGGAAATCAAAGCTTGTAAGAGGGGGAATGGATTCCGATTATCTAAGAAATCGAAAGTTCACAGCAGCAGCAAACCAGAACCACCCTTGAGGAAAGTGGGAAGCTCAACTAGCAGAGATTTAACACACCATCTTCATGCTAATCCTGGGCATGAGGTCTCCCTGAGAATGGAGGAGAGGGAGGGTTGACCTCAGTGTGCATTCTGTGGACACATGACCTTATTTCTTTAAATGACAGTGTAGGCATCAGTATAAACTTGCGGAATACTAGGGGGACAGATTTAGGAAGAGCAGTGGTCCATAACTCCACTCCTAAACATTTCTGAGAGTTTGGCTTTTCTTTCCTTAGAAATGTTGAAGCAGAGGAATCCCAGAAACAATCTCTGTAGAGGGGAAACTTGGGAACTCGAGAGAGAATAGTATGTGCTAATGCGGAAATTATGGACTGGGGCTAATTTTTGAGGTCAGACTTCTCTGAAGATGTCTGACATATGATCCAGAAGCCAGCAGGATGCACCACATTTTATTTATCTGGGCAAATTAACCTCAAAGTACAGCAGCCCTGAGGAGATTTGGAAAAGATGTTCTATAGCAAACACAAACACAGCAATGGTAGGTTGGGATCAGAAGGAAAAGTGTCAGTACTTTAGAAGAGTAGCTCTCAAACTATGGGATGCATTAGAATTGAATTGCATTTTTTACAGATTCCCAGATGATGCTCATACGGCAGAACCACCTGTTTATAACCACTGCCTCTGCGTATATTTTGAGGCCTTCCAGAATCTGACCCCAAATTTCCTGTTCACACTTCCTGCCACATTTATGTTTCTCATCATACACCTGACCATCCCAGAAAACTGAGATTCTTTTCACATGTCCAGAACATACCATAAAATAAACAAAACATACTATATATTTGTTTATTCTGTTTTCTCCATCCTTAATTCCTCACTCTGTCTCATGAAACCCTTAAAGACTGCTCAAATACTGCCTTCTCCATCCAGATTTGTCTAAACAATTAACTCAGAATTACATTTTTAAGTTCAACTAATGTTCTGCGCACTAATGTTTTGTGCAGATCATTACCTCCCTAAAGATAGATGCCTTGTTATTTAGCCATTTATTCAGTAAATACACATGAGGTGCCACTGGGTGCGTGTGCCTGGGCCCAGCTGGGAACTGAAATTATAATGGGGAAAGATAGATCCCCTCGACTTTCCAGGAGCATATTTCATGGGAGAAAGAGAAGGAAACTAGTAACTGCAACACAAATGATGAGAACAAAATGCTGGTGTCAGGAGCACTTGGGAAAGACACCCAGCAGTACTGACTGATTCAGCAAAGACTTTCCAGAAAAAATGATTCCTGTCTGACATGCTGAAGATAAGTGGGATTGCTGATGAAAGTGTAGGAAGAACAAAGTAGGGAAAGAGAAAGGGTGACCCAGGCCAGAGATGAGGGGGAAGGTTTGACTAAAGAGTAATATCCAAGAGAGGAAGGATGAGAGATGAAGCTGGGGGGGGAAAATTAAGGTTTGTTCCTGTGATCTGTCCATCTATATATGGCAGCCTTGGTCCAAGCAGGAGATGAAAATCACATGGTATATTAAAAAGGGAAAATTAGAGGCAGTAAATTGATAACTGACATATCATGTCAGAAAATTAAACCTTCATCTATAAGGATTTTCAATAGGACAGTGACAAGAACAAGTAGTATTAAATAGATGCTCAATAAATCGGACCTGAACTGTCACTTTCTATTCTCAATACACACCTGAGAAGGAAAAATAGCTCTTCCCATAAATAATTTTCTTTGGAGTCCACCACACACTAACACCACCACCACCACCCAGTACTGGGCTTTAGCGCACATATTCTACCTAAAGCCATATACCAGATTCAGGATTTTCCAAGAGCAACTGAGAGTTCCTCAAGCCAAGCCTCAAGAAAATTCATCCAAAATTTCCAATTGCAATGAAACCCCAATCTAAAAAAGGCAATTTGTGCAGCGCCCATCATGGTTTCATTATGGAAGTTTTTGCACAGTTGTGGTCTGGGTCCTCCCAGTGCTTATGAAACGTCATCGTTTCACAGCACTGTGACTCATTCACAGCAAATGAATAAAAGTGTGCATTGTTCCATGAGGCTGACCATACAACATACTTAACACATACTTAAGATCCTTCATAGTAAACATATACTAAATTCACATATATGTGTATGTGTTTATATATAAAAGCTTTGTGGACGAGTGAGTACCCCCCTCGTGTATGTTTTAAAGTCTTAAAAGAGCCAAAATTAACTCTGTCGGCTCCTTTATAATACTTGTTTTTGCTGTAGTAAGAATCAAGTGGTAAGAAAATGGGATCAGAGACTTCAGCAGACAGTTCAGTTCTCTTACCTGGCTGAGAAAAAAGTAGAGGATTGAGAGCAGAGGAAAAAATCATGAAATGCTTGTGATTGACCAATTAAAATTTCTTGTAAAGCCTTGGATTGTTTCTTCTGACAATACTCCCTTTCACACTTTTGATTCCACCCTCCCAGTGTTCTTCTCATCCTCCTTATCTTGCACTTACTTCCTACATGAGGCATATCCTAAGGTTCCAGCGTCAGTCTTATCATTTAATATCCTCCCTTCTGTGTGCTGAAAACTATGCCTAAGGCTTCCACTATCAACTATGAATTCCCCCACTTTTGAACTCCAGTCCCACCTTTCAACTGCCTATTTATGGTACACTGAATTACTCCTCCCAATTCTTTAAATCTCTCAGTTAAAGAATAATACAACCATATCCTGTGCCAGAAATTCAGCAAGATATCTCACTAGAGTAGGTGAAGTTCATTTCCCCCACCACTTTGATGTTGAGCTTTGCCATGTGACTTGTTTTGGCCAATGGAATGTTCGTGATAATAAATCAAGGAGAAGTTTTAAGTGTCCTTGCATGACGTGGCTTGGCCTCATGTGCTTCTGCCATCAGTAAAGGAAGAATATACCCTATGAGCTGCTGATCCCAGAATGAGAAACCTGGAGCAGACTCCAACCTCCGCTGTAACCTGGAGCCAACCAGCTAAATTCAACCATGTCCAGACGATGTCAGCTAAACTTCAGCTGGCCCATAAACCTATACATGAGAGAAGTAAATGTCTGTTGTTATATGTCATGATATTTTGATATTGTTTATGCTGCAGGATTATTAGAGTAGCAATAGCTGACTAACACTAATTGAATTTCTCAATCTGGAACTAATGCAAGTATTTTAAATTCAACACTGAATTCATCTTCTTCCCTCCAATCCTAATGCTTCTTTGCTTTTCTCCCCATATTTCATTCCTTTCATACTCTGTTTCTTCCTTCATTCACTAATATATACAATGGTTATTAAGCTGTAGATAGTGATGAAGGAGAATAAAGAAAAGAAATTTACTACGGAGACTAGACTCTAATCCCACAAACAAGAAATCAAAGATGCAGCCAAGTTTTCATTTTAACTCTTAACTTCTTATATGCAGACCTTCACATGCTTATCAATTATACTTCTAACAAAGGAAAAAATCTATTTTTTTCCAGGAATGCCAGATTTTAGCAACTGAAGAAGCTTTTGTTTTCATCCTCAGTGTAATGGCTTTTACATACTGAAGGCTGTATTAAGGATTCAGTAAGGATATACAGTCTTGGAGACAGATGTCAGAAAAGAGCAGCTAAATTACATTGCCTAAAAATAAGGGAGAGATGGAAGGGCTGGAGGGTAGATCTGGGCATTAACAGAATATTAGCTTTGGGTAAAGGATGGCAATTGGAGAGTGAAAGAGAGGAAAAGCAGCCACTAATGGAAGATGAGAAGAATCAGGAAATAGATGGTGCACAGAGAAGTTTCTAATAAAATGCTGAGTACTTGCTACACACTATAAACTCCTACCTCTATTATTTCTACAAAATCTTCAGAAAGCCCTATATTTCTTATTAATGCAGTGTGAAGTGGGAATACAAATAAGAGGATGCCTTTAAAATTTGTATGGTGCAAAATGGGTAAGTTGTCCTGTGGGCCAAAGTAAAGTAGATCTGAAAAAGAGTTACATGCTTTCTACATAGATCCCAATATTGAGTCTTTCTTTTGACACTAATTTTTGGTAATGTAATCATTTTACATTTCCTGAAGTTCCTTAACATGGCATACCTTTCAGGTCACTTTGTCTTTGTAATTTCTGCCTAGAATGACTTTCCTCCCTTTCTTTATCTGTCTAATGCATACTTGTCCTAAAATTCTATTAATTCCCTAAGCCTCAGTTCAAAAGACAAGCTTCCAAAAATGTTGTTATCCCCCTGCCAAGGTAATGGGAATTCAGAACCAATGCAGAAAAATAGTTATCAGTATATTATTTCTAAAATGATACATCTGAACTTCCAATTCCAACCAAGATGGAGTTAAAGGGATTAGGTTATGCTCTCATCTGAAACAACTAAAAGACTGGACAAATTACATGAAAAAAAAAACCTATTTTCAATGCATTGGATGGACATCAGGCAATGAATGGTAGTGCTTCCTGAAAGAGATAAAACAAACTAGATCTGTTATATAGTTTCTTATAGCTTTGAGAGACTTTTTTTTTCAGGCAGCAAAACAAGGATGGGAAACCCAATGGAGCCTGGAAGACTCCATGAGTTGAGGATACAGAGCTGAAAGACTGGAAGGCTAACAATGCCTGAGTTCACAGGGCAGAGTGCTGGGAAAGAGTTGCACAGAGAGAAAACTACTAAGACCCTTTTCCCTTGAGTATTCAGCAGAGTACCTATTCACACCTAAATGTAAGAAAACTACCCAAGGTTGGGGATAGGACCAACTGAAGGGATTTGAGGGGAATAGTTGCTAGAACTCAGTCAGGGCTGAGGATCTCCTCGAAGACAGCCTGGAAAACTTTATACTGCGTGGAGCATCAGGTATAGTAGGGAGAGTTTTGCTTCAGTAGTGTGGAATACTTATCACTAAGTTAAATGCTTCTCTGATCATACCAAACAAATCTTAAAAACAACATCCAAGAAAAACTGTTTTCAAGAAACTTAACTGCACACCAGAAGAAAAAATATTGAAGGGAATACAAAATTACCCAGTGTCCAAAAAGGCAAACTTCACAATGTCTGGCAACCAATAAAAAATTACCAGGCATGACACAGAGAAACAGAAACATAGCCCATAATGAAGAGAAAACTCAGTCCATTGAAACCAACCCTGAACTGACAGAGATATTCGAATTAGTAGACAAGGACATTAAAAAGTTATTATAATTATACACATTTAAGAAGCTAGGAAAAGACTGAACAAGATAATTAGAGAAAGGAAGATATAAAAAGACCTCAATTGAGCATCTACAGATAAAATCTGCAATGACAAAGATGAAAATACATAGGTCTTAATTAACAGTACATTAGACATTTCAGAAGAAAAGACTCATGAGCTTGAAGACATAGCAATAAAAACCATTAAAATGAAGCACAGAGATTTTTTTTTTAAATGACTGTTTAAAAAGATGTAAAGAGAACAACATAAACTGATAAAAAAACATAAAGTTTTCAAATATATATGTAGAATACCAGAAGGAGAAGGAAGGTACAAAAATAATGGTTATTTTTTTTTTTCCAAATTTTTGAGAACTTTCCACCCACAGACCCAAGAAGCTTAACAAACCCCAAGCACAGGAAGCCTGAAGAAAAATACAGACATTGCTGAAAACTAGTGATAAAGAGAAAACCCTAAAAGTAGCCAGAAAAAAAAAGACACATGACATTCAGAGGAACAGTGAAAGGATGACAGCAGATTTCTTACTGAGAACAATTCAAGCAAAAAAAACTGAAGCAACATTTTTGAAGTACTAAAAACAAAAAGCTATTAATGTAGCATTTTATACCTAGTAAAAGTATCTTTCAAAAATAGAGGGGAAATGAAGACTTTTTCACCCATGTAAAAGATGAAATAATTCATCACCAGAAGACCCTCAGTATAATAAATATTAAATCACCAGAAGACCCTCAGTATAATAATTGTTAAATGGAATTCTTCAGGGAGAAGAAAAAATATAACAGGTGGAAACATGGCTCTTTGTGGTGGAATGAAGAACACCAGAAACTGTAACTGTATGGACAAATTATTTGAAAGACACAAACTACCAAGGCTTATTAGTCCTAAACCTAACAAATGAATTAAATGTGAATAAAAAGCTCCTCACAAAGAAAACTCGAGGATTTTTGTAAAAATTTACAATATGGAAATGCAAAGAACCTAGAATAACTGAAACAACTTTCAAAAAGTGAATCAAAGTTTGAAGACTAACAGTACCTGACTTCAAGATCTTTATAAAGCTGCATTTTTCAAGACAGTGTGGTATTATAGAGACAGATATAAAGTTCAGTAGTACAGATATAGTGTTCTGAAATAGAACCACAATGTATGGGCAACTGATTTTTGACAAAGACACAAAGGCAATTCAGTGGAGAAAGAATAGCGCTTTTAAGATATGGTACTAGAATATTTGCAAGAAAGAAGAGGAGGAAGATGAAGGAAACTGAGTCAAAATTTGTAACATATACAAATATGTGAAAATTTTTGTGAACTTATATTAGGCAAAGATGTCTTAGATATGACATGAGTAGCTTAATCCATAAAGGAATAATTAATAAATGGAACTTTCAAGCAGAACTTCTTTTTAAGAAAAACACTGTAAAGAGAACAAAAACACAAGGCACAGACTGAAAGAAAGTATATGCTAATCCCATATCTGGTAACAAACTTAACTCAAGAATATATAAAGCATTCTTAAAACTCAATAAGAAAATAACCCATTAAGGATAGACAAAAGACTTGAATTGATATTTTATAAAAGAAGAGATACAGATGGTAAAAAGCATATGAAAAGATGCTTAATATTATTGAGGGAAATACAAATTAAAACTACAGTGAAATACTATTATGCCCCAATTAGAACTGCTAATATTAAAAAGATTGATCGTGCAAGAATATGAAATAACTCTCATATACTGTTAGTGAAAATGTAAAATCATATAACCACTTTGGAAAACGATCCACAGCAGTTTTATTTACAATTGCCCCAAACTGAAAGTAACTCAAATGTCCATCAGTAACTGGATGTATGCATTGCAGCACAGCAGTCCCTCCATATCTATGGGGGATTGGTTGCAGGATCTCCCTTGGATACCAAAATCTGCAGATGCTCAAGTCACTTACATGAAATGGTGGAGTATTTACATTGTAACCCACAGACATCCTCTCAGATACTTTAAGTGCTGTCTAGATTACTTACAATACTTAAATAATGTAAATGCTACATGAAGAGTTGTTTTGCTTTATTTTTATTTGCATTTCTTATGTTGTGTTGTTATTTTCTATTGTTCTTTTTTCCTGAATATTTTTGATCCACAGTTGGTTGAATCCAAGGATGCAGAAGCTGCCAATACTGAGGGCTGACTGCATATACATAGACAGGTACACTCCTTAATGATAAAAAAGGACACATACAATACAAAACAGTTACACTGGAGAAAATCCAAATGAAAAAAGAATACATGCTATGATTCTATTTACATAAAAATCTAGAAAATGCGAAGTAACCTATGGTACAGAAAGCAAATCAGTAGCTTGCTAGAAATGAGAAACCCAGTGGAACTGGAGAGAGAAATTATACATGAGAGGTTACACATGAACAAACTTTTTGGGTTGATAGATATGCTCATTATCCTGATTGTATCAATGGCTTCACAAGTATATTTATATGCCAAAACTTATCAAATTATATACTTTAAATATTTGCAGTTTATTATATGTCAATTATACCTTAATAACTGTTAAAAAGACATCTCCTAGTTTTTAAATGATGAGCTGTTAACATAAAACTTCAAGATTGATAACAGGGTTTTGTCATGTTAAGGAGGGATTTGTTTGTATTTGTTCTCAATTCAAGACAAGTTCCACATTCAGTTGGTTTCTTTTTTATTATATTATTGTATTTACAACATTAGATTTTTCTAAATACATTTTTAAATCTATTGATGTGGAGAGTTACCCATGCTATAATTTGGGGTGATTAAAAAGCAAGTTGCAGAGTAAAATGCAGGGGTAGAATATCTTCTTTCTGTTAATTAAAAAAATGAGCAAACCAAGAACATATGTGCATGTATTTATACATGTTTAACGTGTTTGAGCATAGAGGAAAGTGGCTGGGGATGGCAACAAGCACATAATAGTTTGGATATCTAGTTGTTAAACAAATCTTATCCAAAAGCTAGAAACTAAATTTTTCATCTTGGGAGATGATGGTCAGTGAATTCCTAATGGACCCATTTGTTGCCTTCTGTTCTCAAAAGTATTTCTTCATAGTATGTTGGAGCATTTGGATGTGGTTTTAAAATACGACCAATAATATAGCATCAGTGACTATTTTCAACAAGTAAAGAGAATTATCACGCATTGGAGGTGAATCAAATTCCCAGTATTGGAAGTGTTTCTTCCACTTTGGTTTTCTTAAGTAATCCTGATATCTTATCTAATTCTTGACATTTATAGTCATAGCATTTTTGGAACTAGAGTATATATATTGAGACAGTCTGCTTGGGCAAACCACTTAAAATGAATTTTTTAAAAGGTATTATAGTGTCATAGAAAAATGTGGTTTTCTCCTTATCCTTCACTTGAAAAAAAAAAATTATAAGAACACATTCTCCCTCAAAAGCTAGCATATTCTAGTGCCAGAAAGCAGAATGTTATTTCTCACTGCTTAGTTAATAACAAAGAGCTAGAAAAGACATATACTCATTAGACAGAATTGTGCGGACTTGTGATTTTCACCAATTCTTTCAACCCTGAATCAAGAGCAGGAGGCAGAGTTGGGGCCACCTTGTTGCACAGCTTGGAGTGGTCATACAGACGTTGTATTTCCCTGGAGCACAAAGCCAATAGTGTTCCTTGGAGTTGTGTCTGCCAGTTCTCTTTGGATCAAGTAGTGTGTGACCCGGCATTCAGTGCAGCTCTTTTATTTGTGTAGAAATGCTTCACTACTGAGTCTAGCCACCTCTTGCAGCCTGCACATGAATCACAAAATAACTGTTAACTGTGTGGAAATGCCCTCTCCTGTGGCAGGGGCTTTAAGTAATTCAATGGAACAAGATGTTGTCTTGCACTTTCCCCTCATACGTGTAATGCATAAAGGCTAGGAGCTGGTTCACGCTCTGCATATCAATAGATTCATCTAACAATGGAGCCATAGCAGCTTCTTTCCCTCCCGCACTACTAATAACGAGAAGTCCAAAAGTGTCACCGAATAAAGGAGTCTTGCCAAAGGCCCCTGATTTCGCTCAGGGCATAGTATTTTTTATTAACTTGAGGGCATAGTATTTTTTATTATAATTATCTTAGCCATAGTATGAATTTGGATGATACTTCAAGAAATTTTGTCTCTTCACTGACTTAACTAATTCGCCAATTTTGTAACGAAAGCATTATTTTGATCTTGTTTTAGAGACATTCAAGTGCTAAACAACCATATCATCAAGCTTTGTTTTGTTGGGTTTATGTTTCTATTCTAAAAATTTCAAAATATCTAATAGCCTAGGTGTTCACAAGTAACATAAACAATAAGCAACCTTCAGATAGTCATTCATTCATTCATTCATTCATTTTTCAAGTCAAGATTACTTGGGTGTAATCTGCTTACAGTAAAATGTATCCTCAGAAATTCATTCTGATTCTTTCTCTGCACACATTTGAGGAGGAGGGGGAATTGTCAGAAACTTGCCACATTAGCACACATATTCACTCGTTCCAAGACATACATATTCGCGTTTACATTCAAATTCTATTTCCTATTCATGTATATGACATTATTTTGAGCTATATAACTATGTACCTGTTGTCATCATTATGTTCAGCAAATCACTTTTGAGACACTTATCTATTTATGAGAATTGTAAAGCCACACAATAATGATGGAAAACGAGAATTCAGCAAATTCTCATTTCAGCAAATACACAAATGAGCTAAAACCACACTGGTCAAGTTAAGTGAATATTAGCAAGATAACTTGTAAAAATATAATGGAATCTCTGTGACAACCACAATTGTTTTACCTTTCAAATTTGCAAATAAATATGAACAAGTTTAAATCATCATTTTTTCCTTGGAAACTATCAAGCCACTTCTGACTGCCAACAAGACAGCACTCCAAGAAACAGCCCTTAAGTGTCGCTCATGAAGTTGAATGAATGAAGGAACTGAATTGAATGATTTGGAGAAACAAATTGCCAGATTAATTTATGCCATAGTCCGGATGAATGAACATAATCTCTCTCTCCTAAAGGCCAAGAATGTTGTATCCAGACAGAGGAGATCATTCCAAATTGACAAAAGAGCCCGCAGGTATCAGTAGAGAGCTACCAGCAGGCTTACAAATATGAGACATGAAAACTCCTTAATTTGAGATTACCACTTAGGCAGGTTTTAAGAAAGTTTTCCTTTTATTGCGACAAACAGCAAAAAGAATGGCAGGAATTTACACAACCTCTTAAATGACTGATCACAGTCCCTATTAGTTCTCCATGTCAGGCCACAAAAGCTCTTTGGGCTTTTTGAGCAACAATGCAGGGTCCTTTAAAATGTGTGGCTATCCATGCATGGGTTATCAGGTTTCCTCTTTGTCTCTGGATTTTTTTTTCTTTCAATCTGATTACAATTCGCAAATCATTGACTTAACACTTTTTCATTATCAACACTCATGGCCTGGGATTATTTCGGAAAGACAATGGCAAATATGGAAATTTATACCTTATTTCACAATCTAATGCATTCTATCTGACTTGAGATTTCAGTATTCCCACTCTTCAAGATTCAGCATCAAGACAAGTAAGATTATTTTTCTTTCATCACCCAAAGCCAGTTTCCTCAGGTTGCCCCCTGAAGCAGCTTCCTAAGTCTCAGCCTTAACTTTAGAAGATGCAGATTGGCATCTGTTTGGAATGATTTCAACTACAAATTGTGAAAGCTAGATTCATCATGGCTGAAACAAATTGGAGTTTGTTTACCTGACATGATAAGATGTCAACATGTACACAGTGGCTGGGGTTGGTATGGCTGGCACACTATGCTGGGGCTGACTGTCCTGTGATTCTCTTAGCCTCATTGTTACTAAATGTCTTCTGCACCCCCTGACAGACAAATGTCACATTCAAGAATGGATGAAGGCAGATGAGAAATGGGGGAATGCTAGCAACCTTGTCCCTTTTTTTGAGAAATCAAGAGCTTTTCCAAGTGTTCACTCACAGCCTCTCTCTGCTGACTTCCACTTCTAACTCTGCCCAAAGTGTGCCACATGGCTGGCTGTGATGCAGAGGGTGCTGGGAAATAAAGTGTGTAGCTTTCTTGTTTCATAGGTTAGGAAAGTCAGGGAGCAGGGACCTGGGATAGATCTTAAAGAGACAATTGTAATGTCTACCATCAATATGCTATTTTAAGAAAACGAAAGGGAAAGGAAGGGGAATGGAAAGGAAAGGGAAAAAGTGGGGAAATGGGCTACAGATGAGATAAAGTTTAGTTCCAAATCTGCTACTTCCTACCTATGTGATCCCGGAAACTTGAAAAAGTTATTTATGTGTCTATGCCTCAGTTTTCTCATCTGTGAAATGGGGATAGTATAAATAAGTACCCTACAGAGAAGCTGTGAAAATGAAATGCAATTCATGCAAAGAGCTAACCCCAACACCTGGCACATAATAGTCACTTAAGGCTACTACCACCACCCTATGTCTATTACTACTACTGCTACTAACTCTACTGTTACTGATGATCACCATTGTTATTACTATATGTGAAAATATTTCCACTTAAATAAGGCATTCTATAAACAATAACATTTATATAATTGTATAAATTCCCTCCCTTCCTACCGTCTCTTCCCTTTGGCCATTTGGCAACAGGATGTTATTATAACAAACATTTAAAGAATTATCTATAGCCTTGGGATTTCCTTCATTCGTGAAATCAATAATATTTATTGAACACCTGCTATGTTCCAGGCACTCTGCTGAATACTGATGATAAAGTATTGAACAAAAATAGGCAAAGTTTCTGTTCACAGGACATGTACAATCTAACTGCCTAGACAGATCTTAAACAAATAGTTACAAACACGAAAGTGTAATTCAAAACTCGGTCAATTATAAAAACTGGGGTTTGCCTCTTTTAAGAACACTAATGCTTCTTAAAAGTCCAGAAGTTGAGTGATTTTCAGGTATCTGTGAAAGTCATTCTGAAACTCTGAAACGACTTGAAACTCTTTGCCTGCTTTTGCATTAAGGCCATTTTGAAAATTAATTCCTGTGCCTTGTTAGGAATGTATTTCTTTGTATGAGAACTATAGTTCCTGCAACTGAAAATTAATGTAAGATGTTGGCTGCTCTGGAATGGAACAATCGACCGTATGAAATCATTTTGTGGTTTGATACTTCGTTATTAGCCAGTGAAGTCTCCACCCCCTCCTCGTCCCCCGACCTCATGCCACTGCAAATAGCAATTAGTTGAAGTAGAAAAGATTATGACCAGGTGCACTGTTTGAAGTGAGATTTTTTTTTTTCACTTGTGGCGGGAGTGAGAGTGTCGAGGGCGAGGGTGAGGGGGGGTGTCAAGGAGGAGAAACTCCTTTTGTTAAGTATTTGCAGTCTATGAACATCCTGGTAATTCAATAGGCATCTGTGGAATCTTAGGGCATTGCGATTCTTTGTGTTTAACCATCAAGCTCTAACCTCAAGGGTGTTTGCTGTGAGTAGAAACGGGAGTTATGAGGCTATTCACTGATGTGCAAACTGACATGATCCTCTTAAGAGCTAGAATGAGTTTCACCAGATGAAAGGGAACGACGTGGCTAAGCTAAATATCTTGTAAAGGAATCCAAGAGATATTTATTAGAAATTGAATTATCTCTTTACAAATGTATAAGATGTGGCAGATGAAGTCCAGATAAAGTAAGTTTGCATCATGGCCGTTTCACAATCCCAACAAACAAATGAAAAATTACCTGTAATCATATCCTTTCTGATAGTTTTAGAGTTCTTTAAAATTCTTGGTATAAATATTTTATATAAGTTTTGATGATTGGAATTGAATTAAAAGAAACAAATTGAGAGAGTGATATTAAAGAGGTTGTCTTGAGTTCTAAAATTCTTCCAGTGTATTACTGACTATGTTGGTTTCCAAAACTCCCCAGACAGGACAGAGTGCCTTCAGGTATTGGATCCTGTGTACAGAATGAAAAGTGGTTGACAGCCTTAGACTGGCCCAGTCTTCTCGTTCATTAAATAACAGAAACATCAGTCACTTTGTCTTACTCTCAGAGCATCACGAAGGTGAAACAGGACACAGTGTCAGGGTCTCTCTAAAACAAAACTCCAACTATACAGATACTAGGAGAGTAATAGAACATATTATCTGGCCTCATTCTTTGGGCCAAAATCTTTGGAAAGAAAGTCCTTCTGATTTCCTGTCTAACCATCAATTCTGATCACATGAAAACACGTGAAAGAAGATAAAAGAAGAATGATCTGAAGAAATGTATAGGAAAGTGTAAAGTCAACAATTTCATATAGGTGGAGATGCATAAATCATTCAAAATGGAGGATCATTCTCATATAATAACGGAATCCAGAGTCAAGCAGTCATGGTTCAAACTCAACTTTGCTGTCTCAATTTCCTCAACTGAAAAGTGAGGACAATAACTCCTAATTCACAGGGATGTGGTAAAAGTTAACTGAAACACTCTCTGTAAAACACCTAAGCTCATCAGGAGTAAGTGTAGCTGCCTAGTATAGAAAATCCAAAATAACAACAGCTTAACTGCACAAGGCTTCATGTCCACACGCAAAGACATCTGGAGGCTGGGAGCAGTGGCTAATGCCTGTAATCCCAGTGCTTTGGGAGGCCAAGACAGGAGGATTACTTGAGGCCAGGAGTTCAAGACCAGCCTGGGCAATATGGTGAGACCCCCATCTCTAAAAAAAGCTTTTTAAAAAATCAGCCCAGTGTGGTGGTGTGAACCTGTAGTCCCAGCCACTTGGGAGGTTAAGGTGAGAGAATCTCTTGAGCCCAGGAGTCTGAGGTTACAGTGAACTATGATCGCACCACTGCACTCCAGCCTGGGTGACAAAGCAACATACTGTCTCAAAAATAAAAATACAGATTGCTGCTAAGATGTTGGTTCCATGACGTTACAGGAATAATAACAGAATTTGTTCTCTTGGGTCTGGCGTCTTAGAGACAGACTGCTCCTTCTAGGTAATCTCATGGTCCAAAAATGGCTCAGTGCAAGTATCAGTGTGACCTACCAAATGCTTATGTCCTCCCACAAATTCATATGTTGAAATCCTAACCCCAAGGTGGTGGTATTAAAAGGGGGGTGCCTTTGAGAAGTGATTAGGTCATGAGGATGGTGGCCTCATGAATAGGATTAGTGCCTTCTAAGAGGTTCCCAAGAGCTCTCTTGCCCCTTCCATCACATGAGGACACATGGAGAAGTCACTGTCTATGAACCAGGAAATAAGAGCCCACCAGACACCAAATTTGCCAGCACCTTGATTTTGGGCTTCCCAGCCTCTAGACTGTGAGAAATAAATTTACAATTTATCAGCCACTGAGTTTATAGCATCCTGTTATAGCAGCCCAAATGGACTAAGACCATTGAGAACGGGGAAAAGAACTTTCCCAGAATGTCTGTCTACCTTTTAGAAAGTTCTCTGGAAGTCCTTCTCAACATCTTTGTTCCAGCTCGCTGGCTAGAACTTGGTCACAAGGCCATAGCCAACTCAAAAGAGCGTGTAGATATAGACATCATTACTGTCAATAAAATGGAGGTTCTGTTAGCAACGAATAAGTGGTGGATTCTGCCATAGGAGCTGGTGCAAAGCCAGCTGCCTCAGATTAGCTGCTGCTGCTGTTGTGGTTAGAAATATGCCAGTAAAAAATGTATCTTTAAAGTGTACTCCTATTACTCTATATGACCAATAAAATAATATAACTAATTCAGACACCCATATGTCAGAGCTCACGTGTACCTCCAAATGAGTATTCCCTGCTAAAGTTGTTACCAAGAGAGTTTAGGTTAACTGTTTTGAGGTGGCTTTTTTTTTTAAACAAAACAAAACAAAAAAAACCCCAAACATTGTTTTAATCTTTAGAGCTAGCCATTCTTCAATTATTTCAATTATCAAATCAATCATTTGAAAATAATTGAATAATTTGAAACATATATATTTATTTAGTACTTAGGCCCTAGGCTAAGTGCTGGAGATTATAAAAATATCAGTTCTAATTCTCTAAGACCTCACAAATAAATGGTGGAAGCAACCAATAGAATATTACAAAATGGTGAGGACAGAGGTAACATTGGCGGTCCAGGAGAGCAGAGGATGAACGGACTGGCCTTGGAGGTCAGAGGATGAATTCTAGCGCAGAGAGAGCTGACATGATTCTGAAAGACAAGCTGTGAAAATAAATGTGGGAGGGAGGAGGATCCCTGAAGCGGGAAGAAGCCCCAAGGCCCAGATACCAGAAAGAACCCCTGTGTTTAAGCTGTGGTTCCATACGGCTTTAAGAACCTGCAGCATAGCATCTTACATATCCTCAGTGAAGAAATTTTCACCCTTTGTATGCTGACTTTACTTTTTGAAACAGCCAAGTAGTGTGAACAAAGCGGACAATTGCGATGAGTGTTTCTATTTTTTTTTTTTTTCTTTTCTTTCTTCTTTTTTTTTTTGAGACGGGGTCTCACTCTGTTTCCCAGACTGGAGTGCAGTGGCATGATCTTGGCTCACTGCAACCTCTGCCTCCTGGATTCAAATGATTCTCCTTCTCAGCCTCTCAAGTAGCTGGAATTACAGGCACATGCCACCATAGCCAGCTAGTTTTTGTACTTCTAGTAGAGTTGGGGTTTCATCATGTTGGCCAGGCTAGTCTCAAACTCCTGGCCTCAAGTGATCCACCTGCTTCAGCTTCCCAAAGTGTGGGGATTATGGACATGAGCCACAGCACCTGGCCGGGGTGTTTCTATTTTAAAATAAAAATTAGGTTGGTGGCCAAAGTAGTGGGAATTCTTTCTGATGCAATTCCCAGCTGACTTTAAAAATAACCTCCTGCATAAAGGGTAGAAAATTTGCAGCAATGACAGGCAGCATCATTACAGTCAGACTGTAAACTTCCAAGGTGACCCCTTGAGACAGACAACACTTTAGAATGTTAAACTGTCACCCTATATAATGGCTACACTTATTTATGGCATACAGAGTCAACAGAATGATCACCACAATTCAAACTGTTGGTATAAATTTAAATTCTGCACCCAATATAAAAGAAATGTCTAATATAAAAAGAAATATCTGGCTTCTGCTGTCTCTTTTAAAAACTCTTTATAGTTATTTGAATATTTTTTAACTGTTCATTAAATTTACTGGCCCTTTAAGAAAATGTGGGATTTGCTGAGATTCTTGAACCTCCCAGACTTCAGAATGTTCAGAAAAGGGAGACGATTTTAATCTTCTTCTCTTCTCACATCTTATAAGCCACTGTTTTTTAATTAACTCTCGTGCCCCATAAATATTTCAAATGTAGCCTCTCTTCTTTACCCCCATGGCCATTGTCTCAGTCCAAGCCTTCATAATCCCCCCACCTAACTCAGCATTTAATTTCCCAGCTGCTTCCACTGCTTCTCCTCTCCCCCTTTCCCTAATCCATTCCAAACACTGCCACCAGCGTGATCTCTCCACAAGAAAAATGGAACGATTTTCTTCCTTTACTTAAAACTCCCCAAAGATTCCCTGAACATCTGAAATCCTTCCATTTGAAGAGAACTTCAAAATGAGATCATGCCTGCCTCCTCAGCCTCATACTCCTGTTCCCAATCTGCATTTGTGGTTCCACTAATGGGAGTTCCTTGGTACCTCCCCGGCACCCAAGGCCAGCGTCTAATCTATTAGCAAATCCTTTCCCCTGGCCTTTAGAGTACGCCCTCGCTGTATCCACTTCTCACCACTTCCACTGTTACTGCTCTCACCTAACGCCATTATCTCTAGCATCTGTGAAGACCACGGGCGCCTCTTCACAGGTCTTTCTGCTGCCTCTTTTGCCCTTATAGTCCAGGTTTCCCACTGCTATGAATAACATGTCATTTTCCTGATTTCTCATTGTACTTGGAATGCAAAGTCTTTACCTGGGGCTCCAGGACCCCACAAGCTCTCTCCCGTGGTTCTCTCTCAGCCTTCTCTATCCCACTTCTCTACATCTGGATTAGTACCTTTGATGTTTCCTGAACACAACCAAGAGATCATCTTTTCACAAGCTTTGCGAGTGCTGTAAGTGTCTGGGCACTGATTTAGGCTCATCTCTGTACCCGTAATGCATAGGAAAATGTCTGGTACAAGGCAGGCACTCAGTAAATTGAAGGGCTAATGAATGAGTCTACGTTTTGCCATTTTTTGTTTGACGCCTTTGTTTTAGGCAATATGGGAAGAGTAAAACATGGTGAGTTTGAATCCTCATCTGTGTTTAATGGGGTTATCCTGGGCAAGTAATCTCTGAGCCTCCATTTTGATATTTGTAAAATGAAGCAGCCAATTTATAAAACACTCAAAATTTTTATGAGATTAAATAATGTTAGTTTTTTTCCTCTAGGAACCCTGGGATGATACAGACAGTCAAGAGATCCTTGCGGTGACATCCTGCAGTGTCCTGAACACAGAAATGTGACTTCTCCTTCGAGACCACACAGAAACTTCTTACTGTTAGAGCTACATAGCTGGTTTCAAAACTATAATTGGGATTTCTTACTCTTTCAGAATTGCATTCTCTTCTAGTTATGTAAAAATTCATTTTTAAGTGAACTTTTTCTTCTAGTTCACTCTACTTTGAAACAAAAATAGATGATAAACAACAGATTGGTTTTTTTAAAACTGCCAATTTTTAGCATTCTTCCTCATGTCTTTATCTTACCTTTGCCTCTTGCTTTATTGCCCTGAATAAGAAGGAAGGCAGTGTTCATAGACATTGTGCCTCTATCAAATGTATTTTCTTTATTTACTGCCTTCTGATTCACAAACACTCAGAAGTTTCTGCAAAGGGTGGCATCTGTCCTGGCTTACACCTGTTGTGAATTATTAATAATGCCCCTTTCAGAAAAGGATCCAAGAAGGCGGATTAGACACAACTCCAGCGCACAACACCCAGTGAAAGAGACGCAGAAACCCAGAGATCTCCTAGCTTCAACCTAGGTACCAGCTGCATTTCAATGGGTCTGGTCCGAGGGTGAGCAAAGCCCACTCAGGCAGACCGAGGTGGGGAGGGGTGCTGCTTCACCCAGAAAGTGCATCTAACCGACGAGTCAGAGGCTCCACCTCTGGCGCTCCAGTCCAGATACAGCGCTTCCCCCAAAGCCTCAGCAATACACAGAACAGGGGATCTTTGCCAGTCAAGCCCAGGAATTACAAGTGTGAAGTTGAGTAAGAGTCTGCAGATTGAGCTACCGCCCCCTCCCCCCACCTGGAGAGAGAGGAAGCTGTAAGCGGGAGCAGCTGGGCGGCCCTTGCCCCATCACCAGAGAGAAAGAAAGCTGAAAGGGGGAGACTGCCCGGTGCGGCTGGGCGGGTCCCTACCCTCCCCCACAAACCCCAGAGGGCTGAAGCTCTGACTCTAGTGGGTTGCGTAGCCAGGGCCACAGTCTGAGAGGAACCCTGAATGATCCAGCCCAGTGGAGGAAGGGCATAACCCACCAATAGAGGGGTGGGACTGGGCTACATGTTTTAACAAAAAATATAGGAAGCCTACGTAGCAACAGGACGGTGTTCTCGACAACCCAGCAGCGCCTACAGGTCAGCGGAAGAGGCGGGCCTAATCTCCCAGCATAAACAAAAAAGACACAGGAAGCTTCCCTAGTAACCTGAAGGAGTCCCTAGAAACCCAGTAGTGCCCCCACAGGCAGACAAGCGACCTCTTCAAGCAGCTCTCACACCACAGCCAGGTAAATCCACAAAGATGGGAAAAAAAACAGTGCAAAAAAGGTGAAACCATCAAAGACCAGAACACCTCTTCTCCTTCAAGGGATCACAACTCCTCAACAAGACAAGATCACAACTTGACCGAGAAGGAGGGCGAAGAATTGACGGAAACAGGATTCAGAAGGTGGATAATAACAAACTTCTCAGAGCTAAAGGAACACGTTCTAATTCAATGCAAAGAAACCAAAAACCTTGAAAAAAGGTTAGACAAAATGCTAACTAGAATAACCAGCTTAGAGAAGAACATAAACGACTTGATGGAGTTCAAGAACACAGCACGAGAACTACGTGACGCAAACACAAGTTTTAATAGCTGAATCGATCAAGCAGAAGAAAGGATATCAGAGATTGAAGATGAACTCAATGAAGTAAAAGAGAAGGCAATACAAGAGGAAAAAGAGTGAAAAGAAATGAACAAAGCCTCCAAGAAATATGGGATTATGTGAAAAAACCTAATCTACCCTTGATCGGTGTGCCTGAATATGATGGGGTGAATGAATCCAAGCTGGAAAACACACTCCAGGATATTATCCAGGAGAACTTCCCAAGCCTAGCAAGGCAGTCCAAATTTCAAATTCAAGAAATACAGAGAACTCTACAAAGATATTCCTCAAGAAGAGCAACCCCAAGGCACATAATTGTCAGATTCACCAGGGTTGAAATGAAGAAAAAATGCTAAGGGCAGCCAGAGAGAAAGGTCAGGTCACCCACAGAGGGAAGCCAATCAGACTCACAGCAGATGTCTCGGCAGAAACTCTACAAGCCAGAAGAGAGTAGGGGCCAATATTCAACATCCTTAAAGAAAAGAACTTTCAACCCAGAATCTCATATCCAGCCAAACTAAGCTTCATAAGTGAAGGAGAAATAAAATCCTTTTTGGACAAGCAATTATTGAGAGATTTTGTCACCACCAGACCTACCCTACAAGAGCTTCTGAAAGAAACACTAAGCATGGAAAGGAACAAGTACCAGTCACTGCAAAAGCAAACCAGTTGGCAAAGACCAAAAATGCAATGAAGAAAATGAGTCAACTAATGAGAAAGAAAACCAGCCAGTAACAAAATGGCAGGATCAAATTCACACATAACAATATTAACATTGAATATAAATGGCCTAAACGCCCCAATCAAAAGACACAGACTGGCAAAAAAATTTTTGCAATCTACCCATCTGACAACGGGCTAATATCCAGAATCTACAAAGAACTAAAACAAATATACAAGAAAAAAACAAACAGCCCCATTCAAAAGTGGGCAAAAGATATGAACAGACACTTTTCAAAAGAGGACATATATGAGGCCAACAAACATATGAAAAAATGCTCATCATCACTGGTCATTAGAGAAATGCAAATCAAGACCACACTGAGATGTCATCTCACACCAGTTAGAATGTCAATCATTAAAAAATCTGGAGACAACAGATGCTGGAGAGGATGTGGAGAAATAGGAACACTCTTACACAGTTGGTGGGAGTGTAAATTAGTTCAACCATTGTGGAAGATAGTGTGGTGATTTCTCAAGGATCTAGAAATAGAAATTCCATTTGACCCAGCAATCCCACTCTTGGGTATATACCCAAAGAACTATAAATCATTCTACTATAGAGACACATGCACATGTGTGTTCATTGCAGCCCTGTGTACAATAGCAAAGACCTGGAACCAACCCAAATGCCCATCAATGATAGACTGGACAAAGAAAATGTGGCACTTATACACCATGGAATACTACACAGCCATAAAAACAATGAGTTCATGTCCTTTGTAGGGACTTGGATGACTCTGGAAACCATCATTCTCAGCAAACTGACCCAAGAACACAAAGCCAAGCACCGTATGTTCTCACTCATAGCTGGGTGTTGACAACGAGAACACGTGGACTCAGGGAGAGGAGCATCACACACAGGGGACAGTTGTGGGGGGTAGGGGAGAGACAATGGGGGATGGGGAGGGGAGTGTGGGGGAGAGGTAACATGGGAGAAATGCCAGATATAGTATGCACCTAAAGTAAAATAAATAAATTATTAAAAAGAAAGAAAGAAGAAAGAAAAAATAATAATAATTCCCCTTTCACTCTCAAACATATCCTGGTTTGGGCAATAACTTATGTTGTCACCCTAATTATAGTCCATGTACAAAAGCACATTTTGACAAGAATAAACTTCTAGGGTCTGTTGCATTCCTTTTCTTTTTTATTTTTTTCTCATGCTATCTTCCTTAGATCTGGCCATAGTCTTGACATACTTTAAAAAACTGCTACTCTGTAGTTATAAGCATATTGCAAACTGAACTTGAGGGGTCATTTTATTCTTACAATATGTGAGGTGCCCATCCTGCTTTCCTCTAAATCCTTTCCTCAATTTAGAGGATTATTCTGATTACCTTTTCAAGTACCTCTAGTAACATTAGATAGAAATAAGCCTTATTCAGACAAATGTGTGTGTTTGTGGAGAGAAGGGGTTTACTTACCTGATTTTCCCCACTTCGGGTAACAGAAACTTGACTACTTGTCCAGTATGGCCTACCTGGCCCATGACATGACAATTCACAGAAAATTCTTTAATTCTGGACTTTGAAGAACTGATAAAAGAAGGTAGCACATCTGGAGACATAACATTGCGTGTCAATTTCTAATTTTAGTATCTTTATGCCAATACAAATATAGAAGGTCAGCTTGAGAATGATAGACACCTGGATTGTCCAAGCTCAAGAAGCACTGGATTCAGTGAGTTTCACCTTACCATCTTTAAGATGGAGGAAGAAAGGGCTGGGTGGGGTGGCTCACGCCTGTAATCTCAGCACTTTGGGAGGCTGATGTGAGTGGATCACCTGAGGTCAGGAGTTTGAGACCAGCCTGACCAAAATGGTGAAACCTCACCTCTACTAAAAATACAAAAAATTAGCTGGGCGTGGTGGTGGGCACCTGTAATCCCAGCTACTCAGGAGGCTGAGGCAGGTGAATTCCTATAACCAGGGAGGCAGATGTTGCAGTGAGCCAAGGTGGCACCATTGCACTCCAGCCTGATCAACAAGAGCAAAACTCTGTCTCAAAAAAAAAAAAAAAAAAGGGAGAGGGTTGTGGATCCAAGATGGCTGAATATGAACAGCTCTGGAGTGCAGTAACCAGCAAGAACAATGCAGAGGGTGAGTGAACACCGCATTTCCTGAGTTATTACTGCCCACAGATCAGGAGATTCCCAGGCTGAAAAGTGCCACGAGTTTCCAGAATGGCTATTTCAGCTAGTGCAGTGAGTCTCTGCACAAAACTCACACAAATATGGGCAGCTGTTTCAACTGGCACCTGGAATGCCTGGGGGAGACAGAGCTACCCATTCAATTGAAAAAAAAGGGGAGCTGTAACAGGTCCCACCCCCCACAAAGACCAGCAATCTGAAATGCTCTGGAGTGAGAGTTTCGCAGCAAGTGCAGCTGGACCCAGGACGGTCCAGCTCTGTTGGGGAAGGGCATCTGCCATTACCAAGGCAGTCTGCCACTACTGAGGCAGTCTGCCATGACCAAGGCAGTCCACCATTACCGAGGCAGTCCACTCTTACAGAGGCAGACAGCCATTACTGAGGCAGTCTGCCATTACCCAGGCAGTTCTAACTATACTTCTATAAACAAAACTGCAAGGAAGTTCACACAGTAGCTGGGCAGAGCCTACAGCAGGTCAGCAATGCCTCTCCTGGCAGACTGTGACTAGGCTACCTCCTTGCTGGGTAGAGCAGCTCTGAAAAAGGCAGCAGCACATCAGGAACTTATAAATAAAGCCTCACATTCCCAGGACAGAGCACCTGGGAAAAAAGGCAGTTATAAGTTCTGCTGCAGCGGACTTAAACGTACCTGCCCTGCAGCTCTGAACAGAACAATGGAGCTCACAGCTCAGCATTTGAGCTCCTATAAGGGGACAGACTGTCTCTTCAAGCAGCTCCCCTGACCCCCCGTATATCCAAAGAGTCACCTCGTAAAGGAGAACTCAGGCTGACATCTGGCAGGTATCCTTCTGGGACAAAGATAACAGAAGAAGAAACTGGCAGCAACCCTTATTGTTCTGCAGTCACTGCAGGTGATCCCCAGGCAAGCAGGATCTGGAGTGGACCTCCAGCAGTCCTACAGCAGAGGGGCCTGTTAGAAAGAAAACTAAAAAAACAGAAAGAAATAACTTCATCATCAACAAAAGGGACGTCCACTCAGAGAACCCATCCAAAGTCACCAACTACAAAGACCATAGGTAGATAAATCCACAAAGATAGGAAGAAACCAGCAGAAAAAGGATGAAAACCCTCAAAACCAGAATGCCTCTCCTCCTCCAAGGGATCACAACTCATCACCAGCAAAGGAACAAAGCTAGATGGAGAATGAGTCTGATGAACTGACAGAAACAGGCTTCAGAAAGTGGGTAATAACAAACTTCTCTGAGCTAAAAGAACAGGTTTGATGAAATGCTAATGAGAATAAACAGCTTAGAGAAGAATATAAATGAATTGATGGAGCTGAAAACACAAAACGAGAACTTTGCAAAGCACACACAAATTTCAATAGCTGAATTGACTAAGCAGAAGAAAGGATATCAGAGATTGAAGATCAACTCAATGAAATAAAATGAGAAGGCAAGATTAGAGAAAAGAGAGTGAAAAGAAATAAAGTCTTCAAGAAATATGGGATTATGTGAAAAACCTAATCTATGTTCTGATAGGTGTACCTGAATGTGACGGACAGAATGAATCCAAGCTGGAAAACACTCTTCAGAATATTATCCAGAGAACTTCCCCAACCTAGCAAGGCAGGCCAACAGTCAAATCCAGGAAATACAGAGAACATCACAAAGATATTCCTCAAGAGAGCAACCCCAAGGCATATAATCATCAGATTCACCAGGGTTGAAATGAAGGAAAAAATACTAAGGGCAGCCAGAGAGAAGGTCGGGTCACCCACAAAGGGGAGCCCATCAGACTCACAGCAGATCTCTCAGCAGAAACACAACAAGCCAGAAGAGAGTGGGGGGCCAATATTCAACATCCTTAAGAAAAGAACTTTCAACCTAGAATTTCATATCCAGCCAAAGTAAACTTCATAAGTGAAGGAGAAATAAAATCCTTTACAAACAAGCAATTGCTGAGAGATTTCGTCACCACCAGGCCTGCCTTAAAAAGAGCTCCTGAAAGAAACACTAAACATAGAAAGGGACAACCAGTACCAGCCATTCCAAAAATGTACCAAATGGTAAAAAGCATCAACACAATGAAGAAACTGCATCAACTAATGGGCAAAATAACCAGCTAGCATCAAAATGGCAGGATCAAATTCACACATAACAATATTAGCCTTAAATGTAAATGGGCTAAATGCCCCAATCAAAAGACACAGACTGGCAAATTGGATAAAAAGTCAAAACCCATCAGTGTGCTGTACCCAGGAAACCCATCTCACATGCAAAGACACACATAGGCTCAAAATAAAGGGATGGAAGAATATTTACCAAGCAAATGGAGAGCCAAAAAAAAAAAGCAGGAGTTGCAATCCTTGTCTCTGATAAAATAGACTTTAAACCAACAAAGATCAAAAGAGACAAAGAAGGGCATTACATGATGATAAAAGGATCAATGCAACAAGAAGAGCTAATGATTCTAAATATATAACCACCCAATACAGGAACACCCAGATACATAAAGAAAGTTCTTAACGACCTACAAAGAGACTTAGACTCCCATACAATAACAGCGGGAGACCTTAACACTCCACTGTCAATATTAGACAGATCAACACGACAGAAAGTTAACAAGGATATCCAGGACTTGAACTCAGATCTGGACCAAGCAAACCTAATAGACATATACAGAACTCTTACCCCAAAGCCACAGAATATACATTCTTCTCAGCACCACATCACACCTACTCTAAAACTGACCACATAATTGGAAGTAAATCATTCCTCAGCAAATGCAAAAGAACAGAAATCATAACAGTCTCTCAGACCACAGTGCAATCAAATTAGAACTCAGGATTAACAAACTAACTCAGAACCACACAACTTCATGGAAACTGAACAACTGGCTCTTGAATGCTGACTGGATAAACAATGAAATGAAGGCAGAAATAAAGATGTTCTTCAAAACCAACGAGAACAAAGACACAACATACCAGAATCTCTGGACACATTTAAAGCAGTGTTGAGAGGAAAATTTTTAGCAATAAATGCCCACATGAGAAGCAAGGAAAGATCTAAAATCAGCACCTTATCATCAAAATTGAAAGAGTTAGAGGAGCAAGATTATAAAAAACTCAAAAGCTAGCAGAAGACAAGAAATAACTAAGATCAGAGCAGAACTGGAGGAGATAATGACACAAAAAACCCTTCAAAAAACCAATAAATTCAGGAGCTGGTTTTTGAAAAGATCAACAAAATAGACAGACCACTAGCCAGATTAATAAAAAGAAAAGAGAGAAGAATCAAATAGATGCAATAAAAATGATAAAGGGGATATCACCACCAATTCCACAGAAATACAAACTACTATCAGAGATTACTACAAACAACTCTACGCACAGAAACCAGTAAACCTGGAAGAAATGGATAAATTCCTGGACACTTGCACCCTCCCAAGCCTAAACCAGGAAGAAGTCAAAACCCTGAATAGACCAATAACAAGGGCTGAAGTTGAGGCATCAATGAATAACCTACAAACCAAAAAAGCCCAGGTCCAGATGGGTTCACAGCCGAATTCTAGCTGACATATGAAGAGGAGCTGGTACCATTCCTTCTGAAACTATTCCAAACAATCCAAAAAGACAGAATCCTTCCCAAATCACTTTATGAGACCAACATCATCCTGATACCAAAACCCATTAGAGACTCAACAAAAAAGAAAACTTCAGGCCAATATCCATGATGAATATAGATGCAAAAATCTTCAATAAAATACTAGCAAACTGACTGCAACAGCACATTAAAAAGTTTATCCATCATGATCAAGTCGGCTTTATCCCTGGGATGCAAGTCTGGTTTCATAAGCATGGAATGTTTTTCCATCTGTTTGTGTCCTCTCTTATTTCATTGAGCAGTGGTTTGTAGTTCTCCCCTAAGAGGTCCTTTACATCCAGTGTTAGTTGCATTCCTAGGTATTTTATTCTCCTTGTAGCAATTGTCAATGGCAGTTCATTCTTCATTTGTCTCTCTTTAAGCCTGTTATTGGTGTATAGGAATGCTTGTGATTTCTGCACATTGATTTTGTATCCTGAGACTTTGCTGAAGTTGCTTATCAGATTCAGGAGATTTTGGGCTGAGACAATGGGGTCTTCTAAATATACAGCCATCTCATCTGCAAATAGAGACAATTCATCCGGTTTTGAATGGGTTTGTTTGTTTTGACTCCAGATGGATTAAAGATTTAACATAAGGCCTAACACCATAAAAACCCTAGAAGAAAACGTAGGCAAAACCATTCAGGACATAAGCATAGGCAAGGACTTCATGACTAAAACACCAAAAGCAATGGCAATAAAAGCCAGGATAGACAAATGGGATCTAATTAAACTCCAGAGCTTCTGTACAGCAAAAGAAACAATCATTAGAGTGAACTGGCAACCAACAGAATGGGAAAAAAATTTTTGCAATCTACCCCTCTGACAAAGGGTAATATCCAGAATCTACAAAGAACTAAAACAGATTTACAAGAAAAAACAAACAAACCCATTCAAAAGTGGATGAAGGACATGAACAGACACTTTACAAAAGAAGACATTTACGAGGCCAACAAACATATGAAAAAATGCTCATCATCACTGGTCATTAGAGAAATGCAAATCAAAACCACATTGAGATACCATCTCAAGCCAGTTAGAATGGTGACCATTAAAAAATCTAGAGACAGCAGATGCTGGAGAGGATGTGGAGAAATAGGAACACTTTTACACTGTTGGTGGGAGTGTAAATTAGTGCAACCATTGTGGAAGACAGTGTGACTATTCCTCAAGGACCTAGAAATAGTATTTCCATTTGACCCAGCAATCCCATTACTGAGTATATATCCAAAGGACTATAAATCATTCTATTATAAAGACACATGCACACGTATGTTCACTGCAGCACTGTATACAATAGCAAAAGACCTGGAACCAACCCAAATGCCCATCGATGATAGACTGGACAAGGAAAATGTGGCACATATACACCATGGAATACTATGCAGCCATAAAAAATGATGAGTTCATGTCCTTTGTAGGGACATGGGTGAATCTGGAAAACATCATTCTCAGCAAACTGACACAAGAACAGAAAATCAAACACTGCATGTTCTCACTCACAGGCGGTTGCCGAACAATGAAAACACATGGACACAGGGAGGGGGAGCATCACACACTGGGGTCTGTTGGCGGGGAATAGGGGGAGGGACAGTGGGGGGTAGGGAGGTTGGAGAGGGATAAATAACAGGGGGAGAAATGCCAGATATAAGTGACAGGGGGGATGGAGGCAGCAAACCACATTGTGATGTATGTACCTATGCAACAATCCTGCATGTTTTGCACATGTACCCCAGAACCTAAAGTGCAATAAAATATATATGTATATATATGGAGAAAAAAATGGCTAATTCAACATAAACAAGTATGGCTTAATGGTATAGAGGGAGTCAGAATAGTCATAGAATTGGAAGGGCAAAGGGTGTTCTACTTGATTACAAATCTATTCCATTGGTGTTGGCTTCTTAGAGTGGTGTCTTAAAAGGGGCATGAGGCTGAGTCTCTACGCTCAGAAAGAGGGATATGATTGATTAGTGATGTCAGCCCTTGGTACAGGGATGGAAAGTAACTGCATCAAGGTCTGTGCATTAGTGAACTCTTTTCTACAGTAAGAGGTTCAGCAGAGAAACTAACGGCACATTAATTGGTGTGAGATCAACAGGTCTGACTCTTCATTTTATTGCTGGCACAGCTGTGGCCTCAAACAGGGAAGGAGCGTTCCTTAAGTTCTCCAGCTCAATCAGTTAGTAGCCTAGCCATTGTTAGCCAAGGATCTGGCCCACTGAATATTGGTACAGCAAAAGACTAAAGAAAGGCACAGAGAGAAAGAGTGGTGAAGACACACTTCCAGTATTTTCCATTGTTGCTTCAGGTTATCCCTACGTATAAGAAAGCAAAGCAAAATGATGCAACAAACAGAAGAATGAGGCTAATTTTTAATGGGCCATGTAGATATTTCTAAGTTCAAAAGTCGTGGGCCACAGATAGTTCCCTTTTCCTTAACAAGGAAAGTTTAATTTAAAAACAGCTTGATACTAGCTTTGTCATTGAATCCAATCGAGTTTTTCCTCCAGGGATTAACATCAGGACATACAGGGCAGGCAGTGTCTAGGGCATATGTCCTCTGTTTGGAATTTTCCGGGAGGGGCTGGAATGAACTGTAACAGCTGTGAGTAGCTTTCAGCGAACTCTCTGCGTTCTTGCTGTGGGATTCAATTGTGTGGCTCGAGTGACTGAATTTCTGTTTAAAAACAGCTTGGTGCTAGCCTTGTCATTCAACATAATTAGCCTTATTCATGAATTTATTTTTGCTATGTCCCCTGCTTTCTGAAAACGAACCAGCTTGGGTCACGTGCAAATGATGGGGAAGGGCACAGGAATGCACACAGTGGTTGTTACTCCTGCCTACCTGTAAGTCTGATGCTTTCCAAAACCAACTCTGACAAACATGAGCGAGCTTAAGAAGAAAAGAACTGCTGTGACAAAGCACCACTGACATCGCCTGATTCACAGTAAAGAGGCTCAGCCCACTGATAAAAGAAAAACTTCAGCTGAACTAAATTTAAAGGAGTTTAATTGAGGAACGAACGATTCGCGAATCAGGCAGCCCCCAGAATCACAGCAGATTCACAGAGACTCCAAGGGTGCCTCGTGGTCAGAGCAAATTTATAGACAGAAAGGGTGAAGTGACGTGCAGGAATAGGAAGTGAGGTACAGAAACTGTGAGATTGGTTACAGCTTGGCGTTTGCCAACACAGTTTGAAAACTCAGCAATCTAAGAGTAGTTGAAGTATGGCCGCTGGGATTGGCCAACACTCAGCTATTGTTACGGGTGGATACAACTAAGTTAGGTTTTCAGTTTTGTCTGACTATTAAGCTAGGTTACATGTCATCCACAAGGATTCAAATACAGAACTATGGAGTCCTTCTCAGGACATATTTATTTTGCTTTAACACCACTGAGGGTCCATTTGAGGACCACACTTAATAGGATTAAAGACTCATCTTCCACCAGGTTCAGACAACACTGCAATGTTTTGCCTGGGTCAGACATTCACAAAGGCTTATCTCTGGACCTCAAGGTGCTACTTATATCTGAAACTGAACTTACTAGTCCCTGTTTCCCTGAATATCTCCAACCCCATGGCACTTCATTCAAAGGAATTTCTTTTCTTTTTTTCTTTTTTTTTTGAGATGGGGGTCTTACTCTGCCACCCAGGTTGGAGTACAGTGGCACAATCACAGCTCACTGCAGCCTCAACCCCCCCCCACCCCCCCCCCACCCCCCCACTCCCCGGGCTTAAGCAATCCTCCTGCCTCAGCCTCCTGAGTAGCTGGGACTACAGGTTCTCATGCCACCATGCCTAGCTAATTTTTTTAAAATATTGTTTTGTAGAGACAGAGTCTCACTATGTTGCCCAAACTGGTCTCAAACTCCTGGGCTCAAGTGATCCTTTAGCCTTGGATTACAGATATGAGCCACTATGCCCAGCCAGGAATTATTCTTAAATTATGGAGTTTCAAAATCAGTGAGATTTGATAAGCGTCTTCCAACCACACAAATGTTTATCCTGTCATCATATAAGCAGATTGTTCTTACTTTTAAAGACTAGAAAAACTGTCCTCCCTTCCATCATTAGGCCGTAATACGAACTGCTTTCTTAAACTGGGCTGCATTAGGGTGTGTAGACTCAAAAATATATAAGGGCCAGTAGATTAAGAAAAATGTGTTAATGGGGAAAAATATCAAAGCTATGGAAATTAGTGGGGCCAAAGGAACTGGATGGTACCTGCTCCTCTACAGTTGTTTAAATTTGTTTTTAAAGACACCGATTATCAAGAATACTCCAGTTTGAAATTCCTGATCCAGTAACGAAAGGTCCAGTAACAAAGCATTTCCTAAGTAGCAAGTTTTCCCCTAAAAGGATCACAAATCGTCACCAAGAAAACCCTGAAATAGCTATTGTTACGTCTTATTTACAAAAAACGAAACTGAGGCACACAAAATAAAATTAATCACATAGTCAATAGGTACCCAAGCCAAGATTTGCACTCATAGCTCTCTGGCTCTAGAGCCTATACATTTAATCAAGAGCCAAGACCAAAACTGGTGTCTTCTCATCTTGCCAAGAGATTTAGAACCTAGATGTTGCAACTATTAGATGGATGAAGAAATCAATGAGTGGTTTAAAATAAGAGGAAGACCAGGGGAGGTAGCTACCCCGACCATGCCAAACCCCAGAACACTGAGTGGCCTCTCTAGATGAAGATGGTACAATTGACTGTAATGATCATTTATAGGTGTTTTCCATACCCTACTATAGTAATAGTAACCTTAATAGAGTTCTGTTCTCTATTGAGTGTTAAGTGTTCTAAGCCAAGTGTTCTACTCACTTGGCTAGCCAGCATCCACCTGTTGTTAGATAATGCCAAGTTAAAGCTCCATTTGAATGCTGGAGGTGCCTTTTCAATTATTCAGACAACATATGACTCTCCTTCGTTGAAGCTATTGTCTGAATGGTACATTGCTATGGTGATGATGTACCTGGCTCCAGGCAGATGACAGATACTGCTTATTGTCTTTTTAAAGACACACAAGAGTGATGTATTCTTATAAGTCGCCACCGATGTCAGAGAACAAATGTCACAGGTAGTCATGGGAAGCTCCTTGTATTTAGCGTTATGATTGTCCAAACTCCTCCTGAAAATTTCTAACTAGATGTTTCCTAGGCACCTAAAGCTCAGCATGCTCAAAACTGAGCTGTTTATCTCTTCCTTCATTCCCAAATCTGTTCTCCTGGAGCATTTTTATGATGGTTAACAATTCCACCATCTTACTAGTCTATTTAACTTGAATGACCTTAAACTTCTTTCTCTCTCTCAAGTCCCACATCCAGCTGGTCACTCAGTCTTGTTGATTCTTCCTCTAAAACATCTCTCAGAGTTACCTTTCCCCCTTCTTTTTTTTCATCTGAAATAGTGCAGTTGCTTCATTTTTCTCTCTAGCTCCCATCATTCCTCACTCCAGTCTGAGTGACCTTCCTAACAGATAAGCATCCTTGAATTTATTTTATTTGTATTTCTGTTGGCTCCATTTCTTAAAATCCAATGCTCTTAGCAAGTTATTTTACCTCAATCTGCCACCCATTCCTTATCCATGCCCCATCACCCAACCCAACGCCTTCCGGAACTTTATCCTATAGCCCACCTTCAGCAATTTGCATATGCTTTCCATCCATTTGGGTGCTTCTCCATTTTGAATGCTCATATTTATCTTTCAAGACACATCTCAAATATTACATTCTACCTGACATCTCCACAGGTTCCTTTGGGCATATTTCACTGCTCTCTTCTTTGTATCCTAAGATATATGGTCATCCTTGTATTATTACTTTCCTGAAATTAAGAGCTTTAAAGTCTGTTTCTCTGCTAGATAATGAGATTCTAAATATAAAGGGCAATATCTAATGTATATTCACATCCCCAGAGAATGTCACATTTAGTGTTGTTGAATAAATCTATCCAACATTCATCATTCAACAACTATTTATCAAGTGCCTGCCATTTCACAAGCATTGAACTAAATACTTGGGACACAATGGTGAGCAAAACCAGATAAGATCCCTGTCCTCTGGAAGTTCCTAGTCAATTGCAGGAATAGATATCAATGAAGCAAAAACAGATATCTGTAAAATCAAAACTGCACTAAAAGGAAGATCCATGGTATTATGAGACTAGGTTATGACCTAGCCAGGGAAATCAGAGAAGGATTTGAGCTGAGTTATGCACTATGAATAGCAGCTACTTCAATGAAGAGATGAGGGAAGATCAAACCCAAGGAGTCGTGTGTGCAAAGTCTCTGTAGAAGGGAGTCTAGAAAGTATGAGAAACTAAAAGAAGGTCATGGTGGAGCAGAGAAAACAAAATGAGCTTGTTGGAAGATGAAGTTGCAGAAGCAGGCAGCGTTCACACCAGGCAGGGCCTTGTAGTTCATGTTGAGAAGCATCGTCTATCTTAAAAGAGTAAGGGGAAAACATGCAGCATTTAAACCAGGAAGAGATAAGATCATTTTGCATTTTGAGATCACTTTGGCTACTAGGTGAACAACTGGAATGTATAAAGAACAAGAAAAGCATTAGGACAAAACCTGAGTGGGAGAAGCAGGTAACTTGGTCTAGCAAGAGAAGTGGTGGTGGAGATGAAGAAAGGTGAATGGATTTGTGAGATTTTCAAGAAAGTAATCGGATTTGGGATGGGTTCGATGTATTTAATGGTACCACCGTGTTAAACCAGAAGTGAATCTAGATATTGCAAAAAGATAAAAAAAGATCAATAAGATTCTAAGTTAGGAGATGTTTGAGATACTTAATGAGTACCACATACTACAGATTTTCAACATTATAGTGGACTTAGATATCATTTACATTTTCTACTGCAGATCTTAGGAATGTGGGAAGAAGGCGGGGGCAATTAGGACACCAGCTTTAACCAGTATCTCTAAGGTGGGTGATGGTGATGGGAAGAGCAAAGGAAATAAAGATTTGGTGGGTCAGAGTGAGGACTGGTTCAGATGAGCTGCTAGATGTTCAAGTGCAATGGAAGATCAGAAGGGGAGGTGAGAATGGTCAGGGCAGGCTTCCCAGTGAGACCTCAGCTGTGCCTTCAATCATGGGTAGGTTTCAGACAGTTACAGAGAAGGGGAAAGGTTCTCTGGCAGAAGACCACAGGGCATGTGTGATGATGACAAGGGAAGGAAGAGCTACTGGGTGCCTCTTCTAATTCTCCTTCATTTCTTTCAAACTGGTAAACAAGATACACAAGCTTGTTATAGATTCTGCTCAAATAAGAATTGTCTGTGTCTAAGGGCATGAATTAGAGCAAAGATGCACCATGGGCCTTTTTAGGGGTCAGTGTTTATGTTTTGTCTTTCAGAGTTTAAGGCTGAGTGATCAAGATCTGAGATTGCAGCTACTTTAAATCACAGCTGCATCCTTGGAGAGTCTACTGTGTCACAGGCAGTGTACTAAGTTCGGAGACTAGAAAGATGAATAAGATGTGGCTTCCAACTAGCTCTCTTGCAATCTATAAAATGCCATTGAATAAAGTTAAACAATAATATTAATAATACATGTATGCCTTTTAGTACATAAAATAGTTAACACAAAAATAGAAAAATTCTAACTGGACAAAATTGAATACGTGTTAGACAAATGTTTCTTAAATTACAATCTCCCTGGACTAGAGGCATATGTATCACCATGAAATGCCTGTTAAAATACAGACTTTTGCACCCAATACAGTTTTACAGAATCAAGTACTCTAAGGGATGAGGCCTGAGAATCAACATTTTAAACAAGTTCCCCCAGAGATTCTAATGCCCACTGAAAGTACCACCCTATTAAACCGGAAGTGAATCTGGATATTACAAAATTAAAACCCCATTTTCTACGATGTTGCCCTTTTAAAAAAAATGAACAAATATTAAATGTGACCAGGACAATAATCCTTGTATATCCAGCTTCAAGATTACAATCCAGGCTGGGTGCAATGGTTCACACCTGTAATCCCAGCATTTTGAGAGACTGAAGTGGGTGGGTCACCTGAGGTCAGGAGTTTGAAACCAGCCTGGCCAATACAGTGAAACCCCCTCTCCACTAAAAATACAAAAATTATCTGGGCATGATGGCACATGCTTGTAGTCCCAGCTACTTGGGAGGCTGAGGCAGGAGAATTGCTGGAACCCAGGAGGTGAAGGTTGCAGTGAGCCGAGATTGTGCCACTGCACTCCAGCCTGTGCGACAAGTGAGACTCCGTCTCAAAAAAAAAAAAAAAAAAAAAAAAGAGAGAGATTAGGATCCTAAATAGTCGATAGAAAGGGAGTTCCAAGGTTAAAATTCTTTCTGCTCTCCCTCACCCATACATAAATAGTCTGTGTTCTTGTTTGCCCGTGCTAAACGGAGGCCTTCCTATGTGATGACTTATGTTGTCAAGTATATCACATAAAATATAAGGCATAAATTACTCTGTGTGGCTTCTTACCAGTTTTGAGTGTACACATTTTCAACCTCAATGTGAAATCAGAGTTTGCTTCTAAATGGTATCTGGACATACAGAATTTGTAAATAAATCTATCCTCTTTGTTTAAGAGAAGATATCAATGTAATTTTGCCTTGTTGTTTTTTTAACTTTATGTTAAAGAGCTTTTTTTTTTCGGTACAAAAGGTGAATCCATTTCACAAGGAAGAGCTCACTCAAATTTTATATGAGGGGGAGACCAAGTTTGAGAGATCTTTGTTCTGTAAACCCCATAAATAGGAGTGTGAAGGGAGAAAGTCAGAGATGGGTTTTAACATGGATGTGCAAAGAGGTTCAAGGAAAGAGGAAGAGAAAAGGAAATCAAACCTTCCATATTTATCTGCTTGTCTATTTCTGCCTGTCATTTATGCCATAGATTAATTCCTGGGAAGTAGGAAAAAGACTTATCTTGTACTACAGTTAAGTCTTGTGGAGAATAAGTAAAATTCCAAACATATCCCAAAGTAATGTAATAGCAGAGGCCTCTTCTATTGCAGAGGAAAGAGGCCTCCTAAAAATGCTGCACACAGACGTTTAAGCATCAGAGATTCATGGACTAGTAGATCCTTGGAGCCCAAAAGGTGCAGCGAGAGAAATCGCCCAGTCCAGAGGAAGAACATGAAACCCAGCATGGAGAGGAGACCCTCCCAAATTTACAGGGCAAGTCAGTGGCAGAGCTGGTCTAGAAACTGCACCCTTGGCTTCTAGCCCCTGCCTGACTCTGTGCTGCCCATTCAAGCTCTAAAGGACGGCATTCACTATGTGGTCCCAATCAAATCTTTTATGTGCTATGTATGATGGCTGACCCAAAAAGAATCGTCTCATCATTGCCCACCCCAGCCAAAAAAAAAAAAACAAAAACCTTGCGACTTTGTCCTTACCAGGCAACAATTTAATTACACTTTGTCATTTAATAAGTATAAAAATCCTGCCAACTTCTAAGGATGGAAATACACATCGCTGGTCTAATTCTTGCCTCCAGCCTTTCAAAGCTCAAGGTCTGGCTTTGGGGCAGGAGGGTTCACGTGTGTATATGTGTGTGTGCATGTGTGTGCATGTGTATGGGGGGGGGAATGGAAAGCCCATCATGTGTACCTGGAACACAGCTTTGATCCACATCTTTCTCTGCCCAGTAAAACAACCTGCAGCCACTAAAGCATCTGAGCACTGAAGCATCTTAACCACTAAAGCATGTGGGGCATTGTCATCTGACCCCACAGCCACAGGCCCCTTTTTACAGATGGCTGAATACTTTCTCAATGAGGCCACCATTGCCCTTGCCCTGAGGGGGAGGTCCTCTTGTCACTCACCTGCTGCCATTCTTTTCCAGGGCCCAGAATAGTCCCAGGGATCTGACTTAGGTGTATCAGCATCTTGAATAGGACTCCCCAGGCAAGAAAGGAGCACATTTATGTTTCTTATCATGGGTCTACAGGGAGGAGAACTCAACAGCCTATGAAAACTTGTATTGCAGACAGGGAGGAGGGATGAGGGGGAAAAACAAAAAATAATATTCAGCACTTTATCCAACCATTGTATAACAAGTTAAAATCAGGCTCCTTCCAGATCTAAATGGATCCTCCAGTCCCATAATTAAATTGGAAAAATGAAGCCATTTCATGCCTTTGGCCCCCTTTGATCATCGTTAGTTCTGTGACTAATGTGTAACTGGAGCTGTTTTTTTCTGGGGCATGCGCCTCGCCTGGGCAGCCGCGGGGAGAGTGTGGCCTGGTCTCCTGTTGTCAGCCTGCGAGGGCTGACAGCACGGCCAGGGCTCAGCAAGGTCAGGACGGTCTCAGCCAAAGCAGACCCGAAGAGATGCACCTGCACTGAGAAGCAGCTATCTGTTCGCATTTGCTTCGGACTGCATTTCTCCAAGGCTCCCTTGTCCTGGAGAACTCTTGGGTGGGGAACTGGTGTTTTTTTCCCTTGAAAGGGAGAGATAGAGGACATTTCAAGAAATAGGACCCGAAAATTACCTCTCAAATGGTAAAGAAGGCGACTTCTGAAGCTCATCATTTAAATTGTCCCTCCCCCTCGTTCCCTCTTCAACTTCTATTCCTGTATCCTCCCTAACCCCTCCATGCATTCATCTCACACACACACACACACACACACACACACACATTGGGCACAGCAGGCATGCAAGCACAGCTGGAAGCTCTGTGAGTCCTTCTAGACTAAGGAAACTCAATTAAACTAAAAAGTAGAATCTATTAATACAACTCCCTCCTCTCCATTTCCTATGGAATTTGCTCTTGTGTATTCTCTAGAGCGCCCTCATGTGACGCCCTGTTGTAATATCATACTTTGGAAGGATGTAAGAATATGTTGAAACACTGTATCACCACAATTCAAAATATCACTTTTCTGGATGAATAAGGCCTAGTATTTGATAGCACAACAGGAGAACTATAGTCAATAATAATTTAGTTGTACATTTTAAAAAATGCTCAAATTTTTTAAATTCCAGAAAGAGATGGGCCCTTCCAGAGAGAGGAAGGCATGGCTGTCTTAATCTCTGGGAGCCCTGAGGAAGAGTAAGAAGACAAACAGCTAAATTTTTTCAAATTTTTAATGGCTACTTGTGGACCACGGTGACATTTAGGAATCCCAAGAAGCTCCAGCCATAAAGGGAGTCAGTGCCCATCCTCCAACTGTATCCGCCCAGCACTCCTATTGAACACACCGGCCATGCCAAGAGCTCGAAGAGATCCATTCAGTACCTAGGAAGCACAGTCACTACGGGGAGAAGCAGAATCCACGCGTTCGCCACGTGGCCTTCGAGGAAGCCTCCTTGGAAAGTCCAGAATCCCATCTAGAGACGTCCTGCCATTCTTCTCAAGCCACCTCATCATCTCTCTCTGTAGTTGAACTGCTGATGTTTCTGAGATTGTGGGTTTGTTCAAAACGGAGCTTGACAGAATCACAGTTTATAGGTTAGTGTTTTATAAGTAGAGACAACTCGAGGAGAGAGATCCAAGATGGCCGATTAGCAGCAGCTCAGGATTGTAGCTCCCACTGAAAGCGGAGAGAGTGAGTGGACGCCACATTTTCAGACTAATTTTCATAGCCCACGGACCAAGAGATTCTTGGCGGAGGAGCCCCACGGGTTGCCAGCGCGACCCTTTTGGAGGGCACGGCCGTTTTGCAGGCGCCCCCAACGCGGTGGTTCGCAGTCCGGAGTATACGGGACTGAGTGCCCTTTTGGTTGGCGTTTGGAGCTCCGGGAAAGCAGAGTCTCCCATTCAGCTGATTAAAAAGTGGACTGAAGTGGGGAACCAGACCGGGAGATTCCCGGGCAGAAAAGCGCCACGAATCTTAATGCCGCTGTTTAAGCCGGCGTAGTGGGTTGCTGCAGGGGAAGGCTGGTACCCGCCTCCACAAAAAAAATAAATAAAAACAGCGGTTGGAACTGCTGAAGATTGAGAGTTTCACAGCAAGTGCAGCTGAACCCGGGAAGGTCCGGCTCTGTGGGGGGAGGGGCATCCGCCGAAGGAAAATTAAGAAATAGAGGAAACTTTATCACCAGCAAGCTGGACGTCCACTCAGAGACCTAGTCTGAAGGTCAGCAATTACACAGACGACAGGTGGATAAATCCATGAAGATGGGAAGAAACCAGCGCAGAAAGGCTGAAAACACCCAAAATCAGAATGCCTCTCCTCCTACAGAGGATTGCAGTGCCTCATCACCAATTGAACAAGGCCTGATAGAAAATGAATGTGAGGAATCAATAGAATCAGGCTTCAGAAGGTGGATAATGAGAAACTTCTGTGAGCTAAAAGAACATGTTCTAGCCTAATGCAAGGAAACTAAGAACCTTGAAAAAGGTTTCACGAAATGTTCATGAGAATGGACAATTTAAAGAGGAATATAAGTGAATTAATGGAGCTGAAAAACACAATACGAGAACTTCGAGAAGTATGCACAAGTTTTAACAGTCGAATTGATCAAGCAGAAGAAAGGATTTCAGAGGTCGAAGACCAACTTAACGAAATAAAACGAGAAGACAAGATTAGAGAAAAAGGGTAAAAAGGAATGAGCAAAATCTCCAAGAAATATGGGACTATGTGAAAAGACCTAATCTACGTTTGATAGGTGTACCTGAATGTGATGAAGAGAATGAATCCAAGCTGGAAAATATTTTTCAGGATATTATCCAGGAAAACTTTCCTAACCTAACAAGGCAAGACAATACCCAACTCCAGGTAATACAGAGAACACCACAAAGATATTCCTCAAAAAGAGCAAGCCCAAGGCACATAATCATTAGATTCATCAGGGTTGAAACAAAGGAGAAAATACTACGGGCGGCCAGAGAGAAAGGTTAGGTTACCCACAAGGGGAAGCCTATCAGACTTACAGCTGATCTCTCAGCAGAAACCCTACAAGCCAGAAGAGAGTGGGGGCAAATATTCAACATCCTTAAAGAAAAGAACTTTCAACCCAGAATTTCATATCCAGCCAAACTAAGTTTCATAAGTGAAGGAAAAATAAAATTTTTTGCAAACAAGCAAGTAGTCAGAGATTTCATTACCACCAGGCCTGCTTTACAAGAGCTTCTGAAGGAGGCACTATGTATAGAGGGGGAACAACCAGTATCAGCCACTTCAAAGGACCCATCAGTAAGCTGCATCCAGATCCATCTTACATGCAAGGATATACAGAGACTCAAAACAAAGTGATGGAGGAAGATTTGCCAACCAAATGGAGAGCCAAAAAAAAAAAGCAGTAGTTGCAATTCTCATCTCTGATAAAATAGACTTTAAAGTAATAGAAACCGAAAGAGATAAGAAGGACATTGTATAATGGTAGAGGGATCAGTGTAACGGGAAGAGCTAACGACCCTAAGTCTATGCGCACCCAATATAGGAGCACCCAGATACATAGGGCAACTTCTTGGTGACTTACAAAGAGACTTGGACTCCCACACAATAATAGTGGGAGACTTTAACATTACATTGTCAATATTGGACAAATTAATGAGACAGAAGGTTAAGAAGGATACCCGGGACTTGAACTTAAACCTCAAACAAGTGAACTTAATAAACATTTACAGAACTCTCTACTCCAAATCCACAAAATATACATTTTTTTTTCAGTAACACATCACATTTATTCTAAAAGTGACCACATGGTTGGGAGTAAATCACTCCCTAGCAATTGCATAGCATTTCATAGGTTTAAATGAAATATTGGTTGGCTGTTTGTTATTTTCCTCCCTTATTCCTTCCTGTCTCCATTGTATAACACAATTATTAGTATAAAAAAAGCTTTTAATATCTATTTGTAGACTGCATTCTAGCCTGGGCAATAGAGCAAGATTCCCATTCTCTCTCCCTTTTTTTTTCTCTTCTTCTTTTTCTCTTTATTTCATTCTTTTTTCTTCCTTCTCTTCTCTTTTTCTCTTTTTTCTAAAAATAAAAATAAAAAAAATAAGTAGAGACAATTCGTAACTTAGAATCTTATGAATAAATTGATCTGTTTTATTGCTTTCCTCTCTCTCTCTCTCTCTCTCTCTCTCTCTCTCTATATATATATATATATATATATATGTAACTTTTCTTTTTCCACCTTTACCTCTTGAGTGGGCCCATGTAACTGAGAAGCAATGTGCAAGGTCTTGAGATAGCACAAGGCCTTCGTCACCCCCTGTAAATGTGTGTCTAGGCAAAACCCTGTCAGGTCTCCAGGTGGTCCTCCTGAGTGAGGGCTCTGAACACTCTCTCTTAAAGCCCTGAGCTATAAACACAGATCTGAACTGGACAGAGAAAGACCAAGTCAGAGGGGGAGCAGCTGTATCCTTCTCCTCTCTGCTTCATTATAGACAGAATTGACCTGTAGGCCAAGTCTTACTAACTAATTAAAGCTGAAGAGTTCATATTCACACAGTGTTTCTCAAAGTGATATTCAGGGAACATGAGCATCAGAAACACCTGAAGGGTCTGTTGGACTTGCAGCTACCTGGGGCCCATTTGGTGCCTGTTGAATCAGAATCTGTGGTACGGGAACCTAAGATCTGCATTTCCAATACACTTTTAAGTCGAGTGTCAAGCACAGTAAAGTTTGGGCAGCCCGTCCCTTAATCTTTTCACATCCCCTCAGATTACAGATTTATATTTTAACAAAAGCTTTTAATTCCATTAGCTAACAGGAGGACTTCAGATTCTACCATGGAGCAGCATGGGAGATGCTGTTAAGTAAGCAGGGGGAGAAGGGCTTCCAGCGCCTCTTAATTTTTTCTGCAGAGGTAGCTGCACATGCAGCTGGCCTAAGTTGACATTCTCTGTCCTACCCCTGTGAGTGCACCCAAGAGCTAGAGCACACATTGAAGTCAGGTGGGCGCCTGGAATAAAGGACCTACCTGGAAACGGGATTTCCAGTTAGGAGGGGAGAAGGGGCTGTAAGAAAATCAGCTCACCTCTAGAGGGCGCCAACCTAGAGAAGAGGAGCTTGCACTTCCGGTCTCTCCTCCCTCATCCCTTTCTGGATGGGAAATTTTGTTCAAGCTACTCCTTCCTGCTTCTGTTTTCTCTGAAGAAAATGGGGGACTAATCTTTGTGTGTGCCTCAATAAATACATTCTTATTATAATTAATTTTGAAAGAGCCTAAGATTGGTGGGAAGATCACGTCCTCAGAGGCAGGTGTTGTGAGCAGCGGATATGAATTTGCAAGGAAAGTCTTCCACATGCTCAGTCTACCCCCAAGGGAAAAGGAGTGCCTGGTAGAAAGTAAAGAGCTCTGAGCTCCCGTCTCCCCTGCTCCAGCACCGACCATCCTCCTCTTCTATTCCAGCCATGCGAGGCTTTTTTCTATTCCTTGAACCCAACAAACATTGCTGGTCTTCATTAGGAAACTGAGGCTGGTTTTGAATGTTTCCAGGTCAGGAAGGTTGTATGTAGGTTTTCTTCTGCATTGGACACAGAGCACTGGATGGTCATTCTCATTCCCATCTTTGGCAAAGGCTGGGATGAAGCATGTGCTGGTGGTTCCTGAGCAGCCTAACAGAGACATGGGCTTGGGGAGGAGGACATTTTCCTTCCAGCAGGTGCTCAAGAAGACTCAAAGAGGTGATGAATAGAGCAAACAGAGCTTGGACTCTGTCCGGGCAGGCAAGGCTTATACCGCAATCTTCCACTTACTAGTTGTGTGATCTTGGTTAAGCCTCGGTTTCCTCAACTATAAAATGACTAAATAATAACACCTACCTCAGAGTTGTTATGAAGATTAACAGGCATAAAGTGTGTAAATCAATACACTGTGTCTAGTACACACAACTGCTCTGTTTATACAAATTATGGTGATTTGATGTTTAGGAGCCACACTTTTTAGTCTTTAAGGTCTGTGTAAGTTCTCTCTCTTGTTTTATTTTATATTTCCCCATTTATTCTCTATTCTCACCCCCTGTTTCCTCCCATTTTCCTCCCCCTGTCTTCCTTCCTGGGACTTCTTATATGTCCTTAGATTATCTCCAAAAAATACAGAACTTGGTTTTGTGTGTATATTAAAGTTTAATATCCTTAGGTAGTAACGTGCTATAAATCGTTTTCCACCTTTTGCACTCAACACTAAGATTTTTAGAGGTATCCATATTATGGTTTGCCAATGGTTCTCAACTTCACTATGAAACAGAATCACTTGGGAGCTTTTGAAAAATTTCGATACCTGGACCTCCATTCCAGTTATTCTGATTTAATTTGTCTAGGGTGGGGGCCAAGCCTCAGGTCATTCTAAAGTGCAGCCAGGATTGTGAAGCACTGCTCAATTCACTGCTATATAGAAATCTAGCTCACAGGTTGGGACTTCTCAGGCAGGGAAAGGGCCCAGAGTTTACCTTTTTCTGCCTCATCAAGTCTCTGCAACAAAATCAGGCGATGATGACCCTAAGGACAGCGTTAAAAGGAAAAGAAGAGAGGAGAAGGCAACTTGTAGCCTAAGGCATATGTAAATCAGAACTCCCATTCTGCCCTATTTGTCGGAGTCATGTTATTGATTCAACTGTTTGTCCATTTAACCATCCGGTATTTACTGAGCACCTCAGACATTCTGCTAGGTGCAGGGAATACAAGAGTGAACACGGTAGACAGTCTCAACACTCAGTGGCTTTTACACCTGTTAAAATAAAGCTTCTCAGGCCTCATTTCAAGATCTTCTGATCCCATAGGTACAGGGCTTGGCTCAGGAATCTGCATCTTGAAAAAACTGCAGCAGTTGATACCAATGCCTATGGTCCTGGGCATCTTTTGTAGAAAACTGGTCTAACCCAGTTTATGAGTCAGGTTGTTTAAAGCATGTTTGGTAAATTGAGCCCATTTCTCCCCTTTAGAATTTTTTTGGAACGGCAGAACCCCTATTACTATGTGTCTTCAGCAGCAACTACAGCCTTAGAACTCTCTTCCTCTGACCAGACATCCCTACACATGACACCACCAACAATTAATTCATTGTCACTGGTGCACCCACATTATACAGTTGCTGTAGAGCCATGGTTGCATTTAAGACCCTACTAAAACTCCGCAAGGTAGGTCTCATCCTTCATATGAGAAAATTGAGGCTCATGTCGGTTAAGTGACTTTCCCAAGATTCTACCTCCAGGAATTAACCACATGTCTCTCTGCTTCAAGACCTGGGCTCCTCACTACCATGTTGCATGGGGCTCCTTTGAAGGCCAGGACAGTCTTTACTCATCCTGTTATCTCTTGGAATATCCAACTATACTAATAGATGGCTATTCCAATCGCAATCACTGAACCAGTTGTTAGCTGGATGCTACATTCTTTCCATATACAAAGTATATAGAGAAAGCCCTCTCATCTGGAGTTAACTGGCACTAGTAGTAGGTTGGCTCATTGGAAAAATGTAGCTAAATCTGGGAATCATTAAAAGGTGATGTATATCTACAGTAAGTATTTTATTTTAACCTAAAACATATAAATGTACATTCATGAACCAGACTTTTAATGTGGAGCCAAAGGGGTTTTTTTTTTTTCACTTTAAGTTCTCTGACTGGAGTTTCAGTATTGTTTCTAATATAAACTATACCCGTAACATATATTCTAGGATTTCTAATGTTTATTTTATTAAAGTAGAGTAAAACATATTTGTACCTTCTAAATAAGCTAAGTACAAAATCCTATTAAAATATATAATTCAGGAATTTGTTAAAATTTTAAATAGATAAAGTTGATAGAATGGCAAAGTAAACACCAAATATCCACTGCCTAAATTAAACAACTGTTAACATTTTGTCATATTTACCTTATTTCTCATGCTGCTTTTAGACCTGCATCTACATCCATTTATCTATCATCTGTCCATATGTTTTTTGCTAAATATTTGAAAATAAGTTGCAGACATCATGACACTTCACCCATAAATACATCAGCATTTACATCCTGAGAATAAGAACATGCCTCTATATCATTTTCACACCCAGAAAAATAATGGTAACTTTAAAATAATACCTGATATCTAGCCTTCACATTTCCCTAACTATCATGAGACTTTTAGAGGTCACTTTTTTCTCAGTCAAGATTCAGTCTTGGTTCATGCATTGCATTTGATGTTACATTTTTTCAGCTCATTGTTTTTTTTTTATAGTGACTTTTGAAAGAGTTCAGACCATGTTGTAATATTCTGGATTGAACTGTTTTCTCATGGTACATGGTTTCTCCTTACCCTGTGATATAGCTTGGATATTTGTCCCTTCCAAATCTCATGTTGACATTTGATCCCCAACACTGAAGGTAAAGCCTAGTGAGAGGTGTTTATGTCATGGAGGTGGATCCCTTATGTATGACTTGGTGCTGTCACTGCAGTAATGAGTGAGTCACTGTATTAGTTCTCATGAGATCTGATTGTTAAAAAGAGCCTGTCACCTCCTTCCTCTTCTAATCTTGGCAGAAGGTACAGAGGGAGCAGGTATGTCACATGGCTCCCTCTCTTGCTGTGTGACATGTCTGCTCCCTCTGCCCTTTCTGCCATGATTAGAAGATTCCTGAAGCCCTCACCAGAAGCAGTTGCTGAAACCATACTTCCTATACAGTCTGCAGAACTGTGAGCCAAATAAACCTCTTTTCTTCATAAATTACTCAGCCTTGGGTATTCCTTTATAGCAACACAATGGTCTACACCCTGAATTCACTGTAAACTGGATTAGGTTAAAAGCTTGAATAGATTCAAGTTGAATATTTAGGGCAGAATTCTTCACTGGCAATGCTGTGTACTTCATATGGGACTACATCTTCTGCAGGTATTTTTGGCAAATAAATATAAGCTTTTATCTTAAGTACATACCTGGAAAAATTTCTGGGTCATAGCATATACAAATGTTCAGCTTTTCCAAATGGTTGTATCAGTAGTCACCCTTCAAATTCATCCTAGAAACAGAGTTCCAGTGGCTCCGTATCCTCACCAACATTTGAAATTGTCAGTCTAGTAAGTTTGTAATGGTATTGGATTATGATTTCAATTTGCCTTTCCCTGATGACCTTCAGCTTATTGTGTGCTTATTGCTTATTTAGATGTAAATTGTTTAATTCTTTTGCCCATTTTTAAACTGACATGTCTATCTTTTTAAATAAGTGATTCGTAAGATTAGACATGAGTCTGATTGTTGATTATATAGACTTAAATTATCTCTGACTCTGTGGTTTGCACTTTCACCCACTGAATAGTGCCTTCTAACGAACATAATTCCTAATTTTAATATACTCAAATTTACAAATTAATTCCATTAAGTTTAGTGGTTTTATATCCTGTTTCAGAAAGCTTTGCCTATCCCAGTATCATGAAGATATGTTATCTCATAAAAATGATTTTTTTCTGACAAATTGAGATTCAAATTCCATCTGGAATTAGTTTTTCTAAATATGATGTAGACAGGAGTCTACATTTTTCTCCATTTGACCAAAAAATTTTATTAAGATGAGTACCCACTTTCCAGGGCTTTACTGTATTCCCTTTGTCATAAATCATGTGTTCATATATGTGTGAGTCTCTTTCTGGACTTTATTTTGCTCCATTGGTTTGCCTATTTTTATGTCAAGAATGTCATTCTGTTTTAATTACTATAGCCACAAAACTCTTAACACCCAGTAGTATGTAAGGTCTCAACTTGTTCTTCCTCCTCAAGATTGCCTTGGTTGTTGGGGGAAGAGTTTGCATTTCTGTATAAATTTCATAAAGCACCTTGATAATTTCCAATAAAAGCTACTGGATTTTTATTAAGATTGCATTGAAACTAGTTCATTTTTTGGAGGAGCCATAATATCTCTCCGTATTTATTTAGATCTTGTTTAATTTCTCTTTATAATATTTTGTAGTTTTGCACTATTAATTTTAATATTTGCAGATTACTTGAGATGTTCTAGGTACACAATCATAAGGTGTGAATAATGGTAATTGCTTCCTTTTGTATTTTTATACATTTTATTCCTTTTTCTGCCTATTGCAAATGCTGGGCCCTCCAATACAGTGTTGAATAGTGGTGACACAATGATGAGATACAATGATGATCAGTAGTATTTCTTCTTCAACCCTAATCTTGGGAAGAAACTTTTCAATATTTTACTGTTGAATGTAGAGTTTGCAGTATATTTCTTTTATAGGCATTTATCAAATTAAGGAGGTTTCCTCTATTTTAGTTTGCTATGAATTTTAAGTCTTGAATTGATATTAAATGTTATCAAATATTTGTCTACATACATCAGTATGATTATCTGATTTATCTTCTCTTTTCTATTAATGTACTGAACTTTATTGGTGATTTTTCTAATGCTAAATCAGTCAAGCTTTTCGGGGAGAAAAAAAGCAACCTGGTTGTGCTGTATACTTTGTTTGTATATCATTTATTTGTATATTTGGTTTAAAATATTATCATGGAACTTTAGATTAAAATGGTAGATAGGAGGCAAGACTAGCTTGCAGTTCCCACTCGGAGAGGCAGAGCAGTGTGTGGAGACTCACATCATGAACTTTTGCACCAAGAACTACTGCAGGAACATACCAGGAATGTTGAGAGAATCCACAGACCTTTTGAAGGAACTGGATCACCACAGCAGGCTCCCTGAGACACCAAAAAAACTGTGAGTCTGCTTGCTTTCTCAACAGGGAGGCTCATGGAGGCAAGTTCTCAGCCCTGGTCACCGGATGCCTGGAAGTAGACTTGGTGCTACCTTGCGTTGGGGGGGTGGTGCACAATGGGAGCGAGACTGGCCTTTAGGACTGTGGGCTGCATGGGAGCGGTGTGAGGCCTGTGACTGTTGGCTTCCCCCACTTCCCTGACAACCTGTATGACTCAGCAGAGGCAGCCATAATCTCCCTGGGAATATAACACCATTAGACTGGGAACTACACCCCCACCCCTCACAGCAGCACAGCAAGCCCTTTCCAAGGAGAGACTGAGCTCAGATATGCCTATCCTCACCCTAACCTGGTGGTCTTTCTCTTCCCACCCTGGTAACTGAAGACAAAGGTCATAATCTCTTGACAGCTCTATGGCCCTGCCCACCACCTGAGAAACTGAATACCTAACTGGGTATCCCTAGGGCAAGTTTGCTTCCTCCCTATAGGGCCACAGCTGATGTGCTCCTAAAAGCGCCACCTCCTGGGTGGAGGCCAACCAACACAAAAACAGTGCATGAAACAAAAACATAACCAAGGACCCTCACAGAGTCCACTTTACTCCCTTGCTACCTCCACTGGAGCAGATGCTGGTATCCAAAGCTGAAGACCTGAAGATGGATCAGATCACAGGACTCTTTGCAGACACTCCCAAGTACCAGCCCATGGTCTGGTAGCTCTGCTGCGTGGCTAGACCCAGAAGAGGAAAATCAATCACTACAGTTTGAACGTCAGGAAGCCCCATTCGTAGGGGGAAAGCAGAGAACACCACATCAAGGGAGCACACTGTGGGAGAAAAGAATTTGAAGAGCAGCCCTTGAGTTTCAGATCTTCCCTCTGACATAGTCTACCCAAATTCCTTTTCTAGAAGGAACCAGAAAAATAATTCTGGTAATATGACAAAACAAGGTTCTTCAACACCCTCAAAAGATCATAACAGCTCACCAGCAATGGATCCAAGCCATGCAAATACATGGAAATTAAATAACCTGCTCTTGAATAATCACTGGGCCAAAAATGAAATCAAGATGGAAATTTAAAAATTCTTTGAACTGAATGACAATAGTGACACAACCTATCAAAACCTCTGGAATACAGCAAAGGTGGTGCTAAGAGGAAAGTTCATAGCCCTAAACACCTACATCAAAAAGTCTGAGAGAGCACAAGCAGACAATCTAAGGTTACACCTCAAGGAACTAAAGAAACAAGAACCAGCAAAACCCAAACCCAGCAGAAGAAAGGAAATAACCAAGATCAGAGTAGAACTAAATGAAATTGAAACAAAAAGAAAAAATACAAAAAATAAATGAAACAAAAACCTGGCTTTTTGAAAAGGTAAATAAAATTGATAGATCATTAGCAAGATTAACTAAGAAAAGAGAACATCTATATAAGCTCAATAAGAAATGAAATGGGAGATATTACAACGGACACCACAGAAATACAGAAGATCATTCAAGGTTACTATGAACACCTTTATGCACATAAACTAGAAAACCTAGATGAAATGGATAAATTCCTGGAAACATACAACCCTCTAGCATAAATCAGAAAGAATTAGATACCCTGAACAGAACAATGACAAGCAGTGAGACTGAAATGGTAATTTAAAAATTACCAACAAAAAAAGTCCAGGTACAGATAGATTCACAGCAGAATGCTACCAGACATTCAAAGAAGAATTGGTACCAATCCTGTTGACACTATTCCACCAGATAGAGAAAGAGGGAGCCCTCCCCAAATCATTCTATGAAGCCAGTATCACCCTAATACCAAACCAGTAAAGGACATAAACAAAAAAGAAAACTACAGACCAATATCCCTGATGAACATAGATGCTAAAATCCTTAGCAAAATACTAGTTAACTGAATCCAACAACATATCAAAAAGATAAGCCACCATAATCAAGTGGGTTTTATACCAGGGATACAAGGATCGTTTAACATATGCAAGTCAATAAATGTGATATACCACATAAACAAAATTAAAAACAAAAATCACATAATCATCTCAATAGATGCAGAAAAAGCATTCAACAAAAATCCAGCATCCATTTATGATTAAAACTCTCAGCAAAATCGCCATAAAAGCCACCTATGACAAACCCACAGCCAACATGATACCGAATGGGGAAAAGTTGAAAGCATTCCCTCTAAGAACTGGTACAAGACAGGGATGCACATCTTCACCACTCCTCTTCAACATCATGCTGGAATTCTTAGCCAGAGCAATCAGACAAGACAAAGAAATAAAGGGAATCCAAACTGGTAAAGAGGAAGTCAAACTGTCACTGTTTGTTTGCTGATGACATGATTGTTTACCTAGAAATCCCTAAAGACTCCTCCAAAAAGCTCCTAGAACTGATGAAAGAGTTCAGCAAAGTGTCTGAATACAAAATTAATGTACACAAATCAGTAGCTCTTCTATACACCAACAGCAACCAAGCTGAGAATCATATCAAGAACTCAACCCCTTTACAATAGCTGCAAAAACAAAATAAAATACTTAGGAATATACCTAACCAAGGAGATGAAAGACTTCTACAAGAAAAACTACAACACACTGCTGAAAGAAATCATAGCTAACACAAACAAGTGAAAACACATCCCATGTTCATAAATAGGTAGAATTAATATTGTGAAAATGACCATACTGTCAAAAGCAATCTACAAATTCAAGGCAATTCTCATCAATATGCCAACATCGCTCTTCACACAATTGGAAATAACAATTCTGAAATTCATATGGAACCAACAAAGAGCCCACATGGCCAAAGCAAGACTAAACAAAAAGAACATATCTGGAGGCATCACATTACCTGATTTCAAACTATGCTATAAGGCCATAGTCACCAAAACAGCATGGTACTGGAAAAGAAAAAAAAAAAAAAAAAAAAAAACATAGACGAATGGAACAGAATACAGAACCCAGAAATAAACCCAAATACTTATATCCAACTGATCTTTGACAAAGCAAACACAAACATAAAGTGGGGAAAGGACAACACATGGTGCTGGGATAATTGGCTACCCACATGTAGGAGAATGAAACTGTATCCTCATTTCTCACCTTATAAAAAAATCATATCAAGATAGATTAAGGACTTAAATCTAAAACCTTAAACTATAAAAATTCTAGAAGATAATATTGAAAAAACCCTTCTAGACATTGGCTTAGGCAAGGATTTCATGACCAAGAACCCAAAAGCAAATGCAATTAAAACAAAGATAAATAGCTGGGACTTAATTAAACTAAAGAGCTTTTGCATGGCAAAAGGAACAGTCAGCAGAGTAAACGGACAACCCACAGAGTCTGAGAAAACTCCACAATCTATACATCTGACAAAGGACTAATATCCAGATCTACAGTGAACTCAAATTAGCAAGAGAAAAACAAACGATCTCATCAAAAAATGGGCTAAGGACATGAATAGATGATTCTCAAAAGAAAATATACAAATGGTCAAAAAACATATGAAAAAATGCTCAACATCACTAATGATCAGGGAAATGCAAATCAAAACCACAATGTGATACCACCTTAGTCCTGCAAGAATGGCCATAATCAAAACAACAAAAAATAGTAGATGTTGGTGTGGATGCGGTGAAGCAGAGAACACTTCTACACTGCTGATGGGAATGTCAACTAGTACAACCACTATGGAAAACAATGTGGAGAATCCTTAAAGAACTAAAAGTAGAACTACCATTTGATCCAGCAATCCCACTACTGGGTATCTACCCAGAGGAAAAGAAGTCATTATACGAAAAAGATACTTGCACATGTATGTTTATAGCAGCACAATTTGCAATTGCAAAAACGTGGAACCAACCCAAATGCCCATCAGTCAACGAGTGGATAAAGAAACTGTGGTATGTATATACACCATGGAATACTAATCAGCCTTTAAAAGGAATGAATTAGTGGCATTTGCAGTCACCTGAATGAGATCAGAGACTATTATTAAGTGAAGTAACTCAGGAATGGAAAACCAAACACCATATATTCCCACTCATAAGTGGGAGCTAAGCTGTGAAGTTGCAAAGATATGAGAATGACACAGTGGAATTTGGGGACTCAGGGGGAAAGTGTAGGAAAGGGAATGAGGGATAAAGACCCCAAATAGGATGCAGTGTATACTGCTTAGGTGATGGGTGCACCAAAATCTCACAAGTCACCACTAAAAAACTTACTCATGTAACCAAACACCACCCCTTCCCCAATAACCTATGGAAATACATTAAAAAAAAAAAAAAAAAAGAAATATCTTCATTGGACTATTGCATGAGTGAGAAAAATTCTCTTTTCTTAAGGCATTAAGATTTGGAAGTTTGTTTGTTACAATACCTAGCAGTATTTTAACTAGAACACATACATGAATGATGTGGACTGGGTGAATTTCTACAATAGTGCTGTCATAATGTTTTTTGGTGGCATAAATAAAAATTTCTTCAATTTAAAAAAATTAGGTATTATGTATTTCATTATAAGATTGCCACAAGCACACAAAATTGTTTTTCTGGTAGTGATCATATCAAAAGTTAAAACAACTTTAACAACACAATTTAAGAAATACCTATTTATACATTTTAAGAAAGAGATAATTGTGTTTGGAAATTAAGTTTGACATAGTATATGGTTGTAATTTTTAAAGATCACCTCAATCTTCTTAATGGCTGTATGATAGAGAACACTAAATATTTTGAATGGAAGTAAAATATTAAGTTGATTCTCAAGCTTTGGAATGACTACAAGTCATGTGAGAACTTGTCAAAAATGCAAATTTGTGATCCATTTCCTCAGAAATTCAACTTATAATTTGAGGGGGAAAGCCCAGAAATATGCATTTATATATGATTTCACAAGTTCTTTTCATTCAGTGTTTTACAGATTAGGCTTTGAAAAGTCCTGATATAAGAGTTTGTGAGTTCCACATAAATGCAAAAATCCTGAAAAAAATATTAGCTAACTAGATCCAACAGCACATCAAAAAATAATACACCACAATCAAATGGGTTTTATTCCAGAGATGCAAAGTTGGTTCAACATATGCAAATAAATAAATGCAATTCACCACATAAACAGAATTAAAACAAAAACCATATAATCTTATGAATACAGAAAAATTATTTGATAAAATCCAGCATCACTTAATGATAAACATGCTTACCGAACTAGGTGTAGTAGGAACATACCTAAAAATAATAAAAGCCATATATGAGAAATTCACAAGCCAACATCATACTCAACAGGGAAATGTTGAAAGCATTTCCCCTAAGAACTGGAACAAGACAAGGATGCTCACTTTTATCACTTCTACTCAACATAGTATGAGAAGTCCTAGCTAGAGCAGTCAGTCAAGAGAAAGAAATAAAAGGCATCTAAATTGAAAAAGGGGAAGTCAAATTATCTGTATTCACAGTTGATATACTCTTATATATAGAAAACCCTAAGGAGTCCTCCAAAAGACTTCTAGATTTGATATATGTCTTCAGTAAAGTTTCAGAATACAAAATTAATGTACAAAATCAGTAGCATTTCTATACGCCAATAACAATCAAGCTGAAAATCAAATTAAGAACTCAATCCCATTTATAATAGCTACAAAAAAATAAAATACCTAGGAACATATTTAACCAAGGAAGTGAATGATCTCTACAAGGAGAACTACAAAACTGATGAAATAATATACAGGTGACAAAAACAAATGGAAAAGCATCTCATGCTCATGGATTGGAAGAATCAATGTTGTTAACATGACTATATTTCCCAAAGCAATCTACAGTTCAATACAATTTCCATTAAGTTATCAATGTCATTCTTTACAGAATTAGAAAAAAACTATCCTAAAATTCATATGGAACTGAAAGAGCCCAAAGAGCCAAGCAATCCTAAGCAAAAAGAGAAAAGCTGGAGCTATCACATTACTTCACTTCAAATTACCCTATAAGTCTATAGTAATCAAAACTGCATGGTACTAAAAAAAATTTAAAAATAAAAAAATAAAAATCAGCATAGTACTAGCATAAAAATAGACACATAGATCAATGGAACAGAATAGAGAACCCAGAAATAAAGCTACAGATCCACAACCAACTAATCTTTGAAAAAGTTGACAAAAATATAAACTTGGAAAAAAACACCTTATTCAATAAATAGTGCTGGGAAAATTGGAAAGCCATATGCAGAAGAATGAAACTGGACCTCTATCTGTCACCATATGCAAAAATTAAGTCAAGATAGATTAAAGACTTAAATTAAGGCCTGAAATTATGAAAATCCTAGAAGAAATCCCAGGAAAAATTCTTCTGGGCATTGGTCTAGGCAAAGAATTTATGACTAAGTCCTCGAAAGGAAATACAACAAAACCAAAAAGAGACAAATGAGACTTAATTAAACTAAAAAGCTTTTGCAAAGCAAAAGAAATAATAACAGAGTAAACAGACAACCTAAAGAATGTGACAAAATATGTGCAATATTGCAAGGGACAATATCCAGAATCTATGAGGAACTCAAACAACTCAACAAGAAAAAAAAAATCAAATAATCCCATTAAAAAGTGGTCAAAGAACATGAACAGACACTTTTCAAAAGAAGACATACAAGTGGCCAACAAACAAATGAAAAATTCTCAACATCACTAATCATCAGAGAAATGCAAATCAAAATTACTATGAGATACTATCTCATACCAGGCAGAATGGCTGTTATTAAAAAGTCCAAAAGCAACAGATGTTGGCAGGGATATGGAGAAAAGGGAAGCTTGTGCACTATTGGTGGGAACGTAAACTACTACAACATCTATAAAAAACAATATGGAAATTTGTCAAGGAACTAAAAATAGAACTACTCTTCAATCCATCAATCCTGCTACTGGGTATCTACCCAAAGGAAAAGAAATTATTTTATCAGAGAAGACACCTGCACTCATACATTTATGACAGCACTAGTCACAAAGCAAAATCATAGAATCAACCTAAGTGTTCGTCAATGGATGACTGGATAAAAAAACTGTATATATATATATGTGATTTACATATATGATTTCATTCATTTTTATGGCTAACTAGTATTCCATAGTATATGTGTGTATGTAATCTCATCTATGGAATACTACTCAGCCATAAAAATGAATGAAATCATGTCTTTTGCAGCAACACGGATGGACCTGGAGGCCATTATCCTTAGTGACATTACCCAGAAACAGAAAGTAAAAAACCACATGCCGTCATTTACAAATGGAAGCTAAAGCATAAGTAAACACAGACATGCAGAGTGAAACAATACACACTGAAAACTGCAAAAGATGGGACAGTGGAATGAGAAAATGCAATCAGTGGATGCCGATATGAGATGACACAGAAGCTAGAACTATCTGACAAGAATTTTTAAATAGCCATTACAAAAAAAATGCTTCAAAGAGCAATTATGAACAAATTTTTAAAATACAAAGTCTCAGCAAAGAAATAGAAAATCCCAGAAAGAAAATGAAACATATAAGGAAAACTTTAAAAAAATTTAGAACTAAAAATCAATAACTGAAATTATGAATAAAATTAACTAAATAACTAAAATTATTAATAAAAACTCAACGGATAAGCCAAACAAGAGAATGGAGAGAACAAAAGAAGGAAATAGTGAGAACCTGAAAACAAAACAATCAAAATTATGCAACCTGATGACAGAGATAGCAACAGACTGAAAAAAATCAACAAAGCTTAGAAATATGTGGGAATGCAACAAAAGATCTAAAATTCATGTCATTTGAGTTCCATAAAGAGAGGAGAAAGAGGATCAGGCTGAAATGGCATTTAAGAAATGATGGTTGAAAAGTTTTCTGAACTTGGCTATAGATAGAGAGAGAGAGAGAGAGAGAGAGAGAGAGAATGAGATTCAAGAAGCTTGGAAAACTTTAAATTGGGAAAACCCAAAGAAATTCACACAAAGACATATTATACTCAAGTCTCTGAAAAACAAAAGAGTAAAAATAAATGTTGTAAGCAGACAGAGAGAAAGAATGCATTACCTATAAAGAAAAAAATTTAATGACAGTATATTTCAAGGTCATAAAGAAGTGGCACAATATTTTTTAAGAGCTAAAAAAACCTGTGACCTCAACATTCTATATACTAAGAATATATCCTTCAGGAATCAAGACATTCTCAAAGGAAGAAAAAGTAAGAGAATTTATTGGCAACAGAACGACACTAAAAGAATGGCTTTAAAAAGAAAGAAAATTACAAAAGAATGAATCTAAAAATATCAGTAAGAAAAAACACAGAAAGGAGAAAAATATGCATAAATGTAATATATATTCTCTTGAGTTTTCTAAATTGTGTCTGTCAGTTGAAGCAAAAATTATGTCTGATGTGATTTTCAACGTGAAGGAAATATTTAAGACAAGTATACTGTAAATAGTCAGAGGGCAAAGGGATTTTAAGGAAGATAAAATTTCTCTACTTTCCTCAAACTGTTAAAGTTTCAAATAAAATGTTAACACAATTACATTGTGATTTTATATATATAATTATATATATATATATATAAATACGTATTTAATAACATTAAATAAAATATTAACACAAGTAAATTGATTTAATATGTAACATATATAAAATATTATCATATATAACATGTAACATATACATTATGTAAAATATACATATTACACACATTATACATAATTATGTAACATATACATTTATATATAACATACATGATCATATATAACAGGTAACATGTTATATATAATACATGTTATATGCATGTTATATATGTCACACATGTCATATAATATATGGCATGTTACATAACGTGTTACATATAATTATATATGCATATACATATTACAGGTTATATAGGATCACATATATGACATATGATCACATATGATGTGACATATAATCACATATATATACAGCATACCACATTGCATATATATGTAATACAGTACCTAGAGCAGCCACTAAAAATCTGTACAAATATACCTGCACAAAAACATCATAAACATGTTAAAGTAACCCACAGAGAAATGAAAACATAGTGACAGAAAACAGAGAACAAAGAAAAATAACAAAAAATAAAATGGCAGACTTAAGCTTTAACATAATAATTGCACTGGGGTACATAGTCTAAATATACAAATTTTTAAAAGCAGAGGTTTGCAGAATGGATTAACAAAACATGACCCAATCATATGCTGTCTAACAAAAAACTTACTTCAAATATAGTGACCTAGGTAGGCTGAACACAAAAGGAGAGGGAAAGATAAACCATAAAAATATTAATCAAAAGAAAGCAGGAATGGCTAAGATACAGTCAGATAAAGTAGACTTTGGAGCAAAGGAAATTACCAGGGACATAGAAGGACATCACATAATGTTAAAAATGTTAAGCCACCAAGCAGACACAGCTATCCTAAATGCATATACAGCCATTTAGTTTTTAACAAAGATGCAGTTCAATAAAGGAAGGATAGTCTCTTTAACAAATGGTGCTGGAGCAATTAGATATCTATAGAAAAAAAAAATAATGATGTAACCTGAAACCTATCACCTTATAAAAATTAACTCAAAATGGATCATAGATTTAAAACATAAAATTTTTAAACTCTTGAAAAGAAAACAGGAGAAAATGTTTAGGGCTTGGAGCGTTGTGAAGAGTTCTTAGCTACAATCCCAAAAGCACGATCCATAAAATAAAAAATTGATAATGTGGACTTTATCAAAATTAACAACTGTTGCTCTGTGAAAGACCCTACAGAGGATGCTGAATAACTCAGCCAAGGCTCACAAGCATGATCCATGAGCAATGCATGTTGCAGCAGACCAGAAAACAATTCAGGTAAAAGACGATAAAGGTTGAAGAGGACCCAGATCAAGTCGAGCATAAATATCTTTTTAGCTACTGCCATAAACAGAAATTCATTGATTCCTTATTACATATTCTCATAAAGAAATAAAACAAGGAAATGGATTTCTTTGTAATCACACCATCAAGGATCATTTTCATTTCAAGGAGCCAACATGAGTTTAAGGTTTCAGAATAGCAAAAAAGAAAGGAGGCAAAAAATGCCATTTGATTTCTGAAACAGAAGACACAATCATTCCTGCCCCTTAAGCTTTCGTCTGGAATGCAGGGTCCTGGGAGGAACTGGGTGCACAGATGATGTCTTAAATGAATCATTTAAATGAAAACTCTTCAGAAGTTGACTTTGTTAAAACCAGTTCAGAAGATTGTGGAGAGAAAGTCTATAATTAGCTTTTCTATGGTAACTGACTCTCTCCTTTTTCTGCAAATATCAGTTGCCATATTTATACATTTGTAATTAAGTTACATTTCAGTCTTAAACTTACTCCCTGTACAGGAACTATTTAACTAGACCACTTCACAGGAAACAAGTGTCCAACAGAAAGTATAAATGGATTTGAAGGAGGGGGTAGGAGTGGGGAGGAGAGGACAGTACAGAAAGTATAAAGCAGGAAATAGAAGATTGTGGCAGGGACTATTATCACTCCAGTTAAATCCTTCCTTCCTTCCAACCAAAAAATCAATTATTATGTGGCAGTCACTAGAGATGTAAAGTTGATATTATGTAAATTATTTCTTATCAAAAGAAAATGAGATCTTTTCCATCAACCATTACCTATTTTTTAAATATATATATATATTCCAGCTGATTAGATGGGGCAGACTCTTAATCTGGTGGGTCTGCCTTTCCCAGCCCACTGACTCAAATGTTAATCTCCTTTGGAAACACCCTCACAGACACACCCAAGATCAATACTTTGCATCCTTCGATCTAATCAAGTTCACACTTGGTATTAACCATCACAAGTCAATCGCCCCAGCCAACACTGTATCTCCCATGCTGAACCCATGTACATCTTCTGAGATCACATATAATCTTCAAATAAAGAAAATAATGTCATAATTACACCTAACATAACATATTCTTCCTCTGTCAACTGATCATAGGAAACTCCCCATGAGGTCATTGCTGCAGGCTCGGGGAGAGAAGGCAGGACAGCAGGAGTGGAGACATGGGCATTTGAGCCACTTCCTCATGTAACTTACTTATGCCTTCAGGACCTGCTTGAGCCCAATCACATATATACCACTTCCATTGGATGATGGAATGCTGCTGTGCATGACCCACTTCATGGCTAGATGGGTTGAAAAGCACTTAGTTCATGATAGGCAGTTCAGGTCACATGGTGATTTGATGACTCATAGTCAAATGTTCAGTTTCCACCAAAGCACAGTAACAGGCCAAGAAGGATATGAAACTGTATGAAGGATAGTATAGCTGGAAACACACCAATCCCAAATCCAAATACTATTACATAAAGTTAACAATATTTAAATGCTGATGTGAAGTCAATAAATCTTATGTCACATAATAAGGGAGAAAGGAAATAAAATGAAGATATTTTCTTAGTACAAGTGTACACATGCACAGACACGTTTTTAACAAAAGAAGGGGGAAATATCATGACAATTACAGTCCTCATTTCTGCAGCTGGTCACATGGTCGTAGCTGGTATCGATGACAACCTTCTTCCACTACCCATTCTGTATTCCCTTTGTTTTCAGTAACTACCTCAGCAGGTCATGGCTTTTTTTCTGGTGGAGTGACCCAAAACTTCATTCCCGAAGGGTCTGGGCCATTTGTAGCCCTGCCTGGATTGGGCTATTGTAGTTTCCCATTGACTTTAACCACAAGGCATGGTAATACTAAGAGACGCCCTAATGGATCTCCTGTATTCCATGCACACACTTCCTTACTTCCATTGTGGAGTAGTAGACTGATTTCACCTTGATAGTCCAGGTCAATCACCATAGCCAACACTGTAACTCCCTTCTTAGCCTGTTGACTTAAAGGTAGGAGGATCCCAAAGTGTCCAGGTGGCATCTTAACTTCCAGTTTAATGGAATCATTGTTGTGTCTCCTGGTGGCAGCGTTCCTCCCTCTGGAACTAAGACCTCTAGACCAGCAGAAGATAATGTCGTGGGAACAGGAGAGCAAAAATTTTACTAGTGGATCACTAGGGATGATGGTGAGTGGTGTCACTTCCACTTTCACCCCCTGATTCTTGGACCCGTGAATCCTGGCTATGAAGAAACAGTGTCATATATTGGATGCTGATTCAGAGCATACATGCCCTTCTGGAGAACTTTGCCTCAGCCCTGCAAAATATTGTCACCTAGTTGATGTTGTAATCATGACTTCAAAAGGCTATTCCAACGTTTTATCAATCCAGCTGCTTCAGGACCAGTGAATCCCATGAGCATGATTCCACTGCTGCACTTCTTCAGCCGTAAGGTGAGTGCCTTTGTCAGAGACAATGCTGTGTGGAATACCATGATGGTGGATAAGGCATTCCGTGAGTCCATGGATGGTAGTCTTGGCAGAAGCACTGTGTGCAGGATAGGCAAACCCACCTCCAGAGTAAGTGTCATTCCAGTGAGGAGAAACCTCTGCCCTTTCAATGATGGAAGAGGTCCAATATAACCAACCTGCCACCAGGTAGCTGGCTAATCACCCTGAAGAATGATGCCATATTAAGGGCTCAGTGTTGGTCTCTGCCACTGGTAAATTGGGCACTCAGCAGTGGCTGTAGTCATGTCAGCCCTGGTGAGTAGAAGTCCATGTCGCTGAGCCCATGTGTAACCTCCAACCCTGCCTCCATGGCTACTTTGTTCACGGGCCCATTGGATGATGACAGGGGTGGCTGGGGAAAGAGACTGAGTGGTGTCCACGGACTGGGTCATCCTATCCATTTGATTATTAAAATCCTCCTCTGCTGAAGTCACACATTGGTGAGCACTCACATGAGATGCAAATATCTTCACAGTTTTGACTAGTCAGACAAGTCCACCCACATACCTTCTCCCCCAAGTTTCTTTGTCACCGATTTTCCAATCATGCTTCTCCAAGTGCCTGATCATCCAGCCCAATCATTGGCCACAGCCCATGAATCAGTAACATATAATTGCACATCAGGCCATTTCTCCTTCCATGCAAAGTGCACAACCAGGTGCACTGCTCAAAGTTCTGCTCACTGGGAAGATTTCCCTTCACCATTGTCCTTCAGAGGTGTCCTAGAAAGGGGCTGCAGTGCTGCAGCTGTCCACTTTCCGGTGATGACTGCATATTGTGCAAAACCCTCTGTGAACCAGGCTCTAGTCTTCTCCTCCTCTGTCAGCTGATCATAGGGAACTCCCCATGAGGTCATCGGTGCATGCTGGGGGAAAGAAGGCAAAGTGGCAGGAGTGGAGACATGGGCATTTGAGCCACTTCCTCATGTAAGTTACTTTTGCCTTCAGGACCTGCTTGAGCCCAATGACGTATATACCACTTCCACTGCTGATGGAATGCTGCTGTGCATGACCCGCTTCATGGCTAGATGGGTTAGAAAGTACCCAGTTCATCATGGGCAGTTCAGGTTGCATGGTGACTTGATGACCCATAGTCAATGTTCAGTTTCCACTGAAGCCCAGTAGCAGGCCAAGAGCTGTCTCTCAAAAAGAGTGATTATCTGCAGAAGATGGCAGGGCCTTGCTCCAAAATCCTATAGGCCTCTGCTGTGATTCACCTATGGGGGCCTGCTAAAGGCTCCAGACAGCATCTCCATCTGCTGCTGACACCTCAAGCACCATTGGACCTGCAGGGTCATATGGTCCAAGTGGCAGAGCAGTTTGCACAGCAGCCTGGACCTGCTGCAGAGACTTCTCCTGTTCTGGATCCTACTCAAAACTGGCAGCCTTTCAGGTCACTCAATAAATGAGGAATGTGTTGCCTCCAAAGTCCAAATAGACTCACTAGGTGTTGTGCCTCTTTCTTGGTTGCAGGAGAGGCCAAATGCAGCAACCTATCCTTCAACTTAGAAGGACTATCCCAACAGGCCCCACACAACTTGACCCCTACAAATTTTACTAAGGTAGAAGGTCCCTGAATTTTAGTCACATTTCCCATCCTCTGGCACACAAATGTCTCACCAATAAGTCCAGTGTGTTTGCTACTTTTGCCTACTGGATTATTAAATATTAACTTACACAATCACAAGGTCCCACAATAGACTGTCTGCAAGCTTGAGGAGCATGGAGAGCCATCCTGAGTCTCAAAACTGAAGAATCTGGAGTCTGATATTTGAGGGCAGGAAGCACCCAGCACAGGAGAAGATGTAGGCTGGGAGAGTAGGCCACTCTCACATTTTCATGTTTTTCTACCTGCTTTGTATTCCATGGAAGCTGATTAGATGGGGCCTACCAGATAAGGGTGGGTCTGCCTTTCCCAGCTGACTGACTCAAATGTTAATCTTTAGCAACACCCTCACAGACACACCCAGGATCAATACTTTGCATACTTTGATCCAATCGAGTTGACACTCAGTATTAACCATCACAGCCTCTTAAAACTCTACACTAGCGAAATTCTCCAAATTCCATCAGCAGCCATGTTTGCTGAGAGATGGCGACTTACTGAGTTTCCATCCTGATTGGAAAATTGCAAAGGGGAAGACAGTCAGAGTTGAGAGAAGCCATCCTCCTTCCAAGTGGTCACCTCCTTCATAATCTCAATGGCTACTGAGAGTCCCCCTTGCATCAGCTCACCCTATCTTCCCAGCAGTCCTATGTGGTAGGTGCTGCTATTTTCATTTTACAAACAAGGAAACCAAGGTCCAGGAACATTGGCTAACTTGCTGAGGTCACTCAAAGAGTAAGTATCAGAGCCTGGGCTTAAAGAGAGTATGGTTCAGCACTTGAGTTCTTAACCCTGATGTTAATGTTGATTCCCATTTAACCATTCACCCGACTACAGGGAGCAAGTCTTCACCATCATGATCTCATTAATCCTGATTAAAAAAAAACCAGTTCTACATTGTATCCATTTTATAGTAGAAAATTAAAGCTGACTAAGGTCAGGTGATGAGCCGGAGGTTCCAAGGCAGCAAGTGTCAAAACCAAAATGTGAAGCCACGTTTGTCACGTGTGCCTCTGGCATTTAGACCACTCCAAAATCCTACTTCCCCACGTATAGAGATTATCCCAGAGCCAGTAGGTGACTCAAGTGCTTAAGACCTAGTTAATTTGCAAGGACTGAGAGGCCATCATATCTTCTTTGACATGTTTGTTAAGATCCTGATGTGGGGGTAGTATTTCCTGGCTATGTCCTGGCACTTAGGGAGGGGACCACCTGTTCAGCTCAGCACATCACGTGTTGTACGATCACCCCGTTTTTGCTATGTGTGAGACATACACATGACCCTTCCCACTAAGGCTGAAAGGCAATCTGGCTTAGTGGAAAGTACATGATATTTGGAGTTGTTTACTCAAATTTAAGAGCAAAGCTACATTTCATTTGCTCACTGCTGTAGAGCCTAGTAGATGAACCCATATATTCTAGAACCAGACTGCCTCGGTTCAGATCTACTCACAACTTACACTTTTGCCACTTTCCCTCTCTGTGACTCAGTTTCTTCATCTGTAAAAAGTGGTTGATAATAATAGCATGTTTATCTCATGGTTATAAAAACATAAGAAAAACACGAGTGCAAAGCTCTGGGGACAACCCTGGCCCGGGGGAAAGTGTTGGCGTTGATTGCCCCTCCCACCTTTATGTGGCCCCTGGAAAGTAGTGCTTGCTCAGTGCGTGTTTCTAAAATGTGGGAATTAACCAGAGCCTGTTTCCTTAGCCATAAAGGAGAAGCTACTTCTACCTACTTCCTGCAGCTGGCTTTTGCGGATTGCCCCAATGAACCATTAGAAAAGCAGCGGGAACCTTACTTGGCATGTAGTTGGTGCCCAGCAAGCGTTCAATGACCCACTTATGATTTCAGCCTCAACTTACTTTTCAGCAAAATGGGCAGCCTCGTGAAGCCTCCCTGGTGCAATAATGGAGGTCAAAATGGCTGTGTAAACAATGAAATTCTGTGCAAATGTAACTAACATCCCCCACTGCTGCCTCCTCCACTAGCACCGCTCCCCTCCAATCATTCCGTCCCTCCCTTTCCAGTTAGAAACTGCCCTTCTGTTTCCCACTGCTTCCTTGCTTCTCCCACCCTCTGTCATTCCCTAGCTACTCCTGGCCCCTCCTGCCTCCCTTGGACAGAGCCTCCAGGCCCAAGAAACCTTTCAACTCCTCTCCCCCTTGCCCACTGAGCTTCTGGCAGGAAGCCCTTCCCTTCTCTCTCTCCACCCTGTTCCCTTTGGTAACACGCTGTACACATGGGGATTATTGCTCTTGGCAGCAGGTGTCCAGTTGTCAAAGAGACAGATTGGTCTTGGCCAGGAGTAGGTGGGAAGGCAGGTAAGGAAATGAGACTCAAATGGAAAAGGTCCCCTGGCCGGGAACTCTAAGAAATGAGGAGGGTGTGAATGGAAGCCACTGAATCCGGAAGGGTACGAGAAAGCAAATTACAGATCTTTATCTGGGTTGATCTAGATTCTCCAAGGCCCAACTTTTTACCCAGACCAGCAAGCACAAACAGAATGCAAAAAAGGTGCCAAGCTAGAGAGTAAGGGGGCAAAGCAAAGGAAAATTACAGATCACCTACTCTGAATACTCATTTCTAATTACTTGTGTATTTGCATTTTCTGCCTGCAAAATATAGCATAGGATTGTCATGAAGATTCAATTAGTTAATTACTGTAAGCATAAGGACAGTGCCTGACACACAGTAAGTACTATGCAAGTATTAGCTAATTGTATTGTTTTTATCGTCAGTCATGATAATAACGCATCAAAAGTTCTGAACATGGAGATCATAGATTTTGAAGTCAGAGAGACTGGGTCTTAAATGCTACCCTGTCCACTTCTTGGCTGTGAAAACTTGGCTCAGGGACCATTTCTTTGAGGCTCACTTACCTAACCTTTGACATTATAACAGTACTATCTTCCTTGCCTTGCCTTGAATGGCCCCTGAGTGCTATTTCCTCTCTACTTACTTCTAAGTTGGAGAAACAAAATTAGAGGAGACGTCACTTTGTACAGTGACATTCCTGCCCATTGTTCAGAGTCTGTGAGAGTCCAGGGCAGCTTCCAGGGTATGAGCCATCTCTCCCTGGCAGATGGGGTGAGGGAAGGAAGAGTCAGGTTGTCGGAAAGATGGGTAAGAAGGGGGCAGTAAGCATGCAATGTGGCTCTGGTTTCTGGAAAGAACCGTTTGGAACCAGAATACCCGGGTCAAATGGCTCTGCCATTCACCAGTTGTATGGCCTTGGGCAGATGATTTGGTCTTCTTGAGCCCCAGCATTCTGGAGGGAATCAAATGAAGAAGAAAATATAAGCATGGAGAATTAGTCAGGACTCTCCTGTGGGCAGGGGACAGAAACAAACTCAAACTAGATTAAACACAAGAAGGGACTACATTGGCCCAAGCAAGAGTCTAACTGAGGCCAAGTTGCCAAGTCCAAATTGCCAGCTTCCCCGTCCCCTCTGCCAAGCCCTTCCTCTAACTTACTATTTTATGATCCTGAATTCACTCTCCCTCCCTCCGCTTTTTCTATGTCAGTCCTCAGTTGTTGCCTTCACAGAGCAGAGTTTACTCAATTTCCTTTCACCAAAGCTCTGTTTACTTTTGAAGATGCATGCTTCCATTCCACACCGCCCCCACCTCCACCCTCCATAAACTTGGTTCCATGGAAAAGGCAAATTATGGAAATAGAAACCTCATAAACCCCTTGGCCAATACTTTGGCAGATTTTCTTAGAGTTTTCAAACCCTAACCTTCGGTCATTTGCAAAGTTTATTCTTCCAGGAAGTCAAGCTACATGCAGTGGATGTGTATTTTGAGTCCAAATTCCTGAGAGTACCTTTTAGTGACTAACATTTAAACATCATCTTCCTAGGAAGTTTCTGGGAGGACAATCAGATGCAGGCTGAGAGATATGACATACCACTTGTGACCCCAGATGCCACTCTGAAAACTTGACCTCTGTCTCTCCATTGAGACTTTTTCACTTTTACTTCCTATTTTATGCCTGACCCACTCCTACCCCCAAAAGCACACTATGCAAATAAATCCTGTGTTTACAGCCATGAAGAGCTATTCCAGGTTGCCCAAACATATCATGTGCTTTCACCCCTATCCCAGTGGGAAACTCTGATTCATCCTTCAAGTCCTAGCTCAAGCATGTCCCCCAGGAACATCTGTCCCTTTTCTCTGGTCTCATGACACTCTGACGAAACATTTTGTACTGCGGACATTTGTATGTCTGCTTTTCTTTCTGATTATGAACCTTCAAGGTCAGAAACTATCTTAGTCACCTACTTCCCCCAGCACCTGGTGGAGTACCTGGTACACAATAGATGCTCAAGGAAAGTGTGAAAAATGAAATGCTGGAATGTCTGGGAGGTTATGTCATATGAATGGGCCTCATACCTCATTTAAGATCTCCTGGTGGAGCTGTCATATTCTACTTATCTAGTGCTGTGTAACAAAACTCCCCAATATGTAGTCACTTAAAACAACAATCATTTTACTATCCCTTACAGTGTCTGTGAGTTAGGAATTCAGGAAACGCTTCGCTGGAGGGCTTTGACCCAGGGTCTCTTTCCTCAGTTACAGTCTGACAGTGGGTAAAGCTGGAACAGGGCCAGGCCAGAGCAGCTGTTGGGTAGAAGGTAAGCATCCCTCTTTGTGGAATTTCAAGGCCTTTCCATGTTGTCTATCTCCATTGGCTACTTGGCTTCCTGGCAGCATGGCAGTCTCAGGGCAGTTGGCCCTCTTATATGAAGACTGGAGACTTCAAGGGTGAGTGTTTCAGTGAGCAAGGCAGAATCTGAACCACCATCTATGGCCTAGATGCAGAAATCACCTATTGTCAATTCCACTGTTCTCTGCTGGTCAAAACAGTCACCAAACCCTGTCCAGTTTCAAGGCAAGGAGACATAGACCTCACTGTCTGGGAAGAGTGTTACAGAATTTGCAAATGTATTTTAAAACTGCTACATTTAAATGCAGTGTGGACAACAAAAGGACATCAGTGGAAAAACCCATAAAATTAAATAAAGTCTAGAATTCAGTTAATAGTAGTATATCTGCTAATTTCTTAGTTTTGAGAAATACACCATGGCAGTGTAAAGGATTATGGGAAATTGGGTGCTGGGTATGTGAGAATGCTTTGTTCTAGCTTCGCAACTTTTTTATAGGTCTAAAATTATTAGGAAAAATTTTTAATTTAGGCCAGGTGCAGTGGCTCGTGCCCGTAATCCCAGCCAAGGATTTAGGAGGTCAAGGCAGGAGGATTGCTTGAGCCCAGGATGTAGAGGCTGCAGTGAGCTATGATTGCATCACTGCACTTCAGCCTGGGTAACAAAGTGAGACCCTGTCTCAAAAAAATTAATTTAAAAGAGAATGCTATATTTCTCCTTCTTCCTACTCTAAGTACTGGTAGAGAGTAAGTGGTCTTAAAAATGTTTGTGAACATGCTGTCACCAAGAACCAATTATGGTATGCTCTCCTATTCAGGCAGGATTTGACACTCCTTTCTTTCTGCCCCTTGTGTATACCTCTGCAGTTGCACTAACCACAATGTTGTATAATAGTCTACCTACATGCCCATTTCCCTACTAGATGCTGTGTTCTCCAAAAGACATTTTCTTACGTGTATTTCTTGTCTGCAGTACCCAAGACACAGTCAGAATAATACAGCAGTTGAATCCCGTGAAAAAAAATGCTACTCTCAAAAAGAGCTGTATAGTAGCAATTAATCTACAAATAAAATGCAATGGAATGGAATTTATTTATATTATTCCATGCTTTTGCTCAAAGGAAATAACAGAGTCCAACATCCCTGAAAAAACAACTCTTACTAAAAAATAAATATTGACCCATGTTTTTCACTGGGGCTCCACAAAGATCTTAGGATTTCTTGCCCACTGGCTTCTGGAGACCTCTCTAGCATTGTCTCTGGAGTCAACGCCTGTGCTGGACTGAGAAAGCCTGCCTTGCTCTAGTAGGCCAACAGCCAGGGGCCGTGGGGCCTCCAGACGCAGACACAAACATGCAGGGTGGGGTCCCTGATAGCTGGGTATCCAGGCCCAGCGGGGAAGGCAGCCAGGGCGCTTCTGAACAAGGGGCTGCAGGAAGCAGAGGAAGGAGGAAGTCCTCTTGGCGACAAGCCCCACCCCTTTTCCATGTCCCAGGAGGTTAAGCAGATGTCATCAGATAAATTTTTCCAGGCTTGAATGGAGGCTCTAACAGGATTCAAATAGGATCTCATCACTGCCACTTTCTTTCTTCCTTTTTCTCCTTTTAAACCTAACCTTAAGAGTCATGGCAGCAGCCCTGGACTAGTTTCAGGTTGTGTGTCACCCTGCAAGGCCCAGGTGAACAAGAAATGGCCACCAAAAGGACCAAGGCAATTAAACGGACTCACGCCTGCTGCATCAGTTCTTCAAGGATGGGATTGAGACATGGCCTCAGGCACATCCAAGGGGAGAAGGTGGGGATCGGGGCTTGGTGGCCAAAGGAGCCCTGCCAGCATGATGGTTTCCAACTTGTTTAGAACCAGATCCAAAAATGTGTTGCCTGTTTCTTTGTTTATGAATTATCCTTCCCTGAACAGAACAGCTGGGGCATTTTGTTTTCCATTCTTTAAACATGGCTGGGTTTAGGCCTTTCCAATTTCTTGTTCTCCATAGTTTAACACACACGGCAATAAAATACAGAGCCATTTTCTGTGGTATTTAGTTAATGATGCAGTATCTGGCAGCCTCTCCTCCCTCGCCAAAGCCATCCTTGGGAAAAGTTCTCATTCAAACACTCAAGAAGTTGTTTTTAAGCAGTGAATCCCAAGACTTAAACATTTTTGGGCAATCTGGTTCTTATTTTAACTGAAACTGGTTTATTCTCCTCAGAACAAAAGAATGCCAGCAATTCGGCGGTCCTTCACGCTGCTACGTCACCAGCCAGAGCCTTCCTGAGCTCTGAGAAACAGCGCGGTGTGGCTTCTGGAGATTAGAAATAGAGAGGACTCCTGATGGTTGTTTCAAGGCATCTGTTTTTAATTGATCTCATTCTTTATTCTATGGAACATCCAGCCAGGAGTACATTGAGCTCCAACATACATCACTGCTGAGAGCCTCTGGGGCCAGATAGAATCCCAGAGCTACGAGCCACCTTCCAATGGGAACAGGGATGTGATCAATACAAGGTGCATAGGGAAGGCTTTCTTGTTCATTCCTGGGAATGAAAGATAGGATCAAGGGCCTACATGCAAAAGAATCTGCTTGAAGAGCAGATAAAGCCCTGTCTTTATATGGAGACCATAGGCATCACAAGTGACTGGTAGCATCACTGAGAAATCTACTTGATGACCAACTAAAAAGAGTGGGAGTCTCCAAGACTCCTGGATTTTTATCACAAACCCCAAATGGGTCTGCCCTTTATCATGATATCTCAATCTTTGAGGAGTAGATCTCTAAATGGAAGATTTCTTACTGTTTTAGGCCCCTGTCCTGCAGAAGATGACCTATTGTGAGTCCCTTTATTTAGCCTTATATTAACTTTGACTTTTTTCCTCCCCTCTTCTTCCCACCTTTCTTTTCTTCTTTCCCTCATTCAGTTGGCTGACACGTAATTATGTTGTACTTAGCTATGTGCCTGATTATTCTGGGGTGCTGGGGGATACAGCAAAGTATCTGTCAGGATGTGCTAAGTTATGCTGCAGTAACAAACAATCTCAGGAACTTAATGTCTTAAAACAATAAAGGTTTATTCTCCTGCTTCTTATCCATTGAGAGTTTTTGGAGGGCTCTGATCTCAAAATCCTTAGACAGAAAACCAGGCCGATAGAACGTCCAGAATCTGAAATGTTGACGGCTGCCATCGAAGACAGTCAAAAGAGGCACAAGCATATGAGGGAGTTCCTGGGAGAAGTTCCTCTAATTGTGTGGTCAGGTAGGGCTCTCACAGGGGGTGACTGTGAGTTAAGCCATGGAGTATGAGAAGGAGGTAGGCTTGGGAGGATCTGGTGGAAGAGCATTTCAAGAGGGGAGCATCAGTGTCAAGGCCTTGTATTAGGAGCAGGCTTGTTCACAACTGGTGAACATGGCCTGGGTAGCTGGACCCTGGTGAGTGATAGAGAAAGCAGTGGAGGATACGGTCTGCAAGGTGGCCAGAGACAAGAGTCTCCTGGACCTCACAGACCGGGGCAGGGAGTTAGAGTTGTTTTCAAACTCTTTATTTTGTCTTTACATTTAATCTTGGCAAACAAAGCCCACCTTAGCTTCTAAGGGGATCAAGTCCTTGCAGAGCTTGGCCCTCTGCTGAAACGTCCTCCCCCATCCTTCCTCACTCAACTCACTCCAGTGATTCTGTCACTTCCTCCAGAAATCTTCTCTAACACCTCAGTCTGATGAAATGCCTCAGTGCACAGGTACTATCAATTATTCTTTTGCTCTGCAGAACTCCTCACTCTATGGGACAAGTTCCTTGGGGGCAGAAACGAAGTCCCTAGCTATAGGGTTCGACTATGGCAAGTCCTGAACTGATGGTTATGAATGATGAATGAATATGCTCTTGCACTTTGTGATATTAGACAGTATGTGGACTACAGCTTGGCAAAAATGCTACATACCTATCATCATTACTGCTGCATGACCTAGACAAGGGCTTACCATAAAGAGAGTTTGATGAAGACTCTCGGAATTGATTCAGAAGGGGCCTAGCTTACTTCAAGAAAACAACACAGAAGATATCCAAAAGCAGGAGGGTAAACAGGATGTATTGATATATTCTATATACCAATAGGGTATAAGCTGTTCTGCTCATACTATCTCATTTAATTTTCACAATACTCCTAAAAGGTAGAAAACTGAGGCTCAGAGGAAAATTAGTAACTAACTTGAGACCCGCATAGTAAATGCTCTATAAACATTTGCTGCTATTATTATAATCAGCATTATTATTATTATTACAAAAGATGGGGGGAGTTTAGCACAGTATATTCCACGCAAGGGGAACAATATGTTCAAAGCAGAGAGCCCAAGTCAGGAGTGACCCAAAACAGGGAGGAAAGCCCCTCGGGCAGAAACCCTTCAGCTCTTAGGAAGTCTGGATCCTTCTAAGAGACGCTGATGAATACCACAGACCTACTCCCCAGAAATGTGTATATATACACAAAGTTTGTACAGTTCTTCAAATTTACAGACACACAAAAGCCCAACCATGGATTTCAAATCAATAAATATTAATAATTTCACACAAATTATCTCATTTAATCCTTAGAGTAACCCTAAGAGTTAATTACTACTGTTTTTTCCTCCTTTACAGACAAGGAAACTAAACCTGAGGAGTTAGATAACTTGCCATAGATCACATAAAGTATGAGAGTAAGAGGTAGTGCCAGGATTTGAACCATACTGGCTCTAAAGGAAGTGCACCCGCCCAGCACACCAGCTGCCCCACAAGGCTCAGCCATCTTGCGGCCTATTGAGCTCCCCCTCCCTCCTGCATCCAAAGAACAGACTTGCTGTCTTTCAAGAACAGTCTCTGACCATCAAACAAGTGTGGGCCACTGATATGGTTTGTCTCTGTGTGCCCCCCAAATCTCACCTTGAATTATAGTAGTTTCCACCTGTCATGGGAGTGACACAATGGGAGGTAATTGAATCATGGGGCAGGTCTTTCCAGTGCTGTTCTCCTGATAGTGGATAAGTCTCAGGAGATCTGATGGTTTTATAAAGGGGAGTTCCCCCTGCACATGTTCTCTTGCCTGCCACCATGTAAGACATCCCTTTGCTCTTTCTTCCTCTTCCACCATGAATGTGAAGCTTCCCCAGCCATGTGGAACTGTGAGTCCATTAAACCTCTTTCCTTTATAAATTACCCATTCTCAAGTATGTCTTTATCAGCAGGGTGAAAACAGACGAATATAGTTGCCTGTGCCTCTCACCTGGCACCTGCAGACCAAGGTTTCTTCCCAGCATGTCCATGAAAGCACAAACTACTTGATCCTCCAAACATCCTGGCTCAGAAGTAATCTGTCCCAGAGGTGTTACTGAAACCACGCACATCCTTTAAAAAATGAGCTGCCTCATTCAAGCAGAAACTTCCTCTCCACCAGCCTCCTCATCCCCCTCATTGGAGGAATGTGCAGAAATTCCTTTCCACCTCAGGATATCAGATATACCCACGGCTTAAGCTCTCACCCACACTACACATTCAGTTATGCTCCCAATCCTTCTCCATTAAGCCCAGCAGTATAATAGGATGATGAAGAGGAGAGGCCAAGATCTCAGGGAGGGTCTCACACTAGCAGAGACAGGTAGCATACCCACAATTAATTATACACATTTATTGGAGAGCTGGTAAGCAAATCAATGTCATTGATGATTTATTTTCTAATTTGCTTTGAGTATGCACCTCATTAATCAATAATAGAAAATGGCATTAAAGCATTGGTGTTAACTGTCAGCAAAAGGCAGGGTACCAATTCTTTTAATTAAAAGAATGTGTGTGGTGAATATGTCCATGTGTTACATTAGATATGGTACATGCTAAAATTGCTTTTTCACATCAAAAGCAAGGCTAGGAGCTTGGAAGAAAACAAAGAACTGTAAATTCACAGTAAGCAGCAAGAGTCCTGGCATTCCTGGGTAATGTATAGTAATTTGACATATAGCCTCACCCAGGAGCATTCTGGGAACAGAGACAATGTTCTCTGGTTCCAGGCCAGACTGAATGAATTCAGAATAAGAGCCATGGCTGGCACTCCAACGAAAGACATAGAAAACAATGAGACGAGGCATCTTACCCTTTTAGGTACCAGACAAAATTGATTCTATTTTTCCCAAGGAAGAATATATGGGATGCAGAAATTAAGTGTTTACCCAAAATTAAGACAGTCAAGGTTAGCAATGCTTCCCCCTCTCCCCTAAAGTTCTGAGGATTAGATAATTTTCCTAGATAAGAAGTCAACAAAAATTAGTATTAAAAATTACACTGCTTACCTGGATGAGAAAAAGAATAGCCATCGCAATATAGGATGAATTTTTGTTTCAGACTTGCCTGCAAATACCATGTTATTAAAATGGAAGGCAAAGGGAAGAAATACGCTTTTAAAAGAGGAAGCTTATTATCTTTGTGTAGGGAAATCCACGTCTCAAGGAGAATATAGACTGATAGCCAATTAGTGCTTCCAGCCTACACGTAATCAAGCTTCCACTAAGAGGCTGTGGGTGAGAGGTTCTATGGGTGACTGGGTGTAAATACAGGCTTTGTCAGGTAGCTAAGGGGTGAAATTCTGGCTCAACTAAAAACCAGCTGTGTGAACTAAGGCTGAGCACTGTAATCTCCCAGTGTTTCAGTTTTCGCAACTGTGAAAAATGCAAAGGGTTTAAGAAAAGCTATAATTCGTAGGACAGTTGTAGGATGACAAAAAAAATGATGCTTGCAAATCAATTAGCAGGCATGGTTATGCCCATTAAATGGTAAAAACGAAAAAAAAAACACAACAAAACAAACCTACAAAAACCAAGATGGGGGCAGGAAAGGGAGAATTGATGCACCTTGCAAAGCCAAACCATGGAGGTAATGAATTAGTGTGTGTGCCTGAAGGGGAGAGAAATATATTGGAGTTGTTGGGTTGGAAGAAAGTGGGATGGTAGAGGTAGGGAGTGGTGCCAAGGGAAAGAGACCAGGGAGGGAATGAAATTGCTGAATAGTGGCTGTGTGACCTTGGGCTGGTCACGTCCCATCTTGAGCCTCAGTTTCTAGGCAGTAAAATGGAAGTTTAGGCTAGATCATCCCTGTGTCATCTCTGTGTCCCTCCTAGCTCTAAAGGTCTAGAAATTTGTCAGCCAGAGTAAGTATGGAAATTCCTGCCCTCCCAAAGGTAATGTGTTTGTTGTGCCCCTGTGTTTGGGTCAGAATTAGCCACCTATTTCTTAAACTAGGCTCCTTTCTCACACCTCAAATCAACATTAGAAATGGGCCAGAATGGCCAGTAACATACTGTTCTGAAGTTAGAGTAGATGCTGTATTTGGTTTCTTTACTGGTCAAGGCATCTGAGAACCATTTGTGTGTGTTGTGTGTGGTGGAGTAGGGGGGACATAGAGGGAAGAGAGAAAGTCCACAGTCAGTCTTGCAGGGTTGTCTCATTACTCTCAGAGCTTCAGGGCTCATGTGTCCTACTTCTAAGTCAGACAGTCCTGTGAGGTGTGTGACCTTGGATAAGGTACATAGCCCTTCTGTGTCTGTTTCCTCATCTGTAAAATGAGGTAACTAATACCCATTTCATAAATTGTGTGGAGGACTATATGTCGATCGTGTAATATATCCAGCATCCCCTTTTATGGGACTTTATCCTGCATTTCATCTATCTGGTTAGCGGGAAAACTACCCTGTTAGGGTAACATGACCCTGGTACACAGCAGTGCTTCGGTTTGGGGTTAGTCCTAATACTAATTTTTAATTAATATTAAAAATTAGTGAAATTGTGTCACTCACAAATCTTCTGGGATTTAGAAACCATATAATGATTTGTAAATCTTGAGTGATGTTGGCTATTGGTCTCGGCTGTATGGCCTAGAGAAGCAAAGGAAATTAGTCTGCTGAGAGTGAAACAAATGCATGACCATGCAGAGAGGACTAGGGATGAGAGACAGAGACCTAAACTGGCATGAAATATTTCACTCCAGTCATTCTCGAAGTTCAGCAGTTTTCTTTACCTGGGGTTTCATGAGTTATTCAGTAGCATTATTATGTCCTTTGTATGCTAGTTCAAATGGGATATTTGTCATTTTTTAACTAAATTGTCCTTAATATGAGGATGAAGTGAAGTAACACAGGAAAGCACCTGGTATATAGTAGGAGTTCTGCTAATGTTAGTTCCTTTCTCCTCCTCTCTTTTGGTTACTCCATGGGTTGTAGAAATGGGAGGCCCTAATAAATATTCAACAACTAGCTATAAATAACTCTGTTCCTTCACACATTCCTTGCACCAGGTGCTGTTGAGAATGGCAAGAAGAAATAGGTAAGGCAAGAGAGGGTCTTCCTAAGTAACCCTGGCAGGATCTTCTTAAGTAACCACTTGCCTCCCTTAACTCCTTGTTCACACACTTCTCTCTGCCTGGAATCCCCTCGTTTCCTTCAATCCCTCTCTGTCTGGGGAAGATCTGTCATCTCTCTTTGGGATCTGAGGAACAGGTCACCCCCCCCAGAAGTGCCTTATGTTTCCTTGGATAGATACGTTTTGTCTCTGATTTCCCCCCATAGCATGTTGCATTTCCCTTCTGGCACTTTGCTGCATCTTAACTCGTGTTACAACCTTGCCCTTTAGACACCCCCTCTAAGGTTCAAGCCAATTTATCCAACCGCTGGCTACATGGCAAACCTGGAGCTTGTGATTCTCCCTGCAGAGTACAGTGGTTAAGAGCTTGAGAGAGACAATCTACTCCATCATGCACCATCGTGGATGAACTTGGGCAAGTTACTTAATTCTTCTCTGCTTCAAGTTTTCTCTCCATCTTGCAGATGGAGATAATAGTATTCCCAGTTGGACCAGGTCCCCTCATAATGCTCTGGTGATACTCTGTATTTCTTTCCTTTGTGGGACATAGAACAAATGTAATCAAGTCGTTAACTAGGAATTGACATTTTAGTATATATATCTTCTCTCTAGAATATGAGCTCCACTGAAATAGATACCTCATCTACATTACTTACTGCTTTATTCCAAGTTTCTAGGACTTGGTTGCATGGGTGGAGAATGCATGAATGAATGAACATATAGATGAATGAATTAAATACTCATTATAATCTCCTAATAGATGGTTATTCCCTACAGGAAGAATTGCATATTTCTTATCTTTCTATCTCTCACAGTGCCTAACGTGAAATAGGTGTTGGATATTAAAGAGAGTCAACTTGAAAGGCCAACTCTGTAGAGGGGCATGTATACCAGGGAAACCTCTCTCCATAAATCCTCAGTGTGCTTCAAAGGTAGATCAGTTGTCTTTCTGCTGCTTTTGTCTCAGCTTCTTCGCCTGTGGAAGCAGCGTTAATTGTCCCATGACATGCCAACACTACATCACCAGACCACAGGCTGCCAGCTCAGAGCCTGGGGCAAACTGTGTCTAGTTCCTATGACCTCATTGAGCAAAACCATGGGGTGGGGTGGACCCCACCCTCAATTTAACTCACTGGTATGAGCACACAGCAGACATCAGAGTTTGGATCATCCTTGCTAATTCAGTGGAGTTGCTGCCTCAGCCACACTCACAGGATTTTACAAAAGATATTTGTGTTGACTTACTTTATAGGCCAGTGCTTCCAGTAAACCCAGCCTAGCCATACTGAATCAGAGAATCTGAACTGAAAGCACATGAATGTCAAAATTTGGGGTCTTTTAAAATTTTGGATTTGCTAGATCCAAAGCATTTGGAAGTAAGTTGCCATCAATTATCTTCTTATATAATTACATAAAGCACTAAACCTGAGACCTGCAGAAAGCTTAAAAGGTTACATAAATACAAATGTAGAAATGCATGATTGTAGATACATTTTCATTGAAATATGCATTCACTGTCTATAGATATAAAACATGGGGCTATATGTGACCAGGAACACAAATACAAATATGAATATGAAACAAACCCAACTCTCAGTGATCCTGACGACAAGCAGCAGAAATTGTATCATAATAAGTTTTATCAATCAAAGTGTTTCTGCATGCAAATGACAGAAAACACTAAGGCACCTTGTAATTTGAAACTGTAGGAGCAAGTCCAAAGCTGGGGTAAATTTCCGGTTGGGGTGATTTTGTGGCTGACAATATCATGGAGAACCCAGATCCCTTCTATTGCTCTACTCTGCATCTTTAGAGCTGGCTCTGTCCTTCATCTGGAAGTTACCTAAGTCTCCTCTGCCAATTCCAGATGTAACATCCGGAAATGACAATTTCCAGAGGCATAAATGAGGCTATCTCTTCCGTTTTCTCCTCATAGAAGAAAAGATACCTTTCCCATAAACCTTCTAGAAAGTCTGCTTGCCCATCTATTGTCCATATCCAGGTAGCATTCCCCTCCCTACATCAACCCCTGACAAAATGGTTATGGGACAACTATGGTGAATATTTATTTCTGAGGCTATGGATGTGGTCAAATGGTTATGGAACCACTATCGTATGGGTTTATTCCTGGGGCTATAAATGTACTCAGTGTTCCCAGAATCATGTCGGAGAGACAGAGACCAAAACATGTGGAAGTCAGGAACAAAAGGGTGGATAGATGGCAAGAGGACAACCAACAATCTCTGCTAAAACAGTTAACATGAGCCTGGCAATGAATGGTATACAAATCATTTTCATACACATTATCACTTGAATATAAATTCCATAAACTCAGGAATCTCTGTATGTTTCGTTCTAGGAAGTATCTCAGATATATAGAAAGTACCTGGCGCATAGGTACTTGAGTAGGTACTCAAGAAATATTTGTGGAATGAATGAAATCCTAGCTGTGTCATTGCACCGTTTTACAAATGTGGAAACACAAGGGGAGAACAGTTATGAGGACCAGCCATTCACCTAGCTACCAAGTGTGAAAGAAAGATTTGCACTTGTGTTTGCCAAGCTCCACATCCAATGCTTATTTCAATCACTTTGGCCTAGCTCTCTTATTTACTAAGAGGTATAGATAAAGTGTTTTGGAATGTCCAAAGATATAGGTATTAATTCTTACTGGGAAAGTTATCAGGTTGGTGCAAACTTAATTGTGATTCTTGCCATTAATAGTAATGCTAAAACCCGCAATTACGTCTGCACCAACCTAATAAAATACTTCATGGGAAGGCATGAATGATTTCTATATGGAGTTCTAAATGCCCATTCATATGGATAACAACAAAACAACTCTTCCTAAGTGGGATCAAATCCAAAACTCTAACTTTTCATGTAATGACCACAAGCACATAACCTGTATATGAGCATAATATAAACATTTTTCATATTTTTATTTTAAATCTTTGTGTTAATTTTGGCTACCGTATTTAATAGAAACTGGATTACATCAGCTTCTACTTTGATATGTCAACATTTACCTGAAGTTATAATGTGAAATTGGCCTCATCGTCTGGAATGGTGTGCCTGGGCCATTTCATTCATGAATACAGTATTCAGCAACTATTTACTGAGCGTGCTATGGGCCATGCACTGGTCTAAATGTGAAGACACAGCAGAAAACAACACTAATCAAGCATCTGCTTGTATACTATGACAGGTGGTGGTGTGAGCGCTGAAGGGTAATGAAGCAGTGGAAAGGGATAGAGTCCCAGGGAATCGAAGTGGAGGATCCGAGGAGAGGATGCTTTTTCATGCACAATGATTAGAGACTTACAGTCTTTCAGCTAAGGTGGCATTTAGCAGATCTGAGTGAAGTGAGGGGAGTGAACTCAGCAGTCAGTGGGGTGAAGAACATTCTAGAATGAAAGAACAGGAAGCACTAAATTCCTAAGACAGGAGAATGCTTGATGTGTTTGAGGAAGAATGAGGGGGTAGGTGAGGACAGAAGGGACAAGGGGGTAGAATGACAGCAGGAGGTGAGGTGAGAGGCTCCCAAAGCACATAGATGAAGGTTCATAGGCCTTGCAGGCAGGTCTGCGGGAAGGATGGTGGAGGAACATGCATGCTCCTGCAAACCTGCTTCACCGAATTCCATCTAGAGGAAGAGACACAGCAGCAAAGGCCGTCATATAATATCCACATACACGAATGAAGCCACCTCCAGCTCAGCACATGAGAGAAGTCATGGGACATAGTGGTTACAAGGCTGAGATTGGGGTCAGAATGGCCTGCAATGGAATCCAGTTTTCATCATGTACTTGCTATCACATACTTGTATGGTCTGAATGTGTTCCCAAATTTCATGTATTGGAAACTTAATCCCCAATGCAACAGTATTTAGAGGTGAGGACTCTGGGTAGCTGTTTACATCATGGGGGCTCCATCCACATGAATGGATTAATGCTGCCATAAAAAGGGTTTGCAACAGTGGGGTTCTCTCTCCCTTGCTCTCTGCCATGTAAAGACACAGAGTTCACCCCTTTCCGACCCTTCTATCTTCCACCATGAGATGACACAGCAAGAAAGTCCCCATCAAATGCAGAGGCCTTGATCACGAACTTCTCAGCCTCCAGAACTGTGAGAGAATGTTTCTGGTCTTTATAAATTATCCAGTCTGTGGTATTCTGTTATAGCAACACTAAATGAACTAAGGCACATACTTTGCCCCTGGGGAAATTACGTAAACTCTCTAAGGCTCAAGTTATTCATATTAATATTGTAATTGTCATATCTACCTTACATTTTTGTGATGACTCAGCAAAATAATGTATGCAAGCCACTAAAACAGTGTCTGGGCTGGGCGCGGTGGCTTATGCCTATAATCCCAGCACTTTGGGAGGCCAAGGCAGGCGGATCACGAGGTCAAGAGATCGAGACCATCCTGGCCATGGTGAAACCCCGTCTCTACTGAAAATATCAAAAAAATTAGCCGGGTATGGTGGCACATGCCTGTGGTCCCAGCTACTCGGGAGGCTGAGGTGGAAGAATCACTTGAACCCAGGAGGCAGAGGTTGCAGTGAGCCGAGATTGCACCACTGCACTCCAACCTGGCGACAGAGCAAGACTCCATCTCAAAAACAAAAAAAGAAAAAAAAAAGTGTCTGGCACTTAGTAATGTATTCTCTGCCCAATTAAAGCTCACTGTTGCTATTATCATTATTATTACTGTTATTATTTATTTGTATTTATTCAGCATAACAGGCACACTCACTGGATTAGGATCTCCCTAAGCCAGGCTAAATATTCAAAACCAAAGGGAGTCTTCTCAGCAACAAAAACCACTTGCATTTGCAGAAACAGCAACTATATTCTTCAGTGAAGGTCTGGCAGCTGCACGAGGCAGCTGAGATTCTGGCAGCCCTTCATGTCAAAGAGCAGAGACCAGTCTGCCAGAGGCTGGAGTGGAGGGGAAGAAGAACAAAGCATCCTCTTTCATAGACCTTCGATACTGCCTGGGAGTCCACACCTAATAAGCGCTTTCAGGTCTCTCTTTCTCAGCATCCTGAGAGCAGACTGTTTTCCCTACTTGTTCTTCAAGGAGCCAAATATGATTCATCCAGACTACACACCTGGGCCTGTGGTTTGGACCATGGCGGAGGGCAAAGGAGGGGGAGAGCTGCTGTCAGGCCTGGGGTGGATGTGGACAACCTTGATCTGAGTCAAGGGACACTGTAGGCCCAAGGCTATATGACTGCAAAGCTTTCTTGCCTTCCTACCACAATGAAGGGGGAGCCATTTGTCTTTCTTCAGCTGGTTCCAACATGCTTCATGTTGGGGAGGAAGATGACCATGTCCCTAGAGCAATCAGGGTATCAGGCAGGAGAGAACAGAGGGTGGCGCAGGTATTACAGACGCAGAACTGCTGAGCTCTGAAGGATTGTTGTTTGGCAACATATAGAGGCAACATGGAAGCAGAGAAAGGCATCTGTGTTACTTCCTCTATGACCGAAATAAATGAAAGCAAATATATTTTGTTGCCATTGCACCATACAGTTTAAAATCAGATTTCTTGGGCAGTCTGTTATTAGAAACTTACTTACTATGCATCAGACCCCCCCACCCCAAATAATTCCCCTACCCTTTCTCCCCAGTCAGGACTACTGTTCCTGCGACATAAAGGCTCAGCCCTTCCCTGGGCTGAAGCCAATCCTGACTCCTGGTGGTTTCCTTTTAATTCATTTTAACAAATATCTGAGACCTCCTGTGATGCCAGGCACAGGCCAGGCAGCAGGGATTCAAAGGTGCAGAAAATATGAGCCTCTGTTTTCAAATATTTTATAGTCTGTCCTCACTCCTCACAGCTGCACTCCCCCAACCCCACAAACCCTCCCCATCCAGTGGGGTATATTATTAAACTCGGAGTTCAACCTTAACACTACCACTTATCAGTTGTGTGACCTTGGGCTGGAAATGCGTTCTCCGAGGAACTGTTTTCTCATCTGTGAAGTGGGAATAAAGACTCTTGTCCTGCCTACCTCAGTGTGGTTGTTGTGAATCCTTTGAGACAACAATCACCAAATACTTTGAAAAGAGAGGAAACAGTATACACAAGCCAGATACTAAAGAGAGCTTACAATTCCTCAGGTGGCATGAATGGCAAGCACGTGGAGGCTTCAGCCACCGCTCCATCGGAAGGCACCAATGTGAAGGCTCTAGAAGCCCACAGGATCCTTCTCAGCTTTATTCCAAAGTTTAAATTAAATACTTTGGCCACACTCAACGGACTAAAAGACCATCCAGAACCAAAGCTAGTAGCCCCAAACACCCACACGGCTTCCTTCCTGGCTCTCCTCAAGTGGCTTGTTTTTACTGGAACTCAGTTTCCTCTTCCTGCCTGGAAAATTTTGTTTATAGAAATTAGCTCTTAAAGGAAAGCAAAAAAGAAACTTTTTTTCACCAACCAATCTTGGATTTTCACCAGGTTGCAGTTCTAAGCTTAACCAAAATAGACTGTGACTGAACATTTGTGCCCGGGGGACTCCATTCCCCAGTTTGTCTCCCCAGGAGATAATGTGCTTCATGATTATCAGCAAAAAGCAAGCTTCATGGATGCCTCCACAGGAAAAAAAATAGAGAAAAAATTATTTTGGGAAACTCCATCCTCACTATACTTACCTTTTACTACTCAGTTCCCCCTGGCTATTATCTGGCATCTTATCCTTGTCTAGCAGTTTGGAGATCTCACCATTGCTTCTGCTCATCCAAATCAAATTTTTCTTCAGTCCTTACCCTTTTACCTCAAATTGACCCATCCCTATCTTATGATCATAAAATAAGATCTTCAGCCTTTAAATTCCTCAACTGTAGTCTGGGGATAGCAAAAGCGGCACTAGCCTGTACTGCCAGAGCACTATTTGCCACATACTAACTCATTTCATCCTTGAAAGGAAGGGCATCTATGCCTAGCTTCGTTTTACAGATGAAGACACTGAATTACATGGACATGGAGCAGCAGGAATTCTCCTTCGTTGATGGTGGAAATGCAAAATGGTACAGCTACATTGGAAAGCAGTGGGCAGTGTATTACTCTGCTCTCACACTGCCATAAAGAACTGCCTGAGACTATGGTAATTTATGAAGGAAAGAGGTTTAATTGACTCACAGTTCAGCATGGCTTGGGAAGTCACAGGAAACATACAATCACGTGAAAGGTGAAGGGAAAGCAAGACACCTTCTTCACAAGGTAGCAGGAAGGAGAAGTGCTGAGAAAGGGGGAAGAGCCCCTTATAAAACCATCAGATCTCGTGAGAACTCACTCACTCGTGAGAACAGCGTGGGGAAACTGCCCTCATGATCCAACTACTTCCACCTGGTCTCTCCCCTTGACATGTAGGGATTATGGGAATTACAATTCAAGATGATACTTGGGTGGGGACACAAAGTCTAACCTTATGAGACAGTTTCTTACAAAATATACTCTCACTATACAACCCAGAAATTATCTCCTTGATATTTACCCAAATGAATCAAAAATTTATGTCCACACAAAAACATGCACAGGGATATTCATATTAGCTTTATTCGTAATTGTCAAAACCCAGAAGCACCAAGATGTCTTCAGTGGGTGAATGGATAAACTGTCATCCATCTAGACAATGGAATGTTATTCAGCACTAAAAAAAATCAGCTATCAATCCATGAAAAGACATGGATAAAATTTAAATGTATATTACTCACTGAAAGAAGCCAATATGGAAATGCTACATGCTGTCTAAGTTCAACTCTATGACATTCTGGAAAAGGCAAAACTTCTGTCATGGCAACTAGCAACATTTAAAATGGTAGTTGCTCTATTAGCTGGGTCCTTGGGCAGAACCTCCTTTCAAGTCATAATAAACATGCAACATGAACAAAGAAATGACATGTTAGTGTGTTTTAAGCCACTTTAGAAGAGAGCTTGGCAATTTTTTTTTTATCAGCCCTGCCTAAGCAGGACATAAAACAAATTTGATTATAAACTCATAATTGTTCCTCTCCACAGAAATCTTCAGTAAAAGGTGAAAGATTTATTTGTTATCAAGAGAAACCAGAGCATGTTTCTTAAACACTAAGCACACACTTCCCATGCAATCTTGCCTATCCACTTATATATATTAATCCAAGAAAAATGAAAATATATGTCTATGCAATGCCTTGTATACAAATATTCATAACTGCTTTATTTGTGATATGGTTTGGCCCTGTGTCCCCAGCCAAATCACATGTTGAAGTGTAATTCTGGTGTTGGGAGGAACCTGACAGGAGGTTATTGAATCATGGGGCAGACTTACCCCTTGCTGTTCTTGTTATAGGGTTCTCACAAGAGCTGGTTGTTTAGAAAGTGTGTATCACATTCCCCTTCATGCTCTGTCTCCTGCTCCATCATGGTAAGACATGCTTGCTTCCCGTTTGCCTTTTGCCATGATTGTAAGTTTCCTGAAGCCTCCCAACCATGCTTTCCACACAACCTGTGGAACCGTGAGTCAATTAAACCTCTTTTCTTCATAAATTACCTCGACTCAGGTAGTTCTTTATAGCAGTGTAAGAACAGACTAATACAATTTGTAATATTCAAAAACTGGAAACAACTTAAAATGTTCATCAACAGGTGAACAGATAAATAAATATTGGTATAGCCATATAATGGAATGTACTACTTAGCAATAAAAATGAAGGAAATACTGATATACCCTCCAATATGAATGAATTATACTGAGTGAAAGAAAACAGACAAAAGGAGAATATACTGTATTATTTCATTTATGTAAAATTAGAAACAATGTGAACTAATGTATAATGGCAGAAAACAGATCAGTGATTGCTTAGGAAAGGGACATGGGTGTGGGGGGCCTACAAAGAGGAACAAGGAAACTTATGGGGGCCATGGGTTTGTTTATTTTTTTTTCTTTGTTCAGTTGAATAATATGCAGTTTGTTGTATTATGTTAATTATCCCTCAGTGAAACTTGGATCAGGAAACTAAACAGGCAGCGCTGAGATGATTAACACAGACTTTCAAACAACTTGGGCTTAAATTATTGCCCTGCCAACACCTTGAGAAGGTTTTGTCTGTCTCTACCACCTTTCTAGATTTCTCTCATCCTCACCACCACCTTTTCTGGCTATGATATCTTAGCGGTGTCATAACCTAGATACTCCTTCCCAAGGCTTCCTTAGCCCTGGTCACTATACCTCTTTCAGGCCTGAGTTGTTATGATATCAATTTACCATTCAGGACCAGCCACATAACTTGGAGGGCTCAGTGAAAAATAAAAAGATGGGTCTATCTTAGTCCACTAGGGAAGGATGCTATAACAAAATACCGTGAACTAGGTGGATTACAAACACCAGAAATTTATTTTATTTTTTACAGTTTTGGAGGTGGGTAAGTTCAAGATTAAGTTGCATCTTCATCTGTTTTGTGCCGCTACAACAGAATACCACAGATTGGGTAATTTATAATAAACAGAAATTTATTAGCTCACCATTCTGGAGACTAGGAAGTCTAGCATCAAGGTGCCAGCATTTGGCAAGGGACTTCTTGCTATGTCATCCCATGGCAGAAGGTCCAAGAGACACGAGAGGGCCAAACTCACCCTTTATAATGACCATAATCCCAGCCGTGAGGGTTCTGCCCTCATGGCTCAATCACACTTTCAACGCTGTTATAATGGCAACTAAATTTCAGCATGAGTTTTAGAAGAGACAAACAGCCAAACCATAGCAAGGTGCCAACAGATTTGGTGTCTGATGAGGGTCTGCTTCCTGGTTCATGAATGGCCACCTTTTCACTGTAACTCACAAGGCAGAAGGGATAAGGAAGCTCTTTCAGGCCTCTTTTATCAGGGCACTAATGACATTCATGAGGATTCTGCCTTTGTGACCTAATCACCTCCCAAAGGCCTACCTCCTAATACCTTCACCTTGGGGATTAGAACTTCAACATATGAATTCTCAAAAGACACAAGCATTCAGAAAAATAGCTGAACTCCTTGTTAAAACAAAACAACTAAGAATTTCAAGATGTCTACAGCAGAACATTAAACCAAGTGTGAGGCCTTTTTAAGCATGGGGTCCCGTGCCCTATTTATAGTTACAACTGTGCAAGGGAGGACCAAGAGACACCCACACTGATCTCCTGGGTTCCCCATGTATTCCTTCCCAACCTTATCGTTTAACAGCAGCCCCACCTTCTCCTGATGATTGGGGTGAACAGCCTTGAAAGCAGTGACCTCTCTTTTCACTTGCTGGAACCCATACTCAAGGAGCTCAGAGTGCCCAGGTGAAAGCCATAACTAATAATTCGGTGGGCCCCTTGCTCTGTTCTCTAGTGAAAGTCCACCCTTTTTGGGACCAGAATTTTCAACCCTGAAAAGCCCAAAGCTAGAGAGGTAAGAAGCACAAAGGTCCCCCAGTGGGTTGTTGGATGTAATGGTAAGTGGGAACACTCATGATTTTTCCATGGCTCCCATTTATGCTTCCTGTTAGGAAGGTAGTGATATATATAAAGTTCATTGATTCAAAGAATGTACTACATCCAGGAGGATGGACCACATCTTCACAGAGAGTTGGCTCTTGGCTGGCCCTTTAGCTCTCCTTTCAGCAGATGGTCCCAGTGCTCTACCAGGCTAACAGCTTCCCTGTGGTGGGTATGTGTGGTCAGCGGCCTACCACCATATCTTTTCTGCTGTAACATAGAAGCCATGGGCTTGAGGGTCTGCCAGCTGGTGGATCAAAACCTATGCTTAAGCCTAGATAGTGGTGATGGGTAAGGCCTTGCCAACAGGAAAGGCAAACTCATACCAAGAATACATGTCCATTTCTATGAGAAGAAACCAATGGTCCTTCACAATAGAGGGGCCCAATGTACTCAACTTGCATCACATGGTCAGTTTCTCCCCCTCAAAAAACAGCTCCATGTGGGACTTTGCCTGGCCAGTCATTTTGTCTAGCTGGTTATTTAGTATTTCTTCCATTGGGAATGCTTTCTGGTAATGTTAATCTGTAACACAAAAACCTTCACATATCATGCCCACCTCCATGTTTTCTTCCATATGCCTCTATGCCAGGGCTCCTTGTCCCCAGTCTTTCAAATGTTTTCCCTTCAGGCTCCTCACCACCCAGCCAGGCAATTTGCCAGTCTCCATGAGTTCATCTATTTTATAACCTCTGGCCATTTCTCTTTTCACACAAAGTGGATGACCAGGTTTGTCCCCCAAAAGGTCTGCCTATTGGGAATTTTCTCCTCTCTCTACAGTCTTTTAAGGCAGAGGTACCCAACCCCAGGGCCACAGACCAGTACAGGGCCACACAGCAAGGGGTGATTGAAGTTGCATCTGTATTTATAGCCGCTCCCCATCGCTCGTATTAACTGTCTGAGCTCCACCTCTTATCAGATCAGCAGTGGTATTAGATTCTCATAGGAGCGTGAATCCTATTGTGAACTGTGCATGTGATGCATCTAGGTTGCATGCTCCTTATGAGAATCTAATGCCTGATGATCTGTCACTGCCTCCCACCACCCCGAGATGAGACCATGTAGTTGCAGGAAAACAAGCTCAAGACTCCCACTGATTCTACATTATGGTGAGTTGTATAATTATTTCATTATATATTACAGTGTAATAATTATAGAAATAAAGTGCACAATAAATGTTATGCACTGAAATCATCCCCAAACCACTGGAAAATGGAAAATTGTCTTCCACTAAACTGGTGCCAAAAAGTCTGGGGACCGCTGTTTTAAGGCCAGCCCTCAGCGAGCCTATAGTGTAGTGACATGCACTTTTGCTTCTTACACATGCTGAGCCAATCTCGCTAATAACTCAACTTGGACTCTGCCCTCCTCCTTCAGCTGGTTAAAGCCTTCCCCTATCCACCCATGGCCTTGAGGTAACAGAGAGGACATTGTTACAATAGTGGTTCATGTATGGGGGTCTGGGTTACCTGCTCTGACAACTTGCTTATGCTGTCTACTTGCCATCTACCCCTCTTTGTGCTCGACCTTGGCTTTACAACTTCCATCTTATCACGGATCATTGCTAGGCTCACTCACGCTTATGACCTGGTACATCTGACAAGACCCAACTCATGACACATTTGAAGCCACACACCACCTGGAGTTCCATATGATCCAGCATTCTGTTTCTATGAGTGTCAACTGGCATTCCAGGAGTTATTTCTTCAAAAGCTACATGATTATCTGCTGCAGATGGCATGGCCTTGCTCCATAACCCGAGATACCTGTGTTGTAATTCCATCAATAGGGTTTGAAATAAATTCTACATTGGAACTTTTCCCTCCATGGATATTTAAAAAAGTATGGAGTCCACTGGATCATAGGTCCAAAGGGTAGGGATTCTCATACCACAACCTGGACCTACTGCAAAGCCTTTTTCTATCTGCAGCCCATTCATAGCCTTTGGCATCAGCCAGTATATGGACCAGAGCAGTATCCCTAAGTATAGAATATGCTGTCTCCAGAACCCAAAGAGATTCACTAGGCTTTGTGTTCTCTTCTTTGTAATAAGAGGCTCAGGGTTCAACAATGTGTCTTTTACTTTGTAAAGGATCCCCCAACATACATAATACACTGGATATCTAAAAACTGTATGGATGTGTCAGACCCTGGAGCTGAACAGGGTTTATCTACCACCTCCTGAAGCACATAGATCTTACCAAAGTCTCTAGTGCTCAGCCACCTCTTGCTCCTACAGCCTAATCAACATAATGTCATGGATGTAACAGATCAATTTATGACCTGACCTCCATATGCCCAACTCTAACACAGAGGCTGTGATGACCCTTTGGTCACAAAGACTTCGGACACTCTGTTCAATCCTCCTCAAATGTCTTAGTGACTCCCTCCCCCCCAGTGCACAATTATTCAAGTGTTATGAGTTGAATTGTATTTCCCAAAAAGATATATTGAAGTCCTACCTCCAGCACTTCAGAATATAACCTTATTTAGAAATAGGCTCACTCCAGATGTAAACAGTTATGATACGGTCACACTGGAGTAGAATGGACCTTTAATTCGATGTGACAGGTGTCCTTATAAGGAGGAAAAATTGGGCACAGACACAGAGGAAAGACAGTTATGTGAAGATGGAGAAAGAAGTTGGAGAAATGCTGCCACAATCTGAAGAATACCTGGGGCAACAAAGCTAGAAGAGACAAGGAAGGATCCTTCTAAGGAGAATTCAAAGGGAGCGTAGCCCTGATAACAACTTAATTTTGGACTTCTGGCCTCCAGAACTATGAAACAATAAATTTATGTTGTTTTAAGCCATCCAGTTTGTAGTATTTTGTTCCAGCAGCCCTAGGAAACTAATATACCAACTAAAGGCTCACAAACGCCTTTCAGGAATAAGTGACGAATCATTATCAGGTGCACTTCATGTTGTTTTAAGGTCCATCCTCTTGGGTACATGGACACCTCTTCAGTCAACGTGTTCTGGGTCTGAAACTGGATAAGTTCTAAATTTTGGATGAGGGATTGACTTCATATAACTCCACTTGCAAGCCTAATAGCCAGAAGTTGAGGTAGAGAGATCCTGAGGGGGTGACTTTCAAGGAAGATGCTTCTATATCATGTCCCAGCATGAGGCATAGGGGTGCTAGCTCTTAATAGGGTAAAGTAATGGCCTATTTCTACACTCTCAGAAGGCTCAGAAAAATCCAAAAAGTGCAAATCCTGAGAGGAATCTACTCAGTTGTCTCCCTGTCATATATGTCAGGGACCTAGATTTCTCTCATAATGGGCTCAGAGTGGCATAACAGTCAGTTTACACCTTGGTTGGGTGTTTGACTTTCTTTTTTTTTGAGACGGAGTCTTGCTTTGTCACCCAGGCTCCCAGGCTGGAGTGCAGTGGCACAATCTCTGCTCACCTGCAACCTCTGCCTCCCGGGTTCGGGCAATTCTTGGGCCTCAGCCTCCTGAGTAGCTGGGATTACAGGCGTAAGCCACCACGCTCAGCTAATTTTTGTATTTTTAGTAGAGACAGGGTTTGAACTCTTGGCCAGGCTGATCTCAAACTCCTGACCTCGTGATCCACCCACCTCGGCCTCCCAAAGTGCTGGGATTACAGGCATGAGCCACCACGCCTGGCTGGGTGTTTAACTTTCTTTAAAGTTCAGCTTCTTAACTATCAATTTCTGCTTCTCCATCCTCCCATACAGGAAAAGAGAAATTCTTTGTCTGCAACCAAAGAGGTCCTCTGACTTTCACTCCTAGATTTCTGTGGCCGATTACCCGTCCTTCACTTTTCATTATCTTTCTGTAGCACATCAGTGGCACTTAGCAATTGTCATCCAATACCATTACCCTTATACTGAATGCCTCCTCCATGTATCTCAAGCGCCTGACGCAAATGCTGATGCGTCTATCCACTGACACCTACCCCAATTAACTACCAGTAAAAGTTTTAACAACTAGACTCCCACTTTGTGCCAGGAGGTATCTTTGCTCCACCTACTACCAATGAGGGGGTCCTCATTGCCAGCTAGTTAGGGAGTGATTTGGTTTTAAAAACCTGTCACAGCTCCTGTTTTCTAAGATCACTTTTAGTAGCAACTATGGCAGTTGGGTTCTCCTGAAGCAGACAATGGGACAATGTTTGGAGAATATTAGGGATCAATCAGGTTAAAGGAAGGGAGGACACAGAATTGGGCAGAGGGGGATAGTTAAACAGGGATGCAAAATCCATCAAAGCCTTGACCAACCTGGCAGAGATCTCTACAGAAAATTTTCCAACAATAATTATCTCAAAATGGGCCAAAATGGCCAGTTCTTTTTATTCTGACTTTGTCCAGTTACCAGGTGTGGGAAACCTCAGGAAGAACATGATGTCAAGTGAGGCATGTCTTTGTAGTTAAGGCAGACCTTGAGAGAGCAGATAGACTGAACTTCATGCAGTTGAGCAAGAAATCCTTTCTTAAAAGGGGTTCTGGGAAGCACATCTCCATGTCTATCACAAAATCTCAGCTGTCATGTAAGCAATTTGAGTGTCCTGAGGTCATCATACTGTAAGGAAGCCCAGAGTAGTACATGCCAAGAGATCATATAAAAAGAATCCGAGACTACAGGAAAAGAGGGTCATTTGGCTAGCCCCCAGCTGTCCTAGTCCTCCATTGTTTCAGATTCTACCACCGTTGGATTGCAATTGCATGAGTCCCCAAGCTAGAACAAATAGGCTTTCCTGAATTCCTGACCCCCTCAAAGTCTTATTCCCATTACTGCTGGGGCTTTGTTGTTGTTGTTGGTGGTGGTGGTGATTTTCTGTCCCTCTCTCTCCCTTCTCTTTCATAGTACTCTACATACATGCATATTAAGTCATTTGATATTGTTCCATAGCTCACTGATGCTGGGTTCATTTTCTTTCATCTCTCTGTTGTTTTATTTGTGATCACTTCTATTGCCGTGTCTTCCACTTCATTAATACTTTCTTCTGTAATGTCTAACAGGCTGTTAATCTTAGCTAGCGCATTTTTCATTTCTGGTATTTTATTTTCAAGTCTAGACATTGGATTGGGGTCTTGTTTATACCTTACACTATTCTTTTTATCATGCTCATTTTCCTCTACTTTCGCCATCATATGGAATGTATTCATAATCTCAGTTTTAATATCTTTGTCTACTAATTTTATCATCAGTATCATTTTTGGATCATCTTCTATAAATTCATTTTTTTTCCTCATTATGGGTAATATTTTATTGCTTCTTTGTATGCCTGGTATTTTTTTTATTAGATACCAGACATTGTGAATTTTACATTGTTGAATGATAGATTGCTTTTTTGGTATGACTTTAAATAAATAATTTGGGGCTTTGTTCTGAGAGGCAGTTAAGTTACTTGGAAACAGATCTATTTTCTCAAGGAAACAGTTCTATTTTCTCAAGTTTTAAGGTTTTTGGGCAGAATCAGAAGAGCCTGCTGTCTGGAGTTATTTGGTCCAATCTTCTGTATTTACATGATGCTTTACATGATGCTCTCTACATGTTTATAGGATTTTCCATTCTGTTTGATGGAGACATGAACTATTCCCAGACCTCAAGCCTCCTGTGCACTACAAGAATTATTCCACGTGCCTTTCTAGTGGTTCTTTTCTCAGTCTATGTAGTTTCCTCACACATGCTCAGAGCACCTAAGACTAGAGGGAAACCCTCTTCTGATCCCCAAAGTGCACTTATTCTCTCCCCCAACCCCCACCTCGTCTCCAGTACTCTCTACCCTGAGAATTCCATCTGCCTTGGTCTCCCTGAACTCCAAACTCTCATTTATCAACTCAAGGAGACTCCTGGGCTCTGTATCAGCTGCTACTCCCTGTGCTGCCCCCTGAAATCTTTTTCCAGGGAGTAATTTAGGAAAATCACTAATTTATCTTCTCTCAGAGAGCACTGTCCTGAGTTGCCTGCTGTCCAATGTCATGCACTAGCATTGTTTCACAATTTTATCTGGTTTTTAGTTGCTTAACATGATAGGCTAACTCCAGTACCTATCAGTCCATTATGACCAGAGGTAGAAGTCCTCTCGTTGCTATTTCAATGCTCTTCTTTCACCTTTCTCTGTCAAACAATTAGTACTTGGGTTGGTCTCAATGCAATCAGACTACTTTCTGTATGAGAGTCACAGCTATGAGCCATGCAGAGACCCAAATGTTTTGCCTGCCTAGTTTCTCATGTATTTTTAACAGCTCACATTTAGCATGTTCTTGGACATGTGTTCCATGATGGAACTTTTGGCCAAAGGCACTGAAAGCAAAATAACCTATAACAATTACAGGTTATAAAATATTTCCAGGTTCTGGCATAGCGTATCTACTTAGCCCTTGCTCTTATTGCAACAGTGAAGAAAGATATATGACCTTATTTGCTCGTCTTTTTCATGAACTCAGCTCTCCTATACAAGCCTGCGCTTCATGTGTGTGTGTGTTTTGGGTTATGGGGGTGGAGGAAGTGTATATATATATATATATATATATATATCCATGTCCATGCTGGGGCTGGGGGATAGTTGGCAGGAAATCAAAGCAAAAATTTTCGTATTAACTACCATTTTGTAATCTACTTTATGACTTGCACAATGTGCCAAATGACTTCAAATACATTGTGACCTTTAATCTTCAGTTCCCCTGGAAAATGAGTACAATTCTTATGCTCATTTAACAGATGAAGAACCTGAGTTCAAGGGCAAGTTCCTCAAGGTCATGCAGTAGATCTGTGATGAAGCCAAGTTTTAAACACCTATTCATGTCTCTTAAAAGACTTATGCCCTTAATTACTATCCTCATCTGAATTTTAAAATTTTACTTCCTATATTGCCTAGAAGGATGGTAAAGATATACCTGGGTCTATATCAATGCTTTTGCCATTAATGAATGGTTAAGATAGATTCTTTTCAAAAATCTTTAAAAGTATTTGTGTTCTTAGCACTTCACTCAATCACAATGCCTACCACATAAGAAATACTTAATAAATATTTTTGTTTCAACATGCCACATTGCAACTATCTAAGGAAAACATACTACTACAGAGTAGTAGAAAACATACTACTACACTTAAGTTTGATAGTAGGTTGCATTTGGTATACCTATTTTCAAGTCTTTTTTGCCTCTTTTAATATAGCTTGCTGTTTTAATTATAAGGAGAGATAAAGCATAGCTGAGTGAGAAAAAAATACTTCTGTTGAACATTTCTTTCTTAACCATGGAAGTCTAATTACTTAGCCCACCAAGAGGCAATAACTTCAATATCACCTCTGCACAGATCAAATGTAAAGTAATTCTGAGAGAACAAACAGCCTCCTCAGTGTGAACAAACCCAGGCTGAGGAGAAGGAAAGTGAATCTTGTTTTTGCTTCTCTAGTGTCCATTCACATTTATCATATTGTCTTAGTCTATTTTGGGCTGCTACAATGGAATGCCACAAACTGTGTAATCTATAATAAACAGCAATCAATTGGCTCACAGTTCTAGAGGCTGGGAAGTCCAATATCAAGGTGCCAGCATCTGGCAAGGGCCTTCTTGCTGCATCATAACATGGCAGAAGGGTAAAGAAGAGACAAGAGAGAAGAGCAGGAAGGGACAAACCTATTCCACGATAACAAATCCATTCCTGAACACATTTCTGAGATAACAGTGTTAGTCCACTAATGAAGGCAGAACCCTCATGACCTTAACACCTCTTAATGGTCCCACCTCTTAATACTGTTACAACAGCAACTAAATTTCAACATGAGTTTTGGAAGGGACAAACATTCAAATTATAGTACCTGTCAGGGACATTGTAATTCTTTTACGGAGAACTAACCCTCCTTCGCTCTCAATTTATGCATTTTGGGAGGTCACCCCATCCTCTGTCACCAGCACGTCCAAGATCCAGAAGTGGGCATGTGGCCCTAACCCGACCTTTTGATGTATTACCCAACCATATGGCACAGTGACTTATTCTGTACCTGATTTGTTTCACTTTATGTTTTCTTGTTTTGTTTTGTTTTGTTTTTGAGATGGAGTCTTGCTCTGTCACCCAGCCTGCAACCTATGCCTCCCGGATTCAAGTGATCCTCCCACCTCAGCCTCCCAAGTAGCTGGGATTACAGGCGTGCACTACCACGCCTGGCTAATTTTTGTACTTTTATTAGAGACAGGGTCTCACCATGTTGGCCAGGCTGGTCTTGAACTCCTGACCTCAAGTGATCTGCCTGCCTTGGCCTCCCAAAGTTTTGGGATTACGGGTGTGAGTCACCGTACCCAGCCTCATTTTGTTCTATCAGAGCTGGGTCAATGTGACTTAATCCCAAGACCACCAGTGAAAATAGTAGAAAAGAAGCATTTTTTTTCTGGAGTGGAACCTTACAAGAGGGAAGCCTGGAGCTGCCGACAACCATCTTGTCACACCAAGAGGGGAGCTGGCCTGAGAATGTCACCAATGCAGAGGAAAGTTGTGATTCCTAATGCTACCATTTGGGCCCATGAGATTGCGGGAGGGTTAGTTCTCCGTAAAACAATAGAATGTCCTTGACAGGTGCTATGGTTAGGCTGTTTGTCCTCTCCAAGACTCATATTGAAATTTAGTTGCCATTGTAATGTAGTAAGAGGTGGGACCTTTCAGAGGTGTTCAGATCATGAGGGATCTACCCTCATGAATGGACCAACACTATCTATCCAAAGTCATTTAGATAGCCTAACCAATTTCCTTTTATGTTCAAACCAGTTTGAGTTTCTACCATGGGCAGCTCAATAGTCCTAAAGAGAAAAGGACCAAGATTTATCAACAACACATACTATGTCCCTCTTGCCTTGTGAACATCTTATTTAATTGTCACAACAGCCTTAAAAAGTACATATTAGTCTTCCCCATTTTACAGTTAGGAAAACTAAGACCCACAGAAGTCAAGAAACTAGGCACACACAACTAGAAAGTAGCTGAACTTGGATTCAATCCTATGTCTTCCTGGCTCTAAAACCTAGGTCCTTCCATCACTGAATACAGCAGAAGCAAATCTTTGTGATAAACAGCCCTTTCCAGTGGGGTATGTGGAAAGCAGACTAAACAAAGGAGACAGATCCCTTTTTTTTTTTTTCGGCCTGGCTCACCATACCTTTTTGCATGACCTTGAGCATATTTATTCTCTGAATCTGAGGGTTTTATTTGTTTTCTGCTTTTGTTTTTTGGTGTGTGAAACTACGGGGTTTGGACTTGATGATCCATTTCCAAGTTCTTTTCAGCTCTAAAAATGTAGAATGTATTCCTGACTATTTTCTTGAAATTCCCAAGTTAGGTACTGGAAGAACCACACATGGGAGTAAGCCAATAGGCAAAGGTTCCCTCAGCAAATCTTCTCTCCTAATTTGGGCAAATGGGTGAGGTATGTGTAATTAAAACTGCAAAAATAACAGGATTTCGGCCAAGTTCTACCCTTACTTAACCATACTCTTAGGGGTTGATTTCAGGAGGGGCAGCGGATGTAGAACTCAGGGTGGAACTTGGCTTGATATGTGGATTCTTATAACTTCCAAATGATGTAAGTGCACTTATTTGAGAGACTGAGAAAGTGCTGAGTTTAGTCTATTCACCTCTATAAAGAAAAACTGGAAACCACTGGACTTGGGCCAGCGTCGACCAATGTTATAAAGCTAAGAACACTTTTGGCAGGGCAAAGCCATTTGGGATGATCATACCTAATTGATGTCGATTTATGGTGTGACCTTTCTTTCTGATTAATAGTTTGTTCTAAGATAGAGAATACCAGTCCCATTCTTGCAACTGGCTCAGAGAAAATGGAACTGCTAAAGTTTCATTATTTGTTGATCCCAGAACCACTGAGGTTGTAGAAATTGCAGTTATGAGGAGTCGATGAGTTAAGTGCTCATTCAGAAGAGACTCAGAAAACTATTGAAAAATTTATCAAGATAATGCAACTTGAAATAGAGTTTTGGTTCTAATTATCCAGATAATGACTTTTCTTTCCTGTGTGTGTTTGCCAGACAACTGGACTCTGTAAGGGGTTCTAGGCAAAATTTTGATGATATTAAGATAGTGTATGATTAGGGGACCCAAGAATGCTGACATTCTGCTCAGACCCAGCCGTCTTCTCCCACAGGGAGTTCCTAAGAAGATAAAGTATAGTGGGTTACGTAGAGTAGGCTCAAGAGTCAGGTGTAGGTTCAAACTCTTGCTTCATCACTCACCAGCAAAAAAACTTTGGGCAATTTTTTCCATCTGGACAAAAAAGAATAATAATAATGATACTTTCTTACAGCATCGTTAGGAAGATTAAATATATTAATTCATGCAAAGTACTCACTCTTGGCCAAGTAGCATGCACTCAATAAATGTTAGTTATTACACTGAAGATTCTATGCACATAAGAAATAACATCAAATGTAAATAAGATACAACTTGATTTTATGAGGACCAATGCCTGGTATAACCAATGTGGAATTCTGGTAAGACTGAGGACAGCTTGCCACTTAGTCTAAGTATCTAGAAGAGCCCCTGCCACCCAATTGAAACTCTTGGTCTTATCACGATATATCTAGGGACCAGAGTTTTCATGAGGACATTTAGGAAAGCATTCAGAAAAAAAGCAAAAGACAAGGACGAGCAGTCAGACACCAAGGGACCTTGTCTCAGCCTAGCGATACCACATCACAGTGGCAGCAAGAAGCAGAAAAGAGGGAAGACATACAAGTACTTGACATTTAAAACACAATGACAATATCCATTAGTAGATGTGGCCTGGTTTATGTCCTAGAATCCAGCCAATGAGAAAAGCAACTCCTCCTTATGTAAAGAAGGGCAGAGAAAGATCAGGAAAGGAACGGAAAGGGAGTTAGACAGACTTTTCCCATTCAGAATCCTCTGGCTTCAGTGATTCTCAAAATGTGGTGGGTGAGCCATCTGTATCAGATTCACCTGGGATGCAAATTCCTGGACTCCACAAACACACTGAAACTGAACCTTTGGGATGGGGATCAAGAATCTGCATCTTGGGCTGGATGTGGTGGCTCACACCTGTAATCCCAGCACTTCTGGAGGCTGAGGCAGGTGGATCCCTTGAGGTCAGGAATTTGAGACCAGCCTGGCCAACATGACAAAATGCTGTCTCTACTAAAATGAAAAAAAAAAAAAAAAATTAGCCGGTCATGGTGGCATAGGCCTATAGTCCCAGCTACTCAGGAGGCTGAGGCATGAGAATCACTTGAACCCGGGAGGTGGAGGTTGCAGGAAACCAAGATCGTGCCACTGCACTCTAGCCTGGGTGAGAGCAAGACTCTGACTCAAAAAACAAAAAAAAAGGAATCCGCATCTTACAATTTCCCCCAAGTGAACTAAAATTTGAGAACCATTTATCTAATTCACTGTGAAGTCATTGAGGAGTGGAGGCAGTATTGCACTGAGGAAGGGGCTAAAGACCTGGCAGCCACTCACTGCAGTCAGGGTGGAAACAGCCCTGGGGCAGCTGGCCTGGGTGCTCAGCCATCCCAGGGTCTGGACACATCAGAGGGATTGCCTGTATCTCTCCTTCCTCATCTGTGACCATAGAGAGGCAGCTCTCCGCTGCCTCTTTCATGGTGTTTTGTGAACATAAAATGAGCTGATGTGTAAAAAAGCTTTTAAAACTTATATAACCTAAGGAATTATTTATTCCTATGAACTCAGAAATAACCACCCTTCCCACTTCCCCTGCAGTTATGGGGAATCAGAGGTTTGTGTTTTCCTCTCAACAGGCTCTCCACAAAGATTATATTCACCAGATAATTGCAGACTTCATTCTATTCGATTTGTGGATTCAGTCCCAGGATGCCTGCCCATAACTAACGGGCAAAAACATTTTTGAAGAAAAATCTATCTTCTCTTCTTAATGTTATTAAAAGATCACTGCAGTTTGATGCCACAGACTTCCATCATGAGCTCCAGGCTCGGGTATTTCCACCTAGATATGCCTCTGCTCAACCCTACAACCTGTGTGTGTCCCAAAATGAACTTCTAATTTTTCATCCCAAACAACTGGTTTCCTCCTCTTGAGTTCCTCATTCTGATGAATGGCCTCACCATCTTCCAGCACCTCTGACTCAAGAATCCATTGTCAACTTGGGCCCTTCTAGATCCAGTCACTCTCCCTCTGGAGCGTTTCTTGCTTACGTATTCTTTCTTTTCTAATCCTTCCCCCACTGCTTTCATTATGGCCCCATCCATCACCACTTTGGCTCAGGCACTTGACTGTACAGTAGTACAAATGTAAAGTAAGGTCTAGAATGTCTGCTCAGAGCTGATTTGTTCTCAAATAAGTGAGCCTTCCATGAAAACAAAAGACATCATCTATTTGGATGGGTATGTGCTTGATGGCTGACAAGACCCAGGAGAGGATTTTAGAGCTCTTCCCCCTACAGAAGTTCTGCTCTTCTTCCACACTTAGGGAAGCTTCCAGCACGAATTGAGAGCAGCATCTGTCCTGGGAATTCTGAGATGCACTGAGTGATTTGGCTTGTTTACTCACCGTCACTGCACCCTTCCCAGAAAATAAACTACATTCCACAAAGATCTTTGGGGTTAGATTCTTGTCCATGACAACTGTCTAAGGATTCAAAACAGGAAGCCAGCAGGAGCTGGTCCACAGGGGAATCCCTGAGCCCCTATGCTAGCCCTGGTCTGCCTCCTTCTGGACTTCTGATAGGGGAAGATGAGTAACTCCCTTACTTTAAGCCATCATTGGTCAGCTTTTCTGTTGCTTGCATCCAAATGCAACCTTGTCTGAGAGTGAAAAGATGGAGCTGAAACTTAAGCCCAAATCTATCTGACTTATCACACATATTCTCATACCCTCTTCTCATACTCTATGCTGTAGCTTTTATGAGGCAACACCTGTGCAAATGGAGAAGGAAGAAATGAGATATCCTAACATGCCAGGGAAGGCTCAAGCTAGCAGCTCATATTCTGCAGCCCTTGCTTCTAGGTTTCCAACCCGGATAACTACTCTGAGAGGCACCATCCATTTCCAGCCAACTGCAACTTTAGCATAACTTTAAGCATTCTGGGAGCTAATTCCACCACATTTGGGGGAATGTAGTTAGAGTAAGACCCTGATTTGGTTTTTAAAGTCTGCCAGGGGCTATTCCTTTCCTTTGACCACTTCCTGGGCCTTTAAACCTCCAGCTTGGCCTCAGGAAATTTTATGAAACCAGAACCTCCATAACTGAAGGCACAGCCTCCGTTAACATTCGAATCAGATTGCCCTTCCACTTGTGGTGACGTAAAGGAATCCTCTTTGCCTTGTGCCCTAGGAAACTAGCAACCCTCATCTAATATGATCTGTGTTTGTATCCTGTGGCCTGGCACCAAACTAGAAAAATGGATACAAACAAAAACATAAGGTGGGCAGTTTTGTGCTAATCAGAACCTTGCTCTAGATCATGCCTGGGGCGTTAAAATGAAAGAATATAGCAGAGGAAAAGGGGCTGGAGACAGCTGGAGGGAGAAAGCAGCCAGCTGACTAACAGCAAGGGAATGCACCGTCAGCTTTGATCAGGTTTGACAGGGCATCCGTCCTCTGCAGCAGGCCCCATTCTCCAGTGTTTACATTTGTCACATCTCTTTTCCTTCCAAACAAAGGATGCTTGACAGTCTGAATGGATAATTTGCAAGGTAACAGAGCTCCTCAGCCATGCACACACATACATTTTCAGATGGGCCAAGGGCAAGTGGAGGGCAGCAGCTACATTTTGAAGACAATGAGGCCAATACCCTTGAAACAGGCCCAGTGCAAAAATAACTTCTTGCAAGCCATTATCTTCATTGTGCAAAACTAAATTAACGACTCTTTCACCCACTATAGAGGCGAGCATGTATCAGAGCCCAGGACTTTAAGAATGAGGCTCAAAACATATCTGCAGGACAATTTAGTGATTTTGACCCTCTGCCCAGACTAATATACTTCATAATGTTTGCAAAATTTTTGTTTCAGTTTCGGTTGTCCTGGACTTATCTATTGCATGAAAAATCAGTTTTTGTTTCTCCCCTCAGGTGTTTGGAGCACTTAGGGATCTGCCTCCATTTCTCATACTAGAGCTAAGAGGTGCTACGTGTGAATGTGCATGCACACGCCTGCATGTGTGAACTTTGACTGCCTGACGAGCATGGGGTACAAGGTACCACTGAACTTTGCATTCTTGATTAGAGTTTTGGCTACAATAGCTGAGCCTGATTCAGTTGATTTCAGTTTTGCAAATACCTTCAAACTGTTCAGCTATGTTTTTGCTTCTAAGCAGACCACCATAGGAATATCAAACAAACTTTCTTAGTTCAGCCAATCAGCATATTTACTGGAAACTGAACATTATTGTTCGGAGCAGACACAAGATATGACTAAGATAGGACCTGGACCTGTAAGGTATGATGGTATAAAGAGACAGAATAAGGCAGGGAGTCTTCACTGGGCCTTCAGAAACTGTTAGAATAGGAACAAATGAGTATTGTGGCTTATGAACCCTGATATGGTTTGGCTGTGTCCCCACCCAAATCACATCTTGATTGCAGTTCCCATAATTCTCACATGTTATGGAAGGGGTCCAGTGGGAGATAATTGAATCACGGGGGCAATTTCCCCCATACTGTTCTTGTAGTAGTAAATAAGTCTCATGAGACCTGACAGTTTTATAAGGGGTTTCCCCTTTTGCTTGGCTCTAATTCTCTCTTGCCAGCCGCCATGCAAGACATGTCTTTTGTCTTCAGTCATGATTGTGAAGCCTCTCAAGTCATGTGGAACTGTGAGTCCATTAAACCTCTTTTTCTTTATAAATTACCCAGTCTCAGGTTCGTCTTTATCAGCAGTGTGAAAACAGACTAATACAAACCCCTAAATTTGAATGAAGTTTTATGTATAAATGCATGTATTAATTTTTCCTGAGAATGACTCTTTATCTTGTACCAGATTCACAAAAGGATCTGGGAGGCAGTAAAATGCTATGAGAGAATTACCTAGTGGGCTCTGGAGATAGCTGGGATGCTTGGGTAAGAAACTAAACCTCAGCAAACCTTGGTTTCCTCATTTGTGAAATAGGGACAACAATGTGAACATTTTAAAATGTTGACCAGGCATAGTGGCTCAAGCCTGTAATCCCAGCACTTTGATAGGCCAGGTCAGATGGATAGTTTGAGCCCAGGAGTTTAAGATCAGCCTGGGGAACATGGCAAAACTCCATCTCTACAAAAAATACAAAAATTAGCCAGGGATGGTGGCATGTGCCTGTAGTCCCAGTTACTTGGGAGGCTAAGGTGGAAGGATCCCTTGAGCCTGGGAGGCAGAGGTTGCAGTGAGCCAAGTTCACATCACCGTACTGTAGCCTGGGCAACAGACCCTGTCTCAAAAAAAAAAAAAAAAAAAAATTAGTGTGGGTACTCAGAACATAGTAGGCCATCAGTACATGTGAACATGTGAGCTATCATAAGAAGGGAGGCAGTGATGAAGAAGAAATGAAATCATTGGTGCAGTGCATTTTCTAGGAAATACTATGCTTTGTGGGTCCCAAGCGCTCTGGGCTAAAGAAATAAAGAAGGCCACTTGGAGGAAGTGAGGTAGGATTTTGCCCCTTAAAGAACAAAGAGGGTATCAATAGGCAGAATGAGTGAATGTTAGGGTTAGACGTAGAGTGGGGTAAAGGTTAGAAACAAGGACAGAAATAGGGTTAAGCATGCATTCAGGTTTGGTTTTAATATTAGAGATTAACTTTAAGGGGGGCAGTAATATTTTCACACAGAGAATTAGCAGAGTCTAACCAAAAACATGTTGGGAAGGAGAACTGACTAGGGCAGATGGCCCATGGTGCTTAAAAGTGAGTGACAAATTGGATAGAGAGCGTCTTGAATCAAAGCAAGCAGTTTCTCCAGAGTGTTGGGATACAGCAGGCTCCATCAGCCCCACTGGCCTTTTTTGTAGAGTTGCACAAGACAATCCAGGTTAATGCCACGTGCTCGTTAATACAAGGACCAAGCTTTATTCATCTCAGTCTCCCCAGCTTCCAGTCCAGTGCATAAAACATAGTAGGTGCCCAATAAGTACTTGCTCCAAATCCAAGCTGAAGTAAAGACTCCTAGAAACCTGGAAGGCAAAAATGTCACTCCACAGCAAGGGCTCCGTTAGTTCCCCCGCATTTGTCACTCTAGTGACCATGGGGGGTTCTGAACCAATCGTCCTTTTATACTAAGGGATGACTGCATTAATTTGTCTATTTAATGTTTATTGTTCTCACCCCAGACACCACCAACACTTGTCACTTTCTGCTTTGGGTAGTATGGACATTTTAATCATGTTATTTATTCTAATCCATGAACATGAAACATTTTCCATTTATTTGTGTTTTCTTTCATTTCTCTCACTAATGTTTAGTTTTCAGTGTACAGATCTTTCAGTTCCTTGGTTAAATTTACTCCTAAGTATTTTACTTATTTTATCATAAATGAGTTTTCTTAATTTCTTTTCCAGACAATTTGTTGTTAATATATAGAAGTGCTGCTGATTTTTGTAGGTTAATTTTGCAACCTGCAACTTTTAAAGTCTGATAAGAAACATTTACAATCTATTCTCTCTGAAGTCTGCTACCTGGAGGCTTCCTCTCCATAATAAGAACCTTGGTCTCCATAACCCCCTATCTTAACCCAGACACTCCCTTCTATTGATTCCAGGTATTTAGCTAATAATCTAACTCTTTCAACCAATTGTCAATCACAAAATCTTTGAATCCACCTATGACCTGGAAGCCACCCCACAAGTTGTCTTGCTTTTCTAGACTGAACCAATGTACATCTTACATGTGTTGATCGATGTCTTATGTCTCCCTAAAACGTGTAAAACCAAGCTGTAGGCTGGGCACGGTGGCTCACAACTGTAATCCCAGCACTTTGGGAGGCCAAGGCAGGTAGATAACTTGAAGTCAGGAGTTCCAGGCCAGCCTGGCCAACATGGTAAAACCCTGACTCTACTAAAATACAAAAATTAGCCAGGCATGGTAGTGGGCACCTGTAATCCCAGCTATTCAGGGGGCTGAGGCAGGGAAATTGCTTGAACCCAGGAGGCAGAGATTGCGGTGAGCTGAGATCATGCCATTGCACTGAAGCCTGGGCAACAGAATAAGACTCCATCTCAAAAAAATAAAACAAAACAAAAAAACCTAAGCTGTAGCCCAGCCATCTTGGGCACATGTTTCTAGGGCCCCTGGGACTATGTCATGGATCATTGGTCTTCATATTTGGCTCAGAATAAATCTCTTCAAATACGTTACAGGGTTTGACTCTTCCTGTAGACACATTTCTTCCTTTTCTATATGGATGTCTTTTATTTCTTTTTCTTACCTAATTGCTCTGGAGAGGACTTTTGGTATGACATTGAATGGAAGTGATGAGAATGGGCATCCTTGTCTTACTTCTGATCTTAAGAGAAGCTTTCAACTTTTCATCACTGAGTATAATGTTAGCTATGGGCTTGTCACATATGGCCTTTCTTATGTTGAGGCACATTCCTTTTATACTTATTTTTGAAAGTGTTTTTTTTTTTTTTTTTTTTTTTTTACCATGAATGAATATTGAATTTTGTCAAATGCTTTTTCTGCATCTGAGACGAACATGTGGTTTTCATCCTTCATTTTGTTAATATGGTATATTACATTTATTCATTTACGTATTTGAACAATCCTTGCATTCCGGGAATAAATCCCACTTGATCATGGTGAATGATCTTGTTAATGTGTGGCTGCTTCTGGTTCGTTAGCATTTTGTTGGAGGCTTTTGTATCTATGTTCATTGGGAATATTGGCCTGTAGTCTTCTTTTCTTGTGGTGTCTTTTCAGGAACTTGACTATGAACACCAGCAAAGTAAAAAGTTTCCAAAGCAAATTATGTTAAAATTTATTTCTTCAGTTACCAAGGGGAAAAACAAATGTATACAGAGCCCTATTTCTTTGTATCAGAATGAACTTAAGAAGAAGCAATTTAAGGCCAGGTGTAATAGCTCATGCCTATAATCCTAGCACTTTGGGTGGCTGAGGTGGAAGAATGCTTTGAGTCCAAGAGTTCAATAAGCCTGAGCAACATAGGGAAAGCCTGTTTCTGCAAAAAAAAAATTAAAATTAGCTGGGTGTGGTGGTGCGTGCCTATGATGTTAGCTACTCAGGAGGCTGAGGTGGGAGGACCACTTGGGCCTCGGAGATGGAGGCTGCAGTGAGCCATCCTCACACCACTGTACTCCAGTCTGGATGACAGAGCAAGAACCTGCCTCAGAAAAAAATAAAAAAGACGAAGAACCAATTTATACTTAACAATTTTCTAGAATAAGCAAATGAACCCTGGCTCTAAGATCTTCCACATCAGAGTACCAAAGACCAACAGGCAAATATGGACTAGATAAATTGAAATATATTCATGAAAAAGTACATTGCAAAATCTGAAGTTTTCCAAGTGTACCCATACACATTGTCTTATTTGAATCTTCCAACTTTTTTCTGATGCATGTGTGGTATCTGTTATTACTATTAAATTCATTTTTTACAGTTAAAGTTTGGAGAAGTTACTACCAATAAGTGGAAAATCTAGGATTTTGATCCAGATATTTCAAATCTAAATCCTATTTCCCTGAGGCTCACCAGGCTGCTGAAAGCAGTTGTAGATATAGATAAGGTAAAATATTTACTCTAAGACTAAATGAGTAATTGAGCATCACATGGAAATGGACAGTGTTATTGGCTGCTCATGTTTACATAAGGTGAGACTGAGTTGATTGGAAATACACCTGTGTGTGCAGTGTGCATATGATGCTTGCACATATGAATATATTTTATATATGTACACATACATATATGTGTGTTTGTGTTTCTATTATACTTGGGACTATACATATATACAGTTAGGCAAATCTTAAAATAAGCATGAAGATATCATAAGCTGATTGAATGGAGCAGAGACGAGTGAGAGAAATTTGGGAGAAGAATCAGAGAGCTGAACGGAAAGATTAGAAGTAAAAAGTGAGAAATGCTTCCTGCTGCCAGTCAGTCCATTCAACAGGGATCTGAAGAGTCTAGCACTCAAATCACTGTTACCTCCACACCCACAGCAGAGCTCATTCATTGATCATGGCAGTCTTTCCACTAGCTTGGATACAACCACAGAGTCGACCCCAAAGTGCCCAAGCAGCCATTGCCAGCAGATGAGAGAGCACCTGAAAAGCCTCTCCAACACTGCCCTGGGAGGCATTCACTGATTTGACTCTCGACAGTATTTTAAATTGAACTCGGTGGACTACAAGGACCTCCCATTTAGATTTCATTTGTTCAATCAGTCATTGAGCAGTTAGTATGCTCTTTTCTAAAGCTAGTTTCTCCTTTTCCAGGTCTTAACTTACATGCCATGTCCTCAAGGAAACTGCTTCCTGACCCTGTTTATGATGTAGTGGCCCTCCCATTTCATTATCTCAGCACCCTGTTTTCTTTCTTCTTCACATTTATTTTTTGGGGGTGGTTATTGTGTCTTCTGTCTCCCTCACTAGTCTGAAACAGAGGATGTGCATGTCACAAGCTCCACTGTATTTTTAGCACTGTGCTCAGCACATAGTATGTGTTTAATAAGCACTGATTCAATGATTGAATGAGCAGATGAAGGAATGAATAAATAGCTGACCTCAATTGGCTCACAGTCAAGGGCAAGAGGTTCTTACGCATACACTTTCAACACCATCAACAAGCTCAGGCAGCACACAGAGCAAAGGATTATAGAGAACAAGAAGAGGGCAGCTGAAAGACTTTCCAAAGAGATGATGCTTGAAGGATGGGTAGGGAGAAGCAAAGCAAAGAAGTGAAAAATGATATTCAAGTCCAGAGGCAAATTTAAAACACTGGCATTGAAGATGAGCTATACTTGAGTAAGGCTGAAACAGAGAAGGCTACAGTGGGGTGGGGATGGACTAGTAGCCAGTTGGGAGGGTACCGAGGCAGAGGCGCCACACCAAGGAGGGCACCCTGCTGCTTGCTTTTTCTCTCCCTTCTTGCCAGCTCCCACCTCTCCTCCCCTCGAACTGTCTGGCCAGGAATCCCATTCATTTTCACAATGAACTTGCTGCTCTTTGGTAGACAGCCTAAGCCCAGAAATGGAATAAGATTATCTTTGTGTTTATTTTAGTCTCACTTTAAGGATCTTATCTCTAGCAAATCCCCCATTACGGTTCACCATAGCAAGACACATAGGAAGAGCCACTTTTGCAAAAAATAAAAGTCCAATTATTTTCCCTAACCCCATTAAACTGTCATGAAGTTATGCTTTATTTACCAATGCAGATTCATTGCTTGCAGCCCATGGGCTCCAAGGCAGGAAGACAGAAATGAAATCCTGAGGTATACAATCGTTTTGGTGTCTGGACTTTGCGGGAAAACTTTTCAGGGTTTTATGAAGAATTAGCTTTCATACTAAACTTTATTAAACCCTATCACTGAATTCTTTCCCTTTAGAAAGGGCTTTTCAGCTATTAAGGCTGGAGAACAGCCCACGTCCGATTAATTCCAAATGAAATGTAGCGGAGGATCTGGAATCCTCTGAGCACAGACACATAAGTCTCATTAAATGTGTATAGATGCTCGCAATAAAGCCCAGCTCAATTATATCCTGAGAACAGCGCTCAGAGAGACTGACAGGGCTGAGGCCTGGTCAGGGGTCTCCCGGGCACACACAAAGAAGCTTCAGGGAGAATGCAAGCACCGCTCTCCCCTACGAAATTTTCTTTGGCCGATTGTAAAGGAAAAATTACTTGGAAGTGCTAGTTAGCCTCACTTCTTTTTGTCTGTTTTAATTTCATTCCCCTTATCAAATCAAGATCTGCGACAGCTTAATCCGAACACAAACTCTGGGTCAAATATTTAGAGGCCAAAAGTGGTGAAGAAAAATTCCGAGTGAAAACCCCAGGCTGAGACTCAAGTAGAGAACTAATTCACCTTGATGAAGTAATTGCGTTGCTAATACCTTGAAAGAAAGAAAATGATTTTCTCAGACAAAAAGAGCTGACCTCCCACTTTCACCCCCTACACTCTTCCTGAGAAGCAGAAATCATCAATCTCCAGCTGGCAAGAAGAGAGAACAAATATTTTGGGTCTCTGTTTGGATTTAGAGGCCTGGTTGGTTTGGGTCCTATTTTCGACAGCACTTTTTCCTTAAAATGTAGCAAATATTACACAGCTAATAGGAAATCTACTTATTCTTTCCGTGGGCCAAATAAGCTTGGACAGCACACATTCTGAAGGCGTGTGAAGTTTGCTTTTGGCACAGAAAGCGATCCAGAGAGTCATACAGAGAGGGCAGGACTACATGGTCGAGAGCTTTTTGGAGGCGGAATGAATCAAGGAAAGGTTCTTTAGCTAAACCATTACTGAGCCCTTTGTGGACACTTAACAAATGGTACCTATTAGCATATGTCTTTAACTCCCAGACCTACAACTTTTTCATGTTTTAATTGTTGTGGAATTGCAGTACATCTTATAATTACAAAGTTCATTGATTTAGTGCAGTAGTGTTTCTTTTCTTTCTGAAAAGCTATTATTAAATTGAGAGTGAATCTTGTAATAGTTTATACCTGATTATTGAAGAAATGCCATTATTAATACTGTCATAGTTATTACTATTATTATTTAAAGTTAAGAAATGACACAGGGAGACATCTCATGGGAGAGGACTTTGATGGATTAGTAGATACAATTAAATGACCAGGAAGGACCTTGAGTACAATGTCTAGGAATTTATAAATTTGTGGTCTGCAATGTTTAATGCTTTCTGAGCAAGACAGTGGCACACCTACAGACATTTATAATAGTGATATGGAGGGCAGAACAGAATGAGACACTGGAGGAGAAAAAGAATAAAAACTATCAAAAATGTCCTGATGAAAGCAATGAGAACCTGCGCTAGAGTAATATCAGTGTCCAGACAAAAGAGAAGTGGCAAGGCTTGTGGGATTTTGGGAAGGTAGAAAGAACATAATTTGATGACCCACCGATGTTGACAGCCTGCCTTGATTTCCCATTTCACACAGAAGTGAGTCTCCTTATGTAGCATAAAGATCAAAATGCACAATTCCAAGTGGGCCTCCAGGCCATGAGTCTAGCACACGTTTTAACAGCCCCGTGTTCTGCAACTCACGCTAAATCTCTCAACCATCCAACTTGGGACCCACAGAACACAGCAGGTATGCCAACACATGAGGCATCCTTGAGGCCAGAGAAAAATGGTTGCTCCTGAAACAGGGAAAAGTCTTTAAGGTATTATTGCTGTGTCACAAGGGGGGATGCATAGAATGATATGTAGAAAGCTCTACCTCCACTGAAACCTCACCAAGGACAAGATCACATCTGAAGTTGAAGGAAGTTTTCAGCTCTCAAGGAATTAATTATGTAGATCTAAACTACAGTAGAAAAAAATACTCCGCGGTTTATTGTGCATTTCAAATAAAATTTAATGCATAGAATGATATGTAGAGGACTCTGCCTCCACCAAAACCTGATAAATGAATTCATTAAAGTTGCAAGATACCAAGTCAACATGTAAAAATCAGTGGCTTTTCCATATGCCAGTAGTGAACAATCTGAAAAAGAAACCAAGAAAGTAATCCCATGTTAACTACAAACAAATACCTATGAATTAACTTAACCAAAGAGATGAAAGATCTCTACAAGGCAAACTATAAAACACTGATGGAAGAAATTGAAAAGGACACAAAAAATGGAAAGATATTTCATATTTATGAATTGGAAGAATGAACATTGTTAAAATGTTCATACTACCCAAAGTGATCTACAGATTCAATGCTATCCCTATCAAAATCCCAATGACATCCTTTGTAGAAATAGAAAAGAAAATTCTAAAATTTATATGGCACCACAAAAGACTCAGAGTAGTCAAAGCAATCCTGAGCAAAGAGTACAAAGCTGGAGGCATCACATTACCTGAATTCAAATTATACTATAAAGCTATAGTAACCAAAACAGTATGATACTGTCATAAAAACAGACACATACACCAATGGGACAGAATAGAACACCCAGAAACAAATCCATACATCTACAGTGAACCCATTTTTTTTACAAAGGTGCCAAGGATATGTCTTAAGGAAGGGACAATCTCTTCAACAAATGATGTTGGGAAAAATGGATATTCATATGCAGTAGAATGAAAGTAGGCCTCTATTATCTCATCATATACAAAAATCAAATCAAAATGAGTTAAAGACTTAAATGTAAGACATGAAACTACTAGAAGAAAACTCTGGCAAATCATTAAAAACACACAGAATTTTAGTCTCTGATAGAGTATTCCACTACTTTTATGTATGAATATTTTTAAATGTCTGTTAATGTCATGGTAACTAATAAAATACAAATTAATTTAAAGGTATTGCTAATATATATTGCTAATATATAGTGCTAATATATAGTGATCATTTCTTATTTCTAAATAAGTGGGTATCAAAAGTCCAGCGACTATCCCGTATGTGTTGGGGGACAGGAGTGAGGGAAAGCAATGTAGACTTTAGGATATTAAGACAGAGTATTTATACCCAAAAAGTTTGTGCTATTTATCTAATAGGATTCTCCAGATTTATGTTATATCTTCTTACTTTTTGGGCCTCTTCCATGTGCTGGGCACCATGATTTGGTGCTACACCTACAGTGACGAGAAGGAGGTTACTTTCCTAACTTCGAGAAGCTCTGAGTCCAGCTAGAGAAGCCACGAGTTCAGCTACTACAATACCAGTGACAAGCACCACTGTAGGGAAATGCAGAGTAGTAAGGGAGGGATTATCAGGGAGCCCTCACCAACCAGAGGAAGATCCAGCAGGACTTTCAAGTGTGCAGAAAGTACTGCCTTCAATAATTCCAAAAGCAGGATTACAACACCTCTCTCACTGAAAAAAGAAAAAACATTAAAAACATACATGATTTTCATCCCTAATGGAGTATTCCACTATTTACGTGTGTGAATATTTTCAAATGTATGTTGATGTCATGGTGATTAATAAAATAACTAATAATTCAAAGAAATTGCTAATTTATACTGACCTTTTGTCATTTCCTATTTTTCAATCAATGGTTATCAAAAATCCAGCAACTATTTAAATTAGGCATGAAGGATATGCAGGAATTAACCAATCAAAGAGGAGAGAAAATGTTATTCTGTAGTAGTGCAGGGGTCTTTGCGTAACGGCTAGAGGCAATGGGAAGAAAGGAAAGTTGAAAGAGCTGAAAGGAGCTCTATAAGGCTAGTATGCAGTGTACTATGGAGGGAGAGGGCAAGGGATGAAGTTGGAGATGTGGACAATGGTCCGATAAGGAGGGGCTTTATATATACTTTTTTTTTAGATGGAATTTCTTTCTTGTTGCCCAGGCTGGAGTGCAAAGGTGTGATCTTGGCACACTGCAACCTCCGCCTCCCAGGTTCAAGTGATTCTCCTGCCTCGGCCTCCGAAGTAGCTGGGATTACAGGCACCCACCACCATACCCGGCTAATTTTTTGGGTATTTTTAGTATAGACAGTGTTTCACTATGTTGGCCAGTCTGGTCTCAAACTCCTGACCTCAGGTGATCCGCCCACCTCGGCCTCCTAAAGTGCTGGGATTACAGGCGTGAGCCAGTGTACCCAGCCAGGAGGGGCTTTAAAAGCCATGTTAAATGCAAGAAACCTGAAGTCCAAGGCATACCAAGAAACCTGCTCATGGTTACAGAGCAAACTAGGCAGAGAGCTAGACTGGACTCCCGCCTGTCTGGGTTTTAAACCAGAACCTGCTGCTTGACTTCTTAAAGATAGGAGTAAGGGCAGCAATTTCCACGGAATGAAGATGACAGGCCAGGGACCTGTGCCCAAGCCCATGTCATTGACAAAGAACAACGGTAGGCAAGAACACGTTGGTCCTTATTACCCACCTGGGACTGTCCAAGTTAATTAATCATAGTGACAGCTCCCCTGGTGCAGGTCAGAAGGATTCTTTCTTTCCCTGAATGCTGCTAGTTTAACCTGCCTCAGGCGAGACTTTGCTTTACAGCAGCAGGATGAAGCCTTGTTGAAAATGATGAATGCCTTTTGGAGAAAAATAACATTTTGATAAAGACCCTTCCCATCAGCCTCCAGGTTAGAGGAGAATGGTTTTCCTTACGTGTTTTCACAGCCATCTTACAAGAAAGCCAGCTTTTTCTCTGGGCTCCAAATCAACTAACGTACAGAGGCCTTTTATGATTACAAATCAAATAAATCACCTGTCTTTGTCTCTGGCTTTTCATGAAAAATTATAGCTGAGGCTGCCACTTAGACTTCAGCTTTCTTCAAAGGCCTGTGAGTTTCTCATTATTCCAGTTGCTGACTCCAACAGCCCCTGGAGATCATGATTTGGGTTTAAGCTGCAAGCAGGACCCACCCACAGCTCAAAAAGACAGATGTTATAAGAGGTTTGGAGGATTTTTCTTCACGTTGTTATTTATCCTTGCTTTTTGGCATTAGATTTGACCTTTTTTTCATTTATATAATTCTCCATTTTCTTCTTTGGAAAACGCTTCAGCAGGAAGAAGGAGAACAAAGAAAAATAAAATGAAAGAAGGGAGAAATGATAAAAAGTGGCTTCTGGAAAGCATTTGGAAACCTATTCATGGGATGGAGAAAAATTTTCCTTTTGATTGTGTACTGATGGAGGTGCCTTCACCCCAGATTGTCATTTGCCAGTTCCCAGTAGCCTGAATTCCCCTCAGTGGGGGCAGGGTGGGAAGAGTGGCCAGGAAAAAGCCCAACAGGGCACGGCCTATGAGAGCCAAGGCTGGCAGAGAGAAGCCTCACCTCCAGCTGAGAGGGACTTCAACTCCAGGGGTTCTCACGGCTTGCTAATTCCACTGCCCATCACTGGAAATGCAGATTCCGTGGTGAGGGAACAAAAACAGATGTCAGAAGCCAGGGTATGGGTTAGGGTTCTGCAAGTCAGCCAGGAAAATAAGGACAAAATGGTAGATTGAGACTAAGAAAGGAACTGACTTAGCAGCAGGGACTGCTATCTTATGTTTGCCTGCATGAGAAAATTAGCGGGACATATGTGTACTCACAAGCATATATGTAGGCACACACATGCCTCCATGCTACACACACGCACGCATATACACACACACAAACATATACACAAAGGAATACACATAGTGCCTAAAACCAGCAACCAACCAATCAATACCGTGATTAAAGATTGGATTGAGCCTGCCTTTAACTGTATCAGCCTACTTTCCTGCTTCTGTTTACTAATAATTCATTTATATTATAGAATATTACTATTAGTTACTATTATGGCATCCAGATGCACTTTAAGAAAAAAAACTTTGATAGCAAAGAAGGAAATAGGTTCTTATGAAAGTGCACATTCTTTATCCCAAGAACTTCACTTTCAATAATTTGTACTAAGACTATAACTGAGTATATTCAAAGATAGATCTGTGAGTGTTCATTCCAAAGTAATTTATAATAGAAATATCCTAAATATCCAACAATACAGAATCATCTAAATCATCTAAATCATCTTACATCATAAAAATCAAATCTTATGGGGCTGTAACAGATCACATTATTGGAGAACATTCATTTCAGCAGTCAAGAAATACTTATTTGGTACCAAAAATGTATGAAATGTGATAAGCAAAGGGGGGAGGAATTGATAAAATTGCAGCCATAATATGCTTGCATTTTTCTTTAAAATTTATAAATACATATAAAATGTCTAAAAGATAGACTCTAAAATGTTAGCCAACAGATTGGTGGGCTTACAGATCATTTTGGTATTTTATTTTTGTTAATAATGAACATATATAAACCATGTAACCAGAAAAAAGTCATACAATTTTTTAATGCAAAGCCGATTTTTTTTTACCTATACACAATGGAACTGATTTTGACATGTGAATACCCCTAGTATTACCAGTAATTTTTAGTTAAATAATAAGCAATTGCATTTAGTTTTCACTAACCCCAAACAAAAGCTAACAACAAATATTTTAGCTGTTAATAGACTTTGATCAACTGATGAATTTTACTCTGAATGTCACTTAAACACCAGGCTTTCCTCAAAACTGTATCAGTAAGGCAAACCAAGCTCCAGTCAAACTCAAAATTCAAGTTTAGGGAGCTCTTCCTTTTCAGTAGACAACATCCCAATATTGTGACAGCCTGGACTAAAGGTTTCTGCAGGGACAGCCTGCTATGTGACATTGCTAAATTCCCGGAAGGCTATTCCCCAGAGGATTCATATCAATAGTTTCCTAAGACAGAATCTCTGCCAGGTGTGGAAAGCACCAGGTGATAGACTTAGCTAATTCTAGGGATATTTTGATCTCTCTGCAATTGGGATCACATCTAAATTACGTAGGGAAAGGTGAAAGAACTCATAATCTATAGGCCCCATTGTCTTTTTCCTTAAACAGGTCCTCTGAGGAAAGATGGGAAAATGGGTACCGCTTCTCCCAGAGAAAGAGGAGAGAGGGAACGTTTAATAACACTGCATGGCCCACATGTTATTAAGGCAGGAAGGGACTAGTCAGCATCAGTTTTGAGGTTCCACCTTCCCTAGTTACTCCTTCAACATTATATGCATTTCAAACTCTCCCCTAGCTTTGAAGGTGGGAAGGGGAAGATGACTGACTCTCTTGCAAAACTCCTCAAAATGCATGAAAATGTGTTAATAATATAATGTGTGATCCAATCACCTCCCGATGAGTCCCTCCCCAGACACATGAGGAATATGGGGATTAGGAGGATTATAATTCAAGATGAGATTTGGGTGGGGACACAGACAAACCATATCAATAAGGAATCAAAGAGTAAAATTCTTAGAGGCAGAAAGTGGAATGGTAGTTAGCCAGAGCTGGAGAGAGAGTGAGCAGAGGAGTGATATTGTTTAATCAATGCAGTGTTTCAGTTTCAAACAATGAAGAAAACTTCCCCAGATGGACAGTGGTGACGGTTGCACAACAGTAAAGCCACTGAACTGTATGTTAAAAATGGTTAAGATGGTAACTTTTGTGATGTATATTTTGACACAATTTTCAAAAATAAAAATTAGTTAATTAATTTTTTAAAAAGGAAAAATATAAGCAGAGTCACCAAATTTGATTGGGAAGGGGGTCAAGGGAGGTCTATTTGAAGAGGGGACATTTAAGCTGAGGTTTGAGAGTCTGCAGGATCTGCCAGATGAAGAGTATCAGGGAGGCTCTTCTGAGCAGAAGGAACAGCGCATGCAAGGGCCCTGGGGCAGCAGGGATCCTAGGGAACCTAGTGAGTGAGGGGAGCATGATGCAGGATGAGGTCATGCAGGGCTTCATGGATCCTGAAAAGGAGCTTGGGATTTATTTTAAATGCTTTGGGAAGCCACAAATGGATAGTGAGCAGAACTGTAATACGATTTGGCAAGATTTGCTTCATTTTTTAAAGCTCCACCCACCTGCCCTGGGATAGTGGTATGGAGGGGGGGGGCAGGTTAGAAGGCAACCACCCCAGGATGAATGTAGATGATGTCATGTTTGAGCTAAGGAAACTAAGGTTCAGAGAAGTTGAGTACCCCACCTGGGGTCACACAGCTCCCAGAATTCAGGACCAAGGTCTCTGCCTCCAAAGCCAATGTTCCTTACACTTAGTAGATTTAAAAAATAAAAATAAAAAGATAAAGGAAAAAAACAAAATTAGAATACGCTGATATATTGGTCCATTTTCTCACAGCTATAAAGAAATATCCCAGACTGGGAAATGTATAAAGGAAAGAGCTTTAATTGACTCGCAGTTCCATGTGGCTGGGAAGGCCTCAGGAAACTTACAATCATGGCAGAAGGGGGAAGCAGGCACCTTTATCACAAGGCAGCAGGAGAGAGAGAGGAGGGCATGGGAAACTGCCATTTATAAAACCACTACATCTCGTGAGAACTCACTATCAAGAGAACAGCATGAGGGGGAACCACCCGATGATCCAATCACCTCCCCTTCCTCCACATGTGGGGATTACAGTTTCCTCCCTCCATATGTGCGGATTATAATTTGAGATGAGATTTGAGTGGGGCACAGAGCCAAACTACACCAACAGGAAAGAAAATACCTTGTAGTTCAGATCCTTTGATGAGCGAGAAGCACCACACCACTGTTCTGCGTTTCTGGATGTGACACCAAACAATTTGACTATAAAAGGGGTAGAGAAGGCAGACTGACACACAGAGAGATGAGACAGCAGAAAACAAGAGAATGAGAAGGGGAAAAGGAGACAAAGGAGCATTCTCAGGGATCCTGAAACATTCCTTTGGCCTGGGTGTTTCCTAAGCCAGATATCAACACCCTTCCCCTCACCCACCTGAAGTCTGAACAGTCAGCGAAGGGCTGAGGGTCAGAAGGCCAGAAGGTGACCAAGTAGCAATTTGAGGCTATGACTGTGATGACGCAAACTTAGTAGGAGTTCTGGGGGCCACTGGCAGCTTCTCTGAGGAGGACAGTAAGTACCAGGGCAAGCTTCTAAAACTAGGGGGCCCTCAGGGTGATGGGGCCTTGCTAGTTTTTGGCAGATGAGAATGGGAATAACAAAAAGGATTAATTAGCATGTTTCTCAACAAAGAAAATCCCTGGCACCGTTGACTCCCCTTCTCCTGGGATTAGGTCCTATTTGTATACTAGCTGGTACCAACAGAGCAAAACCTCTCCCAGCTCCAACCTACTAGTAAGAAACCCTAGATCACTGAGATTGGGTGAAGTCCTCCACATGGAGAAGAAAAGGCAAATCTCAATCCTTTTTTAAAAAAAGTTTCTGTTAGGGATTTATGTGAAACAAGCCACGTGTGGCAGTTCATGCCTATAATCCTAGCATTTTCGGAGGCTGAAGCAGGAGGATATTTTGAGGCCAGGAGTTTGAGACCAGCCTGGACAATAGAACTAGGCCCTGAATCAAAAAATAAAAAATAAAATAAAAGAATTTACCCAAAATAACTTTGAGAATTTCAAAGACTCCAGCTAAAGCTACAACACAGAATCAGAGAGGGTTACAGCTGAAAGAGACTTTTAAAATGCCTCTTGTACAACCTTATCATTTAGGAGGCAAGGAGTTACAGTGTTGGGAAAGGACATGACTTGCCCAAGGTCACACGTTTCTTACTGGCCAAACTAAGAATAGGATTCAAGCTTCTTTACTCACTCAGTGCTCCTTCTAAATATATTTTCTATCCTGCTCCATTCCACATCTGCATTTGACCCATAGTCCTGCAAAGCAGCAAAAACATCCAGCTCCACACTGCACAAAATATTATCTCTGCTGATTTTCTCAGCTCTCCTGAGAGATAGGGGGCCAATAAGAGAGGGTTTTGTCCTCGTTTGTCTCAGTAAGTGTTCTATATGCAGTGCCTAACATGTACTGGGCCCCAGGGGGATGGAGGTTGAGTTAATAAAAATAGTTGTCCTTTGTACACTGCTGACTCCGTGCCAAACTCTGGGAACTGAGAGCTTGACATGTGCTATTTTATTATTACTTCTAATTGTAAAGCTTTGAGGTGGGCCCTGATATTATCCTTCCTTCACAAATGGAGAAACTGAGGCTGACAGACATTTGGTGACCTACTGGGGTCATTGCTCTTCTCCCAAGTCCCAGGATTTGAGCTCACAAAATCAGACTCCAGAATCTACTTTCTTCATGCTATACAATTTCTCTCTCTCTCTCTCCCTCCCTCCTTCTCTCTTTCTCTTGTTTGGGCAAATGAACAAATTTCCATTTGACAAATGAAAACCAGAGAACTGCAGGCACTTGCCCAAGGTCAATAGCAAGGAAGCCATGACAGTGAGGCCCCTGAGCCAGTCCTTCTGCTCCAGGTCTAGGGTCCCGTCTTCCATTCCCAGAATCTGCTAAATCTTCGCTTCTCCATGAAGAACTTGCTGCATTATGTGTCATACAGTTGTTAAAGGAGGAACACAGAATGATCTACCTTAGAAAGGAAGGTGCTGAGTGCAATGCCATGAGCTCCAGCTCTGCAGTAAGGTGTGCCTGGCTGAACCCTGGATGCTTCAAATTCAGTTCATTGACTTTGAGGTTTTTAATCTTCCTGTGCTTCAGTCATTTCACCAATAAAATGGGAACAGTCTTACCTCTCTCAAAGAACTTTAGTACAATCTGGAATTTGCTGGTTGTGATTTGTTAGTGTAGTTAATACCTGCCCCACCCCCTATAGCTACCCCATTATCTGCGAGTCAGTAAATAACACGGTGTGGATAGTCAGTCACATATACAGCACAAACATGACACTGCCACGTCCACACTGGGTGATTTACACATTTCTACCTTAGGTTTCTGTGATGGTTCATACTGAGTGTCAACTTGATTGGACTGAAAGAGGCAAAATATTGATCCTGGGTGTCTGTGAGGATGTTGCTAAAGGAGATGAACATTTGAGCGAATGGGCTGGGAAGGCAGATCCATTCTTAATCTGGGTGGGTACAATCTAATCAACTGCCAGTGCAGCCAGAATAAAAAGCAGGCAGAAGAACGTGAAAAGGCTAGACTGTCTTAGCCTGCCAGCCTACATCTTCTCCCATGCTGGATGCTTCCTGCCCTTGAACATCAGACTCCAAGTTGTTCAGCTTTGGGACTCAGACTGGCTTCCTTCCTCTTCAGCTTGCAGATGGCCTATTGTAGGATCTTGTGATTGTGTGAGTTAATATTACTTATATTAACATATATATATATGGGAGTTTATTAAGTAATATTAACTCACACAATCACAAGATTATTAACTCACACAATCACAAGTAATATTAACTCACACAATCACACGTGTGTGTGTGTGTGTGTGTGAGAGAGAGAGAGAGAGAGAGAGAGAGATGGTTGATATTGAGTGCCAACTTGATTGGATTGAAGGATACAAAGTATTGATCCTGGGTGTGTCTGTGAGGGTGTTGCCAAAGAAGATTAACCTTTGAATCAGGGGGCTGGAAAAGTCAGGCGCACCCTTAATTTGGTGGGTCTGCCTAATCAGCTGCCAGGACAGCTATAATATAAGCAGGCAGAAATATGCAAAAAGTCCAGACTGGCCTAGCCTCCCAGGCCACCTCTTTTTCCTGTGCTGGATGCTTCCTGCCCTCCAACATTGGACTACAGGTTCTTCAGTTTTGAGACTTGGAATGGCTCTCCTTGCTCCTCAAGCTTGTCAAGCTTGCAGACAGCCTATTGCGGGACCTTGTGATTGTGTAAGTTAGTAGTTAATAACTTCCTTTGATACATATCTATCTATCCTATGAGTTCTGTACCTCTAGGGAATGCTGATTAAAACACATTTTGGTACCGGGAATGGTTCTAGAGGAACAGAATATTAAGGATGCAGCTCTTTCATTGGTTTGGGGAGTTTCTGGAATTGACTGCTTAAAATGATTAGAACCAAAAATACTAAAAACTCTACTTCTAATAGTGTGGAGAACACTGATAGTCCTTGGCATGAGCTATTTAGAGAGTTACGCAAAATAAATGCATTTGACACTTCTGATTCACCACTTGTGAGAGGCAAGGAGATTAGTGACCATATGTGGAGAACCAAGGAACATAATGAAGCTGGTTGGTTGCTCCTAAGTTCAGTGGGCAAAGTGATTTAAAACAATGATGAACTCAGGGATTCTATCTACCAGCTTCAGAAGCAGATATTGAGCCTCACATATGCTAAGATTGCCCTGAGTGACAGTCTTATCTCCCGTAGAGAAAGAGCTGAAATTGTGGAAAAATAGACACAAACTCTTATCATGTGAGTGGCTGACCTACAGTGAAAGGTGCAGGCACAGCCTCACCAAGTGTCTACTGTTAAAGTGAGGACATTGATTGGAAAAGAATGGGACCCTGAAACTCAGAATGAGGACGTGTGGGAGGACCCTGATGAAGCTAGGGATACTAAATTTGTAAATTCTGATGAACCTATTTGCCAGAAGAAACAGCTTCCCCATCCCCCAGAAGTGGCAACGTCTCCTCCTGGAATCATGCTGCTGTCAGACTTTCCACCTTTGTCTAAAGAGATAAACGCTGAGCTGCCCGAGGCAACAATGATGGCCTCCCCTGAGGTAGTTGCTAGGCAAGATATAGTTGATTCGTCTCAGGAGCCACCCCCAACACCCCTGTTTGCTTCTAGACTTATAACTAGACTAAAGTCCCAGTGGATCCCTAGAGGTGAAGTTGAGAGTGCCACCCATGAGTAGGTGCACTACACTCAAAAAGAACTGCTTGGGGTTTCTAATTTACATACACAGAAATCTGGAGAACAGGCATGGGAATGGATAAGCCTTGGATCCCTTCCTCTACATTAAACCAAGTGAGATCAGGCATTCCTAGCTCACTCACAGTGGGTCATCTTTTAATCCATATTTTAGCTAACCAAGCAAATAAACTATTAGAACCTTTTCAACTCGCCTGAGCTGCAACATGAAATGCAGAGTCCTTACTTAGTGAGCTCAAATCAATAAATTCAGCCTAATCCAACTCTATCTTCCTTCCACCATCATCCCACAGCGTTAGTATCCATTCCCATGACTGTTCTCTAGATTTCTGTGGATATAAATTAGAAAACTCAGCAGTTCTTTTTGAGTGTAACACACCTCCTCATGGGTCACGTTCTCAACCTAACATCTAGGGGTCCGCTGGGACTTTAGTTAATAAGTCTAGAAGCAAACACTTCACAGCTAAAGAAGTGCAGCAGGAATTCACTGGTTTTACCATGTTTCCCATCACCCTGAAGCAGCTGGATTGATAGAATGGTGGAATGGCCTTTTGAAGTCATGATTACAATGCCAACTAGGCAACAATACTTTACTGGGCTGGAGCAAAGTTCTTCAGAAGGCCATGTATGCTCTGAATCGGCGTCCAGATATATGGTACCGTTTCTCCCATAGCCAGGATTCACGAGTCCAGGAATCAAGGGGGTGGAAGTGGAGGTGGCACCACTCACCATCACCCTAGTGATCCACTGGCCAAATTTTTCACTTCCTGTTCCCGTGATATTATGCTCTGCTCACCTAGAGGTCCTAGTTCCAGAAGGAGGACCGCTGCCACCTGGAGACACAACAATGATTCCATTAAACTGGAACTTAAGATTGCCACCTGGACACTTTGGGCTCCTCCTGCCTTTAAGTCAACAGGCTAAGAAGGGAGTTACAGTGTTGGCTGTGGTGATTGACCCTGACTACCAAGAGGAAATCAGTGTACTACTCCACAACAGAGGTAAGGAAGAGTATGCATGGAATACAGGAGATCCATTGGGGAGTCTCTCAGTATTACCATGCTCTGTGCTTAACATCAATGGAGAACTAAAACAACCCAATCCAGGCAGGACTACAAATGGCCCAGACCCTTCAGCAATGAAGGTTTGAGCCACTCCACCAAGAAAACAAAACAAAACACGACCTGCTGAGATGCTTACTGAAGACAAAGGAAATACAGAATGGGTAGAATAGAAGAAGGTAGCATCAATACTGCTATGACCACGTGACCAACTACAGAAATGAGGATTGTAATTGCCATTAGTATGTCCTCCTTCTTTTGTTAAAAACATGTTTGTCCCTGTGTACACTTGGACTAAGAAAATATCTTCATTTTATTTCCTTTCTCCTTTACCCTGTGACATTAGATTTATAGACTTCACATCAGCATTTAAGTATTGTTAACTTTATGTGATAGTATTTGGGTTGGGGATGGGTGCTTTTCTGGTTGGAAGAAGGATAGTTGTATTATGTTGGGTATAATTATGACCTTATTATTGTCTTTATTTGAAGATTATGTATGATCTCAGGAGATGTGTATGGGTTCAAGTTGACAACTGGTGGACTTGTGATGGTTAATACTGAGTGTCAATTTGACTGGATTGAAGGATGCAAAGTATTGATCCTGGGTATGTCTACGAGGGTGTTGCCAAAGGACACTAACATTTGAGTCCATGGCCTGGGAAAGGCAGACCCACCCTTCATTTGGGTAGGCACAATCTAATCGGCTGCTAGCAAGGCCATCATATAAGTAGGCAGAAAAATTTGAAAAGCAACCCTGGCCCAACCTCCCAGCCTACATCTTTCTCTCATGCTGGATGCTTCCTTCTCTCAAACATTGGACTCCTAGTTCTTCAGTTTCGAGATTCGGACTGGCTCTCCTTTCTCCTCAAGCTTTCAGACAGCCTACCAGGGGAGCTTGTGATCATGTAAGTTAATACTTAATAAACTCCCATATATCCATATCTAGATAGATACATAGATAGATAGATACATAGATGGTAGATCTTATTAGTTCTGTTCCTCTAGGGAGCCCTGACTAATACAATCTATCTATCCTATTAGTTCTTTCCCTCTAGAGAACACTGACTAATACAGTTTCCTTATCTATATGATCTATATGTAGGGATAACAATACCATCTACCTCCTGGGGTTGATGTGAAGACAAAATGAATTTTTACATGAGAAACACTTCGCGAAGTGATGGGCATGTGCTGCCTATGTGTTAGCCATCAGTTACACTTCATCCATATAGATGGAAGCCTCAGATTATAGCAATGAAGATAGAAAGTTTACATTTTAATTTTATGTATACCTAGTGTATTAGTTCATTTTCACGCTGCTGATAAAGATATGTGCAAGACTGGGTAATTTATAAAGAAAAAGAGGTTTAATGGACTCACAGTTTCACATGGTGGGGGAGGCCTCACAATCATGGCAGGAGGTGAATGGCACATCTTACATTGGCAGCAGGCAAGAGAGAGAATGAGAACCAAAAAAAGGACTTTCCCCTTTTAAAACCATTAGATTTTGTGAAACTTATTCACTACCAATAGAACAGTATGGGGGAAACCACCCTGTGATTCAATGATCTCCCACCAGGTCCCTCTCATAACTTGTGGGAATTATGGGAGCTACAATTCAAGATGAGATTTGGATGGGGACACAGCCAAACCATATCACCCAGGAAAGAGAAGCTTGCTGGAAATAAGAAGGGAGAATGAGACGGGAAAGGAAATGCCAAAGCTGGAGGACCTCCTTCACAATTCAGGTCCATTAACCTGGTTGGGCACCCAATGGGGGAAAAAAGATGGAGTGGAAGCTGATGAGGACTTAGTGAGATGCTGGGCACAAGCAAAGCTGCTTTGGGGGCCCAGTGGCAAAGTGGAATGTAGAGATGTGAAGACTCTTTGACTCTAGGAGTATGACCCAGCTCCCCTCCTGGCAGCAGCTAGGGGTGGGCCGGACACAAACAATGGTGGCATTAGCAGTACAAGAGGAAGGAGAATTTTCCTAATACCTGAGTAGGCACTGGCCAAAGGAAAGAGGAGCTGAAGAAGAAGCCAAATTGCAGAGTGATGCTTTCCAGTGACTGTGGCCAATGGGCTGGCTTGGGAGCTACCAGAAATGCTGCGCGACTCAGGGAAGGAGCACTGGGCTTCAGCCCTGCTGCTGGGCAGGGGAAGGTTATGGAGGTGGCAGACATTTGGTCTGTAATTGTGGATGTGGAGACACGACACACAAAAGTGCATTGATATCAGCATCCCTGACACAGCATAAGTGCCCTGAAAAAACAGGAAGGCCAGGAAAATTTTGCACGAGGAGGGGTGAAACTATTTCTGATTAATCCTGAATCTTAAAAAATAAAATTGATCGGGATCACATACTCTGGGTCACTGAGGTTGTGCTGTCTATATAAGAGAGAGTTTCATTCATTTGGGGTTGGGGGGAAACCAAGAAAGATATAACATTTTGTTTCTGTAATCCAAGTTGACACACTGAACATTTTCAAGCTTTTCAAGAAAAGTTGGAATTCAGCAAGGGCATTTTGACAGCACTGAAATTTATGTCTGGCTGGAGCGAGATAGTACCTCGCATTTTTAAACAGTTTTGGTCAGAGGAGAAAAATGTAAAATTGGTCCCTAGCTAATGAGGCCCTGATCTTCCTTTTATGGCTCTCTAGCATGCAATTAAGGTTAGCTTCATGTAAACTGCCAGTGCGCTCAGACTTTAGCAGCCTTATGTATGTCAGGAAGGAAAATAAATAGTCTCCTGTTTGTGCTTTATATGGGGAAATTATTGAAATAAACAGCTTAGGCCTGGCAGGTGTGACTTCTTTTGGCTTAACGTGATGGATTTGCCAGTGGAAGCTAGAGCTGATAACACCAAACTGTTGATGGAGGAAAAACATGGTAAAGATTCTGACAGTTATATAAGCACTAGAGCCCGGCATGGTCTGACTTGTAACTGTGAGATTCTCAGACTTTCAGTGTCTGAGTATGGAAGAAACCAGAAGGCAGAGATAGAGGAGACTCATTCTGCAGGAATAGGTCAAATCCTAGAGCTCTGGAGGAACTTAGAGATAAGGAAGTGAGGCCTAGAGCTGCCCAGCTATTCAGAATTGGACCCAAGGTCTCCAGACCCAGTGCTGTTCCCACTATTCTAAACTACTTCCAAGCACCCTATCATATCATGCATTGATGAATTCAGTCTTGGAGACCTGGGTTTGGCCCCTGGTTGGCCAACATTCCCTTGCTCTGGTCACCCCTTCTATTACCACCACTATAATCTATACTTTTCACCACCCTGGAGTTTCCTAAAATGCAAATCTGAGCATGCCTCACACCCTGTCCCTTATTTAAAATGCTCTGATGGCCCTTTCTGCTATCAGAATAAAGTTTTCAGTATGGCTTAAAAGGACCTTCCCAAGCCTGGTCTGTGCTTACTTCTCCATCTTCATAATCTCCAGTTCCCTCCCACCCAAACTCTACACTCTGATCATTCTGAACTATTTGCTCTTTCCCTAAATGTAGGATAACCAGATAGAATACAGGATCCAGCTTAACTGTAACTTTCAGTTAGCCAATGGATAACTTTTAGTATAAGCATATCCCATGAAATGTTTGGGTCACATTTATTCTAAAACATTATTTGTGATAAATTTAAATTAGTCAAACTTAAATTTTAAAAGCATATATATATATATATATATATATATATATATATATACATACAGAGAGAGAGAGAGAGACGGAGTCTTGCTCTGCCACCCAGGCTGGAGTGCAGGGGCATGATCTTGACTCACTGCAACCTCCACCTCCCAGGCTCAAGTAATTCTCATGCCTCAGCCTCCCAAGTAGCTGGGATTACAAGTACACACCACGATGCTAGGCTAATTCTTTTTTAGGGTTTTGCCATGTTGGCCAGGCTGGTCTCGAACTTTTGACCTCAAGCAATCCGTCTGCCTCGGCCTCCCAAAGTGCTGGGATTACAGGTGTAAGCCACTGCACCCAGCTATTTTTATTGCTAAATGTGGCATAAATCTGGCAACCTTCACATTGGGCCCGGCTTTTCCTTACCTCTGGGACTTTTTTAAATGCGCCATCCTTCAGCCAAAACACCAAGCCTCTTTCTCATTCCTTGGCTAACTCATTGAGTCAGAAACACTAAAGCTTCATTTTCACCTTTCACAGAGTGAAGTTATTGCTGGCATGTGGTTACCAAGTCAGCAACTATATTTCCAAGCCCTTTGCATACAAGTGGGCCCTGTGACTAGATGTCCCCAGTGGAATGTGAGTGTAAATATGCAGCCACTTCTGCACACAGTGGTTAAGAGGCAGGTGTGCCTTCTCTGCCCTATTTTTTCAGCTAGGAACTGGAAGTAAAGGACTTCAAGGTCCTAGGAGATGATGGAGCTATAAATGGATGGAGCCCAGATCCCCAAATCACTGTGAGGAAGGCCACTCACAAACCAAACACATTGGCAGTTCCATGAATGAGAAGTAAACTTCAGTCATGTCAGTAAAATATGGGGATGTGGGGGGTTTGTTTGTTACAGCAGCTGGCATTATCTTAGCTAATATACCCATTCTTTGGGTCTGAGTTTTGATATCCCTTCCTCATAGAGGGCATCCCAAACTGGGTTAGTAGTTCCTCTTATGTGCTCTCAAACACTCCCATTCTTACTCCTCCAGTAACACCCACCATGCTATATTGTGATCAGCTCTTTGCTTGTCTATTTACTTTTCCTGCAGGACAAAATGTTTTTTGGAGGTTGGTATTATGATTGTCTTGGCCATGGTTATATCTGCAAAGCATAGTACTGATGAATTAATTAATGAATGAATTAGTGGGGTCTTTCCAATTCTTTGAGTCTGCTTCCTTATCTTTAAAATTGAGAGGACAGACAAAATAATCTGTAAGATCTTTCCCAAATCTGTGATTCAGGAGTCTATAAACATAACTGAAGTGGATACCTATTGTTTTGTCTTCCCAGAAACCCCCTTTCTTTGGGGGAATACTTATTCCATTCCATGTGGTTCTGATGACCTTGAAATCATTGCAATTCATGCACCCCACACTGTCCCACCTTTTATCACCACAAAGGTGGGCAGGTTACCCAGGCTGGACTATAGGGTTTCACCTTCCTTCAGCAGTGATCAGTTGGGGAACAGGACCCAATCCACATTTTTCCCTGAATATACACACACACACACACACACACACACACACACACACACACAGAAGAGAGAGAGAGAGAGAGACATACGTAACTTCCCCTGAAAAAAATACACACACACACACGTACACATACATATATAAAAAATCAGGGAAAAAAAATTTGGATTGGGGCCTGTCACTGACCAATCACTGTTGAAGGAAGGTAGAACCCTATGTACATACATAAATTAAATATCTGTCTAATTTATACATACATACATAAATTTATATATGTACATATATACATACATATACAAAACAGACTTCAGTTTAGCCTTTATTTTAAGGTTTGTGTATGGTGTAAGGTTAGAGTTGAGTTTCTTTTTTATATATACACTTATGCAGCTGTGATACATCAGGTGCTGCAGTGGTAACCAGAGGGGCCATTGGGCCAAAGAAAAATACTTTTTTTAAATGGTGGTTGTTGAAATGATAGAGATCTGGGCATACTTAAATGACTGTGGGAAGGATTCAGTAGAGGCAGGGAAGCTGAACCCATAGGTGACCAACACATATGGCTCCTAAGGATGGAGGAGGGCGAGGACACAGAACATAGGAAGGAAGCATGGCCTGAGATGAGAGGAGTCACCGCCTCATGCAAGTGTGAAAAAGAGAGTATAAGATTTGCAACGGTCACTGTAAAAAATGGAAGAATGAACTGATTCCTTTGTGGCTGTTAACTATGAATTCACAGTGATGTTCCTCTGTCTTGTTGTATCGTTTTTTTGTTTGTTTGTTTGTTTTGTTTTTCTAGCAGTACACACAGTCACTTGAATTTGAAATCAAATGTTTGGATTCATCCAGGTTCTAAGTGAGATGAAAAGTAGAGGAGCAGGGGGATCCCAAGATGGTGGAATAAGAAGCAGCTCCGGAAAGCAGCTCCCAGCGAGAGAGACACAGAAGCTGAATGGTCTCCACAATTCCAAACGAGGTACCAGGTTCATTTTGTGGGTCTGGTTGGACAGTGGGTATAAACCAAACAGGGCAAGCTGAGACAAGGCAGGGCACTGCCCCACCCAGGAGGTGCGTGCAACTGACTGGAGGACCCAGGGATCTCCTGCTCTGAGACTTCAGTTCAGATATAGCACTCCACCCAAGCCCTCTACAACCCAGAGAACAGAAGATCTTCACCGGGATGAAAAGCCTCAGTGAGCTGCCTGAACAGGGCAGAACAGCAACTTCGGCCAGCACTGGGGCTGTCAGCATAGATCTAGGCTGAAGCACTGGCTGATGCAAAAGCCAGAAAGCCAGCTGGATGGAGCTACCCGCCCCGAGAAAGAAAGGTAACTGAAAACAGGGAAATGGCCCATATGGCGGGATGGGTTCCCCCCACTGCTGCACAAAGCCCAGCAGGCTAAAAACTCTCACTCCAGAGTTTTGCACCCAGAACATCAGTTAGAGAGCAACCAGGAACAATCAAGCTCGGCGGTGGGGAGGGGGAGCCGCCATTGCAGAAGCCAGCCTAATATTCCCGAGTAAATAAAAGATACAGCAGCTCCACTGAATACGTGGCAGCCCAGCAGTGCCTGTGCAGGCAGACTAAGGGAAAGGCTGCCTCCCCCAAGCAGCTACCTGAGATCAAAACTATATAAATCCAAGGAGATGGGAAGAACCAGCGCAAGAAGAATAAAACCATCAAAACCAGAACGCCTCTCCCCCACCATGAGATCACAACTCCTCACCAGCAAAGGAACAAAGCTGGACAGAACAAATTTGACGAATTGACAGAAGTAGGCTTCAGAAGGTGGGTAATAACAAACTTCTCTGAGTTAAAGGAACATGTTCCATCCCAATGCAAAGAAACTAAAAACCTTGAAAAAAGGTTAGAAGAAATGCTAGCTAAAATAACCAGCTTAGAGAAGAACATAAACAACTTGATGGAGCTGAAAAACACAGCACAAGAACTTCAAGAAGCATACACAAGTGTTTCAATAGCCAAATAGATCAAGCAGAAAAAGGATATCAGAGATTGAAGATCAATTCAATGAAATAAAACTAGAAGGCAAGAAAAGAGAACAAACAGTGAAAAGAAATGAACAAAAAACTTCAAGAAATATGGGATTATGTGAAAAGACCTAATCTACACTTGATCGGTATACCAAAAGATGATGGGAAGAATGAAACCAAGCTGGAAAACACTCTTCAGGATATTATCCAGGAGAACATCCCTAACCTAGCAAGGCAGGCCAACATTCAAATACAGGAAATACAGAGAACACCACAATGATACTCCTCTAGAAGAGCAACCCCCAAGGCACATAATCGTCAGATTCACCAGGGTTGAAATGAAGGAAAAAATACTAACAGCAGCTGGAGAGAAAGGTCAGGTCACCCACAAAAGGAAGCACATCAGAATCACAGCGGATGTCTCTGGCAAAAACCCCACAAGCCAGAAGAGAGTGGGGGCCAATATTCAACATCTTAAAAGAAAAGAACTTTCAACCCAGAATTTCATATCCAGCCAAACTAAGCTTCATAAGTGATGGAGAAACAAAATCCTTTACAGACTAGCAATTGTTGAGAGATTTTGTCACTACCAGACCTGCCCTACAAGAGTTCCTGAAGGAAGCACTAAACATCGAAAGGAAAAACCAGTACCAGCCACTGCAAAAAAGAACCAAATGGTAAAGACCAATGACACAATGAAGAAATTATGCCAACAAAAGGGCAAAAAACCAACCAGTAATAAAATGGCAGGATCAAATTCACACATAACAATATTAACACTAAATGTAAATGGACTAAATGCCCAGTCAAAAGACACAGACTGGCAAATTGGATAAAAGCCAAGAACCACTGCTGTGCTGGATTCAGGAGACCCACCACCCGTGCAAAGACACACATAGACTAAAAATACAGGGATGGAAGAAGATTTACCAAGCAAAATGGAGAGCAAAAATAAAAAGCAGGGGTGGCAACCCTAGTTTTTGATAAAATAGACTTTAAACCAACAAAAATCAAAAGAGAGAAGAGTATTACATAATGGTAAAAGGATCAATACAAGAGAGCTAACAATTCTAAATATATATGCACCTAATACAGGAGCACCCAGATATATAAAGCAAGTCCTTAATGACCTACAAAGAGACTTAGACTCCCACACAATAATAGTGGGAGACTTTAACACTCCACTGTCAATATTGGACAGATCAACGAGACAGAAAATGAACAAGGAAATCCAGGACTTGAACACAGATCTGGACTAAGCGAACTTAATAGACATTTACAGAACTCTCAACCCCAAATCCATAGAATATACATTCTTCTCAGCACCACATTACACTTACTCTAAAATCTACCACATCATTGGAAGTAAATCACTCCTCAGCAAATGCAAAAGAATGGCAATCATAACAAAAGTCTCTCAGACCACAGTGCAATCAAATTAGAACTAGGATTAAGAAACTAACTTAAAACCGCACAACTCTCATGGAAAATGAACAACTGGCTCCTGAATGTCAACTGGATAAACAACGAAATGAAGGCAGAAATAAAGATGTTCTTCGGAAACCAAGGGAACGAAGAAACAACATACCAGAATCACTGGGACACTTAAAGCAGTGTCTAGAGGGAAATTCATAGCAATAAATGCCCACATGAGGAGCAAGGAAAGGTCGAAAATTGACACCCTATCATCAAAATTGAAAGAGTTAGAGGAGATAGATCAAAAAAACTCAAAAGTTAGCAGAAGACAAGAAATAACTAAGATCAGAGCAGAACTGAAGGAGATAGAGACACAAAAAAAACCTTCAAAAAAATCAACAAATCCAGGAGCTGGTTCTTTGAAAAGATCAACAAAATAGATAGACTGCTAGCCAAACTAAGAAAAAGAAAGAGAGAGAATCAAATAGATGCAATAAAAAAAAATGATAAAGGGGGCATCACCACCAATTCCACAGAAATACAAAAAACCATCAGAGATTACTAAAAACAACTCTATGCACACAAACTAGTAAACCTGGAAGAAAAGGATAAATTCCTGGACATTTGCACTCTCCCAAGACTACACCAGGAAGAAGTCAAAACCCTGAATAGACCAATAACAAGGGCTGAAATTGAGGCAGCAATTAATAGCCTACCAACTAAAAAAAGCCCAGGTCCAGATGGGTTTACAGCCGAATTCTACCAGACATACAAAGAGGAGCTGGTACCATTCCTTCTGAAACTATTTCAAACAACACAAAAGAGGGAATCCTCCCCTAACTCATTTTATGAGACAAACATCATCCTAATACCAAACTGGGCAGAGACACAACAAAAAAAGAAAACTTCAGGCTAATATCCATGATGAACATAGGTGCAAAAATCTTCAATAAAATGCTAGCAAACAGAATGCAACAGCACCTCAAAAAGCTTATCCATCATGATCAAGTAGGCTTCATCCCGGGGATGCAAGGCTGGTTCAACATATGCAAGTCTATAAACGTAATTCACCACATAAACAGAACCAAAGACAAAAACCACATGATTATCTCAACAGATGCAGAGAAGGCCTTCGACAAAATTCAACAGCCTTTTATGCTAAAAACCCTCAATAAACTAGGTATCGATGGAATGTATCACAAAATAATAAAAGCTATTTATGACAAACCCACAGCCAATATCATACTGAATGGGCAAAAACTGGAAGTATTCCCTTTGAAATCTGGCACAAGACAAGGATGCCCTCTCTCACCACTCCTATTCAATATAGTATTGGAAGTTCTAGCCAGAGCAATCAGGCAAGAAAAAGAAATAAAGGGTATTCAATTAGGAAAAGAGGAAGCCAAATTGTCTCTATTTGCAGATGACATGATCGTATATTTAGAAGACCCCATCGTCTAAGCCCAAAATCTCCTGAAACTGATAAGCAACTTTAGCAAAGTCTCAGGATATAAAATCAATGTGCAGAAATCACAAGCATTTCTATACACCAATAACAGACAAACAGAGAGCCAAATCAAACTGAACTCCCATTCACAATTGCTACAAAGAGAATAAAATACCTAGGAATACAACTAACAAAGGAAGTAAAGGACCTCTTCAAGGAGAACTACAAACCACTGCTCAGTGAAATAAGAGAAGATACAAACAGATGGAAAAACATTCCATGCTCATGGTTGGGAAAAATCAACATCGTGAAAATGGGTATATTGCCCAAAGTAATTTATAGATTCAATGCTATCCCCATCAAGCTACTGATGACCTTCTTCACAGAACTGGAAAAAACCACTTCAAACTTCACATGGAACCAAAGAGAGCCCGCACAGCCAAAACAATCCTAAGCAAAAAGAACAAAGCTGGAGGCATCATGCTACCTGACTTCAAACTATACTACAAGGCCACAGTAATCAAAACAGAGACATGGACCAATGGAACAGAACAGAGGCCTCAGAAGCAACACCACACATCCACAATCATCTGATCTTTGACAAACCTCACAAAAACAAGCAATGGGGAAAGGATTCCCTGTTTAATAAATGGTGTTGGAAAACTGGCTAGCCATGTGCAGAAAGCAGAAACTGTACTCCTTCCTGACACCTTACACTAAAATTAACTCCAGATGGATTAAAGACTTAAACATAAGACCTAACACCATAAAAACCCTAGAAGAAAACCTAAGCAAAACCATTCAGGACATAGGCATAGGCAAGGACTTCATGGCTAAAACACCAAAGCAATGGCAACAAAAGCCAAAATAGACAAATGGGATCTAATTAAACTCCAGAGCTTCTGTACAGCAAAGGAAACAATCAATAGAGCAAACCGGCAACCAACAGAATGGGAAAACATTTTTGCAATCTACCCCTCTGACAATGGGCTGATATCCAGAATCTACAAAGAACTAAAACAGATTTACAAGAAAAAAACAAACCCATTCAAAAATCGGCGAAGTATATGAACAGACACTTTACAAAAGAAGACATCTATGAGGCCAACAAGCATGAAAAAATGCTCATCATCACTGGTCATTAGAGAAATGCAAATCAAAACCACATTGAGATACCATCTCACGCCAGTTAGAATGGCAATCATTAAAAAATCTGGAGACAACAGATGCTGGAGAGGATGTGGAGAAATAGGAACACTTTTACACTGTTGGTGGGATTGCAAATTAGTGCAACCATTGTGGAAGACAGTGTGGCAATTCCTCAAGGACCTAGAAATAGAAATTCCATTTGACCCAGCAATCCCATTACTGGGGTATATACCCAAAGAATTATAAATTGTACTATTATGAAGACACATGCACACGTGGAGTGGAAAAGAAATCAGTGGAAGTTGGAATAGCAAGGAACTGAAATCATTCCAGACAAGTCAGGACTTGAGAAGGTAAGAGTAGTAAACAAGATGTCAATGTGTTTAGGGAATGTCCAAGAGGCCAGGAGCTGGCAAAAATGAAGAAGAAAATTATTTACTTAGGAGGAATGCAACTCAAAGGGTCAAGATTTTTACCAGCCCACCTTCCACACCTGGCAGTATGTGGAAGATTTTAGAATAAAGAGCCATCACTTAAGAGGACTACAAAGAAGCACATCTTCCAGGGCAGCAAGTGGCTGCTTGCGTAGCTGAGAAAAGTACTTGACTATAAAGGAGAGTCAGATTTTGCAGACATTCCCAGAGAGCAGTGAACAAGGGACTGGGAGGTGCAGAAGCAGAGGCGAGCTGCAGAGGCCAAGAAATACAAGACACCCTCTGATGAAACTATGGAGGAGCTCACCGACAGAAGGTGGGGGAGAGGCTGAAACTTTGGGAACCAACTGAAAACAGGGATAAAAGTTCAGGTTAAACTTGGTCTCTAGTTGGTGGGCCCTGGGTTAAATGGCCAGATAACATGGATGACTGCCAAGTGAGGTTGTGAGCTGCCCCAGGTCTCCAAGTCATACGTGGCAAAGCGGAGGCTGGAACCCTGGTCTCCTGATTCTCAGCTCTAAGACTTTTGATCCCACAATCACAACCTAAGAACAAGGGAAACACTCCCCTTATGGGACTTCTTTCATTCATGCATGTGTTCCAGGGGCCATCGCTGTCACATTGTATCCTAGTTGGAGGACACTCCATAAATTTGTGCCCCAGGACAGCGCTGGGTCAGTCATTCCTCCTTCATATGCAGAGCATTTTGCAGAATAGCGAACCAGCAGGACGCAAGCTTGTCTTCTCCTAACGTAAGACTTCTTTAGGAAGATTCTTTCTAGGAATTAGGGTCGGGAAAAGAAAATTCCTTCTATCTTTGCTCTCATTAAACTATGAAAAATGTAAAACTATCGGTGTCCTTCTTTGACTTGGTTTCCAGGAAATGTAGTCTTAAAACTAAGAATCTAATTGTCATAGGTTCTTGAAATGAAGAACCTAGGTATAGCTCTCCTAAGTAATTTCAAACATCTCTTTATTAAAATGATCCTGTTTATGACCTTTAATAATATCAACCACACTTCAAATTCTCTTTTAATAACAAATAAGACATAGATTTTATGGCTCAGAGTTCAAGAAATGACTAAATAAGTTTACAAAGGTGGGGAGTGGTGGCTCACACCTGTAATCCCAGCACTTTGAAAGGCCAAGGCAGGTGGATCGCCTGAGGTCAGGAGTTCAAGACCAACCTGGCCAACATGGTGGAACCCAGTCTCCACTAAAAATACAAAAATTAACTGGGCATGGTGGTGGGCGCCTGTAATCCCAGCTACTCGGGAGGCTGAGGCGGGAGAATCACTTGTACCTGGAGGCAGAGGTTGCAGTGAGCTGAGATCACGCCACTGCACTTCAGCCCAGGCAACAAGAGCAAACTCTGTCTCAAAAACAAAAATGAACAAGTAAATGAGATTATATAAAGAGCTCTCAGAACCAATAGGAAAAGTTGAGCATAGTAATACAAAAAGTATGACAAAGATAAAAACAGGCAATTCAAAGAGGATAAACAATGGCAAATAAACATAAAGATATTCAAATCAGCAATAAGAAAGAGTTACAGATTTTTAAAATATTAGGTGATTGCACATACCCATCAGACTATGAAAGTTTAGCAAGATTGACAAAACCTAATCTTGGACAAGATGTTGGGAAAGGGGTAGTCTCATGAGCTATGAAAGAGCATACATCAGTAAGCACTCTCCTGAAGAGTAGATATTAACTATCAAAGCTTTTAATGTACTTTTTGACACTGAAATTTCCCATTTCACAATGTATCCTATGAAAATCATTGCACAAGTACATAAGAACATATGTTCATCACACGATGTTTTAAGACCAGGGAAAGTTATAAACAATCTAAGTATCCATCTCAGTGGTACAAAGAATATTATGTAGTCATCCAAGTGCTTATGAGGTTCTACATTACCACAGGAAAATGTTCCCAGCAACTTACTGAGTGAAGCAGCCATTACAGGGCATAATGTATACCATGTTCTCGCTTATGTAAATGTACATATCTTTAAATAGGACTATTTGTACATTCACCAGATTCCTGAAATTCCAGGTGATAGAATTTGTGATTTCTTCGTTATAATTTTTCACGATTTCTGTATTTTTCTTAATAATGGCCAGGAATATATTTTGTAATGAAATTTAAAGAATAAAGCAATTTTATTTTGAAGCGAGGGCATATACATGCCAGTGAGCGAGAGGAATGAGCCGCCTGGGGGACCGTGGCTGGAATGCGATTCTCAGCAAAGAGAGCCCTTTCAATTAATGGTGTGTGACCTTGCCATGCATGCTAATGGGAGATTGGCCAGATCCTGAACCTCCCTTCTCTCCAGCTCCACTCATCTCGGCTTTGGTGAGTCTGAGCCTGACACTCATCATTTGTGAAACAGGATTTTAGTAGGTTGTCTCGTATCATGGAATTAAAAGATAAAAAACACCTGAATTTGAATGCAGGCAGCTGAGTCCAGAGGCTCTGCATAACTGCTGTTCTAAATGACATTAACTTTGCCCAGGAGAGCTGAGCGGCAAACCCTGGCTTCCTCCCTCAACCTCTTACTACAGATTTCCATCGCAGCTCCTGAAGACTTTACTGCAGTCCTTTCTTGATTACCAGACATTTGCTTTAGATCTGTGCTGTCCAATACAGTAGCCATTTACCCCCTGTGGCTATTTCAATTGAAATTAACCAAAATTAAAATTTAAAACAGTGTTTCAGTTGCACTAGCCACTTTTCACGCACTCAATACCACACACAGCTAGTGGCTTCTATGACAGGCAACACAGACATAAAATAGTTCCATCATCACAGAAAGTTTTGAGCTCTGGGAGGCCAGGAATGGTGTCTAGCTCACCACTGTGTTCTCAGCAGCTAGCTGATTGTCTGATACCCAACAGACTCTCACTGAAAGAGTAAGGAATTAATGATTCCATCCATCAATTCCAAGCACATTGATGCTAGGTGGGAAAGGCATTTAGCAGGAGCTAACTTTTCAGCCAAATCCCAAAGGTAATTATATAAATGGGTGGGTCAAGAGGAGGGTAGAGCATTCCGGATGGGGAAAAGACATTGATTTAGTGAGAAATGTGAAGGGACTTGGCACCGCCGAGCTATTGTTCTCAGGCTCTTTTCTCGCTGCCAATTAGAAATCATCCTAGGCGGTGTTTTCTTATCAGGCTTCCTCCAGTGTGCACACAACCTGATTTGGTATTGTAAGGTCTGCTCTGACTAATTGAGCTCTTGGCAGTTTTAGATTTTTTTAAATTTTGTTTTGTTTCATTATTAAGTTTTGATTGGAGGTGAAACCATATACCCCAAAGAACTACAAGAAGTTTTCCGAGATACCTTTAATCCAAATGCCCATTAGTTCAAATGCTCATATAATCATTATCAAAATAAGTGTGCCTTAAATGGCCCTGAGGTATAGGGGAGGCAGCTGAATTCTGTACAGGAGCTTCGTTCAATCCCCCTGGCAGGAGATTCCAAGTCAGTTAGTTACTGCAGGAGGCATAAAAACAGAGTTGGTCACAAACTAGTTCTAAGAATCGCCCTTTTTATCCCCCAGGTTTAATATCGACCTAAGCTACATGGGGTTGAAACCCAGTTTTGCCACCTACTAGCTGTGTGACATCTCTGAGCCTTTATTTCCTTTTCTGTAAGTGGAGATAGATACTACACATGTTAGGAGTATTAAGTAAGCAATGAGAGTAAAGTGCTGTGATGGTTAATTTTATATGTCAATTTGACTGGGCCCCAGGGTGCCCGATATTTGATTAGACACTGTTCTGGGTGTGTCTATGAGGGGGGCTTCTAGATGAGATGAACATCTGAATTGGCAGACTGAGTAAAGCAAACTGTCACCCACAATGTGGGTGGGCCTGAATAGGGCAAAACAGCTGAAAAAGGGAGAATTCTCTCTCTGCTTGTCAAGCTGGGACATCAGCCTTTTCCTGCTTTCAGATTAAGACTAACACTTAGCCCCTCAGCTCTTTGGATGCTTGGACTTAAACTCAGACTGGAACTCACACCATCAATTGAACCTGATTCTCAGGTCTTTGGCCTCAGACTGGAATACCATCGGTCTTCTAGGTCTCCACCTTGCTGACTGCTGCTAATCTTGGGACTTAATCTTCATTATCATGTGAGCCAATTCATCTCTCTATCTATCTATCTATCTATCTAATCTCTATCTATCTCCTTTCGGGTCTGTTTCTCTGGGAAACTCTGATAACAAGTTCTTAGTATAAAGCCAGGTACATAGTAAGCACTATATGGGAGTTTATTTAATACATCATAAATAACAAAAATGTGCATGCTTTTGCCATATTTCCAAATGCATTTCTGCAATTGACAAGTGTTATTAAGGATGAAAGTCATAACTGTAATGATAATTATTACATTAACTATTGTTTATTAAGCTCCTAATAAACTCTAATCTTTACAACAACCCAGAAATGCCTATTACTCCATCCTCTACCTCACTTCTATCTTGATCCAAACCACCATCACTCCATGCCTGCACTGGGGGAGTGGACATCAGGGGATCAGTAGCCACTTATCTGATCCCCCTGGTGTCCACTCTGACCTCCCCACAGGGCATCAAGGGTGTCTTTCTAAATAGTAAATCAGAGCTTATCATCTTCATATCCAAAACTTGCCAGTGAGTACCCATCTAACAGAGTGCCAGAGCTGGATTCAACTTTGTCATAAGTAAGAATTTAAGATAATCACTATATCCAAAACACTATGTGTCTCATACTATTATTTTCCCTACATCAGGGTGAGTAAATTGAGGTTCAGGGAGAATAGGTTGCTTAACAAATGCTGCTCAGTAAGTTAGTGACAGGGCAAGGGTTTGAGCTCTGTCTAAATCCACAATTGTTCTCAATCACGGTGATGAATAAATGGTCTGTAATTAAAGAGTGCTAGGACCTCAGACCACAGGTGTTCTCAGCCGATTCCCAGGCTAGGAGGCTTGGGAAGAGTCAGTGTTAACCTCTTGATCACCTTTCCCCCTTTCGCAGACAGGAGAAAGGATATGGGGTGCTCTCTCTGTCACAGGCTCCGGCTCCTTGGATGGCAATGAGACTCAGTCCCCAGAGAGCTTTTCTGCAGGCTTCCCTGTGCATCTCCTGCCTGCCTCCTTCCGTGTCTCAGCTTCACATTCCCCTTGCCCTGTCTTTGTGTTCCTTCCCCAGAATGTTTCCAGACAAAAGAAATGCCTAAGACACAGCGAACATCCGTCTGAAATACCTAACATTCCCTGTCCGGTAACACAGCAGGAGGACCTCTGATACACAGACACACTACTGATTCTGTGTTTATGTTGTCCTTGAAGACAGACTAGCTGGGAGATTAAACGATCCCAACCTCCAGTGTATAATCTCTACCATTTGGGTGTCCACTCAACGTAAATCAGTAATCAACTCTTCAATCTAATGTTATGTATTCTTCGTTCCTGAATATTATAAATACCTTAATTCTACTATTTACATGTTTTACGCATGTATTTAATTTTATATTTAAATATTTTTTGATTCATATGTAGTTTCATGTATTGTATATATATCATATGTTTACATGTCTATGACTGCAACTTAGTTACTAGCTCAACACTGACAACTCCCAAATTTATACCTTCATTCCAGACATTGCTCCTCAGTTCCAGACCCATCTATCCAGCAAGCCACTCAACACCCCACTTTCATGTCTCCCAGACATAAAAGTTCAGCAAGTCCAAAACTAACTCATGATCTCCCTCCCAGAGCCTGTTTGTCTTCCCGTGCTCAGTAAATGTCAGCCACCCTCCCACCAGGTGTTCAAGCTAAACACCGAGATGCCCTCCTTGGCACCACCTTAGCATGCATTCCGAAATCTTGACTACCTTGCCTCTTAAACTCATTCATTTATCAGTCTACTCATTTATTTAACAATTATTTTTGTAGCATTGTATTAAAAATGAATGATATAATGGTAAACAAGATAGATATGTGCTTGTCTCTCAGAGCTCATAGTCATAAAACACAACAGCACATTTGGGTGAACGAATGAAGATAGTTTTATACAGGATAGAGACTTTATATAATTTCATTAGTGTGCAATCACATATTCGGTGTTAGATCTCATCATGGACCATCTATAAAGAGGTATAGTGTCTAGGGGCATGAACTTTAAAATCAGATAGAATTATTTGATCAATAAGTTGATATGCTCTTATTACACATCTATTAACATGCTAAGCACTTTGTAGGCATTAGGAATTCAACTAACAATAAACAAAGTCTTTACACCCCCAGCATTTTGGAACACTTTCCCGATCCAAGGAAACAGTCCATCTTGATGGACTGACTAATTTATTCCCTCTGAGGAAGCCATATGCTCACTTCTTCAAAGTCCCTTGCAGCTAAGTTGCAGGCATGTAACCTGGGCTCAGCCAATCAGAAGCCTCCCTAAACTATTTGATGCAAGGAAGGTGGTACCAGGAAAAACTTGTTTAAACAAGAGTGGTAACAGCTACATCTATTTCTCAGAGGCAGGAGTAGGAGATGTTTTAGCATGAGTGACCTAGTGGCTACATTAGGAGTAAGTAAGGTGCTGAACTAATTCAGTGATTCAGCCTGTGACCTGGAGAGCATTTCATGTTTGGTTCACCAGTGTCACTCAATATCTTTTATAATAATCACTTATTTGTTTCTACTAACCAATATTGGGTTCTGTTGTTTGCAACTAAGAATCCAAGGTGATATGCCTGGGTTGAATCTCAGGCCTTAAAGATATTAGCTGGATGTTTCTGGATAAACTATTTAACTTCTTTCACCCTGTTTCCTCATTTGCAAAATGAAAAATATTCAGTGCAATACCTCATGGGCTTGTTGGGAAGGCTGGTTGGGGTTTTCATTAGAGTTTTCCAGCCTTGGTGTCTCAATGTGCTCTTCTGAAATAACTGTCATTCTAAGAATTCAAGGAATGGGTTTTTGTTTTTCCCCCTTCTTTGGTTCCTTCTACCTCTTTCCTGGGCAGAATCCTCTTCCGGAGCTTCCAGTCAATTCCTGCAACTTTGAGAATTAGAACCAGGCCTCCTGTAAAGAAGATAGAATTCAGAGTGAGACAGACCTGGGTGTAAATCCTTGCTCTGCAACTCCCAGCTGTGTAACCTCAGGTGAATTGCTCAGCATTGCATTGGAAACTTTAACTGCAGAATGCAATTTTCCATGCCCCTGCACACATCATCGAATTCCAGAAAATGAACCGCTTGTAATGTAAGGGCTATTGTTTGCCAATGGTTTATCAGATGGCGGCGAAACAGCCATACTGTCATACCATCAGCTCCTTTGACACAGCATTTAACAGTTTGCCATGTTTCTATATCATCTGATATTCACAACAACCTGGAGTGAGCTGTGCAGAATCGTTATCTTAATTCCCACTTCACAGAAGAAACTGACAGAGAAATTGAGATCAAGTCAGTATTTTTTCTGCTATACCCAAGTGTTAGGGGTGAACAGAACATTTCAATTATATCTTTTGTCTCTAGGACTAAAAGTGGTATTTAAAAGACAATCAATTGGCCAAGTCTGGTGCCTCATCCCTATAATCCTAGCACTTTGGGAGGCCGAGGTGAGGATTGCTTGAGCCCAGGAGTTTGAGACGAGCCTAGGCAACATGTGAAATCCCCTCTCTACCAAAAAGGATACAAAAATTAGTCAGGTGTGGTGGTGTGTGCCTGTAGTCCCAGCTACTGGGAAGCTTAGATGGGAGGATCGCTTCCGTCCAAAGGCGGAGGTTGGGGTGAGCCGAGATTGTGCCACTGCACTTCAGCCTGGGTGACAAAGCAAGACCTTGCCTCAAAAAAAGTTTTTTTTAAAAACTAAAACTAAAAAATCTTAAAAATAACTAAAGGATGGCTCACACCTATAATCCCAGCACTTTGGGAGATCAAGATGGGCAGATCACAAGGTCAAGAGATCGAGACCATCCTGGCCAACATGGTGTAACCCCATCTCTACTATAAATACAAAAATTAGCTGGGTGTAGTGGTGCATGCCTGTCATCCCAGCTACTCAGGAGCCTGAGGCAGGAGAATTGCCTGAACTCGGGAAGCAGAGGTTGCAGTGAGCTGAGATCGCGCCACTGCACTACAGCCTGGTGACAGAGTGAGACTCCATCTCAAAAAGTATATAAATAAATAAAAATAAATAACTAAAGGAATAAAATACAATACACTAAAGCTGCTAATTTTCTAGTATATTTGACATTAATCTTTTGAACACCTTCCTGCTTTTGGAGGAACTCCCTATTAGGTGATCTGACTGTGAAAACCAAAGAGGACTCTCCCTGCTCCCTGGTTCCTGAATGTGGGCACACAATCTGAGAATAGTCAACAGGGTGTTCCAACTCAAGTCTGTGACTACCGAGCAAGCAATCCAGTGACGCAGAGGACATTGGGACTTTAACTCAAATGACAGCAAGTTCAGTGCTAGAAGCTCGAGGGTCCAGTGGTAGCAGCAGTGGTGACACAGTGGCTACCTGCTAGCAAGCACCTCCTCAGAGCAAAGGGGATCTTCAGCTGTGGCCTAACTCCCTGAGATACATGCATTTCCAGAGCTGGTTCTCTGGTCTTCCATCAATTTTGGAAGCTACTCAATATCTTTTCAATACATGTATTTTCTTGTTAAAATATTTTCCTTGCATGCAATAAGCCTAAGTGGTACCCCCCGGGGAAACATTTACATGACCTACTGAGATGTTCTCTCTAACACATCTGGCCTCAGAGCAGGATTTTTGGGTAGACTGGTCTGACTTGAGCTCCCTCCAACCTCCAAAGTCTGGAAGACTTTGTTTTCTTGTTTTGCTTTGGTTTTTGAGATGGAGTCCTGCTCTGTCACCCAGGCTGGAAAGTAGCATCACAGTCTTGGCTCACTGCAACCCCTGCCTCCCGGGCTCAAGCGATTCTTCTGCTCAGCCTCTCGAGTAGCTGATAATACAGGTGTCCCTACCACACCCAGCTATTTTTGTACTTTTAGTAGAGACAGGGTTTCACCATGTTGGCCAGGCTGGTCTCGAACTCCCAATCTCAAGTGATCCACCCGCCTTGGCCTCCCAAAATGCTGGGATTACAGATGAGAGCCACCGTGCCCGGCCTATAAGACTTTGAGTCGCAAAGATGCTTTGAGTCACCTACAGGGTAGACCCATACCAAGGATCACAAGGACAATGGGCCAGCTAGCCTCCCGTGTCCTGTGGACCTATGTCCTGTTGTTTACACTGTCAGTCTCTACCACCACATACAGACAACCTCAATACACATACAATTCATGACAAACCAGAGCCAGTCTAGTAAAAGAATGCCTGAAAGAGCACTGTGAGAGGGCATTTTCAAAATGTTTTTAGTGAGCAGCTACCACTAAGAAGGAAGTGGGCATGGACTCAGAGCAAAAGAAAGACAGATTCATTAGAAAGCCCAGTGAAAACTGTTCAGGAGCTTCCTTGTGCACAGCAGACACTTTGTGGGATTATATAATTTCAGAGTCTTTGGATAAGTCCTATTATTTATCAAAAGGAAGAGGCCCATAAAACTGCAATTAGGCTATGATGGAATCTTCCAAACTATTAAAACCTACCTCCCATGGGTCTCACAAGCACACTTCACACATTGAATGGCTTTCAAAGCAGTTTCACAAGCTCTCTATTATCATCTTTGTGTTTATTTTACAGATGAGGAAACTGAAACTCAAAGAGGTTAAGTGACTTGCCCAGGGTCACACAGGTATTAAGTGGCAGAACTGGGAATTGAGCCCAGGTCCGCCTGGCTCCAAAAGCCACATTCTTTCCGCTAACCCATGGTGCTGTTTTTCTTCCCAAGGCAATTGTCAAGATCCTTTGCCAAGAAGTGCTAACAACTCATGTCTGACAGTGGATGAACAGGAAGTCTCTCCGTGGCCCAGTGACACGTGGGAGAGACTGCCCATGAGATATGAGTGTGTAGGGATGGGCCAGGCTGTCAGAGAGGCCGGGTGATTTGTGGCTTGGTTGTTTTTCTCTGGAAAAAGTCTTGGTGGGGTCATTAATTCAGGAAGGGTGAGGAAGAGAGAGAGGAGTAGGGGGTAAGTCTAGGAAGAAGGCAGAGGGAGAGAGAGAGAGGTTTTGCCCTCATTCATAACCTCCTTCTTCTCCTAAATGGAGTTTGCAGGCCCCAAATCTGAAAGAGCAGCTCCCCCTCTGGAAGCATAGGGGGCCCCTTCAGAAGCCCTTCCCAGCCCCAGCTTTCCCCTGACCTCCAAGGCTTTCCTACGGTGCCTGTCCTGGCAGACTCGGTTCCTCACATCTGTTCCTCAGCTGGACCAGAATTGCTTTGGTGCTGTATTAGGCAACGTAGCTAGACATCATTTGGGATAGGAGGTAGGAAATGGAATAACTCTGAGCCTTGAATGGGGTGTCCTTGGAGATTATTTCATTAACATGTGACTTGCTTCAATTCGGAGCCCTCCAAGGGCACAGTCTCCCCTGTCTGCTAGCAGGCCAAGGATAACACCTGAAGGAACAGAGGTTTCAATGGAAAATGTAGCCCGTTGAAGTGGGGGACAGAGCTGTTCTTACAAAGGACTGATCTCCCCCTTGGAGGGATGGCCACATCCCACACTGATTATGGGTTGACTATGACGAAAACACGGGGAACATTCGAGGGACAAGTTTGCCCCACTCTAAATAGTCATTGCTATGAGGGAGCTTTCCCCTGAACACACCGGGCCTCTTGTCTGATCTCTTAGCACTCCCTGGGGAGACAGAGTGAGCTACCTGGCTGGTAAACAAGAGCCAGTCCTCTATGTTTCTTTAAGGGGGCAGTGCTGACCCATCAAAGATCTCAAGGAGGGAGACTTGGCCTCTCTTCCTCCATCCTTCCCTACCTGGAGAAGCGTGTGGCTTTGTAGATTCCAATTTGCCCGCAGGTTGGTTGCTCCAAGATCCAGTCTCAGGATGGGAAGTCAATAAGCCCTCGTGAGTTCTTATTCCAAGTCCTTGCTCCAGTCATACAGATGAGGATTGGAGCCCATTTTCCTCATTCCTTTGTCTTGGTTCAGAATCAGAAGGGAAAGAGGCAATATTGATTTGTGTCTCCTCAAAATCCCAGTTATAAAAAGTGATAGCTATTATTGTTAGTTTAATCATCATCATGCTTCTGAGGCAAATCTATAAACAATGAAAACTTAGGATTTTCAACTCCGTTGGTTTCGTCAGAAATGTTCCAGTGGGTTTGGGCCGTTACCAAGAACCTGCTTGGTCGGGAGACCCCCACCCAGGTGGGCTGAGAGGCAGACACCCAGATAGCACAACAGAGTGGATCTATCCTGGGGACCAACAGCCTGAGAGCCTACAGGGCTGACAGCTCTCCAGGACTTAACTCCCGAGCAGAGCTTCATCCACATATTTATTTGATCTCTGACAGGTGATTCTTGTCAATACACAGGTGTTTTGCATAGACACCTGACTCAAGAATCTACAAGGTAGGCAGCTGTTATCCACCTACCACTGATTATAAACTAAAAGGTATCCTCCACAAAAGGGGCCATGGGGGCAGGGTAAACTTAATGTTTCTCAACAGGCCATAATCCTGAAAGAATCCCCCAATGCCACGATCCCAAATGTTGAAATCCCAAAAGATCAAAATCCCTAAAGTCTAAAATATTGAAAATTGCAATCCTGAAAGATGAAAATCTTGAAAATTGAATTCTGGAAAAAATGATGTTTAAAAAATTATTTAAAATACATTTATTTACATTTTTAAAAGATGATTTATTTGAGAAACATAAAAACACGGCAGAATACTTTATAAACTATGCAATAAAATAGGCAATAATAAAATACATATTTTTGGAGCATAAACATTCAAGTGTGCTTAGGACAGTCACATGGGTATAATAGTTACAAGCAGACAAGCCAGATTTATATGGAAATCATCAAAAAGTGAATTGTATAAACACATATCACTATGGTTGGTAATTGTGTGCACGCAGCTTCATAATTGCAATCACCTGAAATATCATGATGGACAAGCTAAGGCATTTGACAAGATAGATAAAAGAACCTCAATGGGTCACCACCACAGCATATGCAAGTCACCCAAAGAGCTGAGTTCTAGGAAGTTTCCACATTTTTACGTACACATGCAATGCTTACACACAAAGCCAACATTGTGATAATGCACTTTCATGGAGTCAAATCTGTAAAAAAAAAATATATATATATATAAAACAAATTAGAACTCTTTAAAAAAGCCTTTACACAATTTATGCCTTCAGGATTGGAAATGCTGCAAAGATGAAATATATAACATAGCAAATTGTAAAAGATAATTTGTTAGTTATCAAAATGATAATTTTAAGTAGTGGAGAAAAAAACTAAAAATGAAAGAAAAGAGAAAATCAAAACAAAACAAAAAAGAAGCTTTGACATGAAAAAGTATATTACAAGGATAGATTATGGGCAACTGCATGGAGGTAGTCCATAAGAGCTGCCCAACTTTTACCGTCATCAACTGTTTTGAATTCTTGCATGGAGATGAACAGCTGCTTTTTTTTTTCTTTTAGAGCATGGCTCCCCATGGAGAATATGTTCATGTTCATTTTCTACATGGCACTGCTGTTTCTTAAATTCTTCTGTGATTTAATATACCCCAACACGATGAGGATTCCCCATGAGATTTTTCCATCTTCTGTGCCGTGTTTCTGTGTCGCTTTGGGCACCCAGGTACCTATTTGGAATGCACTCATCTACAGGCCATAAATTTGGCAGAAACATTGCTGGTGATCAAACAGCACCATTGTTGCATAAGTGGCTTCTTATCCTACCATACGCACAATTATTTTTGAACCAGTCAGTAACTCTGCTGGATTCTTCAGGTAAGTGTAGCATTCATTCGTTAAAACTCCTGGAATTTGATCAGCTGGAAGGGATGCTAATGCAGAAAACCGGCGCATCTTTAAACTGAAGATTTTACTGTTGCCATACTTCATGGCCAATCCGCTAACAAGATATAATAACCTTGGTAATAGTGTCAAGACAATAATAAGGTAATAATTCCACCTAACTTGATTCAATTTACATGATACAACTATCCTGTGTACAACCAAAAATGTACTAATCCCTCCTCCAGAATTTGGCTTTCTAGATTTCAACATTAAGGATTTTAATCTTTTGGGATTGTGATTTTCTGGATTTTGGATGTTAGGGTATTTAGACTCTAGAAATTGTGATCTTTAGAAATTATGCCTCTTGGGATTATAATTGGCACTGGTCCCACCACCACTGCAAATGGCCTCAAGATCAGCACCTGCTCCTTCTCCCCAACTACTCACCCCCTCCCCTCTAAACACTCCATCCATCACTCCACACCACATATCTTCCTGATTCCTAGCATATAAACTCTTCCTTCAGAAGCAGAGTACCGAAGTCACTTACAATACACCGACAGGCTGTTACAAGAAATGCTGAAATCCTCATTGTCCCATTGTCTCGGGCCAGGGCCTTGTTAGGTCGGCTTTGCAAAAGTCTGCCAAGTGTCCAAGTGTCTAGCAGAAGGAAGGGGCTTACTCACTCCCTTGCAGACATTTCGACATGTCAAAGCCAGAGAACAATAGAGCTATAGAGTCATCACAAGGTATATGGAACTGTGTATCTGTGTGAACATAGAAAAGTGTATGTGTGTCTGCACAAGCCCAAATGTCTGTATCTGTCATGCTCATCTCTTTGACAACCCCAGTGTGTCTCAGTTTCCAACTAAGGATCAACTGCTGGGTTTTTGTGAATTAGCAGGGAACCAGAGGGAAGAAATGATTGCCACAGAATGCTTATTAGCAAGGGGCTTGGAGGGACAATCTGGTGAAGGAGGTTAGGGGGATTCAGAGTGTATTTGCATAATACTTGAGAAATCATTAAGGAAGAGGGCTAGGCACAGTGGCTCACACTTGCAATCCCAGCACTTTGGGAGGCCGAGGCAGGCAGATCACTTGAGACCAGGAGTTCGAGACCAGTCTGGCCAACATGGGGAAACCCTGTCTCTAGTAAAAATACAAAAGTTAGCTGGGTGTGGTGGTGCATGCCTATAGTCCCAGTTACTCAGAAGGCTGAGGCACAAGAATTGCTTGAACCCAGGAGGCAGAAGTTGCAGTGAGCTGAGATCACACCATTGTGTTCCAACCTGGGAGACAGAGCGAGAATTTGGGATTCTAGAGATTTGGAGGTAACCTAAAGCTTCCTAATGCCACATTGGCCCTTGGCACTGCCATGGCTTGGGAGACTTTCTGGGTCATGGCACACTGTCACTTCTAAGATTTAACTGTGTAAATGTGACGCACCATTCTCACTTGCTCCTTGCAGTTGGGTGTGTCTCTGTGCTTTTTGCCATCTCTCAACTCCTAACATTTCCTTCATGCCAGTCCTATAGATCTTACGTATGGGTGAGACTTTCAAGAGCGGGGTTGGGTCTTGAGTCACCTCTGTAACCCAGCACCCAGCAGAGCCTGGCACAGGGAAGAAGCTCAGGAAACGCTGGGAATAGAAAAGATGCATTTGGCTGTCTAGAGTGTACAGATTCTCTCCTAATTAACAACACATCATTTTAGACCCTCCCCAGAGGCTCTACAGTGAATCATCTGATAGTTCCTATTGAAAGCTTGGCTGAACTATTAATGCTCCATGGGGAGGAGGTGGAACACAAACATCTTTTCAGGGTTTCTCAAGCATGTCCACCCTAAGAGAAGAGAGGTGAAATCGTGTTCCATACAGGAGTTTCCAGACATAGCCTAAAAGCATAGAATCACCACTTAAAGAGTTGACATTTCATTTCACCCTTGACTTTGCTCAGAGACAATAAAACAACCAGTAATACATGGAATGTCTGCCTATTAAAAGAAATCATTGCTATTGTGGACACCATCCATTGTGATGTCCAGTGTCCCCTTTTCTATTGCCATAGGCAAACTCATAAAGAGATGAAGTGAATCCACATGGTCTGGAACGGAAGGAAGACCCTACATGCTTAGCCCAGCAGAAGTCAAGGAGGCCCCTGCTGTTCTCAAAGCCAGGGAGCATGGCCAGAGAACAGACAAGGGCAATACATGATCTCTGCAGCTGCAGAAACAGGTAAGAAGACCACCAACCCAGAGAAAGGAAAGAGGACTTCCTAGAGAAAGTGACAGCTAAGCTGAGAACATGAAGGTTGTGTAGGAGTTCACTGAAGCAGGAAGGGGGAGTGTTAAAAGTTCCGCACAGAAGAGCGAGCATGGGAAAAAGCAAGTATGAGCATGACCTGTGTGGAAAAACGGAAAGTACTTCATTATGTCTGAAACACACAATATAAGTGGGGAGGGATGGAAGATGAGAAACACTGAAAATGTTTTTATCCAAGAGCAACAAGATGACATCGAAGGGCTTCAACGGGGGAAATACTTAGCCAGATAGACATTTTAAAGATATTTCCCTGGCAAAAATGTGGATAACAGATGGTGGGTGGGGCAGAGGGGTTTGGAGAGACCTCGGAAGATGCAGTTGCTATACTAGAGGTGAAGTTGTAATGGCTTTGATGGTAGAGAGGGGATAGAGAGAAGCAGATGGATCTGAAATACATATTTTAGAGGTAGAATGAGTAGGACTTGGTGAATGGTTGGGTGTGGGATTGAGAAGAAGAAGTCAAGGCCAGCTCCCAGCTTGTGATACTGGCGACAATACATTCACTGGGCCATGATTTAATATGGGCTGGGTGCCCATGCACTCTCAAGGACAGGAATTATGCCAGGGGCTCTTCCTACACCATGGGCCGAGTCTAATATATCTCATCAGCTCTGTTTCAGCTCTCACATATCTGCGACTGGATGGAAAAACAAGTGGGCTTCTTTTGCAGATCTCTCTTGGCTTTGTGGGAGGAGGTGATAGGAAACCTGCTTAGGGTTCCAGGTCTGTTTTTGTACCCCAGCACAGCTGGCCAGAAAACCCTGCAATAGTGGCCGAAATGGGGGCAGTATGGAGAGGAAGGAGGTGTGAGATGCTTGCCCAACTCTCACTAGAGTAGCATTTTGTTTCCATTCAGTGCTTAACCCTGGGGAATAAGGATTGCTCCATAGGGAATCCAAGAGGCAAGAAGGAGTGAATGACGAAGACCAGGTCCCTAAGCCTTATTCTAAGCTCTTGTCTTTGTAACTCTAACATTGGCACATGGTAAACTCTAACATGAGCACATTGCTGGAAGAAGCAATGAAGAAGGGAAGGTAAATGCCCTTCTTAAGCCACAGCAGCAAGATCTTCCCCAGTTTTCCCACTCAATCATAAGACGGGTTCCTACCCAGGGCCATTATGAGCAGAGTTCCTCTTGCAGCCTTGCAGAGAAAGTTCTAATTACACAGCTCCCTGGCATCCGTCTCTACAGCAGAATTCCTGATGAAGCCCCCAGGACTACGTTCCTCAGATCCAACCCAAGCTGTTAGGAAAACTGGCACTTGGGGCAACCACTCAAAACTAGGAAGACTGAGAGAGAAGCGGGTGGAAAGAAGGAGCACTGATTTGGAAGCCGACCACTGCGGCGCACAGCCCCAGAGAGCACTGTCAGCACTCACTGTATCTACATGAGAAGAGCCCTTGGGTGTTGTACAGCACTGGCAGCCCAGGTGGAGAGTCAAGCAACCTGATCCCACCCCTGGATGTCTGACCTGACTGCATCATTACACACACACCACGAAACCTCAAGCCTTGAATCTATGAGTCCAGCACACTTGATTCCTTTCACAGGTTCCATATACCACCAACGTCCCATGCCTAAAACAATACACTGTTTCCCCAGGCCTGAATTCACAACACTTACGTGATGTGTCATGAGAAGAAAAGTCCACGAGGAAAAAACAAATGTCAAAACGAAAGAGCCCAGGTAGCTTAATACCTAGGTGATGGGTTGACGGGTGCAGCAAACCACCACGGCACACATTTACCTATGTAACAAACTCGCACATCCTGTGCCCCGGAACTTAAGAAAATAAAATAAAAAACTAAAGAACCCAGGCTTGACAAAGAAGCCAGGGAAAACCAGTCCAATGGCTGAGGAGATTTCCTGAAATACAAACGCACTCTGCTCCCACCACATAGTCATCAGCTCTGCCAGGCCCAGGGCTTGGATGGCTCATCCTGTCCCCTCCCATAGTTAATGACTGTGTCCTGTGCTGAGTCTGCCAGGCCCCTACACAGCTCCCCGACTCCCCCATCAGCGCTCCTTCATGACAGGTCCAGGCATCCTGGGCCCCTTTCCAGCCAGAGGGCCACATTGTTGACATTTATGTCTGGGCCACTCAATGACATGATTATATCAGAAACAAAGAAATCATACTTACAGTAAACTTTGAACCAAAAAGGAGAAATCATTAAAAAGCTGAGTTTCTCCCCAGTAGCCTTGGCAGAAAGAAGCAAAAAGAAGGAGATATTTACGCATGGGCTTCAGCATCTTTAATTCCCTCCCCACTCTCTCTCTCTGCTCTATACTGAATGGTGCCTCCCACAAAATTCATACATTGAAGCCCTAACCTCCAATGCCTTAGTATTTGAAGACAGGGCCTTTGGGAGGTGATTAGGTCATGACGGTGGAGCATAAGAGACATGAGAGAGATGATTTCTCTCTCAATACTGCATAAGGTTGTAACAAGAAGACAGCATCTTTAAACCAGGAAGTGAACCCTCAACAGACATTGAATTTAGCAGCACCTTGATTTGGACTTCCCAACCTCCAGAACTGTGAGAAATAAATGTTTTTTTAAGCCATGCAGTCTATGGTATTTTGTTAAAGCAGCCCAAACCAACTATGACTCCCAACTCAGCCTGCTGGCCCATGGGCCTGAAGACTGTCCCTATCCCCCAGACTCCCAGGAGTTCCCCTCATGCAGCGCCTATCTGAAGGATTCTAGGCAAGGGAATTTTGAGACAAGTTGTAGAAGAATTGAATAAAGAAGACAATCTAAGAAAGGCTGAGTGAAGCTGCTGCGTAGCTTTTAGGTGCTGGTTAACAAGATTTGGGCACCAATAGGTGTTACCTCCCCAGCAGAATGTTCACTTTGAGAAAACAAGAACAATTCACTGTCTCATTCCTTGCAAAAACCCCAGTGCCCTGGTCAGTGTCTGGTACCATTTGTCAAGTGAATGAGTGAACGAGTGAATGAATCTCTTTTGGTCTCTATAACCTTATAGAGGGTTGTTATACAGACTTGACAGAAGAGAACACTGAGATTCTAGAGGTCAAATAAATCCCAGGCAGAAAGTTGCAGACCTTGGAACAGATCTGACTCTGTAGACACATAGCAAAGATGCAGATCACGGTCAATATAGCTCCAGGAACTAGATCAATCAAACAGAAAGCTCTCTCTTCAAAATGCTCAGGACACTTTGCGCTTGCTTTGTTTAGATTATACTTCAAATACCTACTCTATTTATAGCAATGTGAACCTCTCACTCTTTTTCGTCCCATCGTTTTACATGAGATGTAGCAGAGTGATAGTATTTATTACACTTTACTGCAATTATTTTCCAGCCCCTCATGAGACCATGAATTCCTTGAAGGCATTTTGTTTACCTCAAAATCTCTAGCACCTAGTAAAGTCTTCACAAATGTCCACTGCATGAATGAATAGATGGATGGATAAATATGTACATCTTGCATTTTAAAATACTGTCATTTTCAGTATCTCATGTCATCTTTCATGTTATTTGATGAATTACTATTATTATTAACACTAATCACAAAAAATCCACTTAGAGGGAGAACAGTCTCTTGCAGTCAAATGCTTTGAGGTACTTGGGATAATTGAGAATCATGAGAGCAGGAATGCTGACGCAGACGGCGTTAGGAAGGCGAAGCTTTGCTACCTTGGGCCAGGGGCAAGCAGATGAATTTTCTGAGACCAGTGAAGAGAAGAGAAGACAGAGGATAAAGAAAGAGGATGCACAGATAGAGAAGGACTTAGACTTTGTAAGGTGAGGAGCCAATGAGATTCTTCACGGTGGAGTGAAGAAAAGATATTTTATAGATGGTCTAATACCTTCTACCCTCTGAAGCTGATCAAATGTCTGCCTTGTAAACCTCTCATCTCTCTTTCTCCTGTCAAAACCAAAGTAAAATAAAAAGCAATAAACCAAAGCACTTTGGTCAATTTTACTAACCTTACCTTTGCTTCTTTATAAGTAGAACTCTCAAAAGGAACTGGGCTTCACGTTCGGTTGGCATGGTACAAAACAGAGACTGCATTTGGAAACTGGAGAAGATTCAGACATTTGGAGTAATTTTATGGGCTTTGGAAGGAGAGGGGTAGGTTTGAGCTTCTTTTCCCACTATCTCACTGAAATGGAGGCCCTATTATCCATTTATTGTATACTTTGCGAAGAAACTGGGGCCTGGAGAGATTAAGTGCCTTGCCTAAGGTCACACAATTAGCAGTTGATAGAAATAGAACATAATTAAATTTAGGATACCTGACTTTAAATCCCTTGCTTTACTTGTATCTTGATGCAACTTCACAAAGATTATGTCACTAGCAAAGGGGTGGGACATGAAGCTGGAATTATTTTCAGGGGAGCTTCTGTGTTTTAGACAGCGTGAGCCAGGATTCAGCTCCCCTGTTCTCCCTCACCACAGCAGACCCAGTTGCAGCTTTCCTGACTATTATCTACAGACCCTGGAGAAAAGCAATAAAATTTCAAACCCACAGTCCCCTCAGTACAAGGTCCCAGAGCCCTCTAATGCCAGCTCTAACCTCAAAGAGATGCGAAGAAGGAGATGCCGGAGGGCTTGTCTGTGGCTTTGCAGACTACTCCAAAGCAGACCCAGAGCATGGCAGGTTGAGCAAACTTGGCAAACTGAGGCCCTCATTACATGTGTCAGAGGTACTCACACACACAGGCTTTATTAGGGACAGGCCCCAGGAGAGGGCCAGGATAGCATAGGAGAGTGTTGACCCACCTGTCTGCCCATCCTTTCAACACCCAGGGCTCACACCAGACAGGGCACAGGCCATGCTCAAGGAAGTGGCTGAGCAACTGCAGACATCCAGCCTGCCTTCTGCCTGGCCCAGTCATTACCATGTAATAACTGGCTGGCTAGGCCTCAGGAGACGAGCCCCTGAAATTCTGGCCAGACTCCACCAGGGCCTTCCCAATGCTCCTCCAGTTCCAACAGCATGCACAGTAGGTGCAGTGCTCAGCAAGTTCTTTGAAAGACTGAGGAATGCATGAATCTATTCGGCTCCAACATGGAGTGATTTAGAAATTCTTACTCCTCCCATCCAATCCTCTTTCTTTCTCCAGCAGGTGTCTGAAATGCTATGCCTCCTCATTAAGACTTAAATATCTCTTAACTGGGAAAACACTAAAAAAAATTTTTTTAAAGAAGTAATTTACAACTTGGAATAAATGACATTTAGTCTTTATTAAGGACCTACTGTATGCCAAGTCATATATACCATCTCTAATTCTCACTGTAGCCCTATGAAGTGGGTTTTATAAATGTGGTCAATAAGAATTAGATTAAAATTAAGTTGGGAGGAACGTATTTGAAACCATGGACCTTCTGGCTCAAAACCAATGTTTGGCCCACCACATCATGTAGTATTTAAGGGAAGATTTGATGTAGGCTGAGACAAGGAGAATCTTTGTTTGCTACAGGCTTGCAAGGTGACAGGGTCACCACCTAGAAGGGAAAAAGATGAAGAACTAGATTCCAGGTGCTCTTCACTTTCAAAGTATTTGTTGACAGAGTTTAGGGGGCCCTTGAACTTAGGAATAATTGCATCTTTATTTCTACTAATTCTAACCAAAGAGGATTCAATTGTGAATGTGGACCACAAACCACAATAGTATAAGCAGTTCCTGTAAGGTTGCTTGAATAGAGATCATAGTTTTTTAAAATCACTTTATAGTTGGCAGAGCATCTCAAAATATCATCTGGACTCACTGCAACTTTAAACTTATAGTAGTTATTAGCCAGGCACAGTGGTTGATGCCCGTAATCCTAGCACTTTGAGAGGCCAGGGCAAGCAGCTTATTTGTGCCCAGGAGTTTGAGACCAGCTTGGGCAACACAGTAAAATCTCATCTCTACAAAAAATATAAAAATTAGCCAGGCATGGTGGCATGTGCCTATAGTCCCAGCTACTCAGGAGATTGAGGCAGGAGGATCACCTGAGCCTGGAAAGCAGAGGTTGCAGTGAGCTTAGATAGCATTACTACACCGTAGCCTGGGCTACAGAGCAAGACCCTGTCAAGCAAGTAGGCAAGCAAGCAAGAGGGAGGGAGGGAGGGAGGAAGGAAGAAGAAGGAGGGAGGGAGGGAAGGACAGAAGGAGGGAGGGAGGGAGGGAGGGAGGGAGGGAGGGGAGGGAGGGAGGAGGGAGGAGAGAGAGAAGAGAAAGAAAGAAAGAAAGAGCAAGCAAGCGCGAGAGGGAGGGAGGGAGGAAGGAAGGAGGGAGGAGGAGGGAGGGAGGGAGGGAGGAGGGAGAGAAGAGAGAGAGAAAGAAAGAAAGAAACAAAGAAACGAAAGAAAGTGCACGAGAGGGAGGGAGGGAGGGGGAGGGAGGGAGGAAGGAAGGAAGGAAGGAAGGAAGGAAGGAAGGAAAGAGAAAGAAAGAGAAAGAGAGAGATAAGGAGAGAAAGAGAGAACAGTAATTAGACTAACTACATAATTCTTGTTATGTAATTGTTAATATAAGAACCATTTATAGTACTCTATCCAAAAATTGGAGTTTTTAATATTCTTATTGCTGTATTTTATATGATAATTTTTCCCTTGTAATCCTATGTATTTTTTAGGATCTATATTCTATTCTAAGAAGGTTCTATGGGCTTCAACAAATTGCCAAAGTAACCGTGCACGAAAAAGCTAAGAACATTTGGGTTAGAAGTCAAGGTAATGGTTTGCCTATTTTTCAATTTTACCTAACCCCCTGAAATCTATATTTTATTAAGCAAAGTCTTTGGGCATTGATTAATTACCTGGGAGGCTTGTCAAGAATATAGATGTCTAGGTCCCACATCCAAATTACGAAATAGAATCTTGGAATTGGAAGCTGGGAATCTTTGCTTCAACTGGCTCTCGCTAAAGTGTCCCATATGGTGCCCCGGGGTGGAAGGAGCCCCTTGGTCAGCATGGCTTGGAGGGACTGGACCTCCTTGGCCTGGTGGGAACAGACCTGCCCCAGCTTCACCTGGGGATGCTGATCCTTCAGGTGATTTCCAGTGCTCCCTAGAGCTGCTCAGTGAAGAAGAGGATTAAAATTAAAGTAGAAACTGGCAGGACTCGTTTTCTGGTCATAACCCTGTGGACCAAAACAGGATTTGGCCCAGACAGGACAAAGTGAAAAGAAAAAAAAAAAAACAACAGTAGGAATCAGCAGATGGTGAAGGGAGCAATCCCTAGCTCCCCCTCATTGCTCATTAATGTAAGACACCACCACAGTTTACAAATGCCAAGGCAATGACCCAGAAGTTATTCCTCTTTCATAGAAAGCTCTAAATAGTCTCCCCTTCACTTGTATATAATTAAAAGTGGGTTTAAGTGAGTATAAATACAGTTGCCAAGAGCCCATTTTTGTTGTTTGTTTGTTTATTTGTTTGTTTTTGAGATGGAGTCTCACTCTGTAGCCCAGGCTGGAGTGCAGCTGCATGATCTTGGCTCACTGCAACCTCCACCTCCCAAGTTCAAGTGATTCTCCTGCCTCAGCCTCCCAAGTAGCTAGGATTACAGGTGCCCATCACCACACCTGGCTAATTTTTTGTATTTTTAGTAGAGACAGAGTTTCACCATGTTGGTCAGGTTGGTCTGAACTCCCAACCTCAAGTCACCCGCCTACCTCGACCTCCCAAAGTGCTTGGATTACAGGCATGAGCCACCACACCTGGCCCCTCAAGAGCCCATTTGTTGCCAACTCTGGGTGCACTGCCTATAAGTTAGCCCTGCTCTGTAGGGAGAAGTACTGTTTAATAAAAAGAACCCCCTCAGGCAAAGCCCCAGTTTGGGGGCTCACCTGCCCTGCATCATCATCAGTGATTTGGGTTTTTGAGTTCTAGTTCCTTGTAACTGTGGTAACAAATTATCACAAACCAAGATGGATTAAAACAATAGAAATTTATCCCTCACAGTTCTGGAGGCCAGAAGTCCAAAATCAAAATGTTAGCAGGATTGGACCCCCTCCGGGGGGCTCTAAGGAGAATCTGTTCCATGCTTCTCTCCTATCTTCTAAAGGTCTCTGGCAATCCTTGGGATTCCTTAGCTGGAAATGCATCCCTGCCATCGCTGTGCATCTTTACATGGTGTGCTACCCTGTGTGTCTCTATGTGTCTGTGTGTCCAAATTTCCTTCTTATAAGGATACCCATCAATGGATTTGGGACCCACATTAATCCAGTATGACTTCAACTTCGCCTGGTTACATCTGCAAAGACTCTATTTCCAAATAAAGTCACATTCATCGGTTCCACGTAGACATGAATTTTGGGGAAACAGTATGTATAGCTGACCTCCATCCCATCCCCAGGAGAGAACTATTAGAGAAGTAAAGCAGTGATTCTCAAAGTGTGGTGCCAGCAGCAGCCTAACCTGGGAACTTGCTAGAAATGCTAATGATCAGCCTGCAGTATCAGAAATTTTGGTGTGGGGCCCAGTGATATGCACTTTGACAAGTACTCTAGAAAATTCTGATGCCTGTTCAAGTTTGAGAACCTTGAAAATATGGGTGATCTTCCCTCCAGTTGAATCGTCCATTCATTCAACAAGCATGTAGAGAAGAGTGCACCTGCTGCTGGTGATGCAGCCGTGTTTAAGTCACAGTCTCCACCCACTCGTACCTTACACTCCAGGTGGAGAGATCGGCACACAAGATGAGATAAAGCATATGGACTCATATGCCCTTGGCAGTTATCCTTTGTGACCCACAAAAATGGCAATTTCACATGGTTCACCCTAAACAAAGCACAAAGTTTCTAGGTGCACCACAAAAGTCTCCCAGAGGATGTGCTCACATATCCTGAGGTTGAAGAATAATTCAGGAAAGGTTCAATGAACAACTGAGGGAGGGAAGTCCAGATGAGGAAACCACGCATGCAGATACTAGGATGTGTGAGAACCAGAGCCAAGGCTTCCACAGGCTCTGTGAAGTCCAGGCTGACCTTTTCCTGGCTTCTGCTTTTGCCACAGCTACTTCACAGTCACCTTAGTCTCAACTAAGGAAAGTTGCATCTAGGCACCAAGACAGTAAATCCCCCCAAGCAGGTTCTGCCAGACTTTTGATGTCTTCTCTTAATCCATGAGCACTGAGCAGACCTCTCCATCAGGCAGGTGGGCACAGTACCTAGGGACCCCCGTACTTTTAAGGGCCCACAAAATGTTTCATTTCCTTAAAATCCAAAGGAAAGATAAATGAACTGATAGAATTGAATAAAATGTTTTAATTTTCTTTTTCTCATCCAAAAAAAAATGAAATGTTTAGGGCCCCCAATGATCTATTAAATTATTTTCATATGCTTATATGGAGGAAGGGGCCCACAAAGGAAAATGTGCCTCAAACTCACAGAAGTCATAATGTAGCCATGAACAAGAGAGCTTCTGAACAGTGGGGGTAGAGGCCAGGGTCCCTTGGGTCAGCTTCTGGGATTTCATGAATACTTATCACAAAGAGTTGGTGGGGGGGGTGGCCCAAGAGATCCCTTCCTCCCAAGGTTTCCAAGGGTCTCCACCACCTAGATGTTCCTGCCCAATCTCTCCCATGCTCCCATGGGTCTCCTGGATACTTCGTTCCCACTGGGAATGGAGGAAGCAGCCATCAAAGAAGAAAGGTAGAGACAGGAGCAGAAAGAAAGTTCTGAAACCCTGAGGGTGGGGTGCTTCTGAGAAACAGAATCAGTCACCAGCAGCTTGAGAAGTGGGAAGAGAGCCTTGAAAAGTCCCCTAAACCTGAGCAGGGTCTAGGCTCTGCCTCATGGGCACCCTGTCACCTGAGCAAGGTACTCCACTGCCCCAGTCTTCTTCTGTAAAAAGCTGTGACTTCTCTATTATCACCAAATACTGCTCATTGGGCATTCAATAAACTTCACCCAACTGTTTCTCATGAGGATTCCACGAGATATCACTAGTGCACATAACTCAGGTCAAGTGCATACTAGGTACACAGAGTTAACTTCCTCTTCCATTGTCAATCTATATCAATAAAATGTCACTTGATTGCCTTCACCTTTTTATTTCAGAGATGTAGGAAGGCCCCTAGCCTAAAGATTATTTTACTTTTTACCAAGTACCACTTTGCCAGAAATCCTGCCATCAGACATTCATCATATGAAGTCAGCACCGCTCTCCCCCAATACCTCTATTAATATGCATAGACTTTGAAAGAATTATTTTATCAGCTATTTTTCTCCACTTATCATGATTAATACGGAATAGGCTCTCAGCAAAGACTGTCTCCCTTCTCCCAGCACCATTGCAAGGTAGCGAAATAAGGTGACCTCAAGCCATCCCTCAAGCTGACGAAAATTTCTGCCTCCAGTTTTATGAGGTCTCTGGAGCAAATGGTTTTGGCCTTGGCCTCTGTGATTCAGGAAATTTCTCATAGATTTCATAATTTAACATTGCAGATCAGACCATATCTCTGTCCCCCTCAGCCCTGCCCAATTGTTTCTCATTAGCTCTAAAAGGAATTTGAAGTGTTCCCAGTCCAGGACACTTAACTGTCTTCCTCCTCATCCCCCCATCCCTCCCAACTTGCTCCCACCACTGTGGTCACATCAGCCACTGATTGTTCAAGCTTGTCTTGGACTTTTGCATGCCTGCATGGAATCCTTTCCCCTGCTGCCCTCTGCCTCCCTAACTCAAGTCATTGCTTAGCTGTTGTTTTTGTTTGTTTGCTTTTTTTTTAGATGGAGTCTTGCTCTGTCGCCCAGGCTGGAGTGCAATAGCACGATCTCTGCTCACTGCAACCTCCGCCTCCCAAGTTCAAGTGATTCTCCTACCTTAGCCTCCCTAGTAGCTGGGATTACAGGTGCACACCACCACACCTGGCTAATTTTTGTATTTTTAGTAGAGGTGGGGTTTCACCATGTTGACCAGGCTGGTCTTGAACCCTTGACCTCAGGTGATCCACCCGCCTCTGCCTCCCAAAGTGCTGGGATTACACGTGCGAGCCACCACACCTGGCCTAACTGTTGTTTCTTTAAACAGATCTTCTCTGACCTTCTCCACCTTCCCCTCAACACACATGGGTCATTCTCTATATCCTCACCACCATCTCCTCCCATTTCACATACATGATTAAATCAGGGTATACTTGATGGTATGATTATGAATCAAATCAGAGTATCCTAAATATGAGTGTGCAGTGACTCCTCTGTCCATCATTCAACAGTACTCAACATGCATTGTAAATACAGATTGCTTTCTTTTAAAAGTGGGTCAGCCAAGTTCTTTTTGCAAATTCTTCAGTCCTTTTCATAAAGTTCCCAGTGGAAGAATTCCTTCAGGTATCAGGATATAGGCCTATTCATACCACAAGGATATACTGGGTGCTGTCTTTTTTCTCATTTTCACTTGCATATCTTTCCCCCTGGTCAGTCTGAGCATCACTGGCCTTGGTAAGAGGTGGGACTGAGAAAGCAAAAACAAGGTAATTTTTTTCATTTCCAAAATAGTTTCTTGAGATTCAAAAAGGAAGGCTTTAGGGCAGAAGAGTGCAGAGTTTAAGCCATACCCATAAAACTGGAAAGAGCATGGGAAGAAAGACAAGCTCACTCCTGCGTCAGGGTCACCTGGTCTGGCAGGGGAACAACTAGACCAGAAGTGTGACGTTACAGGAGATGGGAATTTGGCAGGGAGCACTAGAATGAAAAGGACCAAAGCTGGCTTAAATAGGGAGAGCCGGGAAGCCATAGGAATCTGCTGGTCAGTGCCTGGAAGGCCTCCACCACTGCCTGCAGACTATAGTCTACCATATAAATGAGCACTCCAAGACAACTGGGTCAAGAAGCCAGCTTAGCTATATATACCTGCATAGCACCTGTGAATTGCCCATTGACCCTACAGAAGAAAGTCATCTGCTATGACTTGAGATTTATCTGAGCCCCATCAAACTCTTCTTCTAGCATACCCCCATTTTCTCAGTGACCTGAGACACATAAACCTCACAGAAACCACGGGTAGGATGGGAGAGAAAGCCCCAGAAATGGGCCCTAAGAAAGGCTGGGCAATGGGGAAACATGCTCTTGTTAAAACGTAGAAAATGCTCAAGTCACCCTATCTCTTATAGTCAAGATTTTGGTATCCAGAGTGAGCAATACTAAATCTGCAGTCCTCCTCGCCTGATTACATCTTGACACCACTGTGTCACACATTGGGCATGCATGGGTCTACTATGGACATACAGCGTAAAGGCCATTTGACCTGGGCTGGTAAAGGAAGCTTGGTCTTCTCAGCTTCTCTGAAATCTCAGCCTTTTGCAACTATCCAGTTAGCCAAGTATTTTTGGATGCCTACTGGGTGCCCAGTTGCTGAGGATACAGGGATAAGCAAACTACAGCTCCTGTCTTCAAGGATGGAGAAGCCATAGGCACCTTCACAGAGCTCGCAGTCCTCCACCAATAGCCATGTTCTGATAGCCAACTCCAGGTCAGGCTCTACGCTAAGTGCCAGACATCGGGCATGTCACTTAATCCTTAAAATATGTTAGTAATTTGCTCAAGGTCACACAGCTGTACTGATGATAAACTCATGGAGAAGTGGTTCTATCTTTTCCTTGCCAGAGGAGATAAAAAGAATTAAAAAGTCATTTTTTCCTTTTCTGAACAAATAGCCAAGGAAGAAAATTAACATAACTTCTGTTTTTGTGTATTTGATTTGGTTTGGTCTTTTTCTTTCTTTTCTTCTCTTTGTTTCTTTTTCTTCTCTCAGATGAGGAGAGGCGGCTCTCACCTGTAAGGTGAGGTGTGGTGAGGCACGGTGTCTCACCAGTAATCCCAGCACTTTGGGAGGCTGAGGTGGGAGGACCATCTTGCAGCCAGGAGTTTGAGACAAGCCTGGGCAACATACTGAGACCCTATCTCTTTAAAAAAAAAAAAAAAAAAACCAAGTGTGGTGGCACATGCCTATAGTCCCAGCTACCCAGGAGGCTGAGGTGGGAGGATCACTTAAGCCTAGGAGGTTGAGGCTGCAGTGAACCAAGATTGCACCACTGCACTCCAGCAACAGAGCAAGACCCTGTCCTCAAGTAAAAAATAAACAATATGCAATTTAAAAAAGGAAAGAGAGGGGAGAGGTGACCCATACTGAGATGTTACGTGTTTTCCTTGAGATTGGGGGAAGAAACTGGTTTAAAAGTCTCTGATGATAGAGACCTATGGCACCAGATAGTGGATAATGAGGCTTGGGCCCAGAGAGAACACAAGGTGACAAGCTGCGGGAGCCTCTTCCAGGACGCCCTGGCCCAGGGCTGGGATGGGGGACGATGAGGAGCCCCCTTCAAAATGGTACTTTGCAGGCCATGAGCAATTATTCCTTCATAGTGGATCCAAGGCCAGAAACATTCCTTTAGATCTTGCTAATTACCTAATTCCCAGGGCTTCCTTATGTCCTCAAAAAGGAAAGAAAGAACCCCTCACTCCCCCCTGCTGCCCCACCAAAAAAGACATAACTAAGAATGGGTTGCCTGCCAGCCCTGGCAGGTGGAGAGCCAAGCCAGATTTATTTGCTTTAGAAAAATAAAGAAAACGTGACGCTGCTCACACCCAAGTGTCTCAGAGCAAATCCGCACAGGTTCCAGCTGGTGCTGGGAATTCACGCACCCAACCTCCCTCAAAAGAACGTAGGGCTTCACAGGGCTCTGCCCCATTAGAGAACGACCCTTTCCCCCACTAAAACCATCATTTCTGGCTCTGGCATTGATGAAGGCACAACACAGCTGGCAAAAGTGCAATAATTAACCCGAGCACTCCTGAAAGACGATCACAATAATTTATATTTCTCCACCGCCCTCCATCCCCCGACGAGCTTTCCAGATTTTATGGCCATGACTCACCTCCGCTACTGCTGAGGGGCAGCTCCAAGGGAACGGGCTCACTCACACCACACCGCTGTTTAGGCAGAACTTAAAAAAAAGAAGAAAAAAACCACCTAGCTAATTACAAGTGAAACGCTCCCTGTCACGAGCAGGCCAGCTGACTTCATGCCTAGGCGGCAGAACTGCGATAAAACTCCCAAGTTGGTCCTTATATTTTTTAAAAGTCAGATTGCTCAGCCATGATCTCACAGCCCTGCACCCCAGCCAGTGGCCCTGAGCCAGTCTTTGAAATATGACCTCAGACGGGGCTGGTGACGGAGTAGTCCTTTTTGGCAGGGTTCATCTTAAGTCAGTTTTCCTATACGGTCTCATCCTTCTCGAGCTGCCTGGGAAGGCCCGTGGCCTCCCCATAATCCCCAGCACCAACTGCTTGCTTGACCCAATGGCGAGGCCACCAACTGTCCCGTGTGACAGCACCATACTTCTCCCGGCAATCCACCCTTCTTGTACTCCTGCACGTTTCTGTCTGCTACCAGACACCTGGCTCTTAGCCACAGTCGCTCCTGTAGTGCGATTCAACTCCATTCAATCAGCAAATGTCTACTTGGAGGCATGATAGCGTCGTGGCCTAGAACACAGCATTTGAATTAAGAAATAATATGGCTTTGTATTCCACCTCTCTCCATTACTAGCTGCATGAATGTGGGCAAGAAATTTAATCTGAGCCTCATCTTTCTCATTTGTAAAGAGGAGGGAAACGACACATACCCCATGCAGCTCTTCATGTAGGAATCAATGCATAACATGGTGGTGAAGGCAACAAATTGTAGATGACATCCTACCAGCAACAATGATGGCCTTCTGGGTGGGGTGGACATCATGTAGAATCCTTCACATTTCAAAGGAGTGCTCTTGTTCAGTGCTCCAGATGGCTAAAGTTTTCTAGTGTTTCCAGGCTTTATGGTCCTAAATTCCTTTGGACGTCATTCTGGGACTCTCTCTATCGCTATATGACCAAAATGTTCCACGAAGATAGTGTCAGAAAGAAGACGGAGTCCTGCCATCAGCTCATACTCTCACACTATATCATTTTCCTTTGGGAGTTAACAGAGAGGGCTCTGCAATCCGGCTTCCCAGATTCTCCCAGTTCAGTCTGACTTGATGTATAAGCGCTCAGGAGGCTGCCTGGCGTGGAAGACTCACCAAGTACTAGATTTGCAGCAAGGAACTGTAAATTTAAGTCCCAGCTCTGCCACTTTCCAGCTGTGCGATCTTCAGGCAGTCATTCACCCTCTGTGAGTCCCATTTTGTTTCTCTGTATACAAAGTCTATCATCCATACTCACTGTGAGGATCATATGTAAAAATGGAAGAAAGAGCACATTATGTAATACTAAGTAGGAGAAACAAACTGTCCGGTAGCAAGTGCTCCCCTGCAAAGAAATCACCACCTGCCTCAGAGTATCTCAATTCAAATCAACAATTGCTGTGCTAGGCTTCGAAGCAGAGGAACTAAAAGGAAGGATTTTAGCACTCTCCCCCCAAGAATCTCTCAGACAGGATGAGAAATCTACCCAGATGCCATCTGGGTTCCCGCAAGCCACCCTGCAAAAGAAATGGCATTGAACTCACCAGAAACTACACTCTTCACCTTTCATGGGTACCAAGCCCTCTCTACACTCCCTGCAGGCAGCTGACAGGTGAGCTCTTCATGTTTCTTTGGCCCACCCACTCCTGGGTCACCTGGAATGCCACCAACCCATGAGTCAATGCCTTCTCTGGTTCCACAGAAATTCTTCTTGCTTCAGGAATTTTATTTTTACTGAAGTTTTGGGGGATCTCAGGAAGAAGGAACATTATGCGGGACACATCATACTTCGCCATCTCCCCGAATGCTGCTCCGTCCCCTGCCACTCAAGTACAACTACAGACACCCACTTGGGTTGTGTCATGTATCCTCATCTCAGCTCTCCTGGGCTCAGCATCTGCTGCCAGAGAGACTCACATTCTCGACAAACATGGGTGAAACTCTCATGTCACGGTCTAAGAAAGTAAAGCTCCCTCAGTAATATCACAAAAAATGCAAGAACTCCTGGAGTATCAATCAGAATGTAAGTATATGCAAAAGCCGTAAGATCAGCAGTACAAATGTACAGAGGTGAGAGTGACTTCCCAGCTGACTGTGGCATCAAGAACTACCTCTTAACCAGGCCTTGAAGAGCAGGCCAAATGCAGCACCCTCAACAGCAGAAACAGCATGAGCGAAATCACAGGGTCCAGGTGGGGATGTCACCAGCATCCTCCCCAGACTCCTTCAGGGTCACTTAGCTTAAGAAAAGGCAATCTCCATGAGGTAGAGCCTGGATCTGCTGTAGTTTACAGGATGGTTTGGAGTTAGGTCTCAGCTAATATTTCAAGGTTGCTTTGTCTTGGTTTGTTCCATAGACATTTATGTCCACAGAGACCTCTCCTGGATAGATTCAAATACACATGGACCCTTGGCCTGACCCGCTTAGTCTCATCCCCACCTTTGGCACCATTAGGAGCACCTCCTTTTGACATCACTTCTCTGAGAGAAATCTGAAGAAGACAAAAGGACAAATATGTCCTCTACTGTTTATGAAATCCATTTTCCTAAAGCTAGAGTAGAAGTGGAATGTACGACACAGGCTTTTCTCTGGGAGCCTTTTCCAGAATAAACCCTATGCATGGGGGCATACAGAGACCTCAATTACAATGAAAAAAAATGTATCAAAAATTTTCATTTGGGGAGGCTGATTTTAAGTGGAAACCTCTTAACCTTTCAGCTAGACTCCATAAATGGATTGCAAAAGCCCCATTAAAAAAACCCACAACAACACAAAAACCTATGGAGGGAATGGGCACATATTTTCTAACCCCAATATGCCACTTCAAACACCCTGTCAGGTCACATCACTCCAAATGAGAAAAAGAAATACAGTATCTTTGAAAAGAAAGCTGAGAAGGTGAAGGGGGCCTGAGGTAGTAGAAGGAAACGGGGGAAGATTACAAGTGACAGGAGTTTCCAAAGAAAGAGATTAAGATAACAGAAGTCTGTGCGGGAGCGGTTGGAACACGGGGACAAGGGAGAGGTGGAGAAGCCGAGGTGGCATGTGGAGGAGTAGGAAGTGGGTACCTGGGAGAAGGGAAGGGGTCCTCACCTGGAGGAAGGGAGCTCTTATACAGATTATGCTGTGGCTCTGGGCATTCAAATGTAAATCATAAATCACAGGTTGGTGTTAACAGCAAGTGAGGCCTCGTGGTGTCTTCCTCCTGTAATCCCAGCACTTTGGGAGGCCGAGGTGGGCAGATCACTAGAGGTTAGGAGCTCCAGACCAAACTGGGCAACATGATGAAAAGCCCGTCTCTTCTAAAAATACAAAAATTAGCCAGGTGTGGTAGTGGGCACCTGTAATCCCAGCTACTCAGGAGGCTGAGGCAGGAGAATGGCTTGAACACAGGAGGCGGAGTTTGCAGTGAGCCGAGATCATGCCACTGCACTCCAGCCCGGGTGACAGAGCGAGACCCTATCTCAAAAAAAAAAAAAAAAAAAAGAGTAAGTGAAGGAAAAGGGCATCTTGAAGGCTCTGATTTTTGTGTAATGCCGGGTGGTGACACAGATGCCTAGAAATATGGTGGCCATATGCACAGGAGATGGGGGACATGCCCACCAGAGACAGGGAGCTGAAGACAGCCTCAGTCACTACACTCTTCCCCGACCCCTGATCTGTGAGTCAGATTTCTAGCTCAGGCAGAGATGGGTTGATCCCTCTCCCATGGAGGGGTTGTCTAAGTGCTCCCCTGGCCAGCTGTGTTTAGGCCAGTGGCCATCTGGGAAGCAATCAGAGCTCTGAGGCCACTAAGCAATCTACAATGCAAGTCAGAGACCAAGCGAAGGGGATGGTTGTGGCCAAGTGGACAAGCAGTGCCCTGGCTCTTGTTCCCGGCACGCCCTGACACCGGGCTCCTGGGACAGCAAGACCAGCTCCAAGGTCCACCTGCTGGAGTACTTCTTGGCCTGGTTCAGCCTGGCAGGGCAGAACGTTCTAGGGAAAAATCCTCAGGGCCAGCCTCTGAGCTGGGGGAAAGATGAGCTGGCTGCCAAACCTAGCAAAGCTGCACACAGATTCCCCAACACGGCCAGACTTCTAGACAGTATCCTTTAGTTCACCTCACTCATTTATTCATTTACTTCATTATTCATTCAACCAATAGAGCAGAGTCTGCGGCATAACTCAGGCTCTGGAGTCAGGCAAAGCTGTGTTTGCACTAACTGTACCACTTCCTAGCTGTGTGTCCTTGGACAAGTTACACAACCTCTCTGCCTCAGTTTTCTCACCTGTTCCAGAGAGATTATCATACAATTATCTCAGTGTGTTGCTGTGAAGATTAAATGAGGTAGGGTATTCTGTTCAGAATCGGAGCAGAGTAAATACTTTGTAAATGGCCACTTTTGTTCTTGTTATTGCCATTACTGTTGTTATTAGTTGTATTACATTAATTTCAAAAGTGTGAAGGTAGAGAATGCTTCTTCCTCACTCCTGACAATTTCTCCTACGTGGGAGAGGTCCCACTTCACTCCTGGTTTCTCTTTGTCCCCTGACTTACTCCCACCAGGGGAGAAGTGGTTTTCTTCTTCTGATAAATCTGGAACGAGAAATTGGGTATGTGCCACCCAGCCTCTGTCTTTTCTCTTCTCTTGGGAGTGAGGCTGCTGTCAAGGAGGACGTCCTGCTGCCCCTCCATACACGTCCCACAAAGGCCTGTCCAGAGCTGCTGCGATTGAGAGGTAATATTTTTTGGGTTGGGAATTCGACATCAAGAAATCTACCCAGAGCACAGATATAAGCTACATTTTCCAGCATCCAATTAATGAGTAAAAAAGTGATGCTCCATTTCGGTCTTCGTGTGCCTAGTCTTTTGTTTTAGTTCACGAACAGTTCAGAATCCTAGGAAAAAAAAAGGTGCTGTTTACTGGGTGCCCTCTCAAATCCCAACAATTGTAAACAATTACATGCATACAAACAGCGGAGATTTGACCACCTGGGTTCAAAGAAAGAGTTCAAAGGGAGAAGTGAATTCAAATCCACAGATTTTTTTCTTCCCTTGAATCCCACCAGCGTCCCCCTCGACATGCCAAATGCTTGATGATCCTGTGATTTCCAACAGAAATTTACAGTTTCATTACGTAAAAGACAAAAAAGGGCTCCTTGCCCACTTACTCTTCTTGACCTGTGCCCCTTCCTGGAGCCAAGGTTAGCCGTTTTCATGAGTACTGCTTACTTTTTGTTTAGATCATCCTTTCCTACTGAATTCCAGATCCTTATCCAGGCCCTCATGCAGGAAAGGGCTTCTTTCATGTGGGTTTTTATTTTTTTAATAGGCTTCTAGGGTTGAGCTACCTTTGGTAAACTAAGTCTTTGGCTCCCTGGTGATCACGAGAAGTTTCATTCGTGCAGGCTGACTTTTGTTTGGAAATGGTGATTGCATGAATCGAGAGAGATTCTGAGATTAGGGGGGCCAGAGCATTCCAGCTCAATAAATCAATCCCTTTTTAATTGTGGCCCTGTCAGCCAACATTCTTCCAGAGACAAGAGGGCAGGGAGCTTGTTAGAGTGATTCCCCCACTCCCATTTCTGTGCCTGATCTCACTGTAAATTAGATGGAGCTGCGGCAAGGGAGAGCTGTCTGTCCCAGTCCCAAGAAAGAAGCCACTAGATCGTCAATACGTTTGACACCAACTCAGAACTTTTGAGAAATTTCAACCTGGGTGTCCATCTTTGCATAGAAAACCAAGTTCTAACCCCATTAGGCAAAACTGACCGGCTCACCTTGCATATTTCTAATGCCTTTAAGTTAAAGATCATTGGTTACATTTTCCAAGTTGCCTCCAAAAGTTGGTAGTCAATACGGTTTCTATTGGGTGTCTAAATTTACCTTTCCTCATTGGTGCTCATAGCTCTGTTGTTCTTCTAGAAATATGCTGACAGTAGATTTACCCCCACAAGATGATTGAAATCCCATGTGATTCACAAAACCCAGCCATCTGAGCAGTGTTTGTTTTTAAATGTCAATGACCTAGAACCTTCATCTGCTACTCAAATTTTAACATATATGCAAATCCCTGGGAATCCGGTGACCACTTCGATTTTAATTCAAGATTTGTGAGTGGGGGCCCCACAGCCTGCATTCCTCACAAGCCCTCAGGTGATGTCAATGCCGCCAATCCATGGACCAGACTTTGAGTAGAAAGGTCTAGAATCCACTTATACTTGCACCTGGATAACATTCAAAATCTGTAACGTTGTCTCCTTTGGGCTCTGTAGTCTCACAGACCTGGACAAGGTACTTAAACCCCATAGGCCTACTTTCTTCATCTATATCTCGTGAGACAATGCATGAACGTACTTATAATAGTGCCTCGCACGGAGTGGGCACTTAGTAAATGGCACTGTTGAACTGCATCAGCATCAGTATCATCTAGATCAGGGTGGGCAAGCTGCAGCCTACAGCCTTATCTGTCCTGCCACCTGTTTTTAGAAATCATTTTATCAGAACACGGCCATGCTCGCGGATTTCCACATTGTCTCTGGCTGCTCTTGCACTGCAATGGCAGAGTTGAGAAGCTGCAACAGACACCTCGTGGGGCCCACAGCCCAACATACTTACTACTTGGCCTCTCAAAGGAAAGGTTTGCCAACCTTTGATCTGTATCACTTATTCAACAAGAAAAAATACCTATTAAGCATCTATTGTGTACTGGGCCCTGGAGATAAAAAGTTTCTTCCCCCTGAAAGACATCAGCATCTAATAAATATTTAATTAATCCATGTGATATCCCCAACACACCCTTGCCTCCATGTACACATCTTTAAAATGAAAATCATTACAGCACCTACTTCAGAGTGTTGCCACATGGGCTTATGGAGTTAATGAATGTTAAATGCTTAGGATAATACCCAGAACACATTAAATGTTTAATAAATCTTAGCCATTATTATCATTATCCTTATTGGTGTTTTCATGCAAATTTTACACCCACAGGGGAGGTTTATTACTGCTCTTTTATAGATGTAGAAATTGTTAGCAGTCAGAATCTTGTTCTTATTAATCTGAAGCTGCCCTATGCAGTCAGACCACAGATACCTCCCCATCGTCTTTTCCTCAGTCCTCTCTGACCGTGTGGCTCAGGACAGTCCTCAAGTTCAATACAGTAATAATAATAGAAATATCACCAGTAGCTAATGCTTTCTGAGAGCCAGGTACAGGTGCATGCGGAATGCATGATCACGATAAATCGCAGGCTGTGAGGTAAGTACAACTGCTGCTTTCTGCACACACACATTTGGAAACGAAGGCTTCTATAGACCTTGTAACACAGCTGATGAGTGATAGAGCCAGGATTCGAACCTAGTTGTATGTGAAGAATGGTCTGACTTTAAGACTCACAACACAACCCCTGTACTCTGCTGCAAACATCAGAGAGTGAGTGGGCTGGCAATAAACACCTGAGGTATTCTCGCAAAGGGCAGGTATTATTCCAATGCTGAGCAACAAACATCACACCCACAAGAACTGGCAAAAACCTTCCCAGGCCTTCGGTTTGTCGGCAGCAGCTGAGGCAATCACACAGCTGCATTGGCATCTGCTCCAGGAGTACAAACCAGAAACCAAAGGCAAAGGATGGTCAAAGCTATTCAAAAGATGGACTGACCTGACGTAAGAAGCACAGGCTTTGGGTTTTAATCCTGGTTGATGAACATACCTTAGGACTGGGCCTGGCCCTCACCCTTGTGAGTACACAGTGAAGTAGCTGTGTACATTTTATATAAGGTTATATGATGGAAAGCTTTGAAATCAGAGACCAGGGTTCAAACCCCAGCTCTAGTCATTACTAGCTGTGGTTCCTTGAAGCAAATTCTTACAAAAGGGGACTCAATTCCTTTTCTGTACAATGCGACCCATGACAGTGCCAACTTTGTAGAATCATTGTGAAGACAGGCTGACATAAGGAATGTCACATGTGTAGCAGGTACAGTGCCACCAACTAAGCCAGCAAAGAGTATCATTTGTTTTTATTTTTATGACCCACCCCAGTCCCAGGGTCTGGTAAGTCTCCACTAAATGTTACTTCCTTTCCGTTCTGTTTTTCTTGATATAAAAACCTGACTGCAGACATATGCAACAAGTCCTTCCCATTTTAAACCAACCCTTCACATCTTTTGGATGAATTGCTTCCTCAAGCTCAATTTTATGGCAAGACAGAGTAGATTTCTTCTAAGAGTAAGTGGATTTAAAATATGTCATTGCATGTAACATAAATGCTTGAATCACCTTTTCTCCACTGACTTTCATTTTCATTTAGACATGCTCTGCTTTCATTGCTGATTGATCTGTATTCAGCCAGCAAACCTTCATTGAGCACCTACTGTGTGCCTGATACTGTTGTCAGTACCAAGATACAGAATCAAATGAGGCAGAAAGCAGGCCACTCCCATGAAGGTGATGTTCTAATGGGAAGAGACAGACAAAAAGCACGTGAACAAGGAGATCATGTAACTTCTCATTGTGCTCTGAAGCGAATAAAGCAGGATTGTGTGAAAGCACCATAGGTAAGAGGGGGAATCAGCTTTAGACTGTGTGGTCATGGAGACCCTGAATGATGGGAGAGACAAGGCAGGCAAAGGTGGGAAAGAATATTCCAGGTAAGCAGGATGGTCAGTGCAAAGAGTGCAGAGTGGAGAAGAATCTGGCCTTTCCAGAAACATACAGACATCCAGGTGGCCAGAGCAAAGGAGGAGATTCAGCTAGACAGGGCTAAAAAGTGAGGGGCAGGGGCCTGGTCAAAGAAGTCCACATGAGCTATGGGAAGGAGCATGGATCTTTTTCCAGGAGTAATGAGAAGCCATTTGAATTTACAGTAGGGAAGGAATGTGATCTGATTTTACTTTTAGAGCCATCACTTTGGTTGTATGTGGAGAATCAGCTGGAAGAGGCTGAATGGAAGCAGAGAGACCAGTTAAAAAGCCACTAACTGGTCTAACTGCAGGTGAGAGGAGATGGTTACATGAACAATGGCAACAGACAGAAGCAGACAGATTCTGGATATTTGTACCAAGTCAAGCTGACTTGCCTAGCTGAATGAGATTGAAGAGAGAAAGGTGATCTTTTTACTGGCAGCAGGCCTTAATGTTTGTATCGATCTGCAATTTGATCAAGACTTTGATCTGCTCCATGACAGCATCTGTTAACTCTGATCTTGACCTGAGTTAAGGGCAGTAGTAAAACCAGTTTTAAGTGCTCAGTGATCACTTTAGCAGGAATGGCCTAAAGGGTGAATATTTATGTCTGGAGATATTTATAGACACCAGTGCACCTAAATGCCACTCAGGACAGGTGCTAGTCAAATCTCCTTGTTGCTTCTTCATCCTGGGAAGCCCATACTACCGCAGGCAGCTCTTTCTGCCACTGATGCAACAGAAAGAGCAAAGGTTTGGACCCCAGAGGGGCCTGAGTTTCTTACCTGAGATCTCCTCACCTGGCAACTGCAGGATGGTAGTCTAGGTGCTTAATTTCACCGAGTCTCAGTTTCTGATCTATAAAGCAGGAGCCTCCAGAAGTAATGAACACATGCCACCCAGCACATCATCAGTGCTGTGTAAACTCTAACAGCATCTCGTATCTTTGCTCTTAGTAACCAGTGGTTTGATTAGCTTTTCTGCATTTTCTCAGAGCTACCACTCCCTGAGGCAGGTTTTGCTCAGTAAGATAAGTGTCCTAGGCCACCACCCACACCTTTCCCACTTGACTTGCTGTGTTAGTCTGAGTCCTCCAAGAAGCAGCCATTAAGAAAGGATTAAATGTATAAGGTTTTTATTAGGGAAAATGCCTGTGAGGGAAAATGGGAAGGGAACCTGGTAAGGCTGGGAGCTGTCAGATCACATTGCAGGTCTGGCCTTGAGTGAATGGGACAGAGAAGAAGGGTGAGTAGAAAGGTTCTAGAGTTCCAAGCTATCTAAGAAGATTTTGGCAAAGTCATCAGAGTCCTCAAGGCAAAGTCAACCTTCAGAGGAGGCTCGTGTCTTATGACTACTCTGCATTCTTTCTACCAGCCCTTCCTCTCTTCATTTCCTTCCTGTCCAGCATAGACCCTGTATTAGTCCATTCTCACACTGCTATAAGGTTATACCAGAGACTGGGTAACTTATAAACAAAAGAGGTTTAATTGAGTCACAGTTCCACATGGCTGGGGAGGCCTTAGGAAACTTACAATCATGGCAGAAGGGGAAGCAAACACGTCCTTCTTCACATGGCAGCAGGGAGAAGAAGAATGAGTACCCAGTGAAGGGGGAAACCTTATTAAAACCTCAGCTCTCATGAGAACCAACTAAATATCACAAGAACAGGACAGGGGGAAACCACCCCCATGATTTAATTATCTCCACATGGTCCCTCCCATAACACGTGGGGATTATGGGAACTGCAATCCAAGATGAGACTTGGGTGGGGACATAGTCAAACCATATCAGACCCCATGGTCCATCACGGGATTCAGGCACTAGCTGGGAGCTGTTTTTGGGAGGCACAACTTTGGCCCAAACACTATGATGGCTTTCAGAGCCCAGTAGCAGGGCCCTCAGTCAATGACACTCCATGCAATCAGGGATTTGTGAGGGGCATCTCGCTGAGGCAATGCTTGCTGAATCCAAAATCAAGGACTTCACTGGTTTAAAAAAGTTGAAGAAATCAAGCAATAGATAAACAGTGTTAGGGAGTTGCAAAATGCCAGACATTGCACCATGTTCCCATCCTCCAGTACCCTTTCCTTGAAGGCTCAACTCCCTCTCTATGGTAACCAGTGGCGTTTCTCCTACACTTTGAGAGTTTATGAGGAGCTTTTGTTCTTCTCTCACAACTTGGTCCATAAAGTGTGAACTCTCTGTAACACTGTGGGTCACTCAGAGAGCCATTCCCTTCACCAACTTTCTTGTGCCTCCTCAAGGCAGGAGTGGTGACCTGATGTCATGTCTGGACAGAGACTTTCATCCACTGAGCTGCATTAACCAAGAGGGGGTCTCCGCATGAAGAGACATTAACCAGGAGGCCACCACTCCCTTGCAATGGATGAGGCATGGGACAGGGCAGTTTCTTCCAGGTTGCTGCTGAGGGGGCAAGACTGGCTCTGCAGATTTAACTCACCTCCTGAGGGATGAGTCTAGGCACTAGAATTGGAGGAGCAGAAGTAGAAAGTCTAATTTGAGCTTCTGCTCTAAGCCATATTCTCCAATCCAACTCCAGGTAATAAAAGGGGGACTCTGAACCCTTATTTATCACTCATTTCTATTTCTCAGATTGAATAGAATCAATTGGAAGAAAGAAGTATTATTAATTGGCACCTCAAATCTCAGTGATGTCACACCTGAGATACTTGGATTATTGGCCAAGGATAGTTTCTGTTGATACTACTGTTTGTGTGGTGGGATGCATCAACACTTCTTGAGCCTCTTCTCTAATCTCAACTCCAAGTGGCTTTCCAAATGAGCCTTTTTCAGTGGTGGTCATGATTACTGTCTCTCTCTCAGCCTTTTGCACCACTTGCAGTCACTTGCCTCCCTTTCCCCTGCAAGCTTAAAGCCTTAGAAATGCTAGGAAGAAGAAGATTCCAACAGAAATTTCTTCTTCTCGATGACATACAGGCTCCTCCCCCATGTACAGTTGGGCATTCACACACAAGAACTGTAGTTATTAGTTTGTAAAGTTTCCATCCTATCAGGGAGCTCATCCTACAGCCCTCTGGTTCATGGAAGATCTGGCACATGGTGCTGACTCCTTCCTCCCCTAAGCGTTGCCACCATCCTAGGTGACTATTACATGCACGAGGATAATCGGATAATCCCCTACATCCTTTGACCTTGGTCTCTACCTCCCTCCATGCACTTCTGTCTCAATCATTCATTGATTGGCCTTTCGGTAAAACTTTGCTCAATGTCCAAAGTATTCCAGTCATTATATAAAGTAATAGAGCAGTTTTGCTTTGTTTTGTAACTCATGATCATTTTCCCTTGAGGAGTTCATGGCTGAGTTGAGGAAAGCCACAAAGTCAATCATTCCTTGACTTCAGGAAGCACATCTCCACTTCTGAAGTCCTCAAATCAGACATCTTACTTTCTCCCCAAAGCCTGACATTTCAGAAGGCATTTGTGGATGGGGCACAGACCTCTTAAATGATAACTTTCTGGGGTGTTTGTTAAATATGCCTATCATTGACCCCACCTCAGACTTACTGAGTTAGACTCACTAAAGACGTACTCAGAAATCTGCCCTTTTAACAAGCCCCTAGATGATGCTTATGCATGGTTGAGTTTGAGAACTACCATCTGTCAGTTCAGCCTGATATTACCCTCACCACACCTGTCCCTCGAATGCACAGAGCCCTCACGTCTTTGACTCTTCTGTTTTCTCTCTACCAGAATCTCCTATCTTCACTTCCTTTCTGTCCAACATAGACACCACAGTCCATCATGTTATCCCTCTCGTCAATTCCAATTTCCTTGCCTAACTGGGCTAGCTTTGTCCAGCAAATCCCAGCCTTGGGCAATCCAACTACCTTTTCCATCAGTGCTCATTGACTCATTTATCCTTTCAGAACAATTTTGCTCAATGCCCAAAGTATTCTAGTCATTATATAAAGTAATGGAGTAGTTTTTGTTTGTTTGTTTTTTAACTCATGATCATTTACCCTTGAAGAGTTCATGGCTGAGTTGAGGAGAGTCAGAAAATCATTTTGATATATTGTGCTAAGTTCAGGACTAGAAGTAAGCCCAGGGCACTGGGTTGGAGAGGTACAGCAAGATCAGGAAAGCCCGCTTGGAGATGTCTCAGAAGAGTCTTAAAGAAATGATGAAAAGGAGGTAGACAGACAAAGAGGAGGGGGTGCATTCCAGTGAGAGGTCAGTGTGAGCAAAGGCAGGATGTGAGAACAGCATAACAGGTGTGGGACATGAAAAGCAAGTCAGTGCTGCTGAAGCGTGAAGTTCATGGCATAGAGTGGTGAGAATATTTTCCAAACAAAAACTCAGGATATATGACCCCAATGAGGTGGAATGTTCCAAATCAGGAATGTCTCAGAAAATACCAGAGATGATGTCACCAATACACCGGGTAGTTAAGGCTCAATCTGCCACCTCCTTTACATACTCCTGTCCCTACAAGCCCTCAACTCCTTACTAGAATACACCAGACAATAAAACTCACTGTGCAAGATTACGGGAGACCCTTTTCATGTCAACCCTAGTGTTATTGTAACAGTGAAAGATAAAAATATCAACAGGGGGATTGGTTAAATTTACTGGGGTATGTTTAATTACATCATATGCCATTATATTAGACTTCATTTACTAACAATAACATGAGAAAATCCTCACTTGAAATTATTTTAACTAAATCAGGTATATTCATATGTTAAGAGTGACCTCTACTTAAAAAAATAAGTCTATGTGTATCAGGCAATATAATATAATATCATCATAGAACAAATAAATGAAAATAATTGTTAAGTTCCCATTTTTTTCTAGTCCCATTCTATTCTCCATGCCACAGTCAGATTGATATTTCTAAAATGCAAACTTAACCTGCCAAAAACCCTTCAAAATCCAAACTCCTTTATCATGGAGGCTGAAGCTCAATATCCTCTGGCCCCTTTCCCACCGCCACCCTTGTTTGCCATCTCTCTTACCTCCAGACCTATACACACGCTGTTCCTTCTCCTGAAATACCCTTTCTCATTCACCTCAGCCACTTGTCTGCTTGACCAGCTCTGCTCATCCTTCAGGATGCAACTTAGATGTAACTGAGTATAGGAAGCCTCCTCTGACCATCACCAGTTTTAAGTTGTACCCAGAACCCCTTCTACATACTCCCATGGCACCCTGTGCTTTCCCATAGCACTTTCCACACTGTATTGGTGTTGTCAGCTGACTTTTTTCTATGCTCCACTAGAATTTAACTTCTATGTTGCAGAAGCCATATTCATCTTGTAAACACACACACACACACACACACACACACACACAATCTGTATTAATTATCTATTGCTGCAAAACAAATTATCCCAAAACTTAGTGGCTTAAACCAGCAAACATGTATTGTCTCACGCAGTTTCTGAGAAACCAGAAACATACTCACAGTGTGATTCTTGTTCAGGGTCTCTCTGGAGGTTGCAGTCAAGATGTTGGCCAAAGCTGTAGTCATCTGAAGGCTTGAGTGGGGCTGGAAGATCCACTTCCAAGATGGCTATTGGCTGGAAGTCTCAGTTTTTCACCACATGCATGTGTTCCAGACATGGCAGCTAGCTTCTTCAAAGGGAGAGCAAACCAAGAAAAAAAAGCAAGAACATAACAGAGTTTCAATATCTATTTTAGTCCCATTTCGTACATAAGGAAACACAGAGAAGAGAGGAACACAGGTAATGTGCTTCCTCTGTGAGAGGATCACACAGCTAGTTAGCATCAGACGCAAGGTTTGAACCAGGCAGCCTATCTTTAGAGGTACTGCTCTTAACCATCATGCTACACTGCCTCTCTAAGCAAATCAGTATATATTTCCTAGATAGAAGAAACTGCTATTTGTTAGGAGCCATGTGTTAATATATGCTTCCCTAAATGAGCTCATTTTTAGTTCATTCATACTATACGCCAAGCACTATGCTACACGCTTGAGATATCGTTTCAGTTATACACACATCTATAATCCACATTGCCCCCAAGACACTTACAATGTTCCAGGGCATCCATGGCTTGGAAAGAGAATGGCAGCCAATGGCAACCCTTAGCCTTGGAAAGCTGGCCTCAAGATCCAATTTCTTGGGAAGGGCCAGGTCTCTCTGGGAGGCCACCTGAGCTAAGCTCCCTCAGGCCAGCAGGTCCAGCATCACTGTGGCTAAGGCAGCCAGCTTGCCCCAAGCACCTCCCTCTGGGAGATTAGGATGGAGCCTGGGTGTGCAGGGTGAGGCTGACAGCTGTGATTTGGGCTGGATGATTTCACTGGAGAACCATTCTGCAGCTGCCTTGCCCAGGCTATTAGAACCCTTAGAGGGGAGACAGCCCAGCAGTGAAATCACCACTGAGGTACCAGGCACAATGGCACCTTTGTAAGATGTAGCTTGTGATCTCATGGGCCCAAAACACTGGGCCATGATCCATACCCCTGCCCAGCCCCACCCAGACACAGCACGGTGTAGCTTGCAATGTCCATGAGCTGGGATTAATCCTCTTCTCCAAACCTGGACTTGGAATTCACAAGAAGAAACCAGCAATATTTGCCATGGACAAATTTTTCAACTCTCTTCTCATGTTTAAAATCATAACAGGAGAACTTAAAAGTCCTTCCACTGAATTACTATTTGTTCCAGTTTAAATACAGGTGTTATTCACATTCCAATGCACCACAAATACTAAAGGCCCGTATTTTATTCTTTTATCAAACATTTTCCCTATCTTATTCGAAGAGGATTTAAGATTTAGATACACACAAAGCAGGAAGATCACATGAATTATGCTGGAGAGAAAAAAGAGAAATGAATACTGGAACATTAAATGGAGTGATATGGTTTAGCTGTGTCCCTACCCAAATCTCATCTTGAATTGTAGCTCCCATAATTTCCTTGTGTTGTGGGAGGGACCTAGTGGGAGATAATTGCATCACAGGCATAGGTTTTCCCATGCTCATCTCATGATCATATAAGTCTCACGAGCTCTGATGGTTTTAAAAAGAAGTGTTTCCCCATCATTCTCAGCAAACTGACACAAGAACAGAAAACCAAACACCACATGTTCTCACTCATAAGTGGGTGTTGAACAATGAGAGCACATGGACACAGGGAGGAGAGCATCACACACTGGGGCCTGTTGGGGGGGTAGGGGGGCTAGGGGAGGGATAGCAGGGGGTGGGGGGGATTGGGGATGGATAACATTAGGAGAAATACCTAATGTAGGTGACAGGGGGATGGATGCAGCAAACCACCACGGCATGTGTATACCTATGTAACAATCCTGCAAGACCTGCACATGTACCCCAGAACTTAAAGTATAATTTTAAAAAAAAATGCAAAAAAAAAAGTGTTTCCCTGCACAAGCTCTCTTCTCTTGTCTGCCACCATGTGAGACATGCCTTTCAACTTCCACCATGATTGTAAGGCCTCCTCAGCCACACCGAGCTGCAAGTCCATTAAGACTTTTTCCTTTGCAAATTGCCCAGTCTTGGGTATGTGTTTATCAGCAGTCTGAAAATGGACTAATACATAGAGCCAAGAACAAGGCAGATACTGGAAAGCATACCACAGAGTCCTTCACACTTGGTATGGATGGCTCTACTGCTGGCCCTGTGCTCCCCAGCAGACAAAGTGAAGACAGAAATGCAATCAAATTTAAAAATCAGTGTTCAGCATGTTTTTTTTTTTGGCTTATATATACTGAAGCTATTTTTCTTCAATAATTTTATTTTACAAAAATTATAATGTTCTTGAGATTAAAACCAGCCAGCATTCAAGAAAAACACAGCTACCAGAAAAAAAAAATAATTCCAAGATTTATCATAAGGAGGATGTAAGGTGAGGTAAGTAACATCCTTATAAAAATCTTTTGGTGCAGGCTAAGAGATTGGGTTGGATTATGTTATATGGCAAAGGTGATTAAACCTCTCTGCCTTGATTATGCTACTTTGTGTGTGACTCTGTCTTAGCAGACTGAAGAGAGATTCTCCTGCTAGTCTTGAAAAATCAAGCTATTATATGTGAACTCCCAACAGAGAGACCTATGTGGCAGGGAACTGTGGGTGGCCTCTAGGAACTAAAGACCTCAATCCTACAATCTCAAAAAGCTTAATTCTGCCAACAATCATGTGGCCTTGGATATGACTTCTTCCCAACGCAAGCCTCCAGATGAGAATGCAGCCCAGCCACCCACTTGGTAGCAACCTTATGAGACTCTAACCAGGGTACCCAGCTAAGTCATGCCTAGTCCCTGGTCAACTGAAACCAATAAATGTTTGTTGTTTAAGCTGCTGGCCCTTTACAGAAAAAGTTTGCTAACTTCTGCACAAAAGCATAATTCATAAAGAAAATGATTCTATAAGGTATATATGGGCTTTTGAAAGCATACACAAAGAGAAGTAATAAGAATGTTTGGAAGCCCTGCTCTGGGTCAGTACTGAAAGAGCCACTAACGTTGACATAAGAGAGTATATGACACAGCTGCGCAGGGCTCATGACGGCAGCTGAACCAGTTAGATTTCTTTAGTGGCAAACAACAGAAGTTGACTCTGGCTAGTTTACCCAGGAAAGAAATATATCTGAAGCTTATCAGATAATTTGTGGAATCAAAGAAAAGACCAGTGATTTATTCTCCAGAAAGGACAGAGACCAGGACAGTTCTGGGGGTCTAAATAGCAGAAGTGACTCACAGCTGCAGCAGGACTCTGTCACTGGAATTGCTGCACCTTAATTGCTGGGGTTATATTTTTTGCATCATTGAGTTCAAAATTCAAAGTCCCAAGAAAGAGAGGATCTGACTGGCTCAGACAAAGGAGAAGCAAGCACTTTTATTTAGCCTATCACGACTGCACAGAAGAGGGAAGAGATTCTTTCCCTAAAGAAAATCAGGATATTAGAGCTGGAAAATGGGGGGGAAGATGCTGAGCAGCCATCAGTGGTCACCACTGCAGCCTGGCCTCCATTCCTGCATCCTCACATCCCTGCATCCACATATCCTCCTGTCCCCTGACACTCATCCAGTCCAGAAACCTTCCAGATGTCTCTCTGCGAGTTTTTGCCATGTCTTCTTTTACACAGTGATGTTCACCTCTCTGAAACATCAGCTTAAAGGGGACAGAAATGATGCTCACATTCTTCACAGGCTTAACATCTGCTCAGTAAATAGTAAGTGCTCAAGAAAGCTATGTTCCATCAAATGAAAAGGCTTCTCCACAGCAAAGAAAACAATCAACAAAATGAATGAGCCACCTCTGGGTTGGGAAAAAAATATTTGCAAACTACAAATCTGACAAGAGATTAATATCCCAAGTATATAGAGAGCTCACACAACTTAAGAGAGAAAAAAAACATAACTCAATTGAAAAATGAGCAAAGGACTTGAGTAGCCATTTTTACAAAGAAGACATACAAATGACCAACAGGTATATGAAAAAAAAAAAAAACTCAACATCACTAATTAGGGAAATGCAAATCAAAACCACAAGGAGCTATCACTTCACATCGATTAGGATGGCCATTATCAAAAAGACAAAGGAGAACAAGTGTTGGAGAGGTGTGGAAAAAGGGAACCCTTGAATACTGTTACTGTTGATAGGAATGTAAATTGGTACAACCATTATGGAAAACAGTATGGAGATACCTCAAAAATTAAAGCTAGAGCTACTGTATGATCCAGCAATCTAATCCCACTTCTGGGTATATATCCAAAGGAAATGAAACTAGTATCTCGAAGTGATATCTGCATTTCCATGTTCATTGTAGTATTATTCACAATAGCCAGTATAAGAAAACAACCTAAGTGTCTTCCCACAGATGAATGGATAAAGAAATTGTGAGAAATATACATATATATACATATATATGTGATGGAATATTATTCAGCTTTCAAAAAGAAGAAAATTCTGCCATTTGTGACAACACAAATGAACTCCGAGGACATTATGCTAAGTGACATGAGCCAGACACATAAAGAAAATACTGCAGCATCTTACTTATATGTGGAATCTTAAAAAAATCAAACTCGTGGAAGCAGAGAGTAGAATAGTAGGGAATATAGAAGGAGATGTTGGTCAAAAGGTACAAAGTCACAGCTATGTAAGATGAATAAGTCTAGCGCTCCACTGCACAGCATGAGGACTTTAAGTAATAATATTGTATTAGTTCATTTTACACTGCTATAAAGAAATATTCAAGATTCGGTAATTTATAAAGGAAAGAGGTTTAATTGGCTCACAGTGCCACATGGCTGGGGAGGCCTCTGGAAACCTACAGTCATGGCAGAAGGGGAAGCAGCCACGTATTTCATGGCAACAGAATAGAGAAAGAGTGTGTGTAGGAGGAACTGTCAAACACTTATAAAACCATCACATCTTGTGAGAACTCACTATCACAAGAACAGCATGGGGGAAACTTCCCCCCACGATCCAATCACCACCCACCAGGTCCCGCCTCGACACATGGGGATTATGAAGATTACAATTCACGACAATATCTGAGTGGAGACACAGAGCCAAACCGTATCAAATACTAAACTGTATGCTAGAAATGTGCTAAGAGAGTAGACTTCAGGTGCTGTCACCACAAAAAAAGAAATAAAATTTAACCATGTGAAGACAAGGATATGTTAATTCACTTGACTATAATAATTGTTTCACTCAGTATGCATGTATCAAAACATCATGTTGTATGCCTTAAATTTACACAATTTTTATTTTAAAAAATCATTAACAGTAAACTGTGTTAAGTGGATGAATGGAGAAAGGAGTGTTCAGACAGACTAAATTCTGAACCATTCCACCAAATCCCATCTGGACAAACCTATAGCATTTTCCCTTCTGCAAAAACAAAGGAGTGCCTTGCTTCTCTCTCTTCTTTAAGCTCCTCTTGGCTTTCCCCACCCTTTTCACCAGCTGTAGAGGAGGCTAGCAGACAGGTTATTTTCATGACCAACACCTGATAAGTGGCATTAGGAAAATAAATATCCATCTTACCGATTTTGCTGTGTTGCTCTCCTCCCATAAAATGATTCATGAAACGCTATAAACATATAGCAATGGTCCTTGCTGCCTCAAACAAGCGATGGTTTAAAGCTGAGGATGGAAGGGTGGAAGAAGAGGGGGAGGAGCTGTTTCAAAGGCGTTCTTTGGGGCACTGGGTGCTTCTTGAGTCTCCAGAAAGTCAGAGCCTTGCACAGCCATTAGTGAATGCAGAGAGCCTTGCTCATTGAGAAACCAAGGTTTATTATTGCTCACGTGTTTGCAGGTTGGCTGGGCAGCCCTGCTGCTCTTAGCTGTGTCTGTGGTCACTGTGCGTAGAAGAAGCAGCTCTGCTACTCCAAGCTGGACTCTCTCGTCGTCTGTTTGGGAATCAGCTAGCTGTCGACTGATCTAAACTGGCTTCAAGTTGGACAAATGAGCTCTTCTCCACAGAGTCTCACGTTCTCTGGCTGACTACGCCAAGCCTGTTCTAAACTCTCTTGCCACCCAACAGAGGCAAGGTTCTAGGAAAGAGAAGATATGCACCCAATCTCCTGAGGCCTAGGTTCACAATTGGTACCGTCCCACTTCCTCACCTTCCTCTGGCCAAATCAAGCCCAGATTCAAGGATAGGCAAACAGGCTCCACTTCTCGATGGAAGGAGCTGCAAAGTCTTTCTGTAAAGGGCATATTAATTACAACTGTGGAAGCAATCAATCAATCACAACCACCTTGGAGCCCATGGGAGCGCCTCCTATAGGGCCTTGCTCTGGGCAGGTGCTCACCTCCGCCAGACCATCAGCTCATCATGGCAGAGATCTTACCTGGCTGGCTTACTTCTGACTTTCTATCATCTTGCACATAGTAGGGGCTCAATAATTAGACATATTCATCAATTAAAGCAAACAGCTATGGGGGAAAAAAAGCATGTTCTTATCTCCTCCTGTGCATAATTCCACAAAAACACAACCTGCCGAGTCATTCTCCTCGGATCAAGTCTCCATAAGTACTACGTGCAGAAAGGGGTTGTTAGCAGATGCTTCTGCCTGATGACGCTTTGAAAAATTCCTCAGACTTAATACCATCAAGGACTCCAAGATTTAAAATATCTCCGCCCTCTAAGAGAAGAAAGAATCTCTAGCCACAGTGCCCCCACTCCCTTTTTGTTGCCAGAGTGGTAACGTTTGGAGAGAGCAGAGCAGATGGAGCACTTCACCTTTCTTTCCATGACATAGAGCGTCTAAGAATGTGCGGTTGCTCCAGCCGGGGGTGACGGCGCGTGAGCATGCAGCTGGGATGTCAGCCCCCAGCACATGCTGCTCTCCTCAGCTCCAGAACAGGCTTATTGGTGAGGCAGCACAGAGGGCTCCAGTGCACAAAGGGAAGAGGCTCTTTCACTGGACTGGAGTCCCCCTGGTTGGCCTTCCCCCAACCAGGCTTAGTTGGCCTTACCCCAAGCTTTTCTACCCAGCAGAGGATGTGGGTCAGCTAGGATGTCTTGAGATGGCCCGGGGTCTTGCCATGGTCTCTGAATACACATGCACACACATACATACATGCATGCACACTGACACACATGTATACATGTGCACACATACTCACACATATACACACATGCACACATACACATACTCATATGCATACATGCACATTTACACCCATGCATACACACACAGGCACAACCTGAAACCAACAAGTCATTAGTGCTACCCAGACCACCCTCTTTTGTGTACTCTTCCTTGATTCCAGCCCATATTCCTTATGACAGTTCTGACACTTTTAAGACTATTGAGGACATAGTCCAAAGAACCTACAGGACACCATGTGGGATGCCAAGTTCCTTCCTGCCTCTTGGTTTCTGGTTTTGCTCCTCCTTCCAACCCCCAGCCCACATCCGGCTGAAGTTCACCCCCCTGGGGTTGATCCTTCTCCCAGTTTCCCTCCAGACCCAGGTCTCAATCCCCTGACACTTCATCCAGAACCTGGTCCCCAGGGCTAAGGTGGATTCTGTACCAGCTACTCCATCTTTAACTCACATTGCCCCAATGCCTCCCATCTAGAGGAAACAAAGACTAGTGTGGCCTTCTTAGGGGGCATTCGCACTGAAAGGGATCCTCTCTCAGGACTGGGTGAGGCACTGGCTGTGCTAAAGCCCCATGGCACGTTTTAGAGAGATGGAAATGTCCTGTATCTCACTTATGGTAGTCGTTACACAACTGTATACACTTCTTGTAATTCATTGCATTGTAGGTCCAAAAAAGATTAATTTTATGGTGTATAAAACATTCCTCAATAAATCTGACTTAAAAATTTTTTTAGGAAAAGAAGTTCTCATTTGCTAGTTCTGTGACTCTCTGCCCACTCCAACCAATCCTCAACTTTGGTGGTGAGGAAGAGTTTAGGAAAACCGTGCATCAAAGGGGTGCTTTAGGGGCACAATCTCTTCCCCAAAGCTCCTCCAGTCTTTATCTTGTGGTTGCTCTTCTCAGAAGTAGATGAGACTCTCCAGCAAAGATACTTACCAACATGAAGGGTAGGGGGAGAGGCAGGATGGCACTGGAAATATTACTTCTAGCCTGAGATGCACAAGATAAAGACAGGACCCCAGGAGAAGGTGGGAGGAACAGGGAGGGAGGGAGGAAAACCAAAGGAAAAAGGACTCCAGATGTCCAGGAAAGAGATTCGGTATTGCCTGAAAAACCTTCTGAGAAGGAAACTTGCAGTTTCCTCTGGACTCTGAATGTGTTCAGAGCAGTTAAGATCCATGTACTCTGGAGGTGCCTTTATAGCTGGGGTTAAATGAGATGGCAAGGCTGCTACTGGAAAGGATCCTGACTAGTCAAAGAGAAGTCATCATGTAGTTTGTCACTGTCACACCAAAAGGGGGAGATACACTTGAGGAGAGACCTCTTTCTAGCACTACCCAAATGCTATGTCAGCCCAGTCTTAGCTCCTAGCCCTCAGTCATAGATAACAAATAGCCCCATGCAAACGGGTTGATAACTTGCTGACCTCACTGATTCAAATGCAGTAGGGGCCTGTGGGGAGTTTTTAGTTCCAGGAGGCAAATGATTGATATGTTTGTAAACTCATCTCTGGAACTTACTCCTCTAGAAGTAAGAAATGATCAAAAGGTGCAAAGCCAAGAAGGAGAAAGAAATGGAGTGGACAGGTAGACAGGCCTAACTTGGTCCCAGCCTGGAAGACTCTCCAGAACCACAAAAGAGACCTTGCACCTCCAGATAGCCCTGCCCCTATAAATTGTTTCCATGTATTATGACAGTCAATTTGATTCTATCTATCTTTGAGAATCTTCACGGCCCATAAACACTTTATGAAAAAAAGACTAAGGTGAAGTCTGGAACTCTGGGGAAATCCTCATCAGAAATGGAGGGGAAGGGTTCCCCCATATTACATGAATTTTTGCATTTTTTTCTAATTCGACAACTATGTATTTGACAAGACATTTGATGCAGCTTTGCAGCAATTGCATTCCTGGTTACAAACCCAGAAGAAATCAGTGCATATGATATGCAAAAGAATGTTCATAGCAACAATATATGTTATAACTCAAAACAGGAAATAATCTAGCTTTCCATCAATAGTACAAAGATAATCAATTTTGGTATATTCAAACAATAGACTACAATACAGCAATGAAAAAAAGACTAATAGGACTTGCATAAAATGGATAGATTTAACACATAATATTGAGCAAAAAGAAGCTAGACAGGAGAGTGTGTATCTACAATTTCATTTATAGAAAGTTCAAGAACAAGCAAAATTAATCTCAAATGGGAAAATCCAAAGAATTTTTGCCTTTGGAGAATGACTAGAATAAGAGAGACTTCTGGGTGTTCCTGTCTCTTTCTTGATTTGGGTGTTGGTAACATGGAAGTTTTTATTTCTAAAAAAGTTATACAGCTAAATATTTTGTGAGTGATAGTGTCTGGCTCTGTGTCCCCACCCAAATCTCATCTCGAATTGTAACCCCCACGTGTCAAGGAAGGGACCTACAATCCCCACGTGTCCAGGGAGGGAAGTGAATAGATTATGGGGGTGATTTCCCCCATGCTATTCTTGTAATAGTGAGTGAGTGCTCACAAGATGTGACGGTTTTATAAATGGTAGTTTTTCATGCACTGTAACATATGCTCTCTCACCTGCCACCATGTAAGACATGCCTGCTTCCCCTTCCACCATAATTGTAAGTTTCCTGAGGCCTCCCTGACCATGCAGAACTATGAGTCAATTAAACCTCTTCCCTTTATAAATTACCCAGTTTGGGGTAGTATCTTTATAGCAGTGTGAGAACAGACTAATACAGTAAATTGGTACCACAGAAAGTGGGGGACTGCTATAAAGTTACCCAAAAAGTAAAAGTGACTTTGGAACTGGGCAATAGCCTCTAGAACTGTTTGGAGGACTCAGAAGAAGACAGAACAATGTAGAAAAGTTTGAAACTTCCTAGAGATTTGTTGAATGGTTTTGACCAAAATACTGGTAGTGATATGGACAATGAAGTTCAGGCTGAGGTGGTCTCAGACAGAAATCAGAAACTTCTTGGAAACTAGAGTAAAGGGGACTCTTGCCATGCTTCAGCAAAGAGACTGGCAGAATTTTGTCCCTGCCCTAGAGATCTGTGAAACTTTGAACTTGAGAGAGATGATCTGAAATAGGAACTTATGTTTAAAAGGGAAGCAGACCATAAAAGTTTGGAAAATTTGCAGCCTGATGATACAATAGAAAAGAAAAACCTATTTTCTGGGGATAAATTCAAGCCTGCTGCAGAAATTTGCATAAATAACAAAAAGCCAAATGTTAATCACCAAGACAATGGAGAAGATGTCTCCAGGGAATGTCAGAGATTTTGGCAGCAGCCACTCCCACAGGCCCAGAGGCCTAGGAGTCAAAAATGGTTTCATGGACCAGCTGGCTCCTATGTGCAGCCTCAGGACTTAGTGCCCTGCATCCAGCCATGGCTAAAAGGGGTCAAGGTACAGCTCAGGCCATTGCTTCAGAGGGTGCAAGCCCAAAGCCTTGGTGGCTTCCATGTGGTATTGGGCCTGTGGGTGCACAGAAGTCAAGAATTGAGGTTTGGGAACCTCCACCTAGATTTCAGCAGATGTATGGAAATGCCTAGATGTACAGGCACAAGTTTGCTACTGGGGTGGAGCCCTCATGGAGAACCTCTGCTAAGGCAGTGTAGATGGGAAATGTGGAGTTGGAGCCCCCACACAGAGTCTCCACTGGAGCACGGCCTAGTAGAACTGTGAGAAGAGGGCCACTGTCCCCAGAATGAGATCCAACAATAGCTTCCACTGTGTGCCTGGAAAAGCTGCAGACACTCAAGGCCAGCCAGTGAGAGTAGCAAGGAGGGAAGCTGTACCTACAAACCATAGGGGTAGAGTTGCCCAAGACTATAGGAGCCCACCTCTTGCATCAGTGAGACCTGAATGTGAGACATGGAGTTAAAGGAGATTATTTTGGAGCTTTAAGATTTAATAACTGCCCTGCTGGATTTTGGACTTGCATGGGGCCTTTATGCCCTTTATTTTGGCCAATTTCTCCTATTTGGAATTGGAGCATTTACCCAATACCTTCACCCCTATTGTATCATGGAAGTAACTAACTTGCTTTTGGTTTTGCAAGCTCATAGGCAGAAGGGACTTAACATGTCTCAGATGAGACTTTGGATTTGGACTTTTAAGTTAATGCTGAAATGAGTTAAGACTTTGAGGAATCATCGGGAAGGCATGAGTGGTTTTGAGATGAATAAAGATATGAGATTTTGGAGGGGCCAGAGGTGAAATAATATGGTTAGGCTCCATGTCCCCACCCAAATCTCATCTTCAATTGTAATCCACATGTGTCAAGGGAGAAACCTGTAATCCCCATGTGTTGAGGGAGGAAAGTGATTGGATTATAGAGTGGTTTCCCCCATGCTATTCTCATATTAGTGAATGAATTCTCATAAGATCTGATGGTTTCATAAATGGCAGTTGTTCCTACAGTCTCACACACACTCTCTCACCTGCTGCCACGTAAGATGTGCCTGATTCCCCTTCTGCCATAATTGTAAGTTTCCTGAGGCCTCCCAAGCCATGCAGAACTGTGTCAATTAAATCTTTTTCCTTTATAAGTTACCTAGTTTCAGGTAGCATCTTTATAGCAGTGTGAGAACAGACTAACATAGTGTGCTTTACATATATTATTTTAACAAGATATATATATAGTATATCCATTTTTCTATGTATGTGTATCTATATATGTGTGTGTGCATGTCTTTACAACTGTGTGAGCCAACTCCCATAAATAAAAAACATATATAGAGAAGCTATATGTGTATGCCAAGCAGTAGGAATTTACCACTTTAAAAATGCACAATTTATGCCCTTGTGGAACTTATGGTCTAGCAAAGGGAATAACATTAAGTAAATAGTCACCCAAAAGAATAAAGAATAACAAACCATGGCACGTGCCATAAGAAGACAGTGGGAAAGCTAGTAACATGAGGTTAATTTTGACCTAACATCAGAAAAGGCTTTTTTTGATAAACGACATTTCTTCAGAGTGGGCATGTGTTAGTTGATGTGATGGTTAATTTTAGGGGTCAGGTTGACTGGGTTAAGGGCTGCCCAGATAGCTGATATAGTAGTATATGTGGGTGTGTCTGTCAGGGTGTTTCTGGAAGACATTGGCAGTTGAATCAGTGAACTGAAGAAGTAATATTTGCCCTCACTAGTGCAGGTGGGTATCATCCAATCTGTTGAGAACCTGGAGAACAAAAAGGCAAGGAGAGGCAAATTTTGTCTCTCCTCTGGATCTGAGACATCCATCTTCTCCTGCCGTTGGACATTAGAGCTTCAAGTTCTCAGGCAGGACTGAGAACTGGACTTATACCAGCAGTATCCCCAATTCTCTGACATTTTCCCTTAAATGGAAAGTTAGAGCACCAGCTTCTCTAGTGCTATAGCCTACACATGGCAGATTATGAGACTTCTCAGTGTGAGCCCATTTCCATAACAAATCCCCTCTTATATATCTGTACATCTCTTGGTTCTCTTTTCTGGAGAACCCTGACTCATACAGCCACTGAACCTTCACACAGAGGGAGGAGAAGAACAAAGGTGCTGAGAAGAATGGGTTTGGCCTCAGGAAGGACTGACAGACTGAGGGACAATGATACACAATGAGGCCAGAAAGGGGACACAACAGGGAAAAGTCAGACCATGTTATGGATTTGGAGTCTTATTCTGAGAAGAGTGGGGGAACTACTGGAGACTTTTCAGCAGAGAGCAACATAAACCAATCTGTATTTGTTAAAGATATCTGTCATTTGTTTACAGCTGAAATTGCAAAAAAGCAAAGCAATGCATGGGGAGACCAGCTATGAGTCAACTGCAATAGCCCAGGCATGGACCACAGGGCTGGTGATAGAAAAGGCTTTACAGAGTTCAGTTATTAAAAATGTAATTTAACACCAATTCTGGTGAGAAAAAAAAAACCCACCACATTAAATGTAAGTAAAAAACAGTAGCAACAAATAAAACCAGTGGCTGACAATAGCACCATTTTATATGCTTAAATACACCTTGCTTCATCAATATCATGTTTAACTTAACCCCTTAGCCTCTTTAAATTCAGAATCTAAGTTTATTTTAATCACTTTTGGCCATGGACAGTGATATAGTTTGGATACTGTCCCCATCCAAATCTCATGTTGAAATGTAATTCCCAATATTGGCGGTGGAGCCTGGTGGGAGGTGACTGGATCATAGGAGCAGGTTTCTCATGAATGGTTTAGTACCATCCCATTGGTGCTATTCTCACAATAGTGAGTGAGTTTTCATGAGATCTGGTCATTTAAGAATGTGCAGCATCTCTCTCTCTCTTCTCTCTCTCTCTCTCTGTCTCTCGCTCCTACTCTGGTCATGTGATGTGCCTGCTCTCCCTTTGCCTTCCACCATGATTGTAAGTTTCCTGAGGCCTCTCCAGAAGTTGAAGCATGCAGCACCATGCTTCCCATACAGCCTGCAGAACCAGGAGCCAATTAAACTTTTCTATATAAATTATCCAGTCTCAGAGATTTATTAATAGCAATATGAGAACAAAATAATAAAGACCATCAGACAAAACATTAGGCATCATATCAAAAGTGCTGTGCTGCTTGTCCTGATATGTAATCTTTATTGAGCACTCATCCTTTGCAAAGTATTTCTTACTGTTTACCTGTACTGACTCATTTAATCTTCATGAAACCTCTATTAGGTAGATGCTATCATTATCCCCATGTACACATGAAGACTTGAGAATAGAGAGGGGAGCCTGAGATTTCCAAGCTATCGAGCATCAGAACAAAGGTTTAAACCCATGCAGCATGGTGCTAAATCTGCATTCAAACAGGCTATAGTTCTTCTCAGGATCAAATCATTGATTTTGACCTTTTTGGAACCTTTTGACTAACAGCATTATTTCCAGGCATATCAAACACTGGAGTTTGTTTGAATTTCTGACTTGGTTAAATTCATTGTTCTGTTTTTCCCATTATTGAATTATACATTCCTGGAAGTTAAATAGCTTCTCTTGAAAGTCAGCCAGAAGCTTTTGATATTTAGACGTTGGGTGCTTGATGTCCTTCATGATGCAGGAATCGGTCACACCAGCTACTGTTGGCTTCAAAAAGTCTATGCTGTACTTCAAAATAAGTTGACAATTTCAACTGCATTAATGGCGTTTCCTTTATGATGGAAAACCTGTGAATTCAAGTTCTTATTTCAGTGCCAAATTATAGTGTAATTTTTTAAAAGAAGCATTATGTAGGAGGCAGTATTAAGTTATAATCAACCTGTAAGGTTCTATCAAATCAAATAAATCAACTGAAATGGCCATCAGATGCAGAGAGCAAAGCTGCACATGTGCTGGCCATGACAACTTTGCTGCAGTTGACTCTTACCCCCCGGGGGGCCCCCCGCCGGCGCGCGCCCACCCCACCCCACACCCCCGCCCGCGGGGGCCCGCCCCCCCCCCCCCCACCCCCCCCCCCCCCCCCCAAAGACAAATGGGACCTAATCAAACTCCATAGCTTCTGCACAGCAAAAAAGTCATTAGAGTGAATCGGCAACCAACAGAATGGGAAAAAATTTTGCAGTGTACCCATCTACAAAGGGCTGATAACCAGAATCTACAAAGAACTAAAACATTTACAAAAAAAAAAAAACCCATTCAAAAGTGGGAAAGGGTATGAACAGACACTTTACAAAAAGAATACATGAAGCCAACAAACATATGAAAAAATCTCATCATCACTGGTCATTAGAGAAATGCAAATCAAAACTACATTGAGATACCATCTCACACCAGTAGAATGGCGATCATTAAAAAATCTGGAGACAACAGATGCTGGAGAGGATGTGGAGAAATAGGAACACTTTTACACTGTTGGTGGGAGTGTAAATTAGTTCAACCATTGTGGAAGACGGTGTGGCGATTCCTCAAGGACCTAGAAATAGAAATTCCATTTGATCCAGCAATCCCATTACTGGGCATATATCCAAAAGACTATAAATCGTTCTACTATAAGGACACATGCACACGAATGTTCATTGCAGCACAGTTTACAATAGCAAAGACCTGGAACCAACCCAAATGCCCATCGATGATAGAGCTGGACAGGGAAAATGTGGCACATATACACCATGGAATATTATGCAGCCATCAAAAACGATGAGTTCGTGTCCTTTGTAGGGACATGGATGAACCTGGAAACCATCATTCTGAGCAAACTGACACAGGAACAGAAAATCAAACACCGCATGTTCTCACTCATAGGCGGGTGTTGAACAATGGGAACACATGGACACAGGGAGGGGGAGTATCACACACTGGGGTGTGTGGGGGGGAGAGAGGGGAGGGAGAGTGGGGGGTGGGGAGTGGGGGAGGGATAGCAGGGGGGGGAGAGATGCCAGGATATAGGTGATGGGGAGGAGGGCAGCAAATCACACTGCCATGTGTGTACCTATGCAACAATCTTCCATTTCTTCACATTACCCCCAAATCCTAAGAAAAAAAAAAAAAAAAAAAAAAAAAAAAAAAAAAGAAATTTCTCCATTTCAGTGCTAGGCAACTGATGAGTTTCTCTTGACCTCTATTGCAAGATGCAGCCCTTTTTAAAAATACAAAAGTAAGAAATATTGACATCTAGATTTATAATGTATGATATTTACAAACTATAGATAACATCTCTCTTCTTTTTAGGAGAGAGGTCAATCTCCCGCATGGCAGGAATCTACCCCTTCACTCTGCTAGTCTGGCTGTCCTGCATCCCATACTAAATCCCAAAGAGTTTCCTCTGCCCACAATTTTAGCCTTTCTTGTCTTCTAGCCCAATGACATCAACTACAAGGATAAATGCATTCTAAATATCTTTTGAATATTATGTGTGTTACCTACGTTATCAGGCAGCCTTGTCTCTTTTTTATTACTCATTCATTAGCCCCGGGAATATGAGCAGGTTACTATGAATTCAGTTTCTCATCTAAAGAGTGAGGATAGTAGTACCCATCTCCAGGGTTCTTAGGAGGATAAATGAGAGAATACATATAAATAATTTAACAGACAATCTGGTACCTTGTGACTTATTGATGGATGTTTAGCTGCTACTTACTAAATATCATCATCATAGTAGCAGATGTCTTATCTCTTGTCAATCAAGACTCTTAGTCAATTAGTTAATTCAAAAACTGAGTTCAAGTGAGAAGTTAATAAAAAAGATATATTCATACATCTACTTCTACCTATATTGAGTAACTTACAGCAGACCAATATGTCTGCCAAGAAAAAAGTAGAAAAGCCAACCACAATACAAAAATATGTCTATTTGAAGGCATCGGAGAGTTGCTAAAGCATCCAGTACTTGAGAAGTCAAGATTCTGGAGAGAAGAGAACCGCAGAGGTGAGCCATTTTCCTCTAGCGCATTTGCAAGGAATCCAGACAGAGGATAACTGTTAAGAGCCAAGATGTCAGCAAAAACTTCAACAATATTGGAGAGCCGGGAAAATAAAAATTATCGTTCAGAGCTTCCACAGCAGCCAGGAATTGAGGGACCAAGATTCCTGAGAAAGAGAGGCACAGAGAACTGAGCTCAACCCTCTTTTCCCCTCAGAGCAGAAGGCTGAGGCCAAGCAGAAATGTGCTGAAATCTCTGACCCTGGAATTCCTTGTCTAGTGACTGTTTAGGATTCTAACGCTGCAGCTGAATAAACAATGTTTTTTGTTTGTTTGTTTGTTTGTTTGCATTTAAAATTTGTCTTTAAAAAAGACTAAAGAGTAGAAAAGTGCCAGAGTTCACGTTTCTAACCAATAGGTCGGAAAGGACCTGGTCCCTATGCTTTGATCTTGACCTCTTACCACATTTTGGCTTAACCACGTATTTTTAGGAATATCAAAGAATCCTAGAGTTTTTCCTGAAAATTGAGAAGAAATGGAGAAATTTCTTTTAAAAAGAAAAGAGAAAGACAAAAGGAGAGAAGAAGCAAAACTTTGAAAAACTGGCACAGAATTTTTAAAAAATGAAATAGTTCTCTAATTGAAAAATTGAATTAAATGCCTCCACAGAAAATCTTCAGGTCCAGATGGCTTCACAGGTGAAATCTTCTAAATATTTAAAGATGAAATAGCACTAATCTTAAAGAATTTCTTCTAAATAAAAGAAAAAAAACACTTCCCAATTTATCTATAATGTCAGCATTGCTTTGAAAACAAAATCTGATACGAACATTGTAAGAATTGAAAATTATTAGTCATGTCTCTCACAAATCTATATGAAAACATTATAACCAAATATTATCTAACCGTATATAAAAAGAATAATATGTGACAACCAAGTTGGGTTTATTGCAATAATGCAGGATTGCATTTTACATTCAAAGTTAATCAATCAATATAATTTGCCACATTAACACAATATAGGAGCAAAATTATAAGATCAGTTCAATAAGTTCAAAAGCATTTATAAAACTCACATCCCTTAGTGATTTTTTAAAATCATAGCAATGTAGACATAGAAGTTTTAAAATCTGTAAGTGCATATATATACATATATAAATATATACTATATGTATAAATATATATATTTAAAAGCTATAGAAAACATTCATACTTAATAATGAAATGTGGAAAGATTTTCATCTGAGATTGGAAATGAGACAAAGTATCTACTAACAGCATTTTAATCAAAATTGCACCAGTCATAACCAGTGTAATAAGAAAAAAAAAAAATAATTAAAAGGTAGATAGATTGAAAAAGAAGAAAAAATATTGCCCTTATTGACAGATAACAACTGTGTACACAGAAAAGCCAAAAGATTCTACAGACAAATAATTAAATTAAAAAGGGAAGCTAACATCAATATATTTTTAAAATATTTTAAACACACTGTCAATAAACAATTATGAGTGAAAATTTTAAAGCTACCTCATAAAATAACATTAAAATGTCAATACTTAAAATGAAAACAATATATAAATAAGACTTTTATCCTAAAAACTGAAAAGCATTCTTGAGAAAAATTTTAAAAGGCCTAAATAAATGGAGGTATTTGCTATATTTTCATGGAGAATAAGACTTAATCATTTAAAGATGTCAATTCTCCCCAAATTGATCTATAAATTCAATGAAATCTCAATAAAATTCCTAGTAAGTAGGGCGTGTGTGTGTGTGTGTGTGTTTCATGTGTGTGTGTCAGAGAAAATTCACTATTTTAACATTTATATAAAAATGAGAAGGACCAAGGATAGCCAAAATAATATTGAAGAACTTCAAATTTGAGAATTTATACTACCAGATATTAAAACTTATTATAAAACTACAGTAACTAAAATAGTGTGGCATTGGTGAGAGGATAGACAAATAGACCTACAGAACTAAACAGAGCATAGAAAACAAAGATGAAAATGCCTGCCATGAAAATGGGATGGTCTTTTCAATAATGGGACTGATGAGTTGGATATGGAATAAAAAAACCTCATCTTAACCCCTCCCTACACTACACACAAGAATCAATTCTAGGTGTATTTTATATCTAAACATAAAACAATACAACTTTTAGAAGATAACATAGGAAAACATTCTAATAATCATAAATGGAACCATAAAAGGAAAAAGTGACTAATTGTACTATGATAATATGAAGAATGCCCTTTTCAAAGACACTAGTAGTAGAATGAAAAGACAAGCCACGGGGTGGAAGAAGATATTTATAATGCATATATTCAATGAAGGAACTAAAATCCAGAATAAATAAAAAAGGAAATAATGTCTAAATTGATAAGAAAACAATATAGACATTCCAGTAAAAAGAAAAAAAAAAGGGCAAATGACTTCAATAAACACTTTGTTAAAAGATCCAAATGCCCAATAACATTTGGAAGGGTAACCCTCTTCATGGGAAATGCAAATGAAAGCCACAATGAGACACCACACACTGAGATCTTGATTTCTAAATCCTATTCTCCAATGAAAGAAATTAGGGCTTCTTTTGTTTTTGTTGTTGTTTTGTGTTTTTGTTTGTTTATTTATTTGTTTTTGATGGAGTCTCACTCTGTCACCAGGCTGGAATGCAGTGACACAATCTTGGCTCGCTGCAACCTCCAACTCCCGGGTTCAAGCAAGTCTCCTGCCCCAGCCTCCCAAGTAGCTGGGATTACAGGTGCCTTCCACCATGCCCAGCTAAATTTTGCATTTTTAGTAGAGACGGGGTTTCACCATGTTGGCCAGGATGCTCTTGATCTGTTGATCACGTGATCCACCCACCTGGGCCTCCCAAAGTGTTGGAATTACAGGCGTGAGCCACCACACCCAGCCAAAATCAGGGCTTCTTTACAAAATGGGTGACTCTGAGGCTAGGGCAGGGAAAATATAATATAAAACTGGAATATCTTGTAGTACAAGAAAGTAAAAAAGTACTTTAAAAACAAAAGGATTGTGGGGGATAGCACATTAAAGGAACACAGGAGCCACCTGAAAGAGCTTCCAATTGCCAAAGACGAAAAAATGTGAGCAACAAATAAATAATGTAGTATTAGATTATAACCCAAAGATTATAATTAACTCATGTTAATTAATTAATATTAATTAATGTGAGTTCCTACTGATATGAATGAATGAGATTAAACAAATCTTCCTTGCAGAAAAAATTCCAAATAATATACATAGATATTCCACCTTCCAAAAGGTAGAACTTAAGTCTCCCTCTCCTCCCAACTTGGGGGGTGGTCTAGGCATAGTGATCCACTTGCAAACGCTAAGATTGAGAAAAGGAGAAATAGTGACTTTACAGTGGAGAAATCTGGGGAGAGCATGACCTTCCCCAAGTGATTAAGGTTAACATCATCAGTGATGCCATGTGGCTGTCATGTACTCTTTAATTTGGGTGCAATGAGAAGAAGAGTTTACCTCTGTGACATTATTTCCAAAAACCCTTACCTCCATTCTGGCCATAGAAAAACATTAAACAGACCCAGAATGAGGGACTTGCTACAGGAGGCCTTGCCAGTATCTCTCAAGACTATCAAGGTCATAAAAAACAAAGGGAAGACCAGGAAACTATCACAGACCAGAAGACACAAGGGAGACATGACAATCAAATGTGGTATCCTGGAGGAAGGGCTCCTAGAACAGAAAGAGGATAATAATGGAAAAACCAGTGAAATATAAATAAAGTCTGGAGTTTACTTAATAGCAACATATTAATATCAGTTTCTTCACTTTGACAAATACACTACGGTAATGGAAGATGTTCAGAAATAGGGAGGGCTATACAGGAACTCTTTGCACTATCTTTGCAACTTTCCTGTAAATCTAAAATTATCCCATAATAAAAGATCTATTAAAGCAAACAAAAATATTAGATATCACTTTACCCCCACAAGAACAGCTAAAATTAGAAACAATAACATAGACTGTAGCAAGTGTTGGCAAGAATGTAGAAGCCATCAGAACTTTCGTTCTCCACAAGCAGAAATGGACACAAGCACTTTGAAAAACTCTTTGTCAGTATCTATTAAGCCTGAATATATGTACAATTTAGGTCAATTTTTCTCTTAGATATATACTCAAAAGAAATGCCTGCATGTGTTCATCAAAAGATCTGTATAAAAATGTCTACAGTAGCTATACTTATAATAGCTAGTCACTGGGAACAACGTAATATATATCCTTCAGGGTAGAATGGATAGATAAATTGCGGGTATTCAACACTTCCAGAGCATAGTTCGAACTCAGATGGCGGACAGCTGTCCAGGTGTTGTCTTATTTTTCTAAAGGTTACTTGCATTTCCATTTGACTATGATTTATTGAGTGCTTACTGTGAACCAACACACAGCTCAAAGAATACAACGAGACTGAGCAAATTATTGCAACACTAAACAACATGGATGGCTTTTACAGACATAATGCCAAGCAAAACAAGTTAAGCCCCAAGCAAAAACAGAAACATTCTGCTTTATTTAATTTAATAGGCAAAAGTAGTTAATGCTGATAAAAGTCAGAGTTGTGGCTACATTTGATGTGGGGGTGTGTAACGATTGGAATAAGGCATGATGAAAGATTTGGGGGTGCTGGCAAAGTTCTAGTTCTTGATCTGGTTGCCGGTTATGCTGGGTGTTCACTTTACAAAAGCACATTCCACCGTGATCCTAGATTTGCGCGCTTTTCTCGACGTATGTTATACTTCAATAAAAACTTTACTTAAAGCTAAAAAATGATACGTACATACTTCAAATCTGTTTAATTTTAACTTCAAACATATAAATGCACATTCATTCACCACTCTTTTGATGTGGAGCCAAGGCTTTTCTTTGAGAAAGGGTCTGCTGACCACAGCGCCTTGTCATCTTTCTCACATACACCACACCCATAATGCATCATCTACAATTTCCAGCATCAGTTTCTTTGAAGTTGAGAGAGACCTTAAAGACCCTTGTAAAGCAATCTGAGTACAGAATCTTGCTAGAATTTTATGATTTTCTCAATCCTTTCATTGTCTCGTCCGCACCCAATTCCATAGCAATTTTTAGCAGTTCTCAGTCTGCCTTTACAAAGCTTTCAACTCAGCATGGATAGAAACGGTTCCCTTTTTTGCACAATTTATTTTATTTTGGGGTTAATACTGGATTAAGTAATTAATAACTAAGAATGACATAAATTTTTAGGCTTGGAACCAAGCACAGATGCTCCTTGATGGACGTGCAATTCTGCTGATGGAAGCAGACATATGCAGGTTTGCTGGAGACTAATCCACGTTTGCAGGCACTCCCCATAATGTGGGCATGCATCCATCAATGAGTTTTGCAGAGGAAATAAGGTTCACTTCATCCCCTATGTGTGTCAAGTGGATGTCTTATGTATGTCTCTAAACTCCCAGCTGCTATCACTGGTCATTCTTGGTCATCTTTCACCTGGGCCACCATGAGGCCCCTTAATGGCTTTCCACATAGGAATTATTTTTCTAAAGTAAAAACTATGCGCCTGTTTGCTGCTTAAAAGTCTTTAAATGTAGAATGCCTAGCATACTGTGAGTGCTCAATAAATATATGCTGAATGAGTGAGTGACTAAATGAATGGACGTAGGAGTGTTCAGTTCCTCCAGGACAAAGTTCCAGCTCTTAGGTCTGTCCTACGAGGCTCTTCACAGTCAGGTCTGCTCACCTTTCCAGTCGTCTCATCTCCTATCTCCTCGGTGACTCCCGCACTGAGGTCCACTGAGCCCACTGGACCTACCGGCCCACAGGCCATCGCACATGCTGCTCCTCTGCTTGAAGTACCCTTTTTCCACCGCCTTCCCTAAGTAAGACCCAACTACTCTCTCCTCTTTGATTGCGGGCCCTGCCACATTCCAGTGGAGCTTATCCATAGTTCTGATCTCCTGCTTTACAAACCCTGTTATTAAAATTCTTTGTCATATGCCTGTCGCTCCCTTAGGCAGTGCAAGAGAGAGAGTTGAGGGCTGGGATTCAGCCCCTTTATTTGGCTTCACAATCTCAATGTCTAGCTTGGCTTTGGCATACAGTTGGTGCTCAACATAGGTGTGAAGGCAGAAGCCTGCTGGCAGAAGTTCACATCCTGACTCTGCCACTTGATAGCTGTGGAGCCTTCGGCAGATTCTTTCTCCAACACTCAGTTTCCTGTAAAACAGGAGCAATGCTGCCCACTTCACAGTGCTACTATGAAGACTAAGTGAGATCCTTGATGTAAAGAGCCTGACACACCAAAAGCCCTCAATCAACAGAACCTAAAAGCATGTGGGAGTGTTCACTCTCAGGGTCTAGACAACTGTTCACCTGTGTCCACCCAGTTGAGATGGAAGTCTGGGTGTGGTGAGAACCCCAGCATCTGCACACAGCAGACACTCAATATGTATTTGCCGAATGAATGGGTGATGTTCCCTGTCCTCCTCCCTGTCCTTTGTCTCACTCTCCCTCTGCCTTTAGCACCATATTCTCCATATCCAGCCCCATCTCTGTGGGTAATTTGAAATTAAAATCCCAAAGTTATTTTTCATAAGAGAGAACAATCACTCTTGAGTCTGCTGGCACAGCATCCTGACAGGGGGCTGGCAACGGCCGGTTCACAGTGAGCCCTGCCAGGGGACTGTGCACATGCTTCTAAGAATAACTCAGTGTCCAAGAATTCCGCCTGTTCTATCGCAAGCTGGGGCCGGCCAGCAGCTGGTTTGCATTAGCGTGGAGGGCGATGGTATTCCACTTTACTACAGCGAGGCTGCTGCTCCTCCCTCCCTCCCTCCCTCCCTCCTCCGTTCCCACTTGGGGCTGTCATTGAGCAGGCAGAATCTTCATTTCACAGCCTTGAAAGCACCAGGAAGGGGTCTGGTTAGAGGTAAACAGCAGAGTAGACGATGTTTGCCTTTACATCTGGGTCATCACACTTCCATTTGGCCATTGTCCTGAGTCCCCAATGATCTAAGTAATCCAAGGCTGTAGGAATATCCTATCTAAACCTGCCTTTACACAAGCAGTATGTGCTTGCAATTAGGCTTGACCATTCATTCATTCATTTCTGCACAGAATTATTGACTACTAAACCTAAAGGGGGCCTAGGAAATCACTTAAGGAGGCAACTTGATCTATAGTGGTATTACTCTTCTGGGGAAATTTGGAAACATCTGAGAGTATTTACTTTGGGGGTGTCAAAAGAGAAAGAAGACTTCTGGCATTTAGTGGGCAAAAACTAAGGATACAAAATATACTGTCAGGCACAGAACATTCCCACATGATAAAAAAAAAATTGTCCAGACAAAATATGTCAAAGTATCTCCCTTGAGAAGCGCAGCTGGAGTGGAGTCGTCATCCTGCGTCCACCCATTTGACCATATTGGGTATGAGCACAGGCTTCCTCATTCCTGGCTCCTACATATCTTATCATCAAATAGTTGAAATAGATTTGTTTCGTGGTGAAGTGAGAGAAAAAGACCATGGCCATGGAGTCAAAAAGACGAGGGGCAAATATTCTGTTCCTGCAAATCTAGCTATGGAAACTTGACGGAGTTAATGCTTCTTGGAACCCCAGACTCCACACCTGTGCAACAGTGCTCATGATGTCTGTGTAACATGATGGTTATGAACATGGGTGCCATATTGCGCAACTCCTGGAATTGAGCAACATGGCCCAGCAATGAGAATTAAATAAGAACTTACATAGCATGCTGGATGCATACTGGGCATTACATATACTGTAGATGTTACATGTAAAGTGCCTTGTACTCTGCCTGGCATGCAATAGAAGTTCTATAAATTTTAACCCCATCCCCTTCTCCATCCTATCTCCTCCCTCCTCCCAAGATGTCATGTAACTCACTGAAGGTCCTCTATAATTCACTGATTAAGGGCTACATGCCTGGCTCGGTGCTGGATGGTTGTGAGTGGACAGAAAGGGTACTTATGGAAAAGCCATGGTCCCTACTGTCATAGAACTTAAAAATTGGAAGTTCTAATAAGACCTATATGTATACATGTGTTTGTACAGATGGGTGTGAGATGGGTACAAAAATATATTAAGCTATAAAGATTTGCAGTCTACCTGCTCTGCACTGTACTTCCCATTATTCCAAAAGGAAGTATCTCTTGATCATTTGGTTCATTATCAGGTCTTTATTGTGCTGACAGAGAAGGTGGATAAAAGGATGAGAGAAGCCAAATTGCTCTAAATAAGACAGGATAAAACATGAGCAGAAAGGAAGGTGGAGGAGACACCATAGAAAGTGAGAAACAACGAAGGGGAGAAAATGAGTAGTTTTCTGGAGGAGTGGGACCTTGGGACAAAAGATCCTGTACACCTGGCTGGGGGCTGTAATCAGGGAAGCCCCATTGTGAGCCCCTGAGATATGGTTACGATCAACTAGAACTCCGCAGAGATTTTTCCCAAATATTTCTCCAAAGCATGGGTACCGTCCACTATGTCCAGCTTCTTGCTTTTCTTTACCCATGCTTCAGATTCACACTCTGTCAACCCAGCTATAAAACCCAGCTCATTCTTCAATTCCCTACAAAAAACCTGCCAGCTCAAAGCTCTTGTGAGAGTGTCAGACTTTCCTTGAGGTATGGAGGAAGCAGAGAAAAGGAATGACATCAACAAAGCTCCAGCAACTTCATGATGAATATCAGACACTCCCTCTTTTAAAGGCCCTTCACCATGGAGACCTTGCTCTTCAGCTCTCAGAAGCCCCACCTCAGCTGATCTCGCTGGGTCTTCCTTCTCCTCCCCACAACTCCTCCCCATCATCTCTTTCTTTTCTCTTCCTCCCACCACTCCCCAACCAGAAGCAGAAAAGCAATGATTCTTTCCTTCCCTCAGACTGAGCAACTGAGCCATCTCCCTTTGTTCCTCTGAGCCCCCCAAACCCATGCCTTTTGAATTTTCTTACCCTCAATGGACAAATTGAAGTGTGTTTAGTCAAAGCGGTTCCCTCTTTTAAAATAATGAAGTTAGATAGTGGACTTTTCACCTCATTTTTCCTATCTGCAACTTAAATAAGTCCAAGTTGTTGAGAGAAATGAAGCATGATGGAAGTCCAGTGGGCTAGTCGGGGAGGATTTCCTAGACAAGGTTGACTTTAGGCCCTTGAAGGACAGACGGGATTTGGACAGAATTGGAGATGGAATCCAGTGGTATCACAACATAAATAAAAGTATGGAGGCTGAATTGGCACAGAGCATACAAGGGAGAGTGGAGGACTGGTTCTAGCTGAAGCCAACGACACATTGGCTAATAGTAGAGGATAAAAATATGAGAGTTAAGGTAGGATTGCGCATGGAAGACTCTGAGTGTGTCGGGCTAGGTGCCTGACCAAAACCTGATCTCACCTTTGGGATAAGCCAATCCACTTTTTAGGTTTTCTTCCTCTCTTTCTTCCTTTCTTTCCCTTCCTTCCTTCCTTCTTCCTTCCTTCCTTCTCTCCTTCCTTTCTCTCTCTTTCTCCTTCCTTCCTTCCTTTCTTTGAGAAAATCATATCAATGATTTTTTTTTTAGCTATGTGTAAAGGTCAACTTTATGCATCAACCTGACTGGGCCGTGAGGTGACCCTATAAACATTATTTAAACATTATTGTTTAACACTAAATTTTAACATTATTGGTTAAGTGTTATTTCTGGGTATGCCTGTGAGGGTGTTTCAGGAAGAGGTTTGTATTTGAATTGGCAGACTGGGTAAAGCAGAGCTCCCCCTCCCTAGTGTGACCAGGCATCATCCAATCTTTAGAAGGCCTGAATAGGACAAAAAGCAGGGGGATGAGCAAATTCTCTCTCTCCTTCAACAGGGACATCTATCTTCTCCTGCTTTCTCACATCAAAGCTCTTTGGCTTTCAGAGCCCAGGACTTATATCAACACACCCTCCTACCCTCCAAGTTTTCAGGCCTTCAAACTCAGATTGAATTACCACACTAGTTTTCCTGGTTCTCCAGCTTGTGATTATCAGAGGGTAGAACCTCTCAGCCTTCATAATCATGTGAACCAATTCCCATAATTAATAAAATCAATCAATAAGTAAATCTATTGGTTCTGTTTCTCTGGAGAACACTGACTAGTATAATATGCAAAAGTAAAGCAAGAACATCTGGAGAAAGTCAGGAACCTGATAGATTAAATATGTCTAATTTAGACAAACAAGCTCAATACCTGTTTGGTTATGCTCAGAGCCTCCTAAGCTATGTCTCAATGAATACTATTGCCTTTAGGGGTAAAAAAGTTTCTTTCTGTGAGGATTGTGTCTACTACAGGAGCTAGACATTTTTCCATTCTTTCAGAGTTGGGTATATTCCCCTTCAAAGGATAGTTTGCAGGAGGATCAGAAATCAAATACACAGGTGCTTGGGAGGAATTGTTAAAGACCCCTATCTGTCCCCCTCACAGAGGACGAGACAAGGAAAAGAAGCAGGACTGTGTTTGGTGCAGCTCAGCACAGACCTGTTGCTGTTATGCCACTGTGCTGTTATTCAAGATGGAAAACACACATTTTGGGAAATGGATTTCTATAGGGACTTATGCATTATGTATTAGTGACCTCGGTCTACTGAAGGCTAAAGGGAAAAGTTGTGTGTAGTGACAGGAAGTAGGTCTCCCCAGAAGGGAATGAATATTCATATGTTTATGCTGAGAAGAAGCAGGTGCTGAGATAGGAAATTAGAGCCTCAGCCCGGGATGAGTGGGGCATGACTTACTCCTTCGTGTGTCTGAGCCCTGTGCTCTCTGGAGCCTGGACCTAGAGATGCAGACACACTAGAGGATGCTTCCGTTAGCAGCAGATGAGACAGACAAGAGTAAGAGAGAGCCCTTCAGAGAGCCCCAGGAAACGAACCTCTGAGTCCAATTCTGTCTGGTAGTTAAGTGTAGGTTTCTCTCATCCTTGTAGTACTCTTCCAAAACATCCAGTAGAACCCTGTCAAAAGACACAGCCCAAACTTTGCCATTACTATAGGAAACAGGAAAGGTCCTGGATCCACACTTCTATACAGGAAGGAATGACAGCATCTTCAAAAAGAGCTTTGCTGCATCAGCTGAAAGCCAACCAGTGGCAAGAAGCAGCTCATGGAAAGAAGACAGCAGCAGTCCTGAAGGTAGACAGCAACTGGGGTGGGTGTGTGGAATGGGCCAGGATTCCCACAAGGATGCCCAGACTCACCTGGGGAGGGAAACCTTCAGAAGCTGGAGTCATCGTCACAGGTATTTCAAAGGAAGGATGACCTCAGACATGGGTGCATTCGGACATTTGGGTTCCTCAGAGAAAAAGAGATGACTGTCATTCATCACCTCAATTTGCAATTTTGAGGTTCATCAAAACCAGCTTCATTGTTCCCACAGCCTGGCTTCACAGGGCTTAATGTAATATAAGCACTTTTCAATTTTAATTTCATTGAAATTGAAAAACACATTCTTTCTTAAAAAAAAAAAAAACAGCTTATATTCATTTATTTTAATATTTGAGGCCGAGCGCAGTGGCTCACACCTGTAATCCCAACACTTTGGGAGGCCGAGGCAGGCGGATCACGAGGTCAGGAGTTTGAGACCAGCCAGGCCAATATGATGAAACCCCGTCTCTACTAAAAATACAAAAAAAAAATAGCCAGGCATGGTTGTGTGCACCTGTAGTCCCAGCTACTCAGGAGACTAAGGCAGGAGAATCACTTGAACCCAGGAGGCGGAGTTTGCAGTGAGTGGAGATGGTGCCACTGCTCTCCAGCCTGGGTGACGGAGCGACACTTCATCTAAAAAAAAAAAAAAAATTAAAAAGTAAAACAAAAAAATACTTGAAGGCTCCTCATAAAAAGTGTGTGGCTGCTGGAATATGGATAGCAATCGATGCATTTTGCTTGAATGGTTTAACAAACAATGAACTGATGAAATGGGACCTAAATGAGTCCAATAAGAGCTAATCCTAGAAGTGCTGCTGGTGTGATCAAGAAAGAATCATTCATTTGTGAGAACATAAACCTAGAGTTGCCAGTGACCACCTCAAGAGTAAACCCCCACCCATCCTAAAAATGCATTCAGTGCCAAGGAAGGCAGAGGCAGAGAAAGAATCAACTTCCTGATAAAAATCATGTGAGCAGCTGGATCCAGCCATGACTGAAGTCAGTAACCCTGAACTTTGTTTTACCATTAGGTGTGTATCATTAGGACTCTTAATTGTCTGAACACAGGTGTGCTTGTTGACCTAGGAAAAATGGTGGCTGTGTTATACTCTTCTCAAACACTTTCCTTAAAAGAAAGCAAGAATAAACATTAACACAACAATGATTTTCTGAAAATCTGAGGGAACAACTCAAACTTCGTGGAACAAGTGCAGATTCACAGACGCCATGTCCCCGTGCCCACAATCTGTCTCACTTCCAACCACTGTGTTTTTTTCAAAGGGTGTACAGCACTTCAGGATTTCTCTCTCATGGTCCAGCATGGCATAGGAAGAAAGAGCACTGAACTCATTGCTGAAGGATCTGAGTCCTTGGTCCTACTCTGTCATGGATGAGGACCATGGAAGCTTTCATGTGTAGGACCAGCATCTACCACACACAGATCATGTGCCAGATTCTGCGATGACTGGGTTGTTTTTCTTTTGTTATTTATTTATTTTTTGAGACAGAGTCTCACTCTGTCACCAGGCTGGAGTGCAGTGGCATGATCTCGGCTCACTGCAACCTCCACCTCCCGGGTTCAAGCAATTCTCCTGCCTCAGCCTCCTGAGTAGCTGGGACTACAGGAATGTACCACCACACCCAGCTAATTTTTGTATTTTTAGTAGAGATGGAGTTTCACCATGTTGGCCAGGATGGTCTTGATCTCTTGACCTCATGATCCACCTGCTTCGGCCTCCCCAAAGTGCTGAGATTACAGGTGTGAGCCACCACACCCGACCTGATTGGGTTCTTATAACTCATCTTGCTGAAAGTGACCAAAATATAGACGAACTAATTTAAGCCAAAGGGAGGACAAGGACATTTCTGGACTCTGAATCTTCAGAAGTTTCAGGAAAGTCCAAGTTGCATGTAGACAAATGACTGGGTTTAGTAAGGGAAATGCCTCAGTCATTTCCAAAAATCTAGAGCACTTTAAAGAATGAAGGTTCTCTAAGCTATGGCCTTAAACATCAAGAGATGAACAAATCTTCATACAACAGCATGTCTCGTCCACACAGTTTCACCTACCTCTCCCTCCTGTACCCTGGGCTCCATTGTCTTTGCAGGCTGGACTGGGAAGGAAGAGCATAGAGGCCTGTTTGAGCAAAATGTAGCCCAGGAGATATGGTCCAACCTCCTTTGGGACAGAAATTTGAAATATAATGTTGGAGCCAGATTGTCAAGGAAGTTTGCATTCATCCTGTTTGAAATAGGAACCATTAAAGGCCGACAATATTCATTCAACAATATACATTAAGTGCATAGCATGTACAAGGCCCTCTACTAACGAAACAATAATAACTATGTACAGCCCCTGATCTCAAGAGACCAGGCAGCTGAAAAACAAATCGAGAAGCATCTACAGCATCACTATCCAACAGAAATATAATGTGCCACAAATGTAACTTTAAATTTTCTAGTAGTCACATTACAAAAAATAAAAAGAGATAGGTGAATTTCATTTAATATTTTATTTAACTCAATATAGTACATTGAAAATATTTTTAACATGTAATTACTATAAGAAAATTATTAATGAGGTATTTTACATCCCTTTTTTCATAATAACTCTTCAAAACTCAGTGTGTATTTTACATCTCAATTTGGACTACCCCACTTCAGCTGCTCCATACCCAGTATCATTAGTGGCTATCTGCTGGGTAACATAAACCTCAAAGCTGTTAGTAGGAGAATCATTACGTGGAGAAGAAGTGAAGTATCTGTCTTTCTGAACATCCAGTGTCCATTTCAGCTCTTTTTCCTTAAATGGTTTCCTGATTTTCCTCTCCTGGGTCATCTTAACTCATACGCGTTTTGGAGGGAGTTGACACCATTTCAGATCCATGGGTCATTATATAGCGGTAGATATGGTGAGACAGTGGTTGCCTCACCTACAAGGGGAGGGAGGGAGAATGGAGAGTGAGTTCTAATGGGTATAGGGTTTCCATTTGGGTTGATGGAAATGATCTGGATTTAGATAGTGGTGATGGAGGCACGCCTCTATGAATATTCTAAAAACCACCAAAATGTATACTTTCAAAGGCGGGACTTTATGGTATGTGATTTATATCTTAATCAAATGGTTTCTTAAAAAACTGATTAGGGTTCAAGAGAGAGTTCCTTAAAAAGGTACCCTAAAATTGATCTTAGTAGGGAAAACAGTTTATAATAAACCAATGTATACTTGGTTAAAAAAATTCCATGTAAGTTTACAAAGCACTAAAGTATTATAAAAATCCAAAAACTTCATATATATGCACTTGGAAGCTGACACACTAGTTGGGAATACACGGGCAGGAAATAATATAGGTTACTTAGAATTTGCTAAGTTTCTACCATATCAAGCCTTTTACCTATATATTATCGTATTTTCATTTAAATCTCACAACATCCTCATTTTTGAAAACTAAAAATTTGAAATTGAGAAAGGTTGGCTGAATTTCCAAAGACCATCTTGCTCTAGATAAAACACCTGGAGTTTGAACCAAGGTCTGCCACAACATGTAGCCAAATCAACGGTATCAGGTATCATGAGTCTTGGGCGATGAATTTTATCATTTCTCTTACTTGGCTTTCGTCTGCAACTAGTAACAGCCCTGCTACCCTGAGCCTTTCCCTGGGATATCTGGTAGACCATAGCAGAGTCCGACTGCCCCAGTGGACTGCATAGTGAGCTTCAGGAAGAATGTTCCAATCTATTCCAGAATGTAACGTATCAAACCCTTTCTTCCTGACACATAGGTATACTTGTTCCCCCTTGTATAAATGGCTTATTTCTTCTTAAATGTAATTTTGTGTTCTTTTATACCTACAATCTTTGTATTTCCAGCAGAGGAATTATGCCTTCAGATTCCAATCCCGTTTCAGATGTGTGTCAAGGGATCCCGGTTGGTGTTCAGTACACTCAACAGTAACCAAAATAAATATCCTGAAAGCCAGAATCCTAAGGTTGTCTCCCACTTGGGAAGTTGTGAGGTTTCCACTGTCAGTGTATGTTTCCCTTTCAAGACAAGGCAAGCTATGTGTGTGCTAAATAGGAATGTTACACGATCCATGACCCCCACCGGTGCTAAAAGGAAAATACGGGTCGAATGTAAGAGAAAAAAATGGCGCCAGAAAGAAAGAAGAGCCAAACTAAATTTGGCATTTCACCTTTCATTTCCCCCCCAAATCCTGCCTATCCACAACCCCAACTCAGTGTCAGATGTTTCAAATGTTTTCATTGTTCCTCCCACTAGCCCCGCTCCAAATCCCAGAAAGAAAGAGGGAGGGGGAAATCAATGCCATACAGATGTGTTTATCCCCTCTTGCCTGGATAAAAGGCTTCTTTCAAGTATCGTGCACATCTTCCAGGCTGAGGCTCTGCAAGCTTAGGAACGCCACATGGCAGTTAGGTCAAGGCTGCTTCTCTGCTGTCCTTTCATGTCAAACCCAAGCTTTTGTTCTCCAATGCTAAGGTTGACAGATGTGTTTTCAGGCAGCCACACACTGAAAACACATGGCAGACCGAGGTTCTTGGGTTCCTGGACCAAAGCGTGGCAATGACATTGGGGAGACGATTTTACAATTTCCCAAGAGACTCCAGAGGCCCCAGGACACCACTGGGATGGAGACAGGTGAGATAAGGATGATGCAGGCTGGGACCATGCTCAGGAGAGAGGGAAGGGAGTAGGAACTTCAGAAAGACCTCATCTCTTCCTAGATCTAGTCTGTTTGGAGAGCCCGGGTCACGATATAAAGCTGTAGCAGGGGCTTGCTACACCTTGTGTTACTCAACTGTGTTTCTCATGTCCACATGCAGGTAAACACACCTCTCCCTCCCTGCCTTTCCTCTGTCTTCCTTCCATTCCTTCTCCATTCTCTCCTTCCTTCTTTTTCCCTCTTTCTTCTTCTCCCCCATTTTCCTTTTCTTCTTTCCTTCCTTTCCTTCTCCCTTCCTTTCTTCCTTTCTTTTTCTGCCTTTCTACCTTTCTTTTCCACTTTGTTTCAAATGCTTTTTTCTTTCATCTTTCATTCTTTCCTCTTTCATGCTCACTTTCCCATCTTCATCTCTAATCTCTCTCTTCATGTCTCTCTCCTCCTCTCTCTCTGCCTCTTTCTCTCTTTCTCATCATGTACAGTAGAGATCTGTTGTTTCCACCTGCCTAGTATCTACTCCACCTTCTTTTAGTAACAGCATACTGATTTTCCTTGAGAAACCAATGTCCTCCTTTCTTAATCCATCTGGTTTGGTTGGTCCTGACATTCCTGCATCCTAGTCAGGAGACTCGAAGTCAGTCAATCTGTGTCAATGAAATTCTAGCCCAAAACTTTTGTCGTAACTATTAGAAAAAGAAAAACGAGAAGCACCTGTCCTTCAGAGACCTTGAGAAAACAGGAGTAAGTCTGGAGTTGCTGGCAGCCTTTTTGCTGCTTCTATTCTTTTTGTTAAATTTTTTTCCTTAAACTAGTTTGAGTTGGTCACTGTCACTTGCAACTGAAAGCAGTCAGATTATACCATATCTCTCTATTTCTTCTCTTTCTTTTTTTCTCCTCTTCTATCTTTCCTTACTATGTCTCCCCTCCCCCTCCCTTCCTTCCACCCCTGCCACTGTCTCTCTCTCCCAGTCTCTCCTCTCTCTTACCTCTTTTTCTTTCTCTCTTCTCTTTTCCTTTTCTCTCTCTCACACACACACCTCTCACTCATGTGTTCTTACCAAGTCTCAGAGCCTGAAACATACTGAAGGCTCCACAACCCTCCCCCTTATTAATTCTGGGTTCAGGCCCTCTTCTAATGGTTTTGCCCAGAGTTCTGGGGCACTGTTTTAGGGGACTAAAATGGACTGCTCTGTCTTCCTGCTGAAGTTTGAGCTACTCACTCTTCTTAGCAGCACATCACTTTACATCCCAAGTTAAGTGGAATGTTTGTAAGTGTCTGAGTTTTCCCAGAAGCTCTTGTTCTTTCCCTTGACACAGTGCAATCTCATTTCTCCCTGTTGCCTCAGTGGTGAACAGTATGGTTTCTCTGCCCTCCAAGGGTCAACACAGCCTTCGTTAACATCAGGGCCCAGTCTGACAGAGGCATCGGTGTGGCCTGCTTTCTCTCCCCACTCCATTCCCATGCGCTCTGTGCCTTTGCTCCAGCCAACTTGTCTGGGTCTGGAATTTGCCAGCTGCCATCTTTGTGATCAGATTTTTAAAGAAATTTTATTAAGAACTTAAGGGAAATTTAATCTAGACTTGTGATACAGTTGAACTCAGTGGCATGCACCTGTAGTCGCAGCTACTTGGGAGATTGAGGAGGAGGATTCCTTGAGGCCAGGAGTTCAAGACCAGCCTGGGCAACATAGGGAAACCCTGTCTCTAAAAAAAATAAAATATAAAAAAAAATGAATAAAAGTAGCTGGGCACAGTGGCACACCTGTCGTCTCAGTACTCAGGAGGTTGAGGTAGGAAGATTGCTTTAGCTCAGGAGTTAAAGGTCAGCTTGGGTGATATACAGCAGGACTTCATCTCAAAAAAAAAAAAAATTTTTTTTATTAAAAAATAAAAAAACCCTTGTGAGTGCTATGGAAAGAACACAGATTGAGGGGGTGAAGCAGGTGTGTTACCTGTGTGGCAGAGCCTTTTGATGGTCTCCTTAGGTGCATTTTCCCTTCATTCCTCCATAATAGAACCCCCAAATCTTGATTGGGCACGTAGTCACCAGAATAAATACTCCCTACCCTGAGTTCCCTCACTGTTAACTACGGATGTGTATGACGAACTTCTAACCAATGGGATGTAAGAGGATATGACTTGTGTCATCCTTAGGTGTATAAATCCTTATGTACTTGCAACATGGCTTGTGTGACTTTCATGATGTATTCTTAAATGGAATGCTTGTTCCATTTTCTTTTCTTTTTCTCCTTCCTGTGAGCTGGATTGAAGTTCTGATGGCTGGAGCTAGAGCAGCCACCCTGGGCCACAAAGTACAACCTTCGGATTAAGGAGGACAGGGCAACAAACTGGAGAGAGCCTTCGTTCATTGCTGACCATCGATGCATCATCTCATTCCTGAGCTACCAATGTTTATGTGAAAAGATAAACTTCTACCTGATTTAAACCACTGGTTTTGGCAGGGAAGCAGGGGATGTTCTCTCACTCATTTTCCCCCAACTCCAAATGGAGGAGATCAGAATCTACGACCTCTAAGTCCATTTCTGTTCTGAAACACCCACGGTTCTAGTTTAAGTCATAGATTGGTTTACAGAGAGCAAACTTCTCAGTTTAACTTCAAATTCAGCAGCACAGGTCAGAATAGCTGGCACAGCCAAAGGAAGCATAGGGTTCTGATTCCTTTTCTTCCCATCATTCTGTGTGTTTAGTGGCCATGGCCCTGAGGGTAGGCAGAGTGGAGCCAAAACAAAAGTAAAATTGGTATCATTTATGGAGTCCTTGCCTTGTGCTGAACTTCAATTAATCTTCACAACAGCCCAGGAAAGCAGCTATCACTATCTCCTTTCATGGTTGAGGAAACCAAGGCTCATAGAGAAAGTCAGGAATTGCCAGGATCCAACCATGATATGTCTGACTTCAGAGCCAGTTGTCCCCCAAAATGACATCTCAATATGGGAAATCCAAGAGAAGAAAAACCCACCTAGGTAACCCAGTGTGTGCATGCCTGTGTGGAAGGGGGAATGGGTGGAAGCAAAGAGGCCAAGAAGAAAAAGTAGCCCATTGCAAACCCTTCTTCATGCCCAAAGCCAGAGACACCATATGCCCATACATCTTTGCTTGAGTATTATCCAGCTGGTGTAGGGGAAAGTGACAGTTCCCTGGAACTGCATGGGAGATCTCAAGACAGGGCAAAACCCCGGCCAATGGGAGATACTGGGGCTGGGAAATGCATCCCTGCCCCTGCCACCTTGAACAAAGGAGAGTCACACCCTGTTTGTCTATAGAGAACCAGACTTGCCTTTTACTCCCTCTTAAAATCAACTCAACTCAACCCCATGCCTGCCGGAAATACATAAGGCATAGTGCCACCCTCAAGGAGGCCACAATACAATGACTATAGCTGAGATATTCATGAATCCTCAGTAGGGAAGGTTTTATTGTCCTCATCCTACCCACCAGGAAGCTAAACATCAGAGAGACTGAGTGATTTGCAGAAAACATATGGTGGAGCCAGGATTTGAACCCTGTTCCAAAGGCTCCAAAACCTGTACAACTCCTTGCGAAAATTAGCCTTCTAAAGGAGATTAGGGTTCTACTCTAAAGCCAATGCCTCCTTCTAAAGAGCAAAGTCCATTAAAAAAAGATCATCATTTTTTCCAGCTCTTGTTTGTAGACATCATCCTAGAATCACCAACCTTCTTGTCTAGATGGTGCCTTAGAGAATATCTAGACCAACAATCAACTTGCAGTTGAAAAACGTGAGTCCTGGAGTGGTAACACCCTTGCCAATGATCCTACAGCTGTCTATGGCAGAGCCACCATCAAACAGAAGGTGCTGACTCCTGTACTGCACCAACCTGCTGCTTCTGTTTGGGATGAGCCCACGTAGACCAGTGGGTCAGCCTGTGAATTCCAGAATCAAGACAGTCTTGGGTTCAAATCTTGATCTCGCCACATTTACACCATGTGACATTAGCCTCCCCATATCTCACTTTTCCTTAGGCACACTTGGGCATAATCATAGTATCTGTAATGAGAAGCAAAGAAGGTGATGCACAAAAGTGCCTGGCACACAGTAACTCCCTGGCAAACACCACTGCACAGGCCCCTCCCCCCTCAACGAGCACATCCCAAACAAGGGCATCAGAGAAGAAGGATACAATCAAATCAGCACATAAAACATGAGTATTTTCCCTCCATCTCGAGCTGACAGCATTTTCCCTCCATTTCAGAATGAATCGGGGATACATTCTGAAAAATGCGTTCTTAGGCAGTTTTATCACTATGTGAACATCACAGAATGTAGTTATACAGACCTAGATGGTATAGCCTACTATGCACCTGGTAGTCTTCCATGTCTTCTTTTGGGAAATGTCTATTCAAGAATCATTATAGATTATATATCATGTCTCAGGGAAAGAATTCTAAACAAGGAGACACCAAGCTAGAACACTGGAGCCTCCCACCTCCTTGGTTCACCTTCTTATCTGCTAAGGTACCATTCAGCCTGTGCCTTCACACCTCATCCAGATATAACAATCAGGTGCCAGTCTTCTCTCCTAAGTGAGTGTTAGGATTTCCAGAGATGAGTATGAAAGGCACCTAAGCATCTAAATTCCGGGGAATGGAGAGAGAGTGAAGTCCCTCTCTTTGGCTCCCATTTCCTGCCCCTCCCATGGCCTCACCCTCTGCACTCTCCCTCTGCCCTGAGCCTTCTCCAGCATCGAGCCCTTGGGAAGGGGGCACTGTATGAGGAGGGAGAGACTGTTAAGCCACAAATCAGACAGCAGCAGGGATGCTGCCTGAATGTCTCTTAGTCAAGCTTGAGAACAAAGCCTAAGCACCCCAACCTCTTACAGATTTTGGAATGCTTGCAGAGTATAAGTCAGCTAGCTAGCAACCACTGTTCAAAACCTGCCCCATTTTTGCCTTTGTCTATAGAATCTGCTGCACTTCCAAAGTGGAGGAACAGGAACGTGAGGTAGTGAGACCAGCACAGGTGTTGAAGGCAGAGAGGCTTTGGATTGGCTCCCCCGCCACTAGGAAAGGGGCCATTAGGTAAACTACAGGAATTTAAATTTTAAAAGACAGCTTTATTAAGATATAATTCACATACTACACAATTCACCCATTAAAAGTGTACAATCCAGTAGTTTTTAGGATATTCACAGAGTTGTGCAACCATCAATTTTAGAGCATTTTAATCACCCGAGAAAGACACTCCGTAACCATTAGCAGTCACTCCCAGTTTCTCTCCCTGCCTCACCTATCCTCTCCCTCCCTCCCCCAGCCCCAGGCAATCACTGATCAACTTTCTGTCTTTATATATTGTCTATTCTGAATCTTTTTTCCTCTTAACTATAAATGTCTCCTTATAAATATATCCCTTGACCAATATCTCCCCATCCATACCAGAGGCTTGTATGGTTAGGGAGGGGGTCCCACTCACCACCCAAACCCTTGTCCTTCTTCTATGAGATCAGCATTTTTAGATTCCACATATAGTCATGTTGTAGTTGTCTTTCTAGGCCTGGCTTATTACACTTAACATAATATTCTCCAGGTTCATCCATGTTGTCCCAAATGACAGAATTTTGTTCTTTTGTGTGGCTGAATAGTATTCTATTGTGTATATGTAACACATTTTATTTATCCATTCACCCACTGATGGACATACAGGTTGTTTTGATCCTGACATCCCCCTATGGTTCCATGTATGCCTATTGTGAATATTGCTGTAATAAGCATAGAAGTACAGATATCACTTCTGCATACTAATTTTACTTCTTTTGGATATATACCCAAATTTGGTGGGACTGCCAAATCATATGGAAGTCCTATTTTTCATTTTTTTGAAGAATGTCCATACTGTTTTCCATAATGGCTGCACTAATTTACATTCCCACCAACAGTGTATAAAGGTTCCCTTTCTCCTTCCCCCAACACATACCTTTTTTTATTATATCTATTCTAACAGTTGTAGGGTGAGACCTCATTGTGGTTTTGATTTGTATTTCCCTGATGATTTGTGATGTTGACCATTTTTTCATATACAGCCATGTGTTGCTTAACGGCAGGGATACATTCTGAGAAATGCATCCTTAGGCAATTTCATCACTTTGTGAACATCACAGAGTGTACTTACGTAAACCTAGATGGTATAGCTCACTACACACCTAGTAGTCTTGCATGTTTTCTTTTGGGAAATGTCTATCCAAGAATAATTACCTAGGCTAGATGATACAGCCTATTGCTCTTAGGCTACAAACCTGTACAGCATGTTACCGTACTGAACACTGTAGGCAATTGTAGCACAGTGGTAAGTATTTGTACATCTAAACATAGAAAAGATACAGTAAATTGCAGTATAAAAGATTTAAAAATGGTACCCCTGAAGAGGGCACTTACCATGAATGGAGCTTGCAGAACTGGAAGTTGCTCTGGGTGAGTCGGTAAGTGAGTGGTGGGTGAATGTGAAAGCCTAGGACATTGCTGAACACTACCGTACATTTAAAAGCACTGTACACTTAGCCTACACTGTTTATTTAAAATATTTTCTTCCTTCAGTAATAAATTAACCTCAGTTTACTATAACAGTTTTATTTTATAACCTTTTTAAATTTTTTAACTTTTGACTCTTTTATAGTAACACTTAATTTTAAAGCACACATTGTCCAGCTGTATAAAAATATTTTCTTTATATCTATATGCTTTTATCTTTACGCTATACACTAGGTAATAGGCATTTTTCAGCTCTACTGTAACCTTACGGAACCACCATCATATATGCAGTCCTGACATGGACTGAAACACTGTTCTGCAGTGCGTGGCTATACCTGTTGGCCATCTGTATATCTTGTTTGGAGAAATGATTATTCAAATATTTCATCCATTTTTAATGGTGTAATGTATTTTCTTGCTATTGAGTTGTTTTAGTTCCTTCTATATTGATATTAACTGTTGGTTGGTATAGTATGAAAATATTTTCTCCCATTTATAGCTTGTCTCTCTGGGAAATGTTTATTCAAGTCTTTTGTCCATTCTTTAATAGGGTAACATATTTTCTTGCTATTGAGTTGTTTTAGTTCCTTATATATTAACTGTTTGTTGAATATATAGTTTGAAAATATTTTCTCCCGTTCTATAGTTTGTCTCTTCACTCTGTTGCTTGTTTCCTTTGCTGTGCAGAAGCTTTTTCGTGTGACATCTACTTTTGCTTTTGTTGCCTTTGCTTTTAAGATTATATTGAAAGAATCATTGCTCAGATCAATGTCATGGAGATTTTTCCCTACGTTTCTTCTAGTGGTTTCATAGTTTTGAGCCTTACATTTAAGTTTTTCATGCACTTTGAGTTGACTTTGGTATACGGTGCAAGATAAAAGTAACTTCATTCTTCTGGGGCTGGGCACAGTGGCTCACGCCTATAATGAAGAGGCCACAAGTTTGATAACAGACTGGGCAACATAGAGAAACTTCATCTCTACAAAAAAAATGTTTTTCTTTAATTAGCTGAGTGTGATGGTGTGCGCCTGTAGTTCCAGCTACCCTAGAAGCTAAGGTGGGAGTATTGCTTGAGCCCAATATTTCAAAGTTGCAGTGAGCTGTGATCGTACCACTACCTCCAGCCTGGCCAAGAGAGTGAACCCTTGCCTCTAAAAACAAATTATATTACAAAAGAAAATTTCATGCTTCTGTATGTGGATATCTAGTTTTCTCAACATCATTTATTGAAAAAAATTGTTCTTTCACCATGTGTTCTTGGAATCTCTGTCAAAAATCAGTTGACCGTAAGTTTGTAGATTTATTTCTGAGCTCTCTGTTTTGTTTTATTGGTCTATGTGTCTGTTTTTTATACCGGTACCATGCTGTTTTGGTTACTATAGTTTTGTAGTATATTTTGAAGTTTGGTAGTGTGACACCTCCAGCTTTGTCCATTTTTGTTCAAGATCGCTTTGATAATTGACAGTCTTTTGTGATTTCTGCCAATTTTAGTGCTTTTTTAAAAAATTTCTATGAAGAATACTATTAGCATTTTGATACAGATTGCATTGAATCCACAGTTCACTTTGGGTAATATGGACATTGACCTACCGAACAACAAGCAGGCTTTTTTCTTAAGGGAGATGACTTGTGTAACAGACAGTTTTGCTTTTCAAAATGGCTGCTAGAAATTTAGGGCCCAATCTGGGGTCCTGGAAATAGGATCTCATTAACCTGGACTTTTCAGTCTTTTTTCTGGCTCCACATTAATCTACATTCTTGTCTTGTTTTGTTTTTCCACAATATCATTTTATATATTTTAAATATACCGCTAAGCTTGTAAATCCTTTTTGAATTGAGGTAATATACATAAATAATACAACACAATACCTACAGAATTGTTTTCCAAATTATCAGTAATGTGTGTGAACTTCTTAATATTCTCACTGAGTAGTGCTAAACAAATAGTAGATGTTATTCCTGTGGGATTTCACATGCAGTATCTGGTTTGTTCTGTGCATTCACACTGAGGGAGTTGAGGTCAGATTTAACATGAAGAAACAGAAAATAAGATATGTAAAACAAAGAAGCTAATCCCCAAGCATATTGTCCCAAAGTGACAATTTTCTGATAATTTTTCAATTACATTTATGGACAGAATTGACTGCAGTTAAAGGTATAGCTAGTAACAACAAATTACTCTGTTGTTGAGAGTATTGGTTTTTAAGTGACAGTGTGAAAGCAAAACCATGAACTACATTGTGAAAGTAGGTAAGATCGAAGTTTATTGCCCTGCTAAGTTTATTACTAATCAATGATGCAAATGTACCACCCCACTACCACCCAACCTCACTCATTACCAAAATCACCACCACCACCTCCACTAAATTCTTCACCTCTACCACCATCACCACCACCACCACCTCGCCACCACTGCCACCATCACAACCACCACTGCCATCACCACCACCACAATCATCACCACCACCACCATCACCATCATCACCACTACCATCACTATCATCATCACCACCACCACCATTACTACCATCATGACCACCATCATCACTACCACCACCACCACCTCACCACCACTGCCACCATCACAACCACCACCACCACCACCATCACCACAATCATCATCACCACCACCATCATCACCATCATCACCACTACCATCACTATCATCATCACCACCACCACCATTACTACCATCATGACCACCATCATCACTACCACCACCACCATTACCTCACCACCACTGCCACCATCACAACCACCACCACCACCATCACCACTGCCACCACCGCCATCACCACCACCACAATAATCATCACCACCACCATCACCATCACCAACACCACCACTATAACCACCATCGTGAACACCACTATCAACACCACCACCTCCACCATCACCATTGCCACCACTATCACTACCACTACCTCCATCACTGCCATCATTACCACTCACACTACCACCTCTACCACTGCCACTGCCATCACCACCACCAGCGTCATCATCACCTCCATTACCTACACTACTGCATCTACCACTACCATCATTAACACCATTGTAACCATCACTCTGACCTTACCCACACACTTATGCTCATGATATTAAAGCCCAGTTATGCTTTTAAATACAAGCAAAACAGAAAGATGACTCTTGGTAAAGCAGAGAAAGAGCCAGGAACTCTTTTAGCCTAACATCAGTATAAGTGATAGAAATGCCTTGTAAATGCTCTATGAAAATCTAAAGCCAGTGAAAAGAGGAGAGAAGGTTAAAGAGAAGAGTGTGTCAAATAAAAAATATTTTCATCATCAAAGTCACCACTAGGGCAGGTGAAAGAAAGGGACCTATACCCATGGGAAGTTGGAGGATGAGCTGAAAAGAGAGGCAGAGTCACATCCAAATCCTTCAATACCACATGGACTCTGTGAGTGCTGAAAGATAGGACTCAAATGTTTTAAAAAAGGATTCTTTTGTGCATTATTCTGAATTCTCTGAGTATGCTTGGCTGGTTAACAGTGGATGAACTTAATAATAAACTCTTCCAGATCTACCCTCCATCAATAGGGTTATAGAAATGGGATTATGTTTTGGGGTCTGTCTAGAGGAAATAGTTCTTTCAATCTTGTAAGTGAAGTATTTTTCAGAAAAGCAGATTTTTCAAACTGCCAAGATGGGATTCCTCTTCCTTGATTGTTTGGGATTGAGTTCCATTACCAAAGAATCCCTTTTCATATTGCTGTTTCTGAAGGGGCAGTGGCCAAAAAAAAAAAAAAAAAAAAAAACTAAAAAGAAAAGAAAAAGAAAAATGAAGGAGCAGTAAAGAGGGAGAAAACCCCCATCCTGTCATATTGATAGGCTCTCAACTAGCTCCAGCCTCCAACTTCATAGATGCCATACCAGAGGGGTTCAGAAGAGCACAGGGCATTTTCACTGCAAGGCAAGCTGGGTCATGGATGAACTATATGATCTTAAGTGAGTAAATCAATCTCACTCAGATTCTTGAGCATCAAAAAAAAAGGGAATTAGCCTAAACCATTGGGAAAGCCCTCTCCAGTTTTATTCTTCTTACTGAATGCTTCCTACCATACACTTTCTACTGAACTGTCTAGCTGTCAGGTTTCTTGGGCAAGTCACTTTACGACTCTTGGCTTAGTTTTCTCATTGCAAGTCAGAAGCACAGACTGCGTTCCTATCACATGTCAAGTACTGGAGAGACAAAGTTTAATGTGGTAGATTGCATTCTTGGTCCCAGTTTGTCTCCTCTCCATGTAGTCATGCCCTTTGCCATGTGACTTTGCACTTCTTTCCATTTAAGGGGCAGGGTACATTTTTCTGCTCCTTGAACTTGGGTTTGGCCATGCAACTTGCTTTGGCCAGTGGAATACAAGAAAAGTGATGGAGTGCTAGCTCCAAGCCTGGGCCTTTCGGGCCATGTGTGTTTTTCTGTTTTCCTTCTAGCAGCTCTGCCATCATTGCAAGAAGAGCATCTCAGCAAAGTTAGGCTGTTGGTCCAAGGAGAAATGTCAAAGACACATGGAGCAGAACAGCCTCTTCCCACTGGGCCCAGGCTCCATCAGCAGCCCTTGGCCAATACCCAGCTGTTTGAGCTGCAAAGCACTAACTATTGTGTGCCTCTGAGTTTGTATGTTTATTTGTTATGCAGCATGATTGTGGCAATAACTAACTGATACAGTGAGTCATGAAGGAATAATTCATGAATGAAAAAATCAAAGGGCATTTAAACTGAGTCTCAAAAGACAAGTAGGAATAAGCCAGATTTGGCAAGGAGAGATTCCAGGCATGGAGAGAACAAAGGCATGGAGATTCAAGAGAGCAAGGCAAGGCTGGAGAATAACAAGGCGACCCCATGAAGATCCGAGAATGCCTGTGGAGAAGACATAGGACTGGAATGACCTAGCTATCTGAGAGAATTGCAATAGGCCCTTCCAGCTATACAATTCTATTTTCTATGATTCTGCTGGCTTCACTCAGTATGTCAGAATTTGACATGGAGCTTCTTGCACTTTCATCATCAAAAGCCTTTAATTTTGTTTAGTTTATCCGAGCAAGGGGCTGCTGCTTCTCTAAGAGGTTCTACTGACAGTCTCTCCAGGTTTTTGCACAGGCATTCCCTTATCTGTCTCATTTGTCTTTTAAAGCACATCTTCCCCCACCTTGCAGATCTCCACTAGTGTGCTTAGCACCTTATCTTTTCCTCATTGTGGCATTTATCTCCCTGTTTTGTTTACTTATTTTCCCCCACTAACTTTCAGCCTCTTAACCATAGGGACCAGGTCTGTCTCATCCACTCTTGTAATGGAAGCTGCTAGCACACCCAATGCCTGCACTGGAGCAAGAACTCCATACACATGTGTTGAGACGGTCTGGGTGGGCCTGAAGCCCCCACCAAGAGCAGCCTCTGATGTTGACCTGGGTTTGCAGCGTTATCTAGTCTGCTCTTTAAATAGACCAAATCTTTATTGTCCTTCTTAAATAGTTTTAAAACAACACAACTCAAAATAAAGTCAAACAATGGAGGCTTCGCATATGAAAGAAAACAATATCTTTCTAGAGAAATCCACAGATTATTAGTAGTACAAGCCAGGAGCTCATGTAATCTCCACAAGGACCCTCTGAGATGTTGCTTGCCATTTTGACAGCCAGAAGACAGAGCCTCAGAAGAGTTTGAGTAATTGCCCAAGTCTCACTGCTAGTAAATGGCAAAGTTGGGGGTACAACCCAGGCCCAAACCAGAAGCTTCCCATTTATTACTCTTAATGGCAAAACCGCAATTACTTTTGCACCAACCTATTATATGCCTCTGTCTTGGGGCTAATGGCCATGATCACAAGATATCCTTGCCTGGGGAAGGAAAGCCTCAGTAAACAAACTTCCTCCTTGCCTGGCCCTTGAAAACAATTTTGAGACCATCTCCCTCAATAGTTTCATTAAAGAGGGGGAGGAAAGCACATAGCAAACTGAAGAGTGGCAAGGTCTCTAAAAGTCAAATTTCTGCCATTCTTGCTTTGGGGTTTGTGAAATCCCTGGTGACCTATAGCAGATCCCATGCATTCCAGCAAGTGCGTAATGAAAACAGCCTGGTCTCTCTATGTGTGTCTACAAGAGTCCAGAGCTCTCTCCAAAGTCAAGAGTTATGTTTTTTCTAGCCACTCACAGAAAGTCAAATCAGGCCGCCTCCGGAAAAAGTGAGGGGCCACTATGGAGGGCGCCCTTCCTTTAAGCCACATTCCCATCCCGTGAACTCCATGTGAGATGCCCTTGGGAATCATTCATTGTTTGGAATTTAAACATCTGATACTTTTCCTAGATGTGGAGAAAGTATTTTTTAGGTATGCCAAGAATTAGCCAGCAAGGGCATCCATTTAATTGTATTTGAAACAGAAGCTAATGTTGTTAGCGCACCAGCCACATTTGCTGATAGCATGAGGCAAAGAAGGGCAGTTGGGGAAAATTATAAAAATATGTGAGACGAGAACCTGCTTTAAGCAGATCTACCTGAGGACAAAAGTGCTAAAATGGTCATTAGTATACTACATTCATCTCTTTGTTAGTAGGCAAGAAACGTCACTTTCCGTCTACATTCGTTGTATTGTTGGGACATCTTTGATCTCCCAAATCAGCAAGAATCCCAAAGGGAAGTTAGCAGTGGTTTTGATTATTATCTTTAAAGTCTAAAATTCCTTAGGTGAAATTCAGTATGAAATGCATCCGTGCAATGGGGAAGATGAGTGGCTGTGTCAACATCTGGGTCTTATTAAGGAGCAGCTATTTTCACTAGGCAGTGAACTGAAGAAACCAAATTCCCTGATAAAGCTTGAAATTTCCAGGAACTGCTTGTAAAAGGCATTTCTCCTGTCTGGTTATTTTGCATAACACACAGCACTGTGAGTCCCGCCCAGCCAACCCATGGGGATAAAAGGCATTATCTATTTGTCGAGTTGTCTCTAAAGCTTTAATGCTCTGGTTCACTGTTTAGTTTTGACCTTTGTAGAACACTATGCAATTTACAACACTTTTGACATACCTCCTGCCTTTTGACCTCCATAGCAGCCCTGAGAGGGGCAGATGCAGACACTGTCCTCACTATGCAGTTGGAGAAACTGAGGCTGAGAGAGATCCTGTGATTTGAGCAAAGCTGGTGAGAGAGACAGTGCTTACCTTTGGTGAGCAGGTGAATCGTCTGGAGATCTAAGTAAGATGAAGATTCTCATCCAGTCAGTCTGGGGTAGAATTCAGATCCTGTATTTCTAACGGCTCCCAAGTGAGGCTAAGGCTACTGGTCCCTGGACCACACCTTTAAGTAGCAAAAAGATGACAGGCCGATTTAGGGCTCAAAATGGAGTCTCGAGTTTCTAAGCTATTATACTAAATCATGTTGCTTATGTAGAGATTAAAGTGTAGGTTCTACGGAGCCTGACTCTCTGGGTTTAAAACCTACCACTGGCAACTGTTAGCCTTATGCAGTTGTCCTCATCTCTCCATGCATCTTTTTATTATCTGCAAAAAGGGAGTTGGGAGGGGAAATGGTAACCACATTCCAAAGTATTGTAATTGAGAATTAAAGGCAGTAATGCATTAAAACAGAACAGCGTCTGACACATAGTAGGAGCTTAGTAAATGTTACCTTTTTTTTTGTTACTTACTAACCAGGTTGGAGTCAAGCCCTAATTGCAAAGAGTCTCTCAGAACCTGAGGTTGCTAATCTGCAAAATGAGAACAATAAAAGTTAATCCCTAGGTTCCTCAGAAAACCAAGCAATACCACTGTTGGGTATATAATCCAAAAGAAAGGAACTTAGTATGATCAAGAAATATCTACACTCGCACATTTATTTACAGCATTATTCACAATAAGCAAAATATGGAAGCAACCTACCCAACCATTATCAACGAATGGATAAAAAAAAACATGGTATGGTCACACAACTGAATTCTATGCAGCCTTTTAACAGGAGAAAATTCTGTCATTTGTGACAAAACAGATGAACCTGGGGAACATCAAGCTAAGTGAAATACACAAGACATAGAAAGAATGAATACTGCATGATGTCCTTCACTTACATGTGGAATTTTAAATAGTCAAACTCATAGAACTATACAGTAGAATGGTGGTTACCAGGGGATGAGGGAAGAGGGTGAATGGAGAAAGGGCACATGTTGGTCAAAGGACACAACATTTCAGTTAGACAAGAGGAATACGCTTTCATGATCTTTGCACAGAATGGTGATTATAATAAATAATAATGCACTGTATATTTCAAAATTACTAAAATAGATTTTAAGTGTTTTCACCAAAAAAAGATATGTGAGGTCATGAAATTGTTAATTAGCTTGATTTAATCATTTCATAATGTAAACATATAACAATATAACATACATATGATAAACATACATGTTTATCATATCCCATAAACATATAATAAACACAATTATTATTTGTGAATTAAAAACAAAATTTATAGGCTGGGAACAGTGACTAATACCTATAATCCCAGAACTTTGGGAGGCCAAGATGGGAGAATCACTTGAGGTTAGGTATTTGAGACCAGCCTGGCCAACATGGTGAAACCCTATCTCTACTAAAAATACAAAAATTAGCTGGGCATGGTGGCAGGTGCCTACAATCCCAGCTACTCAGGAGGCTGATGCAGGAGAATCACTTGAACCTAGGACATGGAGGTTGCACTCCAGCCTGGGCATCAGAGCAAGACTCCATCTCAAAAAAGATACATAAAATAAAATAAAATGTATAAAAGTTATCTCCTAGGAGGTGTTGTGAAGAACAAAAAATATAATGAATATAAAGTTGTTTATAATGTTTCATGCCACATGCATACAAAAATTGTTATTTTTGAGCCTGCTCAGGCTCTTGTAGCCCAAAGTATCTAAGATGCCACTCACGGGGCAGGTTTGTGGGATCACTGAACTTGCTAGTAACTGTACAAAACCTGTTACCCTTTCCCCCACCCAAAGAGCTGCAGTTCCTTGAAGAGTTCTATGCCTCTTTGAAACTATGGTGTTTAGCATAAATCCTGGGGCAGAGGAGGTGCTCAACCACAGTGTTTTGGTTATAGATCCGAAATAGCTGCCCACTTCTCTGAATCTACGCCTGGGCCCAAGAGAGGAAGGGGCTTTCATCTGGTCGACCCTGTTGGGGACAAAAATGGCTTTAAATACTTTTAGAGCTAAAGTTCTTTGTATTCTTTCATAGCAAGGCTATGGAAACTCCCAATCTAATCTCACATCCTCCAGACAAAATATGGAAAGGAGACTTTTCCAGTGTCCTTTATAGATTCACTCTCTCTGTTTTCCTTCATCAGCACTTTGATATTAACTCAAGGGAGGGAAAGAATCTGCTGACTTTCCGTTTGCCCAAATGAAAATCTCAAAAAGAAAAAAGAAGGGTAGGAAGAAAGATTGTCAACCAAGTGGAAACACAGTCACCATCAAAATTCTGTAACAAGTAATGCATCAGCAGATAAGTTTGTAAAATGAAGAGGCCCTCTACACCAAGATTTGGATATTTGAGATCTAGCTTCTGATGCATTGCAAATTCTGACACTCCACATATTCAGAACTTGGCACAAAACAAGAGATTCTGTTATATACAATCCAGTGTTAGTCATTTGCCATATCAGAAAGGTGGAGGCCAATTCATTCATGCATCCATTCAGTTAACAATTATTAATTGAGCACTGTGCTAGCTGAACAATTCAGATTTGTTGTATGAACTCCCAGAAATTACAGTCTGTGAGAGATATAAACTTATAATTAGGTAATTACAATACATTGTTTAAGTATAATGATAAGAAAGTGCAGACTGCTACAAAGTTTAACCATTTTAATATAGCAATACTAAACCTTCACATATTTACTAAAATAACCTCAAATTATATAGATCCAAAATTGACAGAACTATGGGGAGAAAATCAGCAAAACCATCATCTCAATGACTGATCAACCACAAATGAAAAAATAAAAAATGTAGAAAATCCTAACAATCCATTGACAAGCTTGATTTAAGGACATATTTAGAATCCTGCTTCCAAAAATTAGAATATGTGTGTCTTAAACGCACATAAAATATTTACTTTAAAATTGCCAGGCAGTACTTAAAGAGTAAGTCTCAATGAATTTTTAAAATGAGTATCCTATGGCAGATATTTTTAAATTCCAATTCAATTAAGTTAGACATCAATAAAAAAAATTCAAACACACTAGGAATTATAAAAATAAACTTCTACATTTTACATGGGAAAAGAGAAACCAAAATGGAAATTTAAAAATACTTAGAACTCAATTCTCATAATAATACTATATATTAATACTTTAAGGGTGCAGTTAAAACAATACTTCAAGAAAAATTGATACCCTTAAATTTTTGTATAAGAAAGAAGTAAGGCTTAAAATTAATGAGCTGAGCAACCAACTAAAATAGTTATTAAAAGAATAGAATAATAATACCAACATAATATAAAACAAAAACATAAGAAAAAAGGTCAACAAAGCTGAAAGTTTGTTCTCTGAGAAGACTAAAGACACTGATAAACCAGTAGTGAGCTGATCAAAAACAAACAAATATGTGAGTGAGAAATATTAGGAATCAAAGGGAAATATAACTATCATACAGACTCAAAATGATACATGAACATTTAATATTAATACATTTAAATTTAATGTTAATAAATTTGATGATATAGATTAAAATATATAAATTCCTAGGAAAGCTAAATAACCAAAACTGACTCAAGGAGAAATAGAAACCCTGTATAATCCTATAACTGTAAGGAAATTTAATCAGTCATATAAATCTTTCTGAAAAACACTCAGCCCAAACTATTTCATAGAACATATTTCACGAACTTTCAAGGAACAAACCATTCGAATATTCAAATTCAAATATCTTTTCCAGGGAACTGAAAAGAAAGAACACTCTACAACTTATTTTATGAGGCTAATATAATACTGACACCAAAAGCAGACAAAGAAGTTTTAAAAAAGAAAAATTATACATCAATCTTACTCATGAACACAGATGTGAAATTTCCAAACCAAAGAGTAGCAAACTGACTCCAGCAGTGTAATAAAAAAAAATTTTTAAGTATAACTTTGTGACCAGGCTGACCTATCTAAGGAAATGCATGGGTAATTTAACACCAGGAACTTTATAAATGTAATTCAACACATAAATAGACTAAAAAGAGAAAATATATATATTCTAAAAAGTTCCCTAGAAACAAAGGATAAAGGGTGAGTACTTTTCTAAGGCATGAGAGCCAAAGAGCAGGAGTGAGGAAGAAGAAAGGAGAGCCAGAAAGGAAAGAAAACTAACACCAAGACAAATTATCAAGCCACTGCTGCATGAGTGGTGCAAGCCCATGGGACTGCCTGAATTGCCATGTAAAATGCATTTCAGCACTGTCCATACAGAAGAATGACAAATTCTTCTCAATGAATAAATTTTGGTGAGTACCAAATGGTTCTCATACTGTCTCCCACTGCGGCATCAACAGACAGGAGAAGAGGCACGTAGTGAGACCCAAAGGTTAATTGCTGTCAGGGTGCACCTGCGTGAAACTGATCAACGCTCACACAAAATCGGTCACTGCATCAGTGGCTGAAATAAGAAAAAATTAAGGATGCAGAGCTCTGAAGTCGTACACGGGAAATGCCCAAAGCACCATATAATCTTTTCAGTACAAACAGAAAAAGCTTTTGATAAAATTCAACAAATATTCATAATTAAACAACAACCAAAAAAAATCTCTTGGCAAACCAGGATAACAACAGAACAAGTTTCATAACTTCATATGGCATACCTATTAAACCTGTAATAAGCATCACTTTAATATTTAATATTTGTAAATATTAGAATTATTATAATTAAAATCAGGAAAAAGACAGATATCATTCTTACTACCTATTTTTCACACTAAACTGGAAGACATGGTAGGAAAAATAAATGAAAGACATAAGGATTAAAAAGAACGAATCAAAACTCTATTAGCTGATGATATGATTGTCTATGTAGAAAACCCAGTTGAATCTGCAGACAAATCAGTATAAATAGCAAGAGATTTGCAAGGTTACTACATCTTATATCAATTTTCAAAAACCATTTTCATGTCTACACACTAGCAACAAACAGAAAATGTAAATTTAAAGATACAGTTTACATTTGCAGACGAAATAATGTCCAATTTGGGATTTTCTCTTTTGTTTGTTTTTGCGTGTTTGTTTGTTTGAGACGGAGTCTCCCGCCCTATCACCAGGCTGGAGTGCAGTGGCGTGATCTCAGTTCACTGCAGCCTCTACCTCCGGGTTCAAGCAATTCTCCTGCCTCAGCCTCCCGAATAGCTGGGATTACAGGCACATGCCACCGTGCCCAGCTAATTTTTATATTTTTAGTAGAGATGGAGTTTCACCATGTTGGCCAGGATGGTCTTGATCACTTGACCTCATGATCCACCTGCCTCGGCCTCCCAAAGTGCTGGGATTACAAGTGTGAGCCACCGCACCGGGCAGGATTTTCCTAACAATTCTGGGAAGGGTAGGAAAAGAACAGCCATCTTCTCACATAGTGCCATCACCACCACCTCCACATGGTCATCATTACCATCTTTCCTACCTTCCTCAAGGAAAATCACTGCCACCTCTACCTGCCCTCACCATGATCACTGTCATTACACCATGACTGCCATCCTATCACAGTCATTGCTACCACTACCACCATCACACTGTCACCATCATCTGTACCATCGCTAGTACCTTACTCAAAACATTAATACCACCATTGCCATCCTCACCATCACCACCACCACTGTATTATTACTACCATCTCCGCTACAATCTTGTTACTGACATCTTGATTACCATTGTATGGCCGCCATCACCATTATCGGCAGCAGTGCCATCTTCATTACCATTCTCATGGTAAACCATTGCCATTATCACCACCATCATGATCACCATGATCACCAATGTAACTGTCTCTGTTATCACTATGACAACCTGCTAGAATCGTTACTACCACAACCATCACCGCCATCCCACAGTCCCATCATTACCACCATCATCACTACCATCCTTATAAGCAAACCATTACCAGCATGGCCAACACCCTCATCATCACCATCATGATTACTTCCATTGTAATGTACTTGGGTTATCACTACCACAACCACCACTATCACTAGTACTACAACCACCATCAACCAGAGCTAGCTGTCCCTCCACTGTGCTCCCAAAGCCCACTGCATGCACTGCTCATACTGCTTTACAAAACCTGTGTACATGTTGTCTCTCCCGTTGAGTGGTGACCTTCTCAAGAGCAGGGACAAGAGCTTATTTTATTACAGTGTTCCTACACCTCACACAGCACCTGGCACATAGAAAGTACCAAATCAATATCAGCTAAGTAAAGAAATGAATGAATAAATGAAAGCTGCCATAAATAATAATAACTAACAATCATGTAAGGCCTTCATGTAAAGCTCACATAATCCTATGAAGTGGGCAGTACTACCTTTATTTATTTATTTTTTTTCAGACAGGGTCTCACTCTGTCACCCAGGCTGGAGTATAGTGGCTCAATCATAGTTTATTGCAACCTGAAACTCCCAGGCTCAAGCAGTCCTCCTGACTCAGCCCCCTAAGTAGCTGGGACCACAGGTGCACACCATCCCACACCCAGCTGATTTTTTAAAAATTTTTTGTAGAGATAGGGGCTCGTTATGTCACCCAGGCTGGACTCTAACTCCTGTGCTCAAGCAATCCTCCCACCTTAGCGTCCCAAAGTGCTGAGATTACAGACATGAGCCACCCTCCCAGTCTACCCCTATTTTAAGGATGAGGAATTTGAGGGTTAGTGACTTGCCCAAGGTCACATAAGTAGTAAATGGCTAAGCCAGAACATGAGCCCATGTCATCCGGCTCCAGGGCCATTGTCACTAAGTGCTATATTATAGTTTGCCCCAGCTTTTCCCCATATTTCTAGCTGTGAGGTGGACTCATGGAGGGAAAGCCTTCATCTCATGGGAACTTCAAAATTCTTGGAATGTGAATTCCAAGAGGCTACAAGGCAGCTTAGCTACCCTGAGTTGGGCTGTGCCTCTGAACATGCCTCCCTTGAAAAATATTCCTGGTTCTCAGGGGACATTTTCAACTCGGGTTAGAAAGTTGGATAGTTTGTGCTTGTTTCTAATGAGCTTCCTGTCTTAGAAGGGGAAAACAAAGGCTATCTAATAAACACAGCTGATTAGCAAGCCCTGAAATATCCCAAACTCCTAAGAAAGGAAAGCCAATTGTGTGTGATGGTGTGCAAACTCACACAGGGCAGTATAATTGAAGGAAGCTCTCAAGGAGTCAGCGTATTTCAGAAGAATGAATCATCCCCTGCCTTAAAGCTGGGCTCCCTGACCCTGGCCTTGGTTTAGCTGCTGGAAATGCACTGCAGCAGGACGGCATGTAACCATCAGTGACACATTCAAAACATCTCTGCACATGCCAGCACTGCTGGGGGGTGGGGAGTGTCTACAAGAAACACCTGACTTATTAAGAAATCCCTACTCCTTTAAGCCAGAACATGCTACCCAGGCTCCACAATAACCTGGCAGCACCACAGCAACCTTGCACACTCACCCAGCTTTGCTTTCTGAGCGGGACTCCTGGAAGAACACGTTCCATGGTGCCCTCCTTGCTCTGAGACTCTACTTCAGCTCAGCCACAGTATGTAAGCCACAGCCAGCAGCATCGTTCTTACTTATTCGCATTTATTGGATTAATTGGGTATCATGCATGCTACTATTTCTCTGCATTGACTCAGCTGATATGACAACCCAATCAACCAGGTTGCCTTTGGATCCTTATTTTATAGACAAGGTAACCAAGTGTATTAGTCTGTTTTCACACTGCTGATAAAGACATACCTGAAACTGGGAAGAAAACTAGGTTTAATGGACTTACAGTTCACATGGCTGGGGAGGCTCACAATCATGGTAGAAAGCAAGGAGGAGCAAGTCACGTTTTACATGGAGCAGGCAAAGAAAGAGAACCAAGCGAAAGGGGTTTCTCCTCATAAAACCATCAGATTTCATGAGACTTACTCACTACCACGAGAACAGTATGAGAGAAACCACCCCCACGATTCTATTATCTCCCATTGGGTCCCTCCACTACATGAGGGAATTATGGGAGCTACAATTCAAGATGAAATTTGGGTGGAGACACAGCCAAACCATATCACCAAGGATAGAGAACCAAGACTCCACCAGGGGGTTATAGGTCATGAGCACTGCAGCCCAAATTTCAATCCAGGCCTTCAGACTCCAGAGACTGTGGTTGCAACCACTGGGCTGCACAGCCTCCCCCCAAGACTTAATTAGAAAGCTCTTCAAGGGAGAGCTCTAGGTACATGTGAAAAGGGAACTCTTCCAGGCCTCTGTTGTTCTGAACATGCACATGTTAAATGAAAGTGCAAACTTTCCAAGTAACTTCTACGCATTTCATTTAAGGGTGGTGTGTGTGTGTGGCAGTTCCCCCTTGGTGGGTTGTAAATGCCCTCAAGGCAGGACCTGTATGTGATATCTTTTGTGTCTCCCATACCTAGCCAAGTGCCTGGCATATAGCAAGTGGTCTGGAAGTGTGTTTTTAAAGAGGGGAGTGAGGATGATGATCCTAATGAAACGACGCTGATCTCTGAGCCCTGTGGTTCTTTCAGCCGGGCCTCCCACACTCTTCTGCAGGCAGTCTATACTCCAGCCACACTGATCACCTCCCCTAGTCCCATAGACACACCCAAGGTTTCACATCTCTGTGACTTTGGCTACGATGTGGCCTCTACCTGGAATACTGTTCTCTGCTCTCTCATGCTTCCTTAAAAGCATCTCAATGCCACTTTCTCAGGAGACCTCTGTGGGTCCCTCCTGCAGCTAGAAATAATCCCTCATTCTGAACACTCACAGTTCCTGTTAGTTTCTTCTCATTCTTTCCCTACCTCCTCTCATCTCAGAGGGTTATTGTGATGCTGAGCTGAGATCATGTTCAAGGAACCTCTCTGTAAACCAGGAGGCACTATTCAAACATGAGGGCATATGAGGGCCCAGAGCTCATCAACTAAGGAATGATATGGTTAGTGGTGTCCAGTTCTATGTTGCTCAGTACAGTACTTCACACACTCAAGGAGTATTTGCTGAAAGCCTATCCAAAGACCCCTTGCCCTCTTCCTGAGAGTCAGGTGTGCCCTCTTCCCGAGAGTCAGGTGTACCCACTTCCAAATCAAGTTGAGGTGACCTTCACTGGGTCAAAGAAAATCTCCTTAGGTATTAATTGGAAAACGATGGGAAAGGAAAAAACAGAAATATCTACTGAGCACCCCTCCAGAGGGCTTTCATATACCAATTATTCTCAACTCTATCATATCCAACGTCCTCTTCTTGTGACAAATATTTTGCAATTGTCCCTTTACTGTCCTGAAATGAAATTCATCGAGAATGTATATGGCAGTGATTAGCTAACTGCTCACCAAATCTTGTTCCTCCTCTTCCCAGGATCAATAAACTGGATTTCCCAGCCCTCTATGCACTGAGATGTTGCAGGTGACTGAGTTTTAGCCAATGAATTGGGAGCACCACTTACAGGCCTAGACCTGTGAAAACCTCATTCCAGCAAAACCTACGACTGCCCTGATCACCTTGGAAGCCATATTTTAAATACAGCAGAGTCTGACTGTGTGGACCCCAGCTCCTGAAAGGCCTATATGTAAGGAAGAAATCAACTTCTGTTGCTTAAGGCACTGAAATTTGGCAGCTTCATCGTCCGTCTATAGGCACTAGCATTGGCCTAACTAATACAATAAAACGTGCTTCTAGGTATCTATGGCTTCCGATCTTGAATCAACAGTGTGTTCTAGTGGCAGTAAGGAAAATTTGAGTAGAAAGAAAGCTGGGCCGAGAATCAAGAGAGTTGGGCTCTAATCTGGCCTCTGCCACTAAAGTAGCTGATTGGTATGAGTCAAGTTCATTCACTTCCTCAGGGTTTCAGTTTCTATGACTGTCAAATAAAGGGTGGAAAAGATTATCTTAAAGGTCTACCCAGCTCTGCACCACAGGACTCCACTGTCAGCTCCAAGGGGCCAGGGCCATGTCTGCCCCATACCTGAGGTCTTGGTCTATTTATGGAAGGGGTATGTGCGTGGGTGTGTGCCGGTGAGAGACGTAGATGCTATACAGGAGAGGCAGAGGGAAGTGGGAGGTATAAAGTGCCAGGAGGATACCAACAATGGTCTCTGTCACACACACAGAGAGGATTTGATACCCCATAGACCTGCTGATGTTTGGCAATTGTAAGAGAGCAAGTTATAAGATCATGAGTTTCATAGATTGTAGAATTCTCATGCAAGAAGTGACATATTAGTGTTAAAAAACACTGGTTTCTTTTTTTTTTTTTTTTTTTGAGATAGGGTCTCACTCTGTTGCCCAGACTGTAGTGTAGTGACATGATCATAGCTCACTGCATAATTTTTTGTAGAGAAGGGGTTTCACTGTGTTTCCCAGGCTGGTCTCGAACTCCCAGGCTCAAGCAATCTTCCCACATCAGCCTCCCAAAGTGTTGGGATTACAGGCATTAAGCTACCACGCTCAGCTGAAAAAATAAAAATAGAAAAATAAAACCCTTCTTGAATGAGAGAATTGCACCACAGAAGAGGAGGAACAGGATTTGGTGAACAGGTAGCCAGCACCTCCCTTCCTCTGCCTTTCTCTGCATCTCCCAAGTATCCCCCAAACTTGCACATACCCACATACACACCACTCCCACTAAATAGACCTCGGACACCAGAGCCATCCCAAAACTTCCATTTTCTCTATCCTTGCACACTCTGCTCCCATGTTCTCCAGCCCCTCTCAAAAGCTCCCAAGCTTTGTGACTCCTCTAGCTCCCCTAAACTATTTCCCTCTCCAAGTACTAAAATGCTAAGTATTTATTTTAGGATGGAAGAAAATTGCAGCCTGTAATTAGCGCATTTTTCAAACATATTGCCTAAACCACTGCTGTGTGGTGGAGCCAAGAACAAGCAGTAGTAAAATTAACAAGGTTTATTAAACAGAAGAGGCCATTCAGAGCTGAGCTAATACAACAACCACATGGAATTCCTCCTCCCTCCTGGGGCAGCTCTCTCAATCATCCCTTAAAGAGTAATGACACTCTCCTCTGAAAGCCAAAGACATGCTTCTGGCAAAAGGCACCATTTGAACAAATTGTCTTTTGGAGAAGTCATTTGCCAGGGAGATAAGGTAGGAAAGGGCCTTCCCATAAAAGGAAAACTCACTGAGGAAACCCAAAAATATGAAAGCCATGTCCCTCCGCATGTCACAAACAGGGATCAGGGAAGAGAGCTGGATTTATAACTCAGCTCTAAGATCTGTGAGCTATGTGACCTTAAGTTAGTTGAACAACCTCTCTGAGTCTCAGTTTCCCACCTGCAAAATAACGAAAACCTGTCTGATATACCTGATATACATCAGGACTACTACGATCATATCCATGCATACAAGATCTAATGCACTAATACATGTTAAAGTGTTTTCTAAACTTCAAGGCCTATATTCTTTTAGGTTATTATTTGACACTTTTCTCTTTCCATCTTCTTTCTCTCTCCCCAACAACTCTCACACACTCCTCTCTCCAAGCCCTTGGTGTAGGACTGTGTCAGCTAAGTAGGAGGGGGTGCCTTTCCCTAAGTTGAACAAAGATGTCACATGGGTGAGTGGTCCTAATCTGGGATACATGGAAAGCAACAGAAACTCAGGGGAGTGCTAGCAACATCACCTGGGGCAGGTGGGAATGGCTTCTGGCAAAAGGCACCATGTGAACAAATTACCTTTTGGAGAAGTCATTTGCCGGGGAGAGAAGGTAGGAGGAAAGGGCCTTCCCATTAAAGGAAAACTCATTGAGGAAACACAGAAATATGAAAGCCTACGGCTAGTTTGGGAAATGACAAGTTGGTTCTTCTGGCTGAAGCCTTAGGAAGGTTGAATAATGCTGAATGCTGGGAATTTATTAGATGTGTAGTCACGCATTGATTAAATATCTCATCTACTGAATGTCAGGTCCTGGGTGCTAGGCCCTGCAAAGTTTTTAAAGGATTGTTAAGAGAGATTATTCAGAAGGAAAGTAAACGTCCTTCTAATTATGAATTCCAAGAGTCTTCATTCTCAATGCAGCATCCCGTCCTGCCCATTGGGTCTAGGGATGTAGGTTGTGGCATGAGGTCAACGATGAGCCTCCCCCTAAACAGTATGGGTTTCAGATTTCTCTCTGAGACTTCAACCAGTGAAATGCACAGACATCGTGGATGGGCTGGGCAGTAACCACACATGGGAATAAGCCAAGAATCTTCTTTAATCCAGATAGATTGGATGTGACCTTAGGAAGTCAGATTGAAACAGTTTAACATGTGGAAATTTATGCTAGTGTGTTGCACCCAGTCTGGAGAAAGACTACATAAAGAGCAGAGGATGATCAGATCAAAATCTACCCTACAGGGGCATCTACCCTACAGGGTAAATCTACCCTACAGGGGCAAAATCTACCTTACAGGGCAAAATCTATCCTACCCAAGAAGTTGGCATGGCCATCCAAGTGCCACCCAGTGGAAAAGGGGTTCTACACTTGCCACTCAGACACCCGTAGCATCACCTGGAGCTGGTTAGAAATGTCGCATTTCAGGCCCTTCCTCCGGACTCACCAAATTAGAATCTACCTTTCAATAAACTTTCTGAAAGATCTGTATGCATATTGCATTTTAAGAATCACAACTCTAGACTTTTTCCAGAAAGGGTCAGAGATGAATATCCTAGGCTTAGCTGGCCTTAGGGTCTCTGTCCCAGCTACTCAGCGCTGCTGCTGCAGTATGAAAACAGCCATAGGCAAGATGTAAATGAATGCGTCTATTCACTTGAATGACCCTGTTTTAACAAAACTTTATTTACGGACACTGAGATTTGGATTTCTTATCATTTTCACATATCACAAAACAGCATTCTTCTTTTCATTTTTTTTTTTTTCAGCCACTGAAAAATGTATAAACCATTCTTAGCTCAGGGGCCATACAGAAACAGGGTGTGGGTCATATTTGTCCCACAGGTCAGTTTGCCAACTCCTGCTTAGACCACACACTTGAGTATCTATGCCAACTCACTGCCCCAGGTAATTTCTCTGGTTTCAAAACTCTTCTAGTTTTCTTTGCATAATGCATCCCTTAAATAGGAGGCTGGCTTGTACATCAGCCTCCTGTGCACAGTTAACGTGAGGCAGCCCTGACAAGCCACTTCTGCTGTACTGATAAATCAGGTCTCTACAGGACAGATAGAAGAATGTGGTAAATACACAAAGGTAAAGTCCTCCCAATGAATATTGTGAGTGGAGAATTAGCTGCCTTCCCTGTCAGGAGCCCTCCACTGCCAAACACCTTGCATTTAAACCAGCACAAGGATACGTGGGCTGCCTTACAGATCAACTCCCACCAAAGCAGAATTAGGAATGTTCTTTGATATACAACTAAATTACAATAATTTAAGTAACCTTCAAATCCAAAATTTAACCTTAAAACAGTAGTTTTATAACTGGGATCTTTGTATATATTGTAGTTCCTTATAAATTACTTGGGGAAAAAAGGGTTCAGCTATCAACATTAAAACACATCAGAAACCTCTGTTCTCGAATAATCCATCTCATTTCATTTCAGATCATCTCTCTTAGCACTCTGATGATGCCAGCTCAGGATAGAACTGTATTATTATATGACTGTGACACTTTGAGGGTTCAAACAAGTTTGCCATGGGCACTCTTCTTCCCTTTTAACCAAGCATAGCATAGAAAGAACCTTTCAGCCTTTCACAGTGAAAGGGGCACTATTGGGCCTAGGGTTTTACAAGCTAATAAATGAGACTGCTACTGTTTCATAGATACTGGCAGAAGACACAAGACCCTTGGGTCAAAGACAAAGGATGTTATTACTCACAGCACAGCAAGCAGCAGGAGCAATAGTATGTTCATGTCAGTCTCCCTGGCCCCCAAGTCCCATGGTGACAACACGTTAAGGCCCAGATGGATGTTTCACATACAGTGAGTCTGCATCACAGCTGAGGAACTCTGAGCTTAGGGAATCTCCCACTTACATAGCAAGCAATAAGCTGGCCTGATGTTTATTGTAGAGGGAGCTCATCTCTCAAGCGTGCTCAATGCAAACATACCTCTGAGATTTGGCCTAATTAAAGAAAGGTCAGGGCCTTGCATTCTTGGCATACCCAGCAGACATGAGGGGTTTAATGATTCCTAGATTTATTTAGCCCAAAGAAACAAACAGCGTGGAGCTTAGAAAATGCATTAAAGGAAGCTCTTTAAATTCAAAACACAATTTTTCCTGGTTAAATTTGGATTTGATTTGATTTGGATCTGATTTGATTTGGATCTGCCTTCCAGAAAATGCAACACTACCTCTTTCACAGATTTCAGCCACAGAACTACAATGGTCAATCTAATTATTCCTTGATAGTGCCCCTACCCACTACACAATAGCTCTATGAATACAGGAGTCGTGTCTTAGAATCTACTGTGATTCAGAGCGCCTAACACAGTACCTGGGCTATACCAGGTGTATAGAAAGTGTTGAATTATTGATTTAAAGTGTCTTATTTGAGCAGGGATTCCCAAACTTTTACAAACCCTGCTCCCTCTGTCACAAAAACATTTAGCAAACAACCATCCCTGGCATCACTAAGCATCTCTATAAGGACACCAGAGCAAATTTTGGGTGAACATGAAGGCTTTTTAACCTTCTCTTAAAAGCTACCCTATTAAACCAAGAGCTAGCCAATAGCCAGAGCATTTGCTCCGCTGATCTCTGCTGCTTGTACCAGATTAAAAAGTGTCTGGGAACAGAAAGAGGCATCTTGAGCAGGAATAAAAACCAGCTACTCCTTATCTCCAACACTGGCCATTCCCAACTGACCTGGGAGTTTTAAGAAAGCGTACCTGGCATAACTTTCTTTATGACTACAGAGATAGATCATCTGGTTATTTTTCCAGGAAAAAATGGTGGTGGGGGACTGTGGGCTAGAGTAAAGGACCTTATTTCTAGCAGCACTCCCCCTCCATATAACTACAAAATTTCAGCCTTGAGATTCTATTTTATCAAATGTCCCCAAAGACATATTCCAGAGAAATAGGATTGTTTAAAGTGGGCCCTCCTGGCTTTCCACAATCGGCTATTCTCCCAGGACATTACCCATGGCCCTTTTTCCCTCCCAGCAATATCTGTTCTCCTAATCTCACCAGGAAATCCAGGTCAGCTGGTGATTTTCAACCTCCTTTATCTGCTGCGATAATGAGTATCCCAGCGTGCCCCAGACTCTGCCAGCTCCCAGGCCCCAATGCCAAGTCGAATAATAAATAGTTGCCATGAGGGGCTGTCTCGACACCTACAAAAAGGAAGAGCAAACACAATGGCTTAGCAACAATACTTACATGCTCCAACTTGAGAGTTCTCATTCCCAGGCCAGGCTCCAAGATACTCACAATTCCCACTCATTTCAACGGAGGTGACGTTACACGAATGGTCTTCAGGCCAGGCCCTTAATTGTTTCTTCAGTATCACTATTTTATTTTTATAAATCTGATGAATCTAGTGTCAACTCATTGTGATAGAAAGGGACCCACTGCCACTAACTACAGAATAGAAGCATAAATTTTGAATCACAAGGATATGGTTTAAAAACTCCTTTTAAAAAAAAAATGAAATAAAGTCTTTTGCAGCAACTTGGATGAAACTGAAGGCCATTATCCTATGCAAAGTAATTCAGGAATGGAAAACCAAATACTACATGTTTTTACTTACAAGTGGGAGCTAAGCTATGGGTACACAAAGGCACATAGAGTGGTATAATGGACATTGGAGACTCAGAAGGGGGAAGGGTGGGAGGGGTGTGAGAAATGAAAAATCACCTGTTGGGTACAATGTACACTATTTGGATGATGGATATAGTAAAAGCCTAGACTTTACCCTGTACAATTTATCCACCTAAGCAAAAACCACTTGTACTCCTAAACTATTCAAATAGAAAGAATTTTTAAGTCCATTAGCATCAAAGAGAAATAAATGACAAATCCCCTTTTCCATTCTTATGAGGCAAGAGACTTTGGTCAAAGTGCCTTATTTCTGAGCTTCAGTTTTATCACTCTAAAATGGAACAATAATATATACCGCTGGCCAGTTGCGGGGATTTAATGGATAACTCATGAAAGGTTCTCAATAAAAATTTGTTTCTTTTTCTAATGTGCTATGACTTGATAAGGGTCAGAAGTACCAGGATTTAGGCAGTGTTCCAAAACCTAGAAAAGTCACTAGCAGGATTGAATTAAGAAAATGAAAAGACAACCCACAGAATTGGAGAAAATATTTGCAAATCATGATAAGGAACTTGTATCCGGAATCTTTAAAGCACTCTTACAACTCAGCGATAAAAAGATAATCTAATTTAAAAATGGGCATAGGATATGAAACGATATTTCTCCAGTGAAGATACACAAATAGTCAATAAGCACATGAGAAGATGTTCAACATCATCACTCATCAGGGAAATGCAAATCAAAACCACCAACCACCACTTTACAACCACTAAGGTAGATAGAATTAGAAAAACAGATGATAGCCAGTGTTGGTAAGAATATGGAGAAATTGCCTTTCGGCCGGAACCGCCATCTTCCAGTAATTTGCCAAAATGACGAACACAGAGGGAAAGAGGAGAGGCACTCGATATATGTTCTCTAGGCCTTTTAGAAAACATGGAGTTGTTCCTTTGGCCACGTATATGCGAATCTATAAGAAAGGTGATATTGTAGACATCAAGGGAATGGGTACTGTTACAAAAGGAATGCCCCACAAATGTTATCATGGCAAAACTGGAAGAGTCTACAGTGTTACCCAGCATGCTGTGGGCATTGTGGTAAACAAACAAGTTAAGGGCAAGATTCTTGCCAAGAGAATTAATGTGCGTATTGAGCACATCAAGCACTCTAAGAGCCGAGATAGCTTCCTAAAACGTGTGAAGGAAAATGATCAGAAAAAGAAAGAAGCCAAAGAGAAAGGGACCTGGGTTCAACTGAGCGCCAGCCTGCTCCACCCAGAGAAGCACACTTTGTGAGGACCAATGGGAAGGAGCCTGAGCTGCTGGAACCTATTCCCTATGAATTCATGGCATAATAGGTGTTAAAAAAAAAAAATAAAAGACCTCTGGACTGTAAAAAAAAAAAAAAAAAGAATATGGAGAAATTGGAACTGTGATAGCCAGTGTTGGTAAGTTTATGGAGCTGTCAGGAAGCAAACTCAATTTATAGGATGCACACATGATCTTACGGTGGCTCTGTGTAAACATTCATCTATTACGGTCACTGCTAAGTGTGACAGGGAACATTAGAAAACACTGTTAGGTACTTTGTTTCTACTGCCTCTGTAGTAGTGTAATGTCATGATTTAGGAAAGGGTTGACCTAGAATCATACAGCACTTGGTTGAAAAATTATCAAACCATGATCAGAACGCTTCTGCATGTCAGGAAATAATCTAGCTGCTTTCTGCTTTCACGTGACAGATAATGTCATCTGCAGAACAAGCTAGTGAGAAAATATTACGATTCCAATGTCCTGGTAAGAGCTTAGACAATGAAGCCACATTGCCTGGGTTTTAATTCCTGCTACTTACCAGTGTGTAGCCTTGAACATGCTTTTTAACCTTCTCTGGCTCCTATAATAATAGCATCTACCTCATAGGACTAGAGTGAGGATTTATGCAAAATAACACATATGTATAAAGTTCCTGACATAGCAAGGAGTCCACATTAAGCTCTTAGACAATATTTTGTTGCTACACTTAGTGAAAATCGAGGCTGAATAAATCTGGGTAAGTCGTTTACCCAGCGTACTTTATCTAGTAAGTGAGAGTCAAGATTTGAATCCGGCTCTTCCCTCTGCTTCTGTGATTCTTCCCCATCTGATGAGATCATCATAGCTGTTTCACCACAGTTTCTAGTAACAAGGATGCATAATGGAATGTAAAAGTTACACAAATTGGGTGAGTCTTCTGCTTTTCATGATGTCAGATGGGGCAGCAGTTGTCAGGGGAGCTCTGTTGGACCTGCACATCCAAAAAGGTTCACCCAAAGATCTGGTACCTCAGCAGGGATAGCGGAATGCTAGATGTAGCTGGGAGACTAGGACAGATGGGTGACCAACACGTGAAACTGGCAAGAAATTGATTTCTAGAAAGTATTTTAAAATTATAAATCAATAGGAATGAGGCCAACAACTCAATAGACAAATGGGCAAAGTACATAATACATAATCATTACACAGAGAAAAAATGTGAAAGGCAAATAAACATAGGAAACATAAGAAAAATATTCAACCATAATAGTAATCAAAGAAATGCAAGATACCACTAAATACCACTAGACTGGCAAAAATGAATACTCTAACAATACCAAGTTTTAGAAAAGATACAGAGCAAAGGAAACTCCACCTATTATAAATTGATGTAATCACTTGGAAAACAAATGTTTTTATTTTGACTTTTTTCACTCTGTATTATTATTTTGAGATTTAGCAATGTTAATTATGTGTATTCATAATCCATTCCATTTAATTGCTGAGTAGTATTCCACTGTGTGATTATACCACAATTTGTATATACATTCACTTATTATTGTATATACATTCACGTATTAATGGGCATGTGTTTTGTTTCCAGTCTGGAACTATTACAAATAAAGCTGCTATGAATATTCATGTGCAAGTCTTTATGTGGATGTATGCTTCCATTTCTCTTGGATAACTATCTAGAAATAGAATAACTTGATCACAGGGCAGACACATGCTAAAGTTAAAGTTTATATATTCCAGTGGCCAGCAGTTTGATTTCTGCAGACTAAGAGATATGTATAAAAATGTTCTTGGCAGCAATGTTTATTAAAAAAAAAAAACTGGAAACAATCTAAATGTGCATCAGCTACGGAATAGATTAGCACAGTGTGGCATTTTCACTCAAAGGACTATTAGACAACAATAAAAGTTAACATGCTAAATCTGTAAGTATCAAAATGGCTAAATCTTGGGAATAATACTGAGTAAATAAATAAATAAAAAAAGCAAGTCACTAAATAGAACATCTGTATACAACATTTGTATAAAATTGAAGTTCAAAAGCAGGTACGACTAAACTACATGTTACCTAGGGAACATTATACACAAAATTCAAGATGGTAGCCAAATCTGGAAGGGCTTCAAAGGTAAATGAAATATTTCATTTATTAAGCTGGGGTAGCAGGTACATTGCTGTTTGGTTTAATTTTACCCTTTATACCTTACCCATATATTATTAAAACTCTTCTATCTATTCAATACTTAATAATGTAGCATGTGTGAACTTTGAGTCATTGTTAGTCCATTATGATAGACAGCACACATTTTAATGCAAATGTATTATCTTAAAATTTTGGAGCCATGTTTTACCATAAAATACAGTGCTAAGACACCAACTACTGATTCTTCAGGAAAAGTCCCATCTACAGAAGACATGCACATTTCCACCACTATTCACGATTGTTCTGTGGTAAGCACCTAAGATGTCAACTCCTTGAAATCAAGAACTAATCTGCCTTGTTCATTGCTTGGCCCCCAGAACTGTGCCTGGGACATGGCATGAGCTAAATAAATATTTGTGGATAAAGGTAAAGAGGGATAGAGGAAAAGAGAGAGGGAAGAATGAAGTGAGAGGAGGAAGGGGGATTGAGGAAGGTCCTTTCAGGAGTGTATGTTGGTATTAAAGAAGTCGAAGATATTTCTTTAGACTGTGAAACTGTACCTCTTGTGGGTCCATTTTCCATGCAAATATAACCCAGAGACTACTTTCCTCCCCCTCCTCTGTTACCCCCAGAGACAGTAAAGGACAGCATGATATCTCCCATGTGACTAACAGGAACTGCCCTCTACCATACCACCTCTGCCATTCCTCCAATTCTTCAGTGGAAGCAGACAAGCACCAGAGCCCAGCCAATCACCACACAGCCTGACCTTACCATTCCTTCGGATTCCCTCCCTAGACTCAGACTCAGTTATATCAGAAACTCTGGAGGTAGCACCTGGTGTCAGAATTTCTTAAATCTCATTAACTAATTCCAAGGTACAGCCCAGAAGCCAAGATTGAGAATGAGAGCCGCTGGCCTAGAGGACAAAGAGCTGTTCATCAATACATACACATACACACACAGTCACACAGAGAAAGACATATACACACATACATACAGGGAGACATACACATGCACACACACAGACACATATATACACACAGACATACATACACAGAAACACACAGAGACATATACACACACAGACATGTACATATACACAGACACACACAGAGACATCTACATACACACACACAGATATAAACACATATACACAGACACACACAGAGAGACATCTACATACACACAGACACACACAGAGAGACATCCACATACACACAGATACACACAGAGAGACATCCTCATACACACACACACAGACACACACAGAGACATACACAGGCACACACACAGATATATATAAACACACACACACATACATGGAGACATACACATACACAAACAGAGAGACATACACACAGACACATACAGAGACATATGCACATGTACACACAAAGGCATAACACAAACACACATATATACAAACTACTCAAAACCTAGTTCCAAGAGCCACTGCATCAGAACTCCTCTTAGCATGTTGACGCTGTGCACTTTCTTGTCCACTTAATTTTAATTAGATTTGTACTTATCTCTTCTGCCTGATTATAAGTTTCAGGGATATAGGATTTGGTCTTCTTCCCCCACCTCTCAGTGCCTGGTAGCCCCTGGTGTGCATGGGTGCCCCATCGTGGCTGACTGTGTGAGTAGGCTTGAAGGCAGCAAACATCAAGGAAAGCACTCCCAGCGGAGGTGCTAGGCTTGCAGGAAATCCTTCAAGGATGTGGCCTATACAGGCTCTGCTTTTCTTTTCTGACTCACTTCTTCTTTTCTCTGCACTGGTTCAGACATTCCTACCCATTTCCTGGCTCTCTAGCAAAAGTGGGGGAGATCCTGGCCAAAACCCAATTTTTCAGCATTGAGCTGCGCTTTAAATAAATGCAACTGGGCATTTCAGATTCACAGCACTTCCATCCTTCCTACAGCTTCAGATCATTCGAATGGCGCAAGAGGGAACACAAAGGCCCAGACTCCCCCTGAGAAGCAGCTAATAAGCTAAAGAAGGGAGAGGAGAATGTCTAACTGAATTGGAGGACCATGGGGATTCTGACCAAAATTTCCCATCGAAGACACAAAAATCAATTTTGAATGGATTTGGACAGATAGTCCTGCCAGGACATTCCAGCAGTGTCTAAATACCAGTGGCAGACAAGAATATTTGCTGTCCTGCAGGACAATCCTGGGCGCCCAGGCTACCAGGGAGCTGGATGCCTCCAGCTCAGCCAGCTGTCCCCAGCCTCTGGCACTCTTCCTTCTCCACAAGACCCTCTAGCCCCTGAGTCACCATCATGCATTGCTGAGTCCTCCCCAGGAAACATGTCTACTGCTACCTTAAGAGTAGTGTGTTCCTTGCACTTTTTATTTCTTACTAAGCAGAGCAAATAAATGGAGATGCCACATTCATGCCCAGAGCAGGTGAACCAGGTGAAGATTTGGCCTTAAAGCTAAATCTATATGGAAGCTAAGAAAACAGCTTTTTCCACTCTCTCCAGCTTCCATGTCTTCTTAGCTGCAGGTTGCTGAAAAGATGTCCCTACCACCAGCCTCCTGCGTGGATGACAGAAGGATCACTGAGGAAAAGATGGCAGATGTTTTTTCTCTCCAATGTAGACTCCAACAGATTGATCCTGCCTGCTGGGGTGCAGCACCCCCCCACAACACACACATGGTTCAGCGGAAAATCACAATTGATGAGTGATGTCTGCCACAGGCCTGGGAATGAAGCTTAGATGCTCACCTTGTTTCTGTCAGCCTGTAGGGGAAGATGAAAGTTCCCTATTGAACCAGAAAAGGGATTTTCATACAGATCAAGTACACAATGGTCAATATCTCCTTCTTATTGCAAAGAAGGAGACAGAAAGAAATGGGCATCTTATCTATGTGACAAGCAAAGAATCCCTTCATGCAACAGAAATGCACTGAATTCTTTCTATATTCAAGGCATCGTGCTTTTCTAAGAGGGGGAAAACTTATATTAGACAAAGCTGGAGGAGGAGTGCAACTTTTGGTGGACAGAGATAGTTTCTTCCAAGGGTGGGCTCTTCCTCTCTTTGCTTCCTAGTAACTGAGGAAATAAGATAATCCTCTTACTCAGGGGACATCCTGTATCTTAGAAGACAAAGACGGGAAGGAGGAAGAGGACAGGGCATGAGTGGCTCTTGGAAAATGAGCAAAAGGAATCTTCCAGACTCACATCCCAGCTGTCCAGTCGGAAGGAAGGTAAAGAACAAGGGCTGAAGCTCTGAGTGCCCACACTTTGCACTGCCACACTTACCCCTTGCACAGACCAACCTAGAATCCTACATAGGATGGGGGTGGGGGCACTGAGGCGAGGATTCAGGGGATTGTGGTCCTTGTTATGTCTCCTTTGCCACAATGCTGTCAGTGGGGAAGGGTCTGATTGCAAAGAAGGAGCTGGAAAGAAATGGGCGCTTTATCTGTGTTGTTGGAGGTGGGAAATGGGACAGTATTTTCTTGCTTATGCAGATCATACAAAAAGAAAAAGAAAAAGAAAAAAAAATGATGTGTAACATACCAGCTAGAGGAAGCCTGGTTATGTAACAGCCCAACTAGAGAGGGGGAAAAAAAAAAGAAAGAAAACTTCGGAGCCACAGTGAACCAAAAGCTGGACCTGAATTTGCAAAAGAGCTTCTGTTTTGTTTGTTGGTTGGCTTGGTCTTTGCTTTTTTTAAAACAAAAACAATAACAAAAAGGCTGAACTACAGTAACTTTGATGCTATCTAACAGCTTTGGCCCTGCTCCTACCACCTCCTTGCTCGTCTGTGTCTGAGTGAAAATAAAATACAAATACGTTATCTGGAGTAGGGAGAAACACACACATTCCTATTGTCACATTAGCAGATTAGCTGCGCTCCAAGAGCAGGGCCAGAGGGAGCCAAGATAGGATGTTCAATTTCAGCAGGGAAAGAAGAGGGTCAGAAAGGTCCTGAGTGGGAGGAGAGAGAGTCAGGTACCTTGGTGTGGGGTCTTCTGAAAACCGGGGTGAGCAAAGGGACAATGAATGGTAGTCTAGGTAAGGAAAGGCAAAACCGCTGAGAGCCCTCAAAGGAGAAGGGTAGACCTGCCATGAAGTGGCACCTATGTCTCCATCTCATCGAGAACCAGTGCCAACAGCCCTGTTCGCAGCTTGTCTCTGCCACATCCCCGTGGAATCCATTGCTATTGAAATTAGCAACTCTTGAGGGAGCCTGTTAAGATTTTCATTTGCTGTTTCTTCATCAGAGATAAAGGAATTTTCCTTATTTAAACACACACACACACACACACACACACACACACACCCCCACCAGGAGAATTTGGCACAGTGAAATCCCCACAGAAAGACCTCTTTGGGTAGCTAGAGTTTCAACTTGGGGGATTTGGGTTTAGACAGACTCCTGGGAGTTCTTATGGGACCTTTTCTGAGAATTTTCTTAGGGTTTTGGCACGATTTTGTTTTCCTTCTATAAGGCGTTTCCTACCTTATGAAAGGAAAAATTATTAGCTTCTGTTTTCAGAAACTTAACACTCTCAAAAAACAAGGGCTTTCATGTCAAAGACAGTAAAACTCAGAAAACCATCCTCAGGAGGCATCTCAGCTCCATTCGGCCAGTCAGCAGGATTGGTTGACCACGACTTTCTCTCTATACCATACTGAGCAAGACACCCACAGAGCAGTTTAAGGCCTCCCCCAAGAGCGACAAGCAAATTCCCTTCATGTAACAGAAATGCACTGAGTTCTTTCTATATTCAAGGCATTGTGCTTTTCTAAGAGGGGAAAGAAGTCTGTTAGACAAAGCTCCATTTTCAGAAACATATGCAAATAACTATAGGAAATAGAAGAATGTGGTAGGAGTTATAAGAGAGGTTCAGAGAAAGTGCTCAGGAATATGAGGAAAGGGAGAAATAAACTTCTAGCTGAGGGAGCAAAAAAAAAAAAAAAAAAAAGAGAGATGCCATGGAAGACAGAGCAGTTGAGTTGGGCAGGAAAGAAGTAGCTCTTAGGCGTAGGCTGCTCTCAGAAATGAGGCAGGTTGGTGACAGGTGAACAACATGAGCTCAAGAGCCAGGAAGCCTGGCTTCCGGTGCAGCCTCTACCACTGGTCAAATGTGTGAAACTCTTTTCAGAATGACTTACATTTCTGAGCCTCAGTGTTTCTCATCTGTGAATGGGGGCAAATAATAGCTACCTCTTAGGGACCGTGGAAAGGATTACAGGAGGTAATTAATGGTAGGCTCTCGACATAACGTCTGGCACATAGAAAGTACTCAAAAAATGTTACTTCATACTTAGCTTTGAAAAAGAGGAGGGTCTGTGGGAACTGTGGAGGGAGGCTGAACAGGAAGTCTTGATTGGCCACTAGGGAAATGCCAGGGCAGGAATGCTAGATGAGAGGGTTTGATCTGCTGCCAAAAGTGCCATGCTGAATGAGATAACTCAGAAGGACCAACTCACAGAATCCAAGTGCAAGGGAACAAAGACAGGACCAACAAGAGGATCCCTTGGTCCAAACCTCACTATCACAAAATGTCCCAAGTTTAGATTTTTGTCATTACCTCCATCTGTGTTTATATATAAAATAAAGAGAGCCATTGCCAAGCCATGTGAATTTATATGAACATTTAATTCCACCAACATTTGGGCATTTCTTCCTTTTAAATAAACTAGAGGCTTTGAAACATGGAAATAGCTCAGGCTCCGCTTGACCTCCGAGAGCCTCTTGGCAGGGTTTGGGCAGACCCAGGTCTGAAATCAAGCTCAGCCTGACAGGGGGCCTTTCTACTTGGAAACAGCACCCATGCAGTATCTGACCTAAAGCAGCCATGCTCATAATCTGCATTATGGGATCTCGGCTTATGGAAACAGGACCCATCAGCTTACATCGTAGAGGAAACAGCATGAGGAAAAGTTCAGAAGGAAGAAAGCAAAACGCAGGCATAGGGACAACACGTCCTGAAGATTGGTGAAGTGTGGAGTCCAGGAGAGAAGGGGTGGGACCAGGGGCTGGAAACCCATGTGGGAACCAGATCGTGGGGAATACATAACCAAAGTGTCATGAACCCTTTGAATAATGCTGGTAATTTACACAACTAACAGCAGAGTACAAGGCATTTCTCAGCATCACAGCATTTATCCCTTGTTCTGAGACAGCATTCTTTGCTTCCATAACCTGGCAAAGCTCTGATGTTCCTTAAAGTGGTCCTTTCTCTTCCCAGCAACTTCCCAGGAATAGCATCAGCTGTTTCTTTTCAAGCCTCAGGTGTGCTATTGACTCAGCTGTTAAAGAATGAAATGCCCAAGGAGCAAAATGTGTCCATGGCCACCAAGCCATTCATTGCCAAGGTGGTGTCTGGTTTAACTCCTTGATTCTTTTTAAATGTATCAAATACCTTCTTGTCTACGTCATCTGTCTGATGAAGATCAAGTACTAGAGTACTAGAAGCTGTTTGTTCTGTGATGAAGACCTAAATAGACAGACACACATAGGAAAAGGATTTTTATCAGGAGAGCCAGTCTAAGAGATATTACTTAGAAATAGAGAACATCGGATAGAGACATGGGATATTTAGATGGCTTGTGAAGATTATGAGGCAGAATGTTGAAACGAGATTCTCCTAGAAAACCTGGGATGAAAGGGATGGAAGAGACTACCCATTGCCTTCCAAATGTCCATTCTCCCCTTGGAGGCAGGAAGCCAGAGACTCTCAATTGTGAGTTTACCCATCCTCCTATGTGACTAAGTACTGGCCACTGTTAGCCAGTGTGCTGGATTTCCAGAAAGGATCCATTAAAGAAGCTGATTCACACAGAGCATGAATCTGACTGCTCTTCTGCTTTTCCTGCTTTTTCCAGGTAGAAATGCACATGTGACCATCAAAGTCCCGGTAGCCCTCCTAGCCCATGAAGTGACCTTGACCATGAAAATTATACAATATGGATGGTGGAGTAGAAGCAAGTTGCTAGATCTTTGACGACCATGAAGCCACCATGCTGGTCCTGGGCTAGATGCTTCTGCATTTCTTTTACAAGAAAAATTTAAATTTTTTTTTAAACCCTTGTATTTTAACCACTGTCTTTTCTTTCATATGCAGCTGTCTCTAATCCTAACTAATACAGAAGGCTGTTTATGCCCAACCACAGGAGAACAGACACATCCAAAGCCCATCTCTGCATCTGTCAAGTATCTTTGCCAATCTATCTCTGTAATAAATACCTAGCGCCAGCCAGACCCTGAAAGGAGGGATAAGAAAACATGCAGACTGATCCAGATGGTGCCTGTCTTCTCGGCAAAGTTCATCTTTTAAACACTACTCCTTCAGAAAAACTTTTGTTAACCCCCTAATTCAAATAAAGTCTCTATGTGATTCTCTCTTTAAGCACCTACTATGTTACAATCACTCGTCTCAGTGCCAAGGTACAGTCAGAAAAATGAAGGAGTCATGATCTTGAAGCCTCTCACAATCCAGTGGTGGGGAAAAGGCATATTAACAAACTATTTCAATATGACATGTGAGTGACAAGCTAGAGAGTCTGTTTGAGAGGATATGAGAGCTCAGAGAAGGGTACTTAGTACCACCCTGGCTGGGCTCTCCTGGGGAGATACCACCAGAGCTGAACCCTGAAGAAATGTACTCTTAAGGGGCAGACTTCTAAAAGGAAAGCCTGAGATGGGGATTCCTGTACAATTTGTCAATGGAGTGGTCTTAGAAGAGCCCTGCAGGTGACTGAAGAAAAGTTGAAAGGACAAATGAAAAACAAAGATGTGGAAGTGGATGGGCGCAGGAGCTCACGACTATAGTCCCAGGACTTTGAGAGGCCAAGCCGGGCTGATCAAGCTTGAGTACATGAGTTCAAGACCAGTCTGGGAAACATGGTGAAACCCCTATCTACAAAAAAATTTTTTTTTAATTAGCCAGGCATGGTGGCACATGCATGTAGCCCCAGCTGCTCTGGAGGTTGAGGTGGGAGGATTGCTGGAGCCCAGGAGGTCGAGGCTGCAGTGAGCTGAGATGATACCACTGCACTCCAGCCTGGGCAACAGAGTAAGACACTGTCTCAAAACAAACAAACAAACACATGTGGAACCAGTGAATTCTAGTGTCAGCCTGATCTTACGTGGAGTTCTAGTGGGAGTAGTCCCACAGTTAAATGTCTGTCCTTGAAGAAGGCTAGGACCTATTAATCCAATTGCATTCAGTCCAGGGCTCTTGCCTGCCCCTGCAGAGATGCCTGGAGGGCATAACCTTCCAGGCATTTCCCCTCTGGGACCATAATGAAGGCTGATTCTATGGAAAAGAGTACAGCAATGAGCCATTAGCAACCAATATTCAAAGCAGCTAGCAGATGGGTGCGCCAGGTCAGTAGGAAAGTGATCTTTCCAAGATGACTTTGAGCAGGGACAGTTTATAATTAATCTCTCTATGACATACAATGTTTAGCACAACTTCTTGCAGCTCGAGTCAGCCTGTATATCTTCAAATCCTGGATCCACCATTTCCTGGCTTGCTGTGTGACCCTCAGCAAATTACTGAATTTCTCTCAGCCTCTGTCTTCTCATCCACAAAATGGAGATCAGAATAACTGATTTTTATTGAGGATTAAACAAGGTTATCCATGAAAAGCACTTAGCAGTATGTTTGGCATGGACCAGGTATTTGATAATATGAACTATGATTATTGCCCATAGGACAGGCTTGAGAATATTCACGGAAAGGAATCTGATGCCAGCTCAGGCTGTCAGAATCAACTTTTGCTATGAGGCACCTTTTAGCTGCCATCAGATCACACGGGAAGGGAGATTTCCAAAGCAATCTGTTAGAAAAATTATCTGAGTTCTGGAAATAGGTGAAGAAGATTACCAAGCATTACTTCACTGTAGTGCTGAACTTGACTTTCTATTTCCTGGGCTATTTTACAACTCTGTAGAGGCAGAGGCTGACTCACAGAATTTTGTCTAGTCCAGATGCAAATAATTTCAGTCTAGGTGAGAAGATACCCCATAGATTGCAATACATATTAAATGTGTGTGTGTGTGTGTGTGTATTCCAAGCATCTCAAATGCTCTTTGGACAGATTTCAACATATTACTGCTTCTCTAATTAATAAATGAGTTGAATAAAAAATCTTTCACATGCATCCCTTTTGTAATTGCATGTCTTTTTTGGTTTTGTTTTTAGAGTCACATTTTTTTTAACCTTTTGAAAATCGTACTTTAACACCATGAACAGAGATAAGGCTTTCTCTGGGGACCCAGAAGAGGCCTTTAGGGAAGCCCCGTGATTCCTCGCTGAGCAAAAACATCCCAGCAACACCTTTCAGGTTGGATTGGCCACTGAGCAGCCCTGACCCTGGCCCCCTTCCTCAGACATTCCAGCTGTAGGACTTCACTCCCAAGCAAGGCCTGGGGAGCACTGACAGCTTTCTTTCCCTGCCTCCAAATGAGAATCCAGATCAGTGCAGAGGCTGGGCTGGCTCCCTGAGGTTTACCAATTACTTGGCAAAGTGTAGAGATAACATTCTGTGCAAATTTCCTCACATTGTTCTGCCTGGCTCTAGGTGTTCCCAGATAGAATAATCTAGAGATAAGTGAGGGGAAAAGAAGCTAGTACTTGGGCCTCTTCACAAACACGCCCAGTCATTCCCACTACTACATCCTCCACTCAGGATGCTTGCGACCTCATCTCACCTTCTCATTCTGCTACTTTCTGGCAAAACCTAGAATTAAAAAGTCTTTTGCCTCCTTCAGAATCCCAGTGGAAATCCCCCTCCTCCTGAAGTCAGAATAAAATTTTGATGTGGCCCAGTAGAGCTTGTGGTAATGGACACTACCTTTGAGCATGACTTTCATGGTGCCTGGTGGTGCCCATCAAAGTGCAAGCCACATTCTAGTATCCTCTTCCCCTTAGCCCAGACCTCAGTCTGCTTCCAGGATGGACCTTCTTGTTTCCTCCTCTTGCTTTCACTCTATTCCCAAACCCCTTACTGATTAAAGAGAAAATGTCTGATAAAACCCATTTTAGCCTTAAACATCTCATTCGTTCAAATGATATTTAGTGAACTCTTCATATTTGTTAGATACCGTGTTGGGTGCTGGGGTCACAATAGACCCTGGTTTTTTTAGCATTTACATTCTATAGGTAAGGAGGAAGACAGTAAATTGGTACATAAATGAATGAACAGATTATGGTGGATGCTATAAACTAAATAACAGGGTAGTAGAATGTCTCCCTTAGATATAGTTTTTAGAAAAATGTTATTCAAGAAGGAGACATTTGAGCTGAGATGTAGAAGATGAAGAAGAGGCCAGGTTTATGAAAAGGTGGAGGGAAAGGAATCAGAAACAGAGAGACTAGCAACTGTAGTGGTCCTGGATGTAAAAGGTCTGGTGTTTTTGAGGAATCCTTAAGAGTAGCCAGCCCCAAGATGGGCCCCAGTGATTCTCACCTCCTGAGACTGATGCCCTTAAGTAGTCCCCCACCCCCTCTGGACAGAGCTTATGTGTGTAACCAAGAAGACATTTCAAACATGAAGGAATGTGCCTTCTAAGCCTAGGTCATAAAAGGCATTGCAAATTCAGTCTTGCTCTCTTGAATTATTCAATTTATGGGACATGAGCTGCCATGTAAGGATACTCAAGCAGCTCGATGGAGCAATACACATGGCAAAGAACTGAGGCCTTCTGCCAACGGCCAAGTGAATGAGACCATCCTGAAAACAGATCTTCCAGCCCCAGTCAAGCCTACAGATGACTGCAGCCCATGCTGACCACAGCCTTATGAGATCCCTTGAGACAGAACCACCCAGCTAACTTATAATTCCTGATCTTTCACTGCAGCCTTATGAGATCTCTTCAGCAAGAACCACCCAGCTAACTTTTAATTCCTAACCCAAAGAAACTATGAGACATTAAATGCTTATTGCTCTTGTACACAGCCATAGATAACAAATATAACCACTTAAATATGGTGAACCAGACAGAGAGTGGTAGAAGATGAAGCCAGAGAGGCCAGCAGTAGCCAGGTTACATGGCCACTGGAGGCTGCAGTAGGAGTCTGGATTGTATTCCAGGTTAGATAGAAACTTACTGAAGAGTTTAGGCAGCAGGGTGGTGAGGTGTGATCTCATTTGATAAAGATCATCAATGTGGAGATCAAATTTCAGAGGGACACGAGTAGAAATAAGGAGACCAACTGGAAAACTGTTGCATTAGTCCAGGATGTCAAGAAAGGTGATTTGGACTAGATAGGCAACAGCACAGATAGAGAGAGGAGAATGGATTCAGCACATATTTTGAAGGCAGTTATCATGACTTATAGATAAATTGGCTATGAGGGATGGTGGAAAGGAAGGAATCAACATGATAGTTAGGTTTTCAGCTTAAGTAACAGAGTACAAAATAGCACCAATTACTGAAATGAAGAAGATTAGAAGGAGTAGATTTGGAGGTAGGAGAATTGGAAGAGAAAGAATAGCTCATCTCCCAGTTGCTATTATGTTTGGAAGCCTTTGGTACAATGTGGTCAAAATTATATGGATTATAATACAAATTATATGATTTGTATATATAATTATACAAAATTAATTATATATAATTTATATAATAATTAATTATATATTGGACATTAATTCATCTTAACCAAGTTCTATTTAGCAGTCCTCCATCAGCTACTAAAATCTTTGCATTTTGTAAGATCCATTTGCCTTTCACACACTGCAGCTACGTGTAGCAGCTAAGAGTCTCCTTAGCTGGTGGTGGTTTCTTGCAACTGTCCACTCAACAGGTGTTAAACAGACAATTTTGCGATGTAGAGGATGCTGAGGATGGTCTTGAGGTTGTGCAGTGCATCTTGTCTTCATACTTATCTGTCTCCTATACAAGGTTAGCTCTGGGCTGGGACTGTGTCTGTTTCACACTTATATCCCCAGGACCCAGCACACTGCCTAATATATGGTAACCATGCAAAGAAAAAGGTGTGTTGAATGAATGCTCATTGTATATAACCCTGCAAAGCAAAAAATAAAAATCAAAAATTAAGAAAATCATGTGCCATCCTACTACACAGAGATAACCATTGCCAACATTTTTATACAATTCCTTTAGTCTTTTTTCTATTTGTAAATATTTGTGTCATCCATATGTACATTTCCACCCATATTTGTGACTTTTCCTCTACTTCTTTTCAATGAGACAGCCAGCATTTACTGAAAGATTCATGCTATGAAAGATCCATTGTAATAAGCCACACTTGTTGGGAACTTAAAGATCCTGGGAACTTAAAGTCTAGAAATAAGAGTTGGAGTCATGGCTAACAAGGTACATCTGTCATGAGGCTTGATATTTTGGAATTTATCCTGGCATTTTAAATATGAAGTGGGGAGAACAGTTAGTCCTAGCTCTGCCAGTAGGAATGTGAAAGACCCTAGGGGAACCTAGCCCAGGAGGAGTCTTTACTGAGACTCCGACAACCAGTACAGTTCTCCACTTTATTAGAGCAATTCTTTCCTGAAAATCCCTTATAATAGAGCAAATCATCCAAAGTTGAAAACAACACCGTATTATTTTCAGTGAGAAAAAATTTTGCATCTTAAGCCTTCAAATTTACCCCCATTCTACTAAAGAAAACCAAAATATTCAAGGACAAACAAGAAATAACCACCAAACCTCATTAAAATGGCCAAAATTACTTCAATTGTTAAGTTACATTAACCTAACCAGGCATCGCTCCTCCATCAATTACTCCATCTAATACTGCGATTCACTTGCTCTCATTAATCCATTACACAGAGCACAATTAACACCTGCTTTTGAATTTGAAAAATGATGCTAAATTTTTAAACAATATAATCTTCAGAACAAACAAGGAAAGAAGCCCAAACAAGGCAGTAGACACAAAAGAAATCAATTAAAGCAAAGAATTATTTCACACTCTCTGAAGAGGTGGGTATCATTGGGAGCATAAGATTGTTAATTATAAACAAGCAAATCACTAGGATTCTCAAACACCTATTAAGTGGACAGTTGCACAAAAACACCTCAAGGAGATGCTTAGCTGCTGCACCTAGCTGCAGTGTGTGAAAGGCAAATGGATTTTACAAAATACAAAGATTTTAGTAGCTGAAGGAGGACTGCTAAATAAAACTGAGTTGATAAGATGAGTTAATGTCCAATATATATAATTAATGTATAAATTACATATAATTAATTTTATATATATTTAAGGTAATTATATTTAGAGCAATTCTTTCCTGATAACATTTTTCCTGCAGATGAAAGTACTGTGTTTCAGAAAAAAGGATTTTTATTTTTTTTATTTTTTTTTCAGTTTACAGAAAATTTTCTACTGGGATAGCAGTGGCCTTGAGCAATTACAATACCATATGATACGTGCATTAAGAAGGGGACAAAAGGTATCACTGTGAGCACATCTGAAGGTAGGCTTTAGGAGTAAGGGAAGGCTTCCCGTAGGAAGTGATGTTTGAACCAAACCTGAGAGGCAACAATCACTTTTGTAACTAAATAAAACAAAGGGTTTAAAAATTAATATTGGCTATTAGACAATCAACTATTGAATATTGTAGGTGAATAAATGAACAAATGAATGTATATATAAAAAATATATAAGATTTTTTTAAAGGCAGAAAGATCAAATGATTAGTCTGCTCTACCACCAATGCAAGGGATATCACAAGTGGAAAAACAATCATCCAACTCTCAGCCCTGAGCTCAAAGTGTGTGGTCCACAGCCCAGAGCACCAGCATCACCTAGGACTTGTTAGAAAAGCTGAATCTCAGGCCCAGCAAAGACCCACCAAATCAGAATCGGGTATTTTAACACACGTGATTTGTGTGCACATTGAAAGTTGAGAAGTGCTAGACTGTGATTCACAATTTCAGCTACACATTAGAATCACCTGGAAGCTTATGTAAACCTGATTGCCCAGTGTAGATTGGTGGTTGAAAGCACAGATCCTGGATCTAATTCCCAGGATCCCTAGCTTATTAACTGTGGGATCTTTGGCCAAATCCATAACCAAATGTGGTAGCCAGCTATTGACATGATTCCCAAAGGCTCTGTCTCCTGGCATTCATATGCTTTTGTAATCTCCTCCACTCATGTATGGACTGGACCTAGTAACCTCCTTCTAATTAATAGAGTATAGCAAGAGCAACAGAATGTTGTCTTAATGAGTTTGTGCTGCTGTATCAAAATGCCACAGACTGAGTTAGTCACAAATAACAGAAATGTATTTCTTGCAGTTCTGAAGGCAGGGAAGTCCAAGATCAAGACCCTGGCAGGTTTGGTGTCTGTGAAGGCTGCCTTCTCTGCTTTCAAGATAACATCTTGTTGCAGTGGCTTCCTGAGGGGGAAGAACACTGTTTTCTCACGTGGAGGAAAGGGACGGAGAGGGCAACAGAGGGCTCCCTTCAACCTTAAGTCCTTTTATAAGGGTGTTAATCCCATTCATGACTTAGTCACTTCCCAACGGCCACACCTCTTAATACTGTTGCACTGGGGATTCAGGTTTCAACACAAATTTTGGAGGAGGCACTGTCATTCAAACCACAGTATAATAGATGCCATTTTCAAGATTAAGTTATAAAAGACTGACTTAAATCTTGCCCACCACCTCTCAGTAACTCTTCTCACTTGCTCAGTTGATGAGGCAATCTGCTATGTTGTGAGCTGCCCTTTGGAGATAACCAAGTGGCAAGGAGCTAAGATCCTGAGTCCGACAGCCACAAGGAACTGAATCCCACCAATAGCCAAAAGACTTAGCTTGAAAGTGACCCCTTCCAGGCTAGCCCTGAGGTGCAAGTAGCCCTGACTGACACCTTGATTACAGACTTAGGAAGACTCTAACCCTAAGAACCAGCTAAATCACATCTGGATGCTTGATCCACAATAATGGTAAGAAAATAAATATTTGTCATTTTAGGCCACTAAATTTTGGCTATGCAGTAATAGATAATACAATCTATAAAATGGTGATGATAGTAGCATTCACTGTACATAGTTAATACAAGATTAAATAATTCACATAAAATGCTTAGAACAGGGCCTGGCATATAACAAGGATTATATACATTGTGCTATTAGCTATTTTAGAAGGCATTAATGCCTTTGATATCTGTATTAGTCCATTTTCACACTGCTGATAAAGATAAACCTGAGACTGGGTAATTGATAAAGAAAAAGAGGTTTAATGGACTCACAGTCCACGTGGCTGGGGAGGCCTTCCAATCATGGTGGAAGGTGAAAGGCACATCTTACATGGCGACAGAGAAGAGAGAATGAGAATCAAGTGAAAGGAGTTTCCTCTCATAAAATCACCAGATCTCATGAGACTTATTCACTACCAAGAGAGCTCCATAGGGCAGCTCACAACATGGCAGACTTTTTCACGACCAAGAGAATGCCCCCATGATTCGATTATCTCCCACCAGGTCCCTCCCACAACACATGGGAATTCTGGGAACTACAATTCATGATGAGATTTGGGTGGGGACACAGCCAAACCATATCAGTATCTGCTGAAGAATACAAATTATTTTGCTACCACGAAGTGGCCCCAGCCTCGTCTGCTTCCTGAAGGCTTCCTTCTCTCCCTTCCTTGCCAATTAATTGTCACTCCTAGTTGGCATCATTGTGTCAACTCCTGGCTATTCTTCCTCATCCAGAAAAAAAATAAACTGTTTCTACTTAGCTAGAGACTGGGAAACTTGATAAACTGATAAGTTATGATTGTGCCTAAACTAAAATTAAGTAGGCTCTGATTTAGGGTCTGAGGAGTTCTCCTATGAGTACAATTAAAGATTTTTGTTTTAAAACAAGGGGTTTTTTACCATCGTTTTTGATGCTGGAAGGGCCTGCTGCTTTCCATTTCTCAGCTATGTTCCAGTCAGTTGAGGTCAGCACATTTAGGAGGCATCTCTGAATGTCTACCATGAGATCAGTACATTCTACATCAACTGTGTAATTCATCACTTCTCTGATTTTACTCATCCCTAAGTGCAATTCCCCTTGGCCCTATCCAGAGTTTGTTTATATCAGCCAAAATATGCCCTTGTTTTTAATGCTTCAGTTTAATCAAGTTTAACTTCTGTCTTTTGCTATCAAGAGTTCTCCCTATAGAGGGATTAAGGAGACTTCCTTGAGGAAGAGAAGATTAATTAATACCTAAAGGAGAAGCTGAATGTAAATATGTGCAGAAGAAAAGATGGGATTGGAAGATGGTTTAAGACAGAAGGAACAACTTATGTGATTTCCCCAAGGTGGAAGGGAGCAGAAACAAAGTCAGTGTGGCTTGGCTGGCCCCCTGTGTGAGGGATAAAGTGCCTTGAATGGGGCAGAGGCCAAAGCATGCTGGCCTTACACATTGGTTGGGAGTTTGAGTTCAATCTGAAGACAGAGGCATGACCCTAAAGGGTATTAAGCAAGGGTTTGGCAAACTACAGCCCTTTAGCCAAATCTGGCCCTTGGCCTATATTGGTAAATAAATTTTTATTAGAATATAGCCAAATCCACTGATTCACATATTATCTATGGCTCCTTTCATGCTACAGGGGCAGAGTTAAGTAGCTGTAACCGAGACCACACAGCCTGCAAAACCTATATTTACTTTCTGACTCCTTACAAAAGTAAGTTGCCGCCGGGCGCCGTGGCTCACGCCTGTAATCCCAGCACTTTGGGAGGCTGAGGTGAGCTGATCACCCGAGGTCAGTAGTTCAAGACCAGCCTGAGCAACATGCTGAAACCCTGTCTGTATTAAAATTACAAAAAATTACCTAGGCGTGGTGGTGCACGCCTGTAATCCCAAGCTACTTGGGAGGCTGAGGCAGGAGAATCGCTTGAACCTGGGAGGTGGAGGTTGCAGTGAGCCCAGACAGCGCCATTGCACTCCAGCCTGGGCAACAAGAGCAACACTCCATCTCAAAAAAATAAATAAATAAATAAAATTAAAAAAAAGAAAGTTGCCTACCTCTGTTTTAATCTCACGCGTTCCATGATCAGACCTGCCTTCTACATAGATTCTGGCTGCTGCTCGAGAATGCGCTGACACAGGGGCAGAGCGGCTGCTACTTTTTCCTTCCTTTACACACTAGCTGCAGCTGGAGCACAGTGAACTACTCTTGTGTTAGGAGAGTGGGGGAGACAGAGGTGAGGCCAGTGGTTTGGACCATCCACAAACAGGTAAATCAGATCCTACAGAGACTGGTTGCATTTTTAATAAACAAAGGGCATATTGGAGAATAAGAGATGATACAGAGACACATGTTTTTTTCTTTTCATTGATGTATCAGAAAATGTGATGGCAAGTTAATACAAAAAACAAAGCAAAAACCTAGCATGGGTCGGTAGTTAAAAAAAGAAAACAAACAAGAAGAAGCCATTCCTCCCAGCCTGTCAGCTGTGTATGGTGACTCTCTCCCCAGGATGAACCAGAGAATGGTGCAAATCTGAGATTGCTGTTCTCATGTGATCAAAAGGAGAGAAGTCACAAAGATGCGAAAAGACAACACTAGTCCCCAAATGCACAGTGGTGTAGGTCCTTCCTGGGTTTACTTAGCAGAATATTTGCTTTAAAAAAAAAAGTTATTATTCACTAAATTTGGTTGGGGCCAGCAATATAGAAAATGGGAAGCCAAGGGGAGTCGTTTCTTCAGGACGCTGGCAGAGACCCAGAGTACAAAGTTGTCTACAAACTCTCGAATCACTGTGAGATTTGAAAGGGAACTACGTGTTGCCAACGCGGGCTTGCCAGAGCGGAACTGAAACCATACCTCCACCTCGTGCAGGCATCCTCCGCCGGGAGGCTGTTCTTGTAAATGCCAGCCTTGGAGCCCATCTCATCCACAACCCCCTCCCTGTTCCCCATCTCTTTCACTCCCCAAACCAGAGGAACATAATAAAGAGAGAAGGCATGTATCTCTGTAGAGTACCTTTGGGCTGAAAGAAATGGGGAATCAAAAATCCACAGAGGATGAACATGAGCCTTCTTGTCCCTTGTGATCAGGTTCCCGGGGGACCCAGCCACTGTGGCCCATTTGACCAGGCCCCACTGTGTGTTACAAAGTCCATGGCTGCTGGGAGTAGACCCCACAGTGCCTGTAGTAGCAGGATACCCCAGATCTTGCTGTTTGTTTTTCTTTTCCTTTCACCTGAGCTACTCCTTCCAATATCTAGCCAAGGCAATCTAGGTTGATTTATGAAAATCTGGCCTCAATCCAGAGAAACTCCCAAATGAGCCCAGTGGGAACAGAAATAACTACAGCCTGGATTGCCACACTTGCAATGAAAACCAAGGATGAATCACAGCCACAGAAGTGGAGAAAGAGCTTTTCGTTCTGGGACAGATTCCACTGTTTCCACCGGGAAGTCCTGAACTCGGTATTCAAGGACTCCCAAAATCTGACTCACTTCTCTCAACTTTCACTTCCTACACAGACACTGTCAGATAGATTTTGTTCCCTGTTCACCCATGGGGTACCCCAGCCCCATCATTACTCCAGCTAGAAGACTTCACCCCCATCTGTTTCCTCCATATACAGGAAAACACCTCAGTGAGAAACCAGGAGGCACCTTATACATATATAGAGGAAGAATCCCTACCTAAAGGTAGAACCAGTATTCAACTCATTCAGGCAACCAGGAATTTCATTTGGTTTTATAGTGCCATTCGTTTTTGCCAAAGCATTTTTACCCAATGTGCTATCTCAAAAGGAACATAGTGCTATGTCTTTTTCTGAGTCCATGATATATATATTTATCTTCTCTCTGGTAATTTCATTGTGCCACAAAAGTACCAAAAGAAAGGCGTTATTTTTAAAGTATAGCTGTAAAGTCAAGATTCAGGACTACATTTCAGTTCACTCCAGGGTTGAAGGATAAATTGACTTCCTACATAAAAATTAAACGTTAGTTGTGAAGACTTGGGTGATAAGCTACTTGGATTCTCTTCACCAAAAAGGAAAATAAGGTTGGGCATGGTAGCTCACACCTGCAATCCCAGCACTTTGGGAGGCCAAGCCCAGAGGATTGCTTCAGCCCAGGAGTGTGAGACTAGCCTGGGCAACAGGGCAAGTTGCTATGTCTACAAAAAATTTAAAAATTAGTTGGGTATGGTGGCACATATCTGTAGCCCCAGCTCCTTGGGAGGCTGAGGCAGGAGGATCACTTGAGCCCAGGAGGTTGAGGCTGCAGTGAGCCGTGTGCAACCACTGCACTCCAGCCTGGGTGTCAGAGTGAGATGCTGTCTCAAAAAAAAAAAGGAACATAAAACTCTAGATAATTTCCTTGCCAATTATAAATGTTCTACTGAACTTCCTACAAAGTTAACATCCTGCCTGGTATTCTGGTTACATTTTAATTGAGCAAAATGAAAATAATTATATATTATTAGTCCTAGATTAGTAACAGTAAAGGCCAATAATCAATATTACTATAAGCAAGTACCTAGCACTTTGATGATCATTTGTAATCACTGCTCCCTTCTTCCATCATGAAATCCACTCCTCTCTTGACTTTCACTTTCTGGAGTTGTTTCTACCATTCGGGGCTCTTTTCTCATTCCACTTTGTAGACTTGTCCACCATTACCCAACCATTAAATGATGCGATTCTCCAAGACTCTGCTCTGTGCCTTCTGTTCTCCTCTACATTGCCTCTTGAGGAAATTGCGTGCATGCTCCAGGACTTGGGTGACATTAATAGCAACTATACTGGATTGAAGTGTGGTCCCAAAAAGATGTGTTCAAGTGTGAACCATTGTTTTTGTGACCTTATTTGAAAACATGTTTTTTGGAGATGAAATTAAGCGAAAGATCTCGAGACGAGATTATGTTAGATTTAGGTTGGACCCTAAATCCAATGAGTGTTCCTATAAGAGAAAAGAAAGGAGGAGATACAGACACACACAGAGCAGAAGGCCACGTGGAGATGAAGGCAGCAGATTGGAGCCGAGCAGCCCCAAGTCAAGGGGTGCCAAGGGTTGCCAGGAGCCGAAAGAAGCTGAGAGAGAGACATGGCATGTATTCTCCCTTGCAGCCTCCAAGAGAGAACCAACTCTGCCAACACATTGATTTTGGACTGCTGGCCTCCGGAACTGTGCAAGAATAAGCTTCTGTTGTTTTAAGCTGCCAAGTTTGTGGTAATTTGTTACAGCAGCCCTAAGAACCTAATACAGCAATCAAATGTCCACCTAAGTTCTGTGGCCTCTCTTTGAGTTCCAGGCAAACAACTACAACTGCCAAGGTTATAGCTCAGAGGAATCTAAACTCATTATGTCTCTGATTTAATGCAATATTTTGTCTGCCCAAGCCTACACCCCAACATGGCTTCGGTCTGTCTCCCCAACTCAGTGGATAGTATCACTATCCATCCAGTTCCATCAGCCAGTTTCCTGGGTGTCACCCATGATGCTACCCTTTACCTTCTTCCCATAACCGATCACCAAGTCCAGGCAATTTTACCCCCCAAATGTCTCTTAAGTCTATCCATTTATGTCGATTTTTACTGCCATGCCTTAGTCCAATGAGCAGCAGCTCTTGCCTGAACTATCGCTGCAGTCTTTTCACCAGTCTCCCTACTTCAAGTCTTGCCCTCTACAGTCAGTTCTCAGCCCAGCAGCTAGAGTGGTCATATAAACAAAAATCAAGTCACATCAGAGTCCTTCAATGGCCTCACATGGCCCTAGACATGCAAGGCCCTCCATTGCCTGACCCCCCAACTATGTTTTCAGTCTTAGCTCACACACTGTTTCCCCTAGCTCCCTGAACTCCAGCCAGAAACCCCTGTAATATAGCAGAGGTTTTTTTCCCCTCCCCAGAAACCCCTGTAATATAGCAGGACCTCTGGCATTAAATACCCTACAATTCAAATCCTGACTCAGCCTGTTCTAGTTGTGTAACTCTGAGCAACTTACTTAATTTTTGTGTATAGGTTAGGGGAAGCGGGTGGGGATAGCTAGGAAGTCCATTTCCTCATCTGGAAAATGGTGATAACAATAACTTTTACTTTACACAATTGCTGTAAGTACTAACTGACCCAATTAACATTAGTCATTTAGCAAAGCATCCATTACATTCTTAAATATCAACATTATCATCTTCTAACAACTTTGCCCTCTCCCACCACAAGGAATTTCCTACACCCACCATATCTCCACATCCTTCACCTAATTCATTCCTCTTCTCTTTATCCTTCAAACATTGTGTCCAATGCCTTCAGGGAATTCTCCAACCATCAGCCTACCTTGGGGTCCTCTATAGAATTGCAGGGTCCTATGTAGCCTTTATTCCTAGCACTTATCACAGCAAGACCTGAGTCTTACCATGTACAACTCTTAAGTTACAAGAACAATTGCTTGTCCAACAATGAGCGCGTTGAAACCCTGGAATTCCTTCTAATGGAATTTTTTTGACCATGTATTTTTTTAATGGAATGATAAACACATTGAGAACAATTTTCAAGGTGAGTGATAATGGAGTGATTCACTAGGCAGCCAACGACTAGTTGAAGATACTGTATCAGCTCACTCTTCACACGGTAAACAGGCAGCATGGCTCACAATGGATAGATCAAACGTGACTCTGTTAGAAGTATTTCACTGTGACAATCTTAACAGACTATAGATTGCTTCCAAATGTACAAGAGATAATCAGGTACTAGGTGAAAGATAACTTTGGAAATACAGGGCAAATGCAAATAGATAATATAAATAGATTGTATCCAACACATTTAAACATCTACTCCTTCATGTTCTGTAGAATGTTACCTGAAGATTTTCCACTGAAATCTACTCTCACTTGGTTGTCCAATGACCAGGGACCCTGATAAAAATGGCAATAATGTTATGCTCTCCCTAATGCAAGGTTCTTTGAACTGGCTGCACCATATGCCATATCCTAAGTCAAGCCATGGCGACCCCCATGACCCGCACGTACACTTCCGGATGTCCTCCCAGAATTAGAAAGTCTGAAATGACTGGAAAACCGCAGAAGGAGAAGAAATGATCAACCTCTGTGGCACCTAATTAACTTTGAGAGATTCTTCTATTGTTCCTTATTTCCACCTCAGCTGACAAGGCAATTGGACTTTGTAACCGACCTTGGTCAACCTTGTGACTCCAGACCCTACAACCCCATCCCAACTTGCAAAAACTGCCTTAAACTGTTAACTTCTGTAACTTTCCACTGCCTACCTCAAAACTATAAAACCAACTCCTATCCCACCGCCCTCCAGTAACTCTCTTTTTGGACTCAGCCCACCCACACCCAGGTGAATAAACAGCCACGTTGCTCACACAAAGCCTGTTTAGGGAGTCTCTTCATTCAGCGCACATTTTAACATTTGGTGCCAAAACCTGGGACAGGGGTACTCCTTTGGGCAGACTCACCCCCTGTCCCCACTTCCCCTCTGGGAAGAGACCCACCTGAGACCTCAGCACATCAGACCAGACCAGCAGCTCACGCTTAGCATGCCGAACAGCCCTGCCATCTTCAGGATCGGGTAAGAGTCTCTCTCTCTCTCTCTCTTTCCTTTAGAGAAAAGGAGACAAGTCTCTCCCTCTTTCTCTCTCTTTTCCTTTAAATTCTTCTCCTTCTAGTACAGACAAAGGAGATACTCATTATCTGTGCAGAGACAGAGAAGACAAGTCTCTCCCTTCACTCAAAAACTTCAACATTGGTCACAGACTTGGGAAGACAGTCTTCCTTTGGTGTCTGGTGAGTTGTGGGGACGCCTGCCTTGATCACTCACCCACGTTACAGCTCAGGACTCAGTCAGGGACGCCTGCTGAAAACCCTGGCAGCTGCCTGCTCCTGCTCTTGGTCTCTACTCCTTTCCTTAAAACTTATCCCCTTTGCCAGGGGCAATGTTCCATCCTCTATTCGTCAGTCTTCGCCTCTAGCCTGCATCTTAAAAAACCTAAAACCTCTTCAACTGTCACCTCATCTGAAACCTAAACTTCTCATTTTTTTTCCTGTGACACGGCCTGGCCTCAGTACAAATTAGACAATGGTTTCAATGGCTAGAAAATGGCACTTTCAATTTTTCTTCTTTTTCTTGCATTTTTTTTCTTGGCACTTTCAATTTTTCTATTCTGCGAGACCTAAACAATTTTTGTCAATGAATGGGCACGTGCCCGACGTCCAGGCATTTTTTTTACACTCCAATCCCTCCCTAATCTCTGCTGTCAATGCAACCTGTCCCAAATTTTCCTTCTCTCCCTTCCATCTGCCCCTCCTGCCTCTGCTGGCTACCCAGAATCCTCCTTGTTCATCGACCCTTCCGACCTTTCTCCTGCCCACCCATCCAAACCAGGCCCTAATCCAGGCCCTAAACACCGCCTCCCAGAGCTTCCCTCCTTTTCCTCTGTCCACAACCCCACCTCCTTATGCCCCTCCTGTCTCCTCCCACCTCATAACCCCGTTTAGTCCCACGACTAACTCCTCCATCCCGCCCAACAAGTCCCCCTTTGAGAGGTGGCTGGAGCCAAAGGCATAGTCAGGGTGTACATTCCTTTCCCTTTATCTGTCCTTTCCCAAATCGGCCAGTGGTTAGGCTCCTTTTCATCAGATTTTACTAAATATATACAAGAGTTCCAATATTTAACCCAGCCCTATAATCTCACCTGGAGTGACTTCATGTCATCCTTACTTCTATTCTCACCCCTAAAGACTGTTTATCACCCAATCAACCCCTGACATTAAACAACTACAGAAATTAGAATCTGGTCCTCAAATCTCACAACAGGAATTAATCCACCTCACCTTCAAGTGTTCATCAACAGGGATGAATCTGCTCAGTGGCAGCAAATCTCAGAACTACAGATGCTTCCCTCTGCTGTAAGACAAACCCCAGTCACACCACCAGGTCACAAAGACTTCAAAGCGCCCAGATTGCAGCATCCAGCCGCCCCTCCCGGACCTTGCTTCAAGGGTCAGAAACCTGGCCACTGGGCCAAGGAATGCCCACAGCCTGGGATTCCTCCTAAGCGCTGCCCCATCTGTGCAGGGGCCCCACTGGAAGTCAGACTGTCCAACTCATGTCACTGCGGCTTGGCAGCTAAAGATGAACACTGCCTGAACACCTCGGAAGCTCCCGGGACCATCACAGATGCCTAACAGCAGTGATATAGTTTTTACTTCTGCATCCCTAACCTAAAGCTTAGGATCAGTCTCATAGGAACTTTTCAGTAAGTGCTAATTGATCAAATAAATGGATGAGTTGGTTTTTTTTTTAATCCCAATTAACAACACAGTTGTCCCCTAGAGAGATCCCTCAAGAAGTATGGCCATTTGGCAAGAGTTTTAACCTGAGGGCTTCAGTGAACATATGATACTACAATTCCTATGCAGTATGAACCAAAAAGTATCTGAGACAAGTTTCAATCATCTTAGAAAGTCTACTTTGCCAAGGTTAAGAAGGAGTCCATGACAAGAGCCTCCAGAGGTCCTGAGAATATGTGCCCAAGGTGGCTGGGGCACAGCTTGCTTTTATACATTTTTAGGAAGACATAATATGTATTCATCAATCAATACATGTAAGATTTACATCAGTTTCATCTAGAAGGGCAGGACAACTCCAAAGGTGGGGCTTCCAGGTCAGAGGTAGATTTAAATTTTTTCTGCTTGACTGTGGAGACCGAGGTTTTATCATGCAGATAAAGCCTCTAGGTAGCAGACTTCAGGGAGAATAGATTGTAAATGTTTCTTATCAGACTTAAGGTCCGTGTTCATGTCATGTTGGAGGGGTATAATGAGGCATGTCTGACTCCTCTTCCATCATGGCCTGAACCATATTTTCAGGTCAACTCTGGAATGCCCTTGGCCAAGAGGAGGGGTCCATTTAGATGGCTGGGGTGGTCTTAGAATTTGATTTTTGGTTTACATGGTGTTTTGGGCTTCCCATAGCCAAGTTCCCTGGATTTTCCTCTGGGTAGTCTCCTCTCCTCCATTCTCATTCTTTATGCTTTGGGTGGAACACAGAGGTAGGTGTTCCACCATAAGCTATAATCCTGGACATATGACCCAAACCTAGCCAATCAGAACATCACATCCTCCTAGACATAGCAATTGGTTCTGAGACGGGCACGTACGCCAAGCCATGGCAATAAGTCCAACTGGAGCCAATCCTGAGTCTTTTGTTTGAAAAACCAGAAAGAGTTGGTGAGAACCAGACTCTTTTCCACTGGTCTTGGGGAAGCGACCCTGCCAGCCAGGAATAACCTAAGGCCATCAGCAGAGGAGGGCCATCAGCAATGAAGTCAACCCAAAGGAAGGAGAACACAGAGAAGAAATATCAGGTCTTGATGACATGTTTGGAGCCCCTGGATCTAGTTAGACCTGAACTCACCTGGCCCCTGGACTGTTGTCATGTGACCCAACAAAGTCTTTTTTTTTACTTAAATTAGTTTGACTTTGCCATTACTTGCAGCAAAGAAGACCCTAATACTCTATTTTCTGAAAACATCTGAAGTTTTTGATGCTTTTAACCTAAGAATTTCAACTTTAATACACTCTGTGAGTGATTAATGATGCAGGTCTCAGGACGGTGAAGCAGGAGTTACAAAGTCACGACGGCCCCAAGGGTAACGTGACAATCTAGACATCTCTACAGTGTAACTATAGTGGTATCTGTGAAACTTCCAAGGACTCAAGTGGTTAAAGTTAACTGTATCTGAAATTCAAACACTAACTGGAATTAGTCACGTTTAACTGGAATTAGAAGGCATTAAGTCACCTATTTCCATTGTAATACCAAATTAGTTTCCATTAAGTGGCCCCTATTTATTTTCAATCACTTGCTTCTGTCAAATATTTGTATTGGCATTTCAGTCAGGAAGACGTTAGCTAGGCCTAATTGCTCAGACTGTATTGCACAGACAGCCTATGCTATCAGATAGCTCTGGAAAGAAAACAATAGATGGCTTAACATGCAACTCTAGGAATGTCAGGTATGTGGTTATAAAATCTAATAATTTCAGAGCAGGGAGAGCCTTAGGTTAGCTGCTAACCTTCCCTTTGGCCCAAAACATTAAGTGGCCCCAGAGCTAAACTCATTTCTGACTGTTTTTTAAAAGACATTTTCCCAAAAAGTAAAAATCATGACTGTCATACAAATAGAAAATGAACGCATATCAAAGGTTTTATTTTATTCACCAATTAAAAAGGAAACCCTAAGATGATAAACTGGTTCAAAGGAGAATTCAAAAAGCAGACACAGACGTAGGCAATTAGAAATGTCCACCAATGAGGAAATGCGTTTGTTAGTAGATGCAAGACTACTTTTCTCCACCAAATATCCATTTGCATTGACTGTGGATGAGAGTCACTTACATTACTATGGTTCTTTTTTTCATTTACAGAGTTATTAAATAGCTCAAAGACAGGGAAAGGTACAGGCTACTATGAACTTAAAGAACCCAAATTAAAGTACAGGATAGCACCCAACCATATGATACCCAGTGTAGGAAATGAGAATAAATAAAAGGTTCCTGTTCAAAGCTTTCCTCTTAGTACATTATGAATAAATAATAGTTTCTTCAAAGGTTAATTCATTTAAAAGCTTTTACTAATAAAGTAGCTGTTAGTCATAATAAAGAAATAAGTGCATCCCGTATTCTTAGTTCTTACACTTTAATCTAGATATTTGCCCTGACATGCCTGGACAAGCCCAGGCAAGTCTTAGGTCAAAGTTTATTCTCCTTCCTTATTTGGAAATGTTATCACTTCTCTAAGCATTCCTCAAGTTACTTCCTCTTTTCCTTTGTTCTCCTCTGCCTTTACTTCTTTAGAAAATTTCCAAGTTTTTAGCCAATCGGGTCAAGCATAGAATGTGAGGTCCCGTTCAGGCCAATGGAAACTGGACATGGTAGTAGGGCAATTGTGTCAGGTTATGAAAGTTATAAACGTCCCTGTCTCCCTTGTTCAGGTGTGCTCTCGTGGCAAGACTGCCAACGAGTTGCACCCGTCCTGCAGGAAGTAAACTAGCCTTGCTGAGTAACCCATTGTCTCTGTGTGGACTTTCCCGACGTTATAAACCCATTTCCTGTTTCCAACACCAGTAATCCTTTTCTCTCCTTGCCATTCAAAGATTTTCAGTTTTTTCTTCTCAGTATATGATGTTTGCATTAACCAAAATATATTACACATGTTAGAGCATTTTTGTGGTTTTTGAAAAACTCACTGAGCCTCAGTTTCCTCATTTTGAAAAAAAGAAATTGTAATATTCATCTTGCAGGGTGTGGTAAAGATTAAACAGAATAATGTCTGGGAAATGCCCTAGAATAGCACACCAAGCACCTAGTTTGGGAAAAATATATGCTTCAATGGAAAACTAGGCATTATCTAGGGTATACCCTTCCAGATCATCTGATTCTGATTCCATGGGAGCTCTGTAACTTTATTACTGCCTAATAAAGTTGTAGTCATTTATCTAAGTATTGTAGTAATCACAGTACTTATATACAGTAATTTTGTCTATAGACATGCAAATAAATTCTGTCTGTTAGAGCAAGATCCTGTCTCCTCCCCTCTCCCCCACCACTGACAATAAAGCTGGTTTTGCGGTCACTTGCAAATTTATTTCATTATTTCTGATCTATAAAATTCTCTGTGGTTTGACTTCTCCTTTAAACCAATTGTAACATCTGTCAAAGGCTGGCTCCACTAATATCACAGACACAACCTCTTGATAAGACAAAGCTGAGTTCACTGCTTACTGCAGTAAAGGAAAACCCTGTTGGGAGCAGCGAATCCATACGGGCCTGCAAGAACCTCAATTCTTGCCTCCTCAGAAGAAAGAATTTGACATAAGGCAAAGAGAGGGCATAAGACAGAGTGAGAGACTGAGGGCAAGTTTTAGAGCAGGAATGAAAGAAAGTAAAGTACACTTGTAAGAGAGAGGCCCAAGGGCACGACTTGAGAGATTCAAGTCTGCAGTTTGACCTTTAACAGGGGTTTTACTTACAATGGCATTCTGCATGCATAGGGGCCTGCCAGCACTTGGGGGCGCCGCATGCTCAGTGTGTTTACTTTAGTTGTGCACATGCTCATATGCGGCGTTCTTCCCTTACCAGTCAAGCATTCCTAGAAGAAGGTCATTTATCAGTTAAACGCCACCATTTTGCCTTTTCATGCGCATGCTTGAACCCACTCACCCAGGTCCTGAGATTTTACCGGGAAGCTGCGGATCACCAGCTTCAGGTGTTTTCTATCTTTTGGGAGACTGCCTTTCCCTGGCGCTGGCTGGGACCAATTATTATTTTAGAGACAGTTTAACAACCACCTAACCATCATCTGATGGTCACCTGACATTCTGGGCTGGGAGTTCATGGGGCTCTCCTGCCCTGCTCACCATTGCCTAATTACCTACTGTAACCACACCACCTAGCAAAGCTGTGGCCAAGTCTTGCAGGAAGAAAAAGTCAGATTTTAAGAATCACAGGTTTGATTTAAGGTGGGCTTTCAAAGCAGAGATTTGATTAGGATTGGGTAAGGTTCATGGTACAACAGTTCAGAATTGGCAGAAACAGCAAGGTGACAATTTGAAAGCAAGAGACGTGAAGAATCTTCAGGAAGTTTCAATAATGAACATCTGCCTGGGTAGCCAACTCAGTGAAGACAGAAGAATAGCACGAAGTCATGTTAATGTAGAGTAAGGTGTATTTGGTTCTCAGCACCCAGCCTGAATATGAGGTTAGGAGATTTCTGTTCTCAGCCCCTCCTGAGGTCATTCTTCAGCCTCAGTTGAAGGGTAAACCACTGATTTCTACAGATGTAATCAATTCAGATATTTACCACTGTTAGAGGTGTCATAATTGCACATCAAGATTCCATTAATAATTGCATCTAAGTTTCTGAAGGTGGTCATTTCAACCTCTAAAAGGGTTGGATTTTCCAGTTTTTTCTGCCTTCCTTTTGCTAGAACATTTGATGGGACAGCCGCCGAGCAACAGCATTTATGACTCCAGAGATCGCACATGTGAACCCTGTGACACAGACAAATATTAAACCAGAATTATGGTCAGTTTGTTCTTCACCTCTCAGTCAGGAGCCAAGGGCATCCAGGTTACACTAAAAGAACAGTTCCCATCCCCTAATCTGAAGAGTTCACAGAACCAGACATGGAGTCATTAAAATGACCTAATTTTCTGATTTCTTTGTTTACTTCCCCAGATCTTTTTATTAATATTAAAAATCTGACAGGTCTGCAGGGATTTACATATAACATTCTTCTCCTAAAACAGCACATGTTCTTCCTCCAGAGTCCAATATGATGTCTAAATCAGCTCTGTTCTGAACCACCACTTGTCCAATTTCATCATCCTCTTGGATAAGGAGTTCTGCAGCTCAGAGGAGAAAAAAAAAAACAAAAAACTGTTTCTCTACTCTCAGGTACTGTGAGTGGGACTTGTGAATTAATCTGACAAAAGATTAAATGAGGGAAAAGGCATACAAATTGTATTTGATGTTAATAAGTTAATATTTTAATTTTTATATAGACAGATATTCTTAGAAAAGAAGTGAAGACCCCAAAGAAGCAGTTAGCCCTGGGGGCTTATATACCATTTTAACAACGGACAATAAATTCTGTGTGAGAGAAAAGGAAATAAATCCTGTGTGAGAGACAAGACAAAGAAAAGTGGGGGTTTGGGCTCCTAGGGGCAGTAAATTGTGGGAAGGTGACTAGAACGTGTATGGTAAATAAGGGTTGTTTAGTAAGGTTTGTTATGAAGAGAGTCTTCCTTCTCTTCCTAATACAGGGGAAGGAAACACCTTTACAAATAGAAATTTATATCAGTTTTACAAAGGGAAATATAAGTCTTGCTTTTAAGCAAAAAAGGTGAGAGCAGAGAATTCTTCCTGTGCCTGCTATTTCTCAGTTTCTTTCAGTTCAAAATAATTATTGTGCCAAAGTGTCATATTTTGGGGTGGCAATTCTGGTACCCTGCAGTGGCTTTCATGGCATTGCCTAAATTGATTGCTATTCTCTTAGCCATAGCAGGTAGGATTCCTCCAGCTTTTCAGACCTCTTACAAGCATGAATAAAGAGGCCTAAGGAAAGGGCAAAAATTCAAAATCCAGAATTCCCTTGAACTGAAGATCTACAGGTCTCCTTCTCCTAGAGGACAAATCAATGAGACAATAAATAAATAAAAAGCCTTTATATTACAGGTAAAGGCAATAAGCAGTAAAGGAAAGGAAACAAGGCCATCAAAACTGTACAAATTTTGCTAAGATTCTAACACACTTTATAGCTTTTCAGATGCATTTACACATCTTTTACATATAACATTCTTCTTCTGTAATCTTCTTTTTCTCTTAACAAAAACATATCTTATTACTTGCATAAAAACATGTACCTCTCTGCCAAGACTATTCTATTAGAGTCTCATTCAGGTATATTCGATTATAACTTTTAACCAAAGTAATTTCTATTTCCCAGAGAAAACTGGGGTAAACAGGAGGAGTGTGGATAATCATCCACTGTCACACATCAGCACTTTGCAGACTAGCAGAGCTCATAAATATAACACAATTTTCTACAGCTACACACAACCCTAATACAAATTCTCAAAGTGGCAAAAAGGATTACATTCATTAACAGGCACAAAAATAGCATAGAAAAATAAGAAGCAAAAGTATATACACTTTAAATTATGCTTAGTAATTAATGTTTCAATATGCTATCTTACTCAGAAATTATATAGTCATCTAATGAATATCCATTCATTAACTAAATTTAATAGTTCTAAATATCTTGGAAATTAATGGTCTAACAGACTATAAAACATAATTACTGTTGAAGTAAAATTTTCAGAATAAATCAACACAAATGTATATTTTTCATAACCATAAGCATTAAATAGAAGTAAGTCTAGTTTATTTGATCAGTTAACCTGCATAAGTTTAAAAACATACCCAATCAGAATAAAATCATAAGCTTCTATGATACTTTACCTGATAAATCAGAGAAAATATAACTTTTTCATTAAGCCAAAAATAAGAAGTCTCATTTGTAAAATTTCACTGAAAGTATGTAAACTTAGACCCTTAGACCATTTAGGTTTCTATAAGATTATCATCCTTAACATAGCAAAAGTATTTATTTAATTTCTTTAATTTCTGGGAATCTTAAAAATTATTCCATTGATAGAAGCACTTATTTCAAATAAATTAATTAGAAGGGCTCCTTTAATCTTTAAAGTTCCCTCTGAGCAACTCATTGATTAATCACTGCATTTTTTACAGTCAGCCTTCCACATCCATGAGCTTTGTGTCCATGGATTTAACCAACCTCAAACTGAAAATATTCTTTAAAAAATTTACATCTGCGCCGAACATATAGTCTCTTTTTCTCTTCACTATGCTCTAAACACTACAGTATAACAGATACTTATATAGAATTTACATTGCCTTGAGTAATGACATGGTTTGGCTCTGCGTCCCCAAATCTCATCTTGAATTGTAATCCCCCACAGGTAAGGAGAGGTACCTAGTAGGACATGATTGGATCATGGTGGCAGTTCCCCCCATGCTGTCCTCGTGAGATCTGATGGTTTTAGTTCTCCTTCACTGGCTTTCTTCTCTCTCCTGCCACTTTGTGAAGAAGGTGCTTGCTTCTCCTTTGCCTCCTGCCATGATTGTTAAGTTTCCTGAGGCCTCTCCAGCCATGTGGAACTGTGAGTTAATTAAACCTCTTTCCTTTACCCAGTCTCAGGAAAGTTCTTTATAGCAGTGTGAAAATGAACTAATAAAGTAAATTGGTATGAGGAGTGAGGTACTACTATAAAGATACTTGAAAAGGCAGAAGCAACTTTGGAACTGGGTATTGAGCAGAGGTTGGAACAGTTTAGAGGGCTCAGAAGAAGACAAGAAGATGTGGGAAAGTTTGGAACTTCTTAGAGACTTGTTGATGGTTTTCACCAAAATGTTGATAGTGAGATGGACAATGAAATCCAGGCTGAGGTGACCTCAGATGGAGATGAAGAACTTACTGGGAACTGGAGTAAAGGTCACTCTTGCTATGCTTTAGCAAAGAGACTGGTGGCATTTTGCCTCTGCCCTAGAGATCTGTGGAGCTTTGAACTTGAAAGAGATGATTCAGGGTATCTGGTGGAAGAAATTTCTAAGTGGCAAAGAATTCAACAAAAAGCAGAGCATAAAAGTTTGGAAAAATTGCGGTCTGACTATGAGGTAGAAAAGAAAAGCCCATTTTTTAGGGAAAAATTCAAGCCAGCTGCAGAAATTTGCGTGAATAATGAGGAGCCGAATGTTGATTACCAAGAAAATGGAGAAATTGTCTCCAAGACATGTCAGAAATCTTCACAGCAGTCCCTCTCATCACAGGCCTGGAAGCCTAAGAGAGAAAATTGGTTTTGTGGGCTGGGCCCAGGGCCCCTGCTGCTCTGTGCAGCCTTAGGACATGGCACCCTGCATCCCAGCCACTTCTACTCCAGCCATAGCTATAAACAGCTCAGGCCATTGCTTCAGAAGGTGCAAGCCCCAAGTGTTGGCAGCTTTCATGTGGTGTTGGGCCTGTGGGTGCACAGAAGTCAAGAATTGAGGTTTGGACACTGCATGTTCTCACTCATAAGTGGGAGCTGAACAATGAGAGCACACACAGAGAAGGGAACATTAGACACCAGAATTGCCAGAACTGCCAGAACTGCCAGAACTGCCTGGTGGTGAGGGGAAAAGGGAGGGAGAGCATTAGGACAAATACTAATGTATGTGGGGCTTAAAACCTAGATGAAGGGTTGATAGGACAGCAAACCACCATGGCATGTGTATACCTATGTAACAAACCTGCACGTTCTGCACATGTATCTGGTAACTTTAAGCAAAATAAAATATACAAAAAAGAAGAGGAAGAGACACCAGAATATCTCCTCTATATTGTTTGGTTTTCTAGAGTTAAAAGAAAAAAAAAAAAAAAAAGAATTGAAGTTTGGGAACGTCTGCCTAGATTTCATAGGCTATATGGAAATCCCTGGCTGTCCAGACAGAAGCCTGCTGCAGGGCTAGAGCCCTCATGGAGAACCTCTGCTAGGGCAATACAGAAGGGAAATGTGGGATTGGAGCCCCCATACAGAGTCTTCACTGGGGCACTGCCTAGTGGAGCTGTGAGAAGAGGGCCACCATCCTCCAGACCTCAGAATGATAGATTCACCAACAGCTTGCACCACACACCTGGAAAAGATGCAGACAGTCAACACCAGCCCATGAATGAGCTACCCAAGGCCATGCAAGCCCACCCCTTGTATCTGTGTGCCCCGGATGTGGGGCATGGAGTCAAAAAAGATTATTTGTTTGGAGCTTTAAGAGTTAATCACAGCCCTGTTGGCTATCAGACTTGCATGGAACCTGTAGCCCCTTTGTTTTCGCCAATTTCTTCCATTTGGAATGGGGAACATTTATCCAATGCCTGTAACACCATTGTGTCTAAGAAGTAACTAACTGGATTTTGATTTTATAGGTTCATAGGTGGAAGGGACTTGCCTTGTCTCAGATGATACTTTGGATTTGAACTTCTGGGTTAATCCTGGAATGAGTTAAGACTTTGGAGGACTGTTCAGAAGACATGACTGTTTTGATATGTGAGAAATATGAGTTTGGGAGGGGCCAGGGGTGAAATAATATGGTTTGGCCTTTGTCCCCACCCAAATCTCATCTGAAATTTTAATTCCTATGGGTCAAGGGAGGGACCTAGTGGGAGGTGATTGGATCACAGTGGCGGTTCCCCCATGCTGTTCTCATGATAGTGAGTGAGATCTGATGGTTTTACAAGTGTTGACAGTTCCTCCTTTGCTGGCTTTCTTCTCTCTCCTGCCACCTAGTGAAGAAGGTTCTTGCTTCCCCTTTGCCTTCTGCCATGATCGTAAGTTTCCTGAGGCCTCTCCAGCCATGTGGAACTGTGAATCAATAAAACCTCTTTCCTTTACAAATCACCCAGTCTCAGAGAATCTTTACAGTAGTGTGAAAGTGGACTATTACAGGTATTATTAGTAAGCTAGAGATTATTTAAAGTACATGGGAGGTTATCTGTGGGTTATATGCAATTACTACACCATTTTATATTGAGTACTTGAGCATCTGCAAATTTTTGTATCCTGAAACCAATTCCTCATGGATACCAAAGGAAGACTGTATTTCTCTGGTTTTTTTTTAGTCAATACAGGGCAATTCTTTTAGTAATGTGTCTTTTTAAATATCTACCACTATCTTTATTAAGAGACTCCCTCCTTTGGAGTTGAATGACTAGTGTGGGAGCATCTAGATGTTTTATTTGTAAGGCCATAAATTTATTCATATTTCTACTTTGTTTTTGTCCTAAGCTCTTTTCAAAGCACCCAGCAAAGAATTGGGAGTTCTGGCAGTAGGGTTGTTTCCCATTCTGGTATATTCTTATGTGTTAAATACCCAACTTCTGGCTTGGCAATATCGATTTGTAAAAAAGTTAAAGGAGAATCAGGGCTGCATTTGCTTCAAGATCTTCTTCTAAATGGTGTTTAAAGGTGTAAAGAACCTATCTCTGATGTCTCCAAAGAACTCATCCTTTCCTTGCTTCCGACTGGATTAGAGTCTAATCTACCTACATAGAGAAGACTTTGGGTTAGACTCCAAAAGACCTTATCCAATGTTTACAGCTTTTCTAAAGCCCTCTGATTTTCTGTAAATTCAGGGTCATTTAAATAATTCTTGAGAGCTTCCAACCCTGTTCTTTCTACCCAGTCTTTAGCATGTGAGATTACCACTAGCACATGAACTTATTGATAAGATTAGTAAGTCCTGCATTATACATTCATAAGATAATTTTAAGTTCCTCTGCAAATTTCTCCCACTCCTGTCCGGGCTTTGAAAAGTCTTTTGACAATGGCTTTCAGCTAAGACTGAGACCAGGGCTTGAAATCAACAGAAAAGGATTTTGTCTGTTCTGAGGGGAAATCTAACTCTAAGTGACAATGGAGCTTAAGGTGATGCAGGAGAGTCTAGAGGGAAGAAGAGCAAATCAGAGGGATAAATGGGGCAGAAGGAATGGAGGAGTATAGAATTTGGGAAGAGTAGTAGCATAAAGACTATTATTAGGTTAAAATTGCCATTCAGGAGGATCTAAGGAGAGAAACTGTTTTAAGGTTATTTAAAATTTTGGTTTGGCCAAGTAATATCTTAGAAAAAAGACTTTGGAATCTGAATATTTCAGATGCTTTTTTATCAGCATTAAGAAATGAGGACCATTGGAAGTTCAAAGTGCTCCTTTTTTAACTGAACTTCTCAGTCCCCATCCCCTGCTTGAGGAAAGGGCTTATTTCAGTGCCTATGCTTGTCCACTTCCCCATGAATTTTCTCTTCCTGATAGACAACAAATACGACAAGAACAGAGAGGCAAACAGCAGTGCTAGTACAAAAAGGCGTCCATCAACTACATACTTTTTTTTTTTTTTTTTACAATTTGGGCAACTAGAAGAGTTTCTTAAACCTAGAAAACAAAATTATAAACTCAGAATCTGGGAGCTCAGTGAAAGAGATCAAAGTTCCAACTACTGCAAGCTTTATTCACCCCATTGATTAGGTCCTTATGACCTAATCACTCTTAAAGTTCCCATCTCTGAATATCATGACAATGGCAATAAATTTCAACATGAGTTTTGGAATGGACATTAAAGCCAAAGCAGTTATAAAAGTGAGTTCAGCCCTCTCTTGTTTTTTCTCTCTCTGTGTCTCTCTCTCTCTCTTTCCCTCTCTCTCTCCTCTCTCTCTCATGCTTTCTTGCCCTTCTGCCTTCTACCATGGGATGATGCAGCATGACCACTCTTGCCTGATGTGAGTCCCTCAACCTTACACTTCCCACCCTCCAGAACTGTAAGCAATAAATCTCTCTTCTTTATAAACTACCTAGTCTTAGGTATTCTGTTATAGCAAGAGAAAATGAATTAGGACAGAAAATTGGTACAGAGAAGTGGAGCTGTTACTATAACAAATACCTGAAAATGCAGAAGCAGCTTTGGAGCTGGGTAATGGGTAGAAGCTAAGAAGAATTTGGAGGAGCAGGCTAGAAAGAGCCTGGATTGCCATGAATGAAGTGTTAAGGGTAGTTTCGGTGAGAGCTCAGAAGAAGATAAGAATACCAAAAAAAAATCCGGAATGTCTTAGAGATTACTTAAGTGGTCATGACCAAACCGTGGGTAGAATACAAATGGTAAAGGCCATTCTGATGAGGTATCAGAAAGAACTGAGGAAAAACGTACTGGAAACTAAAGTCAAGGCCATCCTTGCCATGCAGTTCTAAATAACTTGGCGAAATTGTGTCCATGTCCTAGGTCTTTACAAAATGCAGAACTTAAGAGATATCAACTAGAATGTCTAGTGGAAGATACATCTATGCAGCAAAGCATTCAGGCTGCCAGGCTCCTGCATGGCTACATTTAACCACATACAGTGAGATGTGAGAGGAAGGAAATAATTTAAAGATGAACTTTACAATTAAATTAGAGGCAGAACAAAAAGATTCAGAACATTCAAAGCCTGGCCATGTAATGTGTAAAAAAGTATGTCAGGGAAAGAAAAATAAGGGTGTGGCCAAGAGATCGTTTGCTTAAGAGATTAAAATGGCTAGAAAGGAGCCAGGTACTATTCATCAAGACAGTGGAAGAAAGACCCCAAAGACATTTCAAACATCTTTGAGGCTGTACCTCCCATCACAGGCAAAGATCTAAGAAGGAAGAATGGTTTCAGGGACAAGCCCAGGGCATCCACCATGGGCTCACTGTCCAGGGCTGCCTTGAAACTCTGCTCCCCCACATTTCCTCGGCATCCCTCAGCCACCTCAGCCACACCAGCCATGGTTCAAGTGGGCCTTAGTATGTCTCATGCCACAGCCCTAGAGGGCTCAAGGATTAAATCCTGGTGGCATCCTTATGGTGCTAATTCTGTAGGTGTGCAGAGTAGATGAGCTACAAAGCCACGGCGGCCTCCGTCTGGATCTCAAATGATTTTGTAAACAGCCTGGAGGACTAGGTAAAGGCTTGTCACTCGGGGGCACAGCTACTGCAGAGAGCTCCTACCAGAGCAATGCCAAGCAGAAATACGTTGTCAAAGTCACCACAGAGAGTCCTCACTAAGGCAATGCCCAATGGAGCCATGGGAGCAAAACCACCTCAGAGACCCCAGATCTGTAGCACTACCAGCATGCAATGCTTGCCTAGGAAAGCTGCAGGCACAAGACCCCAGTCAAAGAGAGCTCAAACATGAGCTAAGCCTAGCAGAGCCATGGCGGCAGGGCTGCCTGAGGCTTTGTGGGCTAAACCCCACCCCAGTGCACCCAGGTTGTAGAATACAAAGTCAAAGGGTATTATTACCCAGCATTCTCCAGGGAAAATGTTGTTTTCTGTTAGGTTTTGGACTTACTTGAGTTCAGTTATCCCTTTTCTTGCCTATTTCTCCATTTTGGAATGGAATGGGAATGTCTTTCCTATGCCTGTCCCACCATTGTATTTTGAAAGTAGACAATATGTTTTTAGTTCACAGGCTCATAACTGGAGGAAATTTGACTCAGAATGAATCATGTCTTGAGTCTCACCTATATCCGATTTAGATGAGACTCTAGACTTTGAACTTTTAAAGTTGTTGCTGAAATGAGTTAAGACTTTTGGGACCTTTGGGATAAAATGCATGTATTTTGTATGTGAGAAGGGTATGATTTTTGGGGGGGTCAGGCATGGAAATGCCATGGATTGAATGTCCCCTTCAAAACCCATGTTGAAATTTAATTTCCATTATAATAGTATTGAGAGGTGTGACCTTTAAGAGGTGAGTAGCTCATGAATAAATTAATGCAGTTATCGGGAAAGTGGGTTAGTTCTCATGGGTGTGGGCCCCTGGTAAAAGGATGAAATTTGGCCCCTATTTGTCTCTCACACGCACTTGTTTTCTTGCCATGTAATGTCTTCCACCATGTTTTGATGCAGCAAGAAGGTCCTCACAAGACGCAACCCCTCAATCTTGGACTTCCCAAGCTCCAGAATGATAAGCCAAATAAATCTCTTTTCTTTATAAATTACCCAAACTGGGGTATTTTATTACTTCAGCAGAAAAAGGACTGAGACAATAACAAACCCACTCTCACAATGCAACACACAATACTGTTTTGGTCAACAATGGACCACAAATACAACAGTGGTCCCATGAGATTATAAGGGGACTGAAAAGTGTTTATTGCTTAGTGATGTCTTGATGATCCTGTGCAGGCCTGGTCTAATGTGTGTACCTATGTCTTAGTTTTTAATTTAAAAAGTTTTAAAAGTTAAAACAATTAGAAATATTAAAAAGTTTATTGAATAAGGATATAAAGAAAATAGTCTTGACAGTGGAGAGAGAGCCAAGATGGCCAATTAGCAGCAGCTCAGGATTGTAGCTTCCACTGAAAGTGCAGAGAGTGAGTGGATGCCACATTTTCAGACGAATTTTTATCGCCCACGGACGAAGAGATTCTTGGCAGAGGAGCCCCACGGGTTGCCAGCACGACTCTTTTGGCGGGCACCGCTGTTTTGCAGGTACCCCGGCGCGGCAGTTCTCAGTCCGGAGTATACGGGACTGAGTGCCCTTTGGTTGGCGTTTGGAGCTCCAGGAAGGCAGAGTCTCCCATTCAACTGATTGAAAAGCGGACTGAAGTGGGGAACCAAACCAGGAAATTCCCGGGCAGAAAAGTGCCACGAATCTTAACGCTGCTGTTTCAGCCGGCGTAGTGGGTTACCGCAGGGGAAGGCTGGGCCCCCCAGCAACAAAAAAACAAAAACAAAAAACCAGCAATTGGAATTGCTGAGGATTGAGAGTTTCACAGCAAGAACAGCTGAACCTGGGAAGGTCCAGGTCTGTGGGGGAGGGGGTGTCCGCTGAAGGAAAATTAAGAAATAGAAAAAACTTTATCACCAACAAGCTGGACGTCCACTCAGAGACCTAATCTGAAAGTTGGCAATTACACAGACGACAGGTGGATAAATCCACAAAGATGGGAAGAAACCAGCGTAAAAAGGCTGAAAACACCCGAAATCAGAATGCCTTTCCTCCTACAGAGGATTGCAGTGCCTCATCACCAATTGAACAAGGCCTGATTGAGAATGAATGTGAGGAATCAACAGAATCAGGCTTTAGAAGGTGGATAATGAGAATCTTCTGTGAGCTAAAAGAACATGTTCTAGCCCAATGCAAGGAAACTAAGAACCTTGAAAAAGGTTTGAGGAAATGTTAACGAGAATGGACAATTTAGAAAGGAATATAAGTGAATTAATGGAGCTGAAAAACACAATACGAGAACTTCGCGAAGTATGCACAAGTTTTAACACTCGAATTGATCAGGCAGAAGAAAGGATTTCAGAGGTCGAAGACCAACTTAACGAAATAAAACGAGAAGACAAGATTAGAGAAAAAAGGGTAAAAAGAAATGAGCAAAGTCTCCAAGAAATATGGGACTATGTGAAAAGACCTAATCTGCGTTTGATACGTGTACCTGAATGTGACGAAGAGAATGAATCCAAGCTGGAAAATATTTTTCAGGATATTATCCAGGAAAACTTTCCTAACCTAGCAAGGCAAGACAATACCCAACTCAGGTAATACAGAGAACACCACAAAGATATTCCTCAAAAAGAGCAACCCCAAGGCACATAATCATTAGATTCATCAGGGTTGAAACAAAGGAGAAAATACTACGGGCAGCCAGAGAGAAAGGTCAGGTTACCCACAAGGGGAGGCCTATCAGACTTACAGCAGATCTCTCAGCAGAAACCCTACAAACCAGAAGAGAGTGGGGGCCAATATTCAACATCCTTAAAGAAAAGAACTTTCAACCCAGAATTTCATATCCAGCCAAACTAAGTTTCATAAGTGAAGGAAAAATAAAATTTTTTACGAACAAGCAAGTACTCAGAGATTTCATTACCACCAGGCCTCCTTTACAAGAGCTTCTGAAAGAGGCACTATATACAGAAAGGAACAACCAGTATCAGCCATTCCAAAAAACCCATCGGTAAGCTGCATCCAGACCCATCTCACACGCAAGGATATACAGAGACTCAAAACAAAGGGATGGAGGAAGATTTGCCAACCAAATGGAGAGCAAAAAAAAAAAAAAAAAAAAAAGCAGGAGTTGCAATTCTCATCTCTGATAAAATAGACTTTAAAGTAATAGAAACCGAAGAGATAAGAAGGACATTGTATAATGGTAGAGGGATCAATGTAACGGGAAGAGCTAACGATCCTAAGTCTATGCGCACCCAATATAGGAGCACCCAGATACATAGGGCAACTTTTTGGTGACTTACAAAGAGACTTGGACTCCCACACAATAATAGTAGGAGACTTCAACATTACATTGTCAATATTGGACAGATTAATGAGACAGAAGGTTAACAAGGATACCTGGGACTTGAACTTAGACCTTGAACAAGTAAACTTAATAAACATTTACAGAACTCTTTACTCCAAATCCACAAAACATACATTTTTTTTCAGTAACACATCACATTTATTCTAAAAGTGACCACATGGTTGGGAGTAAATCACTCCCCAGCAATTGCATAGCATTTCATAGGTTTAAATGAAATATTGGTTGGCTGTTTATTTTCCTCCCTTATTCCTTCCTGTCTCCATTGTATAACACAATTATTAGTATAAAAGAGCTTTTTAATATCCATTTCTAGATTGCATTCTAGCTTGGGCAATAGAGCAAGATTCCCGTTCTCTCTCCCTCTTTTCTTCTTCTTCTTTTCTCTTTCTTTCATTCTCTTTTTCTTCCTTCTTTCTCTTTCTCTCTTTTCTTTCTTGAAAAAAAAAGAAAAAAGAGAAAAAAAAAGAAAATAGTCTTGTGCAGCTGTACAATGTTTTTGCATTTTAAGCTGTGTTATGAGTCAAAAAGCTTGTAAAAATTTAAATGTTAATAAATTTAAAAGCTACAGTAAGCTAAGGTTAATTTATTATTGAAGAAATAAAATATTTGTATAAAAATTTAGTGTATAACCTAAGTGTACAGTGTTTATAAAGTCTACAGTAGTATACAGTAATGTCCTAGGCCTTCACATTTACTCACCACTCACTCATTGACTCACCCAGAGCAACAAACTCCAGTCCTGCAAGCTCTATTCATGGTGAGGGCCCTAAACAGGTGTATCATTTTTTTTCTTTATACTGTATTTTTACTTTACCTTTTCTATGTTTACATACACAAATACTATTGTGTTGCAATTGCCTATGGTGTTCAGTACAGTAATATGCTGTACAGATTTGTGGCCTAGGAGCAATAGGCCATATCATATAGCCTAGGTGTATAATAGACTAGACTATACCACCTATGTTCATGTAAATGCACTCTGTTATGTTTGCACAACAAATCAAATCACCTAACCACACATTTCTCAGAACGTATCTCCTTTGTTAAGGGGTGCATGGCTTAGTGGACTTGGAATTCAAACTCACAAAGTCAATTCGCAATAAAAACAATATGTCCTATGGTCAGGGTAGCTTTGATATCATGAGAGGAAACTCCAAGAAGGCTACACTGGCAGCCCCATTGTTCCTCTATATTCCCAACTCCATCACCCATGTCAAAGTTAGAATCTTACAAAGCTGCCTGACACCCCAACAACTGGGTCTCCTTGTAGATATTCTATCTGGTATTTTCCAGCTATGTCTTCCCATAAGCAATTTACAAGCTTTGTTGACGGCATCATCATAATTTCAAAAACAGCAGCCTGTTTTTCTCAGTAAAGAAAATAATGTGAGAGAGAGAAAAAGAGAGAGATTTTCCAAAGACTTTTTAAAAGCCAAGAATCAATTGTGTGATATCATTGAAACTTTGGGTGGTCTTCCCCCCATCCCCACCCCCATTCCTGACTTTCTGGCCCTAAGTAGTCCTGACTTAAGATATCTTGAAGATCACCAGAAACAGTCTTGCAGATCATGCATGAAGCCTTATCTTTTCCTGATTATGCCTTTATTTCAGAGGTTACCCATCTACAGCGCTCCAGGAGGCTCATGGCATTAATGAATCCCTTGCTGAATTTACAGTAGCAGCTCTCAGCCCACACATTAGTGCCACTTAGACAGAGATCAGATTTCCTTTGTAAGCCAAAACTTCAATAACTCACAGATCAGCCAGCTGACCTCTCTTTCTAACTTCCAATTTGAATAGTGCAGGGGAAGAGGGAGTGTCTCATGGAGCAGAAAATAAAAAACAAATTCCAACACAACCATTTTCCCATTTTTAAATTGTCCCTAATCTTGTTTGTAAAGTAAGTGTTATTTGCTCCAAGGAGAATAGGGAGTTCTTTGCTCTGGGTTAAACAGAGAACGCTTCTTAGGAGAGTTGTAAAAATGTTTGATCAATTATTTCCAATTAATAGCTGAGAGACATCAAGGGTCCATTTCTCTGAACATCAGAATTGTCTTTCTTGCTGTTGTTTGAAACTTAGATGAACTATTGTGTTGGTAAACCTAAAGCCACATAAGTAACCATTTTAACAAGCTTAGGGGAATTATGACAGGTTAAGAATGATTAACATGATCCTAAACACCTAAGTGTCTAATAAGACTAGTACTCTGATTCTTTGCAATCGGATATGCATAAAGATGATAAAAGTGAATGGATCCAGTTATGTAGCTGGAGAAATGAACCTAATCAGCTTCCTTATCCAGAAAGAGAGGAAGAAAATGGCCCCTAAGAATATAACTGGGCTCTTGTTAATGGTAATTCCAAGCCTTCCCCTAGGTTTTTGTGAAGCTTGAGATAGCATGTATTTTTTATTTCCAGTGGGCTAGAGGGGGCATAATTTCTGTTTCTCTTTTTTGAGACAGAGTCTTGCTCTGTTACCCAGGCTGGAATGCAGTGGCATGATCTCGGCTCACTGCAACATCCACCTTTCGGGTTCAAGCGATTCTCTTGCCTCACCCTCCCAAGTAGCTGGGATTACAAGCGTGTGTTACCATGCCCAGTTAATTTTTGTATTTTTAGTAATGACTGAGTTTCACCATGTTGGCCAGGCTGGTCTCAAACTCCTGACCTCAAGTAATTCACCCCTGCCTTGGCTTCCCGAAGTACTGGGATTACAGGCATGAGCCACTGCACCTGGCAGATGGGGACATAATTTGAAGATCACCAGAAACAGTCTTGTAGATCACGCATGAAGACTTATCTTTTCCTGATTATGGTTTGAAATCATATAATTTGAAAGCCAGTCAAGGAAAATGGGCAGAAACTTCATCATGGGAAAGATGCTTTGCTACCATTTGAGATTTGACTATACTATAATTGAGAATTTGCATTGGTCCTTGGGAAGGGGGTGTGTGTGTGTGTGTATGTGTGTGTTGGGTGTGTATGTGGTGTCTGAGGTTGAGGGGGGGTTCCAGCAATCACTAGCTGGAAAATCAGAAGAATGAAAGAGTCCAAGCTACAACTCATGCTGGCATGGGGACCTCCAACAACACCTCATGTGGGTGCCAAGGACCACCATGGACTTCACCATGGGCCTTAGAGTATCAAGATTCAGCCAGCCCCACCACACCCCACTCTTCCCCAGACTGTGCTAAAAACACAATCCCTGAGGGCAACTGTGGACTTACCACTACAGCAACTCTCCAGGGCAATTGCTCTCAATAACTCAGACTTAGGAAATGGCCCTAATTGCTCCTGTGAGCAGAAATTTTGTGAAAGTTGGACACTGAGAACACAACAGAAGAATGTACTCAGAGAGGCCTTGAGCTGGGACAAAGCATTGGTGTTAGGAAATGGGGATTCCCATAGAGCCCAACAGCACGTGAAGGGTTTTAACTCCCTGGGGGCTTTTTCCTAGGGTGGGAATATTATTAAGAATAGCACATAATTTCAAAGTGCCTCCTTGTTAGTTATCCTCAGTCCTGCACTGAAGTCTGATGCTCAGATACAGCCTGGAGTAGCAAGGCTTTGTGGCGTAAAGGAGAGAGCAGGGACAGGATACGTGGCCTGCCTGTCTCCACCTCTCTGCTACCATTAGTGAGAACCGAGCCGTATCCTGGCAAGGGCTCTGTGTCCTGTTGCTCCAGGCAGGCATCAGCACAACTGGGATTGGCAGAGGAACACAGAGTGCTAGTCATTCCTCCGGGGCTCTACCCTCCTCTCCAACCCTTCCCATCTCTAACCCATGTTCTTTCCCAAAAACCTTGAAGGAGACAGAAAACTGGAACTTTGTCTTTAAATTATTTAGCATACCTTTAGAAACTTTAGAAACTATGTATCACTTTAACACCTTTTGATGGCTAACAAATGGTTCACTTCAATGCAATACGCAGACATAAGCAATGGTCTGGATGCTTCTGATCCATTTGGAGATCCTGTTGGATTTTGCTTTAAAACATCACTGATGGCTGTCAACCTCTTCTCCATGCCTACCTCCCCCAGTCTCCCCAGTTAGGCTTCATTATCTCATACCTAAACTACTGAAATATTCTCCTAATGAACTGCCTTTAGTCTCTCACTGTTGCAAAATCATCCTATATCTTACTGCCAAAATTTCTCAAAGTATCACTACACACACACACACACACACACACACACACACACAACCATTTTATCTCAATTTGCCTAGGACTTTCCTGGATTTAGCATGCAAGTCCCATGTCTCAGGAAACTCCTCAGTTCCAGGAAAACTGAAACAGTTCACTCTAACAGGCCAACCTAATACATGCATAAGCACACATATACTCTCGTTCTCTCAATCTCTCTCTCTCTCTCTCTCTTTCAGTGACTCACCGTTGCTTGCAGTGCTTCATATGCAGAGAGTATTCAATTATTGTGGATGGATGGATGAATGGATGCGTGAATGGATGAAAGGAAGGGGCTAATTCAGGGCAAAATTCATACTCATTGTACGTTTTAAAATGTAATGGAGGGGGTGTCGTTTAGTTTGTTTTAACATTGTTTGGCTTATAAAGCAATTTTGCCATATTAGAATTCAGAATACTCTGTGTATGTGTCATATATTCCCCTCATGTCACAGATGAGGAACCCAATCCTTGGGGAGGCTAACCTCTTCCAGCTAATGGAAGAAGGGTGATAATTCAACCCAGGTTTATAAGTTCTAAACACTTCAATATCATTCCCTTCCACTTTGCTCACTCCTCTGCTCTATTTAAGTTGATCTCTTTCCATTCTCTGAATAGGCAACAAATAACCCTATTCTTGCTTCACATATTTTCTCAAGCCATCCCTTTAGCAAGGAATGTCTTCACATTTCTCCAGTGAATCATAAACCCAATGGTTGTCATTTACTGAGCACTTACTCCATGTTGAGGGAGGAGAAAGAATTTAGATGACGGTACACTGGCTCTTAAATATTTTGGCCTATGAGTGACACGCATTGGTGTCATTCACATTTCCGTGGTTAGAACTCATCAGTGGCACACCGGAGTGCAAAGTGGCTGGGAAACAAAGTTATCCCACGTGCCCAGGAAGGAGAGTAGAACCAGACAACAGAGAGCACTAGAAGGCCCTGTAAAGAAGCCAAAGCCAATGTTTGTCTTACGGACTGGAACTCATGGTAGATAAACTAGGGAGAAGGAAAAAGGAACATTGAGCTTCAGAGACCATAGCTGATACTCCAACTCAGGACAGGACTCTGGTTCTGAGACATGGGATCAGAAGTCAGTACTGGGGCATTGCTTCTTTGGGTCACTCTACCAGTGAATGTGACTTTAAAATGCCTAGGCTCCTCATGAAAGCTTATCTATACAGTCACACAAGACAGCAGGACTGTGTGACAGAAACTCAGTTAGACACAAAACCTGAGTCCTGGGACAGGTGTATCTCTCCATCACTAATGCACACGCGCACACACACGCATACACACACATCCCAGACAATAGAAGACAGGATTTATATATTCTCCCCTTAGCTCTCTTGCCTGTAGAACTCAACTGAGGCACCCACTGCAAGAAACCTCTTGGGAAGTAAAATGCTTAAACAGTTCATCAGTCTGGATGATTTAATAACTAAACTCTCTGAAATGTGTTTGCTAAAAGCAGTCTTTGTTTAGCTTGGGAACTGGGTTAGGATTGTGCCTATATGTTGGCCAGGTGACACTGGGCAAAGAGGGTTAGCATCCATAACAGACATCCAATAATATTTGTTAACAATGCTGTTAGTGGTGGTGACCTTGACCACAAGATCGCTGATCTTGAATTTACCTTTGAGATACACACACAGGATAAAAGTGTCTCTCCGCCAAAGGCCCGCTAGTGTCATCAAGCAGACAGAATATGAGTCTGGCCAACCCTGAAGAACCTCCATGTGCCACTTCTTAAGACTACACAGATAAACTATTTTGAGATTTTGCTTGAATATCTGGAAACCGAATATTTTCAAAATAACTGATTTTTAACTGAATTAAATTAAATGGTTCTAAACTATTCTGTGTATACAGATACAATATGTTGTGCCCCCCCCAAAGGACAATAATTTGGCAATTTCTAGCTTACGCCAAGTAATTCATTCATAATTAATTAATAAATACTAATATAATTTGTAATATTGATAAGGCCAATGGTCACAAAATGGTGATATGGGATGGCCATTTTTACAGCAAATGGACACATCGCTGGGATTTCCAGCAGCAAAACTAAACTACTGATTTTCGTGAGCCTGAAGTAAATTATTAACTTACTGTTACCATTGCCCTAGTATGTGCCTGAAGAAGTCTCTCTTTTTATCCAGGTGGAGCTTTGTTTCAGCTTACATTCTGCAGTCCTCACAAATGGATTCAATTTCATTCCACTTTTATGGAAAGCCACTTATACTAAGGATGCTATTTATATCATCCTTAATATGATACAAAGATAATGATAATAATAATAATTGCCATTTTATAATATTCATTTTACAGATGAGAAAACTGAAACAGAAAGGTCACCTCAGCTGCTGCAAAACTGGAATTTAGAGAAGGGCTGTGTGGCCCCAAGTTCCACTTGTCACCATTGCTGCACAGCCCTGGACTTGCGTTCCTGTTCTTAGATCTGCGGAATGCATCGCCTATGACATCTGCGTGCACCCTGAGACATCTGCATCACCCACAAATTTAGGTCTGTCCCATCCCCCACCTTGCCCCAGCCCCACCTTGCCCCAGCCCACTCCTCTGTCTTACATTTCAGTCCTCTGAGAGTTGGAGAGCTGGCCCAAGCCCCAATCTGAGACACTCTGCTTGATCCAAGCCAACTTCCCACCAAGAACTCAGCCTGCTGCTCCCCTAAGTCCTTCTTACCCAATATTAAGGCAGTACAGGGCAGTTAAGAAAAGCTTACAGTTAGACTCACTGCTCTGAGGCTCAGTTTCCTTATCTACAAAGTCAAGGTAATATTCTTTCCCTTTAAGGTTGAATGAAATAAACTACGTAAAGAACTCATTACAGGGCTTCTCTCCTAGGAGCTCTCATCTGCCATGAATCTCTCAAGATTGTAGTTGGCCAAAAATATTGCACCACCCTCCATGATAGCATTAAGGATGCTTCACTCAACTTGTATACTCCTTGGATGCTTTGCATTGCCATGTCCAGTGTCTACCTCTGAAACTAAGCCAGTTTCCCCAGTCCACATCATATTGGCTGAGGGGTCAAAGCCCTGCTCCTGTTTCCCCACTTCAAGATAGTGCTATTTAGTAGAATTTTCTGGGATGATGGAATTGTGCAGTCCAAAGCAGAAGCCATGAGACACAAGTAGCTACTGGGCACTTGAAATGTGGTTAGTACAATTAAGGACTAAAAATTTTAATTATTTTTTATTTAAATCACCACATGTAGCTGTGGCTAGTGACTGTCATATTGGACAGGACACATATGCAGTATAGCCAACCAGGTGTGTTCCCTGTCTCTCCACTCTGAGTCCTTACATCACCCCATATGGGCTTGCTTAGCCACTCACAGTAAAGTCCTGCCCCACTGGTAACTCACCACACACCCGTTGGCTCTTGTAGATGAGTCTGTGATGGCATCTAGTACATCTGCCTCATTTTGAGAAATACACCTCACAGGTAACAACCCCTGTAGGGTCACTGGAAGGTAAGGAGGAAACAGACAAGCAATCCAGTAGTGGGGCTGCAGCAGCCAGAGCTGAGAAGGGGTGTTTATAATTACATATCCCAGAGCCGGAGAGGATTAGAAGTGCGACAGAAGTGAATGTCAGGCAACATGATATTCCACAGGTGTGAAAGTAGCATTTCTACAGAGTTGGCCAGCACTCTCTAAATCAAAAATATCTGCTGCCGAATGAGGGAAAAAAGAAAGTGAAGTAAATCATAAACTAAGTCAAATGGCATAGGAGAGACAGTACAGAGTAGTTAGCCCAGCAGATCATACAAACCTCACTTCCCACACCTTGCTCCAAAGGTTGGGTCCTTTATCAAAGGGACACGTGATTTAAATTAAAATTATACATTTAGAAAAACTGATTTTACAGATGAGGAAGCTGAGGCTTAGGAAGGTGAAGTTATTTACTCAAATTCATGCAGTTTTTAAGACTTATAACCAAAGTATGACAGTGGGATTCCAGATTTCCATCCTTAGTGACCCTCGGAATTCACAAGGGAACTGAAGAGGTCATTTTAATGATCTGAGAATCAAGTGAAAATGAAAATGGACATGGAATCGAGGCCATTTTAGTACCTAATGGGATGCGTGGGACCCAAGAGCAGAAGGGAAGGATTCAGGAAAAAGGATCTTATTTAAGGATCCAGATGATGAGCTGAGTTTCTGATGTGGACTCCACTGATCTGTAGGTTGCACTGATCAAAAGTCGGTTGGAGACACAGGACTAAAACTATGACGAGAAGTTGGAACTAGAGATAGAAGTATCAGTTGAGGAATTGTTGCAAAGGTGGACAAAATCTCAAAAGAACAAAGAGAAAGCAGCAATAGCCAAAGTATTGATAGAGAGGAGACACTGGCAAAAAACTGACATTAATTCCCCAGCATGCATCACTTTTGCTAAGTAGTTACTAATCTTTACTTCACTTCATTATCCACAAAACAAATGTGTTGGAGAGATATGAGAGCAAACATTTGCCTTTTTCCTTTCAACATCTACTCTCTTTTTCTAGCAACTTCGGACAGACTAGGCTTGGGGATACTCTCCTCTAACCCGTGGTGGAAACGCATCCAACAGAGGCCACGTCCGGGGCAAGAGCGAGTAATGTGACCTAGGCTGAGCCAATCAACACCTCCTATTTCCCTCATCATAGCGATTGGTTCAGGGATTGGTACAAGACCCAATCAGCTTCAGTGAGACCCAGTGAGGCTTCCACTAGGAATGCAGGGACAGAGGCTGGCTGGCTTGCCTTTAGGATTCTAGCCTGAGGTGTGTAGGGAATAGAGCAAATGTAACTTTCTACCATTTGAAGACTGAGATTGGAGTCAAAACTAAGGAACTGCAGTTTAGAAACTGGGTTCTTGGGTGACTATTGAGTAATGAATCAAAATATGCCTAAAATGAGAACCCACAGCCTTTCCACTCATGTGAGCCAGGAAATTCTGTTTGGGATTAGTTTTCTAGTATTTGCAGCAGAAGGATCTCTACTTGATGCAGAAACGACTGATATTTTCCAGCTGAGGCAAACATAGGCTTCAAGAGATTAACTAACTCACCGAAGTTCACACAAATAACCAAGCCATGATTTGAAGCTACTTTGTTTCACCTTGAAAAGCTGGTAAGGATGACTAACTGGATTTTTAACTGATTGCAATACGATAAACATACATGAAAAAATAGAGACACAACAGGAAGATGGAGTGAAAGAAGGGCAGAGAGTGAAGGACATTGTAACTGAGGTACAAGTTTCAGTGGTATCTGAAGATTCTGAAAATCTGAGGTTATCCTGGTTGCCCCATCTCTCCCAGTGGCTCAGTAAGATAGGAAATCAAGGCTAACTCTGATTACCTAGTTGACTATTTTAAACTCCAGCCAATTATAGAGCATTAATTAGAAATCATTTCAAGCAAAACATCTGTTCATTGCTTTGCTGAAACATCAATATATTGGCTTTCTAGGGGAATATTCATTGCTAAGGAAAAAACATTAGTATGTGGAAACCACAGAAAGCAAATCTAGACCCACAAAGACCCTCAGTTTTCAGAAGGCAAACCACCATGAATTATTCTAATTATTTGACTTTTTCACACCAGAATAATCCAAAGTGAGCACCCACAAAGGGAGTGGGGTGAAGTGTCTAGTTCATAGCAGCCCTCAATGGTATTCTATTTTTGAGATTCCATGTTTTCAAATTTATGCCAATTTTGCATTTTTCTTCATAATACATTTGTGTGTTTCCATATAAGAGCATTTTAGCCAGCACTTTGGGAGGCTGAGGTGGGTAGATCACAAGGTCAAGAGATGGAGACCAGAGAGACGATCCAAGATGGCTGAATAGAAACAGCTCTGGAGTGCAGTTTCCAGTGAGAATGCAGAGGGTAAGTGATCACTGTATTTCCAAATAAGTTTTTACTGCACACAGATCAGGAGATTCCCGGGCAGAAAAGTGTCACGAACCTCCAGCATGGCTGTTTCAGCCAGCGCAGCAGGTATCTGCACAAAAACTCACACAAATCTGGGTGGCCATTTCAACTGGCACCTGGAATGCCTGGGAGACAGAGTCGTCCATTCAACTGAAAAAAAGGGGGCTGAAACAGAGAGCCAGGTGATCTGGCTAGGCGGGTCCCACCCCTACAAAGACCAGCAATCTGAAATGCTCTGGATTGAGAGTTTCACAGCAAGCACAGCTGGACCCAGGATAGTCCATTACTGAGGCAGTCCACAATTACTGAGGCAGTCCGCCATTACCAAGGCAGTCCGCCATTACTGAGGCAGACTGCCATTACTGAGGCAGTTCTAACTATACCTCTATAAACAAAACTGCAAGGAAGTTCACACAGCAGCTGGGCAGAGCCCACAGCAGCTCAGCAACACCTCTGCTGTGACTAGGCTACCTCCTCGCTGGCAGGGCATCTCTGAAAAAAGGCAGTGGCACGTCAGGAACTTATAAATAAAGCCCCACCTTCCCAGGACAGAGCACCAGGGGAAAAAAGGCAGTTACGATTTCTGTCGCAGCAGACTTAAACGTACCTGCCCAGCAGCTCTGAATGGAACAACAGAGCTCACAGCTAACCACTTGAGCTCCTGTAAGGGATAGACTGTCTCCTCAAGCAGTTCCCCAACCCCCATATATCCAAAAAGACACCTCATAAAGGAGAGCTCAGGCTGACATCTGGCAGGTATCCTTCTGGGACAAAGATAACAGAAGAAGAAACTGGCAGCAACCTTTACTGTTCTGCATCTACCGCAGGTGATCCCCAGGAAAGCAGGGTATGGAGTGGACCTCCAGCAGTCCTGCAGCAGAGGGGCCTGACTGTTAGAAGGAAAACTTAAAAACAGAAAGAAATAATTTCATCATCAACAAAAAGTACGTCCACTCAGAGACCCCATCCGAAAGTCACCAACTACAAAGACCACAGGTAGATAAATCCATAAAGATGGGAAGAAACCAGAGCAAAAAGGATGAAAACACCCAAAAGACTCTTCTCGTCCTCCAAGGGATCACAACTCCTCACCAGCAAGGGAACAAGGCTGGATGGAGAATGAATCTGATGTTGACAGAAACAGGCTTCAGAAAACGGGTAATAAGAAACTTCTCTGGGCTAAAACAACATGTTCTAACCCAATGCAAAGAAACTAAGAACCTTGAAAAAGATTTGACAAAATGCTAACGAGAATAAACACCTTAGAGAAGGATGTAAATGAATTGATAGAGCTGAAAAACAACACGAGAACTTCGTGAAGCATACACAAGTTTCAATAGCCAAATCGACCAAGCAGAAGAAAGGATATCAGAGATTGAAGATCAACTCAATGAAATAAAATGAGAAGGCAAGATTAGAGAAAAAAAGAGTGAACAGAAATGAACAAAGCCTCCAAGAAATACAGGATTATGTGAAAAGACCTAATCCACGTTTGATAGATGTACCTGAATGTGACAGAGAGGATGAATTCAAGCTGGAAAACACTCTTCAGGATACTATCCAGGAGAACTTCCCCAAACTAGCAAGACAGGCCAATATTCAAATCCAGGAAATACAGAGAACACCACAAAGATATTCCTCAAGAAGAGCAACCCCAAGGCATATAATCGTCAGATTCACCAGGGTTGAAATGAAGGAAAAAATGCTAAGTGCAGCCAGAGAGAAAGGTTGGGTTACCCACAAAGGGAAGCCCATCAGACTCACAGCAGATCTCTCAGCAGAAACCCTACCAACCAGAAGAGAGTGGGGGCCAATATTCAACATCCTTAAGGAAAAGAACTTGCAACCTAGAATTTCATATCCAGTCAAACTAAGCTTCAGAAGCGAAGGAGAAATAAAATCCTTTATGAACAAGCAATTTCTGAGAGATTTTGTCACCACCAGGCCTACCTTACAAGAGCTCCTGAAAGAAGCACTAAACATAGAAAGGAACAACCAGTACCAGTCACTCCAAAAACATACCAAATGGTAAAGAGCATCGACACAATGAAGAAACTGTGTCAACTAATGTGCAAAACAACCAGCTAGCATCAAAATGGCAGGATCATAGTCACACATAACAATATTAACCTTAAATATAAATGGGCTAAATACCCCAATCAAAAGACACAGACTGGCAAATTGGATTAAAAAAACCCATTAGTGTTCTGTACCCAGGAAACCCATCTCACGTGCAAGGATACACATACGCTCAAAATAAAGGGATGGAGGCAGATTTACCAAGTATATGGAGAGCAAAAAAAAGCAGGAGTTGCAATCCTAGTCTCTGATAAAATAGACTTTAAACCAACCAAGATCAAAAGAGACAAAGAAGGGCATTACATAGTGGTAAAAGGATCAATGTAATAAGAAGAGCTAACTATCCTAAATATATACACACCCAATACAGGAGCACCCAGATACATAAAGCAAGTTCTTAATGACCTACAAAGAGACTTAGACTCCCAGACAATAAAAGTGGGAGACATTAACACTCCACTGTCAATATTAGACAGATCAATGAGACAGAAAATTAACAAGGATATCCAGGACTTGAACTCAGATCTGGACCAAGTAAACCTAATAGACGTATACAGAACTCTCCACCCCAAATCCACAGAATATACATTCTTCTCAGCACCACATCACACCTACTCTAAAACTGACCACATAATTGGAAGTAAATCACTCCTCAGCAAATGCAAAAGAATGGAAATCATAACAAACAGTCTCTCAGACCACAGTGCAATCAAATTAGAACTCAGGATTAACAAACTAACTCAGAACCGTACAACTTCATGGAAACTGAACAACTGACTCTTGAATGTTGACTGGATAAACAATGAAATGAAGGCAGAAATAAAGATGTTCTTCAAAACCAATGAGAACGATGACACAACGTACCAGAATCTCTGGGACACATTTAAAGCAGAGTCTAGAGGAAAATTTTTAGCAATAAATGCCCACATGAGAAACAAGAAAAGATCTAAAATCGACACCCTATCATCAAAATTGAAAGAGCTAGAGAAGCAAGATCAAAAAAACTCAAAAGCTAGCAGAAGACAAGAAATAACTAAGATCAGAGCAGAACTGAAGGAGATAGAGACACAAAAAAACCCTTCAAAAAATTAATAAATCCAGGAGCTGTTTTTTTGAAAAGATCAACAAAATAGACCACTAGCCAGATTAATAAAAAAGAAAAGAGTGAATAATCAAATAGATGCAATAAAAAATGATAAGGGGGATATTACCACAGATTCCACAGAAATACAAACTACCATCAGAGATTACTACAAACATCTCTGTGCACATAAACCAGTAAACCTGGAAGAAATGGATAAATTCCTGGACACTTGCACCCTCCCAAGCCTAAACCAGGAAGAAGTCGAAACCCTGAATAGACCAATAACAAGGACTGAAGTTGAGGCAGCAATTAATAACCCACCAACCAAAAAAAGCCCAGGTCCACATGGGTTCACAGCTGAATTCTACCTGACATACAAAGAGGTAGACTTTTGTATGTACCACTCCTACTGAAACTATTCCAAGCAATATGAAAAGAGGGGAATCCTTCCCAAATCATTTTATGAGACCAACATCATCCTAATACCAAAACCTGGCAGAGACTCAACAAGAAAAGAAAACTTCAGGCCAATATCCATGATGAACATCGATGCAAAAATCTTCAATAAAATACTGGCAAACCGATTGCAACAGCACATCAAAAAGCTTATCCATCATGATCAAGTAGGCTTCATCCCGGGGATGCAAGGCTGGTTCAACATATACAAGTCTATAAATGCAATTCACCACAAAAACGGAACCAAAGACAAAAACCACATGATTATCTCAATAGATGCAGAGAAGGCCTTCGACAAAATTCAACAGCGCTTTATGCTAAAAACTCTCAATGAACTAGGTATCGACGGAGCGTATCTCGAAATAATAAAAGCTATTTACAACAAACCCACAGCCAGTATCATACTGAGTGGGCAAAAACTGGAAGCATTCCCTTTGAAATCTGGCACTAGACAAGGATGCCCTCTCTCACCATTCCTATTCTATATAGTATTGGAAGTTCTAGCCAGAGCAATCAGGCAAGAAAAAGAAATAAAGTGTATTCAGTTAGGAAAGGAGGAAGCCAAATTGTCTCTATTTGCAGATGACATGCTTGCATATTTAGAAGACCCCATTGCCTCAGCCCAAAATCTCCTGAAACTGATAAGCAACTTCAGCAAAGTCTCAGGATACAAAATCAATGTGCAGAAATCACAAGCATTCCTATACACCAATAACAGACTTAAAGATAGCTAAATCAAGAATGAACTGTCATTCACAATTGCTACAAAGAGAATAAAATACCTAGGAATACAACTAACAAAGGATGTAAAGGACCTTTTCAAGAAGAACTACAAACCACTGCTCAAGGAAATAAGAGAGGACACAAACAAATGGAAAACATTTCATGTTCATGGTTAGGAAGAATCAATATTGTGAAAATAGCCATACTGCCCAAAGTAATTTATAGATTCAATGCTATCCCCATCAAGCTACCTATGACTCTCTTCACAGAACTGGAAAAAACCACTTTAAGCTTCACATGAAACCAAAAGAGAGCCTGCATAGCCAAGTCAATTCTAAGCAAAAAGAACAAAGCTGGAGGCATCATGCTACCTGACTTCAAACTATACTACAAAGCTACAGTAATCAAAACAGCACAGAACTGGTACCAAAACAGAGATATAGACAAATGGAACAAAACAGAGGCCTCGGAGGCAATGCCACACATCTACAACCATCTGATCTTTGACAAACCTTACAAAAACAAGCAATGGGGAAAGGATTCCCCTGTTTAATAAATGGTGTTGGGAAAACTGGCTAGCCATCTAAACTCCAGAGCTTCCGCACAGCAAAAGAAACAATCATTAGAGTGAACTGGCAGCCAATAGAATGGGAAAAAATTTTTGCAATCTACCCATCTGACAAAGGACTAATATCCAGAATCTACAAAGAACTAAAATAGATTTACAAGAAAAAAAACAAACAAACCCATTCAAAAGTGGGCAAAGGACATGAACAGATACTTTTCAAAAGAAGACATATATGAATCCAGCAAACATATGAAAAAATGCTCATCATCACTGGTCATTAGAGAAATACAAATCAAAACCACATTGAGATACAATCTCATGCCAGTTAGAATGGTAATCATTAAAAAACATGGAAACAACAGATGTTGGAGAGGATGTGGAGAAATACGAACACTTTTACACTGTTGGTGGGAGTGTAAATTAGTTCAACCATTGTGGAAGACAGTGTGGCGATTCCTCAAGGACCTAGAAATAGAAATTCCATTTGGCCCAGCAATCCCATTACTGGGTATATATCCAAAGGATTATAAATCATTCTGTTATAAAGACACATGCACATGTATGTTCATTGTGGCACTGTTTATAATAGCAAAGACCTGGAACCAACCCAAATGCCCATCGATGATAGACTAGACAAGGAAAATGTGGCACATATACACCATGGAATACTATGCAGCCATAAAAAACGATGAGTTTGTGTCCTTTGCAGGGACATGGATGAATCTGGAAACCATCATTCTCAGCAAACTGACACAAGAACATAAAATCAAACACCGCATGTTCTCACTCATAGGCAGGTGTTGAACAATGAGAACACATGGACACAGGGAGGGGAGCATCACACACTGGGGTCTGTTGCGGGGGCTGGGGGAGGGACAGTGGGGGGGGTAGGGAGGTTGGGGGAGAGAGAACATGGGGAGAAATGCCAGATATAGGTGATGGGGGAGATGGAGGCTGAAAACCACCTTGCCATGTAGGTACCTATGCAACAATCCTGCACATTCTGCACATGTACCCCAGAACCTAAAGTGCAATAAATTATAAAAAAAAAGAGAGAGAGAGATTGAGACCATCCTGGGCAACATGGTGAAACCCTGTCTCTACTAAAAATACAAAAATTAGCTGGACGTGCTTGTATGCACCTGTAGTCCCAGCTACTCAGGAGGCTGAGGCAAGAGAATCACTTGAACCTGGGAGGTGGAGGTTGCAGTGAGTCGAGATCGCACCACTGCACTCCAGCCTGGCGACAGAGTGAGACTCTGCCTCAAAAAAGAAAAAAAGGATTTCAGGTATTTATCAACTACTTATTTCAACAAATCTACTGGTGAAATATATTCTCTGATTTCGTGCACCCCATGTGTCTTGGAACTTCTTTTCACACGTTAAGAACACAAACACCCCCTGCGTGTTACAGATCAGAGACACTGGGATAACAGTGACACAAAACAATGGATTCCTGCTTGCTACTTGTCAGCACCTGTTCTGGGTGTTTTTCATATATTAACTCATTGAGAAAACTGAGTCACAAAAGACTAAGTGCCTTGCCCAAAGTCACACAAATTGTGAGGAGTAGAGTTGGGATTTGAATGCAATATCTGGCTCCTGACCACTAGGCTATATGCCTCTCAAGTTCCTCAGTTCTTGACATTAAACCCTACCTGTCATCTGAGGACTATAATAAAGAGTGTGTTAGACAGAGACAGGAATGTAAGTAGGCATAGACTTCAGGGGTGCCTCGGTAGTATCTATTAAAATTCTACATGCTCACCCCTGAAACCTGGCAACCCCATTTTTAGGAATGCATCCTAGTGAAAGACTTGCAGAAATGGACGAGGCACACACAGGCACCCTTGCCACACTGCTTTTTAAAGGGGAAAATTGAAAAAGTCTAAATAACCTTTGACACTGGAATTCTTTAATTCCAGACATTCATACAGTGGATTGCCATTAAGCCATCATAAAGAACAAGGTCAGTGTTTATGTGTGGCATGGAAAATTCTCCAAGGTAAAGGATTAAGTGAAAAGGGCAAGTTGCAGAAAGATATGTACAGAATGAGGCAGGGATTTAGACATTTAAGTTGAAAACAACATGAACTGTATTTTTGTACATGAAGCAGGCTCCATGACAAATAGCAGCAGGAATTTCAGTGTCTGAAGGTGGTTAATGTTGGTCCCAAGAGACCCGTAAGAGACTAGATAGTAGACACTGCAGTTACCAGGAGCAAAAACAGTGACAAGCACACTGGGGGTGTAAGAAAATGCCCCCCTTTGTCCAAGATGTTTAAGAAACTAGAAGAATGTCCTGCAGGATAGCACGGGGGCAAATACAAAAGGACTTTTGGGGGATGTGGCATGGAATACAGACTGATGGTAATCCCTGGCCTGGCCCTTTGCTCTGACTGTTCAAAAGGTTGTCTGCATCCCACAGAGAGATGACTCGCATGGCTTAAAGTCACCCAGCTAGTTAGGGACTGAGCTGGCATTACATACCAGATGTCCTGTAAATCCAAAGCACTCCACTTTCAACTCACTCAGCTCTAGACTGTTGATCTTTAAGTTGCATTCCAAGTGTTTTCAAAGAATGTCTTGATCTCAGACACAAACTGTATAAACAAACTAAGACCCAGGTCTCCAGACTCCAGGGTCTCCTAAGACTTGTCCAAAGAGAGCAAGTGTGTCATTTTCTATGAGAAGTTTTGGGTTGCATGTTCACCTTAAATTGTGCATAGGATTTCAATTTGAAATTCTTGATATTTTTCTCCATTCTGTTTCATTGCAGCCACTCACCAATAAATATTATTTTTGAAAAATTAACCTGTTCTACATGCTGTCTACATCTCTTCTGGCACATTCTGTCACCTGGTCACTTTGCTGGGCTTCGTACTCAGTTTTTTTTCTGCTTTCAACTTGAAAGGCCCAGATATAGTATTAGCCCAGAGGCAAATCAGATTGCTGCGGAATACTGCCCTCTGCAGGCCACTGCCATGCATTGCCCTTTAAGAGAGAAGCCCGGCTCCAGGATACAGGCCATTAGTAATAGCTGTTACATTCTGACTTCTTTATGGATTATCTCATTTAGTTTTCACAATACCTCTCCTGAGGTTAAGAGCTATTATTATCTCCAGTTTTTGCAAAAGAAACCTGAATCCCGGAGGGGTTAGGTAACTTGTTCTAGATCAGACAGCTAACAAGTAGCAGAAACAGGATTTGAACCTACGCCATCTCTTTCAGAATCTGTCCTGCTAACCACTACAGCAGACTTCTCAGAGGGAAGGTTACTGCCAATTTTTGAGCAGCTGTATCATAACAGGCATCTTACATACATTACCTCATTTAATCCATCTGTCAGCCAAAGGTAAGCAAATTAACTCAAAAAAACTAACTGACTTACCTGTGGTCCTGTGGCTGGTAAGTCAGGTCTGTCTGAGTCCAAAGCATTGGCTTCGTCCATGCAGTGCTCATGCAGGCGTGCTGCTCAGCTCTTCTTTTCAGAGAGCATTGCAATTGACTGCAATTTACCAAGGGTGCAACTGACTGACAGCCACCACCTGTGCACCTTCAGAGTCGATGTGGCATTTGCACCAAGGCCACCAGCTCCCCGAATTCTCCCAGCCATGACTGAGCGTGAGGGAGAACTAGAGCCAGGCGACATCTGCCCAGGATAGGCCTCCTTGATAGATCCCATGCCTGGAGTCTGCGCCTGGGCCTGGGGAGGCCCTCTCAGAGCCACACTGCAGTCCTAGCTCTCCTCCCTAAGTCTTCCTGCTTGCCTGCCTGCCCCCCACTTTGCCGGTGGCAGGTGGCATTGTGGTCTGAGGATCTCCCACCCACTCCTGCTCCCTCCTCCCTTATCCTTCATAGGTAATTTAGCAACTTCTGCACTGATCTTACCCTCATGTTGCTCACATCAAGAAATGAAGATGATTCATGAACATCAGCGACTGTAGGGCAGATGAACAGCCATGTCAAGGGAGAAGCCTGGGATCTAAACTCAGAAGACCTGGACACAGTCCTGAATCTGCCATCTTATACAAGTTATTTCTCAGTCACCCAGCCTCTGTTTCCACCTCTGTAAATGGAGCCCAGTAGAGCACTACAGGCCACATGCTTTGATGGTTAACAAAGCTTTGAAGTCAGGCAGACCTAAGTTCAACTCCTGGCTGGATAAACTAGAGTGAGGGATTTCGCTTCTCTGCACTTCAGTTTCTTCATCTGTGTAACAGGAGACACTAACACACATCTTGTGGTTCTGCTGTGACAATTAAGAGTGGTATATATGTAGCCAGGCGTGGTGGCTCACACCTGTAATCCCAGCACTTTGGGAGACTGAGGCAGGCGGGTCACCTGCGGTCAGGAGACCAACCTGACCAACATGGTGAAACCCCATCTCTACTAAAAATACAAAAATTATCCGGGTGTAGTGGTGCATGTCTGTAGTCCCAGCTACTCAGAAGGCTGAGGCAGGGAGAATCACTTGAACCTAGGTGGCAGAAGTTGCAGTGAGCCAAGATAGCGCCATTGCACTCCAGCCTTGGTGACAGAGTGAGACTCTGTCTCAAAAGAAAGGAAAAGAAAAGAGTGATATATATGTACCGAATCTGTTCATAGAAAATATGAAATGCAGGACAGCTATTCACCAAATTCTTTTGGTAGGAATAAGAAAAGATCATATATGGGGAAGTGCTTTGTAAGGAATACTAGCCAGACAGAGGTTAGTTATTGCTATAATTATAAATGCTGCAAGAAGAAATGGAATTAAGCAGTCTGGAATTCCAAGGAGATGGAGATTTCATAGCACTAGGGAAAGAGGCGTCGGGTCTTGGAAAGGCAGAGGTGGTGTCCAGGTGTGAGGACCAGCAAAGGCAGGAAAGCGCAGGGCCTGCCGGCAAACCTGTCTGGGGCTGCATTCCCTCAGGGTCCTGTTGGAAAAGCACAGATGCATCTGAAGAAGGCACCCAGGATAGTGTGTCAACAGGAGGAATGTATGGAGGAGGTAGAAGAGCCTCAGTTATCTCAGGCCTCAGGCAGTTTAACAGGGAGTTTATCATCACAAGGAGAAACGAGATGCAGAAGAGCATCCAAGACACTGCGGGATTGCTATGGGAGCCCAAGGGCACCTGCCCATGGACATGGTGAGGGATGAAGAGCAGATTCCCTTACACAAGAGGGAGAAAGGAATGTGACCCAGGCAGAGGACCAACACAGGCAAGGAGGCAGCAGCTCTTCATATTTGGATCCCACTTTCCACAAGCATTCACAGACATCTGCCTGGCTACCATGACACTAGGCGGGACTAGAAAAGACGGCCACCCCTTCAGCAAGCTCACCCCACGCCCCCTCCCACTCCAACTGGGTGGGGCTAATATTGCCCATGCAGCTGGGATGGAATTTAAGATTCATGACAGTGGCATTCCTATGTGGAGGCTTTGAGGCAGGGCAGGGCCATGCTGAGCCCACATACAGCATTTTTTCACCACCCTACCCTTGTCTCCACATTCCTGACTGCACAAGCGTACGTGTGCACGTGACCACCTCACCGCCTCTTAAGTGAGCACAGCTGACTCTTTCCTTAGGCTGCATGCTCACTGTTGGGAGGTATTCATGTGTGGGATAAATTGAATAAATGGCAAGTATCACTATTTCCAGTGGCTCAGTTAAGTTCCATTACCTTACAAGTGAACGCAAGGCTCCCAAGTCCCTGGTTCTTAAGAAGGACCCAGTACAAAGTAAAAGGTTGAAAGCACCCTCAATTTATTAGCTATGTGGCCAGGGTCACGATGCTTAGGGCAGTAAAACTAATGATGACTACCTCAAAGGCTGATGTAAGAATTAAATGTAGGTAATGTAGGTAAACTTCAACCACCCTTGCTACCACCAAGTCCTGAGGAAATGCTGCTGAAATTCACAAAATGTTTGGGGTGGGTGGATTTCTTGGGAATGGCAGCCAGACACTGGGCTGTGTTTAACATCCTAGAGGCAACAAGCAGTATAACAGAAACAGTAAAAGGATACATTTTATAGATGTGATTAGCATCTGCACTAGCAGACACACACCGAGGGCCATTGAGTCGGAGGAGGCAAGAGACTGGCAGTGACGTCAGAGAAATGCAGAGAACCTGGAAGCATGGAAGGTCACCTATTTGCTGCCCCTCTACCTTTACCCACCCCTGCCTAGATAGGCTGTGGTACTAGAGATGCCACAGGGACAGTAGTTAACCAGGGAGACACTGAATGCTACGTGATCTGGCAGGGGAGCTTTAATGGAAGAAGCTCTTCCCAGAACTTTGGAAGGACTGTGCTCTGATAGCCAGTTTACTAAGTAAGGATATGAGACCCAGAGCAAGGCCAGGGTGTATTCTGGGTTATGTGACAAGTGGACAAGTTCCTGGCCATGGATTGGACACTTCTCATGTCTAGCTTCCTATGTGTCCAAGGGGTTGAAGTTAACTTTTATGTGTCAACTTGGCCAGGCTATGGTGCCCAGTTGTTTGATCAAGCACTAAACTGGATGTTGCTGTGAAGGTATGTTATAGATGTGATTAGCATCTGCAATTGGCTGACTCTAAGTGAAGGAGATGACCTTCCATATGTAGGTGGGCCTTGTCCAATCAGTTGAAGACCTTAAGAGCATAGAAAGAGATTTCTTGAAGAAGAAATTCTACCTCAAGACTGTAACATGGAAATCCTCCCTGAGTGTCCAGCATGCCAGCCTGCCTGGCAAATTTCAGGCTCAAGGCTGAGACATCAATTATTGCCTAAGTGTCCAGCCTACCACTGCCCTAAAATTTTAGATTTGCCATCCCCCACAATCACATGAACAAATTCCCTACAATAAATCTTAGTGCATGGAGATGTAGACTCTCTTGGTTCTGTTTCTCTGGAGAACTCTGACTGATACACAGGGTAGTTATTTTTTGCCTCTTTTGTTTAACTTTCAAGTTCAGGGGTTCATGTTATATAGCTAAACTTGTGTCATGCCAGTTCTCCCAGCACCATTTACTGACTAGGGAATCCTTTCCCCATTGCTTATTTTTGTCGGGTTTGTCAAAGATCAAATAGTTGTAGGTGTGTGGTCTTATTTCTGGGTTCTCTATTTTGTTCCATTGGTCTAATACAGAGTAGCTATTGCTCTTTCAGGCATGAGGTGAACAGAACAGCCAGTCTCAGATACTGTTCTCACACACAAGGGCCTTGGGAGGTAGGTTGTGGCTGGAATAGCCCATTTTACAGATGAGGAAACCATCACTTATAAGCAGTTATTCTCAAACCTCACATCATATGGATGGTAGAGCAGAACCTAAACCCCAGTCCTCCTCCTCCAAAATGCCTCACTCTTGGGTTCACTCTCCTTCCAGAGCATCTTTCAGGCCTCACCTCTCATAGAGCACCTGGTCACAGAGAGCTCTTCATCTGTGGAATTCTGGGGCCAGCTGTTAATATAATACTTTACCACCCTTACTATGTTAATGGCATGTTAATTCTCCAGTGCCCAATCTCAAAAATACTAAGCCACATTTTATGATCATCTTTTTTCTCATTCCCCACATCTAATGACTTAAATTTTGGTGCACAAGCCTTGAAAATATCTCACACATTTGTCCTCTTTTTGTTCCTTCCCACAGAAGCCACGCGTGCCCAGGCCCTCAGTCCTTCTTATTTGTGGATTGGGCATAGAAAACAGATTTTGAGAACAATTGAGCTCTATGGGATATAAGAAACTAATGGAAAAAAAGCCAGGTGCTGGTTTTTATGATCAAGACCTTGGATATCTTGGACATTTTTTAATGCACATGATCTTTGCTCCAACAAGTTCTATTGTTACTGTCAGGTAATCAGAAATCATTCATCCACCACCTGGGTGAGCTTCCTTAGAGCATTTCTAAATGGGGGCTGCATCTCACTTCTAGAGGAGATAGGAATTCGTAGGGGCATTTTCTGTTCACAATGTTGACAGGTAGTGTGCTACTAGAAATTAATAAGTGAGGTATTGGACAGTTCTAAAAGGACACAATGAAAAATTATCCCCCACCTAACAACTCTCAGATGTCCTACTGAAAACTCCTATAGATGAAATATTTGTTCAAAATTTTCTAATTATAATTTTGTTTCACATATAAATACAAGGTGCCTTTTAGTGCATCTTTAATATCTACTTGAGTTTCTAGGAAGACGAATGCAGATGCTCTGTGATTCATTTAGAGCTCTACGAAGAGTTGTTCATTATTTTGGAATATCACTTCTGGCAACACACTCCAGGGACAGCATTGCCACATGGGACCTACACGTCAGTCTGTTTTCATGGCATACAAGGGGCAGATGTGCAACCACTGCATTGTGTACTCATGCAGCCCAGCTCCAGCCTTGGCGTTCTGAAATACCACATACTACTTAGCTACCAATTGCTTTTCTATTTTTCTCATTTATAAAACAGTTATGCAGATGGGACCATAAAATGGTACAGCTGCTATGGAAAACCATAAGGCAGTTTTGCAAAAAATTAAAAATAGAGTCCCATATGATCCACCAATTATACTTCTGGGTATATACCCAAAAGAATCGAAAGCAAGTACTCAAACAGATATTTGTATACCCATGTTTATAGCAACACTATTTAAAATAGCCAAAAGGTGGAAGAGACCCAAGTGTCCATCGACAGATGAATGGATAAACACAATGTGGTGTACCCGGACATGAAAATCAAAGCAATAGACACCAGGGACTCCAAAAAGGGGGGAGGAAAGGAAGGGGACACGAGTTGAAATCTTCCTATTGGTTACTATATTCAGTATTTGGGTGATGAGTTGAATAGAAGCCCATACCCCAGCACTATGCAATATATCCATGTAACAAACCTGCAAATATACCTCCGAATGTAAAAAAAAAAAGTGCTATATATATACATTGGAATACTGTTCAGCTATATAAAGGAAAGCAGTTTTGACCCATGCTACAATATAAACTTTGAAGAATTTACGCTAAGTGAAATAAACCACACCGGGTGTGGTGGCTCACACCTGTAATCACAGCACTTTGGGAGGCTGAGGCAGGAGTATCACTTGAGGGCAGGAGTTCGAGATCAGCCTGGCCAACATGGCGAAACCCTGACTCTACTAAAAATACAAAAATTAGCTGGACGTGCTGGTGCATGCCTGCAGTCACAGCTACTCAGGAGGTTCGGGCACGAGAATTGCTTGAATCTGGGAGGCAGAAGTTGCAGTGAGCCGAGATCTTGCCACTGCACTCCAGCCCGGGTTAACAGAGTAAGACTCTGCCAAAAAAAAAAAAAAAGGAAAGAAGGAAGGGGAGGGGAGGGGAGGGGAGGGGAGGGGGAGGGGAGGGGGAGGGGGGAGGGGAGGGGGAAGAGAGAAGAGAGAAAGCAGCCAGTTACAAAAGGGCAAATGGCTGTGTGATTCCACGCATATGAGGTACCTAGAATGGTTAAATTCATAGAGACACAAAGTAAAATGCTAGTGGCAGGGCTGGGAGGAGAGGGGGAATGGGTAACTAACATTTAAGGAATGCAAATTTTCAGTTTGGGAGAATCATAAAAGTTTTGGAAATGGATAGTAGCAGTCATGGCAGAACAATATGAATGTACTAAAAGACACAAAACTGTACGTTTTGAAAGTGGTAAAAATGGTAAATTTTTTATTTTGTATGTCTTCCCACCATTTTTAAGAAAAGAGTTTGTGCATTTTATTGGTTTTTATGTGTGTATCGGCAGGATAGTAAAGAGGGCATTTCAAAATATTTGTTTTTAAAAGGAAACATGACATGGGGAACAAGGTGTCTAGAGTTTTATGTACTTTGTGTTTTATGGCATATTTTATTTTGTCTGGAGACTTTCTGGCACCCCTTGAAATGTGTGGAGACACCTAGGCATTACTAATGAAGGGTTAGGGATTGTTGGGGCACAGAATGGAGGATCCCAGGGGACTAAGAAAATATATATTTGAGCTTATGAGAATCAGGGGTGAGTGAAGAACTACCCAAGAGTCAATTTAACTTGAATTTGAGCTAGCAAGCCTGGGACTACAAACATTTTATATTTATGGAACTTCTCACACTTTATGAGGCAAAAGCACCCTAAATGTATAGTCCATTAACAGGAGGTAGCCACGGCAGAGTGGAAGGGGAACACACTGGGGCCAGAGCTGACTTGGCCACTTAAGAACTGTCTGTGTGATTTAGAGCAAATGTCTTAACGTCTTTGAGTCCATTTGCTTCCATCTGTAACACATGAATATTTACCCATCTTTACTATGAATGCCTCCTTTTCTTTGGATACCTACCTATGAGCCAGGCACTTGGAAGATATTTAGCCATTTCATCATTAATCATTTCATCTCTGTCACTGTCCTGTGACATAGACATCATCTCCAGCATACAAATTAGAAAAACAAAATGGATGGCGTCAGTCCCCCAGACATTTCCTCCTGGCCCATGCCGGAGGACTTCTAGGTGGCTTCCTGTGTGTCTCCACCCCATGGCATTCTCTGGCTTCTTGAGTCTCCTCTGGCCACAGCAGGCAGTGTGAAATGGCCACGGAGTGAAAACTTCCAAGAACAACCCTCAGCCAGTGAGGGATGGGAGTTGGTGGATAAACACCTCAGCACCCTCACCCTGCAGTCAACCAACCCCAGGATGTGTCCTGCACAGTCTTCAGGGCACTTGTGGCACTGAGACCAAGTTGCCCACTTGTGAGTACACCAAAAATTGGCTTTTCTCCCTTCCCTGAGTCCCTGCCCACTCCCTCCCGTGGGTCCTGGGATCAGCTCCCAAATGATCTACTTGCACTCAAATACTTGTCTCAGGTACCCAAAGTAGGACAATAGCTGAGGTTTAGAGAGCTTCAGTTGCCCCACGATCTCACAGTTAAAAAGCTTGGCTGAGCCACAGTTGATGACCTTCTTCTTCTGATTCCAAAGTGCCTGTTCTTGTCTCCTGGCCTCTCTCCCTATGCCCTACCTGGCTGTTGCAGAATTAAGTGAGATAATGCAAATGAAAGAGGGTCACATGGCAAGCGAATGATTTTAATGCTTTCACTGGCTGTCCCCATGGCCCTGTGAGGTAGACAAGAAGTTAGTTTGATGCCCACTCTATAGAAAACTGAGACTCAAGGCCTTGTACAAAGCAACCAGCGAATAGGTGACAAATGACAAGATGATTCTCAGCTCCTCTGGGTCCATTTTGCATCTTTCTCTGCATTTCTCTGTACCTGGGAAGCTAATGCCACTGGACATCTCCACCCAGGCCCCCTTGCCCAGTGGGCCTCTAGTTTCACCCAATAGAAGGCATGAACAGGAAGAGAGAAGACGGGGTTATTTAGATCCCTAGTCCCTCTTGGATGGGCCACGTTTCTCTACCTAAGCATAGCTCCCATCCGACCACTTTAGATTTTGCTGTTGTTATTTTTTAACTAACTTAGATTTGTATAGGGTTTTTTTTAGAAATCTCAGATCCTGAGGAAGAGAAGAGGAAATGATGTCAGTTCACTAAGACCCCAGGACACTTTCCAAGCGCCAGTCAGCCCCATCCCTGTCTCAGGACTCCGGCTCTCACCAGACACTGTGGGTAGGAGTTCACCCTGGTCTTGCCCTTCAGCAGGCACTAGGGCTTCTGCTGCTTCTGGTCTTGGGATGTTTCTCACCCGAGCCCACATCTCTACAAATAATCTTCATTATACACTCTTCACTTAAATCCTTTGAACTGTCATCTTCATTTTTTTTTTTTAGACGAAGTCTTGCTCTGTCACCAGCTGGAGTGCAATGGCGCAATCTCGGCTCACTGCATCCTCCACCTCCTGGGTTCAAGCGATTCTCCTGCCTCAGCCTCCTGAGTAGCTGGGACTACAGGGGCACAGCTAATTTTTGTATTTTTTTTTTAGTAGGGTCGGGATTTCACCATGTTGGTCAGGATGGTCTCGATCTTTTCACCGCATGATCCGCCCATCTCTGCCTCCCAAAGTGCTGGGATTACAGGCGTAAGCCACCGCACTCGGCATCATTTTCATTCTTGTTGAGACTTTGGCTGATCTGGAAGCCTTAGCAATCAGTGAAAGGGGGGGGGAAATAGAATACTTATGGAGCAAATATCATTCTCCAGGCTCTGTGTTGAGTCCTTTCCGTTCATGAGCCTCACAATACTGCTGTGAGGTGGGTACTAAGATGACTCTCATTTACAGATAAATGACTTGAGGCTAAGAAATGGTACATGGACCAAAATCCCAGGTCAGTCAGAATTCACAGCCCGTGCTCTCTCCCCCACACCACAAAGACCACACTGTTCTCTAACCTGACTTGCCTTCACTGTAAATAACTATTGGGACCAGGGCCCTCCAACCTTGCCTTGGGCATGTCAGGAAACCCGAGAACACCCTGCCTATGGCAAGGGTGTAGCATCTTTGTGGCAAATGAGCTTTCCATGAATGGAAACAGCCTTTCCCTTTGGTGAGGAGAGGCAGGATTTCATGTGAATGTGTGATGACTGGCAGGAAGCCAAGAATAAGAGCAGGAAATGGGAGCCCAAGTGAGATAACTGCCATGGACATTGAGGGGGAGGGGGCAGGATAAACAGAGGGGTTTCAATTTTGCAAAGCACTGGAGAGCTTGTTGGATTAAGGACAGCCCTTGGGGAGAGCCAGGGATATTAGGAAAAGGGGGAGCCAGCCTTGGCAGGCGGCAGGGACTGAGCGCTGGTGGAGCAATTAAAGGGTGGAGCAAGTGGGCAGGAAACCACAGAATAATGCAAAACCCAAAAGCAGGCATCTAAAATGTGCAAAAAAAAAAAAAAAAAAAAATTGGAAGGCAAAACACAGCAGACCAGAGTGTGTGCTTAGTAGCTAAAAATATTTGAGACAACATGTTAGAATGAGAAACATATGGAGTAAGAGGCAGCTGCCATTCAATTTAGCAGCTCAAGAAATCTGACTTGTCCCCATGGGCATTCGGAGGAGGAAACAGTTGGAAAGAAAGGGTTCAGAATTCCAAATAAAGACATGAGGTTGAATGGGCACAAAGGAGTTTTCCCCAATATTTGACAATTGTGAATAAAATCAGAAATACTAGATGCATCACAAGAGCCATCAGAATAGTGCAAATTTTATTCTCCTCACTCTGTAGAAATCAACAAATTAATCATGACTTCCAGCTATTCAGCACCCACATTCCAGGCACTTTGCGTATATTATTTCGAATTCTCCCAACAACCCTGCAATGGTATTATTGTCCCCATTACGTGGATTTGGAAGCTGAAGCACAGAGAGTTTGAGTGACTTGCCCAACATCACACAAACATCTGGTGAGAGGTCTAGTGAGGAATTAAACACAGATCACTGTCTCCGGGCACATTCCATTACTCCGTGGCAAATCCCAAAATCTAGGCTTTCAAAATGGTCAGATATTCTCATTTTTAGAAGAGAAAACAGAGGCATAAAAGGGGAGAGATGTATCCTACAGAAGTGGAGACCCTAGAATTTCACCAAAGCTCTAGGGAGTTTTGGAAGAGACATCTTAAGATTACTGAACTCAATTCCTCTATTTTAATGTCAACTTGATCCCTCCATGATCCCACAGCCAGGGCAGCCGGGTAGCACATTTTTCAAGCACAGTAGCACAGATTCCTACCATTCATGTATTCATTTATTCAGTCAACAAGCATTTACCAAGTCCCTACTTGGTGCCAAGAACGATGTGCTATGAAAATATTTTTCCAGTAGGCAGCTAGAAGGTGCTTGGTTTGTGTTTCCTTTTGGATTTCTTTTTCTTTTTCTTTTTAGCACATTTCCACTTAATTCACTGCATCGGGTCCTCAAATGCTCCTCCAAAAACTCAGTTCAGCTAATAATCAGCATACTGCCCTCTTTAGAACATTTACGATCAAATAACAGTTCTTTGTTTTTTCCAGTGGTAATTGTGTTTTCTGTTCAGTCACAATGGCAGCTCTGAAAGTGTGTATTTTCTTTAGCAAATATGAACAGTAAAGGCCTCTTATATTCACTTTTCTGAGCTAAAGAAGGTAATTGAAAGAGTGCTTTGTAAAAGGCTCTGAAAAAACAAACATGGATTTGGCTAGAGTTTTATTGGAAATCTAGAAACCTAGAGAGGGGGAAAGAAAATAAGTTTTCCAAATACCAGAACATTCTGAACAAACATGCTGGCCTACTCATCAACAAGTTTTGCTATGTAACAAATGACTCCCAAAACTTAGTGGCTGAATACAACAAACGCTTATTATTTCCCATGAACCACTGGGTCTGCTGTGTGGTTTGTCTGGGCCCTCTGGCCGGGACTGGGTGCTCTAGGACAGCATCCTCAACCTTTTTGGCATCAGGGACCAGTTTCATGGAAGACTTTTCCACAGACAGGGGTGGAGTGGGTAGAGGAGATGGCTTCGGGGTGAAACTGTCCTACCTCAGGTCATCAGGCATTAGTTAGATTCTCGTAACGAGCATGCTACCTAGATCCCATGCATGCACAGTTCACAATAGGGTCCATGCTCCTATGAGAATCTAATGCTGCCACTAATGTGACAGGAGGCGGAGCTCAGCCGGTAATGCTCACTCACCTGCCACTCACCTCCTACCGTGTGACCCAGTTCCTAACAAGCCACGGATCAGTACCAGTCCGTGGCCTGGGGTTTGGGGACCCCTGGCATAGGACACCACAGACATGTCTGAGGCCTTGCCTGGGATGCACGGGGCCTCTCTCTTCCTTCAGGGGCCTAGCCTGGGCTTCTTCACACACCATGGAAGGGTTCTAAGTGCAATTCTGGGCAAGTGGTTTTCAGGACTTTCCTGTCTCATGCTGGCTACTCTCCCCACTGGCTAAACCAAGTTACATAGCCAAGCCAGATTCAAGAGCTGGAAGAATAGAATCTGCTTCTTAAGAGATGGATCTACAAAATATTGCGCCCATTTTTTCTTCATTCCTTCTGCTGCTGAGACTTTGCTGGCTGAGAGCCCCCAACTGTCATCTCTCTCCAGAAATTGTTCTTTTTTCCCTAAAGAAAGCTGCCTCACTCAAGGACACCCCACCTTCTCAGGGGCAGCCTGCAAATGGTAACTGCCTGTCTTAGTCCGTTTGGGCCGCTACAACAAAGCGCCATGGACCGAGTGGCTTAGGAGCAACAGAAACCCATTTCTCACTGTTCTGGAGGCTGGAATTCGAGGCTCAGGGAGCCAGCACAGTTGGGTTCTGGTGGAGATTCTCTCTGGGTTGCAGATGGTCATCTCGTTTTATCCTCACATGCCAGAAAGAGAGCAAGAGAGTTTTCTGGGGTCCCTTTTTATAAAGGCATTAATCCCACTCATGAAGGTTTCATCCTCAGGACCTAATCACTTCCCAAAGGCCCCATCTCCATCACATTTGGGGGTTAGGATTTCAACATGAAGTTTTGGAGAGACACAAACCTTCAGCCCACTGCACCAGTCAATACAGGAATGTAAAGGCCTGGGCCATTTCCCAAACCTGGGACAAGTCTGAAGGTTCAGAGCTTCCCAAAGGGGTCAGCTGAGGCCTTACATGAAACGGAATTGCAGTTCACCACCTCTCTCTTCTCGATCTCGCTTCCTTCCCCTGCCACCACAGGTGTCCATGCTGAGCACACCTCCTGGTGAACCTACACACTTGAATCTCTGTCCAGCACCTGCTTCCCGGGGAAATCAACCAAACAGATGATGCCAGGAGTAGTCTGAGAAAGAAGTTGCTAAGATGAGATCTGAGGCTGCCAGTCAACCACTGACAAGCAACGAGAACCCCGTTACCATTGGTACACCGAGTTAATACAGCTCCTGACACAGGATGGCGATGAAACTGGCAAAACTTCCAACAGTGTTAAAATGGAATGGGATACAGGTGGAAGGAAAGGCACTAGAGGGGCAATGAATTTGGTGTTAAAAATATGTGGGAAATAGTCATTATAAGGGCAGTGGAATTAAATGGCTGTCGCTGAAGAAAAATGTATGCTTTGGAAAAAGATGACAAGCGACTGAGGGTGACAAATAGTCAACGGAAAACTGAACACAAAAGCTCAAATGCCTCCTTAGCATCATTAAAAAAAAGAAAAGACTCTTATCTCCTGCAGCAAAGGAGGTTAAATTCTCAACCTTAGGTAGATTTGCAATAAGAGGGTCAGGACCCTGGCTGGGAAAGCAATGACTTGACCTTCGATATGGGATGACAGCTGGGTTAATGCCCCTGAAGAAGCATGAATCCTCTGATTTCTCTGAATGTCTGGGCCTGCAAAATAACCCATCTTGTTAAGCTCCATCCCTGTTTGCCTCCTGGAAGGTGATGCAGAGGCCTCTCCTGTGTAAGAGAATGTGTGTGCCCCTGTGATCTGTCCATACTTCCCCCTGGCCTCTCAGCCAGGTGCACATCCCAACTTGCAACACAACCCAGCGGTGGAGGTGCTGAACCTTATAAGGAAGAAAACGACTCTACCCCACAGGAGCTACAGAATCCTGCCAAGTCTTATCAGGAAAGTACAAATGAGATTGCGTTCTAAGGGTGCTGGATTAAGGGAGGTATGAGAAATAGAAAACAAAACTGGATAAAAGAGAGTTTATTATTGGGCATTTCCTCCAAATACAGGATTTAATACCTTGGCAGGGACCCTGAGAGACACTGCAAACATGGTGTTAGGATGGTTCCTAGAAGTATGGAGAAAACAAGTTGTTGGGTTTAAGTATTCCATCTTGGCTGGGCATGGTGGCTCACGTCTGCAATCCCAGTGCTTTGGGAGGCCAAGGCAGGAAGATATGGACTCATCTAGCAGTAGCTTGGATGTGAAGCCAAATGCAGGACTCTACTCCTTCCTCCCTGAATTAAATGCACACCCAAGGCTAGGCAACATAGCAAGACCCCACGTCTACAAAAAATAAAATAAATTAAAAATATAATAAATAAAAAATTAGCCAGATGTGGTGGCATGTGCCTGCAGTGTTCCAGCTACTCAAGAGGCTGAGGTGGGAGGATCACTTGAGCCCAGGAGGTCAAGGCTGCAGTGAGCTATGATCACGCCACTGCACTCCAGCCTGAGTGACAGAGTGAGACCCTGTCTCAATGTATTAGTCCGTTCTCACACTGCTGTAAAGACATACCTGAGACTGGGTAATTTATTAAAAAAAAGAAATTTAATGGACTTACAGTTCCACATGGTTGGGGAAGCCTCACAAGTGTGGCAGAAGGCAAAAGGCACATCTTACATGGTGGCAGGCAAGAGAAAGAATGAGAGTCAAGTGAAAGGGGTCTCCCCTTATAAAACCTTCAGATCTCTTGAGCATTATTCACAACCACAAGAACAGTAGAGGGGTAATAGCCCCCACGATTTAATTATCTCCCTCCTGGTCCCTCCCACAACACGTGGTAATTATGGGAGCTACAATTCAATATGAGATTTGGGTGGGGACACAGAGCCAAACCATATAACTGAAAAAACATAATAAAAATAAATAAATGTATACCCAGTGTCAGGTATAACTGCAGATTGCCTTGTTCCCTCCCAGAAACTCCTCCAGATGCTCAGCCTGCTCTGGGCTCTTTCCCTATGGAGGAGGCAGCTGTGAAGGGAATGTAGCTTATGGACAAACCCTGCCTCTGAGTTCAGAAGGGGCTATGCTGGCTATGGTCACTTCCCCTGGTCTCAATCTCACCCATGAGATATGTCCTTCCTTCCCCTGGTGGGACACATTAGTAAGAGAGGTGGAGATAAGGACAGGGGAAAGACAAGGGTGGAGGAGAGAAAAATGGAGCTCCTTCCTCCCCTGCCCTGCAGAAGTCAGGACTGGGAGGGCAGGTGTTAAAAAGCCCAGTTATGGCACTGGCCCTGGGTGGGGAAGGCATTACGATTTTTACAAATGATCATAACATTCATAGCGGCCCGCCCCATCTCCCCAGGGGGGGGCCCGGAGTTACCATTTGTTGAATTCTCTGATGTGCCAGACATCGTGCTAAGTGTGCAAATGGCCTGAAAATCTTGGGCTCAAACTGGGCTCCTGTCAATATGCCAAACCCAGCATGGAGGCTATAAGGATTCAGAAGCCAATTTGAAGAGGCTTCCATTGGCCGAAGATGGAACAGTTTGAACATGAATAAAGATAATAACTAAAATGGATTGGAACATATCAAATGTATTTAATTCTATGAGCTTTCATGAGGCTTCTCAAAAACCCTAATTGTTCACTGTTGGAGGATGCTAATGAACTAACTCCATATTCATGAAGCTAGGAGTAAAGGAAAAGGATCAAGCATTTATTCTGCCTTTTTTCTATATAAACTATGCCACTGGGTAACCAAATGGTAGATGAGGAGAAGTTGTTTTTATTTTTAAGTGTTTCTTCTTGGCTGGGCATAGTGGCTTACATCTGTAACCCCAGTGCTTTGGGAGAGCAAGGCAGGAGGATCACTGGAGGCCAGAATTTGAAATTAGCATGGGCAACATAATAAGACCCTGTCTCTACAAAAAATAAAAATTAACCAGGCATGGTGGCATGGGCTTGTAGTCTTAGCTACTTGGGGGGCTGAGGCAGGAGAATTGCTTGAATCCAGGAGTTCAAGGCTGCAGTGAGCTATGGTGACACTACTGCACTCCAGCTTGGGCAACACAGCAAAATCTCAGCTCTTAAAAAAAAAAATTCACCTAATAAATACAGAAGTAATCAGAGAGTTCAAACCTAACCATTTTGCAAGCCCTAATAAATTATTAAATTTCAGCATCGAGCATTGATGCACTCACAAAAGAGACAACCGTTGAATGCCTCTAGTGAAATAACACAGTACCACCTATGGAATGGCCTTGCCAAGAAACATCAAATCTAAATATGATCAAGACTTTCTATTTAAATGCTAATTTACATGGGGATGTCCCATCAACAAGTCCCAAGTGGGAAACTCTACAGAACAAACAACCCAATTTGTTTAAGAAATAAATCACAAGAAAAAAATACAGAAGACAAAAATTTAGATATTTCATCAGCAAATCACAATATGGAAACCTTATTTGGATGCTGATTCAAACTGTTAAAAAATAAAAATAAAATTACCAGCCTGCATGACAAGTTAAAAAATAAAAGGAACTTTAAAACATTTATGAGACAATTGAAAATATAAACATTGGCCTGATAATTTGAATCAAAATAATATTGGGAGAGATTAGATGGAAGGACAGATCAAACAGGTTTGGCCATGACTCAGTCATTGTTGAAACCAGCTGATGAGTGCATGAGGATTTATGATATGATTCTGTATATTTTTGTGTGTGTTTGAAATTTTCCATAATAAAAGTTTAAAAGTATATATGCAAAGGGGCCTGATGTGATGAGTGGATGAGTCATGGTAGAAAGAGTTCTTCCTCAAACACATCTGTGCCTCACAGCTATATGTATGGATTGAGGGGAGAGGTGAGCTGGTGGCTGGGGCCCCAGGCAGTGGGGAAGGAAGAGAAAATGCTAGGTAAATAGGCTCATTGAAGGGTCTATCAGAAGCAGGCAAGAACACCAAAAGAAAGACCTACTAAAAGGTGGGAGAAAACCAACATGGCGGACACATAGACACTTGCTACTTAGGGCTGCCAGACTAATTTCCAGACCGCACCCCTTGGCAGACACAGGGCACTCAATGTATTGCCAAAGCTGAGTAGATCAATTCCAGAAACGGGTGGGACTGAGCTTGCCAGCCAAGGTCCCTGGTGCCCAAGCCAAGCTCAGTGGGAGAAAGGTAGGCAGTAAAATACCTGCAGCACCTTAACCCTCTGGAGAGAATACTGAGGCAATTTTAGGATTGAATGGGGGTCCATTACAGAAAGGTTTTTGTATTGCCTGCCTTCCTCTTCTGAGAAAAGCTTGCAGTCCCTATGTGTCTGAGACCACCATGTTGGAACCACATGGCCGACCTGACTGATCCAAGAGTTCACACCTAACCCTTGAGGACAAAAAGATCTGTAGGAGAAGTTGGTCCATCACATTTTTCACAAGAATTTGAACTAAGAAACCAAGACTGAGAACGGTGAACCACACCATCAGATAGTGGAGCCAGTGAATGGATAAGATCATGTATTCCCATAGTGGGCAACTGTATCAGACGAGGTGGGTCTGGGTCTCATTTGCCTGTGTAACTTTAAGTGAGTTACTTGGTCTCCTTGAACCTGTTTCCTTATCCATAATGTGGGGATAATAAAGGTAACTATTCCAAAGTGACTTTTATGAGGATAAAATGAAAGTGTTTATAAAATGCTTATATAGTAAAAGTTCAACAACTATTAGCTATTATTATTATTGCTAGTAGTGTTAATACTACTCTTGGCTGTGGCTATTTTTGGACTTGTGAGAGCAAAGGAATCCCGTCACAAGAGACAGACAGTGCTAATCTGGCTTGAACACTGGTGAACGCCAGGCACTGTGCTAAGTACTTGAGAGCTATTAACCCACCTAAACCTCACAACACCCCCAGAATCTGGCAATGTTCATTTCACCAATGAAGAAACTGAGGCACGAACTGAGTGATTTGCCAAAAGTTTAGGAAGTGGCGATGACAAGAATGAACACTGACCTTCTGTTTCTGGATCTATACTTTTAATTGCTCTGCGACTGCTCCATTATACAGATGAGAAAACTGAGGCTCAGAGAAGATCATGTAGCTGCTGAGAATGGGAGAAAGAGGGAACCTCTGCACTGACCAAGAACCAGAGAGCACGACCTGTGCCCTTAAAGTCCAACTCCAGTCCCTAGGAGGCCCAAGCTTCTTTGCTTTCCAGTGTGATGATAATCTGTTTCCACCTTCAAATGAGCGCCCTCATTTAAACGACCTTAAATTTTGTTTCCTTAGCTCTAAAACAACAGGAACTGCGATGTGCTTCAGTCACCCACATTCGAGTCCTGTGTCCTAAACCTCTGATGAAGTGGTTGTGTTGCCAGGAAAAACATCTTGTCCTGGGGGATTCCATCTCAAATGTCTGGTTATTCTATGTCCCTGCCCCACCTAATGATCGCTTCTATATGGCATCCCTGTCAACCAGAACACTCAGCCCCTCTGCACAAAGAAGGCCTTGACAGAGAGGGTGGTCAACACTTGGCCAGAACAACGTTCAGTGTGGATAATTCCCTTTTGAGAAAACCCCTCTTAGCCAGGACTCACAAAATAAACAGAGACAGGGCGAAACCACGAACAAGAGAAAAACTTAAAAACCGAAATGTTAAGGAGAGTGCAAAAAGAGTCTTCTAAATGAGGCCAGACTCACAACTCAAGACTTTCTCCTTTGCCCTGCCCGTTTTTCACCCATCACCTCCGACCCTCAAATTTTCAAAAAGAAAGCCATTAAAAAAAAACTATAAATTATTTCATCTGAGACCAAAGTTGTTCAATGTAAAGAAAGAATGTAGCAAAGAATTCCAGTTGTCAAATATCTGAAGCTAACTAGTAGGCCTCAGCCATCTCCCATTTCATCTAAAGAGAAACCACCAGCCCCACACCTACACCCACATCCAAGAGTCAACAACTGGGAAACAATATAATTGCCCATAAAACTTGTAAAGTCAACATGGATTTTAAAAGAAAAAAAGAAAAACAGAATGATCCTCTTTAAATAGGGCAAGAGCTTAGAGTCAAGGCGTGATATTTGAGTTGATGGAGTGAAGCACTGTAACTCCAAAATCAGTTAACTCCAGGCCCCTATCTAGACACTGCCACTTAGCAGCCAGTGACCTTGGGCAAGTGACTTTGCCTCTCTGTGCCTCAGTTTCTTCATCTGAATAATGGGGATGATAAAAATAGAGCCTACTTCAGAAGGTTGCTAGGAAGACTCATGCACAGTGGCATATTGAACACATTCCATGTATGCCCATTGTTATTTTTATAATAAATTTATATAAATATTCATGTGATCACGATGACATGTTTAATTAGATAAGTAGAGAAACCAAAGTTGTCCTCAAAGGTGAAGCAGCATATGTGACTCTGGCGTCGATGGAAACCTTAAAAACAAAATGGCGCCAATTCTCCAACCAGATTGTGGAGAGGAGAGTGTGAGCTTTCTACTGCAGTTTCCTTGGGTGTCACTGGAAGAGGGAGTGAAGGAGGATTGGTAGGAAGCACCCGAGCTAACACTGGCTAAGCACTTCTCCAGTGCCGGGTATGCGGCTGAGAGCCACACACGCACACACACACCTAAGCTCACCCGATCTCCATGATTCCACCGTGAGGCAGGTATTATTAGGTGGGTGCAAAAGTAATTTTGCACACTGGAAAGGCGGTAAAATCATGCCTTTCAAACAGTCCCCTAAAGTCTTGGCTCATTTCAGTGTGAGCTAATTTTTTTTTTCCACCAACCTAATAATACCTGCTTTACTCCCAATTTCCTCACCTGTAAAATGGAAATGATAATATTAGGTTGATGCAAAAGTTTTTGCCATTTTTTTAAATGCAAAAACTTCAATGCAAAAACCACAATTACTTTTGCACCAACTCATATCGTCATTCCCATTTAACAGACGAGGAAATTGAGAGTTAAGAGACATTCTGTGACTTGCTCAAGGTCATGTAGCCAGTAAGTGAAGGAACTGGGATTTTGATCCAAGTAGCTGTCACGACTACACTGCACTGTCTTCTGATCACATGCAGATATCTCCCTTCTCTGGGCCTCAGGTTTTTCATCTACAAAATGGGGTTTGCGCTAACAGCCTTTGTAGCACTCATATTCTATGGCTATAAATATTTTTAAGATGTGATTCAGCCAGAATCGTATTTTCCAGCCAAGGGAAAGAGGAAATGGGCTGATATATGTTCCCTGAGCCTTTTCACAATTTTGTTTCTTGAGCTAGTTACAAGTGGAACTGAATGGAGAATTATACTGTAGCCAGGGAAACACAGGTGTCCCACAGGATGTCACACTGATGTCACGCACCCACACTCAGCTTTATGAACGGGTGTGGAGGGCGAGAGTCTTGCCAGGAGGACTGACACTGGTGTTCAGCACATCGAGTCAGCAGGTGTACTCTGTTCTGTTGCTCTTGGTATTCCACTTACTGTTCCAGCAAAAGGCTTATGGCAGAGAAAGGGTGGCCTTGTCATGCTGTGGTTCAGAGAACCAGCTTTGGAATCCACCAGCCTGAGTTCTCCGTCCATTCACTGACCAACTACACAGTCTCAGACAAATCACTTCACCTGTCACAGCCTCCGCTTCACCACCTGTAAAATGACAGTAGTGGCGCTTACTACACAGGTGTGTGCAGGGTTGGATGAGATAATGCAGGTACATCACTTAGCATAGTGCCTGACCCGTAAGTGAAAAGCAGCTCTTATTTTCAAGGGATGACACAAGAGCATTTCAGCACAGGAAGCCATCGAGCCTATCACAGCCCCAAAACATCAAGAGCACAGACTTAAAGATCAGTTGGAGATTAGAACCTACCCTATCTTCACATAAAAAATGTCCAGGCCAGGCATGGTGGCTCATGCCTGTAATCCCAGCTCTTTGAGAGGCTGAGGCAGGCAGATCTCTTGAGCTCAGGAGTTCAAGACCAGCCTAGACAATATGGTGAAAACCCTTCTCTATAAAAAAATACAAAAAATTAGCCAGGCGTGGTACCGCCACCTGTAGTCCCAGCTACTCAGGAGGCTGAAGTGGGAGAATCACCTGAGCTGGTAGTGAGCCATGATTGTGCCACTGCACTCCAGCCTGGGCGACAGAGCAAGACTGTCAAAAAAAAAAAAAGTTCAGATGTTGAGGCTAGGGTGGAACAAAAGTGCTAATCCTCATGAACATAATATTTCCAACCATCAAAAGTGAATAACTTAGGCAAACATTTCTGGGTATTCATGAAATGAACTCAGCAGAGTGCTGCTGAAAATTCTGGAGGAAAGACAGTTTATCAGAGTGCCCGAAAGTCTGCCAAAAGCCTCCTCCAACAGCTTGACTCTCAACCGCACATCCTTAGTTGAAAACACACCATTTAAAAAGCCATTTGAAAGGATCTGGCCAGGAAAGGAAAGTCACTTTCCATGGATCAGCAAAAAAGAATCTACTCCTGACAGCCAAAGCCTCCCCCACTACTCCTCTCACTAATTAGCAAAAATACAACCTTGATCTCTAAACCAAAATAAACTGCTTCCATTGTGTGGCTTTCACAGATGATTGAGCAAGATCAGCACCTGAAACCCCTTCAGGTATTGCATTAGTCTGTTTTCATGCTGCTAATAAAGATAAAGGCATGCCTGCGACTGAGTAATTTATAAAGGAGAGAGGTTTAATTGACTCACAGTTCAGCATGGCTGGGGAGGCCTAAGGAAACTTATACAATCATGGTGGAAGGGGAAGTAAACATGTCCTTCTACACATGGCAGCAGGAAGGAGAAGAATGAGAGCCCAGCAAAGGGGGGAAAAGCCCCTCGTAGAACCATCAGATCTCCTAAGAACTCACTCACTATCACAAGAACAGCAGCATGGGTGTAACTGCCCCCATGATTCAATTACCTCCTACCAGGTCCCTCCCATGACATGTGGGAATTTGGGGAACTACAATTCAAGATTAAATTTGGTGAGGACACATCCAAACCATATCAGGTGTGCTCTCCCAAGGGACAGACTCCAAGGCCACGTTTAACACTGCAAATTAAACTCCCTATGCTGCATCTTGGGAAAAGAATGAAACAGTATTAAAGAAGGATATTTCCATCACTGAATCCTTCTCTGAAACAGCCAATGGCAAAAAAAAAAAAAAACAAAACAGTGCTCAATAAATGCACAGAAATGTGCATCCTGGAAAGAACTCAATTACATTGATACACGTATGAAGGAAAAAGGGAGAAAGAACTCAGGAATTCAGACAAGAAAATAAGACAGTGTATTAATAATATTCATTGCAGCATAACAAACTAACCCAACGTTTAGCAGCTTAAAACTACAAATATTTATTATCTCATACAATTTCTATGGGTCTGGAATTCTGGAGCACCTTAGCTGAGTAGTTCTAGCTCAGTCTGTCATGAAGTTACAGTGAAGATGCTGGCTAAGGATGTCTTTATCTGAAGGCTTGGCTTGAACTGGTGGATCTGCTTCTGGACGGTTTATGTACATGGTGTTTGCTGTTTTCATGAGGCCTCAGTTCCATGAGCTACTTGAGTGTCCTCACAACATAGCAACTACTCCCCCCAGAGAAAATGCTCAAAGACAGAGCAAGGTGAAACCACAATGTCTTTTCTGACCTAGCCTCCAGAGTAACTCACTGTCATTTCTACAATATTCTATAGTTTGCACAGATCAGCCCCATTCAATGTGGTCACTGACACAAGAGATGCATATTAGGAAGCAAGGATCATTGGGACCATCTGCTAGCTACCACAGACAGACAAACAGAAAAGAAGTTAGCTTACAAATAGGTTTTAATTACTAAATTATGGCATGATCACAAATGACAATTCAGCCAGGGATAGTAATGATTTCTCAGGCTAGTAACATCAGTCAAAGAGCACGCATGGTACTTCAAAGAGGCGAAAGGTAACATGAATGATATACTATGTGTTAGAATGCCGGTTTTATTTATTGCACTACCTTTGTACCTCCTGAAAGGACACATGAGGTGGAATAAGTTCCATATGCTGCTAATTAGATTAATACAACTGGAATGAAGACTGTTGAGTTAAGGAAAACATGAGATTGGCGAGCTTTGACTTCCTGCCAAAGCCAAGGCAGCCTTGGCTCAGTTCAGGGCATTTCCTATGCAAGGGTGGATCCGGAGAAATGCAGGTGTGGAGTTCCCACAGATCTCAGAGAATCCCTGACAGGAAGGATGAAAATGCAAATTCAGCAGGGACACTAATTGCAATAACGTCCAGAAATTGCAATAGAGAATTTGGGGATTTATTCAGAACTCCTTTCCCCCAGCCCCACAAAGGTCCTTAACCACAGCCCTTGCTTCTTCAACATCACAAGGACTGTAAACAATATACACTCTGCACTTCAGAGACTTTTGCCTGCCTCCTGTCTTAAGCCATTTCAGAAATCAGCAAATATCTTAAGAGGGAAATTGACCTTGTATGGGATCAGTTCACCGCCCCTCCCTTCTCCCTGGGACCTTGGCCCCTGAACCTCTACATTGTATCTTTCTAGCCCTGTGGGACAGCCAAAAATCCTGCCTCTTCTTAGCAGCCCTTCTATCCAGACCCTTTGCCTCAGTTCTCAGACTCTCATCCCATGCTCAGAATCTTCAAATGCCTCGAGGGGAAAAGTGGCCATAGAATGCCAACTAACCTCTGTGATTCCCTCTTCTCTAGGAGTTTGGCCCCTCAAGTCTTGGCTGCCTCTGGAGTTCTCTCATGCCTTTAAACAGATTTTTTTTTCATATAACTTTATAGGTTTTCTAATTGTTCTTGGAAGATAAGTAGTCTAATTTGAGTTACTTCATTACCTGCAGGAGTATACTTTTAAATTTCCAGATATGTAAAATTTTTTATTTCCCATTTTGTCAGTGATTTCTACCTTCATAATATTATGTTGTCAGAGATTTCTTTGCACTCTGTTGAGACTTCCTTATGACCTAGTACAAGATTTTTTTTAATGCAAATACACACTGTGTGCTTGAAAAGAACGCATATTCTCTAATTGCTAAATGCAGAAATCTGTATATGCCCATTAGGCCAAGCTTTTTATCTTTTTCAAATCACTTAATTTGCGTAAGTTATTGCACATGTAAAAGTTTGAAGAGTTCACCTTTCAATCTGGTATAAGAGAAAGGATCCAGAGTTCAGAAAACAGTAAGAATTTTTGGTCTAATAATAACTCACTAACAACTGCTTCCATTTCTAAATTATTGTGTTGCTTAGGGGAATTTGATGAACAAGGTTGGCAGCCAATTTAAATTTTCCTTGAAAAAAAAAACACTTTAAAAATACATCTTGACACACTCAACAACATTTTTAATTATTAGAAACCTCCATTTCTGTCTCCGTCGGATCTTCATAAAACGCTTCTAAACCATCTAATTGATTTTGTTTTAAATGTTGAGTCCAAAGCTTAGTCTTCAATTACTTTCATGAAGATTTAACTGCTCCTATAGGCATGGTAATATAGTGAGCCCCACACTGCTATATTGAAATCATTCTGCTTACTAAAGTCAGACTACAACAAAAACTTTAAATGTGAAAATTATCTATGACATTACATTGTCACAACTCACCATGTTTTATCTTCTGCTGTTGCTACACAGCTGATCCATTAAACAATGATAGAGCCTCACCCAGGCCGTACTTGAGAATGGCCTGCACATATAAGAATGTATTCACTTGCACGGTTTTAGGCAAGTATATGAGTGCTAGCCTACAGTGCTTGAAATATTAGTGTAACACCCCACCCGCATAAGTCAATGAGACTGCCACAGGAATTTTAAATATATGCAGAGCTCTAGTCCAAAGTTTACATAAACCATGCAACATACAATAAAGTACCAACTGGTGGTGGTTTCTATTTGCTACATTTAGGTATATAACACATTTGAATCTGTGTTGTTTCTATAGTCTTTTAAATCAATTTTATTGAGGTATAATCAACATGCCATAAAATATACCCATTTCAAGAATGTATTTCTATTAGTGTTCTAAATAATTAAAAAGTAGACCAGGTACAGTGGCTCACGCCTGTAATCCCAACACTTTGAAAGACCAAGGTGGCTTGCTAGAGCCCAGGAGTTCGAGACCAGCCAAGGCAAAATGATGAGATCTTGTCTCTACAAACAATTTAAAAATTAGCCAGACATAGTGGTGTGTACCTGTAGTCCCAGCTACTTGGAGGCTGAGGTGGGAGGATCACTTGAGCCTGAGAGGTCGAGGCTGCAGTGAGCTGTGATGGCACCAGCGCACTCCAGCCTGGGTGACAGAGCAAAATTGTGTCTCAAGAAAAAATCAATTTTTAAAATGATGATTTAGATTATAATCTTCAGCATTGCCACTAAATCTAATCTTTTTCATCTTAAATATATCCTCCCTGGGATGGGCATGACCAGGTGTATTGAAATATTACAAAGCTATCATTAAACAGTTGGTATTGGAGCATTGTATTAGTTTGCTAGAGCTCCCCTACTAGAGTACCACAAACTGGGAAAAATGTATTGTCTCACAGCCCTGGAGGCTGGAAGATGAAAGCAAAGTGTTGGTAGGGTCATGTGCCCTCTGAAGCCTTCAGGAAAAGCATCCTATTTTGCTGCTTCCTAGCTTTTGGTGGTTAGCCAGCAATCTTTTGTGTCCCCAGGTTTATGGAAGAATCACTCCAGTCCTCTGCTTCAGATGGCTGCCTTCCCCCTGCACATGTCTGTCTCTGTATCCAAATTTCCCCTTTTGTAAGGACACCAGACATACTGGATTAGAGCCCACCTAATAACCTCATTTTAATTTGATGACCTCTAGAAAGACCCTATTTTCAAATAAGGTCAGTTACCGCAGTATCGGGGGTTAGGACATTAACATATGTCTTTTGGGGGACATATTTCAACCCATAACAACCACGAATGGCAGATGGGATAAAATTTTGCCAGAAATTGACCTGAATACAAAAAAAAAAAATTAGAATCCTATAAATGTGGCATTTCAAACCAGTTGAGAAAAAAATAGATTACTTAACACACAGTGTTTGAACTATCAGGTAGCCCTCTGTTGTGTCAGCAATGAACTCTTGTACCAAGACCTAATGCCTTACACCTTGTATGCTTTCTAGGTCCTGATTCTTGTCCCTGGGGGAGGCCTCGCTGTCCTTAGGTATCCCCCGGGTTTATAGAGAATACTCCTATGTCCCTCCTGAGTCAGAATATGCCTGTGTCCTTCCAAATAAATTTACCTTTTTCCAAGGACTGGATTGAGTTGGGGTTTGTAGCTTGCAACTATTTTAAAGGCTGATGGCCTTCAAACTGAACATTCTTTCTCCTAGTGAGAAGTGTATATGTTCTTCATGAAAAAGCTTTCCTCACTGTCACCCTGCCTCCTTCCCAATTCCATCTGGTTTCTCACCTCTACCTGGAAGTAGGCTATTTGAAGTAAATTGGTTACTTCTGCATCTTCCATCATTCTGGGCCTCCCAGGAGAAGTGATCAGTCAAAGCAGAAGCTGTCCTTTGAGGGCCACTAGGAAGTCTGTGAAGCCAGCTAAGATCGCTGCTATTTTAAAAGCCAGACATCAAAGTATTTGGATGGAATCCAGAGTTTCCTGCCTCACTGCAACCTCCTTCCAGAAGAGAATCAAAATTTGAGGAAGAGGGGAAAACTGCTCTAATTGAACCCCCAATTCCCAAAAGTGCTATTGGACTCCTTGACACAGAAAGGGGACTCCTTGGAAGTGAGCTTATGAAAATATTTTTCTGAAAACCGATGAGACCAGGGGCCGTGCTAAAACCAGACAAAGTGTACATCAGGCCAGAGGCTCTAGTTCCCTTCCAGATTTCCTCTCACATTGCCCAGTTTTGCTTTTCAAAGAGTAACAGTAATTCCCATCTATTATGTATCTTGCACGTATACAAAAACACTCACATGATAACATTGTTTAATTATTGCAACAGCCCCATAAGGTAGTTCTATTATTATTTTCATTTTCCAAATCGGGAAACTGAGTCTCAAGGAGTTTAGCTAAGTTGCCCAACACCACACATTTAGGAAGTGACGTGGATCAGATTTGAACAGAAGGCTTGGCTGATTCCAGAGTCTGTGCTCTTAACCTCCACTCTGTAAGTCCCAAACCAAAATGCCTAAAGACACCAGGGGACACAGGCATGAGGGTGGGAGGGAGTGGTAGGAGGTAGAAAGGGGTAGAACAGCACGCTGGAGAGCTTGGGCCTCATCTGCAGAAGGCAGGCTCTTTGCAACATAGCCCTGTGGGAACGTGAGCCCTGTGTGGCCAGATTTTTCCATAGGAGAACCTTGAAATCTGGATTTTATATAAAAAATCTTCCAACTTTTAGGTGTTGCTACCAATTCAATTTATATATATATATATATATATATATATATACATAATTTATGTGTGCATATATATATGCACACATAAATTGAATATATATAACTATATATATATACATGCACATATATAGTGCAAGCTAAAAAATAGGCATCTACAGCCCACCATTAGACAGGACTCTTGTTTCCCACTCCCCAAGCTTCCCACGGGAGGAACTTGAGCTAGACTACCCCCACTTCTCATCTTTTGCCTCTGATTGGTGAGACTTGAAGAAAGACTCAACTTATCTCCTTCATCCTGGAGAGGCACCCTGTCCACGGAGGGTCTCTGCTTCCTGGAAAAGGAAAGTCTCTATTTAGGGATGAGGCACCCACAAACCCACTTCCTTGCAAACAGAAAACCAGTTCTCCAAACTGCCTGGCTCGCATTACTTTTCTGTGGCTGCTGTAACAAAGTATCACAAAATGGATGGCTTAAATCAACAGGAATTCATTCTCCCACAGTTCTGGAGCCTAAAAGTCCAAAATCGAGGTGTCAGCAGGCTCATGCTCCCTCTGTAGGCACTGGGAAAGATCCTTCCTCACCTCCTCCAGCTTCTAGTGACTCTGGCAATCCTTGACATCTCTAAGCTTACAGCTGCATCACTCAAGTCTCTGCCTCTGTCTTAACAAGGTGTTCTCTGTGTGCGTCTGTATCTGTCTTCTCTTCTTATAAAAACACTAGTCATCGCATTAGGGCCCACCCTAATCCAGAATGACCTCGTCTTAACTGATTACATCTACAAAGAGCCTATTTCCAAATAAGATCACATTCTGAGGTTCTAGCAGACATGATTGGGGCTATTCAACCCAACAGAGTTGTTTTCACTTTCCCTTCTTAATATGTGACATTTTAATCTTTACCTGTCTGAGTCCCACATCTGTCTCTACACTGGTTCCAACTGGGAGAGGAAGACAGGACCTTTGTTTCCTTATCTCCGAAAACCCAGCAGCCATATTCGACACGAATCCCACCAATCCGCAACCTCTAAAAGGCACCATCATTAGCTCACTTCTCTCATCTCTCCTTTTTTCTCTTCCTCACTCTCATTTCCTCTTCTCTCTCCTTCTTTGTGTTATTAAGCACTCCTTTGCCAGTTGGATCTCTGGAGCATGCTGCCTTGCTTTAGGGGAAAGCCACTGAAGTTTTACAGACCTGGGTTCAAGACCCACCCCACGACCTACCAGTCCTTACGGCCTGACCCTCTGTAGATGTTCAGTAAAGGTGTGGGCGGAACCTTCCAGTGGATGAGAGGCCTTGAGGCAAGTGCATTGCTCTCCTGTATCTCAGTTTCCTCTTTTGAAACATGGGAGTGTTAATAAATATCAAAACCCATATGAAATAAATGGTTCTATATGAGTGGGATCAAGGAGACAGAACTGTTACATGGTGAATTTTTGCGGATGTTAAGAGAATTCACAGCAGCTCAGCGCAGTAAACAGAGCAGGCCTAGAGGCCTTCGAAGGTGAGCTCCAACATCGGGAGCTACTCCTGCAGCCCATAGCTTCTCAGCAGAGCCTGGCTTCCTTCCCGCTCTCCCTCTCTCTCTCTCCCCTGTCCCACCACTTTTCCATTGCCTAATTGCCCACCCCACCACCCCCACTCCCACACACAGGCCATAGCCTCATGGATTTCCAGCTATAAAGATCTAAGTGCTTCATACAGTGTGGATGCTTGTCTCTTCCAAATCTCATGTTGAAGTGTAATGTCCAATACTGGAGGTGAGGCCTGGTGGAGGTCTTTGGGTCATGAGGACAGATAACTTGTGAATGGCTTGGTGCCATCCTAGTGATAGTGAGTGAGTTCTGGCGAGATCTGGTTCTTTAAAAGTGTGCGGCACCTCCCTACCTGCTCTCTTGCTTCTGCTGTGACCTGCTCCCACCTTGCCTTCTGCCACGGTTGTAAGCTTTCTGAGGCCACACCAGAAGCAGGTGCTGGAGCCACGCTGGTACAGCCTGCGGAACCGTGAGCCAGTTAAACCTCTTTTCTTTATAAATTACCTAATCTCAGCTACTTCTTTAGAGCAACACAAAGAACGGCCTAATAGGGTGCTATTGCGCTGTGTACTTGATACACTCCTGAGAAACAATTTGACTCTTCACCAAAGCCATTGAAGCCAGAAGAGGTACATGTTGCTCTCAAATAAAATGTCAGATTGTTTGTTGTTATCATTGTTGCTTTTAGAGACAAGGTCTCATCCGTTGCCCAGGGTGGAGTGCAGTAGCTTGATCATAGCTCACTGCAGCCTGAAACTCCCAGGCATAAGCAATCCTCCCACCTTAGGCTCCTGAGTGGCTGGGACCACAGGCACACACCACAATACCCAACTAAGTTTTAAATTTTTGTAGAGACAGCGTCTACTATACTCTACCAGGCTGGTCTCAAACTCCTGGGCCCATTCAATCCTCTGCCTCAGCCTCCCGAAGTGCTGGGATTACAGGTGTGAGCCACTGCACTTGGCCTCTACATTGTTTTTAAAAGTGATTTGTCACCGGGTATATCCCAGCACTTTGGGAGGCCAAGGTGGGTGGGTCATGAGGTCAGGAGTTCAAGACCTGCCTGGGCAAGATTCTGAAACCCCATCTCTACTAAAAATACAAAAAAAAAAAAAAAAAAAAAAAATTAGCCAGGTACAGTGGCAGGCACCTGTAATCCCAGCTACTTGGGAGGTTGAGGCAGGAGAATCGCTTGAACCCGGGCGGCAGAGGTTGCAGTGAGCTGAGATCACGCCACTGCACTCCAGCCTGGGTGACAGAGTGAGATTTTGTGTTTAAAAAAAAAAAAAAAATGTGATTTGTCTGGCTGGGCACCGTGGCTTGGGCCTGTAATCCCAGCACTTTGAGAGGCCAAGGCAGAAGAATGACTTGAGCCCAGGAGTTTGAGACCAGCCTGGGCAATATGATGAGACCTATCCGTGCAAAAATTTAAAAAATTAGTTGGGCATGGTGGTACATGCCTGTGGTCCCAGCTACTTGGGAGGCTAACGTGGGAGGATTGCTTGAGCCTGGGAGTTCGAGGCTGCAGTGAGCTATGATCATGCCACTGCACTCCTGCTGGGTAATAGATTGAGACCCTGTCTCTAAACAAACAAACAAACAAACAAACAAATGTGATTCTTAATTGAGGTATGAACAAGAAAAAATGGAGATAATAGCAGCCAGCACCAGGACCTGAAGGAAAAGCAAAAAACAATGGGCGGGAGACCTTGAGAGAATTCTTGCAGAGGGGGAATACTTTGCTTCTGGGACTCCATGAGAGTCCATGCATGTGTCTGTGATGATTCTATCTTGGCTTCTGCTGGGCCAGGGAAGGCTTCCTGGAAAAGGTGACAGCTGAGCCTGAGGACGCCTCCGCGATAGCGGGGTGAGCTGAGCATCCCAGGCAAAGAGAAAGTATTGTTTAAAAGCTTGGTGACAAGAAATTGCAGGGCCTCCAAGCCACTCACAATGACTGAAGCATTGTGGAGGGGAAAGGTCAAGTGGTGAGAAGTGGGATTTGGAAAGGGTGGTGGACATGTGTCGTGTTGGGACCATCCCTCTTATACTGGAGAAAGTACCATATTATGAGTCCCCTCCCTCCTCCCCAGGGGAGGGAGCCAGAACTCCACCTGGCAGCCACCCTTGCAGCTGGGGTCAGTCATGTGACATAAACTCCATCAGTTAGATGCATGCATTCCAAGTGCACAAAGTGAGGACGACGGAGTCGGGGTGCTAGAAGGAGCAGGGCATTGATGCAGATGGCAGAGCCTTGGGTGTGCAATCCCAGAATTATGAGTGGGAAAAGCAGAGTCTGTGCTGAGCACAGCAGCAGCAGAAGCAGAAGCAGTGGGGTCTTCACTGGGGCACCCCCATGGGATGGGTTGGGTCTTGCTTCTAGCTGAAATAGCCTCAGAGCCTGACACTCTCTGCCTTCCTTCTCCCTCCTCACCCTCAAGATTCTTGCACTTCCAAATATCTTTTAATACATGCATTTTCCACTAAAATTAGTTAAAGTGGATTCTGCTGTTTCGACAAGAGCCCTGTTATAGTACTCAGTATTAGGAGTGGTCTGAGTTGGCCAAACACTCAAGGAAATGAAAATCAAGGATGGATTTTCTGGCATGGTTGAATCTGAAGTCAGGAGAATACAGCTAAAAATAGAGGATCAGGCTCTGACAGTGCATGTCCTCATGTGTGTAAATCCAGCCACTGCACTATCACTGTGATCTCTGGAAACGAAATGCCCCTGGAAGGCAAAGCTTTAGGGAACCCCTTAGCGATTGTCCTCAACAGTGTGATGAGCATGCAGAATTCAAGGACCACGGGTGGTAGTGGTGAGTGGATGATGGTCTCTACTTCTTCATGCCCCTCTAAAAGGAGTATGCGTCCTTGTCATAAAGGGATCATGCATGCATCCTGGGCCTGTAACTTCCCAGTGCTTCTCAGTAGGGTAAGCAGCTTCATCAGCCCTATCCCATTAATGATCTGACCCAAAGAAAATATTTTAAAACAGAAGGTGGGCCAGGTGCGGTGGCTCATGCCTATAATTCCAGCACTTTGAGAGGCCGAGGCAGGAGGATCACCAGGTCAGGAGTTCGAGACCAGCCAGACCAATGTGGTGAAAACCCATCTCTACTACTAAAAATATTTTTAAAAAAATTAGTCGGGCATGATGTCACGCGCCTGTAATCCCAGCTACTCAGGAGGCTGAGGCAGGAGAATCGCTTGAACCTGGGAGGTGGAGGTTGCAGTGAACCAAGATCACTCCACTGCACTCCAGCCTGGGCAACAGAGTGAGACTCCATCTAAAAAACAAAACAAAACAAAAAAACCACAAACCAGAAGGTGTAGGCAATCCTTTGAGGAGTTTTGCTGTAAAGGGAAATAGAGAGCAGAGCCCTAGCTGGAGGGGTCATTCTCATGGCCCTGGTCTTGAGAATCATTGAGAAAGATGTAACTCTACCTCACCTGAAAGAAGACAGTGGTGATGCTGAACTCTGCTTCTCAGCTCCTGATATTCCTTCCATATGGAAGAAGCTCCACCCTTTTTCCATCCCTCTCATTTTTGCTGGGGAAGAAGAAAGATCTCTGGTTGGAAATTTTGGGAGCAGTTAGTGGTGTGCTGGTAAATGTTCAACAACTGGTTCTCTGGGGCAAAAGCTTTAATTTGCAGCATTTGATAACTTCTGTAGTGTAAAGATACCCATCTCAGCATGGCTGATTCCAAGCTACCAACAGGGATTCACCGAACCTGGAGCTGAGAAGGGATATCCACAAGCCGGTGCTGGCCAACTCTGCTAAGAGCAGGTGCTGCACCAGGGTAGCTCAGCCTCTTTCCTCCCTTTCTCCTTGGGAGCTGACTGCCTGCAGGAAATACACATTCTCTTCCCCCATGTCCTACCACCACACATACACACTGAGGGTTTTCTGGGGGATACTCCTGTGTGTGCCGAGGCCCAGGGTGGCCCTGCACTGCTGGTGGCTGGACATTTCTAATTCTGGGGTTCAGTAGTAGGAAATCTGCTTGCCCACAGAAAAAAAGCCACAATCTCCAAAGTCAGCTTTATCAGCAACACAGGTGACATCTTGCTCTTCCATTTGCCTTACTCTTTTGTTCTATTTCTCAACTCGTTCAGAACTTGGCAAGGAAGAGTAATATTTCCTTGGGACTCTTCACATTCCGACAGAAGGAAGAGAAAGGAAAGTATACCTATAGGTGTAAGGGCATTCAAATCACTTTGTCTCCAAATTAAATTCTCTAGCAGTAAACAGCCATACATAGAAATCCCAAACCATTGCATAGAGAGTTAACCTTGTTATAGTATAATAATCTCTATAGTTTTAATTTCTCTGTGGCTTTAAGAATTAAATGATAGACTATATATAGAAACGATCTAACACTGGCCTGGCCCAAATAGTAAGTGCTCAATAAATGTTTGCTGAATTTTCCTCTAAATCTTGCATGATGAATTTTCCTCTAAATCAACACCTTTCACTGTTCCTTTTCAATTTGTGGAGGAGAAATTAAGCAATTTGTTTTCCATTTTTTCAAGTTGACATTTCATGTTGTAGCCTTCACTGAATGAAGGCCCATTTCTCGGGCCTTTGGGCATTGCTCTCAAAACCAATAAATAACTCAATCAGGCTTTGCGTGGTGACTCATGCCTGTAATCCCAGCACTTTGGGAGGCTAAGACAGGAGGATTACTTGAGCTCAGGAGTTTGAGACCAGCCTGGGCAACATAGTGAGAACTTGTCTCTACAAAAGAATAAAAACAGCCAGGTGTGGTGGTGCATGCCTGTAGTCCCAGCTACGTGGGAGCCTGAGACAGGAGGATTACCTGAACCCAGGAGTTGGAGGCTGGAGTGAGCTATGATCATGCCACTGTATTCCAGCCTGGGTGACAGAGTGAGTCTGTGTCAGAAAGAAAGGAAGAAGGAAGAAAGGAAGGAAGGAAGGAGGGAGGGAGGGAGGGAGGGAGGGAGATGAGGGAAGGGAGGGAGGGAGGGGAGAGGGAGAGAAGGGGGAAGGGAGGGAGGAAGGGATGGAGGGAGAGAGAGAGTGGGAGAAGGGAGGGAGGGAGGGAGCAGAGGAGAGGGGGAGGAAGGGAGGGGAGGGGAGGGAGGGAGGGGAGGGGAGGGGGAGGGGGAGGGGAGGGAGGGGGAGGAAAGGAAGGAAGGAAGAAAGAAATCGGAAGCTTCTAATGTCATCAGCAAGTAAAATGAGTGTGGATAAGATTCCATTCTATGCTCAGCAGAAAGGTAAATGGCAATGAATTACATGACAACATCTACTGTGCCCTGTGTGCACCTTCACAGCAACAGTGTTAGAGGGAACTGGTGCTTTTAGGTGAAGGACACGTCGGGGGCAGCTGCCTGTTTTCTGTGAAGCAGCCTGTGCTGTCACTGTAGTACTCATCTTCAGATTAGAATCAGCAGCAAGCTCGACTTTCCATGGAGCACCCTGTGACCTGGCCATTCCCTAGAACGTTCTCTCATATTTCCTCGGCTTTCTATGCACTGGCTTCTGGTGCTCTATTTGTTTAAAAAAAAAAATCAAGTCCCAAAGTGTACTCCTTCCCACCCCCCAAAATTTCCATTCATATTGGAATGGAAATTTAATTTTATTTTACAATTTAAATTGTTTGAAGTTCAATATTTAATTATGCGTGATTAGCTTTTAATCAAGATCAAATTTAATAACAGTTGTTGAGAGTTCAAAAACAGTTACACTATTGCATTTCTTTTTTTTTTGTTTGGGTTGTTTTGTTTTGTTTTTGTTTTTTCTTTTTGCTTTTTTGAGTTTTGAGACAGGGTCTCACTCTGTGGTCCAGGCTGGAGTGCAGTGGCTCGATCTTGGCTCACTGCAGCCTTAACCTCCTGGATTCAGGTGATCCTCCCACTTCAGCCTCCCTGGTAGCTGGGACTACAGGTACACACCACCACACCCAGCTAATTTTTTTTTTTTTTTTTTGTAGAGATGGAGTTTTGCCATGTTGCCCAGGCTGGTCTCAAATTCCTGGGCAAACCACCTGCCTCAGCCTCCCAAAATGTCAGGATTACATGCATAAGCCACCACACCCGGCCTATTGCATTTCTTAACACAATACCTATATTTTATTTTTTAAATGCAATGTTGTCCTAGTCCTTTCAGGCTGCTATAACACAATACCATAGACTGGGTGGCTTATAAATAACAAAAAAACATATTTCTCATGGTCCTGGAGCCTGGGAAGTTCAAGATCAAGGCTCTGGCAAATTCAATGTCCAGTGAGGGCCCCCTTCCAGGTTCACAGAGGACACTTTCTTGCTGTGTTCACCTGGTAGAAGGGATAACAAACCTCCCTCAGGCCTCTTTCCTAAGGGCCTGATTCCCTATGACCTAATCACATCCCAAAGGCCCCACCTCCTAATACCATGAAGTTGATAGTTAAGATTTCAACACATGAGTTGGGGTGGCGGCGAGGACACAAGTATTCAGACCCCAGCAAATGTAAAGGATTTCTCTACAGGAAAATCCACACATTGGTGGTGTTCTCATCTTCGTCTGTGTCCCTGATTCTTTGCTTCTGTTGGCATCAGCAGCATGATGGACTTCATAAGGAAGCTCTGAGCAAGAGGCCAGTACTTCGAACAGTGCAAGACACTTAGGGGCTCAGGGTGTAGATGCATGAGGAAATGAGCAGACTAACAAACCACATGGACAGTTGTGGGCGCCTTCGCAGTTCCTTCATCCCCCACTGCTCATGCTCAGACCTGGGAAAATGTGGGGAAAATATATGGGGATCCCCTTTACCGCTAGACAGCTACATCCTAATATAAACACTCCATCTGCCCATTCACTCTTCCTTCCCCTCTCCAAGGATCTCCCGAATACACTCAAGAGTGAAATGGGCTGACCTTCCCTTAGCCTCTGGAGAAATGAAGACTTATGTCCTGACTTAAGAAGTGTCTAGAAAACTATGAATATATAACCAAATCCCATTGTTTGATATAGTGTATATTTTGTTACACAAGTGAATGGTGCGTGTTGAAAATGAGTAGCTCAAGGGTAAACAAGGATCCACATGGCCCATGGCAATGCCTTTGTCACAGAATCGATCCTGTAACACTAACAATGACCAGGATGTCAGGGGACACTTGCTACGTGCCAGGTCCTCTCTAACCATCTTCCCTGTATTAATTCATGTGATTCTCACACTTCTCTACAAAGTAGGAACTATTTTTCTCCAGTTCTTGATTTCCTTATTTATAAAACAGAAAGAACATTTGTGTCCATTTTACTTTACTTATTTATTTATTTATTGAGACAGGGTCTCACTCTGTCCAGCAGGCTGGAGTGCAGTGGCACAATCACAGCTCACTGCAGCTTCGACCTCCTTGGACTCCCATCTCAGCCTCCCAAGTAGTTGGGACCGCCCATCTAATGGTTTTGTATTTTTTGGAGACAGGGCTTCACCATGTTGCTCAGGCTATTTGTTTCCATTGCATAGGACATTTTAAATCTTGTGTAATAGGGTTTTTGTAGAAATTTAGTGACAATACATGTTATGTAGTAAGCACTTCATATGTACTCATTTTTAATATTTTATGATTGATAACTGTCTCCATTTTACAGGTTAAGAAACTGAGTCATAGAGAAGATAAGTAAATTGCCCAAGTTACACAGCTAGTAAGTGGCAAAGCCAGAACATAAACTTCCTGCTATTATGAAGAAACTGCTGAACCTTGCAATTCATGAATCTCTGTGTTAAGGAAAGTGAGAGATGGATTACTCCTGCCAATAATAGAGGGGGAAAAGCCAAGCTGCTATTAGAAGATGAGTCCACCAGGGGGAAGTAGATGCATGCATTATTTAGGCATGAGGCTAGACTGGAGAATTTTTTTTTTTTTTAAGATGTTAAATATTAAAAGTTTAATCATTGCTTTAAATGTGTCCCAGAGATCTGGTACGTTGTGCTTTCAATCTCATTGGTTTCGAAGAACATCTTTATTTCTGCCTTCATTTCATTATTTATCCAGTAGTCATTCAGGAGCAGGTTGTTCAGTTTCCATATAGTTGTGTGTTTCTGCGTGATTTTCTAATTCCTGAGTTCTAATTTGATTGCACTAATTTGACAGATGACGCGGTGATGGATGCAGCAAACCACCACAGTGCACGTATACCTATGTACAAACCTGCACATTCTGTACATGTACCCAAAACTTAAAGTATAATAATAAAAATAAAAATGACCAAAAATGTTTAATCACTGATTTTACACCAATGGTGAAGGAAGAAATTGATTTAAATTATTTTTCCATTACCTGAAAGTGTAGAGGATTAAAAATGACCACGCACGTAAAATCGACAGGTAAACTGACAAGTAAATGAAAGGACTTCCACCAACACTCCGGAGATCAATGGTTGTTGTTCACTTCCATAAGCCTGACCCTGTGCTAGGGCTGGGGGATCAGGAGGACAGGCATGAAGTTCATTAGACAGCAAGAGGCAAAGACCGGCCACACCACTCCACCACTGTCCACTCACCCTGATTCTGTGTTAAAAGATGATTGATGGCGCAGGCTTGGTTTCCAGTGCTGGCAACAGAGAGGGAAAGAAATCACTGGGCTCAGTGCACATGTGAAGCAAATGAATGAAACTGAATTTGAAAAACAGAGTGACAAGTGCTATCTTGGGGCGTATTTGCCATGAAGTATAGGAGTGAGGGGGAGAGAGGGGGAGTGGTCCTGCCTAGAGATGACATCAGAAACCAGCTTTTACAGTTGCAGAATACCTGGCCGGGCAGATGGAGGGAAGTGGAAAATAGTCCAGAAGAAATACCCTAGACAATAAAATACTTCGGAAATGAAATACTTTGGAACGTGGAAGGTCCTCGTGCCTTTGGAGAATAGTAAGAAAGAGAATTGGCTGTGGAATGAGTCAGAAAGAAGGAGGAGAGATTAGCCCTCCTTGTTCACTCCACCCAACCTGCCCCCAAGTAAGAACAGAGCCAAGACAGGCTGTACAATAATCATTTTCTTTGGGGGAGGGGGCTTATGTACTTCTGATTACAAAAGTCTCATTTTAAACATTTTAGGAAAATACATAAGGAATTTGCATTTCATCACAAACAGAAAAGCAGTATTTCCTGTCTCTCTTATAGACACACTATTATATTTATATGTATATATGTGTACATATACACACATTCGTGTATATCTGAGATAATTCTATACAAAATGTCATCTTTGCTTTCTGAAATAGACAATGCACATTTTCCCATTAAGTTGCATGTTCTCAAAAGTATAATTTTTATGACTATACAATATTCCCTTGTATAGCTGATTCATAATTTTTAGGCAGTCCTTTATTGTTGGACATTATATGGCTTCCACTCTCCTTTAAGCAACTTTGATGAACGTTCCTTTTGAAGTTGCTACATCTCATTATTTATTTACATATGTTTTTGAGACAGGGTCAACTGGGCTGGAGTGCAGTGATGTGATCATGGCTCACTGCAGCCTCGACCTCCCAGGCTCAAGCAATCCTCCCACCCCAGCCTCCTGAGTAACTGGAACTACAGATGAGAGTCACCACGCCAGGCTAATTTTTGTATTTTTTGTAGAGACGAGGCTTTCCCATGTTGCTCAGGCTGGTCTCAAACTCCTGGGCTCAAGTGATCTGCCTGCCTCGGCCTCTCAAAGTGCTGGGATCAAAGGCATGAGCCAACGCCTGGCCTTAAATGTTTTTGATTCAAATTGCCAAACTGCTCTCTAAAAAGGCTTTAGTGGGCCAGGTGTGGTGGCTCATGCCTGTAATCCCTGCACTTTGGGAGGCTGAGGCAGGTGGATCCCCTGAAGTCAGGAGTTCGAGACCAACCTGGCCAACATGATGACATGCTGTCTCCACTAAAAATACAAAAAATTAGCCAGGTGTTGGGGCACAGGTGCCTGTAATCCCAGCTACTCAGGAGGCATGAGACAGGAGAATAACTTGAACCTGGGAGGCAGTGGTTGCAGTGAGCTGAGATCACGCCACTACACTCCAGCCTGAGCAACAAGAGTGAAACTCCATCTCAAAACAACAACAAAAAAAGCTTTTAGTAATTGAATCTTCCAAGCAAAGATGAGAGTGACCATTTGGCCACATTCGTGCCGAGGCTGAGAATTATCACATTTAATATCTTGTCACTCAAAAAACTACTTATTGGGTATTTACTAGGTGCCAGGCTCTAGGCTGGGTGCCGAGACACAGCAGTAAGCAACAGAGATAAGGATTCCTGCTTCCTGGAGCTTCCATTCTTGTGCAGGAGGCTTTCAGTAAATAAGAGGAATCAGTAAAGTATGCAGCATGTTCGATGTAAATGCTAATAAGAAAAATAAAACCAGCAAGTACAACTGGAAGTGTTGGGTGAAAAGGGACGTGAATTTTAGAAGGGGTGGGCAGAGAAGGGCTTACTGGGGAGATAGTTGAGGGAAGTCCTAAATAGGGAGATAGCATGCAAATATCTAGAGGACAAGATTGCAGACATGAGGGATCAGCAAGCGTGAAGGGGTGAGATGAGAGCCTGGTTGACAAGTTCAAGGTAAAGCAAAATCAGTGTGGCCGGAGAAAGGGAGAGAGAGAGAGTAATGCATGTAGGTGAGGTCAGAGGAGTAACTGAAATCAGAAGAGGAGGAGGAGATGTGTTGTGGAAGACCATGTGGACGTCAACTTTCCCTGGAAGAGACAGGGGGCACTGGAGGGTTTGACTTGGGATTTAACAAGTTCCCTCTGGCTGCTGTGTTCAGAATAGGCTGGGGTGGGCTGAGAAACGAAGGAGGCTAGTTCTGTAATCCAGGATGGAGATGATGGTTACAATGGAATAGATGTGATGGGGATGGTGAGAAGAGATAGAAATCTAGAGATGTTGTGAAGGTGGCTCGTGCACCTACAGAATTTGCTGATGCGAGAACTGGAGAGAGCTGAGAAAGAGTCACGGTGAGTCCCAGCTTTTTGGCCTGAGCAGCTTGGAGAAGGAAGTTGCCATTTATTAGTTTGGAGAAGTCTCCAAAGGAACAAAACAGAACAGAGGCGGAGGGTGGAGATCGAGACTTCAGATATGGGCTTATTAAATATGAGAAACGGGTTAAGACATCCTAGTAGAGGTACCAACTAGGCAACTGGATAGAGAACTGAAGCTTAGGGAGAAGTCAACGCTGAGGACACACAGGAATTAACAGCACCTAAAATGGACAGAAAGAGGATCCATCCAAAGATGAAGGCTGTGGGCATGCCTGTGTTCAGAGGTTTGAATGCCAGAAGAAATCAGCAAAGGATATTGAGGATGAGCAGACAGAGAGGCAAGAATACAATGAGGAGAATGCGGCGACCCAGAAGCCAAGTGAAGTCTCAGGGAGGCTGGAAGGATCAGAATTAAGAGGAAGACTAAGAATTGACCATTAGATTAGCAACAAGGAGGCCACTGGTGCCCATGAGAGTCGGTCTTAGTGGAGTGAGAGAGGAGCAAAGACTTGACTGGAATGGGTTCAACAGAGAAAGTGGAGACAGTGATTATACACTAATCTTATTAGGAGCTCTGATACCAAGGGAAGGAGAGAAAGGAGCATTCAGTCAAGAGAGAGGGTTCTTTTTTTAAGACAGGAGAAATAAAATCATGTTTGTATAACGATGGAAATAATCCTGCAGAGGAGGAAGAACTGACTTGAAAATTGTTGGAGAATTGTTGGGGCAATGTGCTCAGTTGGGTGCAAGAGGATGGGATGGGATGCACATGTATAGGGGTGTTCACGCCATGTCCCGAGGAATGACAGGAAAGGGGGAGAAGTGGCACCCATCGTGGGGAGCTCAATTGTTTCCATGTTGTTTTGTTTAGTTGTTAGTGAGACAGGAAGCAAGGGTGTCAGCTGAGAGTGAGGATGAGGATGTGTTGGAGGTTTGAGGAAGAGTGAGAAGATCTGAAATAGTCATCTAAGGAAAGGGAGAGTGAATGGGCTCAGGAAACAGAGGATGGTACCCTGGCAGCATGTGGACCTGCTGGAAGTCCCTGTCCATGTGGCGTCTATTTTTATGCAGCCCTATCAGCTGGGCACATGCATGCAGGGACATGGCTTCAACCAAGGTTGTAGTCAGGCAAATGATTACAAGAAAAAGTAGAGGGGCCAGGAAGGGATGTACACTGAGCGACCTTGGTGTTTAAGCTGAGGAAGGAGGGACAGGAAAGGCTAGCAGTGAAAAGAGCAGTAAGTGAGCCCCGAGGCCAAAAGATGGCTGGAGTCAGAGACAGAAAGAGAGGAGACAGCGGCCTGAGTGTACGATATTAGAAACTGCCCTTAAGAGAAGCTGTAATTATGGATTATAAAGCTGGGTGTCAGGATGGGAGCAGATGTCAGAGGCTGGGGTGGAGAACAAGTTCATTGGAGAAGGGAAGGTCAAGAAGCTGTGAGGCCAGGGTGCTGCATGGTTCCTGCATGTGAGTGTGAAAATCATCAAGGAGTCAGGTTGGTCACAGTGACCAAGAACAGAAGTCCTCATGGACCAGCAGCCTCCCACGGTCCAGCTAACAGCCACAGTAGGGGTGGTGGGCAGTTTCATTTGATGGGTGAAAACTGTCTTTCATTTTTTATTCCCAATCACTTGACTTTAATGAGGCTCAATTCCCTCCTAGGACTCACGGCCATTTATATTCCTTTTACAAACTGTCTTTTTAGTTCCTTTGTTAGTAATTCTCTTAGGCCCTTCATCTAAGAGCTCTTTACAAAGCATAGTATTTCTCTGTCTATCACAAATGTTCCCTTGTTTTCCAGCCATTTGCCTTTTATATGTTTCCAGGCTTTTTTTTTTTTTTTTTTGACACAGAGTCTCGACTCTGTCACCCAGGCTGGAGTGCAATGGCGTGATCTCGGCTCACTGCAATCTCCGCCTCCCAGGTTCAAGTGATTCTCCTGCCTCAGCCTCCTGAGTAGCTGGGATTACAGGGACATACCACCATGCCCGGCTAATTTTTGTATTTTTAGTAGACACAGGGTTTCATCATGTCGGTCAGGCTGCTCTCAAATTCCTGACTTCATGATCCGTCTGCCTCGGCCTCCCAGTGCTGGGATTACAGGTGTGAGCCACCTTGCCCAGCCCCAGTTTTTTTCCATAGTCAGGTCTAGCAATAGTTTACTTTATAAATTCGGCTTCATGCACCATTCACATAAATCTGTTTTCCAATCTCAGGTCAGATAGAACCGTTTACCAATATTTTCTTCAGTTTCATGGTTTTATCATTTATGTTATGTTCAAATCCACTTGATTATATTTATAGGATAGTAGGTGATATGTGACATTTTTCCACCTATTTGACTATTTCCAGCATCATTTTTTAAAAAAACTTTCTTTACATTCCAATGAATGACATCATCACATGCAAAATATATATAGTAATATGTTGTTTCCTCTTCTGTTCCATCCATCTATCTATTCCTGCCCCTGTCCTCCTGTGGCTACTGTGGCTACATTAATGCTTTGATATCCAGTAAGGCATGTTCTTCTTGTCACTTCCACTCTCTCAATTGACATATTTTATGACTGTAACTGCACTAAAGCTATTACATAGATAGACAATCATTTGTTCCTAAAGGATACAATTTCTTTATATCACTCCCTCACAACAAATATCACCTTTAGGGAGGGAATTAGGAAGTTCAGGTTACAGATTTTATTCTTTGCTCCAAACAGAACCTACATCTGTTATAAAAAATATACCTAAGCCAACAATTATAACAGACCTAAATAGGAGAGAGTGTCTATTAATAGACTATCTGCCTGATACAAAATTAATACTCCCAGACTTTCTTCTCTGCTCTCATTGGCTTTGTTTCAATGGGAATCTGTGCTTGTGAGAGTATGATTATTCTACCCATTTGCTAAATACCTCATTCAGCACTCTTTTCATGTGCTTTCAAGGACACCAAACTCTCCTGGTTTTCTCTGTCTTTCTGGCTGCTTCAGCACTGACACTTCTTCATCTTCCAGATCCTAAACACTGAGTGGCCAGGACTAGCCGTTCAAACTCTTCTTTATCTACTCACTCTGCTGGAGGTCCCAGCAGCCCTAGGGTGCAAATATTCTTTACCTAATTGATAGCAAATACACACCCAGGTATGCACACCAAAAAACTGAAACCTCAGCTCTGACTTCTCTCCTGATATCTTGCCTTCCTATTCTATGCTTCCCCTTTGAAGTCAAAGATGCATCTCAAACTTCATGTGTACAAATCACCTGATTACCCCCATACCTACTCCTCCCACAGTCTTCACCATCTCAGCAAATGGCAACTTTATACTAGTGGTTCAGCCAAAATCTTTGGATTACTCCTTAATTCTTCTTCCACTCTTGCACCCCATAGCTAACACATCTGCAAATTCTGTCTACTCAATCTTCAAAATCTATCCAGAATCTGACCACTTCCAATACTGTCACCCTGTTCCAAAGTCGTGTCCTCCTTCCTAGATTATTCTAACAGCCTCTCAAGTGATCCCCCCTGCTCCCATCCTCACCACACCTGACACAGCAGCCAGGAACTTGCCTTGAGCTTTTTCTTCATGATGGGTCCCTGATGTTTGACTGTAAGAATCAAAAAGAATATATAAAGCCTGTGCCTTCTAAGGAGTCTGCAGTATTTTAACATTAAATATTTGGAGAATACCCAAATTATATAATCGAATGCTTCATTATTTAAGTGTTACAGACTCCTCTGAAGGAGAAATACATTTGTCTTTTTCTTTCTTTTCTTTTTTTGAGATGGAGTCTTGCTCTGTCACTGGGCTGGAATGCAATGGCGTAATCTCAGCTCACTGCAACCTCCCCCCTCTTGGGTTCTAATGATTCTCTTGCCTCATCCTCCCGAGTAGCTGGGACTACAGGCACATGCCACCACACGCGGCTAATTTTGGTATTTTTAGTAGAGACAGGGTTTCATCATGTTGGCCAGGCTGGTCTCAAACTCCTGACCTTGTGATCCACCTGCCTCAGCCTCCCAAAGTGCTGGGATTACAGGTGTGAGCCACTGTGCTCAGCCAGAAATTTGTCTTAATGGAATAGTTTTGTGAAAAAAGACATAGGAAGCTGAGCATGGTGGAGTATGCCTGTGATCCCAGCTACTTGAGAGGTCAAGGCAGGTGGATTGCTTGAGATCAGGAGTTCGAGACAAGCCTAGCCAATGTAGTAAAACCCTGTCTCTACTAAAAATACAAAAAAAAGTTAGCTGGGCATGGTGGCGCACAGCACCTGTAATCCTAGCTACTTGGGAGGCTGAGGTGGGAGGATCACTTGAACCCGGAGGCAAGGTGCAGTGAGCCGAGATCAGACCACTGTATCCAGCCTGCGTGACAGAGTGAGACTTCATCTCAAAGAAAAAAAAAGACGGGAGAAATATGTGAAGCAACAGGATAACCCCAACATTTTCACAAAACCTGAACTAAGCAGCTGGTGATTATACCTGGTGCTGGAATAGGCATGGCCCTGCCCTAATGGAATGTTCCTGACACACTCATTGCCTGGCTACATCTACCCCCACACAATGCACCTGCAAACTCTGTCGTTTGTATAATATTATAGATTAAATGGGAAAGCTTCACCTTCATAAAACATGGTAAGTACTGCAAGTACTTATCATGCCTACTACAGAGACCCACAAACCAGACACTGGAGGAGAAACTAAAACTAAAAGCACCTGAGCTCCATGACTGCTTCATTCCCCAGTGGCTTCCCACAGGCCTCAGAAGTTCAAAGGTGACCCTCCAGGCTCCAGGCAAGTTCACCTTGCCTGCCTCTCCCATCCCATTACTATCACCTCCCACCCAGCCAAGCTCAACTCCTAGCAGTTCCAAGGTTACACCAAGGGTGTTCCAGGTGCCTTTGTACCTGTGGTTCTCTGCCTGAAGCTGCTTTCTTCCTTGACGTGTGCTGGCAAACTCACACCCTGCCTGTGGCTCTGCACCGGGGCCTGCCCTCTGGGAAGTCTTTCTTCACCCACCATTCTGACTCAGGCGTCCCTGCTCTGTGGTCCCAAAGTAACCACGCCACCCCAGCCACTGCTCTAGATGTTCCTTACAGGCTACCTCAGGATATCCACCACTCATCTGAAGAGCCTTGAGTGCACAAATTGGGTCTTTCAGCTGTACCCCAGTAACCACTGCCCATCTGGGGCACAGCAAGAACTCAACTGGTGATGACTGTGAAAGAACTGAAAATCAGAATTGGGTACTGGGACAAAATCTACAAAAAGCACCTTATCCTTCTGTACTGCTTGAATTTACCAGGTGTATTCAGTAAATGTAAGTAAGTATATAAAATGCAAACTATCTTCCTAGGAATGATGAGTTCCTTACATAACTTTTCCACTCCAGAAATTCTTCACACCCCTGGACTTGGATACACTACAGATACACTGGCTCCCATTTGCAAGACTAAGCCTGTTTTCTCTTCCTCTTCAAACTCTCGACAATTCAAAAAACCAGAAAGGTAACTCCCCATTGTATTAACTTAGTGCCTTCAATCATTGTGCCTCTCTCCCCAAAGCCTCGTCCAGATCACTTTCCAACAGACCAGCATTCTTCATAGCACTCCAGAAGTCAGCTGTACCTCTCAAAACCAGAGTTTTTACATTCCAGAGTTCCAAGCAGTTTCTCCAAAACTAAATTATAGCTGTCTTCTTTGAGTCTAATAATGAGTGTCTTCTAGCTTAGAGTTTTCTTAAGAAAACCTTTTTTATTCAGACAATCTTATCAATCAGAAAATCTCAGAAACTCATCTCTTCATTGTATTTTTAAATAATAATCTCGTGAAGAAACCATCTGTTGTTTGAAAAGGTATTAATTCTTAAATTTCACACATTTTAAAGTATTTACTCATCTCTCACTTTTCTTCTGAAATGTTTTAATGTTGTTTATTCTTCTCTAAGTTCTTCACTCAAGTTTTTTGCAGTACTTAATAAAAATTACAGTCATTAGCTTTAAGATATAGGTAAGTGAGTGGCAAGTGAGAATCACAAAGTTCTAAATTTAAAGAATATCTAGTTGAAGGAAAATGCCAAGACTTGTCACAATATGGAAATCACTATTCAGTTACGATGAAATGTGAGGAAGTTTTAGGAATGTGTTTTAAACTAACTTTTGAATTGGATTTTTATTTTAGAGGGCTGCTTGTTACTAAACATCAACCAAAGGTGGGGGATGGTGGGGAGGGGAGGATGGGGCATGTCAGAGCCAACCTGAAAAAGCTCCCAGAGGCCAAAGCTGGAACAATTTGAGCAACAAAATAGCAAAAGTATTGGATTATAACCTAAAGGACAAAATAAATATCCAAAAGCCTATACTGATGCAAATGAATGATTGAATAAATAAGTAAATGGGGAAAAAGGAGCAAATGTTCCTTAGAGAAGAATTCCAAATAATACAGGTATAGGAACGAGGGAAATGGAAAGTCACCATTTTTATGCCACATAACAGATGCTGCAGATGAGACCCAAGGATGACCCTGAAAATTAGTGGGCAAAACTCTAAGGAGAAACAGGGTATCTGCAGGGTCTCAAACTATCTTCTCCAAAATACTTATTAATTATCATGGTGCCTTTAACAAGTGTCCAAAAATTCCTTGATACTCTTTTCTCCAGGAAGTGAAGCTTAATTCCCTGTCCTTGATTGTGATCTCAACTTAGTGGTTCACTTATCACTTACAAGGAACAGGGATTGAAAATGGAAAACTAGAGGTCATGTGCGGTGGCTCACACCTGTAATCTCAGCACCTTGGGAGGCTGCAGCAGGAGGACTGCTTGAGGCCAGGAGTTCAAGAACAGCCTGGGCAACAGAGCAAGACCTCCACCTCTACAAAAAAAAAATTTTAATTAGCTGGACATGGTGGCATGCACCTCTAGTCCCAGCTACTCAGAAGTCTAAGGCGAGAGGATCACCTGAGTAAAGGAGTTTGAGGCTGCAGTGAGCTGTGATCGTGCCACTGCACTCCAGCCTAGGCAACAGAGCGAGCTGTCTCCAAAACAGCAAAAAGAAAAAAAACTAGAAACTTTATCAAACAGAAAGCTGCGAGATATCACCTAATCAAGTAATCAAGGTTAATATCAGCAGTAATAAGTCATGTTGAGATCATAAGATATAATGATATGATCTAATGAGGGGGCCACTTTACCTCTGTGGTCCTCTTCCCAAAATCTTTTTTCCAGAGACAAGGTCTTGTTCTGTGGCCCAGGCTGGAGTGCAGTGGTGCAATCATAGCTCACTGGAGCCTGTAACTCCTGGGCTCAAGCAATCCTCCTACCTCAGCCTCCTGAGTAGCTGGGACTATAGGTGTATGCCACCACACCCAGCTTATTTCTCTTCCTAAAAATCTATAATCCCAGTCCAATCATAAGAGAACAGACAAATTCAAATTGAGAGACGCACTATAAAATATCTAATCAGTAGGCTACTAAAATGTCAAGGTCATGAAAAACAAGGAAAGATGAAGAAAATACCAGCAAGAGGAGAGAAAGGAGACAAATGGAGAATAAGAAGACAGGATGATCAAGTGCAGCAGAATGCAATGGCATCTTGGATCTGATCCCAAAACAAACAAAAAGGACATTAGTAGAAAAACTAATGGAAACCAATTAAAGGCTGCAGTTTATCATGTTGTACTTATGTTTAATTTCTTACTTCTGACAAATGTACTGCAGCCATGCAAGATTAACATTAGAAGTAGCTGGGTTAAGCACATAAAGGAACTTTTCATATGATCTTTACATGCATCCATGAATCTAAAATTATTTCAAAATTTAAAGTTATTAAAGAGTCAATCTGGCTAGGCACAGTGCCTCACACCTATAATCCCAGCACTTTGGGAGGCCAAGGCAGGCGGATCACCTAAGGTCAGGAGTTCGAGACAAGTCTGGCTAACATGGTAAAACCCTGTGTCTACTAAAAATACAAAAAATTAGCCAGGTGTGGTGGTGCATACCTGTAAGAATCTTTGAACCACGGAGGCAGAGGTTACCGTGAGCCAAGATCGTGACACTGCACTCCAGCCTGGGCAAGAGAGCAAGACTCCATCTCAAAAAAAAAAAAAAAAAAAAAAAGTCAATCTATCTGCTAGGACAAACTGCTGATATTCCACCTAAATACCATTATGGATTTATGGATATGAGACAGGAATGCGTGTATCGGGTAATTTCTTAGTAATTCTTAGCTTTGACATCTTTAATAAATTTGATGTCCCTGTGGTTGTCATATGAACCAAATATATAAGATAATGCCTTTCTTCTTATGAAAAACATTGTTTTTTCATAGTAACCTACTTATACATTATTGTCTTTATACATATATAATGTATCTATACATCACAATGCCATGTATGACTTCTTTAGTGTTCTTTTGAAAAATAATTAAGAAACGTAGGTGAAGAGGAATAAAAATATTTTAATTGTTGAAATAAATTGGTAAATTGAGTAACTTACATTGCAATACTAAGTACATACACAAGTCATTATCAAATTAAGAACTTTCCAGATAGCCCACTAACCATCCATCACAAGTCCTTGAAAACAGTTACAGAATTAACATGATGAGATGCGGTGATGTAGAATGAGCAACCCAATGGCTATGAAGTATTTGTAGCTGCATATGCCTTTCACGAAAGAAAATAAAAATGTAATGAACATGTGCCTATGGCATGCCAATTTGAGTTTATTTTTAATATTGCAATGAAATACACTGTTCCTAAAAAGGAAATTCTGACATTTAAATGAAATTTGAAAACCAAATAGTAAAAAACTGAAAGAGATAGTTGTAAGAATCCATTTACCAATTTTACAGCTAAAAATTAACATGAAGTAGAAATAGTGAAAGATAACAGACAAATATATTATTTTAGGTCATTCATTTATAGTGCCTTATCATCTTAAGTTATAAATAGAATAAGGATTTTGTTATATAAAAACTATCAAAAAAGTATCAGTGAAAAGCCATGACCTCCACGGATTGTGCTGTGTGGCCAAAGTGGAAATGTTATCAAAATGCAGCGGCTCTGGCTGGGCAACAACAGCCTCCGTGACAGTTTGTTAACTTGTCTTTCGCAGGTGGCCACAGAAAGTTCCATCAACAAGTGTACTGTCTAACCAATTCCCTTCTAGTACCATAACAATATGTACCCAGGGTTTTATGTACACACTTAAGATTTGGGGGAACAAAAGAGGAAAGGGTGACTGTTTAGAATTTCCTTGGAAATGTCTGTGCACATTGCAATGTCCCACGGAGCCAAATTCCTTCCAAATTGATGAGCAAGCTACAGAGACAACAGAAGAGGAGAAAAGAGTGAGCAAAGGTACAAGTTAGTAAAAAAATATATTAGCCTTAAGCCCACAAGTTATTTACTGACTTTCTTTTAAGTAAAGCACAAGTTTAATATTCACCCAATATTAATTTAAGACTTACATGGCCACTGTAGAGGTAAGCACTGATGATAATTTTATAAAGAGGCAAAGATGGGTAAGAAAAGAGACTTACAAACTTAAAATTAAAATATATCTTGATAAGCAATGCCCAAACCTAGCTGCATGTATGTTAACATCATCCAAACTAAAACGAGAGACTGTTTGGCCACAATTCCATCCCTTCCCTACTTGGTCCAAACCTCCTGGGAGAGCCTAGCCCTCCACATTACATGGCACTTCCCCAGGAGATTCTGACACAGCCAGTTCATCCATTGTCATCTGAGAACCATCACTTAAGCCCCTCTGTGCTGGAAGTACTCTGCACATCTAAGTGGGCATAACTTTCACCATAGGGTTACCTGCAGAAGAAACTACACATTTGCATCCTGACATAAGTAATTTTAAGGGATTCTGAAATCATTCCTCAATTTGTTTCAAAATCAACAAAACCAAACCAGCTTTGAACTTTGGTCATTGCATGAATGTAGTTCAAAGAGAGTCTACATGTTAGGTAAAAAACAAACAACAACGAAAGTGTCTCCAATCCTTTCCATGAAACATTTCTTTCCTAAAGAACAGTCTTCTCATCAGGATTTCTGCTCAACAACTAAAGCCTAGAAAGCCATGAGTTCAGACATGTCACAGATAAGCACCACCATGGATGCTTAGCATCTAAGGAAAATGCACAGCCTATCAACTTAAAAAACTTTTCAGATAATTCAAAGGAGGCTACAGAAAGAACAGGATCAAAGTGATTGTTTAGAGAGAGCCTTAAACACTGCATGTTCTCACTCGTAAGTGGGAGCTGAACAATAAGAACACAAGGACACAAGGAGGGGAACATCACACACTGGGGCCTGCCGGGGGTGGGGGGAAGGGGAGGGAGAGCATTTGGGCAAATATCTAATGCATGTGGGGCTTAAAACCTAGGTGACGGGTTGATAGACGCAGCAAGCCACCATGGCACACGTTTACCTATGTAACAAACCTGCGCATTCAGCACATGTATCCCAGAACTTAAAGTAAAATTAAAAAACAAATAATAAAAATAAATAAATAAATAAAATGTAAGGCTAATAGAAAAAAAAGAGAGAGTTAAAGAATGGGGAAAACAGCTAAAGCAGCACACTCAAAGTAAAAAAAAAAGTGATAAACCTCACTGTTCTAAGAATGAAAGGCCAGCACGGCCACCACCATCCATCATGACAGATGGTTAAGATTTGGATCACACTCATTTTACAAACCAGCAGAGTTCCACATGGCATTTCTCAAAATCAAAGTCCTCTCATAAAGGTTTTCATTACAAGCATTAAAAACCTAGGAATCTGCCTTGAAAATGGACTCACTATAGCAACTATTACTGGGTGATACAGAATGAATTCTACACTTATTTTTTTCTCCTGTGTTTGCATTCCTGGGATTTATCCTCGTATTTCTGACCATAAATAATTTTAATTCATTTCAAATGTTTTGGTTATTCATGATCACTTGGGCAGTATAAGAAAATGTAGCTTCTGAATATTGGCTACCTCTATGGAGCATATACTTCCTGGGATATAGTAACTAAAAGCTCTGTAAGCTGCCATTTTGTAAGGTATTGAGTTTGGTATCTAGAGAATAGACCTTATTTAGCAATTCAAATTTTATGGAGATGAATGATCAAAGTAAAACAATATTTGGATGCAACGCAGAGTAAAAGAATATAAGAGATTTTTAAAAAAGAATGGGGGAAATTGAGAAGAGGGGTGGCAATAAAATAAAATACATTTACAGTCATGAGCAGTAAGAAATGTTTTAGCTTCCTGCCTAAAGTTACATGGGCTTGCTCACCAGGATTACTGCTAAAGTGTTAGCGGCAAACTTCAGATCCACCCACAAGGGTGAGCAATCATCGTGTCTAACGCTCCCATGAGAAAACTGATTGAGAGAAGCTGAGGGAAGCTAAGGGACTCATCTTAGGTCTGTGTTAGTAGCAGAGCTACCCAGTCTCTTGATAGCTATGTAGATAGCACCTCTTTCCACTCTATTCCTATGCTTTTTGAAATGCATTCTGTTTCCAGGAGGGTAAACGACAGTATATTCTTGGTTTTGACTCACCTTGTCTATTTGATACAAATAATAGAAGTACTTCTGCACAGGAGAAAACTATTAGGGAACTCAGAAAACTATATGGAGGGCTAGAACTATGTTAAAAATACTAGAAATAGAAAATCTCCAGTGACTTCTCAAAAAGAAACCGAACACTCTGTGTTTGTGGGTACTACGGGATAAACCTCCATAATGTTGCCTTGAGAAAATCTTCAAAGAAGTAGCTACCCAAAGATTGCTCTAGTTCTTGTCAGGAAGAAACTGGTTACAGTTTCTGTGTCTCCTTTCCCCAGCAGGAAAGCTTGTTTGTCTCTACCTGTGAAATTAGTCTGTAATCCCACCCCATCCCAAACAGAACTCCAGTACTGGCCCTGGGTAAGAAGATGGTTCAGTATCAAATCAGTCGTGCTTTTGGTCAGCCAATGGTTAGATTCTGGTTATTAAAAAAAATTAATAGCATGGTGATGATGATGATGGTGGTGACAATGATGATGATAGCAGATCCTACCATTTATATCATATTTAATCTTAACAACAACTCTTCAGTCTAAGTCTTGGTTCCATTTTTCAGATAACAAAACTGAGGTCATAAAGGGGAAGGAAACTGCCCGGCTAGTAAATGAGAGCCTGAATTCAAAACCAAGGCTGCCTGACTTCCAGAAGAGAATGGGCTCTCTCAGGAGATAGGACATTCCTAATCACTGGAGGCTTCAAAAGAGGTTGGATGTCATTCAGCAAGACTAATATGCAATGGGGAGCCCAGCATCGAATGTGTTGTTAGACCTGTCAGACCCAGTGAACTAAGATTCTTTTGCCTGTATGGAAATGCTGCTCCACATCTTTTAGAGACTGGTATGCAGGGTAGTTAATACATGAAAGCTACTTTTCTCTTGTCCTTGTTCTTGTTTGACTTATTATAATTCTAACTCCTAGCTCTTCACCATGTCCGTACTGAATGTGTTTTGTAAAACCAATCTGTTAACTTATTCCCCGATTCTTACTATTCCTTCCTGCATAACTACATCTCTGTTCAGTTAGATTCGAATCAATATTGTTTGGCATTTAATTGATTGATTGCCCATCTCTACTGGAGTTTTGGTACTGACACATCTCCTCTCTGTATATTACCCACTGGCTAGTACCACTTAATATTGATTCTAATCTAATTTCCAGTTCTAGCCTCTCTGGTCTCTCTCTGTTATTTCTCAAGTCCTAGGCCCTCAAAGATTTTTGCAATGAAAAAGGGTGAGATCTCAATGTTTTAGGTAGACACTTAGGTTGCTCTTACTAAAGTTTTATTTTTAACAAAATGAAATGAAAAAAAGTAGCTGAAAAGAAAATTAATCTAATTATTTAGCTCTTTGCAATAAAACACATTCAATTCCATAGGATGAGACCCATCTTTTAAAGTGCAAGATTTCTTAGAAATATAGAGCAAATAATATCTACAGTCCATTCATCAACAAGTCTAAATATACAGAATTATTTAGAAAAATATACAGCACCTCTTGATTCTTGAGTCATGAGGTTATTTTCTTCTAATCTTAAAGAGAAAATTAAGAAAAGTTAAATCTTCTAATCTTAAAGAGAAAATTAAGAAAAGTTAAATGTTCTGATTATAAAGCACATATTCTAGTTTTCTATAGAACTGCACACAGTAATGACATATATGTGTATGCCAGTCTAAATCACAAACTACAGAAAGAGCAATGAGGAACAAATATAGTATGTTAAAAATAATGTAATACAGCCTTGTGTATAAAGTGAACATATTAACAGTCATTTAAAACTATACATCAGACAATACACTGTACAGTGGTTTTGTAAATCAGCATTGTTTACCCTGAGCCTCACTTAAAAATTGACTTGAGCAAGAAGCTATCTACCAGTCAAAAGGTGCCTATTAGTCAAAAAGACTTCATCAGTCCCACAATCGCTAACTATTAAAACTCAGAAAATAGAACCTCATTTCATTTAATTATGCAATAGGCAATTATTTCCTTTAAACAGCAGATTGCTTATCAGTCAATCATCTTATATTACAGAAATTTACCTTTGTGTTCTATGAAAACTCCATAAACTTACATAAATATTTGCTTTCATTTCCATACCTGATCATCACTGAAATTAACAAAAAATAAAAAATACGGAGCATAACCACAAACAAAAGCTAAATTTTGCTCTGGAATTCTTCTTACCATAATCATTTCAACCAATGATTATAATGAATAGATGGTACTTGTACATGGCTCATTGCAGCTGATACACAGGTGGAGTCAAGTAAGCCAAAATATAAATTTCATGCTTTTTCATAAAACATAAAAATAATTAGAGAAAATCAATAGCACGTGATTTCACTTACTTTTCTGAACCGTCTTTGTTTGACTGGACACCATATTGACAGCTTCAGATGGTAGGCCAACATATACTCCCCCATAGTTTCTTAATAAAAAAGAAATCAGACCAATTGCAATGGTACTATTTTTTTTTACAGGAAGCAACAGAAGCATGAAGTATTCCAAACAATTAAATAATTATTAAAATAAGTCATGATTTTTCAAAAGTAGAATTTTGAGTATTATTGCCCTTGGGAATATAATTGGTTTCCCATGTTAAAAAGAAGTCTTTTTTTTTTTTTTTTTTTAAGAAACATGTATTGAGTTAGAATTTTTAGATATTTTACTTGAAATGAGAAAGAAGAAAAGAATTTGGGATGCTATAATTTAGTATAGTACTAAATATCAGTAGAGTGATGTGTTACAGTTAATATTTATTAAGAATTCAGATGGCTCACACCTGCAATCCCAGCACTCTGGGAGGCCAAGGCAGGTGGATCACCTGAGGTCAGGAGTTTGAGACCAGCCTGGCCAACATGGCGAAACCCCGTCTTTACTAAAAAAAAGTATGAAAATTAGCCGGGTGTGGTGGCACAGGCCTGTAATCCCAACTACTCAGGAGGCTCGGGCAGAAGAATTACTTGAACCTGGAAGACACAGGTTGCAGTGAGCCGAGATTGTGCCACTGCACTCCAGCCTGGGCAACAGAGCGAGACTCTGTATCAAAAAAATAAATTCAGAGTGGTCAACGTGGTATGATATTAGGCATTATGGACACACAAAGATATCTTACTAATAGGGAGATATAAAATGAGGGCAGAGAGAGCTAGAGAGAAATGAGGGTGGAGTGCAGTGAATCAGAGAAGGAGGAGGAAGGGGAGGCTGAGAGAATGAAGGGAAGCCGTCCATTTAGGAAGAAGAACACACCCAAAGGTCACAGGATGAAAATTAGCACACGTCACATGCACAGGACAAAAACCAAGTTTGCTTGGAAGGAGCAAAGATGATGAATCCTGAGCAAGTTCTTTTTCAGACTATATGCCCCTACCTGTATTCTCTGTGCCACAGTTTTCCTGGCGGAATCTGCACTATTGGGAATGTGCTACAGTGTGTGAAATCCATGAGGTATGGCCAAAACCATTCAAACTAAAGCCAGCTCCAACACCAAACATACCTCCTCTTGTCATCTTCTGTTATGGATTCTTCTGTTCTAAAAGGTCAGAAACATTTGCTGTGAGACACTTGGTTACATAGTTGGGGACTTCATTTTTGGTTCTAAGAAAAGGGACTACTGAGTTAAAGGCAATTTGATTTCAAGTGTTTCCATCAGACTTAAGCAGAGGACTGAAACTACCCATCAAGTGTTTCTGTGACAATATTCTGCCTTCACCTCAATCGTTCATACATTAAAACTTGGTAATTTTCTACAAACCAAAATGTGCAAATCTAGCAAATGCCAAAATGCACAACTGCCAAAGGAAATGGAAAACTGAGGGCAGCTGAAATTGGAAAGAAGCCTGAGTTCTCATCTTGTGTATGCCACCTACTCCCTGTGTGACAGACAGGCTGTGGGTGACCTGCCACCCTGTGTTTTATTTGTAAAATAAGCTGGTTGACCAGATGACCCCTCAGGTCTCTTCCAATCCTAATACATGATTTTAGATCTCTTATGCCAGTTCAGCGGCACAACTATAGGTATGGAAAGATTTCTTCAGTGCAAAAACAGTTAATGCCTATTTGATTTCTTTTTATCTAAAAACATGAGCCATTTCATACATGATCTATGCAAAGAGAGGGAGAAATGTTTACAAGGACACTTTTAGAGGGGATCACTACTTTAAAATGCACAGATTCTTTCCTTGAATTAAGAGGAGTCCAGGTCGGGCGCAGTGGCTCACGCCTGTAATCCCAACGCTTTGGGAGGCCAAGGCAGGCAGATCACCTGAGGTCAGGAGTTAGAGCCCAGCCTGGTCAACATGGTGAAACCCTGTCTCTAATAAAAACACAAAAATTAGCCGGGGTCTGGTGGTACACCCCTGTAGTCGCAGCTACTCAGGTTGAGGCAAGAGAATCGCTTGAACGCAGGAGGCGGAGGTTGCAGTGAGCCGAGATCACGCCATTACATTCCAGCCTGGGCAACAGACAGATACTTGGTCTCAAAAAAAAAAGAGGAGTCCATATTCTAAAAGAATTTTTTGACATATTTCTAAGAGAATCGGGACACTTTCCTTGAAGCACTAGTTGGCATACATTAGTTGCTTTTCTGAAAGAAACAAAAATTCAACAAAATTCTAATGTATCCAATGTATCTGGTTAAACTCAACTTGTAACGCTATGGGGCTTCAGTTGAGAAGAAAGCAGACTGGAAACATCTAAACATCATTGACTCTTCTGATTCAGGGATGGTCTAACTATGATTTTACCCACTTAAAAGTCGTGAATATGTCAAATGTGACTATATATGTGCATGAGATTTTTGCTTTATTGCAATAGCCAGTAAGTCCAAGTCTATGAAGAAGGAAAGTGTAGATCTGACAATTATCTGGTAAAAGCTGGCCATGAACAGCTAATACTAGAAGAGAGTGCAAAATCCTCCTGAGACCTAATTTATCCAGACTGAGCATATAACCTAAATATACCAGATAGTTATCAACTTCATTTACCTCTTGTTAATGCTGGATCGTTTTTTAATTCAAAAGTGTCAAAGTCATACTAACGGTGTTATGGTTATTGATGTCGTATAAGAAAGTGTTGTTCACTAGTTTTAATTAAAATGGATTTATAATCCTTTCATATAGGTAATGGAGAAATGACGATGACAAACTTGTTCAAGATTATCAGAACTGTTTACTTTGGTCCTGAGTGATTAACTTTATCATGAAATCACTTGAACCCTTATGTAACTGGTAGCTTATGACACACATTTCCTGCCATGCCTGTTCTTTTCACATCCATTTACATATCTGTTTATTTGAATTCTTTCTCTTTTTTGCCTAACTGTGCTTAAGGATATATTCAAAGTTTTAAAATATATTTTCACTTTCCCAAATGTAAGAAAATAGTCATTTACTTTCTCCTATTAATTATTCAATTATCTTAAAACTCAATCTATGTTCTCCATCATAAAATTAATCAACAACCTTACACATACAACTGGCACTAAATGATAATGTAGTTGCTATATTTATTAGATAATAAATTAAGCTTCGGTTATAATGCCAAATCTTAAAAAAAATACCACCTATAAAGCCTTATAAGATGTCCACACTTCTAAACCTTCTAATACATTGTAAAGCCTGCCTTTGTATACACACTCCCATGTTTAAGACTGTCACTTTGGCTGGGCACCGTGGCTCATGCCTGTAATCCCAGCACTTTGGGAGGCCGAGGTGGACAGATGACAAGGTCCAGAGATCGAGACCATCCTGGCACTCTGTTTCTCACCAGGGACGTGATTATTTTCTTTTCTGGTCACTACAGCTCCAGTTGTAGGACAGTGACTACTGCATGGCCTGCAGCTGTGTTTGTTGATGGACTGCAAAATTTGTCCCCCAAACCACAGAAAGAAATGGGGAGGGAGAACAGAACACAGAGCCACACCCTCCCCAGCCTTGTGAGAACAGCAGCCACTGATAGGGCCCAAAAGGTCCTTGGAAGGAGGCAGCATGGCCCTAGTTTCTGCAGTCCTAGTGCAGATCAGTAAGAGCAAGGAATGAGATGACTTCACCCTCCAGAATCTTCCCTTAGAGAGCAGGGCTGGACACTGAATGATTCCGTGCTGGAGGAGATAAACAAAGTGAAGATGAGGCCAATTCACAGTGGATGAAACGAGAAAAGAGATCAAACTGTCCTGCTGCACTTGATCACACTCTTTGGGAGTTAATTGGTCCAAATCTCTCTACGAACTCAGTTTACCCGTAATCTTGCTCCCTTAGAAAAGGAGCTAGTGGACACACAGCAACCAGAATAAATCTCTCATAGTACAACAGTAATTTTTAGTTTTTATTTATTTATTTTTTTTTTTTGAGAAGGAGTCAGGCTCTGTCGCCCTGGCTGGAATGCAGTGGCACAATCTCAGTTCACTGCAACCTCTACCTCCCGGGTTCAAGCAATTCTACCTCAGCCTCCCAAGTAGCTGGGACTACAGGCACACACCACCACGCCCAGCCAATTTTTGTATTTTTAGTAGAGACGGGGTCTCACCATGTTGGCCAGGCTGGTCTTGAACTCCTGACCTCAAGTGATCTGCCCACCTCAGCCTCCCAAAGTGCTGGGATTATGGACGTGAGCCACTGAGCCCAGCTAGCAGTAATCCACTTCTAAATAATAGCCTCCTGGGGCAGGAGGCATACTTCAGGAGGCAATGCCCAGACACCCACAAGCCAAGGCAATAAAAACTGGAAAATGGGAGAGAAGCAACTTGGGGACAACAAAAGTATCCCTTAATCTACTATAAATGGTGACGAAACCTTGAGAATAAGGCTTATACCAAGAGAGCCAAAATGCAGAGTTAGAAGAGATAAGGGATCAGGTGCCATAAAACCAAATCATCTAAAAACGAAAAGTAACGGGTGAATTCTACCAGTTTCTGTCCCACCTCTTCTGCCCTGGCCCCAAGAATTGAGGCTTATCAGGACTTCTCCACTTTCACAACCATGGAATCAAATGCTGGAGCCGATGCAGGGGAAGAGAAACCAGTCCAAATTACCAAGGGATGGAGGGTAATCTAGAAACAAGCACATGGCACATCCAGACAAAACCTGCTCTTGCTAGGGCACCTGTGCTAGACATTAAGTCCATTAGAGAAGAGAAAGGGAAGGAAGACGCAAGGGAAGGGACAGGAACCAAGAGCTGGGGTTTGGTCGAAACATCCTCCGCTTTACAGCTGTGCCCAGAGCCAATCTTAGAAGGAAGACTGATTTCTGGAGTCCAAAGAGTGCTGGAGAAAGCCAGTACTAAAGTATTTACATTAATTTTACTGAGCAGTGTTCCATTTTCTCGTTATACACAAGTCACTACACTAAAGAATAAACTTGTATGATAAGCTCATTTTTCCAGAGTAAGCATGACTGAAAACCTATCGATAAGTTGCTTTCTCTGGTAACAAGACAATGTTTTATTTCTCATCATATACACAATTGAAAACTGTGTGGAAAGTAACGCAACATTTGAAAAAATGTAAGAGAGAAATATTTTTTAATCATAACCTCAAATACCATCTTAGAAAAACCTTTTATTTATTTATTTATTTTTAATTATTGTTTTGTTTTTTTCTGAGACAGGGTCTTGCTCTGTAGCCTAGGCTGGACAGCAGTGGCACAATTATAGCTCACTGTAGCCTCAACCTCTCAGGCTCAAGCGATGCTCCCACCTCAGTCTCCCTAGTAGGTGAGACCACAGGTGCACACCTCCGCACCTGGCTAACATATATTTTGTTTGTTTCTGTAGAGATGGAGTCTCACTATGTTGTCTAGACTGGTCTCAAACTCCTGAGGCTCAAGTGATCCTCCCACCTTAGCCTCCTGAGTGGTTGGGACTATAGGCACATGCCACCACGACCAGCTAGAAAACCTCTTAAACCATGAAAACACTCCCTAAGAACCATGGAACATGTAATCACCAATTTGGACCAGGTTTAAATGCAGGTTTAAATACACTGGGCCCAGTGCAGTGGCTCACATCTGGAATCTCAGCACTTTGGGCAGCTGAGGCAGACAGATCTCTTGAGCCCAGGAGTTCAAGATCAGCTGGGGCAACAAAGGGAGACCCTGTCTCTTCAAAATATACAAAATAAAATAGCCAGGCACAGTGGCTTGCACCTGTAGTCCCAGCTACTCGGAAGGCTGAAATGGGAGGATTGCCTGAGCCTGGGAGGTCGAGGTTACAATGAGTCATAATCGCACCACTGCACTTCAGCCTGGGCAACAGAGCAAGACCCTCTCTCTCTCTCTCTCTCTCTCTCTCTCTCTCTCTCTCACACACACACACACACACACACACACACACACACACACACAGAAAACACATTGGGCATTTAATTGAAATCAGGTCTCCCCCTGGAACCAACCCAAATGCCCATCGATGATAGACTGGACAGGGAAAATGTGGCACATATACACCGTGGAATATTATGCAGCCTTCAAAAACGATGAGTTCGTGTCCTTTGTAGGGACATGGATGAACCTGGAAACCATCATTCTCAGCAAACTGACACAAGAACAGAAAATCAAACACCGCATGTTCTCACTCATAGGCGGGTGTTGAACAATGAGAACACATGGACACAGGGAGGGGAGCATCACACACTGGGGTTCGTTGGGGGGGACAAAGGGGAGGGACAGTAGGGGGATGGGGAGTTGGGGGAGAAATAGCATGGGGAGAAATGCCAGATATAGGTGATGGGGAGGAAGGCAGCAAATCACACTGCCATGTGTGTACCTATGCAACAATCTTGCATGTTCTTCACATGTACCCCAAAACCTAAAATGCAATAAATATATATATTAAAAAAAAAGAGCTGAAATCAGGTATCCTTTTATTAACAAAAAATGTAGCTTCTTTTATTAAAGAGCAGGTGATCAAGGAGAAAGAATGAGTCGAGGTTCAAGTCACCCGCTGAGTATCATAATAATCTTCTGGCCTAAGGTCGCATGCTTACAAGGCTCTGACTTGGACTTTCAGTCACAGCATTAATAAAATTGTTTGCAGAAACTGTTATTCAAGTTGGACCCACGCAACTAATATTCTCCCACTTTCAATGTCGTTTGGGATTGTTGAAAAGATAAATCCTCAGTTGATGGTTTAAACATGACTCACTCTTGTAGAGTAAGATACTGTTTAGTGATATGTACCTTACCTAAGTTGGCTTGACACTTGGCATGCAAGAAAAAGAAGGAAGAAAAGAAACAAAAGCAACTGACCAAAGGCAACCACTGCAACTAAGATTACAGATGGATAGCTTCAGGTTTCCTCTGTCTCAGAGTTTTTATTAATTCTACTTCTAGCCCACTTCCTGTGAACTTGCTAAAACCAACCAGGTGCTCTTCTTGCCCTTCTCAGGGTGAATATGAGTGCTAATCCAGATTCTCCAGGTAGTTATGCACCCTTCTGTTTCACACTAGGGTCACAGACTTTTTCTGAATGAACCAGAGACACCGAATGTCTCTCTAATCATAAAAAGCTCTGCTTTCTTTTAGATCAGCGTTCTGGAAGGTGGGGCTGCCTCCATAACTACCATGTGTCTGTGGCTGCTCTTTGGGGCGGGTGGGCTTTCGCCTACCTGACTTTTTTTAGTTAATGTATTTTGTGCATGCCTATTTAAAACCAAATATCTGTATGGAACACCTAAACCTTACAATCATTTCACATTACTATGATTTACCTTATCAATAACTATCACTTTCATTAAGTGAAACCTTATTCAGTTAATATATAAAATATTAATCTATTTTTCTTCCTCAGTTATACATGGTAGTCAAAATTTTTCATTATATTTGCTTAGTTTCCGGATTGTATAAAATAGCTATCCCAAGTGACCTAAAGATTTTAACAGTGAAATAATGGAACCATGTCATGATCAAGGACAAATACAGATGACAAATATTAGAAAGCAGCCAGCCACTCAAAACAGCATCTCCCAACTCATCCTTGCTACAACTTGCCTGAAAATTCAGAAAGTTCTCGCTTCCCTTAGCCTTCCAGAACTAACAAAGTTATGTGGCAAAGAAATGACTTTTCTACTTATTCATCAAGAAAAATGTTCTAAATATATAGCTATTCTTATTAGAGCTGAGCTAAAAAGCAAAAAGAAAGAAAAAAAAAGCCTGTAGTCTTTTCTTTTTCCATATTTGCAGTGTCACTAAAGAGACTAAACTTATTTTGATTCATAAACAGTAAAAATTGAATATGGAAACCCTGGAGACCACGGCTCTCCCGATCTGTTTCTAGTTACCATTCATGACAGCCTTCTGGAGTAGGTTTATTAATTGACTGTGTTTACTTCCTTCTACACTACCATTCTCCAGATAAAATATAATTATTTAATTTTCTTTATAACATGTTTTCATGATGGTTCCGGCTCCTTGGGGTGGTTTCAATCCATTCTAGCAAACCCTTAATTACACAGTGACTTCTGACTGAATTATGTTTTGCCATTGGCTATTCTGGCCTATGTTTAGTATCATTCATTTCTTCCCAATTTCAAGACTTCTTTGGACAATTTTTTCTCTCTCTCCCCCCTGGATGAGCCCCTTGGCCATTATTAGTCACTTTCTTTCTTCCAGAATGTATGACTGGAGAAGATGAGTAACATTCACTTCAAAGGAATGCTGTCAACATCTCTTTGTACGGAAGCAAGGGATCAAGAGCTGGACTGCAAATTCCCTGCACTCTCCAGCTCTCCTCCTGGTTGTTCTCTTCCTAAGGAGCACACAGTGTTTGGAATTATTTCAGTACTGGTTGTAGAAGCATCATTTGAAATAAGGCAAGAGTGCTCTCTTCATCTCCTTAAGAAGTTTTGCTTTCCCTTGTAGGCATCACTTTTCTCAAAACTTCAAGAATACCCAGCTTGTTCTCACCTCTCCTAGCTGCTCCTAACAGGAGATGGAGCCAGCATGCTCCGCACCTCCCCCACAGAGCTCTCACAGGTGAGGCAATTTCATTTTCACTCAGAACCTCTCCTCTCTGGGGTCTAAACCCTGCCATAACTGTCCCCAGTGCACCAAAGATTTTGACCCTGACCCAAAGTTTTTGTTTCTAAGCACCATTAGCTTGGTCAATTTAAAAATCCATGAAAACCACCCATCTAACCTCTCACCTCATATTTTGCTGACTTCTTCTATCCCAACAACTTCCGTGTGCTCTGATAACATACACCCATGGGTGCTCTGTGGAGCTTAGTCTTGGAACTATTTTACCACGTTTTACACTAAAAAATTCCACTCTCTAGGGAGAAAAAAAAAATCTTCCTTTCGATATTTCCATCATTCTCAAGAAGCCTGCTTTCTTATTGCATCGTCAGCTCCAGTTCATCCATCCCTCCCCATCCTCCCCATCCATCAGCCCCTTGCGCTTCCCTTCCGTCTCTCCCTAGCATACGTCTTGCAGTCAAGTGTTTCTGCAGCACTTGCTGGTCACCACTCATTCCTCTCCATCCCTGGATAAATCATCCATCTGCTTTCTCTCTTCCTGCTCCTATTTCACAGAGTCCTACCTAAGGCAAATCTCATCGTGGCTACCAATATGAATATATGACTTCTAACCACAGCAAGGCCCTCAATATGCTGGGTCTTCTGCCATCAAGTATTCATGACAGAGGCCCTGCCAAATTTTTTCAACAACATTTTAAACTAATAATTCTAGCTGTCACTCACCAGGGGCAACAAGCGTGATGCCAAGTATTTTCCTAGGTTATTAAATATACAGTATTTGTAATCTGTTCCTCAAGCAGTTACTTCAGTTCTCTGTGCTCCCCAACTCCTCACTTGCAAAATGCAACATCATTATTCTGTCCATCAGATTATCATGGGTATGAAAGGTGATAATGTACAGAAAATACTGGAAGCCGGTGTATGGTGCTCAGACCTCAATAAAGATTAGCTACTAATGTAATAATGATCATGATGAAGATAATTACCCTGCACAGTTATTATATTATGCCAATTTCACAGAATTATACTAAGGACACAATATAACACAGCTAGTAAATGGTGATGGGAATTTTAAACACAGGTCTCTCTGCTTCCAAAATGCAGGCTTTTCCAATGCTACTTCAACCCCATCCTCTTCACCCTCAGAAGACAGACCTGCCTCCTCCTACATGGATGAGAAAAGAGCCCATCAGACTCTCAGGTCTGGATCTATGAGGAGCAGAGAGGGTTCAGCTGACATGGGTGCATTAGACATGGGAAATTTATAAAGGATCTCAACAAACTCAGCATAAAAGATGCATCATTTCTTTTTTTCCAAACACAAAAACAAATACAAATCACCAATGGGTTTTATGTTATTTCATTCTAAAATATTTTTCTCTATATTTGCTACCTTCCAATATAATAAAATAGCTTTGCTAAGGAAAGAATCTCAATAAAATTCACTTTACCTGTTTTAAGTGAAAGAAGTATTTGAATTACATTGTTTACACTGAGTAGCTATGGTTTTTTTTTTATTTTCAACAGAAAACATTACATTTGAGTCAACTTATTTAATACCGTTTCTTACTTGAAACATATTCGTAATATTCTTATAAATATTACTTAAACTTTAAATCAAGACTTTTTTAAGAACACGAAGATTGATCTACATAGAAAACATGCCTTCAATTCAATTCCAATTGTTTCTACTTGCCCACTTACAATTGCTTCCCCCTTTTCTGGTAATGGCATCCCAATTTTTCTGTAAGGAATCGCCCCTTCCCACTCTTTGGCCATGTGGTTAATGACACTGATTGGCTCCAGTGGTGAACACATGACCACAGCCTGGCCAATGAGAATCCCACATTCTCCTGGCCCACTGACTGATTCAGAGATAGGAACGTGACCCCTACTGGCCAGTGAAAGCCCAGCCCTAGGACTTTTGATTAAACTACAAGGAAAAATAAGCTGTTTTTTCCACAGGAATTACGAAGGTGATAAGATATAAACTGGTCCTGTTTGTCACCACTTGGGGAAAGCTGCCTAAGAATGAAGACGAAACCAGACAAGACAGTTTCTTGTTGTCGTTTGATCACCTGGATCCAGCTGTGACTGAAGCCAAGTCCCTGGAGCTTTTCCACTACACATGCCAATAAATTCCTTTGTGTTTGTTTGTTTAGACCAGTTTAAACTGGGTTTCTGCCATTTCCTACCAAAAATATCACAACACAGACTATTTGTGTCAAATAGCTAAGAATCTGCTCCACTAAAAAACACGGCTGATGTTTGCAGGTTTGTGAAAGCAGCCAGATGGCATCACCTTGAATTCACTTCTTTTTTTGTTTGTTTGTTTTGTTCAGTGTGTTAATTTCAAAGAGACAGAAAGAGAGGAAAAGAAAGGCTCATTTTCTGATACGCATGTAGCCTTCTTCTTACGGTGATTAAATTTCTAGACATTGTCAAGCATGCTTTCAAGTTCTGCAGGTTAACCTAGCTAGGTTTCGAGTTCTCCAGCCTGTTGTAGGGTCTACTTGAATCATCATTCTCTCTGTCACCACAGGAAAACCTCCTCCCCAAACCACCATCAGCTTTTCTTACTCTCCTGGTTCCTGCCTTTTAGCCTGCAGGAATATAATATCCATGCCGCCTCCATGCCAAAACACAATTAAAAAAAAAACAAACAAACTTCAATACACAAAATCAACCATACTCACCATTGTGCAGAAAAAATAACCAAAAACACTTGAAGAAAAGTGTAAAATGTTCATAATGATTGTCTCTGGCGATACAATAATAACTGAATTTTTCTCTTAAAAAATACTTTCCTGTACTTTCCAAATTTCCTTGGTATTCTTTTTTATAGCACAATATATAGTTGAAAATTTGCCTCTTCTTAAAGCCACCAACATCTCTCCACTCTTTACTGCCAAACAGCATAAAATGAAAGACCCACATCACTCTAGCCACTTCCTTGCACCTGGCTCACTTCCACTTTGACTTGATTATCATTCACACTGCTCAACTGAAACTACAGTCCCCAGGGTGACCAATGTGACTATGATGAAACACGCGAAGACTTCCCTTCCTCCTTCAGCCCCACTGACCTCTTTGGACTATCGGCCATCCCTTCCCTTGACTCAAGTTTGACAGCATCATTAACCTTAGAATTTACTTTCCTTTCCTTCCCCATTCAGTCATTAAACACATCTTACTAATTGTATTTTCTAATGCACCTTGTATGCATCACCTCCTTTCCCCTCTGCCATCTGACCCTCTTGTAGCCTCACTTCCATTATTCCTCTATGCCTCCACCCTCCCTCATTCCATCTGTCACACTGCTTTGGGAGTTACTGCCCTAAAACTCAAACATAATCATTTAATTCCTCCACCTTAAAATCTCTATCGGCCCTTGAATGCATTAAAGAAAAAAAAAAAAGTACAATTATTGGCCTTGCACCCAAGGCCCTTCACAAGCCAGTCCTGGCCAACAACCTCATCTTTCACTTCTGCCCAGACTGTACCACAGGCTCCAGGGGATACCACCTGGCTGGCTGTTCCCAGACCTACTGTCCTCTTGCACTCCCATGCCTTTTTTCATGCTTGTCCTCTGCCCTGGAGTGCCATTTTCCCCCTTTTCTGCATGAACTCTTGTTCATCCTTCAATGCCCAGGCCAGCATTAAATTCTGAATATTGTAATAATAGCACTTATCACACAGTATTTTGGTCCCTAGTGGAGAGTGATCTACTTCAGGACAGATACATCATTTTATTTGTTATTATATACTGACTTCTCAGCTACAGAAAATAGCAAATAAATAGGTAAAAAGGAGGAGGAGTAAAAATTGCAGACCTTTCCTAGAGAATTGATTTTTTAAAATATATAGTAAGGGAGTAATTAAAGTATTTCTGGCTTCCAAAAATAACTACCATTTTCCTACAAAGACTTTTCTGTGGTCTGTATAATATTGTGGCTGCCCCTATTCAAAGTTCTTTACTCTCAGTACTTATTATATTACTTTGGCCAATTCTTCTGGTTTGGCATCAGTCTGTTTAGATTTTTTTTTTAAATTTAATGTGCATAATAAAAAATGTAAGTCATTGTAATTTCTTAGCTTGTCATTCAATCGTGGTATCACCTAATATTATAGTCGAGACTTATAAATCTATAGCTTCCACTTAAAAAAAATTGAATGTGTTTGAATATACTTTTTGTCTAAGGAAAAGTAATATTATAACATTCCTTAACTTTTTCCAGTTAAATTTACTGCATTTATTTTTAAAAGGTCATGTATTTAATAAAATTACTTTATTTTAAAGTTATAGGACACAGAATGAGGTATAGTCATAGAAAACCTAAATCTGAAGAATTCAGAATTTAAAAGAGTGAAATAGTTAAGTAGTTAAATGGCACCTGACATCCTGGAACAGTTAATTCTGCTGACAAAATCATCACTAAATTTCATTAGAAAAAGAAAGATGTCATGAAATCACTCTATCCTTGAAGAGAAATGATGGAATTGATTCAACAACTATTTATTCAACACAAATGCAACAGCTATTTGTTTATGTTGCATCTGTGTTTATTCAACACAAATGCAACAACTATTTGTTGTGTTTATTCAACACAAATAAACAACTATTTATTCAACACTATGCAGCTGAGAGATCCAGGAAATACTTCTCACCAAGGATGACATACAAGCCCTACAGAACAGATGGCATTTCTATAAACAGAAAGGAAAGGGCCATTCCAGGCAGTGGGCACGGCAAAACACAAGGACAGGAGCAGGAAACATGAGGTAGCAGGCGCACTGTGAGAACAGCGGCCTGGAGCAGCTCTGCACCGCCCTCCCATTCCTGGGCTCTGCTCGCTCCTCACTGCAGCATCTCCTCCCATGTCATGCAAGCCAGTCAGTTTGAGGCTAAAACATAAATGCTCTTCCGATTCCTAATAAATCCTAGGTTCAGTCCAGTGGACAATGGGGAATAATTGAAAGGTTTTGAGCAGAGGTCCTATACCAGTGCAGGGCAGTGCTTGAGGAAAATTAATCTGGCAACACATACAGAAATTGAAGGAAGCTACTGAAGGAGAGACCAAAATACTGCAATAATAGGAATAAGGTCAGAGTACACAACTCACTGTTGCTAAATGTTTGGGTAATAAGCTACAACATTGTAACCAGGAGTTAGAAGCAATTGATTACTACTTCCTTCGTATTTAAAGTCCTGATTTTAAAAATGTATATTTAATTCCCTGAAAGCTTTACGACCCCATTCTCATCTTCTCTAAATTTTTTGTAATAAGAAATAAGAAAGTCTGACTCTTTCTTTTCTTTTTTTTTTTTTTTGAGACAGAATCTGGCTCTGTCACCCAGGCTGGAGTGCAGTGGTGTGATCTCAGCTCACTGCAACCTCCACCTTCCGGGTTCAAGCAATTCTCCTGCCTCAGCCTTCCAACTAGCTGGGATTACAGGCGCCCACCATCACACCTGGTTAATTTTTTGTATTTTTAGTGGAGACAGGGTTTTACCATGCTGGCCAGGCTGGTCTTGAACTCTTGACCTCAAGTAATCCACCCTCCTCAGCCTCCCAAAATGCTGGGATTACAGGCGTGAGCCACTGGGCCTGGCCCTATTTTTAATATTTGACCATTGACAGCTTTCGAGCCCCATCACTCCCCTTTTGCTACACATCTGTATAAGCCAATAAGAAAGGAGGGGCACTTCTTCCCTGTGCCAGCAGGAAAATCAAACCTCTGCCCATTCATAAGTAGCCTCACCCCAGCCCACTCTCCAACCAAAATCACTCACATCCTTTCCTTCACTCAAGCTGAACAGACCCATCTGGATGGTTGCCCTGCTCTCCCCAGAAAGCCTCATGTGAGTAATACATCTTTTCACACCCTCCTTGACATCCAACCCAGTTTTGGATGGAAGAGGTGATCGCATCCTCCACTGGGTAACCAGAAATACTCTTAAAAGAGTGAACTGCTTCAATGTCCTTGAGATAGCTAGATTAGAGGAAGGAGGATGCAGAGAAAAGGGGCATGGAAATACTGAATGCTCCTGAGCTCCAGAACCCTCCACAGGGAAATGCCCATTATTAAATGTCCTGTGCTCTAAAGATAGCTCAATGTGACTGTGTTGAACGGCCCTATATATTCACTCGAATATCTAGTTATCAACTTTAAAACAACTCAATGTGGACTGGGTAACTACTTGGCCCCAGCCTTTTCTCCCTGGCTAACTCTAAAACAATGCATAGTCATAGAAGCTACATGCTTAATTCTCCTATAATCACTACACAAGTTGGGATGGAAACAAAATTCAACATTTCCCCTTCTTAAGATCCTGAGTTAAAGTGCCCAGGCAACTAAAAGGCTAAAATGAAAAGCACAAAGAACATTCTCCAAATAGCACTTTAGTTACAAACCAAATGATCATCTTCACATGTGCATTATACAAAAAGTATTTTCATGTCTTTTCAGCCATACCCACAGAGATCTAAAGGTCATAATCATGAAAAACAGCAAATTCCTCAGAAAAAGAGCTTACAAAATCATTAATATTCAATACTTACACATCTTTAGCTGCTCCTGCAGGGCCTAGAGAAAAAAAAAGAAAATAGGTTTGTGTTGGTGTGATAGTTTTGCTACAAAAATGTTGTCTAATACTTAACTAAAATACAGTAATATTCCTAAATCAAAAACAGAGAAAGGAGGGCAAAACATCATAAAATCCAATTTTTTTTTTTTTTTTTTTTTTTGAAACACAGTGTCACTTTGTCTCCCAGGCTGGAGTGCAGTGATGAAATCTCAGCGTACCGCAATCTCCGCTTCCTGGGCTCAAGTGATCCTCGCACCTCAGCATTCTGGGTAGCTGGGAATACAGGTGCATACCACCATGCCCGGTTAATTTTTGTATTTTTTCTTGAGATAGGTTTTCACCATGTTGCCCAGGCTACCCTCCAACTCCTGGGCTCAAGCAATCCTCCCACTTTGATCGCCCAAAGTGCTAGGATTACAGGCATGAACCACTGCACCTGGTCTAAAATGCCAATCTTAAATTTCAAATTTAGTTTCAGTTTCAGATCTTAGCTTTGCAATCTATTCTATCCATCTTTAACAACTCTTGTAAATTACAAGGTGCAAATTCTGAAAAAGATTTTACAGATCACCTAATCCAACGTCCCATTTTACGAATTTTAAAACTGGCAGACTTCGAAAAACATTTTCTTTTCTAAGCCACACACCTTCTAAGTTGGTGTCTGCATGGCATGGTTGAGTCACACTGTGCACTAATGCAAGCCATGGACTACATTAATTAGGAAGCCTCAAAGACACCAGCCTAGTTCCAAAAAGAGCCACATGCATCCCTAACTCTGCTCCCATTGGCTTTCCTTCCACTTGTGATGGTTAATATTGAGTGTCAACTTGACTGAACTGAAGCACACAAAATATTGTTCCTGGGTGTGTCTGTGAGGGTGCTGCCAAAGATATTAACATCTGAGTCAGTGGACTGGAAGAGGCAGACCCACCCTTTATCTGGGTGGGCACCATCTAATCAGCTGCCAGCGCAGCTAGAATAAAGCAGGAAGAAGAAGGTGGAAAGAGCAGACTTGCTGAGTCTTCCGGCCCTCATCTGTCTCCTAAGCTGGATGCTTCCTGCCCTCAAACATCAGACTCCCTCCCGGTTCTTCAGCTTTTGGACTCTTAGACCAGTAGTTTGCCAGGGGCTCGTGGGCCTTCAGCCATAGACTGAAGGGCGCACTGTTGGCTTTCCTACTTTTGAGGTTTTGGGACTGGGACTGGCTTTGTTGCTCCTTAGCTTGCAGATAGTCTACTGTGGGACTTCACCTTGTGATCATGTTAGTCAATTCTCCTTAATAAACTCCCCTTCATACATTCATCTATCCTATTAGTTCTGTCCCTCTGGAGAACCCTAAAATACCACCCATGTGAAAAAGACAGCCCATCTCTTTTGGTCCCCATCCCCATTACTTCTCGCAGATTCTCTGCCCACATTTCCTCGTCCCAATATCTTTATTTGGGAGGCACAGTACTTGATTCCAGCTCTTACAAGATAAATGTTATTAAGCATCTTTTAACCTCTTAAGACCTCACTTCCCCTCATGTCAAATGAGGGTAAGAGAGTATCTTTCTCAAAGGTTATTGTGAAGATTTTAAAAGACAATGTGTAAAAAGACAATGTAAACACTTAAAACAAAGCTGGTGCATATAGAAGTGACACTTGTGAATATTTTAATTTTGAAATTAAAATAACTTCTGCACAAGTCACAGAGTTCAAGAACAGCCTGGGCAACATGGTGAAACCCTGTCTCTATTAAAAAATACAAAAATTGGCTGGGCATGGTGGTGCACACCTGTAATCCTAGCTACTCAGGAGGCTGAGGCAAGAAAATAGCTTGAACCCAGGAGGCGGAGGTTGCAGTGAGCTGAGATGGCACCACTGCACTCCAGCCTGGGTAACAGCGTGAGACTCCAAATGAAATAAAAAATAAAAATAAAAGAAGTCAAAGTATTTTACTCCAAAATATATTTCTTTGACATATTTTGAAATGGCCAAGCAAAGCTGTTGCTTGTGGGGGGAAAAAATCTATATTCTGTAGAGAATTCTCTTCCCTTTCCAGGTCTTTTTCCTGATCTAGGAGAGAATTAACTTAGTGTCTGGCACCTCTATTTTTGTTTGTTTGTTTGTTTGTTTTCTGAGATGGAGTCTTGGTATGTAGCCCAGGCTGGAATGCAGTGGTGTAATCTCGGCTCACTGCAACCTCCACCTCCCAGGTTCAAGCAATTCTCCTGCCTCAGCCTCCTGAATAGCTGGGATACAGGTGCCCACCACCACACTCAGCTAATTTTTGTATTTTTTTTAGTAGAAATAGGGCTTCACCATGTTGGCCAGGCTGGTCTCGAACTCCTGACCTCAGGTGATCTGCCTGCCTCGGTCTTCCAAAGTGCTGGGATTATAGGCGTGAACCACCATGTCCAGGCCTGGCACCTTTTTAAGTCTGATAAGAAACATTTAAAAGAGCTTCATCTGCATAATAAAACCTGGGTCTCCACAATCCCTTATCTTAACTCAGACAATTCTAGGCATCGATTGATTCCAGATTTTTAAATAAACTCTTTCAACCAATTGCCGATCAGGAAATCTTGGAATCCACCTATGACCTGGAAACAACCCCCTACCCCCCCCACCACCTTTGAGTTGTCCTGGACCAAACCAATGTACACTGTACATGTATTGACTGGCATCTTATGTCTCCCTACAACGTATAAAACCAAGCTGTAGCCTGACTACCCTGGGCACATTTTCTCAAGACCTTCTGAGGCTGTGTCACAGGCATGTCCTTAACTTTGGTAAAATAAACTTCTAAATTGATTGAGAACTATCTGAGATACTTTTTGATTTACATAGATTTTCTTCTAGATTCTAATGCTTGTTTGACTCTAAAACAGAACACTCATTTTCATGGATTTATGGTGGCACTAATCTTTTGTTTATTTTTTGCTATCAAAACACTCTACTGTTGGCAGTTTTTCCTGTGTTACATTTTTTTTTAAGTTTAGGATTTTTGGTTTAATAATCCCTGATTCTAAAGCAGTTTACATATGTATAATTTAAACAATAATTACAGCGTAGAAATGTTCTTCCTGAAGAAAGGAACTAAGTTTATTACAAAGTTTAGGTTTAGTTAAAGCCTTAAAAGAATTTGAGACACAGCTTCAATTACCTTTAGGATCAGCTCTTAATTTGTAGTATTTCAGAGGCAAAATTAATATCATTGTTGAACTGTTCTTACAATTTGGCAATAACTTTCCCCCACAGACTTATTTACTTACCTTGTAGCACATCTTCCTTTATCTTTACACTTTAGTGTAAAGGAAGTTAATTCTCTCCTAGATCAGGAAAAAGATGTGGAAAGGGAAGAGAATTCTCTACAGAATATAGATTTTCCCCCACAAGTGACAGCTTTGGTTGGCCATTTCAAAATATGTCAAAGAAATATATTTTGGAGTAAAATACTTTGACTTCTTTTATTTTTATTTTTTATTTCATTTGGAGTCTCGTGCTGTTACCCAGGCTGGAGTGCAGTGGGGCCATCTCAGCTCACTGCAACCTCCGCCTCCTGGGTTCAAGCTATTTTCTTGCCTCAGCCTCTTGAGTAGCTAGGATTACAGGTGTGCACCACCATGCCTAGCCAATTTTCATATTTTTTAACAGAGACAGGGTTTCACCATATTGCCCAGACCGGTCTCGAACTCCTGAGCTCAGGCAATCCAATTGCCTCAGCCTCCCAAAGTGTTAGGATTACAGGCATGAGCCACCACACACAACCTGAGATCTTTTAGAGCCTGCTATCTGTCATGTCAGTATCTTATTGCTACAAAGAGTCTGCTTTGTCAGTCTTAAGGACTGTTTTAATGTTAAATGCTGGTCGGCTGTTCCTGAATTTCAAAGGGAGGAAGGTATAATCAGGTATGTACAATCCCCACTTCTCATCATGGCCTGAACTAGTTTTTCAGGTTAACTTAAGAATGCCTTTGGCCAACAGGAGGGGTCCATTTAATTGGTTCAGGGGATTCAATTTTTCAGTTTACATCTAGAAAGAAAATAATATCTTTTTAACTTTTGTTTTCTTTTTTATTTTTGTGGAAAAGGATAAAGAATGTGTTTGGGTTGCTATAGTCAGGGTATGGAGAACCAAAGGTGAGCCTTTGATTCTGCAAGTTTTACACAGAGAAGAAAACAATGATTACAATGTGGACCATGAGTCCTCAACTTTTTTTTTGAGATGGAGTCTCTCTGTTGCCCAGGCTGGAGTGCAGTGGCACAATCTCGGCTCACCACAACCTCCGCTCCCCAGTTTCAAGCAAATCTCCTGCCTCAGCCTCCTAAGTAGCTGGAATTATAGGTACCTGCCACAATGCCAGCTAATTTTTTTGTATTTTTAGTAGAGACAGGGTTTCTCCATGTTGGCCAGGCTGGTCTTGAACTCCTGGCCTCAAGTGATCCACCTGCCTCAGCCTCCCCAAGTGCTGACATTACAGGTGTGAGCGACCACACCCAGCTGAGTCCTCAACATTTAAAGACTAGGGGCGATCTACTACAATCCACAGGAAGAAGAGAGTGGCCAAGGCTGCCCCCACTACATCTCAGGGATGGCAGCAGGGTGATGGGGTAAGAACAGTGTGGAATCGGAAGGCAGATGACTGGAGTTGGGTCCCTGCTCCAATATTTGTCTAACAGTCACTAAATCATTTTGTTTCAGCATCTAATAAACAAAGACATACTGGGCCAACAAATGCAGCTAGGAAGGCAACGCACAGTAACATGTATGAAATGAGAGATGAGTTTATAAATGGCCACACGTTGTGTATTCAGTGCTTAATCAGCATCAGGAACTCACCATCCACTTCACCTTGATTGCACCAAGCTATGGGCACCATCAAGGGCCTCTTCCCTGCTGGTCTCATCATTTAACATCCCAGCAGGCCCAAGGGAATGCATGGTGCCACACCACTTAAAACAAAGTCAACAGACCATTCCCTCTGTTCTAAAATGGCCCTCACTTGGAAGGGCATCATCGACGGAATAACTGCAATGGTAGGAGTGGGGGAAAAGAAGTCAGAAACACTCCATGAAGCATGTGTGTGTACATACATGTGATTGTAAAATGTGCTCCATGTTTTAATAGGGAAGAAAATGTGCATCTTAGAAGCAAGGAAACATGGTGGGGTTCTTTTGTTTTGTTTTTTTGAGATAGAGTTTTGCTCTTGTTACCCAGGCTGGATGGAGTGCAATGGCACAATCTCAGTTCACTGCAAACTCTGCCTCCTAGGTTCAAGCGATTCTCCTGCCTCAGCCTCCCAAGTAGCTGGGATTACAGGCATGTGCCACCACGCCTGGCTAATTTTGTATTTTTAGTAGAGATAATTTTGTATTTTTAGTTTCTTCAGGTTTGTCAGGCTGGTCTCGAACTCCCAACTTCAGGTGATCTGCCCACCTCGGCCTCCCAAAGCACTGGGATTACAGGCGTGAGCCATCACACCCAGCCACATTGTGGTTATTGATAAGCTTGTAACCAGGGTAATGAGAATATGACTCCCTAACACACAACTTCCCAAAAGAAAAAAAAAAGTTTCCAACTTTGTCCCTGGTTGCTAGTACAGAGCTCCTAATACCCCTGAAATTTCCTGAGTGATGAGTGACAGGAGCCTCTCTTTGTGAGACTTCTAATGAGGTGATTCTTTATATATGGCCAAGCTCAGATATAGCTTCAGGATGAGGGCTGTTTGCTAGAAAGAACAAGCCTTGATTAGAAGCTTGGGACTTTCAGCTCCACCCTGCCACCTGCACAGAGAGAGAAGAGTGGCTGGAGATTGAGTTAATAACCAGTGGCCACGGATTTAACCAGTCATACTGGTGTCTTGGTCCTTTTTGTGTTGCTGTAACAGAATACCACAGACTGGGTAATTTATAAAGAAAATAAAATTTATTTCTTACAGTCTAGAGGCTGGGAAGTCCAAGATTGGGGGGCTCACATCTGAGGGCCTTTATGCTGCTCCATCCCATGGCAGAAGGCAGAAGGGCAAGGCAGCAAGACAGCAAGAAGGGGCCAAACCTGCTTTTATAACAGCCCTTTCTCTCAATAACCAACCCACTTCTCTCATCCCCTAGTTTACTGATGATTAAACACATTAATCCATTCATGGGAGCAGAGCTCTCAAGTCCTAATCACTTCTTATTGCCCCACCTCCCAACACTACTACATTGGGGGATTAAGTTTCCAACACATGAACTTTGGTGGACACATTCAAACCACAGCACCTACAAAAACCTCAAAATAACTGGATGTATTAGTCTGTTCTCACACTAATAAAGACATACGCTAGACTGGGTAATTTATAAGGAAACAGGTTTAATGGACTCACAGTTCCACATGGCTGTGGAGGCCTCACAGTCATGGTGGAAGACAAAGGAGAAGCAAAGTCACATCTCACATGGCAGCAGGCAAGAGAGCTTGTGCAGGAGAACTCCCATTTATAAAACCATCAGATCTTGTGAGACTTATTCACTACCACAAGAACAGGATGAGGGAAACCGAACACATGATTTAGTTATCTCCATCTGGCCCTGTCCTTGGTATGAAGGGATTATTACAATTTAAGGTGAGATTTGGGTGGAGACACAGTTAAACCATATCACTGGATTCAGTGAGCTTCCAGGTTGGTGAACATATCTACGCACCAGGACTGTGGCATAGCCCAACTCTACTGGGGTCAGAGGCTTCTGCACTTGGGATGCTTCCAGACCTCCCCAAGTACCTCTTCCATTGGCTATTCATTCAGACCCTTTATGATCAAACAGTAAACATGAGGAAAGTATCCTCCTGAGTCCTATAAGCTAGTCTAGCAAATCATTGAGCCTGAGGAGAAGATTTGTGAAGATCCCCAAATCTATAGCCAAGTTGACAGAAGTGTGGCAAACCAGAAGCCAGATATTTGCAACTAGAGTCTGAAGTGAGGGCAGTCTTGTGGGACCAACCTGTTAAACCTGTGGAGGCTGACACTAACTCCGGGTAGTGTTAGAATTGAATTGAACTGTAGGACACTTGGTGTTGGGAGAATTAGATGTCAGGAAGGAAAAAAAAAAAACCTCTCAGATATTCTTTATGTTTTATATAAAAAATTTTATGTTTCCTAGTAATGGCTAAGGTTCTGAACAGTCCTGAAGGACTTTATGAATCATACCGAGATTGCATCATGCTGTATTTATTTCAGCAAAGAATTATTTATACTCCAGGTATAGAGTTTAATACATTTTCTTATTTTCTAATTTTGTCCCATTCCTGAACAACTGCAGAAAAATATTGTCTTGGTTTCCCATGGCTGCTATAACAAATTACCACAAATTAGGTGGTTTAAACAACAGAAATCTAGGCACTCATAGATCTAGAGGCCAGAAGTACAAAATCAAGGTGTCAGCAGATCCACACTCCTTCCAGAGGCCTTAGGGAAGCATCGATTCCATGCCTCTCCTGGCTTCTGGTACAGTGAGCATTCCTTGGCATTCTTTGGCTTGTGGCCCCATCACTCTCTGCTCCACCTCCATTTTCCCAACACTTTCTCTTCTATGTCTGTCTTCTCTTATGTCTCTCATAAACACCCTTCTCATTGGATTTAGAGCCTACTCAGATAATCTCATGAAATCTTCTCATCTCAAAATCCTTAGCTTTATTACATTTGCAAAGATCCTTCTCCAAATAAGACTGAATTCACTCACTGTAGAGATGAAAACATGGACATACCTTTTGGGGGGCTACCATTCAACCCACTACACCTTCTTATCTTTGTCCTTCCCTGGCTCCAAAAAAAAGAACTCTTTTAAAATACATAGTAAAATATCTGGAGGGAAACTAAATTTAATATATATATCATGCACAACACAAACAGAATTTTATTCCTAGTGAATGATAATGCAAGCCAGCTGCAATTTACTGCATTGAGTAATTTTTTCTCTTTTTTCTTTTTTTTCCGAGATGGAATCTTGCTCTGTCACCCAGGCTGGAGTGCAGTGGTGCAATCTCGGCTCACTGCAACCTCCGCCTCCTGGGTTCAAGCGACTCTCCTGTCTCAGCCTCCTGAGTATCAGGGACTACAGGCATATGCCACCATGCCTGGCTAATTTTAGTAGAGACAGGGTTTCAGCATGTTAGCCAGGCTGGTCTTGATCTCCTGACCTTGTGATCCACCCGCCTTGGCCTCCCAAACTGCTGGGATTACAGGCTCGAGCCACCACGCCTGACCTGCATGGAGTAATTTTAAGTAGATATAATATCTTGGTTCCTACAGACAGATGGTCCTTGGAGAGTTAATGAGCCTGTCTTATACATTAAAAACTGAGTCATACTGTCCAGCATGTCTTCGGTATTATACAGATTCAAACATTTATTGATGTGAGAGTTTCCTCCCACATGCCAAATTCCATTATGAAGAACCTACTTACATCTTTTGAAAGAAAGAAAAGGTCATATACATTTTTACATTTTAAAACAATAAGTCTATTAATGCCTTTAATGATCACTATACTATATAGACTCTATAGACTTTATAAAATATACTAGAAATATTCACAGGTAAATGAATTGCTAGGTTACATATTAAGTTATATTCTTCAAACCAAGTGGTGGTAATTACACACACACACACACACACACACACACACACACACACACACACCAAAAATAAAATTATGTATGCGAAGAATTTGTAAAAAAAAAAAAAAAAAAAAACTAAAGATTTACAAAGCATTCTTCTTTCAGCATAAATAATCAGAAACATAAATGCCTATGGCTCTTATGGGAAATAATAAAAACATGCAGGAATGTTTTACTCCTTATTTGTTTTAGAAAAGAAACAGTCCCTCTGAGAGCTATATAAATATAACTGCAGAAAAATAAATAAAATTCTCTTTAATTCTGACAGCTTGCTATTGCTCTTCTGACCCATAATAGTTATAAAATTATGTCATAGTCTTGGTTTGGCCAAAAGAAATGGAACAACAGCTTACTACTTCATCCAAAGCAATGCTTATTTTTCAGAGGACAATAAAAAAAAAATACAGATTTGTAAGTGATTTCTTCAAATAATGGAGGAAAAATTTCAGGTCAATGTGTCCTAGAAATAAAAGATTATGTCAATGAACATGGAAGCTCTTACAGAAAATCTCATTTTTATAGGTCGTCCTTGTTGAGTAGTGCTCGAGTTTGGTTTATTTCTCCTTGTTTGTCTCCTCCAAATCTCATGGAGGTGGGGTCTAATGGGAGGTGTTTGGACCATAGGGGCAGATCCTTCATGAATGGCTAGTGGTAACAAGTGAGCTCTAACTGTATTCATTTCCATGAGAGCTGGTTGGTTGTGAGCAAGAGCCTGGCACCTCTCTCCCTTCTCTCTATTGCTTCCACTCTCCCAATGTGATCTCTGAATGCTATGGCTCCCTTTCACCTCCTGCCATGAATGACAGCAGCCTGAAGCCCTCAGCAGAAGTAGATGCAAGTGCCATGTTTCTTGTACAGGCTGCAGAACCATGAGCCAAATATACCTCTTTCCTTTATCAATTACCCAGTCTCAGGTATTCCTTTATAGCAATAGAAAAATGAACTAAGACAAGTGGCTATACTTTAGGCCAGTAAAAAACAAAAAAAAAAATGGCCAGGCACAGTGGCTCACACCTGTAATCCCAGCACTTTGGGAGGCCAACGCAGGTGGATCACCTGAGGTCGGGAATTTGAGACCAGCCTGGCCAACATGGTAAAACTGCATCTCTACTAAAAATACAAAATTAGCCAGCCATGGTGCCGTGCACCTGTAATCCCAGCTACTCGGGAGGCTGAGACAGGAGAACCACTTGAACCTGGGAGGTGGAGGTTGCAGTGAGCTGAGCTCACACCACTGCACTCCATCCTGGACGACAGAGCAAGACTGTACCTCAAAAAAAAAGAAAAAAAACCCCAAAAAATAAATACAGGCATATAAGAAGTACAGGCATAAATAAGGTAGTGCACTGACATTTAACTGATATAATACAACTTAAGCCATGCCTATATGGAGCTATAAGTGGCTCATGGTAAAACTGCCTTTGTTGAATTATAAATAATGAGAGAAATTTAATATATAATTGACTCTGTTTTGCTTTGTTTTTAATTTCACAAGCTTTTTTTTTTTTCTTTACTTACTCTAACATGGAAGCCAAGATAACTACGAGAGTAATTTAGCTTGTACTTAAACTTTGAAGGAAAACTGACCCCCAACCCCCCCCGACACCCCTGTCCTTCTCCAGAGATCAAAGCTGCATTCATACGGCAAGGTTAAAATTATGATAGGGACTTAAACTTTACTAAAAAAAAGGCACAAACAATGACGTGCCATTGTTTAGTGTGCTTTCCTATAAGTTGCCTACTGCCCCAGAGTCATGTAATCAGGGGTTACAAGAGTTCCAACTTCCCCAAATACTGCTATAGATAACATCACTATTGTGAAACCTAAAAACCTGATCTCTGAGATATTTTTCAGATTTCACATTTTGGTAGACCAAGGGATGCCACCTGGTTCTGAGAACCAACCCTTTCCTGGGAACTGACTTTACTGCCCAAAGATATTTTAGATGCCCCTATGATGTCATCCCCAGCCAATCAATTGTTCCAATTCCTCAGTAACCCCCTGCCTACCATGTCCCCTTAAAAAAACCCAGCTTCTGAATTTTCAGGGAGATAGGTTTAAGAAATTTCTCCGTTCTCCTCACTTGGCCAGCCCTGCAATTATTAAACTCTTTGCCACAAAAACTGCTGTTCCCCTTTTTTTTTTTTTACTTAATGGGGTCTCACTCTGTTGCCCAGGCTGGAGTGCAGTGGCATGATCTCAGCTCATTGCAGCCTCACTTGCAACCCTCCCAGGTTCAAGCAATTCTCCCACTTCAGCCTCCCAAGTAGCTGGGATTACAGGCACGCGCCACCACACCCGGCTAATTTTTGCATTTTTAGTAGAGATGGGGTTTTGCCATGTTGGCCAGGCTGGTCTCGAATTCCTGACCTCAGGTGATCCGCCTGCCTTGGCCTTCCAAAGTGCTGGGATTGCAGGTGCGAGCCACCGTGCCCGGCCTTCACTGGTTTTGTTTAGGGCAGTGGGCAAGAAGAACCTACCAGGCTATGACAATGGCAGAAATGAATCACTCACTTTGGATGCCTTTATGAACCATTTACATGGTTGTACCATCAATTCTGGGGAGACAGAGCAAGCGAATGATGCACAGACCTTCTTGGTTCTGTCTCACCATTGATTACTACCTGAGCAGAGGGGTCTCCACACCTCTCTTTATTCATCATCGCTTCAAATATGGTACGTTCAAGAGTATGTTGATCACTTGCCCCTTCTACCTTACTTTTAGAGTAGCAACCTCCTTCCACTTACCCAGGCTCGAACAGTTTAATTTTTACTTCTCCCTCTTCCTTCATCCCACATCTGCAGCCTCTCCTTAGCCCAACTGTCTTCTACGTATCTCTGACCTCAATGCTTCTCTACCACTCAGGGCCTACAGCCGTGATCCAGGCCCTCAGCACTTCCCCAAGCGCAGACAGCAGCTTTGAATTATGCCACTTCTATATGCACACATCTACAGGAGCTCACTCCTTCCTTCTACACCAGCTGTGTCTTTCCCTATATTAACAACAAATAGTATACTGGGTACTTACAACATACAAGTCACTGTTCTAAACACTTTACACACATTAACTCACTGAATCCACAGTACGCTCTTATTACTCCCCCATTTTATGGTCAAGGAACCCAAGGAACAGAGCTTCAGCAAGTTGCCCAAGGTCATACAAATGATGAATGGCAAATGTAGGATTTGTACTTGGGCCTTTTGACTACAGAGCGCACTCTCAACTCTGAGGCCTCAGTGCCTCTCTGTCCTCCTCGTCCTGTATCCTAATGATTCTTTCGTCCCATTACCCTGCAACCAATGTGAATGACTAAATCCAGTCAGGTTAGACTTCTTACTACCCTGAAATGCACCAAGCCCATTTCCGTATCTAGGACTTCCTACAGCACTAAAAATGAACTGCCTTCCATTTTCTGCTATCCAACTCTTACCTATTCTTCAGAGCCAAATAAAGTTCTACTTCCTTCATGCTGTTCTTCAAAGCCAAACCAAGTTCTACTTCCTCCACACTATTCTTCAAGGCCAAATAAAGTTCCACTTCCTCCACGAAGGTTTCCCTGACTTCCTGAGGTTTTATTTTCTTCCCTCAATTACTACATCAGTACAGTGTGCCCACACCAACTCAGGACTTCATTTTGTATCTTTTTTGTTTCCCAAATATACTCATTCACTCAACAAATATATTTCAAGAGCCAAAAAACCCATTAAAATTGTGGAAGCTGGTCTAGAGGCTGAGGATACAGCTGTAAACAAAATGTATAGGCTTCCTCCATTGGGGGAGGGGAAAGAAAAGGCAAGAAATAAACATACTATCAGCTCTCCAGCAAAAACGTGTTTCAGAGAGAAACCAAGAGTGAGTTCAGCATGTTTAAAGAACAGAAAGAAGGATGGTACATAGTTGTGGGGAAAGGGGAGTAGTACAAGATAAAAATGTTGGATGATATCAACAAAATTTTGTATTATTTTTAAATTATTTCCCTCACAAATCTTGGACTAATGCTAAGCACAGTTGCATCATTTCAATACCTACCAGACCATTTACAGATGTAAATTAAGGCTGGACCAATACAGCTACCTCAAAAGAATGCCATTATCTAGCTAATTGAGGACACGGACATAATTAATATAAATAATTGGACCCAAAAGGATTGTATTAACTCCCTAGGTACACTGATAAAATAGGGTAAATAATTATCAAGCTCCTCCTCCTCAGACTATTGTTACATAAACAGTAGAAAAAACGATTATGGAAACATTCTGACAATAAATTGCCTGTGAAGTTAAGATCAGTTGCCAATTACATATCTCTGACAGAAAAAATTCAACTAACCAATTTAACCAAATATCATGAGCCAAATATTTCTGAGATAACTGCTGCTGCAAATAATTTCTACAGCCTTAGCCTGCCTTAAAATAGGCTACCGTAGATAGGGGGAACTATCCAAAACTTTGAAGGGATTTTTCTGGTTTACATAAAAAGGAATTTCTGATTTATATTACAAAGACTTGCTTCATAGTCTATATGTATGTGACTCTATAAAAGGAATGACTGACCTGCTGTACATCATTAACTCAAAATGCAAGGTTGCTCATTTCTCTGCCTAGTCAGGAGATATGCTGGGGGGGGGAAAAAAACAAGCAAGTAGAGAATCTGATTGCAGAGAAAGAGCGTGAGCAAGAGTGCAAAAGTTCCCCGCCTTGTAATAAATGTGACACTTTAAAATGAACTATTCTATCTGGATGTTTCTCTATAATTTGGGGTCTAGACTCTAGGCTATGCAGAAAAAATGTGCTGAATCCTCAATACAGATGTAGGTTAGGAAAAATCAAATTCCCACCTTGAGAGAGTGATCATATCAAAATGTGAAAATGGAGAGCTTCTGGGTACTCAAAATGCCTCTCACAATTCCATTGAGGCTGATAGCTCAACGCCTCCAGGAGGACTTCTCTGATTAAACTGTGTCATTCAAAATCTCCTGGAAAATTAGATGTCCAGGTTATATTCTATTATACACTGCTTTGCAATGATTCTCAATTGCTTAATCTTCCTACCTAGACTATCAATTTCTCAAGAGCAACAGTCTGACTTCATTCTACAAACATCCATTCCTGACCACCCCCACCCTTGCCCTAGAAGTTCCCAGCAGAGGGGGTCCCACATAGGGGTAGAAGATGTGTATGCTTACAGTTATTTTTTTTTTTTTTTTTTGAGACAGAGTTTCGCTCTTGTTACCCAGGCTGGAGTGCAATGGCGCGATCTTGGCTCACTGCAACCTCCGCCTCCTGGGTTCAAGCAATTCTCCTGCCTCAGCCTCCCGAGTAGCTGGGACTACAGGCGTGCACCACCATGCCTAGCTAATTTTTGTATTTTTAGTAGAGACAGGGTTTCACCATGTTGACCAGGATGGTCTCGATCTCTTGACCTCGTGATCTACCCACCTCGGCCTCCCAAAATGCTGGAATTATAGGCGTGAGCCACCATGCCCGGCCGCTTACAGTTATTAATAGAAACATACTTCAGGGGCAAGTCTTCCCAAAATTATCAAGGGGCTGATCCATCTCACTACTCCTCCTTATGGCCACTCAGCCATTGTACTCCATACCAGTTTCTCCACGCATCAGGCATACGGAATCCACTTAACTCAAGTACACTACTGCATATCAATCTGTCATGTTAACCGAGTCCACCAGACAAAAAAGTCCACCAGACAAAAGCCAAGAGAGCCAACTGTCCTGATAGCTCAGGGAAAGAGGAAACAACTTTCTGGTTTACCTGAATAACTCAAGAAGTAAAACAGGGCTTATAATGGAGAGTTAAGATTTACGGGCATTGTAATAATATGTTAATGCACGAAAAAGATTTGCCATGTTCTTACAGAAAAATACTCAAGGAAAACTACTTTGCCTTCAAAATGGTGATAATAATAATACTACTATTATATAGTAGTAATTACAGTTTACACAGTGCTTTCACGTTATTTTTGAGTTTCACGTAGCCTTATGAAACAAGATACACCCAATTATTCCCGTTACATAAACAAAGAAACCAAAGTTCAAAAAAGTAACATGAAACACACACAATAATGCAATCAACACAGCACCAAACCCAAGCTTAAGCTCACTGTCCAGACGCATTATTAAGTTCAGCACTCTTTCCGCGATCTCTTTGTACATTTTTTTTTTTCTGAAAAGTTTAAGTATGGCTATTGAATTGTATGACTCCTGGGACACATGGGAAGTTGTGCACTGTAAGTAGTTAGAAGAAAGGGACAATGTCTCTTTAACGCATTTCGTATTGCTTGAGTTCAGTCCTCCAAGTGTGCAGCTTGGTCAACAGTGTAGTTGATGCTGATGTCCAAGCTCACAGCTGAAAGAGATCTTCAGTACCTTTGCATTGTGGTTTATTTTTCTTAACCTTACATCTCTCATTCTGATGCATTTCCTCTCTGAAACTAAATTCCTACCACCAACTGGCAGAACATTTCAAAATAACAACGACCAAATCCCAAAGTCAGCCAGCTGGACGCACAGGCAGGGAAATGTTTGGGAATGGCTTCTCCAGGACAAGCGCAGATCCATCAAAGAGGTGATGTAATAACTCCCTGCTCATCATGTTGTGTCCTGCATGATTCGAGTCTGCACTCACTATCTTGCTCTCCTCTGAACAAAAGGTAATTCTGGCAAAGAGCAAGCTGGAGGAGAGAATACCACGCCCTCACATGCACTGTCCTTCACAAACAAAAGTGAGGCTGCTCCTCAAACTACTCTTTGTGTATTTTTTTTTTCAATATGATTTCCCTTTAGGTGATAAGGGATGTGCTCCTAGGGGGAAAAAAAGTCAATCAAATATTAATAAAGAGAATATTTCCCCAAGAAATCATATTTTACCCCAAAATTTGATTTTTATATTAACATTTTAGAGCTAGCTCATCATACCTTACCATCATTCTATTTTCTTTTTCTTTCTTTTTTTTTTTTTTTTGGAGAGGAATCAGAGTTTCACTCTTGTTGCCTAGGCTGGAGTGCAATGGTGCGATTTCAGCTCACTGCAACCCTCGCCTCCCAGGTTCGAGCAATTCTCATGCCTCAGCCTCCCACGTAGCTCGGGATTACAGGCAAGTGCCACCACACCCAGCTAATTTTGTATTTTTAGTAGAGCCTGGGTTTCACCATGTTGGTCAGGCTGATCTCGAACTCCTGACCTCAGGTGATCCACCTACCTCGGCCTCCCAAAGTGCTGGGATTACGGGTGTGAGCCACCGTGCCTGGTCCATCATTCTGATTTTCACTTGGCAATGGTAACCCCCCTCATCCCTAAAACTGACAAGGAATACATTAATAAATCAAAATGGGAGCCAGGGGCAGTGGCATAGCCTAAGGCGCTAAGCTAACCTTCCCCACTGTTACATAAATCTGAAAAACTCGCTCTCCTGTGGCTCTCTGTATATCACCAGGACAAGATTTAACTGAAGATGGTAAAGGTTAACTGTAAGTCATAAATTTTTCAACGCATAGCTACCTGGGTTCATTCATATCTCTAGGACTAGAATTGCACATATGTTAGCCCCTTCTCTTGAAGCGGAATATTCCCGATGTGCGGCAATGACAGCCAAGGAGGAAAAACAAACTTGGCCAAGTAACTGAGTAGATTCCCACATCCGATTCCATTATGTGAATGTTAAAATAAACGGTAACATAAAGAAGTCTTGAGTCTTAAACTACATTTTTTTTTTTTTTTTTTACCGGCGTCTGGGTTAAAGGATGTGACAGGCCCAAGGTTACAAAGTCATTGCCAGGGCCTCCACAGCCGCGTAGGAAATACTGCAGCCTCCGACTGCTATTTCATTTGCTGGTTAGGCTAGGATGCGGCATCTGATTGATCTCAATTGGAGGAGATAGGAACTCTTTATTCAAAAGGACACTGAAATAGGTCAGCAGATATTACTCAAAACAGATCCAGGCTACCTTAAATCCAGAGACATAGGCAGGGTTAAATAGAAGGGTGAGTTTTGGAAAAAGTCACTTGACACAAAGCCTGGCTGGCCCGGGAAAGCTAAAAAACCTGGCCTGCCAATCAACAAAATGAAGTGATATAAAAAGAAGTTTCGATCTGTCTGTGTATGTGTGTGTGTTTAAATGAAAAGTATTTTAACAGACTGTTAATAATAAAGCTCTCTCTCACATACGTAAAACATCCTTACTGCTGCAGCTTCTCAAAGAAATCCTAAGAGCATCCCAGCCGGTCTTAGGCATCGAGACAGACACGGATGCGCTTTTGCAGCTATGCTTCTAGTTCTCCCCAACCCCACTACCACCTTTCCCCCACTTCCTGCCCCACCACCACTGTCCGAAAAGTCCTGTCTTGCTCTGCTGCACTTTTCCAGGTGCAGCGCCTGGCTTCCGAGGAGCTGGGGAAGAGGCCTGGAGGAGCAAGTGTGGGAGGCGGGAGAGCGGCCTGGGGCCACGTCCTGGAATCCTCTCCCCCAGGAGTGCGCCGAGCCCCGCCGGCTGCAGGGGAGCCCCGCTGGCAGCAGGGTAACCCGTGACAGTCCTCCCCGCGCTCCCTCAGCAGAGATGCCCCGCAGGCTCGCCTGCTCCAGGCGCTACCTCCCCCGCGCGGGGGACTTGCCACGCTTTAGGTCTTTCCAGAAACGGGCGGTCTGCTCCTGTCCCGAAAATGGAGATGGGGAGAGGGGCTCCGCGACCCCCAGCCCAGATACCCGCACCCTTCCTTCCCGCCGCCCCCGCCGGCCCCCGCCGTCCGCCGCTCTCACCTCGGCCCGCGCCCGCGCTGGTGGCGGTGGAGTTCCCGCAGCCCATCGCGCCGCTGGCCGGGGAAGCCGCGCTCCAGAGCTCTCAGCCGCGGGTCCTGGGGGCGGAGACCCAGACGGAGGGCGGTGCGTCCCGAGCAGGAGGCTGACTGGGCTGCTCTGGGCTGAGGACTGAGTGGAGGCCGCCCCCCTCCCGCCGCCGGGGGGCGCCGGCCTGGGCGCGGCTGGCTGCGGGCTGCGGGGCGGAAACCACCCGGCACCCCTCGCCCCCGCCCCGCCCCCTCCCGGGGACCCGCCAGACCCACCCGTCGCCCCGGCAACCGCAGCGCCGGCCAATCCCTACCTTCCTGCGCGCTTCGCGGTCGGCCATTGGCCGTCGTTACGAGGGGCGGGAGTTTAAACCGGGCTCGGGGCGAGGGCGTGGCCGGCGCGGGTGGGGCGGGGGTGCCCACTTGCCCACCCTCCGCATCCTCCTTGCCTTTGCTTTGCTTTTCTTCCCTCACTTCCCCTCCCTGCCCCAGGATGTGGGGGAGGAGAGGAAGTAGCAGGGGGGCTCCTGTTTTCCTCACAGTGGACGCCCAATAAATGCTATTGAGTGAATGATGTTCAGGTCTGAAGTCAAAACCGAAATCCCCCTGCTGCTTTAACGGAAGGCCAACGCAGCTGTTTCCCATCCGCACTGCCTTGCAAAGAAAGTAAGTTCTTCCCCAGACTGGTCATATTAACCTATTCCTCTTTAAAACAAATATCTGCCACGATTTCTATAACTTGGATTCAGGACCTCCTCTCTGATAAATGAGAGAATTGTGGATAGACACGGTGCTGTCCGTTTCAACCTGATAGTTGGACCAGTGTTATTGGAGTCAGACTGGGTGATAGTCTTTGTTCTGCCCCTTGATAGCTGTGTGAACCTCAGGAAAGTAACTTAACCCATCGGTACATCCATTGTTTCACCTGTAAAATGACAATAACTTAGGTACATATAAAGTACCTAACAAAGTTCCCTATCCTCAGTAAATATCAGCTATTATCATTATTATTATTAACTCTACAAGAAGTGACTACAAATTCCTTAAAGGGAAAGACTCTCTGATTTTTCATCGCATCCTCCTGGCTTGTAATACAGACTCAATAAATGTTTTGTGAGGTGAATGCAAGCCAGGAATTAAAGATCCATTTTAAATTCACTTAATATTTGTAGGGAGCCTAGCCTGTGCCAAGTCCTTCGTTAAGTTCCAGTGATACAGACATGTGGGAGCCAGTCTAACCAGGCAGATGGGTTATAATAAATTAATTACAATATAGCCGGGATGTTAACAGAGGAAACAGGTGCTATAGAGTCCCAGAGGATGCTGGGATGCTGGTTAAAAGACTTTCCTGAAACCATACTGTTGTGTTTAGATAAAAATTTGAACCAGAATCAAGGACTTGGCAGTTTTGAACATGACCTTTGAGGTTCTGTCATTCAGGATGCAAAATACACAGCATTCTCCATTTGCAAATTAGCTATGCTAGCCATGTGCTGAGAGGATAATTAATTCGTGGATAAAGGCATTTTTGAGTTCACTTCTAGAAGTACTGCTTCTCTACTTTGGTCTGCGCTGTCTTAGTTCAGTGTCCATCCTCATACAAATCCAGAATTGGAGAAAAGGGGACTATCAAGTAGCCAAAAGATATACTCCTGCTTATTTCTGTGCTGACGCTAGACACCAGCCCTAGGACACTTGTAAGAGGCAAAAAACGGACCTTGACACCTAGAAACTGGCCTAGAAGTTGTGACACTCACAGCTGAGCCTTTGCATTCTCCTGTTAATCACAGTTGTACAGAACACCAGTATTGCACAAGGCCAGTCTATAAATTATGAAATGTGACAAAAAACAAGCCTACTCAGTAATCTTGTCTAAGTGCTGACAAAACAAGGTTATTGTGCAAACCCCCAAAACACCAAAATCTCCCCCTCCTGTCTGATATGAATGACTGCTGCTGCTTTACCAGTTATGGTTTTAGCCCTGTTCTAGTCTTCCTGCCTTAGAGATGAGGTTCATTAAGAATCTTCAACCATAGAATTGTCCCTGCTTCCTGACAATATCCAATGTAGAAAAAAAAAATCCTGCTCCCTTAAATCCCAACCAAAATCACCTATTATGAACCTAAATCCTGTAAGTTCTTTTCTAACACTCAACTTACTGAGATAACTCATGGTTCCTCATGGTGTGCATTCTGCCTTATAATGTTATAGATTATGTTATTTATCAATTATTTCAACAAGCTCTATTAAATATCACCTTAACAGCTCCAGCCATAAGAAATTACCTGTTGGGTACAATGTACATGATTTGGGTGATGGTTACACTAAAAGTCCAGACTTCACCACCACCCAATATATCCGTGTAGCAAAAATGCACTTGTACCCCCAATCTATTTTTTTTTTAATTTTAAAGTGCCAGCCACTCTTCTAAATGTTTGAGATACAGCAATGAACAAGACAGAGAGGAAAAATCAAGCGGAATTTTTGAGATACAGCAATGAACAAGACAGAGAGGAAAAATCAAAATCACATCAAAACAAATACAATGAGATAATATTAGATACTCTTAAGTGCAATGAGGAAAAATAAGTGACTGGAATAGAAGACTATGGGTAGAGGAAGAGTTGCTATTGTTGATATAAGGTTGGTGCAAAAGTAATCATGGTTTTTGTTTGCAATTACTTTTAATGGCAAAAACCGTAATTACTTTTGCACTAACCTAGCAGGAGGGTTACAGAGGTCCTCTGAAGAGAGGATATTTTCATGGAGGTCTGGTTGAGGTAAAGAAATCAGACATGAGAAGATCCAAGGGAAGAGGATTCCAGGCAAAGACAATGACAAGAGCAGGAGCCCCGAGGCAGGAATATGTTGGGTATGTTTCATAAACAGGAAAAAAAAGACCAGAATTCAAAGGCCCATCTGTGGAGCAGAGATGGGGAGGGTGGGGATTTCAGAGAAGGAGATCAGAACATACACCTTGGAAAGGAGTTAATGTTTTATTCAAAGGGCAAACAAGGTCATTTGATGAGACAGAGTATGAAAAGTTCCTAGTAAAATGTCAGGCATAAATACCCAATAAGTACCCAATAAATGTTAGTACCGTTCCTAATGTAGAGTGAAACAAGTCTAGTACCTCCTTTTTTCTTTTTAGGAATTTTATTTTACTTTATAGACAACAGTTAATTGCATGTGGATGTTTTTAAAACAATGAGTCAAAAGAAAATTATTAATACATGCCTCATTTCCTGAGTGGTCAATTTTAGCTTCTTTCTCTGTGCCAGTCAGATCACACCACTTAGCTGTTGTTTTCATTCTTCTAACCAGAACTGATCTGGTATGAAGGAGAGAGAAGAGGTGTATGAGTGAAATTACTCTGACAAGAAAAAGAAAGCAAGAGGTAGGAGAATATAAAGCTGAGTAAGTCTAAGTTTTCATGATTTTCTTCCCGTAAAGAACTCCCCACAAAAAGTTTGGCAGCCTAGATTTTCTTTTTGCTTTTCTCGTTTTCCCTGTTGACATGCTCCAGCTGCAATGACCCGAGAAGAACATGTGGAGATGTTGGCTCTTCCATCAACCTGCACCCCTAAGTCACTGCATGGCTCGGGGCAGAGGACCTCACCCACACCCACACTTAACCTGCAACATGAATGAGAAAGAAACATTTGTGATCTGTAAGCCACCTGAGATGTTAGGGTTGTGTTATCATCACATACCATATTTTAGCATAGCATAGTATAACATAGCACAGTATAGCATAGCATACCATAGCACAGGTGCAGCAACTAACTGTGTCTGCTACAGTATACATTTCAAAATATATGGGCCTACAACTGATAATAATGTTTTCTTGTGGTGATTGTAATCTCTGTTATAAATCTGTGGATGTACCCCCTTTTGCCTTCCCATAGTGTTTATTTGTATTTTTTCCTTCTTGATTAGTCTTGCTATAGATTTTTTCATTTTATTGGAGTTTTCAGAGTCCGCTTTTATTATTTTTTTACCATCTCCCTCTTTTATCTGTTTTGTTTTCAATTTCATTTATTCCCAGTCCTTGCTTTTTTTTATTTTCTTCTCTTCTTTGGGTTTACCCTGATATTATTTTTTTACAACTCCTTGAGTTAAATACCAAGTTCATTTAAATCTTTTTTTTTTCTTCTGAATATTGCTTAAATTGCATTGGATAGTTTGGATATTTATTATTTTCATTGTCCTTCAGTTTTAAATTCCTTATAATTTTCATTGCCTATTAACCCATGAATTATCTAGAACTTTTAAGTTTCAAAGTAAATTTAGTTTTCAAATACATTAATAGTTTTACTCTTGATTTTTAAGTTATTTTGGAGAGAGCTATTGTGAAAGCGATTCTTTAAAATGCATTGGGACTTCCTTTGTTATTCTCCTTATGTTTAATATTTGAAGATGATTCAAAACACTTTCTCATAGCATATGCTACTTATTCAGTCCATAAATAACATATTTTTATAGACAGCATTGAATATATGTATTTATATCTCTGTGTTTAGACTGTTAGTTCCTTGATGTTAGAGGTAATGTCCTGCACTTTTTATTTCCTTACCGCACTACAATAGCACATAAAAGGTCTGTGTATGAGTGCAAATGTGGGAAGGAAGACAGAGAGAGAGAAGGAAGGAGAAACACAGAGAGACAGAGAGGGAGAGAGTCATTATAAAAAGACTTTTTTTGTTGTTTGTTTTTAAGACGAAGTCCTGCTCTGTCACCGGGCTGGAGTACAGTGGTGCGATCTTGGCTCACTGCAACTTCTGCCTCCTGGGTTCAAGCGATTCTCCTGCCTCAGCCTCCTGAGTAGTTACTCAGGCACACGCCAACATGCCTAGCTAATTTTTGTATTTTTAGTAGAGACGGGGTTTCACCATGTTGACCAGGATGGTCTCGATCTCTTGACCTCGTGATCCACCCACCTCAGCCTCCCAAAGTACTGGGATTACAGGCGTGAGCCACCCTGCCCAGCAAGATTTTTTGTTTTAGCTTCAATGTTGCTAACAAACCACAATACAATATTAAAATTGTATTATTAATCCTAGGGCTGGATTTCAAGATAATTCACATAATCTTTCTGAAAATAATAATAATGAAAATATTTTGAGTATTCACCATGGATCAGGCCCAATGCTAACTACTTTGCATGTATTTTCTCATTTAATCCTCATGAAAACCCAAAGAGTAGGTTCTATCATTATAGTTACTTTATAGATAGAGAAACAGAACCACGGGCTCACTCAACTTCCTTTTACTATCTGGTCAAGTGAAACTATGTTTTCCTGAGACCTAAATGTACTCTCTCACCCTCATGTCAGATATTTTTCTCATCATTATGAAGAGAGCAGAAAATGTCATTCTTCACTAGAGGCAGAAAGTTATTCCACATTTGGGTGAATGAATGAATGAATGCTACACTCACCATTTAATATTGTATTGTGGTTTGTTAGCAACATTGTAGCAGTATCTGACATACCATCTTAATACTTAGGAAGCACTATTTATAAGGCAATGTGCTGTGTGCTACAGAATTTTTGAAAAAGAGTTACATCTGTTGAGTGGCTTCAAGGAATCTCTCCTTACATTCAGTAAGGGAAAAATGACATGTATGACACAAGCAACCATAAAACAGTCTGTGATGCATGCATTAAGATGGTATTTTAGCTGCTGTTACAATATTGCTAACAAACCATCCCAATATTCAGTAACTTACAATAACAAGCATTTATTCTTATGCTCACAGATCTGCAGGCGGATCAACTGTGGGCCAATTCATCTGGGCTGGGCTCAGCTGGGTGGCTCTGCTTTGGACTGAGGTTGGCTGGGCTTGGATCCTAGCTCTGAGTTGTTTGTTCTGGGACTGAAGAGGCGGTGGCTACGCAGGGCATGTTCTTCTCATGTTGGATCACCAGAATGCAAAATCCAAGCCAAACTGTGACAACATATTTAAGGCTCTTATTACATCTGCTAATGTTTCATTGACCAAAGCAAGTGACTTGGCCAAGCCTAACATCATTGGTGCAGGGAATTGTACTTTTTCCACAGTGAAAGAGGGGAAGGAGTAAATGTTTATTGAATAATAATTCAAATTATCACAGAGGAATACAAAGTGCTTTAGGACAGAGGTTAGCAAACTATGGCCTGCAGGCAAATTTGACCCACCACTTGTTTTTGAAAATAATGTTTTATTGGAAACCAGCTACATCTGCTCATTTACATACTATCTATTTCTGCTTCTGTATTACAGCAGCAGAGTTGAGTAGCTGCAACAGTCACTGAATGGCCAACAAAACCAAAAATATTCACTATCTGGCCCTTTACAGAAAAGTTTGCTGATCCTGCTTAAGGAAATACAAGAAGGAAACAGTCTGTCAACACAGAGGTTCCACACCCATGCACATGCACCCTAAGGACAGCCTATCCCTGCTACTCTCCAGACCCTCTTCCAACACATTTAGCAGGGGAAAGAGACATGCAAACATTTATTTTCCTGCTGACATGAATTATGTCATCCTGTCTTAAAAGACAAAAATGACTCTAGTTTGGGATTTTAATAACATAGGTGTCCTCCATTATGTATCAGTCAGGATACTGGAGATGCAAACAGAAACTGACTCTGGTTAACTCCTTTCCAAGCCTGTTGGGTGGTTCACAGACTTGATAGGAAGGTTGGGAAACCAGACCTGGGATGCCATCAGAAAGCCAGAGAAGCTGAGCGAAGGGAACACGCACCCAGCATGCAACGTGCCTGTCCCCCCAGTGCCACACTACTGCCACTGTGTCTACCCCATGCTGCTGCTGTCACAAACCTAACCCCACCTTCACTTAACCATGTGCCTCTCTCTCAAGGTTCAGAATCCCAGAAGGAAAGGTCCCAGGTCAAATGCTGTATGGGGTCAGAGAGAGTTGCTGTCCTCCTTTCAGTTGAGAGAGGGATGGAGGAGCTCTGCCTCCCATTGTGACATAAACACTAACCCCAACAAGTTTTTCCAGAAGTTGCGAGAAGCTTCATTTTCTGAGTAGTTTTAAAAGGCAGTTATTCAATCCTATGTGTATAACATCTAATCTAAGAACATTGATTGCAACGCTTTTATTTGCAAATGAGGAAAACAGAAGCCCAAACAGGCCTGGCTCACAGTTCTTTTATGAGTTCTCAGAGCAAGAACTTAAACTCATGGCTTATTGTTTCTTGTCCAGATCTCTGGATGGTTCTGCCCCTTTCATCTTGAAAGAGAGAACAGAGCAATGTCACTTCCTGCCTGTCCTCCTCCCTTGCAGATAGTATTCTTCCTTTGGGAGAATGAGAGGTTGAGGTTTGTGGATGGATCTTTGGGCCTCAACTAACCACCAGACTTGAGAGGCAGCTTTGGCCCTGGAAACGTAGAGAGCTGGCTGAGGGGTCCAGAGGACCTGGCTGGAGAGGCAGGTACTTAGCCGGCAGCACCCGCCATAGGTAAGAAAGAAGGACATTCGTGGTTTTCTCCCCGGCTCCTGGCTGCAAGCACATCTCCCTGGAGCTGAAGCTTGTCCTCAGTGGCTGCCCTGTTCCCCACCTGACCCCACACTGATCCCTGGCTTCCAAGGCACTGAGACCTCTCTGGTTCCCTGGTTCCCTCCCTTTCTCCCTCAGGTCAGCCAAGCGCTCACCAGAGCTTCTAAAAGAGACTTTACTAGGAAACCAGAAGACAACAGCACCCACAGTGCTAAGCCTTCAGCACAGAGAAGGGTAAATTTGCACAGCTACTAACTAACTAGACTAGATTACCAGGCACCAAAAAATGCCTGTTCCCAGGCAGCAGCCAATTTGTCCCTGCTCTTCCTCTGAAAGCCTCTCTGCTTGGCAGGAGTAGCCCAAACAGGAAGCCCAGCTCCTTCCACAGTCCTGAGCCAGCAGATGGGCATGCCCAGGAGACTTCTTCTATGTCCCCCCTCCTGCCTACCAACTCACTGACTCTTTGGATAAAATGTGGTATAGGCAAAGCAAAGCAGAAATGGATTGGCTTATGTAACTGAAAAGTACAGAAGCAAGGATGCCTTCTGTTGTGCTTGGACAAGATATGAAAGCCATCGGGACTTGGTTTCACTCCATTTGTAGGCTCAGCCTCACTCTCAGGTTCCACGTGGCACCTCCTGGTAGCATCAGGCCCTCACCTTATGGTGGTGGTAAGACAGCCACAGCAGCTCTTTATGTGATCTGAAGTTCAAGGCCAACAGGAAAGACCATGCCATCAGTTCTGCTAGTCCCTGCTAAATACCTGACAGTGCTTCTGATTGAGCCTGATTTCCTTACATGCTCAAACCTGAACCAGTCACTGAGGATGAGAGGATGTGGCAGTTTGGCCAGGCTTGCTCCATTAGCCTTCCCCCCAGACTTCCTGGACTAAGAATGAGGCAGGGAAGAGCAGCATCCAAGCAGGCACTCTTTCTCTTTCCATGCCTTGCACTCAAGAGTGGCTTTCAGAATATAAACTGACCAAATCACCACCCTCTCCTTTTCCTTGGACTCTCCAATAGCTTCCCATTGCTCTTTTGATAAGAATACAAGTCCTTCACTGGGCCTACAAACCCCTGCTGGGTCCTACTTCTACAGTCCATTCATCACCTTCTTTCAGCTCCTGTACTGCTGGGCCCTTCCCACCAATGGGCCTCTGCACAAGCTGTTCCCTCTGCCTTGAACACCCTTCCCTCTCCTCTTTGCCTAATTAATTCCTGCTTAGCCTTCAGGCTTTACTTAAGTGTTGCTTCTTCACAGAGCCTTGTCTGACCTCCCTGATGAGGTTAAATTTTCCTATTAGAGATCCTGTTGGTCCTCAAAGCAGTTGTCACAGTTGCACTTTTTAAGTTCATGTATGATTCTGAAATGTGCTTCTCTCTCTCCCTCTGGACTATCCCTCATTAGGGCAGAGATCAGGCCTGATTTTACTTCATTGTTGTTTGTCAACCTCAGATAATCAAAAGGGCCAGAAATCTGGTTTGTTTGTTGATTTTTTTATTTTTAGAGACAGGGTCTCACTCTGTCACCCAGGTTAAAGTGCAATGGCACAATCACAGCTCACTGCAGCCTCAGTTTTGACCTAGGATCCTCCCATGTCAGCCTCCCAAGTAGCAAGGACTACAGGTGTGTACCACCATGCCTGGATAATTTTTTTTTTTCACTTTTTGTAGAGACGAAGGTCTCACTATGTTGTCCAGGTTGGTCTCGAATTCCTGGCCTCAAGTGATCCTCCCACTTCAGCCCCCTAAAGTGCTGGGATTCCAGGCATGAGCCACCATGCCCAGCCAGAAGCTAGTTTGAAGAGAGTTTAATTCAAGTGCAAAAGTTGAAGACATCTGCTTGGGAAGCACAGATTCCAAAGAATGGAAGTCAGTGTTCTGAAGTGTAGAAGTTTGGGATGGTTTACATAGACAAGGTTTAGGGAAGCTTAGCAGAATTTCAACATTTTTCTATATAAGGCCAAATGCAGAGTTACAATGATCTGATTAGTCAAGGTGGTCTTTTCCTTTCAGGAAAGGTAACATTCCACACTGAAGCTGTAACAGTCATGGGCTCTTTTGTACCATCTGGTCTGAATTAGGTACAAGAGAAAAATGGAGGAGCTTTATCTACAACAAAGATCAGTGATTGGAAGGGAAGAAGTTCTGGTCTCCGTTCTCTTCTAATCATTTACAGAACAAGAACAATGCAGAAGAGAGTTAATCTATAATCTAAGAAGCATAAGTTGCAAACATGCTACATGATTCAGTTTTCAGGGTTTAACTTCTCCCTTGGCAAAGTAAATTTAGAGGGTCCTGAAATTTTTTTCTTTCACAATTACAACACCTTCATTGTCTACGTGTATTGGCAATTCACAGAGATCAGTCAAACCTTTATACTAGGATCTCAAAAATGTGGCGAACACAGCCAGAACATCAATATCATGTCCAGGTTTAGTTGCTAATTGACCTATCAAATGGCCTTGTTGCCATGACTAACTAAACAATATACATGAATGGTTAAGATTAAATTGCTTGGAAAAGAGGGAGGAAACTGGAAGGTGAAAAGGAGACATTTAATCATTATCTAAAGCAAAAGGAATTTGGACTCCTGCACCTGGAACCTGGACTCAAAAGGGATTTCTAAAGGAAATGATTTTCAAATCCAGTCCCCTTTAATAGAGAAGAATCTGCCAGGATTCAGAGAGATAATGAGGACATCATTTTCTGACTTTAAATGCTACAACAGATGTTTAAAAAAAAAGATTAATTAAACTACTACAGCATTTTGTAGCTTGAAGATCTTCAAGTGTGATTTTAGATAGTGTATCGGCTGGAAATGCCCTAGATTGAGGCTGCATTCTGAATCCCTGTTTCTTGCGGACTCAATCCACCCACGTTGTTTCTCCAGCTTCACCCACAACTGGCTGCTGCTAACCCCACCATGAATCAGACTTCTCCCTGCGATGCTTTGTTTAATTCAGCAGAAATTTCATTTTCTAAATGTCTTAGTGATGACCCTGGTGAACACTCACATTATGTTTAATATAGAACAGGGCAGGAAATTGAAGGCTTAGGATGTTGGAGCCAGACAGACATGGAGTCAACTCCCAACCCTGCCATTTATAGCTAAATAACCTAAAGCCTCCTGACCTCTTTAAGCCCTGGGGGATGGACATAGTCTATACAGCAGACAGAACGCAGACTCTGCAGCTGTAGTGCCTGGGTCCAAATCCTAACTTCACTTAAGCCCAGGGCTGGAGAATCTATACAGCAGACAGAATGCAGACTGCAGCCATGATGGTGCCTGGGTCCAAATCCTAACTTCACCACCACTTACAAGCAAGTTACTGAATCACTGTATATCTGTTTCTTTTTCTTTTCTTTTTTTTTCTCTCTCTCTCTTCTCGCTTTCTTTCTTCTTCCTTCCCTCCTTCCTTCCTTTCTCTCTCCTTGCTCCTTCCCTTCGTCTCCTTCCTTCCTTCTTTCATTCCTCCCTTCCTTCTTCTTAAGACAGGGTCTCCCTGTTGCCCAGGCTGGAGTGTGGTGGCACCATCCCAGCTCACTGCAGTATCAACCTCCTATGCTCAAGCCATCCTCCCACCTCAGTTTCCTGAGGAGCTGGGACTACAGGCATGCACCACCACATCTGGCTAATTTTTGTGTTTTCATATAGATGGGGGTCTCACTATATTGCCCAGACTGTTCTCAAACTCCTGGGCTCAAGCAGTCCTCCCACCTCAACTTCCCAAAATGCTGGGATTATAGGTGAGAGCCACTGCTCCCAGCCTCTGTTTCTTTACTTGTAAAAAAGGAAAAGAATAACATGATCATCTCTTAGGATTTGCAAGGAATTGGTTGCAGGAACCACACCCAGCCATTCCCCATGTATCTAAATCCACACACACTCAAGTCCTACAGCCAGCTCTGCAGAATCTGCTCATATGAGTTCGTATCCCTTGAATACCGTATTTTCCATTGGGGCTTGGTCAAAAACAATTCACTTATCAGTGGACCTGAGCAGTTCAAGCCTGTGTTGTTCAGGGTCATAAAAAAGGTTGATATAAGAATTAAATGGGTTAATATAAGCAAATCACTTCGGTCTCCAGCACGTTAGGCACCATGTGACAGTTTGATTTTAGCAGTAGTAGTATTCATGTTATTGTCATTATCATCTAAGTTTTGTATGGGAATTAAACGAGATCATAAAGCACTTCACAAACAGTAAGGATCCAATCAATGGTAGTTATTACATATGCACAGCTTCAGAAAACATGAAAGCAGAGGATGCTTATTCTCATTTATTTAACAATAAATATTTTTAGTGAGTCATTATAAAATGCTGGATTCTGTGCCAGCTGCCAACCATAGGGGAGATGCAGATGGGAGGCCAATCCTCAACAAACCCTCAGCCGGGCAGAGAAACAAAATGTGCGTGAAGAAGTTTCAGACTCTGATCCAGGTTTACATTGGATTCAACGGAGGTCCATGGGACAGGTAGGTGGCCAGGCTGTTAACATCATGGAGGGATCCCTAAAGGAAGCAACGCTTGAGCTGAGTGTTTAAATATGAGTAGTGCTAGTCAGATGGAGAAAACAAGGAAGGCATTCAGGAGAGGAAGCAGCCACGCCCCACACTGATGCCAAGCACTTTTTGTGTCGTAACATGTCTGATCATATCATTCTACTTTACGTCCGATCTTGGCTTCCCAAGAAGATAAAAGCGGAGCTTTCTAGCAGACATTCAAAGCTTTGTCCCAGCCCGACCCTAACTTCTGGCCTTGTCCCAGCCCGATACATCTCTGGCCATTCTTCATCATGAGCATCGCCACATGGGCTCCCACCACCATACCTTTGCTCATGGAGGTGCTCCCACCAGGTACACTTTCCTCTCCTCCTGCACCCAGCACCTTCATGCTCCACCTTCAAGGCCCATCAAATGCTGCCTTTTGGACAAGGCTTCCATATGCGTGGGAAGAACTACTTTCTCTTCCCTCCATACCTGAGGGATATTCCTTACCACATCGCATCATTATATCTTGTTTAGATCCCCCCATACCCCATCAACTAAAATATAAACTCCATAAGATCAGAGTTTTGACTTTGCATTCCCAGAACCCAGCCAAACATGTGATAAGCATGGGTAACCTCCCATCGACTTGAGCTTTTATTTTTCTGATAGATGCTGAGCAAATGTTCATTGAGTCAGGAAGTCAGTACAAGTAGAGCTTGTTTGAGGAAGGAGTCCATAAACCAGATCAGAGATTGTTCAAAGCAATTTTGTGCAGCACTTTCTGACTTCCTCTCTCCTTAGTTTCCTGAGCACAGGCTTTTGAAATGTACAGCCAATAAGAAAAAAGTAATTGGAACAAATTACACCTTTGGAGTCCCACATCCCCTTGAAACACATAGCCCTGGTATTTGGGCTTCTCTTGCCATCCAGTGAGCACTCATTGGCCATTAGAGATTGTGACCTAGATTTCCCTGCACAATAAATCAGAAGTAATTTCTACCTATAGGCACAGAATGAAATTCTTATCCTGCATTCCTTGCCAGGGACATACATGAGATCAATTTGGCTCTGCTACTAGAAGTAGGGACTTGGCCCTCAGCTCCCCACAGTGAATGGTGCTAAGAGCTTCTTCAATGTCACTAGGAATGAACCACACCTACTAGGAGAAGGCCTATGACAGCAAAAGTAGGAGAAGGCCAAGCAATAGCTCCACATTACAAAGCCCTAGAGGGCACCATTCACATTTTACATGTCACCCCAGGAATACATGGAGTACAGTGAAAATGTACCCCTTGGATTTATGTAACACAGAAACACTGGTCTGATGAAACTGGTTCAGTAGTTCTCAGCTTTTAGTAAGCATCAGAATTAGATGAGTTTGTTAATAAAAGTGCATTCCTAGGCCTCAGCCACAGAGAGTCACATTTAGTAAGTTTGATACGGGCCTACGAATCTGCATCTTAAATTAGGACACCCACCAGGTGATACAGATGCAAGTCTCCTTGGGGTCATTTGCTGATGAACATTGACTGAGGAAGTACATTGTTATGGGAACACTATGATAGTGCCTAATATTTTCTTCTCCCACCCTCCCCAGTCTAACTTTAAATTGCTATGCATTTGAAATCAGCAAACTTTTCTTTTCTCTCATTTGCCATGTAGTATTAGTCCATTTTCATGCTGCTGATAAAGACATACCTGCTGATAAAGACTGGGAAATTTACAAAAGAAACAGGTTTAATGGACTCACAGTTTCACGTGGCTGGGGAGGCAGAAGGTGAAAGGCATATCTCACATAGTGGCAGACAAGAGAAGAGAGCTTGTGCAGGGAAACTCTCCTTTAGAAAACCATCGGACCTTGTGAGACTTGTTCACTATCATGAGAATAGCATGGAAAAGACCCCGCCCCATGATTCAATTATCTCCCAATGGATCTCTCCCACAACACGTGGAAATTATGAGAGCTGCAATTCAAGATGAGATTTGAGTGGGGACACAGCAAAACCATATCACCACGTCACTAGGCTTAGGCTGTTGGGGTAGTCACATAATGTGGCCATGCTCATAACAAACTGAGATGGGCATTACCAACCCCATACCACATGTGAAAGTACCCATATGTAATTTTGCTGCAAGTAAGTAACCCTCTGCCTGCAACTCCATCCTCTGCTACCAAAATACCAACACTTTTACCACTTTCCTCTCCTGCAGGGAGCATTGGGGTTTATCTCTTCTCTGGCTTTAGGACTATGAATATCTCCCATCATTACAGAAACAAATTCTATGTGGTTCCTTTCCCCACTGCTCTTTCTGGCTGTCCTCACTTCCCCAGGGTACAGGTCACCTCTGGTCTCTCTGCAGTCTTTCTAGGTGTATGCAGCATGAGCAGTTGTTGAGCTCCCTCTGAGACCACCAGCCTCAGGACTCACCACCTCAAAGGTGGGGGAGAGACAAGCACAATCTCTCCTGTTCCCAATAGTGTGGGGTATTGCTGCTTGATGTCATAATTGATATACTGGTGACAGCAGTGCCCAGATCTGGTTTTTGCCTGCCCAGCATTTCTTCCCCTTTTCTCTTGTCACACACACACCTGACTTTTTTGGGGGGTAACCGTCCACCTCCCACTCATTGTGGTTTTGCTGGGACTTTGAGCCATGATAGCGCACCAAGCAAAAGGAATGTTTGAAGGGTATGCTGTCATCCAAACTAGGCCAATCCAACTCTCCCCCAAGAATCTGCACCTTGAACAGAGGGACACAAGGCTGGAAAGTGGTTGGAGCTGTCATCCTGGTAACAGTGCCCGAAAGGGCCTGTTCATGGCATCTCCAAGGCTTTCCTACTTGTTTCTTTCCAGAGACATCCTTTGATTTTGTAAAGCTATATAGTTTTCTTTCAATATATGCCATTTTCTTTAGGTTAACTTGAGTTGGTTTTTAACTGTAACCAAAGAAATGTAACTGCTACAGTGACTAATAAATATATTATTAATTAATGAATGCTTCTTCAGAAACCAACCTAGAAGTACAAACTAAACTATGCAGTTTTCTCAAAGTTATCATAATTATAATATACATTCTCATGCAGTTTAAGTTTTTAAAGTGATAGTTTCCAAAATGGGATAGTTCCATGGCTGATAAAAATCAAACTGAAATCTCTGAGGGTGTTCTTTGAAAGTACTCAGCTTCTATTCCAGTTGTTCCTGTATATAGATGGCAAAAAAGAATTTTGCTTAAAAGGAGGTCTTTTGAGTTTTGGTCGAGTTTTTTTTTTTTATTTTAGAAAATATAATGCAAAATTTTTAAAAAGCTTTATTTTCATTCCTTGGGAACACATCACTTCCACTATTTGTCACATGCTGGGGAGATGGTCAGGTTGGAGGTGCAGGTCGCTCTCTAAGCTAAGGAATTTAAAAGATCCAGTATTCTCATACCCCCTCCCCCATACTATTCATAATCTTTCCTAAAGGAGAAAACGGACTCTAACTTATATTGCTTTAATTAGTGTTCTTGGCAAGTCTTAATTTGACCGGCCAAGATTCATCCTGTAGAAAAACATGTTTCACTGCTGGTAGATGACAAGCCGCCTAGTGCAGGGGGAGCCCAGAGAAGCTCCTTGGCAGGCTTATTGACTTGTAATTGTTTCCTGGAAAACCATTCAAAATCCTCACCAATGGCTTTAAATAGCTCTTTTCAAAAATGAAGTCTTTATCCCTTGGCAGAAAAAAATAGTTAAGGCAATTCATGGGAACCCAAGTTCAAGGTAAAGGTTATTTTGATAGAAGAACATGCTTTCAGCTTTAAAAAAATTATTTAATTTTAACTACTTTGCCATTATTTATCTATTTATCTGTGAACATCAGGCATTTATTCTGGGCTCTGCATGCAGACCTGTGAGTACCATGTTTAGATTGCCTCACTCTGACATTCTCTCAATAGAACGTAGCCCTATTCTTATGATAAATTCCATCTATTATCTTCCATACTTGCCACAGTTGCCAAGGAAACTTTTCTTCCTTGTGTGTACAGTAGACTTTTGTTGTGTCTTTAAAAAAATCTCTTTGGGAGCAATTGTGTCTCAAATTTCTTGTTTTTATTAGGCAACAGGAGAAAGAAAACATAGTTTCTAATCTTCAGTGAGGAAAAGATTCAGCCAAGCATGGAAATGGTTTATTTTAAAACATGTTTTGTCACATGAGCTAAGACAGTGGTTTTGAAATACTAGTTCATACACTGGCTTACATCTGAAATCATGGCGAAGCCTCTTCAAAAGCGTAAATCCCTAGTTCTGGCCTAATCCACTAAATCAGAATCATTTGAATGAAAAACATGTGCCCATTTCAAAGAATAAAGTGGAGCTAGATGTGCTACAGTAAAAGGTATCTGAGATACCGTGGTCTGGAAAAGCAAGTTACAGAAAAGTAAATATGGAATAATCATATTTATGAAAAAAACAAATGAAAATGCATATGATTGTATTATGTACCAACATTTTTGGAAGGCAAGACACAATAATATATTAACAGTGGGGTTATTCTAGTAAGTGCAGAGTGGAGGAGGGGTCATTTATCTTCCACTTTTCACCCTTTGTACCATTTGAATTATTTTAACCAAAAGCATGGACTACTTTTATAATTAAAATTAATTAATCAACAGTGAAAAAAATATGTTAAAAACTTCCCAAGGGACTCTGATAATGAGCCAGTTTCAGGGGCCATTGCACCAGCCAAATGAGATAAAAGTCCATTAGTTTGATTTCTCAATTAAAGGAATTCAGCTTCCTCTTGAGTTGCGAGTTCTTCCAATTATCCTGTAACTACCAGGCCTCAAGCAATGTTGACACCTGCTAGCAGGTGTCTACACAGCAAGTAATAAAGGAGAGAAGAAATGATAAGGGGGAAAAACTCATTTGAAATTTGGAGGTGAAACATTATAGGCTGGGAAGTGGGGGAAGTCCTAAAACCTTTTTTACAGGGACAGCAGACAGGAAAGCTAAATTCCTACCCACCATCTTATACTTCCAATATGTAAAGTGCTTTGTCTTACTTCCTTTGATGAAAAGATCTATAAATCAAGCTAAAATTTTACTCATTTAGTTTCTTCATGCAAAGTTTAAATTTTGCTTGTTTAATGGCCAAGATATTGAGTGTTATTATTTCGAACTGCAATCATCTACATTTCAATGTAGGTCTTAATGAAATAGGATGACTCAACACCAGGTGGAATATTCTTTAGTATTCCTCAATGATAAAATCCCACTTCTACTAGACAAAGAAACTGGAATCCTCTGCTCTTTAGGTTATGGTTTCGAAACACCAGCTTTTCCACTCTTGCTCTCCTTCATGTAGGACTCAGCCCAACACCCTGTTAGAGATGAAGGCAACTTTGCAAGCATGTAGAGAAACCTCAGGACAGAGATTCCTACAGGTAGGAATTTAGAAAGATGCAAATGATTCTCAACTCAGGCTCTTCATCAGAACAACATGCAGTGCCAATTCAATATTCAGATTCCTGTTGGCCACATTTAATAAGTTGGTGACTGGGCCCAAGAATCTGAGTTTTAGCCAGTGCTCTAAGTGATTTTGATGCTGCCTTTAGAGGAATCATTGGAGTGGAAATAGTTCTGAACTGAGAGTTAAAATACTTAGATAATAGGCTGACACCTGGTATTGTCTGGGTTATTCTGGGCAAGTCTCATCACCTCACTATGCTTTCATCTTCTTTCTGTTGAATTAAGGTTTAGAGTATTATAATAATGTATTACAATAATCTCTGAGGCCTCTTCAACCTCTAAACTTTTATGATGCTATAAATTAACACAGGGATCAATGAAGTTTTTATGGAAACTCTCCATGTTGCTTCCTAATTCTGCAGTTGCTTCTGCTACCACTTAATGCAAGAACATTCTTTATGGGCTCTGCTGGAAAGCAAGGAATCCAGTCCTTTTCATTAGATCTCTCTAAGTGTTACTTTCAAGGCCAGACCAGGCTAGACCACAGCATTGCTCTGAAGCACTTAATCACTTCAAGGATGACTAATTCAGTAATTTCTAATGGGTCTCCAAGCCATTAGAAACACTGTGCAAGTGTTTCTCTCCTGACTTGAGCTGGTCACTTGGGTAAATTCCACTTGAGTAATTTGTTATCAACTTCTCCAACCAGACGACTAATCATCTAGTCATGCTTTGACAGATGCTGGTTGCTGACCCAACATTCATCCTCACCCCTACTCTTTGTCCCTACTAAGAGAAGCTCTTTTTTTTTTTTCAGGGAAGCTGAAAATGTGCAGTTTCCCAATTTTCTTTGTAGCTAGGGATGGTCATGCCACACAATTCTGTCCAGTGAGATATAGGTAGAAGTCCCCAGAAAAGCCATCCTTTCCTGGATAAAAAGTCAAATCCTTTTGCTCCTTTGTTCTTTGTTCTCCCTGCCCCCACACATACTTTTTTGTGTGTGAACTTGGTTGTGAGACCTGGAAGTGTAACAATCATATTGAAACCCCAAGATAAGATGTACAAGGATGAAAGCCTATATGGTCAGAATAGGAAAATTGAAAGATAGACAATGCTAGGACCCTGATGGTATTATTGAGCCATGATACCAGCCCTGGACTGCCTACCCTAGACGTGAGACAAATAACCTTCTGTGTTTAAGCTGTCAGATGGGTTTTTTTGTTATTTGTGGCATCTGATGAAATGCACACCTCCTTAGTTGGCCAACATAGCTCCCTTGCCCTCATGTAACTGCCATGCCTGCCGGCCATCAGCTTTTCTGAAACATTTCCTTTTCCTCTTTCCCCTCTTGTTCCCAAAAACTCATTACATCTTTATACTTTTAACTTTGGGGACATCTCCCTACTCCCAAGAAGTTTGTCCTGCCTTTTCCTGTAGTTAATATTTTCAAAATGTAAATATTCCTAAATGTGAGAAATCCTATTTAGGATTTACGACAAACCAACAGCCAATATCATACTGAATGGGCAAAAACTGGAAGCATTCCCCTTGAAATCTGGCACTAGACAAGGATGCCATCTCTCACCACTCCTATTCAATATAGTATTGGAAGTTCTAGCCAGAGCAATCAGGCAAGAAAAAGAAATAAAGGGTATTCAAATAGGAAAGGAGGAAGTCAAATTTCCTCTATTTGCAGATGACATGATTGTGTATCTAGAAAACCCCATCGTCTCAGTCCAAAATCTCCTGAAACTGATAAGCAACTTCAGCAAAGTCTCAGCATACAAAATCAATGTGCAAAAGTCATAAGCATTCCTATACGCCAATGACAGACTTAAAGAGAGCCACATCAAGAACAAACTGCCATTCACAATTGCTACAAAGAGAATAAAATACCTGGGAATACAACTAACAAAGGATGTAAAGAACCTCTTCAAGGAGAACTACAAACCACCGCTCAACGAAATAAGAGAGGATACAAACAGATAGAGTAACATTCCATGTTCATGGTTAGAAACAATCAATATCATGAAAATGGCCATACTACTCAGAGTAATATACAGATTCAATGCTATCCTCGTCAAGCTACCAATGACCTTCTTCACAGAACTGGAAAAAACCACCTTAAACTTCATATGGAACCAAAAGAGAGCCCACATAGCCAAGTCAATTCTAAGCAAAAAAAAACAAAGCGGGAGGCATCACACTACCGGACTTCAAACTATACTACAAGGCTACAGTAATCAAAACAGCATGGTACTGGTACCAAAACAGACATATAGACCAATGGAACAGAACAGAGGCCTCGGTGGCAACACCACACATCTACAACCATCCGATCTTTGACAAACCAGACAAAAACAAGCAATGGGGAAAGGAGTCCCTGTTTAATAAATGGTGTTGGGAAAAGTGGCTAGCCATGTGCAGAAAGCAGAAACTGGACCCCTTCCTGACACTTTACACTAAATTAACTCCAGATGGATTAAAGACTTAAACATAAGACCTAACACCATAAAAACCCTAGAAGAAAATCTAGGCAAAACCATTCAGGACATAGGCGTAGGCAAGGACTTCATGACCAAAACACCAAAAGCATTGGCAACAAAAGCCAAAATAGACAAATGGGACCTAATCAAACTCCACAGCTTCTGCAACAGCAAAAGAAACAGTCATTAGAGTGAATCACCAACCAACAGAATGGGAAAAAATTTTTGCAATCTACTCATCTCACAAAGGGCTGATATCCAGAATCTACAAATAACTAAAACAGATTTACAAGAAAAAAACAAACAAGCCCATTCAAAAGTGGGCAAAGGACATGAACAGACACTTTACAAAAGAAGACATACATGAGGCCAACAAACATATGAAAAAATGCTCACCATCACTGGTCATTAGAGAAATGCAAATCAAGACGACATTGAGATACCACCTTACGCCAGTTAGAATGGTGATCATTAAAAAATCTGGAGACAACAGATGCTAGTGAGGATGTGGAGAAATAGGAACACTTTTACACTGTTGGTGGGAGTGTAAATTAGTTCAACCATTGTGGAAGACAGTGTGGCGATTCCTCAAGGACCTAGAAATAGAAATTCCATTTGACCCAGCAATCCCACTCTTGGGTATATACCCAAAGAACTATAAATCATTCTACTATGAAGACACATGCACACGAATGTTCATTGCAGCACTGGACAGGGAAAATGTGGCACATATACACCATGGAATACTATGCAGCCATAAAAAACGAGTTCGTGTCCTTTGTAGGGACATGGATGAACCTGGAAACCATCATTCTCAGCAAACTGACACAAGAACAGAAAATAAACACCGCATGTTCTCACTCATAGGTGGGTGTTGAACAATGAGAACACATGGACACAGGGAGGGGAGCATCACACACTGGGGTCTGTGGGGGGGGGGGGGAGAAATAGGGGAGGGACAGTGGGGGGGTGGGGAGTTGGGGGAGAGATAGCATGGGGAGAAATGCCAGATATTGGTGATGGGGAGGAAGGCAGCACATCACACTGCCATGTGTGTTTCTATGCAGCAATCTTGCATGTTCTTCATATGTACCCCAAAACCTAAAATACAATTAAAAAAAAAATAGAAGATTTGGAAAAGTTAAAATAAAACTCTGATTATTCCTTTATGATATAACTACAATGAAATCCAGAAAGAATATACAAACAAGTTGTCAAAATTAATAAACATATGACTAAAAGTGATTAAATACAGAAAAAATAAATAAACAAGTTACAATATAATCCACATAAATTGAAAAGGTTTACAGACAGCTTTGAAACTGTCAATCTTCTAGCAGTCACCAGCTCATCCATTTATTCATTTATTAATGAATTGCATGTGTATAATCTGCTTGTCACCAAGTAATGCGCTAAGCACCGAAGGATGTACAAAGGGAATAAGGTCCACCTTCCCCCCGGAACTGGGATATAAGAGATATACAAGCCTGAAAGTGTTATGTATTAATGCAAAGACAGTAGGTGATCAAGTGGCAAAAGAGAAGATTTTGCAAAAATAAATTATTATTCTGAAAGGATGGAAATTACACTGGATGGAACAGTTTCTAGACAATTTCTTTTTCTAAATAAGACATTGTCTTCAGCAAATCAAGCTCTTTGGACACATTTTTTCAAGGGCAAATAGTAAGTCTATTTTGGAATAAAGAGGGTTATTTATAAAAGAGAGAGAGAGAGAAAATCAGAAATTCTTTGTAGAAGAAAGCAAATGTTTTCATGTCCAGCCCTCCGTTCCAAATGTCTCTTTATTTTCCCCCCAAAGACACATTAAACCCTAAGTAAATATGAAGCTGGATTCCAAATCTTCCCTGCCAACTAGAACTCCAAAATGGTGATGCAAATGATTTTCTTATATCCTGTTTTTGTATGTACTGTGTACTCTTACCAACGAGACTGCAATCACATGGAATGCAAAGACTGGCGCTTAGTCAGCTAAGTCCCCACAGTGCTAAGCAAAATGCCTGAAATCTGGAGAGGAAGAAAACCTTTGAATTAAATCACAGAGATAATGTATGTGAAAACACATTAAAGGCAAAGAAATTTCTGTGGAAATAAGGCTGTGTAATTGTTGTCTGATAAATATGACAATAGAACCCAATACAATTTTTTACACTTTCCAGTTTTATTTCATCATTTCATTTATTTTTTTTTTTTAAGAGACAGGGCCTCTCTCTTATCTCCCAGGCTGGGGTGCAGTGGTGCAATCATAGCTCACTGCAGCCTTCAGCTCCTGGGCTCAAGCGATCCTCCCACCTCAGCCTCTCAAGTAGCTGGGACTACAAGTATGTGCCACTGACACACAATTGTATGTATTTATGGGGTACAGTGTGATGCTTTGATACATGTGTATCAAATCCAGGTTATTAGAATATCCATCATCTCAAATGCTTGTTATTTTTAGTGGTGAGAACATTCAATATTCTCTTTTCTAGCAATACATTATTGCTAACTATAGTCACCCAACTGTGCAATACAGCACCAGAACTTATCCTCCTATCTGACTGTAATTGTGTTCCCATTGATCGGCTCCCTCCCCAGCCCCCCCCCTCCTCCCTACCCTCTCTATCCTCTGGTAAACACTACTGTATTCCCTACTTCCATGAGATCAACTTTTTTTAGATTCCACATATGAGTGACATTATGTGGTATCTGTCCTTCTGTGCTTGGTTTATTTCACTTAATATAATGTCCTCTAGGTTCATCTGTGTTGTCATAAATGACAGAAGTTCATTTTTTTTCTATGGCTGAAAAGCATTCCATTGTGTTTGTAAATGGTATTTTTAAAAATCCAATCATCCACTGATGGACACTTCAGCTGATGCCATACCTTGGCTTTTGTGAATAGTGCTGCAATAAACATGGGAGTACAGACATCTCCTCCGTGTACTGATTTCCTTTCTTTTGGATAAATGCCTTGCTAAATCATAGGTAGATCTATTTTCAGGTTTTTGAGGAACCTCCATCCTGTTTTCCATAGTGGCTGCCCTACTTGACATTCCCTCCAACAGCGTACTGGCATTCCCCTTTCTCGGCATCATTGACAGCATGTGTTACTTTTCATCTTTTTGATAATAGCCATTCTCACTGGAGTGATGTGGCATCTCACTGTGGCTTTGATTTCCAATTCCTTGATGATTAGTGATGTTGAGCACTCATTTGCTCAAATACTCATTGGCCATTTGTATGTCTTCTTTTGAGAAATATCTATTTAGATCTTTTGCCTGGTTTTTAAGCAGGATACTAAAAAAGAAAAAAACTAATGTCAATTTTTTCACACTTTTTGTTTCACTATACAGTCATGTATTTCCTTCAACATGTCATGCAGAAAACCTAGATGCTATTGTTTTAGAATAACAGAAATGTGAACCGATTAGAAACTTAACAAAGAATGCTACTTTGCAAAAGGTCACTTTCCCTGAGTACCAGAAAGTTTATTGTCTTTGTTAAAAGGCCAGGCACGGTGGCTTATGCCTCTAATCTCAGCACTTCAGGAGGCCAAGGCGGGAGGATTAATTGAGCCCAGGACTTTGAAACCATCTCCTGGGCAACATAGTGAGAACTTGTATCTACAAAATATAAACAAAAATTAGTCGGGCATGGTAGTCCCAGTGTGCCTGTAGTTCCAGCTACTTGGGAGGCTGAGGTGAGAAGATTGCCTGATTTCAGGAGGTCAAGGCTGCAGTGAGATGAGATCATCCCACTGCACTCCAACCTGGACAACAGAGTGAGATCTAAATGAATACATTAATTAGTTAATTAAGCAAATGAATATATATTTTCAAATTCTGTTTGCTTTATCAAATAAATGGCATCATTTATCAGCTATATTTCTCCTATCATAAAATAGTTTATTTGATTTGTTTCTGAAAAATAAGTTAAAATGTCAACTTCAGGATTATAATTGACAGCTTCTACTCTGTCACAAATACCAATAATAATCATCGTTGAAAGCAGAAAGGAAAGGATGTAGTACAGCTTTGTTTAAGGTATCCCCTGGACTTCCCAGAATAATCCTAATGTCAAATATTCTGTACCACTGTCTCTGTATGTATCCTTGAACTGGTCAAACCAACCATCTCTCTAATAGGCATATATTGTTTTTTTCTACTTAGCATCTCCTGCTTTGCAAGAACTGCTCCCAACCTGACTCTAATCAGGTGATTTTTGTTGGTGGCTCTAAATTAGAATATCAAGGATAGGCACACAACCCTTAAAAACAGCTGTGATTCAAAATAATAAAAGCTATTTATGACAAACCCACAGCCAATATCATACTGAACAGGCAAAAACTGGAAGCATTCCCTTTGAAATCTGTCACAAGACAAGGATGCCCTCTCTCACCACTCCTGTTCAATATAGTATTGGAAGTTCTAGCCAGAGCAATCAGGCAAGAAAAAGAAATAAAGTGTATTCAATTAGGAAAAGAGGAAGCCAAATTGTCTCTATTTGCAGATGACATGATTGTATATTTAGAAGACCCCATCGTCTTAGCCCAAAATCTCCTGAAACTGATAAGCAACTTCAGCAAAGTCTCAGGATACAAAATCAATGTGCAGAAATCATAAGCATTTCTATACACCAATAATAGACAGAGAGCCAAATCAAAAGTGAACTCCCATTCACACTTGCTACAAAGAGAATAAAATACCTAGGAATACAACTAACAAAGGATGTAAAGGACCTCTTCAAGAAGAACTACAAACCACTGCTCAATGAAATAAGAGAGGACACAAACAGATGGAAAAACATTCCATGCTCATGGTTGGGAAGAATCAACATTATGAAAATGGCTATATTGCCCAAAGTAATTTATAGATTCAACGCTATCCCCCATTAAGCTTCCAATGACCTTCTTCACAGAACTGGATAAAACCACTTCAAACTTCATATGGAACCAAAAGAGAGCCTGCATAACCAAAACAATCCTAAGCAAAAAGAACAAAGCTGGAGGAATCATGCTGCCTGACTTCAAATTATACTGCAAGGTCACAGTCATCAAAACAGCATGGTACTGGTACCAAAACAGAGACATAGACCAATGAAACAGAACAGAGGCCTCAGAAGCAACACCACACATCCACAATCATCTGATCTTTAACAAACCTGAGAAAAGCAATGGGGAAAGGATTCCCCTGTTTAATACATGGTGTTGGGAAAATTGGCTAGCAATGTGCAGAAAGCAGAAATTGGACCCCTACCTGTCACCTTACACTAAAATTAACTCCAGATGGATCAAAGATTTAAACCTAAAACCTAACACCATAAAAACACTAGAAGAAAATGTAGGCAAAACCATCCAGGACATAGGTATAGGCAAGGACTTCATGACTAAAACACGAAAAGCAATGGCAATAAAAGCCAGGATAGACAAATGGGATCTCATTAAACTCCAGAGCTTCTGTGCAGCAAAAGAAACCATCGTTAGAGGGAATCAGAAACCAACAGAATGGGGAAAAATTTTTGCAATCTACCCATCTGACAAAGGGCTAATATCCACAATCTACAAAGAAATAAAACAGATACACATGAAAAAAAAACAAACAACCCCATTCAAAAGTGGGTGAAGGATATGAACAGACACTTTTCAAAAAAGGACATATATGAGGCCAACAAACATATGAAAAAATGCTCATCATCACTGGTCATTAGAGAAATGCAAATCAAAACCACACTGAGATATCATCTCATGCCAGTTAGAATGGTGATCATTAAAAAATCGGGAGACAACAGATGCTGGAGAGGATGTGGAGAAATAGGAACACTCTTACACAGTTGGTGGGAGTGTAAATTAGTTCAACCATTGTGGAAGACAGTGTGGCGATTTCTCAAGGATCTAGAAACAGAAATTCCATTTGACCCAGCAATCCCACTATTGGGTATATACCCAAAGAACTATAAATCATTCTACTATGAAGACACATGCACACGTGTGTTCATTGCAGCCCTGTGTACGATAGCAAAGGTCTGGAACCAACCCAAATGCCCATTAATGATAGACTGGACAAAGAAAATGTGGTATATATACACCATGGAATACTACGCAGCCATAAAAAACGATTAGTTCGTGTCCTTTGTAGGGACTTGGATGAATTTGGAAACCATCATTCTCAGCAAACTGACCCAAGAACAGAAAGCCAAGCACCGTATGTTCTCACTCATAGGTGGGTGTTGAACAACAAGAACACGTGGACTCAGGGAGAGGAGCATCACACACAGGGGACAGTTGCGGGGCGTAGGGGAGAGACAGTTGGGGGTGGGGAGGGAGGGGGGTGGGGAGGGATAACATGGGGAGAAATGCCATGTATAGTATGCACCTAAAGTAAATAAATTAAAAAAATAATAATAAATATAAAATAAAAATAAATAAATAAAAAGTTGAAAGACAATTTGAAAAAAAAAAAAAGAACACTTTTACCTTTGAAAAATTTTGTTAAAATACACATAACATAAAATTATCATCTTAACCATTTTTGAGTGTACAGTTCAGTAGTGGTTTTTTGTTTTTTGTTGTTGTTGTTGTTGTTTTTGAGACAGGGTCTGGTTCTGTTGCCCAGGCCAGATTACAGTTGTATAATCATAGCATACCACAGCCTTGAACTCCCGGTCTCAAGTGATCCTCTTACCTCAACCTCCTGAGTAGCTGGGACTTCACCTTACCTGGCTAATTTTTTTTTTTTTCTTTTGTAGAGATGGGATCTTGCTATGTGGCCTAGCCTGGTCTCCAACTCCTGGACTCAACTGGTCCTCCCACTTTGACCTCCCAAAGTACTGGGATTACAGGCATGAGCCACACGGTGCCCAGCCTCAGTTCAGTAGTGCTAAGTATATTCATACTGTTGTGAAACCAATCTTCAGAACTTTTTCAACCTTGTGTTTCTCAGAATGTAATCACCAGCAGTAAGAATAAGTTTTTCTCTAAACTTCAGAAAGGAAGTGCCTAGCTTCTCCACTGTTTGCTTTGTTCTTCCTTTGAAAATGATTTGCTGAAATGAGCACTTTTATGGCAATGTAATAGAAAGGAGTATCTAACACAAGAAATGTTAAAGAAATTCACAATCATCAGCAAGATCTAAAACTAAATGTTCCTCCTTTGCAGGGATACTGATCATTTTTCAATGTTCTTTTTACAGTTTGTCACATTATTGCAGAAAAAGCATTACTATTCTTTTGACATTGTTTTCCAGCTTTTAAAATATAAGATACTCTTATTCATCTGTTTGATGAATATAGATTAAGTGTTTCAAAAACAAGAAATCTATAGCAGTTAGAAGCAGGAAACTCTTGTGAAATTGGCAGAGTAATCTCAATAATTGGAGGAGGGGTGATCTTTACATAGAAGTATTTTTCAAATTGAAAATTATTAAAGAGGTTATTTTGTCCTTTTTGCTGGATGAACTTAAAAAATCAACTTTTATTTTTGCCTTAACTATGTTTAATAACTTATTTAGAGTAAGTAATTCTGGAATAATTCCCAGTGTTGAGTCTGTAAATTGAGGCTAATTCATTTGAACAACTGAAAGCAGCATATGCTGATTGCTGTTTTTAAAAGAAATTTAAAAGAAAACTGCTGGTGATAAAGAGTATTTCTTAATAATTAAGAAGTGATTTCTCAATCTCAGAATTGGTAGAGCAGAGGGAATTTAAGAGCTCATGCTTGCCTTTTGCTGTTCTACATTTTAAAAACACAACCAAATTAAAACCCATGTGTAAATTATTGGGCTCTTACATGTTTTTAGTGTGAAATTAATCTTTGTTAATTAATGACCATGTGTCTTAGTCCAGCAAGAAGAAAGAAAGGATTCCATCACTTCACAAAAATTCCAAAGAGCCCTGGGTAGATGTGAAGCTGAAGGCACCCATCCCTCTCAACTCCCCAGCCTCCCAGCATCCTGAACCAACAACCCAACAACCCAACTTCTGTGACTGGCATCTCCAGTTCACCCAGTTGCACAGACCAAAACTGTGGGAGTGATTTTTGGTCTCTCTCTGCTTCACCCTCCACATCCAATCAACCACAAAGTTCTTCTTAGCAAAGTTCCTATATAGACATGTCCATATTTGATATCCTCACTTCCCTATTTCTCCTTCTGTATTCAATTTAGTCCAAATGGGCTATTATCTCTACCACTTCTTCATTATCAAGGTCATTATCAAGATGTAGATACTCTACATCTACCCAAAGCCTAGTTCCTTTTTCACTTACCTCTTAGTCAACCTCTCAGCAGCACTCTTGAAAGTCTTCTCTGAGCCTTTGTAAGATCACTCACCTGAACTTTCTCTTAACTCAGTGGCCACTCTTTCTCGGCCTCTTTATTTTGTTCTTCCTTTCTGTCAGGTTTCTATCTTTTAGGTAGCTCAAATTTCTGTCCTTGGCCCTGTCTCTTCTCTACATTCTCTCCCTTGACTTCAAATACCATCTCTATATTTGTGATACTTAATTCCCAACCCCCAATTCCAGAATCATATATCAACTTGGAAGTTCAATAGGCATCCCAATTTTATAGAAACCAAACAAAGCTATCTACTTTCTCCCCCTGTCTCTCCACCACCAGTTAGCCCTTACCTGCTGCCTCACTAAACCTTCCCCCTTTTGGTAAATTGCACTGTCATACTTTCAATTGATCAGGCACAAAACTTAGAGCTTATTCTGATTTTTCCCTCACCCTAAAATCTTGCATTGAGTCCAGCCATGTATGTTGCTAACTCTACCTCCAAAATATAACCACAACCCTACATCTCATCACCCAAGTTGAAACCATGATGTCCAACCTCATCTTTACAGCAATCTCCCAACGAGTCCCCCCTGCCTCCCCCTCTTACCCTTACACAGCCCATCCTCCACACCACAGCCAGAGCAGAGATTAGACTCCTTAACTTCTCCTTCTGGGTACTGCCAATGGTTTAGCATTATTCTTATATCAAAACCCAAAATCTCGCCAGGCACAGTGGCTCACACCTGTAATCCTAACACTTTGGTAAGTCAAGGTAGGAGGGTAGTTCCAACGCAGGAGTTATAGACCAGCCTGAGCAACACAGAGGGACCCTATCTCTACCCAAAATTAAAAAAAATTAGCTGGGCGTGGTGGTGCACACCTGCAGTCCCAGCTACTCAAGAGGCTGAGGTGGGAGGATCACTTGAACTAGGAAGGTTGAGGCTTCTGCGAGTGGTAATCGTGCCACTGCACTCCAGCCTGGGCAACAGAGTGAGACCCTATTGTCAAATAAACAAACACACAAAAACAAAATCCTAACCATGACCTGCAGGGCCCTACGAGATCTCCAACCTCACCTCTGACCATTTCCAGCCTCCCTCACAGCATTCTTTTTGCCACTCCTCACCCCTCAAACATCCCATGATCATTCCCACCTTGGGACTTTGTTTCTGTTCTCTTTGCCTGGAACAACCTTCGACACATCTTTACGTCATACAAACCTTAGCTCAGAAGTCATTCCTTTAGAGTCCACCCTGCTTAAAAACCACCTTTCCATTCACCATGCATAAGTCAATTTTATCTTCATTGCCTGAAATCATCTTATTTATTCAGTCACATGATTACTGTCTGTCTTTCTCATAAACTAAATTATAATAATTTTCCATAAAATATTGAATGTGCTGGGAAAACCAGATATTGACATGCAAAAGAATGAAGTTGAATTCTTACCTGAGGTCATGTACAAAAATTAAAAGGGATTAAAGACCTAAATGTAAGACCCCCAAACTAATAAACTCCTTGGAGAAATCATAGGGGCAAGCTTTACAACATCAGATTGGCCATATAATATTTTCATGGCCATTAAATATTTTTCCTTTTGTGTCTGGCTTTGCCTCAGCATAATGTTTTCAAGATTTATCCGAGTTGTATGTATCAGAACTACATTCGTCTTTAAAGCTGAATAATATTTGCTTTTATTTATCACATTTTGTTCATCCATTCATCTGTCAATGGACATTTGAGTTGTTTCCACCTTGTGGCTATTATAAATTAATGCTGCTATGAACCTGAGTGTACAAATATCTGTTCAAGTTCCTGTTTTCAATTCTTTTAAGTATATACCACCGAGTAGAATTGCTGGTTTCTATGGTAACTGTAACTTTTTGAAGAACTTCCACACTGTCTTCCACAGTGGCTACACAATTTCACAATTCCACCAGCAATGCACAAGGGTTCTGATTTCTCTACATCCTTACCCACACTTGTTACTTTTTGTTTTTTTGATAATAGCCACTCTTTGGGTATTATGTGGCATCTCATTGTGGTTGTGATTTGCATTTTTCTAAGGATTAGTGATGAATCTCTCTTTATGTGCTTATTGGCTATCTGTGCATCTTCCTTGGAGAAATGTCTATTCAAGTCCTTCAATTAAGTAAATTAATTACAGTCCATTAGAGTAACTGAAGTCCATTTTTAAATTGAGTTGTCTGTTTATGTTGTTGAGATGTAGGAGTTCTTGATATATTCTGGATTTTAATGCCTCACCCGATATATGATTTCCAATTATTTTCTCCCACTTAATAGGTTGCCTTTTTCACAGTATCGTTTGCTGTTACAAGTTTCCTATTTTGATGAAGAACAATTTATTTCTTTTTTGGGTACCTGTGCTTTTGATGTAATATGCAAAAAATCATTACCCAATTCATGTCATGAATGTTTTCTCCTAGCAGTTTATTAGTTTGGAGTCCTACATTTAGGACGTTCATTCATTTTGAGTTGATTTTTGTGTATAATCTTAGAGAAGGATTCAACTCCATTCTTTTGCATGTGGGTATCTGGTTTTCCCAGTACCATTTTTTGAAATCTGCTCTTTCCCCCATTGAATTATCTTAGCAGCCTTGCCAAAAATTATTTGGCAATATATGCAAGAAATTATTTCTGGACTTTCTATTCTATTTCACTGTCTTTATGTCAGTAACCTACTATTGATGATTGTTGCCTTGTAGTCAGTTTTAAAATCAGGAACTGGGAGCCCTCCATATTTGTTCTTTTTCAAGATTGTTTTGCTAATTGGGGTCCCTTGACATTCCATATGAATTTTAGGAAGGGCTTTTCTGTTTCTGCCAAAAGTATCATTGACATTTTTATAGAAGCTGCATTAAATCTGTAGATTGCTTTGGATGGTATTGCTATCTTGACTGTAATCAAGTCCTTTCATCCATGAATATGGATGACTTTCTATTTATCCAAGTCTTCTTTAGTTTGATACTTATGTACAAGCCTTTCTCCTCATTGGTTAAGTTTATTCTTAAGTATTGTATTCTTTTTTATGCTATTAAAAAGGAAATCGTTTTCTTAATTTCACTGTTAGTATAAAGAAACACAATTGATTTTTTTGTGCATTTACTTTGTATCCTGCAACTGTGCTGAATTCACTTATTAGTTTAACAGTTTGGATTTCTTAAGTGAAATCTTTAGTGTTTTCTAAATGTAAGATTATGTCCTCTGTTAACAGGGATAATTTTACTTCCTTTCTGGTTGGTATTGTTTTTATCCTCACTTTATAAACTGAGTATATCAGATAAGGATGCATTCAGCTGTAAGTAACAAATTTTACTGGGGCATGACGAATTGTTTATTTTTCTCACTGAATAAGGAGTCCAAAGTCCACAGCTGATGCGGAAACTGCACTATACAATTAAACTACTGGACTCTAAAAACAAACAGCAACAACAGACAACTACCAGGCTCCTTCTGTTTTCCCTTCCTGCCTTCTTAGCATGTTGACTTTCCTTTCCAAACCACAAGGTGGTTGCTGCCCCTCCAGAATCATGTCCACATCTAGGCAGGAAGAACAAGGAAGGCTTTTCTCCTCTTAAGGATCTGCCTTCTATTTGGGATGGATTATGTTCCCAAATTTCCTCATCTGACTTGCCTTTCCATCTCTCTGGTTATAACTGGGTTGCAAGCCCACCTTTAGACTAATACCTGACCAAAGGGAATAAGATGTCTATGAGTGTTTTTGACCAATCATGATTCATATCCTGGGCTGAGGTAGGGCATAGGAACACCAGAAGTCAAGGGACATCACGCCAATATCTGAACAGATCTGTGTTCTGCTAGCACCAAAGAGGGAAGAGATGGCTTTTGGCAGGTGATATCAGTGGAGCTGAGGCACAGAGAGGTCGAGTGACAGAGCCAAAATTCAAATTCAGACAGTTTAAAGCCTGCTCTCCTAACCAGATCAACAGAGGAATAGGAGGTTCTGTGCCCAATAAGCCAAAATGAGTTAATGATTGAATAGGGCTTGTTATCTTAGGATACTTATGAGAGTAGGGACACTAAGAGATAGAGATATCAGAATCCCCTGGAGGTCTTCTTCTAAACTATGGCCTCTCCCCCAGAAAGTTTGCCATGATTTCCAAGAATACGTGTGGCCCAAAACCAACGCACATTGGAATCAGTGTGGTTCTGAGTCACTGTTAACAATGGCTTTGTTGAATTTGGCAGGAGTGAGAGGACTGAGAACCACTCTGATAAGAAATTTGCAAACTGCAAAGAATTCGGTTTTATGTCTTTTAACTGGTTTTCAGCAATTTGCTTTTTCATTTTGTATTCTGATACTGTTTCTTTTTTAAAAAATTCCGAGTCTTTGTTAAGTGGAAAAGGAATTTGTCTCTACTGAGTCTCAATACTTATGAAGATGCTTTAAAGAAGCAAATGTCTAAATATTAATCACTTTAAGTCCTTTTCTGGAGCAAGACAAATAACTAATATGAGAGAGAGAGAGAGGAGAGAGAGATTGAGAGTAATTGTTTCTGCCTTTAGGATTGCTGAACTGAGATAAATCTCAGTTCATGCAGTTCATGCAGTTCAATCCAACATTTACCAAGTGCCACATACAAGACTCTATACTGGTTAAAAAAATGACTAGTTTTGCAAAAAAATGTTCAGTGAAATCTGTAAGTCCTTAAATTTGTTTGCAAAATTGCAGGATATTTGCTTAAATGATACATATATCAGTAAAGAGGTCTTCTTAACCTTCATCAAATGCTTAAGTAGGTCCATGAACACAAAAGGTTGACCCACTGGTCAGAGTGGTCAGTGCCTATAAGTGGGATGTGGCCACAGTAGTTTTTAGGCAGCAACAAGATGCATTGCCAGGTGATGTAATTACTTTGGTTCTGGGAGAAACTTCCCCAGGGATGAAGGAAAATTCTAGCCACTGGACATAGAAGAGAACATAGTTCAACCCCCAGAGAGAAAAGACTAGTGCGAGTTCAGCCACACAAGTCATGGCTTACCTCTGCCAGTCAGACCAGACACGCAGGGTGGGTGAGGGTGGAAGGCTAGAGTCAGGTAGTTTCATTGGTATCCAGGGAGTCACGCAGGCTTAATAAATGCTCATTTCGGGTTAACAACAGAAATTCTGATCTCTCTTGCCGTGCAAATGGGAGCATTTTATGCACTATCAGGCTTGGTGAGCACTGTCTTAGGAGCTGAGCCTATCTATGGGTTGGAAATCCTAGGTAGCGCAGACCTTTGGATTGCTCTATCTCCAACCCATGGAATTTTAGTGGTGGCCGGCTTGTAGTATGGGGGAGATGCACAGAAAAATCTAATAACTCGATTACAGATAAGGGCTACTGTAATTGAGTTATCTGATTTTTCTGTGCATCTCCTCATGCTACATACTACACACTCCAAGGGCTAAGAGTAAGGAAGAGACCAGGTAAGCATGCAGAGAAATTTGGTGTGTACAGGATAGGAGTTGATGCACTTAGCTTTGTGAGTGAAGTGAGACTTCCTGCAAGCCCTGATCATGCAGGTTTACATAGCCATTTAATAACCAGAAGCAGCAGTGAAGAGAGAGGGCTGTCAGTGAAGTACAGTGGATAAGGCAGCACAGTGTGTTGGTGTCCTCTTATTAGGACCCCCTCTCCAGTTCCTTGACTGTGGGAGGGGGGTCTGTCCCCTGTGATCCCTCCCTCTGACGCTCCAGGATCCCCCCTGAGCTCACTTTTTTTTTTTTTTGGCCATCAGTGACAGATTAATTTTATTAATTAATAACATTCACCAGCATGAACTCTGGCTCTAGGCAGCCTGGGTTCAAATTCTGGCTCTGCCCCCTAGTGGCTGTTTAACATTAGGCAAGTTATTTAACGACTGCCTGTTTCCTTATTTGTAAAATGAGAGTGCAATGGTACAGTTATGCATTACTTAACCAGGGGTATTCATCCTAATAAGTGCATCACTGGGTAGTTTTATCATTGTGTGTACATAATAGAGTTCACTTACACAAATGTAGATGGTATAGTTTCCCACACACCTAGGCTGTGATAGAGCCTGTTGCTCCTAGGCTACAAACCTGTACAGCATGTGACTGTACTGAATACTGTAGGCAATTGTAACACAATGGGAAGTAGTAGGTTGGGGCCAAAGTCATTGCGGTTTTTGCCATTGAAAGTGATGGCAAAAACCATAATTACTTTGGCACCAACCTAATATTTGTGTATGTAAACATATCTAAACATAGAAAAGGTGTAGTAAAAATATGATATTATAATATTATGAGACCACTGCCATACATGCAGTTAGTTGTTGACAAAAACATTGTTATGCAGTACCTGACTGCATTTAGCCCATAGGTCGCGATGATTACATAAATTAATCTTCAAAAATAGCTGAGAACAGTGGCTGACACAAGGTAAGCATCCTAAATCAAAATCATGATTAAGGCAAGGTTGAGAGCTACCAGAAAGTCAAGGACGTGAGGGGATTTAGGTAGATCTGGTGAATTCATTGATGCACCATATAAGCCAAGGTAGAAAAGAAGAAAATGAAATGAAGGCAGGAGGGGGGATGACAGGCTTAGCAGATGGAGTGGAGTCAAGAAGGACAGATAAAGGAGAGGAATGATTTTAATGGACATATGATCATGAAAAAGGTAGATTGATAAGACGCTTTTTAAAATTTTTTTATTTTCTAGTTTTCGTGGGTTTGTACTAGGTGCATGATATGACTCTCTGATACAAGAGGAAGTTCACAATTTTAACTTCTAGAGATGGCCCATTTGGAGAAATGGCAAGTCCCAAGGTGTGATCAGGCAAGTGGAGGCAGCCAAATGGATAGGGGGTGAATGTTATTGGAGCAGAGACAGCACAAGCAGGGGAACAAAAAGCCAAGGGCCAAGGCCCTGTAGTCCAGCTTGCCTTCCCACGTGTGGATGCCCTCTGTCCTGTCCCCATTTCTAAGGCAGCTCGGAATCAAGCAGGTGGTAGCTTAATGGTGTATGGACTTTGGGGTCAGTACTGTGAGTCCTGACTGCATGCTGTTTTACTCACTGCTGACACTAAGTTCTTCAGGACTCTAGCTCATCACTTGTAAAATGGGACTCAATATCTGTCTAATAGAGTTTTCAGGATTAAATGAAATAATGTATGTGAAGCATTTAGTGCATGCACAGTGCATGCTGAGAGAGCAGCCTTGAACATCCTGGCACTGGGCAGATGCCCACACCCACGCCATGTTCCCCTACTGGATATAAACAATATTACAGGACCTCAGTGTCAGCCAAGGCCACGCTGAGATCATGATAAAGTGAGACAAAACATGACTGTGCAGCCCACAAAATATTAAACATTCCCCCTCTCTAGGCCGAAATAAGTGGCTGCTACTTCTTTACCAATTATAGTTTTATCCCTGCTCTAGTCTGTCCTACCTAGAGAGAATATTTATTGAGATGCCCAGTTGAAGGACTGCCCCCCCACTTTCTAACAATAGCCATTCTAGAGTGGGCCCCTGCTTCAATAGACCCACCCTAAAAATTACCCAAGCATGCCCCAATCCTATAATAAGTTCCTTTCTGACAACCACACACTGAGAAGCTCTGTGGTTTTCTAAGGTATGAGTTTTCCCTCAATGAAGTGAGCAGTGAACCCAGCTTATTCAAGCACAAGTGTGTTCCTGTGAGTCTTGGCTGAAGAACATCAAATTGCTCAGTTAGACATAATTATTATCTTGGGAGTTCATTTCTCTTCCTCTTCTGATGCTGAAACATGTTTACGAAACATAAATATTGAATTTCCCATTGGTGTTAAATTGGAAAATCCAAGATTAGCCTATATTAAACTGACGACATTAGGTGTTGGTTTCATGAAAAAGAGAATAATCTTGGTGGTATCTTTTTTTCTTCTTTAAAGACAGGGTCTAGCTCTGTCTCCGAAGCTGGAGTGTAGTGGCATGATCATGGCTCACTGCAGCCTCAAATTCCTGGGCTCAAGTGGTCCTCCTCCCTCAGACTCCTGAATAGCTAGGATCACGGGCATGTGCCACTATACCCAGGTTTTTTTGTTTGTTTGTTTCTGTAGAGATGAGGTCTCACTATGTTGCCCAGGCTGGTCTCAGACTCCTAACCTCAAGCAATCCTCCAGCCTCCCAAAGTGCTGCGATTATAGGGGTGAACCCCTCCACCTGGTCCTTGGTGGTATGTTTAATCTCCTCTGGTGTCACTGAGTGCTGGCTAAAAAGGACTATCAAGGTGTTACAGAATACTTTTTCCTTTATCTGGAATTCCCTGCACAGTAATTACAAGGTTATTTGGTTCTTAATCACTTGGCCCTTGTTAGTACAGCATGTCCCAGATTTGAAATGATACTAAGTTTCAGTTTTTGTAAATGCCCGTTACTGATCCCAGTATAATGAAAGCCACCACATAGGACTGTAGGAACATGTTGGTCCCTAGGAGTAGGAAGAGAGGCAGTGACTATGTGGTGTTATAAAGGGGCATCTGGAGCAACAATTTATGAACTGCTACCAGGCCCCCTTTTCCCTCTCATCATATCTGCTAGAAGCTTGTTAAGGTTCTTTTTTATGCTAAAATTCTAGCAGCCTAATACTATATTTTAAGACACTTGCTCTAACAGGCTTCCATTCTATTTTTCTTTGCCCTGCAACATGGAATAAATTCAGCAAACCTTTTCTGAGCACCTACTATAAGCAAGGGACAGTATTGCGTACTGTGGAGACGATAATGATGAGTAAGACATGTCCTCACCTTAAAAGAGCTGGAGAGTAGTTGGATAGAGTAGGGTAACATCAGGATACAAATGAATAGGCTCATGCAGGATGTGGAGATGAATTTGGCAGGGAGGTGCCTGGGTAGAAGGAACTTGAAGGAGAGAAGTTGCCATTTAAGGGTTGCCAACTGCTTTTCTATGTGGAAACAGTAAGTCATCTTGCTGCAAATATTCTGTATTCTAGAAAGACTTATGTAGGTGGCTCCTCTTAGTGGTGTAAATAAAAGGAAGGATGGTAGCTATTGTCCTGGGGAAGGGTGTCACAGAACTCCGGTCTAACAAACACTACCCTTTGGACGATCAGGAGTATGAAAAGCTGTTAAAGAATAACGCTTTAAATATATCATGTGTATTTAAACATATCATGACTCTCATACAAATGTAAGATGCACATTTGTCAAAATTTTATTTAACTTGCTGATTAATGAGGGAACCAGTAAGATGTTGCAATCAGTTCAAAGGCAAATTCAAAGTACCACATATAGGTCAACCATGAATGCTAAAATGAATTTACAAATAGATGCAAAACTGGCTTCTTTTGTAAAGAAGGGGAATCAATTGTCTTTACACAGATTTTACATTTACATTCCTATCAGTTTTCTACAAATCAGAGTTATAAAATTGTTCAAAGACAATGAAAGTCACAGAAGTCTTATATAATCAGATAATCCAGAAAGTTGTGCTAGATAAAGACACTCAGTAATCTTTTGGTTCATTTTAAAGTCTTAAACAATTTTTCCTTGCAAATCTCTTTGGGACACCGATATTGTCCTAATAGAATTCTACTGAGAGAGAAAGGCATAAAGAGCCCCAAAAGGAAGTCTCCATGAGGGAAGAGGTGAGCCAGGCTCTGCACTAGCATCCAGAGGGCTGGTCCTAGCATATGGCCAAAGCAGTCTCTCTGCTCCTAAGCCCCATAGCATGGTGGACATGCTGCAGGGACCATGACAGAGAATCTGAGTGCAAGCCCAAGACTGGGAATGTTGGGAGACCAGACAAGAGACCTGTGCACTTACCTTGGCCGGCAAGGGCATCACTATGGCAGAAGACAAGACCCCAGTGACTGTACCACATGGATTTTCAGTGGTGGTGCTAGTAGTAGCTGAAAATTGGGCCCCTAAAAGACCAGTTAGATTTTCTAGTTCTTCAGCTTTATAGGGTATTTGAAAGTGATCCCCCTGGAGTCTGAATTTTCAGGGGAAGCAGAATTCTGGAAAATCTCATTGTTTAAAAAGCAGGTGGGGGAATTGAAGTTGGCAATTTCTTCTCCAAGAGTTCCAAGAGAGTGGTGATTATAGAAGCCAGATTATAAATGGCTGAGAAATAAGTGGGAGGTTAAAAAATGATGGCAATGAGTGAAAGTAATAATAATAATACAGCAAATTCCATTTTGTATCAGTTTAAAGCAATTTAAACTTGTTATTGTTTAGTTAATTGAAAAAATAGCTAGAGCATGGCATCATAAGAAAATCTCATGAATAATTTTAGGCATATGTAGATTTAAAACACATAATTGTATGTACAGCCATGAGTCAATAGATATTCTACAAAAAACGCCTTTTATTTAAGTATAAGTCTGTGATTAGAGTTCGGTGTTATGTTTCTTGAATAAACCACACTAATAAATCATTTTCTGTGAAGAATCTCCATAGAGCTTTATAATTTTCCTCAGTCTTTTATAAAGTTTTGCCAATATCTAATTTTGTAGCAATTCTTTTTAGCGATTCACTTTTACTAAGTCTTTTGAAAACATTCACAACGCATTCAAAAGAAATGTCACTAAAAGCAGTTTTGTACTTATAGGTCATTGGTTTGTCTTATGTGATTATAACAACAAACACAGCACAAATAAACAGGTTTTGAGCCAATTGCAATTCAAAGGGTGGGAACAGATATGTCCAGATATTTATCATGTCTTAGAAATAGATTTCCTGTCTAAGCTTACAGAAAGGCATGCATGTAGAAAAGCACAAGCATTTTAGCCATTCACATCTTTTCAAATGAAATATTGCCTGGAATTCTAAGACACAAAATTGTAGTTTTTCGGGTTGAAGTTGGTGCAGAGGACCTGAGGAGCACAGACCAGCAACTCCAGCTGTGGCAACTGTGTTATCTGACGAACTCAGATGTATAGTATATGATGGTGGCTCTTGACAAAGCACAGAATAGAATTTTGACAAGCCTAATGATTTTTGAAATCTCTTTGTCAAATCTTGTCATCTACTATGAGGATCCGTCAAAATGACAATCTGCACGCCCTGTCAGCATGATTAATTCCCTAAAACAATCAGCAAACTCATTACTTAAAAAGAAGAAAATGTAGGAAGATACATTTAGCATCCTCTCTCTTTTAACAATTATGTGGCTTATAAAACAGACAGTAGGTATAGAACTAACACTGTAATTTAATTAGGGCAATAGTTTCAAAATGACTCTATCAGAAACTAGAGAAGGGAATATCTTTGGAGAGCCTTGGCCTGTGTTTCAACCCACTGCAGCAGCAGAGCAACTAAGAAAAGAATAATAAACAGTTGTGATGTTAAAGTGGACAATTTTAAACAGTAAATAAACAAAATCATTATCACCATCATCATCATCAAATCTAACACTTGGAGCATGGAGCCTGTATGGGGCACTGTGCTAAATATGTTGTGTGCACCCCCTCATTTCATCCTGACAGCCCTCTGAGGGCAATACTGATATTATCTCTGAGAGATTAAGTGACTTGCTCAAAGTCACATAGCTGATAAGTGGCAAAGCTGGGGCCAGACCTCTAGTCAATCTGTCTCCAAAGTTCTGTAATACAACTGAAGCTTGTAGTAAGTATTGGCATGTGAGGAGCCCAAATATCCCAAGCACAGATCCATAGCCAGGGGTTCCAGCACTCGTTGGAATTTGGTCTCCCCCTCCTGACTTCAGTCACTGAAAAAAGGATGACTACATATGTGAACTTGCACAAGTCTGGGATTCATGGCACCTTATGTGGAATTGATTAGTTCAAAGACCTCGAGCAGAGAATCTCTCCTTTATTTTCTCAGTAGGTCTGTGAGTTAAGGAGAGGAAGGTCTTATGGCTGACATCCATCCTGAAGAAGAAAAAACAGAGGCACGTACAGGTCACTGGTTTACTATTATGTGATTATAGCAACTTTTCAGGGTCATACAGGGAATCCTTACGACAACAAGTCTTTCTGTAATAAACTACTGGCTTTCATGCTAAAAAGGACTTGTGGCCCCAGAAGCAAAGCCTAGACCCTGGCCTTCCCCCTTCTCACCTTCCTACCAAAGTCAAGGGCCTGAACGGGGCCTTAAAAACAGGATCAAAATAGCTAATATTTATTGAGTTTTACTATGCGCTTTATGTACATTACATCATTCATACATCTCTGAAACCTTCTGCAGTAGGCACTATGTCCCCCAGGTTAGAAGAAAGGAAAACAGAGATTCAGTGTGGTTAAGAAACTTGCTCAGGATGGCACAGCTAGCTGGAAACAGAGCCAGAATTTGAATTTGACCAGTCTTGCTTCTAATTTATGCTCTTAACCTGGCATAAATCAGCCATGTCCAATGTACAAAAGGACTACGTTTTGATTTGTTTGTTTGCTTAGAGTTGGAACATGTTTTCTCATAAAAACAATTTTTTAATGGTAGGGCTCCCAGATCAGCCCACAGAAGCCTATTTATGCCTTGATGTTCAAATTCTACCTATTTGCAGAAAAAATAGCAGGAACAAGATGTTTCAATGATGATAATGAAAGTAAATATGAAAGTAAGTACAATGAATAAGGAACATTTTTAAAATCTTAAATATCTATGTTGGGAAACTCCAAAATCACCAGAAGAGGTAAATGAAAATTTTGGGAAAGCTTCTGAAAATTTCTCCCAACCAGTTTCAAGTACTTTAGAGGTGATTACTGCTGGCCATTTGTTATGAATTTCCTCTTTTCTAATCCAGATGCAACAGCATTAATCATACACTCATCAAAAATATAAAGGCTGTTGTCTTCCAGTTTTGCACTCAAAAGAGAGATGTGTGATACAAAGAAAATGCATGAACTTTGAAACCTAGCAGACAGGGATTAAAAATCAAAGTTCTGACAAATGGAGAAGCAATTAGAAAATCTTAGTCCCATGCTAGCAGGGCTTAAGTGAGTATGTAAGCAGAAAGTTGTAAGTTTGAGTTTTCTGGTCATTCCTCTGAACAGAATAGGATAAAAGACCCTGGGTATCACATGAACAGATAGTTTGAAGAATTGGAGTGACTAAGCAGAAAGGCTAAAATTAAGAAAGATTAAAATGTATCATGAGAAACAAAAAATTCAAATGAGTTAGGAGAAATTGCATGTAAAAAAAAATCAACTCTCTTTCCAGGCTTGAAAGAAATCATTCTACGAACAAAGCAAGAATATTAATGAATGCCCAGAGGAGACCCACTGAACTGGTAGCTTTCCAAGCTATCCCTCGCTGCAGTCAGCTCGTAGGAGTGTATTATAAGAAGAGACTGTAAAAAGTGAAGCAGTACATTTCTTAGTTCTGACTCAAACTGCTCTTTTATCAAACCAGAAATCAAACCATGGTCCTTTACTTAAAAATACCCAGATGATATTGCAAAACCTTTCTCAAGAACAACTATTAGAAAGTGGCATTCTTTTGCAAACTCAATAACCATCCATTTTTATTAAATATTTTGCTTTCTTTTATACTCTTGCCAATTGGACCTTCAGTAATGTTGACTGGGAGACTGATTGGCTTTAAAATCCAAATCAAATTCGGAATCCCAGCAGTTTAGAGCCAACTAAATGCAGCTATTATCCATCTTTTTTTAATGCCAAAAAGTTTTTTTTTAATGCAAGGCTTTTTTCAGTATGTCAATAATATCTCAGTAAAAAAGAAAAACCTTAAAAATTTCAGTATCTTTTGTATGAAAGGTAACTTTTTAAAAAATACATTTATTTTTCCATTTGAAAAATAAGCACACAGGTTCAATCAACAGTTTATATCTGGGCCTTTTAGAGAGTTTGCAATACAATGAAGATTTTCTCTTTTGACAACATTTTTCTTTCCACAAAACAATTATTGTTCAGGGACAGATTTCATTATTTGTGTGAGCCACGGCCACAAACTGAGAAGAGAACATGGAGGTCCTTCAGGCATCTTGAGATAAGCAGTTCCCTTGGAAACCTGCAGCACCTTCTGTTTCCTCATCTTCATTGCTAGGAAAAGAGAATCACTCTCCCACTAGTGGAAATGTTTGGCTCAGGTCTTGCTTATAGGACTAAATCACAGTAGGAGCAGAGAGAGCCAGGAAGCCATCTGACAGCTGCAGAAGTTCTCTCTTGTATTACTTTCTCGAAAGTTTCTTCAAGCCCTGGGAATGCCAATCTAGATCCTATTTATATCGTGTATGCTCACTAACGGGGTGATGATTTGACATGAAAGTACGTCTTTTCCAGTGTAGTCGGTAATACGTAGCCCTCTCAGGTCTAAGTGGGCCTTGGTAAAGCTACATTCAGTGAGAGCAGTCTCTTGTCTCACTACTCCAAGAACTATGTGTGTGTGTCTTTGTGTATACTCACAAACACAGAAACACACAAACACAGACACACACACACACATATATATAAATTGAAACTGTGCCAGGGTTGACTTGACACACATTTTTTAGTTGATGTTCACAGCCACCTCATAAGCTGGTGTTAATTCTTAAGCTTAAGAAAGATTACAAATTTGCCGAAGATCTTACAGCTGGTAATGGTAGGGCTGGGCTAGGAACCAGGTGAAAGTGGGTGATTGCAGTGTGGTTAATGTAGCAGCTGTTACCAGTGTCCTGCTCACAGCCTTTACCGACTGTGCTCCAGCTGACACAGCTCCCAGTATGGGCATCTAGGGCCTGGAGGCTCTTTTGGAGCCATGCGAAGCTATTCTAACTGGCATGTGCTTGTGCAGGCACCAGGAAATTACCACAGCCTCTCTCCACTCCCGTAGCGCTCCAAATTTATCTCCCCCCTAGCCACTTGCTACTCAGGAAGAATTATTCTGAGATGTGTCTTTTACGCCATTTTTCAGAACTTCCCTGTAAAATTACATTTCAATTGCCCACAGCAGTAGTTGGTTTAATAATGGAGGCTTTACTAACTTCCGTTCCTGTGTCTCTAACCCCCTTCCCTACCAGTATTCCCTGCACTTCCCAAATAAATGACTTATACTCAAATCTTTGTCTCGGGGCCTGGTTTGGGGAGAACCCAAACTGAGACAGTCACACAACCCAGTTCAGATATATAGATGCAGAACTGTGGCTTTCCAAAGACTTCGTCTTGGGATTTTACAAAGACCACAAAATGAAGAGTGCAATTGAACACAATAGAAAGGAGAACTATATACATTTTATTATTCAGTTGAATACAATTATATCACAAACCTTCACTTGGTGGGGTTTGACTATCATTTTCCTATTCCCTCCTCACAAAGGAAGTGCAACACTAAGAAAAGGACCCTAAGAAAAGGATGGTCAAGATAAGTCTTTTTCTTCTGGTCTTTAGGCTGGAATCATTTGTTCTGCTGATGGTCTGTGTGTTTTTCTTCTGATCTTTAGGCTGGATTCATTTGTTCTGCTGACGTTCTTGCCTTTTTCTTCTGGTCTTTAGGCTGGAGTCGTTTGTTCTGCTGACGTTCTGTGCCCGCCACTCTGACATGCTGGGATGGGACTTCCTGCATGGGGCTACTTATTCCTGATCTCTTTTCCATGGACTTTTTCAAGCTTTAATTTACAGAGTTTTTAAAATAGAATTTATTTTTTAGAGTAGCTTTACGTTCACAGAAAAATTGGATAGTACAAAGAGCTCCCATGTACTCTCTGTACCCCCCAACACAGCCTCCCACACTATCAACACCCCCCACACTGGAGTGGCTGCATTTATTACAATGGATGAGCCTACAGCATCACCTCATTATTGCCCAAAGTCCATAGTTGACACTCTAGGTGTTCTACATTATGAGTATTGGCAAATGTTTAATGACATGTACCTACCATTATAGTATTATACAGGACAGTTTGGATTCCCTAAAATTTCTCTGGGTTCTGCCTCTTCATTCCTCCCTCCTTGCAACCCTTGGCAACCACTGGTACTTTCACTCTCTTCATAGTTCTGCCGTTTCCAGAATGTCACATAGGTGGAATCATACAGTGTGTAGCCTTTTTCAGATGGGCTTTTTCACGTTGTAATATTCTTTGAAGTTTCCTCCATGTCTATTCAAGCTTGATAGTTCATTTCTTTCAAGTGTTGAATTATAGTCCATTGTCTAAATGCACCCTAGTTTATTTATCCATTCGCCTACTGAAAGACACCTCAGTTGCTTCCAAGTTTTGTCAGTTATTAATAAAGCTGCTATTAACAACCATGTGCAGGTTTTTGTGTGGACATAAGTTTTTAATTCATTTGGGTTGATACCAAGGAGCACAATTGCTGGATCATATGGTAAGAGTATGTTTAGTTTTGTAAGAAACAGCCAGATTGTCTTCCAAAGTGGCTGTACCATTTTGCATTCCCAGCAGCAATGACTGAGGGTTCCTGATGTTCTACATCCTTGCCAGCATTTGGTGTTGTCTGCATTTTGGATTTTGGCCATTCTGATAGGTATGTAGTGGTATCTTATTGTTGTTTATATTTAGGCACCATTTTTTACATCACTTACATTGCTGAGGAAGGCTGGCCCTACAAAATGTCAAGGATGTGCTGCTTATCCCTGAGGGAGTAGCTTCTCTCTCTGTTTGCCTGAGGACACAGCTCTGGCAGTTCCCCTGTGGAGGGAAAGGGATCCAGTTCTATTACTTTTGGGGAACAGTGTCACTTCCTGGTGCAACTCAGGAACGGTTCCTCTCTGGGAGCTGGTTCCATCACACTTCCACGTAACGTCATTGACTATTGCCTGGGACCACAGGAGTTCTGTTCAGGGCTTTCTTACCCATTTCATTTTCAGTCCCTTTCTTGCTAAGCATGCCATGAAGGCCAGTGGTTTTCAATCTCATCTGTCTTGGTCATTTGACAAATAATCAAGTTTTCTAATGATTTACACTTTGTTCTTAAGTTTAAAAAGATCCAAAATTATCTTTATAATAACTTCGTCTTTCAATTGTTTTCCAAAATGCTTTCTTTTGTAAGAGGGAAAGGGATGGAGTAGAGCCAAATGGGAGAAACCTAGAAATTTCCATAGCACATGGGAGTGTCATAGGGAGAATTCTGAGAACCTCTGGGCAGGCTCTTATCTTACTGGGCAATGCTCAGCATTTGAAAACGCTGATGATGAGGTCGGGGCAAGAGCTGGACATGAATGCAGAGGCTTAAAGTTTTACCAAACAATGACCTAATAGCAATAATTTATTTTATTTTTTTTTGAGACAAGAGTCTCACTCTCTCATCCAAGCTGAAGTGCGGTGGTGCAATCATGGCTCACTGCCACCTCTATCTCCTGGGCTCAAGCCATCCTCCCACCTCAGCCTCCTGAGTAGCTGGGACTACAAGCACACACCACCAGACCCAGCTAATTTTTTGTATTTTGTGTAGAGACAGGGTTTCATCATGTTGCCCAGGCTGATCTCCAACTCCTGGCCTCAAGCGATCCTCCCACCTCCATGTCCTAAAGTGCTGGAACTACAGGCATGAGCCACCATGCCCACCTGCTAGCCACTATTGTAAGAGCTTTTATATAGGTTGCATTTAGTACTCAGAACAATACCAGGTACTTTTACTATCACCTCCATTTTGCAGAGAGTTTAAAGAACTTACCCATCACTCCAGTGGCTCAGTCAGTTACTATATGGTACTCTTAAGAACTTACCAGACATCACAGAGCTACGGACTGAATCTAGCCAGGCTGATCCAGGTTCTGTGTTCGTCAATGTACTGCATCACCTTGATGCTAAGACTCATCTGAGATTTTCTCAATGGCATTTCCTCAACCCACGCTACCTCCTCTGTTAATAGCATGATATTATTAGGTTGGCACAAAAGTAATTGAGGTTTTTGCCATTAAAAGTAATGTATCCATTCGCCTACTTAAAGACACCTTGGTTGCTTCCAAGTTTTGCCAATTATTATTAAAGCTACTATTAATATCCATGTGCAGGTTTTTGTGTGGACATAAGTTTTTGATTCATTTGGGTCAATACCAAAGAGCACAATTGCTAGATCATATGGTACGAGTATGTGTAGTTTTGTAAGAAACAGCCAGATTGTCTTCCAACGTGGCTGTACCATTTTGCATTCCCACCAGCAATGAATGAGGGTTCCTGATGTTCTACATCCTTGCCAGCATTTGGTGGTGTCAGCGAACCTGCTCTCCCCTCCATTCTATTAGGTTGGTACAATTACTTTTGCACCAACCTAATAGAATGGAGAGGAGGCCGAGTTTCCCAACTACTGTCCTCACTCACCCGTGCATTTATTCATTCATTTAACTGACAACTTCCCATCAAGCTCCAACTGTATGCTGGGTACTCTGTCTCAACCTTGAGAATACAGCAAGGAATAGGACAAATTCCCTCCTACTCTCATGGGAAGTACATCCTTCAGGTTGGAAACCAATAATAAACATACACATAAACATGGAAACTGTGATGGTGACAAGTGGTGGGAACAGAAGAAACATACACAATAGATAGTGTCTGGGAATTACTTTAGATTCAGTGGGCTGAGACCTGAGTCACAAGAAAAGCCTTCATGAGAAGATCTAGGTAAAGAGAGCTCCAAACAAAAGGAAAGGGAACTGCTGTGTGTGTTTGGAAGCAGACAATAGGGGGGGCATTGTTGGAGTGAAGTAGGGGGCCCACAGCCCGACCAGGTAGAGCTCTGTAGGCCATGGAGAAGACCTTGGATTCTACAGCATGTGTAATGGGGAACATGGGAGGGTTTAAGCAGAGAAGTTAGATGATCTACATACACCATTTTTTTTTATTATACTTTAAGTTCTGAGGTACATGTGCAGAACATGCAGGTTTGTTACGTAAGTACACACCATGGTGGTTTGCTGCATCCATCACCCCATCATCTACATTAGGTATTCCTCCTGCTGCTATCCCTCCCCTATGCCACCACCCATTGCTATCCCTTCCCTAGCCCCCCAACCCCTGGCAGGCCCCAGTGTGTGACGTTCCCCTCCCTGTGTCCGTGTTTTCTCATTGTTCAACACCCACTTACGAGTGAGAACATGTGATGTTTGGTTTTCTGTTCTTGTGTCAGTTTGCTGAGAATGATGGTTTCCAGCTTCAACCACGCCCCTGCAAAGGACATGAACGCATCCTTTTTATGGCTGCATAGTATTCCATGGTGTATATGTGTCACAGTTTCTTTATCTAGTTTATCATTGGTGGGCATTTGGGTTGGTTCCAAGTCTGCTATTGTGAACAGTGCCATGATAAACATACATGTACATGTGTCTTTGTAATAAAAGGATTTATAATCCTTTGGATATATACCCAGTAATGGAATTGCTGGGTCAAATGGTATTTCTAGTTCTAGATCCTTGAGGAATCACCACACTGTCTTCCACAGTGGTTGAACTAATTTACACTCCCACCAACAGTGTAAAAGTGTTCCTATTTCTCCACATCCTTTCCAGCATCTGTTGTCTCCTGATTTTTTAAATAATCTCCATTCTAACTGGTGTGAGATAGTATCTCAAAAAACACCACATTTTTTACCATTTTCATTCCTTACAGGTGCAGTGGCTCAGCTTGTAATTCCAGCACTTTGGGAGGCTAAGGCAGGAAAATTACTTGAGGCCAGGAGTTTGAGACCAACCTGGGCAACATAGCGAGATACTACCTCTACAAAGAGATTTAAAAATTAGCCAAGTGTGGTGTTCATGCCTGTAGTCCCAGCTACTTGGGAGGCTGAGGTAGGAGGGGTGCTTGAGCCCAGGAGTTTGAGGCTGCAGTGAGCTATGACCACACCACTACGCTCCAGCCTGGGTAACATACCAAGACTTAGTCTTGAAAAAAGAAAAAAAATGGTTTTCATTCCCTGATTTCACCTGTAGCAGGAGTTGCCAATTGATTGACAGAGACCTTTCTGCCTGTGTTAGTGTTTAGTGTTTTATCCAGCTGATCTTCAGTTGGGTAGCTGCCATCATATTCCTTTTCCTGCTGATTCTTGGGAGTCCCAGCGAGGCCAGAATCTGAGTGGCCCGACTCTCAATCTGTGCTTTGCTCTTAGGGCACCAGAGAGCCGCAAATAGACTGCAAAACTGTCAGCCAGCCCCTAGGTTGTGCCCACATTCTGTCTGGCCTGTGTGTACATCAGTGTGTGGAGAGGTTGCTCTGAATCCACCCGATACCCAAAGAGATCCCTAAGCCATGGTAACATTAAATCCACTGCTCACCTGCATGAGAAAACTGTGATATGAGAGAACCCCTGACAACTCTACTTGTAAAAGTAATACCTGGGATCATACTGAGTCCATATGAAATGCTTACAACAATCATATCAATTTTGGAGATGAATGTTAAGTGCTTGACAAATATTTGTTAAATGAATCAATGAGAAATTATCCAGTTCCCCATCCCCCTGGACATTTCATGGTTGAGGAAACTGAGGCCCAGATGAGTTCCCTGTTTTGCCCAAAATTACATATTTAGAATGTGGCAATGCTCAGCCTTAAACCAAGATCTTTCAACCTCGATAACTGAACTCTCCACTTCAGTACACATCATATTAAAGAACATATTAAGGAATATCTGCCACAAACATAAATATCTTCCTGAGATATTAGAATGCAATAATCATAACAGATAACCTTTCCCTTGCACTCACAATGTGCTAGCCAATCGTTTCATCCTCTCAATAACCTCATGAGGTAGGCACTCTCATTACCCACAATTTACAACAAGGCCCCTGAGTCACAGAGTGGATAAGTCAGTTATCCAATGTCACACAGAGTGGCAGTGGCAGTCAAACCCAGGATCTGCATACTGAATGCCACACAACCCCTCGGACTGAGTTTGTCACTTGCAACCTCTTATACTGGAAACCTGGGCACAGCTTGGGTACAGGAAGACCCTGGCCAGGAGGTTGATGGGTTCTTAGCAGTCAAAAACAAAGTTCTCAGGATGCAAAAGTCCAAAACACTGAGAAAACTCTATCTGACTTGTGAAATGAAAACCCTTTCCTCAAAAATGTAAAAGCAGAGGGAATTAACAGTAAAAGTAAAAGGTTAGAGAAAAAGCATTAAGCCATCTAGAATACAAAATCAGTGGGCAACAAGAAGTTTTACAAATTGAAGGTAGCAGTTATTTATGTCTGTGAGACTTTTATGGCATTTTCTTGACAGTTACATAGTGAAATTCTTTGAAAATGGGCCCTTCAAGTTTATTAGCATTAAACAAACAAACAAAAAAAGCCCTTGGCCGGGCATGGTGGCTCACACCTGTAATCCCAGCACTTTGGGAGGCCGAGGCGGGCGGATCACAAGGTCAAGAGATCGAGACCATCCTGGCCAACATGGTGAAACCCCGTCTCCACTAAAAATACAAAAATTAGCAGGGTATGGTGGTGCATGCCTGTATTCCCAGCTACTTGGGAGGCTGAGGTAGGAGAATTGCTTGAACCTGGGAGGCGGAGGTTGCAGTGAACCAAGATCACTCCACTGCACTCCAACCTGGAGACAGAGTGAGACTCCGTCTAAAAAAAAAAAAGTCCTCCTTAACAAAAGAAGCCTAAAGCAGTTGTTACTTTTATAACATTTTATTTTGCCCTTATTTTTCCTGCTGAGAGTAGGATATTTTGTACACAGACCTTGTATTTTTCTCTTGGGTGTATTCCAGCTTTCTCCCAGGCTCCCAAAGCAACCCCTGGAAGGTACATGTCACAGACTCAGCAGTACCACAGATGGCTGGATAGGTTTTCTCTTCTTCCCTGAACTCTGATGAACTAGAGTTACCTTGTTTTCTTTTAGAAAGCAATGCCTTCAATTTATTTTGAATCCAGTTTTGACATATGATCATTTCCACATTTATAACTTTAGTTTTGTGACAGCACTGTCCCTGCTGTTTAAATTGTTATCCAGTGTCATGATGAAAGACATCAAGACTTGTCACAGCCAACTATAAGTTTTTTCAGGTTGTACATGTGAGCTTATATGTACATTGGAGCAAAATAGAAAACAACGTGTAATTTGAAACCTTGTATGTATTTAGTGTAGGAAATACCTATATGTCCATATGTAAAAGAGGTTTAGTAACTGAGGGAACCAAACGTTCATAGGAATGAGAAAATCTGAGCTCCTTCTGTAATAATGCCCCAGGACTTTGCTAGGCTACTTAACTTCATAGTTTCATTTCCCCATTTGTAATAATAAACTAGGTGAGATTGCTTTTATTGCCATCATTAAAGCTGTTTTTCAAGATCTCTGGAGAAATAACCATTTTATTCCATTCTTTCTGGTTCCTTGAGTGCACATAAGTGGGAGGAAGCAAAGGATTTTCCCCTCTCCATTTTTTCCTAATTCTTTGCTTGAGTCCACATATTTGAGCGAAGAATCTCTTGCTTATACCTGAGAATGCACCCAGCAGTTGATTTTTGGCTTGTAACTGCTTATTTCTAAGACATTCCTCTTTATTCACCGAGGGCCCAAACAAAAGCTGTTCTCTGTGAGACATTCCCAGACCATCCCCTGTGACCCTCCAGAAAGTCAATCATCTCTTCCTCCATAACCAATAATACTTTGAAATTACCACTGGTACAGCACAGAAGCCATTATACCGCTTTTATTTGGGGAAGAACTGTTCCTTATTTATCTTTGCATTCCCAATGCCTAGATTTGTTGCATGTGTATCAGTGTCAGGCATAATACTGAGTCCTGTTATTATTGAATGAAAAGAATACAGTGAGGTTTTAGGGACCTCACTTAAATTCCTTGGATGTAATGAATATAGTAAGGAGAAGTAGATGAGTTTGTGCAACAGAGACTCATTTCAATACTCATTTTCCCTTTCCTCCATTGTAATAGAGCTCTTGGTTTCTGGCTGGGCACAGGGCAATACCAAGATAAAGGTTGAATTTTCCAACTTCTTTGCAGCTAGGTATGGCCATGTGACTCAGTTCGGTCCAATGGGATATAAGTGAAAGTGTCATATGACAGCTTCAGAAATCCTTCTTAAAAGAGACCTGGCAAATACCATTCACCATTTCTTCCTTACCCCTTTCTACTTTCTGCCTGGAATGTAGATTCAATGGCTGGAGCTAAGCAGCCTTCTTGGGCCCTAACATAACCTAGGGAGGCTACATATGATGGAGCTTCAGGTAGAAGGAACCTAGATCCCTGAAGACCTCATGAAGAAAAGCTACCAAATTAGCCCTAGATGGACAATTCTGAACTTTTATGTGAGAGAGAGAATCTGTGTGTTTAAGCCATGGTTATTCAGGGGGTAGGGAAGAGGACTCTGCTACTAACAGTTGAACTTAACCTTGATACTGGATTGGGTTTTTCTGCTTCCTAGTCAAAGTGTTTTGTAACAATCTCAAACTGAAAAAAAAAAAAAAAAAAAAAAACCAAAAAATTTCCCTCAAAGGTTTAGATGAGTCATCTGAAATCCTTAAGCTAGAAAATTAAATTTATTAATATCACTGATTCCCCTACCCCTACTCTTGGGGGAAAAATTAGTAGCTTTTGTTCTTTCACTCTTTTTTGTTTTTTGAGACGGAGTTTCACTCTTGTTGCCCAGGCTGGAGCGTAATGGCTCAATCTCGGCTCACTGCAACCTCTGCCTCCCAGGTTCAATTGATTCTCCTGCCTCGGCCTCCCAGGTAGCTGGGATTACAGGCACTTGCCACCACACCCAGCTACTTTTTGTATTTTTAGTAGAGACGGGGTTTCACCATGTTGGTCAGGCTGGTCTCAAACTCCTGACCTCAGGTGATCTACCCACCTCTGCTACCCAAAGTGCTGGGATTACAGGTGTGAGCCACCGCACCCTACCTGTTATTACATTCTTTTTGTATGCCAGAAATAACAGTATGCTTCACAAGTATGATTTTATTTAGTTCTTGTAAAAACCATATGAGGTAGGGACTTGTATCATCTTCACAGTAGAGATGCTAAGTAAACAGCTATGAGTGATCAAAACAGACTCAAAGACAGGGCCAACTTCCCTCCTAGCCCATGCATTAATCACTGCTGGACCCTTGCTGCAGGGAGGGGTTAAGGAGAGACCCTTCCTCTGTCCACCAGGGAGCTTCACTTGCAAATTTAGTGAGCACCAATGTGGCAAATGCCAGAACATCAGGGAATGGAATTCTTCTATCAACAAGGTGACCATTGTGTACACCCCCAGGAGGAGAAGAAACTGGTTTAGGAACTTGTCTGCTGACCTCTCTATAGAGAGTCAGAGGCAAGAGAAACTCTTCTCTTATGAGGAAGCCAAGGAGGGGTGACAGGTGAGGAGAGAATATGGGATGGATCAAGTGGAGGCTTGCAGCACAAGAATAGGTGGGGAGGTCTGCCCACAGCTTAAAATGACCTCAGCCATAGAACCAAAGTAAGACATAACGACACAGGCACACAGAAACCATAGAGCCAGCTTCAGATTTGAAGACTGGAGAGTCAAACACCCAAAATTCATATTTAATATGAAAAGCATTCAGAAAAAAGATTTATACATTTTGCTACTCCGACCTCAATGACAACCCCACAATCATAATGAAAAAGTAATTAACTCCCTTTTTATCATTTACAGTATAAACGCTCATTCATTCCAGAAATATGTATTGAGAGACTACTCTGTGCGTGGGCTGTAATAAGCAGGGACTGTGGCATACAGTGGAATGAGGTCCTCCAGGACAGTGCAGTCAGGTGGAAACACCTGCCTATAGACAGATTCTTACAGCTCAAGGGGCCACATGCCATGTATGTAAGGGCTGATGAGGCTTAAATGAGAAGCACCCCACCTTGGGGTCAGGGAAGGTCTCCAAGGAAGATGATTAAGTCGGGTCTTGAGGGATGACTTTGACATCCCTCAAAACAGAAAAGAAAAACAAAGGGAATTTATGCTGATTAATGTAGAGGAAACCCCTCTCCCTCACAGACAGCCTACCATAGCTCCAGGGATAGCACTATTCATGTTAGAGAATCACAATACATGCTTATAAAAATGGCCTTAACACACCAAGAATAGAATTAGTTATGTTCTGTCTACTCTGTTTAATAAGGCTAAGAAGAACAAAGGCACTTTTCTCCCAAGCTTTTCTGATCCCCCTCAAAAGTGTTTTTAAATAACAAACTGAAATTCAATTATATGGGGAAAAAACATTGTGTTCCTAAAAACGCTAGATCAAAGGATTCTTTTTTTTTTTTTTGAGACAGAGTCTTGCTTTGTTGCCAGGCTGGAGTGCAGTGGCACAATCTCAGCTCACTGCAACCTCCACCTCCTGGGTTCAAGCAATTCTTCTACCTCAGCCTCCTGAGTAGCTGGGACTACAGGCGCACACCACCATGCCCAGGTCATTTTTCTATTTTTAGTAGAGACGAGGTTTCACCAAGTTGGTCAAGATGGTCTCGATCTCTTGACCTCATGATCCGCCCACCTCGACCTCCCAAAATGCTGGGATTACAGGCATAAGCCACCGCACCCAGCCATCAAAGGAACCTTCTTACAAGCAGAACACTCCTTCTCCACACATTTCCATTGCTCCTATATTTTAAAAAATTTAAATATTTTAATGATTATAGGTACATAATAGGTATATGTATTCATGGGGTACATGTGATGTTCTGATTCAGGCATACAATGTGTAATAATCACATCAGGGTAATTGGGGTATCAAGGACTTTTCTTCAATTTTATAGCATCCCAGAAAGCAAGATTCAGGCATAGAATCACATTTTCAGGGCAATTCCGTGTGGTGGGCAAAGCACGGGCATCAAAGTCAGCTAAATCTGAGCCCAAATCCCAATGCCACCTCCAGACTTGCTATGTGAGCCTCTGTTTCCTACTATACACAATAAGAATAATGATACATGCCTTGTGGGGTTGTCGACCTCAATTATATAAGCACCTAACACAACATCTAACATACATTAGGTCTCCATGTATGGCAGGTATCACGGTCTATGATTGTTGTCACTGTTGTTATTCTATCCCAAGAATTCCAAAATGTTGTACTAGATAGGCAAAGTTGCTATAGAACAATTTCCAGCAGAGAGGGACAATCCCATCTGCCTCATTTGAATCTTCAGTGACCTTCTGGGTGAGCAGAGTGACTCAGAGAGCTATGACTAAGAGCCAAGTCCTCCACAGTGTGTTAAAATCACGATTTAACTTTATTCAGGAATGAGAATTCCGTGAAAACCTATTTGTGGGTTGGGAATGATTTCAGGTGGTCATTGGATCCAGCAACCCACTCTCACTTCCAATGTGTCAGAGCTCATTGGAATCATTTAAATTAATGAATTGCAGTGAGTGGCTGAGGCCGTAGATATGGCCAATCCAGCCTCTACTATGCCTTAGAGGGACCCAAACTATTCAGCAAAGGGATCTTCAGGGGATCCAAGCTATTCCACAGCACCTAGGACTTAACAGAGGCTTGCCAAAAGTAATTATGACCCTCATGCAACTTCTTCACCTAAAACACATCTACAACTTGATTTTCTAAATCTTCGATAGTTTCTGAAGTGAGTTTGCTCAAACTTTCCAAAATATTTCTTCTTTTAGACATGATTAAGCCTGAAAAATTTCATCCTAGCTAGGAGAACATTAGTGAAAAATAAGCTATGTATGAGTAAGCATACTTCTATAAAGGAGATCTTCGTGACATTCTTCTCTACTGGAGAACACTTTGAAATCACATGAAAGCAGAAGGTTGATGGGTTGAGGGCTGAGGAGAAAAAAAAATGGGGAGAATGGAAAATAGGCCTATGTCATCAAGAATTCAAGCATCAAACAACAAATCTCTTCTCTCTGGTTAGCTGGAGTTGAGCACTGTAACCAACTGCACTCCAAATGAGCGGTGTGCAGTTTTGATGACCAGATATGGTATGTGTTGCAAAGCAATAAACCGCAAATTTGTGAGAGACGCTATTGAGGGGGAAGAGATGGAAAACAGTTGATATGGTTTGGTTCTGTGTCCCCACCCAAATCTCATCTTGAATTGTATTCTCCACGTGTCAAGGGAGGGAGGTGATTGAATTATGGGGACAGTTTCCCCCAACGCTATTCTCATGACAGTGAGTGAGTTCTCAAGAGATCTGATGGTTTTATAAGCATCTGGCATTTCCCCTGCTTGCACTTCTCTCTCCTACCACCGTGTGAGAAAGGTCCTTGCTTCCTCTTTGCTTTCCACCATGACTGTAAGTTTCCTGAGGCCTCCTCAGCTATGTGGAACCGTGAGTCATTAAACCTCTTTTCTTTACAAATTAGCCAGTCTCAGGCAGTTCTTTATAGCAGTATGAGAACATACTAACACAACAGTATTCAACCTTTAGTGGCTTTCTCAAGTCTAAGGGGAATGACCTCTGTGAGAATTTAGTGAGAAGTCTTGAGCCCTGGCCCAGGAGCTGGAACAGCTCTTGCAGCAACTAAGGGAATAATTTCACGTTCATTCTATGTTGATCTCTGCAGTGGTTGAAGAAAAAAAATGACAGCTCTGGCAAGACCGAGCTTCCATCTTTTGGTATCTGAGAATGGAGCAAAGAAAGAGAATCCTGAGTAGAAGGTGGAAGCAGATAAAGTCTTAAAATATGTATGACTTGATCTGGTTACTCGTGGGAGGCACAGTGAGAAGGAGAGGAAGTGAAATGACATTTACTGAGAAGCAACTAGAATGTAAGGTTGTGGAAGGAAGGTATTCTGCCTGTCTTGTTCACCAATGTGTTCCCAGCTCCTAGCATAGATCCTGACATGCAGTAGACACTCAGTAAATATTTGCTAAAAGAAGGAAGGACTGGCTGGGTGCAGTGGCTCATGCCTGTAATCCCAGCATTTTGGAAGGCCAAGGTGTGTGGATCACCTGAGGTCAGGAGTTCGAGACTAGACTGGCCAAAATGGTGAAACCCTGTCTCTAATAAAAATACAAAAATTAGCCAGGTATGGTGGCAGGGGTCTGCAATCCCAGCTACTTGGGAGGCTGAGGCAGGAGAATTGCTTGAGCCTGGGAGACAGAGGTTGCAGTGAGCTGAGACTGTTCCACTGCACTCCAGCCTAGGCAACAGAGCGAGACTTCATATTTAAAAAAAAAAAAAAAAAGAAAAGAAGGAAGGAAAGAAGGAAGGGCGGACATGCCACAGGTCTCATTCCATAGTGGACAGTCAGTAAATTTTTTTTTTTTTTTTTTTGAGATGGGGTCTCATTCTGTTGCCCAAACTCAAATACAGTGGCACAATCATGGCTCACTGCAGTCTTGACCTCCCGTGCTCCAGTGATTCTCCCACCTCAGCCTCTCAAGTTGCTGGGACTACTGGCATGTGCCACCACATTCAGCTAATTTTTAAATATTTTGTAGAGACAGATCTCCCTATGTTGCCCAGGCTGGTCTGGAACTCCTGGCCTCAAGCAGTCCTCCCACTTTGGCCTCCCAAAGTGCTTGGATTACAGGTATGAACCACCATGGCTCGTCTCAGTAAATATTTTTGAAAGGCTCGTTTAACTAATGAGAACCCACAGTATGCCAGGCATTGTTTCATTGCTCATTCCATTTAAAAATATTTTACTGAGTGAACTCCTATCATTTGCTAGATAATCTCTTGGACACTGTATTCAAAAAAGAAATGAAACAGTTCCTGTCCTCAAGGAGCTTACAGTCTTGGGGGAGAGACACACCAGCAATGGCAATGAAATATCTAATGACCACAGGCTGCATCAATGTGCAAGGAAACATAGAAGAGCATCCCAGTCTTTCTGGGAAAGCCGAGGCAGTCTACAGAGTGGGGGAAGCCTTCAAACAACGGACACTTAGGATGAGCAAGGGCCTTCCAGGCTTTCGAGGCACTGAGAATGGTGAGAGAGAACTGCAAAGAGGTCATATTTGCAGAAGCAGAGGTTTCTGTGGGGCAAAGAAGGTGGGAGAAAGGAAAGAAACGAGGCTTAGGCCATCACAAAAAGCTTAGTCTTTCATTTGAAGCTGCTTGAACTCACACTACAGAAAATAGGAAATAGGACCAGCTTTGTGGGCATGTGGCTTGTGCACTTAACTGCACTAGGCCCCTGCACTCAGAAGGGCCCCAGGCTTGGTTTAATGCTCCGCTGTTGACAGTCTTGAAATTCTTCATAATTTTATCTTGGACCTTGCGTTTCATTCACTTGCCATGGAGCATGAGCAGAGGAGATGTGAGCAATATGCATGTTCACTTTTTCTTGCCAATTCATTTAAATATGTTCATGAAGCCCCGTGGGCACAGAATTCCACTGTACCTACTATGTGTGGGAGTTTGGCAAGACTCAAAGCAAGTCCAAGGTATCAAGAAGTGAAATAGTGTAAAACAGTTGGATTAGTTTGCACAGCATTTCCGCTGTTGTGGTAGGAATGAAATACAATGGGCTAAAAATACAAATTGCAGAACTTCAGTGATTCCACACATGCTAAATGCTCTTATATTTTCATGTAAAACTGGCATGGCATAATATAAAGATGAACAGTAAAGGTTATATTAATAATTTATAATTCAAATTGTTCTTTACTTAGAACACAAAGTAATAAATGAAAAAAATCTATGACAAGTTGAGACAGAAACTATGAAATAACAAAAATGTTTCTATTTCAGTCCAGCTAATGACACTTTTCCCTTGCTTTCTGAACATTTTGCTCTGGGCCCCACAAACTATGTAGCTGGCCTTGATAATGCACCATTAAAAAATCTTGAGCAGGGAAGAGACAGGACATGACTATCATTTTGGGAAAATAACTGTCACCAGAGTGTGGACATTACAGCAGGGGGGGGGGAGAAAGAGATGACAAGGAGCAAGAGGACCAGTCCTTGTGGGCTGCACAAGCTGGTGAGGTCTGTGCTGGAGCAGGGTCGGAGTGGGTGGAGAACGGGACAGATGTGTGAGGAGTTAGCATGCAGAGCCCTAGGGCTTGAGGATTTATGACAAGTGGGGAGATAAGCAAGAGGAAGGAATACAGCTTGACTCCCAGATTTCTGACTTGAGTCACTGGTGATGCTCTTCACTGAGATATGGAGTAGGAGGAAAAGAGTTGGGGGTATGTGAGGGAGGAAGGATGGGTTGACTGGGTCTGGGACATGGGGTAGACATGTGTAGACATGGGGTAGAGAGGTAGGCATGTGTCATGTTTGGCTGTGTGCAGTACCTCTCCCCCATCCCCATTCTTCTGGTAACAGATCCCACCTTCTCTGGCCTCAGGGATTTGGCATTGACCTAGACTGGGCCCAGCATGGTTCCTGGTGGTATGCACACACACACATACACACACACACACACACAGTCACAGCTAGGGGTACAAGAAGTTGGCAGGTGGGTGTCTGAAGTCAGGATAATCAGAGTTCTTCCCTAGGATTTTTGAAGCCAAAGCCAGGAGATGTCCCTTTCCTCTCTTGGACCAGAAGTGAGCCTGCAGCTGCCAGCTGATATAGTTCTAACGACCCTGAGACTCGGGTTTCAGAGAATAAAGGCAGCATGGAGAGATGTGTTTGCATGAGTGGTGGAGAGAGAGCCTGAGGGCTTTGGCATCCTACTTCCAGGAAGTTTCTGCCCTCACCTCTGCCCTTCCTGGTTACACAGTTCAAAACATCCAGCCCCACTACCACCACCACTACCACCGCTAGCGGCACCCGCCCTTCCAGTTTTTTATGTTTTCCTTAAGCTAGATGGAGTTAGGATCTGTCATTTGCAACTGAAAAAAATCCTAATACAGAAACATAGATAAGTGCCTATGGAAGCAGGACATAGTAGTAGACGTTATCATGCTCATATCATAGAGAAATGAACTGAGGTTCAGAAAGCTGAAATATATTTAGGAAGTAACTTGCGCAAAGTCTCATGGCTAGCAAACTGCAATGCCAGGGCTTGAACGCAGGGCTAACTCCAAAGCTGATGATCCTCTACAATACTACACTTTCCTCTTAATCTGTTAATTATTCTTAGCACTCTTTTCTATAAACTCAGGGTTTCAAATTTAGGAATATTCACGCAGCTACTCCCTCAAGTTTCTTCCTTAATGACCAAAAGTGATGAGGGCCAGACCATGATTCCTCTGGAGTGTTTCCCAGGCTCTGACTAGTCCCACTTTGAAAGTCATGGATAGCAAAGGGCCAAGTTACTAATGTTGCAGAAGTTTAAAGTCAGCGACCTTGTGGCTCGGACATTATTTTCCTAAGCTTTATCTTGTTCTATGAGTTTGAATGGAAAGTCAAGGCTTAATCCCTACCAAGAGTCACAGGAGTGGTAACAAACTGAGCTGAAATCTCTGGAACTTGAGAACATCTCGCTGTGCCCTTTTCTTGGACTTTTTCTCTGTGTGTCATTGTGTTCTCTCTTTTTTTTTTTAATTTCATTTTTTCCTTTCTATTCCATTAACTCAAGCCTATTCTAAAGAGAACCTTTTCTAACTCCTTCTAGGGAACTGCAACAGAGATCATTGTCCCCAAAATGGTATTTCCTCCTTTTATATTCTCGACAATAGAACCCATTTTTTAAAATTTTATTTTGAGACAGGGTGTCACTCTGTTGCCCAGGCACAATTATGGCTCGCTGCAGCCTGGGCCTCCTGGGCTCAAGTGATCCTCCCAACTCAGGTTCCCAAATAGCTAGAACTAGAGGCATGCATCACCACTGCTGGATAATTTTAAAAAAAAAATTTTTTTTGAGACAGAGGTTCGCTCTTGTTGCCCAGGCTGGAGTATAGTGGTGCAATCTCGGCTCACTGCAACCTCCATCTCCCAGGTTCAAGCAACTCTCCTGCCTCAGCCTCCTGAGTAGCTAGAATTATAGGTGCATGCCACCACGCCCATCTAATTTTTGTATTTCCAGTAGAGATGGGGTTTCACCATGTTGGTCAGGCTGGTCTCGAACTCCTGACTTTGTGATCTACCTGCCTTAGGCTCCCAGAGTGCTGGGATTACAGGTGTCAGCCACCGTACCTGGACACAATTAAAAAAAAAAAATTGTAGAAATGAGGTCTCACTATGTCTCCCAGACTGGTCTTGACACTGTGAGCTCAAGTGATCTTCCCGCCTCCACCTACCAAAGTGCTGGAATTGCAGAAGAAAGCCACAGTGCCCAGCCTAGAAACCATTTTTAAAACTTTATTTATTATTTTTGCATTGAGATATAACATAAAATTGACCATTTTTAAGTGCATGATTTAATGGTTTTTTTTTTGTTTTTTGTTTTTTGTTTTTTTTTTTTTTATTGCATTTTAGGTTTGGGGGTGCATGTGAAGAACATGGAAGATTGTTGCATAGGTACACACATGGCAGTGTGATTTGCTGCCTTCCTCCCCATCACCTATATCTGGCATTTCTCCCCATGCTATCCCTCCCCGACTCCCCACCCCCCACTATCCCTCCCCTTTTCCCCTCGACAGACCCCAGTGTGTGATACTCCCCTCCCTGTGTCCATGTGTTCCCATTGTTCAACACCCGCCTATGAGTGAGAACATGCGGTGTTTGATTTTCTGTTCTTGTGTCAGTTTGCTGAGAATGATGGTTTCCAGGTTCATCCATGTCCCTACAAAGGACACGAACTCATCGTTTTTGATGGCTGCATAATATTCCATGGTGTACAGTAATCAAAACAGCATGGTACTGGTACCAAAACAGAGATTTAATGGTTTTTAGCAGATTCATATAGTTATGTGATCATCACCACTAATTCCAGAAAATTTTATCACCCCAAAAAGAAACCCTATACCTGTTAGCAGTCACTCCCCATTCCCTCCTCACTCCAGCTCCTGGCAATGACTATCCTACTTTCTATCTGTATGGGTTTGCCTATCCTGAACATTTCATATAGTAGTTGGAGTCGTATAATAGATGGCCTTTTGTGTCTAGCTTCTTTCAATTAGCATATTTTTTTCAAGGCTCATCCACACTGTGGCATGCATAAGTGCTTCATTCCTTTTTATCATCAAATAATATTCCACTGCATGTGGCTACTATAAACCACCTTTGATTTCTCTATCAGTTGATGGACATCTGGGTTGTTTCCCACTTTTTGGCTACTACAATGCTGCTATGAACATTCATGTACAAGTTCTCATGTGGACAGATATTTTCAATTCTCTTGGGTATATACTAGGAAGGATCTGGTGAGTCCCAGATAACTTTAATGTTTTGGGGCGCTGCCAAACTATTGTCCTCAGTGGCCGCGCCATTTTACAGTCCCACCAGCAACGTAGGCTAAGAACCCTTGATTCTTAGTTGGGCATACTGAGCCTGGAGGAAGGCAACTTTACAGCTTCCCTTGTAGTTGTGTGTGGTCATAAGACTAAGCTCTGGCTTATGGAATGGGATGTTGCAGCAGAACTGCTGTGTGCAATTTCTGGTGGAAACGTGTCCTCCTTTGTTGCTTTCTCCAACCTGCTGCTTGGAATGGTGACTTAATGACTGGAAAGCCAACAACCATCTTGGACCATGGAGTGACTTTTGGAAGGGAAGCCAGAGCACAGGACAGAAGGCATCTGTGTCTGACGCTATGAAGGGGCACACCAGCCCAGGACTGATCACCTCTGGACTTCTTGAATACAGGAGAGAAATAAAATGTTATCATGTTTTGGACATTTTTTTTCTTATTAGATACAACCAAATCTAATCCTAATTGAAACAGTTACTGAATTCCTTCACTCACTGAGTAAATTTTTACTGAAAGTCAATGAAAAGCCAGGTTCTAGGCACCCTACAGAATAGGAGAAAAATTTTGCAATCTATCCCTCTGACAAAGGGCTAATATCCAGAACCTACAAGGAACTTAAACAAATTTGTAAGAAAAAAACAACCCCATCAAAAAGTGGGCAAAGTATATGAACAGACACTTTTCAAAAGAAGACATTTATGCAGCCAACAAACATGAAAAAAAAGCTCATCCTCACTGGTCATTAGAGAAATGTAAATCAAAACCACAATGAGATACCATCTCATGCCAGTTAGAATGGCAATTATTAAAAAGTCAGGAAACAACAGATGCTGGTGAGGCTGTGGAGAAATAGCAACACTTTTACACTGTTAGTGGGAGTGAAAATTAGTTCAACCATTGTGGAAGACAGTGTGGTGATTCCTCAAGGACCTAGAACCAGAAATACCATTTGACCCAGCAATCCCATTACTGGTCATATTCCCAAAGGATTATAAATCATTCTACTATAAAGACACATACACATGTATGTTTATTGCAGCACTATTTACAATAGCAAAGGCTTGGAACCAACCCAAATGCCCATCGATGATAGACTGGATAAAGAAAATGTGGCACATATAGACTATGGAATACTGGGCAGCCATAAAAAAGAATGAGTTCATGTTCTTTGCAGGAACATAGATGAAGCTGGAAACCATCATTCTCAGCAAACTAACACAGGAACAGAAACCAAACATTGCATGTTCTCATTCATAAGTGGCAGTCAAACAATGAGAACACATGGACACAGGGGAAGGGAACATCACACATTGGGGCCTATCAGGGGGTTGGGGGACAAGGGAAGAGAGAGCATCAGGACAAATACCTAATGCATGCGGGGCTTAAAACCTAGATGATGGATTCATAGGTGCAGCAAACCACCATGGCACACATATAGCTATGTAACAAACCTGCACATGTATCCCAGAACTTAAGGTAAAATAAAAATAAAAGTCAGTTTCTGAAGTTGGTGCTAAAGCAATAAAGACACATGAGATAAGGGCCTTATAATTTAAGGGCTGACTGTTCAGTCCAGAGAGGTAGTCACATTAAATAAATAAGACAATGGCATAAGTGCTAATAAGAGCATGTACCAAGTCCCATATGTGGATGGAGGAAAGAATGAAATCAATTTTAAGCAATTTAGAGAAGGTCTTAGTTTAGCTACATGCCCCGACTAGGGGTTTCCAAATTCCCAACAGATATCATTCTCTGGGATTTGGTAACAAGAAATCAGATTTCCTGGAAAATCTCAGGAATTCTTAAATCATAAGCTATTCTTAACACACTTCTAATATCATATACTATTTACTTATTACTATGACTATATGCAAATTAGTAAATAAGAACTAATAAATTTAGTAGTGTTTATAAGGGACCGTTGCCTGTACTAACATTCAAACACTGGGAATGATAGTGAACATTATTGGGTGGCATTTGACATACACTTCTCCTAGCATGAGAGAAGCACTACAGAGATTCTTTTTTTTTTTGAGACAGAGTCTCAGTCTGTTGCCCAGGCTGGAGTGCAGTAGCGTCATCTCAGCTCACTGCCACCTCCACTTCCAAAGTTCAAATGATTCTCCTGCCTTAGCCTCCCGAATAGATGGGATTACAGATGCCCACTACCATGCCCAGCTAATTTTTGTATTTTTAGTAGAGACAGGGTTTCACCATGTTGGCCAGGCTGGTCTCAAACTCCTGATCTCATGTGATCTGCCCTCCTCGACCTCCCAGAGTGCTGGGATGACAGATGTGAGCCATCGCGCCCAGCCAAGGATGCATTTTTCTTCAAGAAACTTGTTATTTCTTGAAACACTGCTAAAAATATTTACATAAGGCATAACATATATATAAACCCACTAATATGTATTTTATTTGCTCTTGCAATGCCTTATCATAAGCAGTAGACAGGGCCACAAACACACAAACATGGCAACAGCTACAGGCAAGATTGACTGATTAGATAGTGCTTACCTTTCTCTATACACTCCCGTCCTATGCATCCCCTATCAGGACATTCATCCCAGAATGCTGACCTTAACCTATGACTCCTTTACCATGTGCTCCCTGTATCCTGTACATTGTCTCCTACCGGAACACTCCTGTCTTTAATCATCTGCCCATTAGATGGGAATCTCCCTTGAAGGGCAGGAAGCCCATGTTTCTTTTACATTATTGAACCTGCAGTGCCTACCTCGGTGCTTGGAACAAATGCATGCTTCATTAATATGCATGGCATTGAATTTCATTGACCACAGAAGTGATATTTAAGCACAGCTTTAGAAGATGAATTTGTTGAGAGGCTCATAGTGGAAGGGCATTTGAGGCTGATGGAAACAATCTCTGCAAAGACACAGGCATGGGAAATAGTACATTTTCAAGGACTACAGGGAACTTTGTACGGCACATGTACAAAAGATCATGGCAGAAGATGATGGCAGCACAATCACCAAGCCGGGGCTTGTGTACCCTGCAAAGGAAAGCAGACATTATACTGTAGGCAGTGGGGAGCACTGAAGGAAGCGTTGGAAGAGGCTGGAGTAAGAACACATATTCCACAGGTTTGAATCCCACCTCTGAAATTAGCTAACTGTGGGTAAGTTCTTTAAGCTTTCTAGGCCTCAGTTTCCTCATCTTTAAACTGGGGATTATAACAGCAAATAACCAATGAGGTTTTGAATAAGATTTTAGGAGATAATTCAGGTAAAATCCTTAGTATAGTACCTGGCATAAAGTAATAGCTCAATAAGTATGTTTGCAATTATTGTTGTTCCTCTTATTCTCACCAAAGAGTTTAGAATAGAAGAGTGGCAGGATCAAATCTGTATCCTGAGTGCAAGTCAAAGGGCAGTCCAAACCGTGAGATGAATACTTGAGAACTGACAAGCTTTCTTCTCCCCTTCGTTGTTTTCCATGGTGATCTCTCAGACCTAAAGGACTCCAAACCTCCTTGGAAGTCCTGAGTTTCCTCTCTGTTTCCATGGACTGGCTACAGGGGGGTAAAGCAAATGAGAGGACAGTTGGTGATACAGAACCTGAGTCATGAGAGTTTTGGGTGGAGAGAACAGGATTGAATGCTGCCATTCAACAAGCATTTGAAAAGCATTTGTTATGAGTCAGACACTACGTAGGCACCTGGGAGGTAAAAAGACAGGAGTCCTAGTGTTAGGTAGTCTGAAGCTTCCTACTGGGCAGGCTTCCTTCTTCTCTTTGGGGTGCAGTGGGCAGAGCCCTGGCATTAGAATTCGGGCCCTGTTGCATCATTTGTTTGAGCCTCAGTTGTAACATTTATAAAATGGGTATACTAATACTTATGCCTCACCTTCCTGTGCCCCCAAGATGACTATTTTATGCCATCTCCTCTCTCCTCAAACCTTCAATACCATCTGACCATTATTGCTTTGAGCTGATGACCTTGCTTCTTATCTCACTGAGAAAAATAAAAGCAATCAGAATAGAACTCCTTCATTCCTCCCATTTAATCTATCAACCTACTGTCCCTGTATCACTATGAACGTACTGTCCCTGCTTCTATCTAAGACCATCCCTATCTCTTGTGATTTGTTTTTTTTTTTTTCTTTTTTTTTTTTTTAAGAGTCTCGCTCTGTCACCCAGGCTGGAGTGCAGTGGTGTGATCTCAGCTCACTGCAACCGCCATCTCCCAGGTTCAAGTGAGTCTCATGCCTCAGCCTCCTGAGTAGCTGGGACTACAGATGCTCGCCAGCATGCTAGGCTAATTTTTGTATTTTCAGGAGAAATGGGGTTTCACCATGGTGGTCTTGAACTCCTGGCCTCAAGTGATTGACTTGCCTCGGCCTCCCAAACCTATCACTTGTGATTTGGATTCCACTCCTTTCTGTCTACTCAAGGACTTTGTTCTTGCAATTGTCACCTCTCTCTCATATCTTTAGTTTTCCCCCACTCTACTGGATCATTCTCATCAGTATATAAATAATCTAAGAAATCCAGTCTCTCTCAGACTTTTATGTTTTCTTTAAGCTAATTGGAATTTGGTTTCTGTGATTTGCCACTTAAAAAGTCTTGGCTGATACAGAACAGAGACAGTTGTGGATGGAAACAACTTGTGATTGGTAATGCCATTCTCATATCATAGGAAAGTAAACTGGGGCTCAGAAAAATTAAATAACTTGCCCAAAGTCCTACAATTTTGTGGCAAATAACTGAGGGAATGACTAAAAAAAGCCTCCCTTTTTACCAAAAGCCTCCTTTTTTTTAGTCATCCCCTGCAGTTACTTCCCTTTCAACCACCCCCCTTTTACTGAAAAACCTCTTGAAAGAATTGTCTTTGTTCGTATCTCCCTCCATTGCTCTTGAACAGACACTATCTTGCTTTCAAATAAAATTGCTCCTATCGAAGTCTCTTACCAAATTCACCAAATGACCTTCCTATTGGCAAATTTAAAGATCAATTTCCAGTCTTCGTTCTTTCTTGATCTCTAGCTGCATTTGACATTGCGGATCAATTCATTTTTTAAACCCTTCGTCGCTTGGCTTTTAGGATGGTAGTGCCTCTGAGTTTTCCATTCACAGGGCTTCTAGGGTGTTCTATTAATCTCCTTATATTCCTCCTACTCCATTGGCTGCTGGATCCTGCTTGGGGCTCAGTCCACCAAGCTTTCCTCTTTCCTATCTGTATCAAATTCCTAAGAAATCTCATCTACTCTTTTGGTTTAAATAACATTCCCAAGTTGGTGAACTCCTGGATTTATACCTTCAGCCTCAGTCTCCCCATAAACTCCAGAGTGGTATAAACAAGTATCCACATGACACCTCCACTTGGTTGTCTAACGAGCGTCTCAATCACAGCAGCCTGAACCGCACTATTGATGCCGCCGCCACCACCAACCTGCTTCTCCCCAGGGTTTTCCATCTCAGTAAATTATAGGACCATTTACCCAATTGCTTTCTGCCTTTCTCTCATATCCTACATCCAGCATATCTTATCAAGTTCTACTTTCAAAATATGTTCAGACTTCAACTACCCCCCCCACCGTTTCCATACCCTAGACTTTGACCTATACCTCTAAATCTCCTGCTCTGAAGGATTGCAAGAGCCTCTTCAGAACCCAGAGATATTCTTTAAAAAGGTATATCAGACCCTGTCATTCAGCTGCTCATATTGACAGTGGCTTCCTGCCATATCAAGAACAACACCCAAAGTCCCTCCCATGGACTCAGTGTCCTCTGTGAGCCAGTGCTCGGCATCTCTCCAGCCTCATCTCCTCCCATTCTTCCTTGCCTCACTGTACTTAGCCACATTGGCCTTTCTGCTCCTCCTCAAAGTGTGAGCATGCCTCAGGGCCCTCACACTTGTTCTTTCCTTCAGGCTAGGCTTCCCTGATTCAATTCTTAGCTCAACTGTTGCCCACCTCAAAGAATCCTTTCCGCTTCCCATGATCCTCTATTCCTTTACTAAATCTTATCATATGCTTACCAACTTGTATTTGTTTCTTATTATTTCCTCTATTAGAATATACACTCCATTTGGGCAAGGACTTCTTCTGTTTGCTTCAGGCTATATCCTCAGCTTTTAGAGAAGAATCTGACACATAGTCGGTGCTACTTAGAAAATGATTAATTGCAAAGCAGCATTGTGCTATCAAATGAAATGAGATTCATGAAAACACTTTTTAAACTCTGGAGTACCAATCATGTGTAAGTTATAATAACATATTTTAATAAGTATTTATCAAAGAAACTGCTTTTGTGCTAGGTAATGTACTAGGCACTCTAATTACAGAAATAAATAAGACAAAGTTCCTGCCCATTCTAGCTGGAAGGTTGGAGGTGGGAAACAAATAGAGGTTAAATGTTATTCTATAAATATCTTGGCAAGTGCTACTGAAGCACACTGAAGGAAAGGAAAATGTGTTTTGCTTGGGGGGGGACAGGAGTAAATGAAGGCTTCATCAAAAAAGTCACATTAAACTGGGGATTTGATGGTTGTGTTTGGGTTTGTCAGACAAGAGGCAGGAGAAAGGGCTTGACCAGCAGAGGAGAGAATCTCAATGCATGTGCCCTACCATGCAGTTTGCTAAGCATTGTCCCAAAACAGCTGCCTTATTCACTCCTGCCTTTCTGTCTTACTCCTGGAGCCCCAGGTATTCTCTGACCTAGCCATCCTGGGTCCTTTTTTGTGTCTCACTGTGTCCTTTTCCCCACTGGCTTTCAATGGGTCACAGGTTACAGCTCCGTAGGATTCATCCTCTCTCCAGAGGTCACGACTGTCCGTCTTTGTACTCCTGTCACCAACTTCACAGCTGTCTAGGGATTTCAGAGACAGTGGGGTGGATTTCTAAAATTCACCTTCATAATAGTTTAATAGGAACAGATACTCTTTAATGAAACATTTTAAAATGTTCATGTTGACATAAAAATTCCAAAAATAATGAGTTCGTATCCTTTGTAGGGACATGGATGAACCTGGAAACCATCATTCTCAGCAAACTGACACAAGAACAGAAAATCAAACACCGCATGTTCTCACTCATAGGTGGGTGTTGAACAATGAGAACACATGGACACGGGGAGGGGAGCATCACACACTGGGGTCTGTCGGGGGAAACAGGGGAGGAACAGCAGGGGGGTGGGGAGTTGGGGGAGAGATAGCATGGGGGAGAAATGCCAGATATAGGTGATTGGGAGGAAGGCAGCAAACCACACTGCCATATGTGTACCTATACAACAGTCTTGCATGTTCTTCACACGTACCCCAAAACCTAAAATGCAATAAAAAAAAATTCCTCTTATGTAGTTTCTCACAGATTATCAGAGAAGAGGATATTTGCCTTCAGAATTCAAATGAGAATCAAACAAGTGAGAGAGAGTGCTTCACATTGAGCAGTCTATATTTACTACGTGAACGAATGACTGGATGAATTAACACATGAGATAAACTAAAACCATTTACATATGTGTTGTATTTCCAGATCTAGTTTTGTAACTTAGTTGTTTTGAATTTGGGATACATTTTCCCATAGAAACAATGCTGTAAATAGTTCTTAAGTGTGAAGAAATCCCACTAAGGCTGTTTAGCCCATAATGTAGCAACAAAATGCAGAAAAGTAATGGCATAGCTTAAACAATTTTTGAATACTAGTATTTGAAGAAACTAACTTTAATTAGATGAGGTAGTACATGAAAAATGCTGTGATTCCCAAGGGGGTGTCTGAGCCCTTTGAAGGGTTCTGGAGGGCACTCACTTCTTTTAATGTATATTTTCAAATTAAAATGTGCACTTTCTTTCCCTTGGTTTAATACTATCCTTGTACTTGTTCTCGCAGTCAGGGTGAAGGAAGAGCATGAATCTGGCCTTGAGAAAGATTTTAGTGAGAAGAGAGTCTGCGACACTGAATGAGGTAAAAATGAACTGAATGGCACTTGGTATAACATAGAGGAAAAGGAAGAAAGATGGTGTGAGCATGATTCTACCTATAGGGAAGACAGAGTATGGTGGAGGCAAGTAAGGATGGGGAAGAAAGAATACTGTGGAGGAAAAGATGGCAGATGGAGGCCATAAGATGGTTCAGATCAGGCTGGCACTGGCCAGACCAAGGGAATAATGGTGTTGCAGTTTTCAAGTGACCAGGCAGCATGCTACTAGACTTTCAGTAATGCAGTTTGGGTCTTGATATACCTAAGGGGTCTTTGCGGAATGTAGAATTTGTATATTAACATATCCCCCTCTGTTGATTTTGGTGATATACATACTATTGCACGAGTCTTACTGATTTCTAAAGAAGGAACTTCAGAAACCCTTGCCTTCCGTATAAAAAGATGTCAAGTTCCACTTGCCAGTCTTCCCCCAACCCACTACCTTCCTTCTCTTCTTCCTCCAGCGTTTACTGACCCACGCTGGACAGATAGCTTATTTCTCTGGGTCTCATTTTCTTATCTCTAAATGACAACACTGAAAACTAGATTATCTATCCCTTCCAATTATGCCCAAATCAGATAGCTGTGGTTTCCAAAGTGGTTATTTCTGATTATCACAGACGAGTCAGTTTCCAGCTTTTCTCTTCTTTTCTTTGTTCCTTAGGATAGGCAACCTCTTTGCTCTCAGAGCTGTTTCAGGGGCGTTTAAATTTGTCTAGAAAAAGTGGTGTGGGAAGTGTAGGTTTTTCCTTCTGTTAAAAGAAAAAAATCGGCCAGGGGCGGTGGCTAACGCCTGTAATCCCAGCACTTTGGGAGGCCAAGGCAGGTGGATCACCTGAGGTTGGGAGTTAGAAATCAGCCTAGCCAGCATGGTGAAACCCCGACTCTACTAAAAAATACAAAAATTAGCCGAGCGTGGTGGTGGGCGCCTGTAATTCTGCTATTCGGGAGGGTGAGGCAGGAGAATTGCTGGAACCCGGGAGGCGGAGGTTGCAGTGAGCCGAGATCGTGCTATTGCACTCCAGCCCGGCCGACAACAGCGAGACTCCGTCTCAAAAAAAAAAAAAAGAAAGAAAAGAAAAAAATCTGTTCGCTCCTTCAACTCAAAAGACTTTCTGGGTAGCCACAGGCAGATAAAACCTTATCTTTCCACCCTCGAGTTCCTCTTTTGGACTTCATATGCACTGACTTAGGGCCTTCAGCGCAGAAAACAAACACCGGAAAAGTTCGCTCAGCTGCTTGACTAGAACCCAGAATTTGCAGCCCCCCGCAAGGCTGCAAGCACAGGCGGAAGCGCGGATGCATATATTTCCGGTGTCCGGACCAGAGCACGCCACATTTCCGGTTTCCCGGCCTGGCGCTCGCCACACTTCCTGTTGATCCGGCTCGGCCGGGGGTTGCGCCGGGGAGGAGGCCCGGAGGAGGGCCCAGAGGAGGGCCGGCGGGCGGGCAGCGGCGGCTACTGGCCAGGCGTGGACGCGCGCTGGGCCGCCGCGGGCACGAAGTGTCCGTCGCGTCGCCTGAGCCCGGAGCCTGGGAGCATTCTCGGCAGCTGCATCTCCCGCCCTCTGTCCTTACAGCCCGGCCCTCGGCTCAGTCGCGCCGCACCATGCCCGCCGTGGACAAGCTTCTGCTAGAAGAGGCGTTGCAGGACAGCCCCCAGGTACCTCCCGCCGCTCCGGTGCCCCTCGCCCGCAGGGCTGAGACGGAGGAGGCCCCTCAGCCCCGGCGTAGAGGCCGCATACCCCGCTCCGCAGCCGCGGGAATGCGCCCGGCCCCCTTGTGGCGCCTCCCCCACGGGTTGCCTCGGGCTGATGAGGGGGCGGGCCGGGGCCCATAGTCCTGAGCCGGTGCAGAGTTGGGGAACCCGGGAGAGCTCGCCGCGGCCCGAGTCCTGGTGTCGTGACCCACCCCCCCCACCTCCAAACTCAGCTGCAACTGAGGCTGCGAGATCTAAACTTTTGACTCCATGAATTCGTAGCTGAGTGCTTCAGGAGGTGGTTTACCCTATTGTGCCTTAGTTTTGTCATCTGTAAAATAGGAATAATAATTGTACCTGCCTTAGGTTGTTAGAAGTCAATGAGAAATACCTGTAAAGTTGTCAGCAGACAATGAATGAGTCAGTCTTATTACGGCTACTCCTAATGATGTGATGAAACCTGTGCCAGAATGAGAGGCAGAGAGCCCGGATCTCTTTCCCGGCGATACCAGGCCGTCTCTTGTGGCACTGTTTTCCTATTAGTGAAGAGAAAAATACAATACCTGCCCCATTTGTCGCACAGGGGAACTTCATTAGCACACTCGAGATGAGAGTCAAGTCCTTTGAGCTCTACAGATGAAAACTGGTGTGTAAATATAGCAAATGAGTGCAGAACGACATTGGTTCATAATTCAGCACACCTTTCCCTAGGGGTCTTTTGTTCTCCTTTATTTAACATTTCCCCAGCTTCATACCTACTCTTCTGGTTCAGCATCCCATGGTTATTTAAGTAAGTGCCTTTATTTCCTAGTGTCTCAACTCTTGAACAAAACTTAGAATAAGATTAACCTGTTTTTCTTTCACACTTTCCACTCTCTTTTGGGGTTCCTTCCCTTTTTCTTCTGAGTCAATAATACCTCCCAGAATGATCCTTGTATGGACTTACCTACATCAACAGTTCAGAATAAGTCCAAGGAGCCTGTATGCTTAGTTGTCTTTTGTTCATTTCTTGTGATCCTCCTAGTGTAGGTAAATAAGGAACTGTAAGTAAGCTGTGATTTTATAAAAAATTTTTTTATTTTTGGTAAGTTTGCATCTATTGGACTGACTTTTTCAAGGCCCCTTTTATATAGCTATAGACTCCTGGCTTTTTTTTTTTTTTTTTTTTTTTTGAGGTGGTGTCTCGCCCTGCCACCCAGGCTGGAGTGCAATGGCACGATCTTGGCTCACTGCAACCACCACCTCCCCCGGTTCCAAGAATTCTCCTGCCTCAGCCTCCTGAGTAGCTGGGATTACAGGCACCTGCCACCACGCCCAGCTCATTTTTGTGTTTTTAGTAGAGACGAGGTTTCACCATGTTGACCAGGCTGGTCTCAAAGTCCTGACTTCCCAAAGTGCTGGGATTACAGGTGTGAGCCCCTGCACCCAGCCCCAACTCCTGGCATTTTAATCAGACTAAAGCCCTTGGTAGAAGGCTTTTTGTCCATGCTCTTACCTGTTTGGTATCTGAAGATAGCAATGTGAGATTTTAAATGATCACTTTGAACAAGGATCTGTTTACCTTGCAGTTGTGGGAACTGAAGTGCACAGAGATATCCTGCTTTTCCAGCCTACATGGTGATGCCTAAGCCAGGTTACAGAGTTTATACTAACTGATTCTTCATGTTGTCCTCACCAACAGGTCACATTCTGAATTTCCAGCTCGCACATAAAGGAATATACACTGTTTCTGAGTGGCTTAAAGGATTTGCCCAGCTGTGAGGAAGTAGGACTGGAGAGCAAATCAGGAGACTTGGGTTCTAATTCTGGCTCTCACGCTCACTTAGGATGTGATGTGAGCGAGTCTCTTCATCTCCACCCTGTGGCTGGCTCAGTTTTCTAATGCAGAACATCTACAGAATGAGAGACAGGGAGGGAGCAGGTGATCTTCAAGGTGCTGTCTTAATGGTGTATAACTCTGAACTTGTATGTGGCAGAGAAGGTTTAGAGGCATTATCATTCTTATTTAGTATGTTCCTTTTAAACATAGGAAGTTTATTTGTCATTGCTTCTGAGACTTGGCTGTCACCCTCAAGAGGGCTCTTGATGGTGCTATTGTACAGAATGGAAACTGACTTTAAGAAGGTCTTTAATGAGCATCAGAGCATATTTATGCAGTACTGTCTTGTATGTGACCTGTGCCTCATGTAGCTTTACTCCCAAGGTGACTCATAGACTTGGAACTGGAAGGGATCTAATCCATCCCCTTCATGGAATGTTTTATGCTTCATGGAAAGCATAAAACAACAGCAAATGCCTGTTGCGTGGATTTTATGTGCCAGGGACTCTTCTAAATGTTTTACATACATTAACTCACTTAATCCTCCCAATAGTCTTAAAGTACGTTCTCTATTTAAATAACTAAGGAGCAGAGAAGTAACTGGCTCCAATTATACACCGTAAAGTGACAGAGCCAGGACTGGAACCCAGGCGGCTTGCCTGTACTAGGGATACTGTTCAAGTTAGCCCAGCTCTCTAGGACTGGGCTTTTCTGTCATCAGTGACCTAAAATGTTTCACTAAAAGGAAAAGATCCGAAGAAACCATCTATTGTGTGTTTTCTCTAGTTTCATGAAGAGTAGTTTTCAGAGTTGCTTCAGTAATGTGATTGCACAGGATTAATTAAATGAACACCAAAGCTTTTGTAATTGAACTGGGTGACCCAGGGAGAGCTGAATTGCGGTTAACTGACCTTAGACACATCTATTCATGGACTCCTTTTTAGTTTGCAGTGCTGCACGATGTATTATAAACTAGTCTGTGTGCATACACGTGCATTATTTCTGCTTACCTCTGATATATGAGAAGCAGGACATTTTAGGGATTAGGACATCTGCCTCCATCGCTGTTTAGAAGCCTCTGCTCTTTTCCTGGCACAACTGGCTGTTGGGAATGTGATGATAAATACGTGTGCCTACTCTTGACTGGTTCACAGTGTGTTCCAGAGACAGATAATGAGGCAACACTTCCAGTGCGGTGTGAACACTGCTGTGATAGGAACACAGATGCAGCTTTGAGCTCCTGCAGCTTGCACTTCTTCAGGGGCTTATTCTCTTGTCTTGTGTTACATTTTTGAGATAAGGTGAAGAGAACAGCGCTGTTGCTTGCTTGCTTTGTGTTTTGTTTGCTTTTTTTGCAATTGGCCTAACTGAAACAAAGACGTGAAAGATGGAGTTCTGAGGTTATGCAGTTGAGTGGTCCAGCTGGGAACAGCCCTCTCCAACCAAATCAGGCCTTTCTTTCCTCAAACAAGCTATCTCAAAACATAACCTGGTGGTTTTGTATGTCTTCAGTGTGGAGGTGTTTTGTGCTGTTACTCTTTTTGTTTATAACCTATTTTTCCTTTCAATAGACTTGGTTTTTTTGTTTGTTTTTTGTTTTTTGAAACAGGGTCTCGCCCTGTTGCCTAGACTGGGGTGCAGTGGCATGATCGTGGCTCACTGTAGCCTCCGCCTTTGGGCTCAAGCAGTCCTTCCACCTCAGCCTCCTGGGTAGCTAGGACTACAGGCATGCATCACCACACATGGCTAATTTTTTAATTTTTTGTAGAGACAGAGCCTTGCTATGTTGCCCAGGGTGGTCTTGAACTCCTGGGCTCAAGCGATCTTCCTGTCTTGGCCTCCCAAAATCCTGGTTCTTTTCACTAGGACATTTCTCTCCCTCCACCAAATTATGGAGATAAGAACTTTGTTTATAACCTTAAGATTTTCTTAATAGTCAATACTGTTAAAATTGGGTCATTACACAATTACACACTATTTCTGAGAATGTCTAGGAGTGTTTTATTAGGTAAGACCCAGTTTCTTTAAGGTAAAGGAGTGATAGGGAGCCAAGGCTGTATCCATAGGGTGCTTGGTTTTGTTTCTCTGGCCAAGTATACCCTTAAGAGTATCCTGCAGTAGAAAGTGGATGGAATTCAACTCCTGAATCTGCTTCTGTTACCTTTGGCAAGTTACTCAGTCTCTCTGAGCTTGTGTTTGGAGGTATGTAAAATAAAAATAAAAGTAGCTATTGACTTGTGAGGAAGAATAAATAACATATGGAAAGTGTCTCCATGCCGGCATCCCATAGTAACCCCATACATGATTGCTCTTGTTATCTTTATAAGGGAGCTATACCCGTGTCTTTTTGACCTTTCTGTGGGATTTGGAGCTACTGCTTTATCCTTGGTCTCATTCCTTCTTTATGTCTCAGAATATCCCAGTCGTTGCAAACCTGAGTTTGAGCAGACACAGTGTAGTGAATGTGGATAGCCAAACAGTGTCCAAGGTAGCTGGTTATCTTTTTTCCAGAGGTGATTACTGCCAAGTTAAATTAGAAAGGGAAGACCAGAGTTTTCCTGTCACTTCTAATGGGCATCACAGTCACATGTCCAGTGAATAAAGAAAAAGGATGCTTATGATGTAGTTCTCCGGCAGGTATTGTGGGTAGGAGCATGGTAATGGCATCCAGTCCCAGTCTGCCCCTGTCCTGCCTGCAGTTAGGGCTGTAGGCTGTGGACCAGAGAGCACATACTCGCTCCTGAGAGCCACCCTGCTGGTGACTCAGTGCTGCGACCTGACCTGGGTTTACATCCCAGCCCTGCCACATTCCTACAGTGGGAGGTTAAACACATTTCTTAACCTTGATGAGCCTCAGTTTCATCATCTGTAAAATGAAGTCAGTGGAACCACGGTATCTACCTCACAGAGTTGCTAGAAGAATTAAATGAAGTCACAGATGTTTAGTGCCCAGCCCAGCGTCTGGCACATAGGTGGTACAGAGTAAGTGGGAGTTTGTTTCCTTTCTACCCTCTTTGTGGAGGATATTTATGCAAGCCCTCTCTTTCCATTTTTACCTCTTTTCTTCCAGTCTGTTTTTATTAAGAGTATTAAAAGCAATAAACAGGATTTGGCTAAATGGACATCAGTAGTATTTTTGAAAAAACTAGCTACAATCCAGTTATATCCCTTCTCATTCTCTTATATCAGTGTTTTTAACCTACTGGCTGACATCCATTAGTAGGTTATGAAATCCAGTGGGTCACAACTACAATTGTTGTTTACAAATGGAATAGACTAAAATAGGAAAAAGTCACAATGCGTATGCATATTATTGATAAATGTTGTTTGGGAAACCTTTGTTCAGGTCTTGATATATTTCATACTGTGGTTATGAATTTTTTTTTTTTTTTTTTTTTTTTGAGATGAGTCTTGCTCTGTTGCCCAGGCTGGAGTGTAGTAGCACGATCTTGGCTTGCTGCAACCTCTACCTCCCAGGTTCAAGTGATTCTCCTGACTCAGCCTCCCAAGTAGCTGGGACTACAGGCACGTGCCATCACATCGGCTAATTCTCTTTTGTATTTTTAGTAGAGACAAGGTTTCACTATGTTAGCCAGGATGGTCTCGATCTCCTGACCTCGTAATCTGACTGCCTCGGCCTCCCGAAGTGGTGCGATTGCAGGTGTGAGCTACCACGCCCAGCTGGTTATGAATTTTTATAAGTTCAAAGCACTCTTGTAACATAAATCATACACTGTATGAATTCTGTGTTGTTTTTCTTTCACTGAGAGCTTTTTTAAACATTATGTTACAGTTTCCTTATTCATCATTGCACTATTGTTATTCTGTGGCTAAGCACTGGTACTGAAGACAGTATATCAGTCTTGGTGTTTTTAGCCCAGAAGACGTGGGCAAAGCAGGATAAGCATGCATTGCTATGAAGCGCATCAGAGTTTGTGAAGCAGAGTCAGGAGTAGAGCATTGTGGGTGACACCCCCCATGGGCATCTAGGAAGGAGAACTGTCCAGACCCCAGGCACAATTAGTGCCTGAAGAATATCTTAGTTTATAGTGTTATTACTCAGATATTTCCTTTATATAATCCTTTACATGTAGTCATATATTAATATATAGAATTAGTGCCTGAAGTATCACTTACTGCTTACATATATCTAGCTTATATAATCATACTTAATACCTATATCTAACATACTTAGTTCTATGTCATCTTTCTCTATAATCATATAGGTATTATATCCTATAATCATGTAGGCTGTACTGACACATTTGGTGTTGATTTATGTAATCCTTCCTTATAACCATATAGTAGTTTGTAGTAGGAAGAATGCCTAGAGCAGTCACAGAGCAGAAGCAGTACATGGGAAAACAGCCAGACCAGGACAAGAACCAAAGACCCAGGCGGTGACATCCCTGCCTGAAAGGGTATACACTGTATGGCAGGCTTGGAGCAAGAGCCTCTCGTCCTGATAAAGGAGTCATAGTATCTTGCGTCCAGTTCCTGTGGAAAGTAGGCCTCAGGCCTGAGATCCTGTAAATAACTGAGGGAGAAGAACCCCTCTGGTATGACCAGTCAAGGCGCCAGTACACCCTGTCAGTCTTTTCTCGCTTCTGTGCTAGCTCAAATCATCCTCCCATAAATATCTTAAGAGAAGAGCACAAGTCTCTCAGCTCCCACTGCATTGGCTTATAGTATCCTTCTATTAGAAATCCTTTGAAGTCTCCAACCTCCAGATAAGAAGTGTTGCGCATGACACCTGTTGCACACAGCCCACCTCCTTGCCTTGGTGACCTAATGGGGATGGACCCCTTTTCTGTACATGACCCTCTACTACTGTGCACGGTATGACCCCCTACTGTGCACGGCCCACTTCTCTGCCCAGGTGGCTTAATGGGGTGGCTCCCTCACTTGTGACTCACATGATTATGTATGCCCTATCACTAAGCCTGTAGATGATGACCTCACTTACGTCCCTGACCCCTGCTTGTACCTAATAAATACAGATGCTTCTGGGCATTTGGGGCCCTTGCTGATCTCCACTCACAGGTTACGTGGCCCTCCGAGTACAGATGCTCTTCACCAGTTCTTCAGTGTCCTGTCTCTTTACTTCTTGGATCCTGCACCTCAGCATAGCATAAAGGACACCCCACGACCCTGTGAGGCCCAACAGCCCGACAGAGCATTATGTTGGTAATCATCCCAATGCATAGGTTCCTCTTCTAGTTTTTTGAGGGTGCTTTGGGGTCAGTTACTGTTCTCTTACCTGAAATATGTTAGGAAAAGAAAATAATGAGCCTTAGTGAGTTGTTTTTGGTGAAATGCTTTGATATCACCTCAAAGGCAATAAATTCCTGAAATTTATTGTCCATCCTATGTCTAATGGGTGATATTTTGAAGTTGAGATCCAATTATCGCTAACATAGTATTTTAAATTCCCACTGTGCTGGACACATTAACAAAATCCCTTGAGTAGATCTGTCTCTGTGCACCTTGGTTCTTGTTCGTACACCATCCAGTATGTAAATATTTCTTTAGTGCTTTCTGTGTTCTAAGTGCTGTGTATGAAAAGGATAGGAAATACCTTTCCGCCCAGGACTTTGCTCGGCTGCTCTCAGAGCACTGAGGAGTTTGTCTTCCTAAAAACAGTAAACTAGCATTCTTGTTAAGTTGTTATTTGAGTTTTATGCCCAGAGCTGCTGCTGGTGGGCCCAGGGAATGTGAAGTTTTCTGGCTGTGAGTTTGAAAATTGGTTGAATGAAATATAATTAAAAACAAGCAGGCCAGGTGTGGTGGCTCATCCCTGTAATCCCAGCACTTTGGGAGGCTGAGGTGGGTGGATCACCTGAGGTCAGGAGTTTGAGACCGGCCTGGCCCACACGGTGAAAACCCGTCTCTACTAAAAATACAAAAAATTAGCCGAGTGTGGTGGCAGGTGCCTGTAATCCTAGCTACTCAGGAGGCTGAGGCAGGAGAATCTCCTGAACCCGGGAGGCAGAGGTTGCAGTGAGCCGAGATTGCGCTGTTGTACTCCAGCCTGGGCAACAAGAGCAAAACTCCGTCTCAAAAAAAAAAAAAAAAAGAAAAAGAGAGAAAGAAAAAAACAAGGAAATTGTACTACCATAAGAGGAAAGAATGACACACACCTGCGCTCCTGCAAGACATCCAAGATTACAGAAAACCCAGACTGCTGGTTCCTGCTGGGATGGTCACACTACAGCAGTGCTAGGTGACCACACCCCAGGCACACAGATAAGCCTGACCCGTGTTTATCTTATGAACCTGAAAGGAGAGGCTGCCCTTTTAAACACTTTGTTTATTGGATGGATTTTACTGGTGCTTAGGTAGGGGCTAAAGTCAGAACAGATTATAGCCCTGCAATCATAATCTTTTAGAAATTGGCTTTCGTTTCTGGCTTCAGTGCCCTGGCACTGTAGTCTAAAGGATTAGAAAGCGAGTTCCAAACCAAATTGTACTGGTATTATCAATAAAAGAACTCAGAGAACCAACAGGTACCTTTCTTTTCCCCCCATTTTGGTTTCTGCATATGCTTGTATGTGGATCTTCCTCTTCCTTTGTAACTTTTCCACTTAGAAATAAAATTGACCTTTTTTCTCCTTTTTTCCAGACTCGCTCTTTACTGAGCGTGTTTGAAGAAGATGCGGGCACCCTCACAGATTATACCAACCAGCTGCTCCAGGCAATGCAGCGCGTCTATGGAGCCCAGGTATGCCACCACCCTCACCTGGATCCCAAGAGTAGGCATTCTCTCCGTTCATCCTGAACTTTCCTCAGAGGTTGAGAAATTTGAGTCCAAAAAACATCACTGAAAATTTTGAAACAAAATCAGAACTGTTTTCTCACTACTTTTCACCTCAAAAAACTAAGGGCAGTCTGTTCTCATTGCTTAAGAGTGATTTTTCTGTAATTAGAATCGTTAGAGACCACATAATTGCTTCTATTTTTTGTTGTTGTTGTTGAAATTCAACCCAATGGGAAATATTTGAGTCTCTTCTTCCTACTTGTGAATGAGTAGGTCCAATATTTTGAGACATACTCTTTGTCTTTTTCATAAATGGGCAGTCTTAGTTGTCAGTGTGGGAGGGTAGAGATGTTTTTTCAAGCTGCTTCCTCTGAAAAGCCTTGAGTCACAGTTCTGAAACTGTCGGGTGGCTTCTTTGTTTTGTGGAACAAATGTCTCTGGCTTGCAAAACCATGGAAAATAAATTGCTGACTCACAAAAGTGAATCTTTTTAATATCAAGAAGTGCCTTTGTATGTTACTTTCTAAGAGAAGATTTATAAGTTACTTAAAAATAAAATGCTTTATGTTATAAAGCACTGAACACATCACAATATTTGGTAACTGATCATTTTCATTGTTGATTCCTTGCTAACTTAAATCTTACGTGTTAATGATTTTCTCATTAATGATCCCTTAAGAAATATACATTGGGCATCCCAAATTTTTAAATCCAAAATCCAAAATTCTCCAAAATATGTAACTTTTTGAGTGCTGAGATGACACACAAAGGAAATGCTCATTGGAGCATTTTGGAGTTTTGGATTCCGGATGCTTGACTGATACAGCAAATATTTCAGAAACTGAAAAAAATCCTAAATCTTTCTGGTCCCAAGCATTACAGATGCAGGATACTTAACCTATGCTACATTCAGTGATATATAGCTCTTACTAATCATATATAGTCATTTCTTATAATAGCTCCACTACTCATATTACTGCTCATTGTTTTATTAGTCATTTCCCATTATATGGGAATAAGACTCAGTCCTTGCCATTGGGTAGCTTACAGTGGATTGGGAGGCAGACAAAGCAATCACCAGAGAGGGGCTCAGAGAGGAGGGCCACCTAACCTAGTGGGGGTTGTGCTGGGCACCCAGAAGGAAGGTGATTGTGAGTGTTGAGATTTATTGAATACTTAATAACATCCAGGAAGTTCCAGGGGCTTTTAGTTGATTGTTTTATTTCAATTCCCCTAACAATTCTGAGGTGGGTATTATTATTATTATGCCTATTGTACTGTTCGGGGAGACTTAAGGATTCTGAGGTTGAGTAACTTGTCCAGGTGCACCCATTTAATTCATGGCAGAGCCAATCAGCTGGAGGCAAGCTCAGACTCTTCACTCCTAAGCATAGGGGAGGTGGCAGTAGAAATAGAAAGAAGCAGGTGTACTTGAGAGGTATTTAGGAGGTGGATTAGTGATTGATTGGTTGTGAAGGGGTCAGGTGGTAAAGGATGAATCAAGAATGATGTTCAGGTATTCAGCTGGAATGGTAGGGTGGATAGATGGGAGAACACAGGAAGAGGAGCAGGGTGTGTGTGAGTGGAGTGTGTGTGCATGCCTGTGAGGGCCTATCTGTTATGGGGATGCCCAGCTAATTCTCTGTGGAAACACTGATTCTGAGGAGTCCGTGGGACATCGTAGTGGGTAAAGAGATCTTGTTGAAAGTTCAAATCCAGAGTATAGGGCTGGAGATATAGATAGGCAAACTATGCAGTAATGTATAAGTGTAACTTATTAATTAGCACTAGCTTTGGGCCGGCCTGTAATCCCAGCAGTTGAGAGACCAAGACAGGAGGACTGTTTGAGGCCAGGAGTTTGAGACCAGCCTAGTCAATATAGTGAGGCCCTGTCTCTACAAAAAAGTTTTGTAAATATTAAAAAAACAACCAGTTTCTTTTTTTTTTAATTTTCAGAAATAGGGTCTTACTCTGTCACCCAGGATGGAGTACAGTGGCGTGATCATAGCTCACTGTAGCCCCTGACTCCTGGATTCAAGTAGTGTTCCTGCCTCAGCCTCCTAAGTAGCTAGGACTACAGGTGCATACCACCACACCCAGCTAATTTTTTTTCTTTTTAATTTTTGATAGAGATAGGGTCTCACTATGTTGCCCAGGCTTGTCTAAAGCTCCTGGCCTCAAGTGATCTGCCTTAGCCTTCTGAGTAGCTAGAGACTAGTCTTAATGACCAAAAGAATTATGTGCTCGTCTGTGATTTTATGTGTTTTGTTAAGACATTCAGAATTTAGAGATATGAGAACTTGGTCAGTTTATTTGAAGTCCTGTTTATTGATATTATATGTTTTTTTTATTTTTCCCTAAATAGTCTAAATTTAAGAAAACAGGAATGTTCTTACTGGGCTTACACCTGAAATTGCTTGCTATTCAGCAGTTTGTATTTCGTCACTAAATGATTTGTCTCTTATTTAAGGCTTAAAAACCCCAAGACGTAAGAGACTGTGTCTCTGCCACTGCGAGGAGTCTCTGTTCTGCCTTTGTGTCTGCCAGAATCATTTACTTGGGGGGATTTCCAAACACTGTCTCATGCATTTTTTTCTTTTGAGGCAGAAAATGACATTTTGCCAAAATTAAGTGGTCTCTCATTCCTAGAGGCTGTAACCCAGTTTTTAATTCACAGCACATGATCATCACGTGGGTTCTCCTACTGGCCAAAACCCTTCCTCCTGCCTCAGCGTTTCCTGCGCAGAGGCTGGTGAAAATGTCCGGTTAGTGTGGCCGGATTCAAAGGCAGTCAAGCAGTGATCGGCTGTGTTCAGACTGGCTGGGTCAGGGACACTTGGTTTCAGGTTTATTTGAAAGCTTAGGTGTTTTGTTTTTAATTGAAGAAAGAAATCTTTTCTGGTTCCCTTTTTGATCTGTTTTCGTGTATGCATTTTAACATAGTAATACTTCTCTGTTTTCATTCAAGTTTTCTCCCCCTAAAGTTATGTTTTCTCAGTTTCATTGCACACTATTCCATACATATTTTACACCTAGTCATGTTGAATTTGATTGATAAAGTTTTATAATTTCCTTTTTAAAAACAGACTCTTAGCAAGATAGAGGTTTTCATTATCATATTTTCACAACTAGGCTTATGCTGCTGATAAATGATAAGTATTCATAAAAGATATTTTAATCAGACTACATGGTAAATTTCTGGATGCTGATATTGCAGTTGCCCTTCAGAGACCTTAGTTTTAGAAAGAGGAAGAAAAAGAAAAACCAGAGGAAAACTTCTGTGAGCAATTTTGCTGATTGTGGCTAGTTTGGGGAAATTTTAAATTTTATTTGGCTTAACCTCTAGAATGAAACTATAGGCTCTAAGCTGTTTTCAGCATCTTACAGTAGTCCCTGGAGTCACATCTGGTCTCTTAGTTGTCAGATGTGCCTTTGCACATACTGGAAACTGAATAGTCCACTGTGGGTCCTTTGAAAGAAGCAGTATGCATTTCCAATGCATTAACAGAGAAGAGCCTGGTTACTTAGAACACTCTGTTTTTCAAACTATTGGCTAAATAAGTTAAAAACTTCTGTTATGTCTAAATAGGTGCATATACATACATACTCAGTTAATTCTAAAATTTTGCATTCAATACATTTGATATTTATTTTCATTCTGTATCTCAGCCATAATATTTTTTCTTTCCTAAAGAGGTTTAAAATGTTCTAATCTTTTAAAATGGATTTGTTAGGGGCTTACAGTGAAATGTATTTAGGTCATCTCGCTTCTCCTCTCAGCTGTAGTACTGAGAACGTGGGGCGGGGTAATAATATTCCTGCCGGCAGGACAGGAAGACTGGCCCCTGCAGTATTCCTGAAACCTGGCAACCCTTGTAACCTGGCGTTCTCTTTCACCAGATGACGAACCTATGTAGTTGCTACCTTCAGTCTGTGTGGGATTTTTTTGTTTTTGCTTTTTTTTTTAAGTAAATTTTGGATGGTATTTTTTTGAAGTGAGAACCATGATTAAGACTCTCAATTTCCTTCAGCAAAACAGGTTTAATTTAACACAGTCACATGTCTGCAGTCATTGTTAACCAAAGATTTTGGAATTTAGAACTACTGACCTGGAAAACTGATCCTAAAACTCCTGATTCTAAAATCCTGAATTGGAGGTGGGAATAGTATTTTCTCAAATTGGAGTAAAGACAGTGGGAGGGAATGGGAGGAAAGTATGCATAATTTGTTATAAAGAAGAAATACTTTTCTTTAAAATGATGATATAGATAGCAAGCTAAACAAGTTAATGTACCAATTAGGAAACCAGGTGAGAGTACTGAGTGTCCGGAAGTGTGAGCTTGTCATGGGGGGAGGGAGAAGCCCATGGGAGGGAGACGGGGTCAGAGCTACGTGTTTTAATGGTGAAACAGTGGCCTTTATTTATTATACACATAAAAGTGCCACATATTAGGCTGAGAATTCAGCTTTCACAACAGAGGCGAGGTATTTGTATAGTATGTATTTACAGATGAGGAAGCCAAGATTCAGAGGTTAAGTAGCTTGTTTAAGGTCGCACAGCTGATGAATGGCAGAACCAGAATTTTAAACTCAGATTCAACTGCAAAGCCTGCACTCTCTCGTAACCACTATGCTTGTTCTTCCGACACGCTAGCCACCATCAGTGGCAGCAGAGACCAAGGAAGTGTGAGCTTCGAGAGGCTCCTCTTGTCATTATAGAAGAAGCACCCCTATTTATCAGCCCACAGCTTTGTAATATGTTAGAGTCAGGACTCAGTTCCTTTTTGTATCCCAGAGTAACTTTCTTGGTTTCATGAATGTTCTAATCTCTGTGTTTTAGCAGCCCTGAAAACCAGTCCATTGAGACTTACCTGACAGGGACTGAGTGGAGATGTGGGCGTAGCTTCAGGTTGGAGGGAGCAGAGGGCCTGAGTGGCTCTTGGAAACGACTTCATGGACCTGGGTCCTGCTTTTGGTCTGCACGTGGGGTCTGCACTTTCCCTCATGCTGCCATTGGTGGCTTTCAGATGGCATGAAAGACTATTCTGGGCTAGGCTTATTCACTCAGGTACAGGAGTTAAGTGTGCGACCCTGGACTTCACAGATCTGAGTTCCAGCCTTGGCTCAGCCGCTTGCTGTGTAACCTTGGGCAGGTCAAGCTATGGGTTGATTGCCTGAGTTTCCTTATCAGCTAAACAGAGGCCATACCCACCTCAGAGGGTTCTTGTGAGTTAATCGTGTTTATGCCTATAAAATGCTAAGGTCAGTCCCTGATCTTGGAGTGCTCTTGATAGTAACAGAAGCGTCTTCTGTGTTACAATAATAACGGTTACGATGGCACTGTGCACTGGCACTGTTATTTGGGTTAGATACATGTTTAGTCCTCGCCTCCTTTCTTGAAGGAACAGCTGTATTTGCCGTCTTTGCCTCCTCGCCAGACGTTTGATATTTGTTTTTCAAGCCACCTCAGTCTGGTCTTGGCCTCCGCCTTGCATGGGGCACTGCTTAGTACCTGGTTCACAGCCTCTCTCCACTCTGCCTGTGGGCAGCATCTGATTCTGTTAACGACAACCCCCTTGAGACTGTTTTCCATTGGTTCCTCTGACAAGCTCTCTTTTGGCCTGCTCCTGGTCTCTGTCCCTTGTTCTTGGTGGTTCTCTCCTGGTACCCTTTTGCTATGTATCCCTGAAGTCTTGGTGTCCTCCAGAATTCCTTTGGAATCCTTCTCTGGTGAGTCTCTGTTCTCTCCCTGGGTGAGATCACTTTAGCAACTGCCTGGCCATTTCTGAATCCTTTTCTAGCCGTTGCCACTTTCTGAACTCCGGGTCTTTATTCCAAACATTTGCCTATTGTTATGTGCAGTTAGCTTTAGCTCTTCCCTGGGCTATTGCAGTTCCTGTCTTCAGGAAGATGTCTTCCCCCTTTCATTCTTCCTCCACGTCGCAGCTGGATTACTCACTTTAAACCTTCCCGTCCCCCCCTCATCTTCAGATGTCTTCATCGCTCTCTGTAACCACAGGGAAAAGGCGTAGAGGCCTCAGCAAGGCATGCTAAGTCCTTCATGAACTGTGTCTCAGCCTGCTCCTCTCATCTTGCTGCTGGCTGTTACAGAACATGCCAGACCCTTTGCACACCTTCCACTCTGCTATTGCCGCTCCTGTTGCCTGTTTCCTTATCAAACCCTTGCCCTGGCAGATGTCCTTCCTGGCCTCTGAGACTGACCGCAAGCCTGACAAAGTTCCTCTGACACCTTTCTTCCTTCCTTCTCTCCTGGCCAAAGTGCCATTGCCCTTCACCAGTGTGCCCAAATGTCTTGTGCACTTGCTGGTCAGAGCGCTAAGATGTAGTGATGGGGTTTCCTTGTCCCTTTGTGCACTCTGAGCTCCCAGAGAACAAACTGTCTTTGTTGCCAGTGTCCTACACCATGTCTGGCCCCATTCAGTGTTGGGTGGATAGCAGTCTGGCCCCATAGGTGTTGAATGAAAAACTGAATTTGGGACAGCTCCACCTAAAGGCAAGGACCTCTCAACTGCATACTTTTTTGTCATTCCCAAATCCAGTATCCCTTCCTCAGTTCCTTGGCTGCAGGCACCGTTCTCCATCTGGCCTTCCACATGGGCAGCACAGTTCTCTGCCTCCCCCGTCTTCCTCACTCACCGCACCCTGCTGTTTCTGCCTCAGGAACACCTCCATGCCCTGCTCTGCACAGTCTGCCTCAGGCTCAGAACCTTGTTTATATAAATCTCCAAGTGGCCGCCTAGTCAGTCCCCCTCACCTGTCTTCTCTCTCCCTTAGGGTTTCCTTCCCACCACCGCCACTCCTGGTTTTCTTCCACCCAGGCCTGCTTGTCATGCTCCCATCGAGTTCCTGGGTGCTTCCCCCATTGCCCCTGGAATGAAGTCCAGGTCCAGCAGGCATCCCCTTGTGGCTGCCGTGCCATGCATGAGACACTCCAGCCACTTTCTTCGTGCACCCCCTCACTCCTCCCTGAGTGCATCCTACCTCGAGAGGCTCCTAACTAGTGCAGCATGACTGCCAGCTTTGAAGTAAACACTGAGTGCTGAATGTGACTTTCAACCTCTTGGCTCTAGGCCACATCTCCAGCCAAACAGTTGGTGTAGATCAATGTGGATTTCCTCTGCCCCACTCCCCAGCCTCTCTATTCATATTCACCATGGATGCTGCTGTGCACAGAGGCCCTTGGGTGGTCTCAGTTGACAGTTGCAGTTAGTTTGCTCTCTGTGCCACAGAAAGATAAACATTCCTTTGCCAGAAGCCAAGTTTTCCATTTGGGCTTGCTAGCCACTTGACTTTCTGCCTTGGTGACAGCCCTGAAAGGTTCTGTTGAACGTGGGAGATACTGTCTGTAAACCGTCCTCAGGGCATCCTTCCAGGGCTTCTCACGCAGCAGTGCATAGTGTCGATGGCAGCCAGAGTGCCCTGAGTGCCCAAAACCATGCTGGAGCCCCACTGAGAATTCCCATTTTAGGCCACCTCTTTGCTCTTTTACCACTGAAAAAGTATGGGGCTTAGGTTCGTATCTATGGACCCTACAAGTCCTGCCCACCTGAGTATTGAGTAGGTACAATTTTGGACTTTAGATTGGAATAGCATAATACTCAGAACATGGGCTTTCAATTTTGAGTCCAGCAGACCTGCGTTGAGTTGTTACCTGCCAGTCACTAGTCATGTGGCTTTACAAAGTTATTTATCCTTTCTGAAGCTTAGTCTCCTCATTTACAAAATGGAGATAATAATAGTATCTACTTGATGAGTGCACTGTGAGGATTAAATGTGATGATATATGAAAAACATTTAACAGCAACATCAGGTACTTAGAACAGACTCAGCCAGTGTTAGCAGCTGTCTTTATTGATGTTATTACTAATATTTACTCTTCACTCGGGCTCCAGTTTTGCAAGTCCTGTTGCAGAGATATTTGTGTAGGCTTACCTCACAGGGCACAGGGTGTGGATTAATTAGCTGATGTTGGTAAAGCATTTCATACAACCTTTGTGTACAGTAGATTAAGTATGAGTAAGATTAAAGTTGATCTTGTTTAAAAGTCTTTGCACACAGTGTGCTCTGTTCAGGGCAAGTGACAGGCCGTGTTTTAAGTATCTTAGTTCCCAATTGTAGTTGGCCTTGCAGCCTGAAATGTTACACATAGGAAAGCACACAGCCTTGCCTCGCTTCGCCTCTTCTCTCTTCTCTCTTCGGAGTTTTGCTCTTGTTGTCCAGGCTGGTGCAATCTTGGGCTCACAGCAACCTCCATCTTCCGGTTTCAAGCAATTCTCCTGCCTCAGCCTCCCGAGTAGCTGGGATTACAGGCGCCCACCATCACGCCCAGCTAATTTTTGTATTTTTAGTAGAGACAGGGTTTTACCATGTTGACCAGGCTAGTCTTGAACTCCTGACCTTGTGATCCGCCCACCTCGGCCTCCCAAAGTGGTAGGATTACAGGTGTGAGCCACCAGCCCCTGGCCAATACACAGCATTTTCAAATGGTATTTCTAGGAGAGACCGGGAGAGTCTGGTTGTTTGAAGTCGTTTTGGAAGGCAGCTGTTGTGTGTTGCACGCTGTGCCCCTTCTTCCCTGAGCTGAGGTGGAGCTGTGTGGCTGTGTGGGTGGCACATGAGTGTCCTCTCCTTGAGCTTTGGGTACAGCCTAATGCTGGCAGTTCCCCGCAGGTCTCTCCATTACATTCAAAGCACTTACCAGTAAGCTTTAAGGAAGAATTCAAGTGGCCTGTGGCTCTGGCTTGTTTAGAAGGTCTCGAGGGTGGGTATATGTGTTGACCAGTCTCTGAAGGAGGCATATATGGGGAAGTAACGTGTTAGAGTTGACTAAAAGAAAAGGATGAATTAGAAGAGTAGAAGCTCCTGGGATCTGAAATAGTGTAGCTTAAGAGAGCCTCGTGAGGAGGGTGTGGCAAAAGAGTGGGTCTTCTGAGACATCCGATGACAAAGCAGGATCAGCAATCCATGGCTCTTCGGCCCCGCATCTTTTTTTTTGTAAATAAAGTTGTATCAGAATGAAGCCACATTTACTTGTTTACATGTTACTGTCTGGCTGCTTCTATGCTACAAAGCAGAGTTGAATAGTTGTGGCAAAGACCATATGGTCCACAAGCCAAAAGTATTTACTCTCTGGCTCCTTACAGAAAGAGTTTGCCCACCCTAGTGTAAAGCAGAGGCCTTCTCATCTCCTGCCTTGTACAGAACTTGGGATCTTAGTAGTGTGTAGGAGTGTGGATTTTAGAATCGGACAGCTCCAGATTCACATCCTAGCCCTGCCACTCATCAGCTGTGTAGCCTTGCACAGGTGGCTTAACCTCCCAGTGCTTCAGCTTCTTCATCTATAAAATTGAGTTATTAATTAGAACCTGCATTACAGGGTCATCGGATTAATTGAGGTAGTGCACAAAATGCATATAGCATAGGGTCCGGCATTAAGCACTCCGTAAATGTTAGCTGCTGTTACTGTAATGATTCTGTGGTTCTCCAAATCATATTCCACATAGTGCTGCCCTCAGGCGATGCCAGGGTAACTTGAATGAGTCCATCTGCTGCTAACTCGGAGAGGAGGAGCAAGAGATTTTTGGTTATAGCCAAGTATCAGCCCAGTGAGTGCGATAAGACCTTTGTTCCCGTGCACTACTAAAGATGGTTGACAGGTCATAGTCCCTGGCCAGTTGCTTCGTGTTTTATTTCATTTGTGATGTTTCCTTGTATGGTTAGGAAGGATTTTTCCCCCTCACACCATGATTTCAGGTATTGTTTTAAACTTAGAATTTAGATGAATCTTCTAACCTTGTTCATTCATTCATTCATCAAACGTTTGTTGAGTGCTTGCTGTGTGCTAAGAACCGCTGGACGTTCCTGTCTAAATGAAGGACATAGTGCTTGTGGATTTGTCTACTTGCTGCCTTCATGACTATGGCTAGAAGTCACATTTCTGGTTGGTTTGAAAGTGGTCAACTACCAGTAGGATGCCAAAGCCAGGCACTTTGGTTCTATTTGTCTGACTTTCTTCTGAGGAGAAAGAGCCACATTTCCTGGTCTATTAATGCCTATTTCTTAGGGCAGAGCAGGAAGTCAGGGTTGGCCAGTTGTCCGCAAAGAGGTCCAAAAAAATTTGGCTCTGCTGTATTTTGCCAAATAGGACTAGGAAAAATAAAATAAGCTCCTGCAGAGCTCAGGATTTAGCCTTAAAGGAACAGCAACCCCAGGAGAAATAGCCAGTGGAGGCCAAGGCCAAGAAGGTAGGCCAGTGTCCTCCCATCATCTGTGCCACGGTGGCTCTGCTCCTTAGGAATAAACCCCTGACTCTTAAGCTTTAACTGAGCTTTAGAAATGTAAGGCAAATTTTCTGGGCTGGCCGCATCAGTGGTAGGAGCATAGTGGTAGAAAACTGCTGTGTAGCCAGAGATTAGAGGAATAAACAAAAAGAGAGGAAAATGAGCAGTCCCGGCTGGTGACAATGACACAAAACGGGCATCCCAGAGCATCACAGCTCTTGAAGAGCAGGGCTTCCTTGGGCTTTCTGGAACATTTGGGTTTAGCTGTGCTTCTGTTACCATCCATCATTGCCAGCGAGTGTTCTAAGCCTGGTGGAATCTGACCTTGTCATATGCTACTCCAGTGCCCCCTGTGCTTCCGGTATGTCTGACCCTGGGCCCTGGGGGACCTGCACACCTTCCCATTGCCTCATTGCCAGCCTGGTCTTGCCTCCAAGCACACAGCCCTTGCTCCAGCCACTCTCCACTTCAGAGCTGTTCGTATAGGCAGTGTGCTGCTTCCCCGTGTTGGCCCCTCCTGGAAAGATCGTCCCCATGGCTGACTCCTAGTCCTTCTTCAGGAGCCTGCTTAAAACAACTCCACAGCTTCTGCACAGCAAAAGAAACAGTCATTAGAGTGAATCGGCAACCAACAGAATGGGAAAAGATTTTGCAGTCTACCCATCTGACAAAAGGGCTATAACCAGAATCTACAAAGAACTGAAACAGATTTACAAGAAAAAACAAACAAGCCCATTCAAAAGTGGGCAAAGGATATGAACAGACACTTTACAAAAAGAAGACATGCATGAAGCCAACAAACATATGAAAAAATGCTCATCATCACTGTCATTAAGAGAAATGCAAATCAAAACTACATTGAGATACCATCTCATGCCAGTTAGAATGGCGATCATTAAAAAATCTGGAGACAACAGATGCTGGAGAGGATGTGGAGAAATGGGACGCTTTTACACTGTTGGTGGGAGTGTAAATTAGTTCAACCATTGTGGAAGACAGTGTGGCGATTCCTCAAGGACCTAGAAATAGAAATTCCATTTGATCAGCAATCCCATTACTGGGTATATATCCAAAAGACTATAAATCGTTCTACTATAAGGACACATGCACACGAATGTTCATTGCAGCACAGTTTACAATAGCAAAGACCTGGAACCAACCCAAATGCCCATCGATGATAGACTGGACAGGGAAAATGTGGCACATATACACCATGGAATATTATGCAGCCATCAAAAACGATGAGTTCGTGTCCTTTGTAGGGACATGGATGACCTGGAAACCATCATTCTCAGCAAACTGACACAAGAACAGAAAATCAAACACCGCATGTTCTCACTCATAGGCGGGGTGTTGAACAATGCGAACACATGGACACAGGGAGGGGAGTATCACAGACTGGGGTCTGTTTGGGGAGAAGGGGAGGGGATAGTGGGGGGTGGGGAGTTGGGGAGGGATAGCATGGGGAGAAATGCCAGGATATAGGTGATGGGGGAGGAAGGCAGCAAATCACACTGCCATGTGTGTACCTATGCAACAGTCTTCCATGTTCTTCACATGTACCCCCAAACCTAAAATGCAATAAAAATAAAATAAAATAAAATAAATAAAAAAAATAAAAAATAAAATACATTAACATATATATATATATAAAAAAATCTGTTCCCTAGAAACTGTCTGTCAAAGTCTCTCAACACATCCAGTATTTTTCTTTTGCAGTTCTCATCATACCTGTAACTATGTTTTTGATGCCTGCTTCCCCCAAAAAGCCCCGTGAGGACAGGGACTGTGCCCTTGCTGAATATCTGGCACGTTGTAATTGTTCACTGCATTTGTTTATGGACTGAGTGACCAGAAGGAGCAGTCATTTGTAAAGGGTTAAAAAATAAACTAGCAAGTTTTAACGTTTTGATTTGTTTTGGTCTTGTTTTCCAAATGTCTGAACAAAACATTTTATTATTTGACAGGTGTACACATACTCTTTTTTCTTTTGTTTTTTTAGCTACATCTGCTGGAAAGGGATTTTCTTTCTTTTAAAATTTTTTTTAGAGACACGGTCTCGCTCTGTCGCCCAGGCTAGAATGCAGTGGCGCAGTGATGGCTCACTGCAGCCTCAACCTCCTGGGCTCAAGGGATCCTCCTGCCTTAGCTTCCTAAGTAGCTGGGACTACAAGTGCATGCCATCCTGCTTGGATAATTAAATTTTTTTTTTTTTTTTTTTGCAGAGATGGAGTCTTGCTATGTTGCCCAGTGTGGTTTCAAACTCCTGGTCTCAAGTGATCTTCCTGCCTCAATCTCCCAAAGTACTAGGATTATAGGCATGCACCACTGGGCCCAGCCAATAGTACTTTTTAAGGAATTCTCTGAGATGGCATTTTTCAGTGACTGTGTATGCATTGACTAATCTTACTTGCTTTCTCTCCACAGAATGAGATGTGCCTGGCCACCCAACAGCTTTCTAAGCAACTGCTGGGATATGAAAAACAGGTAACTTGGAGTTTATGTGGCCTATGATGCCATGTTCAGGACTTCCTTAAGTGGAATTCTTTTAAAGAATTATCCAAAGGCATCCTTTAGAGACTTAAATCGTTTGTGTTTTTTTCTTCATATTTTTATTTTTGTCTTTTCTTTTCCCTCCCACTGATATATTGAAACCAGTGATTATCCCTCAGTCATTATGAGGTATTCTAATTAGCCTATGGAAGTAATTAACTGCCATTGAGGGTTCTGAGTCTCCAAGGGACTACAAGTGAATCAACATTAGCAATTCCAGGAAATAAACACTCAAATAAAGGTATCATTATGTTTGACAGAAAGGAATGGCTAGGGAGGGTCAGATGAGTGCACCCCGCGGGCACAACAAAGGGGATAGCTCTGACTCCCTCTTCAGGTAGACACTTCTGACAGGACGGGCTTTTGGAGAAGAAAGGACACCGGTGTGGAGGGTCGTGTTTTGCAGGTGATGCTTCGTGCTGAATTTCCTGGCATTCACTTAACACCTGGCTCTTTTATTCTTTGCTCCTAGAACTTTGCCCTTGGCAAGGGTGATGAAGAAGTAATTTCAACACTCCACTATTTTTCCAAAGTGGTGGATGAGGTAAGATAGCAACATGGAAAATTTGTATTTCAGTCTTTCTTGAACTTTCTTTTGTTGTTATTTATTTTGACCCACTTTCCATTTTTAAATATCTGCTTAAACATCTGAGAAGGTATCTCAACTTGTTGATCTTCCAAGGTTCCTTTCATAGGAGAGGTTGTATATTATGTCTGTTTCTGGTTTGAGGGGGAAAGACTTCAATATATATGAGGAATAGACCAAAAAAAAGATTTCTAAGAATTCAGTTTCTAAAGGAGAGTGTATTGGTTTCTCGGGATTGCCATAATAAATTCCCATGAATAGGTAGCTTCAAGCAACAGAACTTTATCCCCCCGACGGTCAGTATTCTGGAGGCTGGAAGGCTGAAGGCAAGGTGCTGGCAGGGCCACCCTCCCTCCATTGGCTCCAGGGAGAATCCTTTTGCAGCTTTAGGTGGCTCCAGGTGTGCCTTGGCTGTGGCAGCATCACTCCAGCCTGGCCTTACATCCCCACTACCCTCCAAGTGTTTCCTCTCCCATGTCTTCTCTTCTTATAAAGACACTTGGCATTGGATTTAGTGACAATCTAGGATGATCTCATTTCAGGATCCTTCATTACATCTGCAAAGACTCTTTTTTTCCAAATATTGCCATGTTCTGGGTGGATATATCTTTTAGGGGAGGGGCACAGCTCAACCCACTACAAAGGGTTTGTTTTTATGTTTTTTTTGTTATTTTATTTAATTTTGTAGAGATGGTGTCTTGCTTTGTTGCCCAGGCTGGCCTCAAGGGATACTCCCGTCTAACCCTCCCAAAGTGCTGGGGTTACAGACATGAGCCACCATGCCTAGCTCACTACAAAGGGTTTAATACAACTGTTCTTAAAGCTATATTGTATAGTATATTTGGAATATTGATAAAAAAAAAAACAAAAACAATCAGGTATTATAGAAAAATAAATTCTAATTGTAAAAAAAATAAGAGCTCAGATGCTACTAGTGTTGGACAGAACTCTGCAAAATTAGGTAGGTATAAGTAGTTGCATCTTTTAAGGAGTTTCTAATACTCAGAAAACCATGATAAAGAATAAACATAAAGGAATGTGCAGATGCCGTTTAACTCACCAGTTATTGATCTGCAGTGGGTACTGTCTTCAGTTTACAAAATGAGAAACTAACATCCATATAAAACTATACTGATTGCATTTTCATTTATTCAACAAACCAGTTCAAGCCATTATTCAACAAACATTTATTGATGACCTCCTATTTAGCAGACGCTGTTCTAGGCACTGGGAATGTAAAACGGATATAAAAGTGAACACGTCATATGGTTCTTATTGGGCTCTGTCCTCTACCCTACTAAAGAGTAAGAAAAAGACAAACTCTCTCTTTCTATACTTTCAACACTCAGCATACTTCTGGTCACCAAAAAGTGTGGGTTTTCCCCCACATCAAGCAATTCTGGGACACTAGCTGGCTGTCCTACAGTTTAACTCAATTCTGACATATGTATCTGGAGATAGCCTCAGATCTCACCAGTTAAGGGCATGATCCCACCAGCCTGCCCCCTCCCCGGCACTTCAGATGCCAGTTTCAAGTCTAGGCCTCTGGTACTTCTGACAAACCAGCTATAAATTGGGGGTTCCCCACAACATCCCCCCTGGGCTTTGATCATTTGCTAGAATGGCTCACAAATCAGGGGAGACACTTAAATTTACCAGTTTATTATAAAGGATATTACAGAGGACGCAGATGAACAGCCAGATAAAGCGATGTATAGGGCAAGGTACAGGGGAGGTGGCATGGAGCTTCCATGCCCTGGGCACGTCACCCTCCTGGGCACTGCCAGGTGTTTAGCGACCTGGAAGCCCTCCAAACCCTGCAATTCAGGTATTTTTGTTGGCAGCTTCATCACATAGGTGTGGTCAACTTCCAGCTCTCTCCCCTTCCTAGAAGATGGGGGGTGCGGCTGAAAGCTTCAAGCTGCTGGTAATCATGGCTTGGTTTTTCTGGTGACCAGCCCCTATCCTAGAGGCCACCAGGAGTTGCCTCATCAGAACAAAAGACACTCCCATCACCCAGGAAATTCCAAAGGACTGAGGTGAGAGACCAAATACTATAACAAAACATGCTCCTAGCACCCCTATTGCTCAGGAAATCACAAGGGTTTTAGGAGCTCTATGCCAAGAACTGGGGGCAAAGACCAATGTACATTTTTTATTATGACGTCACATGCACTGCTGTGGCTCTCTCTCAGAGGTGTTGAAATGGACAGAAGATGTAATTATTAGAGGAGCAAAAGTTGATTTTTTGGAAGGTAAGGGGAAGAATTTTTTCTTAATTAACAGTGGAAAGATAACCCAGGGTGAGAAGCAATAGACTGCACCCTGAGTCACATGTTTTCTTGAGAAGAGAGTTGCCAAGTGGTTAGTTGTCGAAACCCCGGAAGCAAGATTTCCAGTTTAAAATATTTACTCACAACCACGTTTTCATGGGCAGGAATGATGATTGTTTTCATGGGGAGTGAATAGTTCCCAAAGGATGGAATTGTGGTTTTTATAGGTAGTATCATGGAACCCTGGAAGATTAATTCTGCAAGGAGTTTTCAGACAAACCTATTGATGTAAACACCTAGAGAGTGAAAGCAGTTAGCCCAGGTGGGGCCTAGATCTGGGAAGAGGAGAGTAGCTTTTGAGGCTGTTTTCTCTACCTGGGCCTAAACCAGGTTGAAAAAATTTTAAGGCAAGTTATTTGACTCAGAAATTAAAGGAAAGTTCAACTAAAAGTAGAGACGTATGTGGCTCGTATTTAATAGAATGCATTGGAATGAGATCTTCTATGTTGTAAGTTACGCAGAGATTTCCGTGCATGGTGACTTCCCTAAAAGCAGAGTTTCTGGACCACTTCCTTTGAGTGCACCTGAGACAGGAGGTCATCATAATTACAGAGTTCACTAACTGAATACCGAGCACGTATGCCAGGCACTCTACTCTGAGTGCCTCCTGTTCATGTCACGTCCTTGTCCTCACATGGCTTAGCAAGGAAGATGCTGTTGGCCCCATTTTCTATACAGCGATGCTACAGTTGGGAGAGGTGGCCCGTGCTCCTTCCATTCTCCTCTGCAAGGGTGCTGTGGTCAGCAGTGATTATCCTGTACAGCTCACAGCTCAAAAGCCCTGCATTAAAAGCTGATGACATAACCCCCTTAATCCTTGAGGAGAAAATGAGTAGCTGGGAAATTTGCCATTTGTGAAATGCATAACCATTGGAAAGCCACTTAATCTTTCTGAGTTTTGGTTTCTCCGTCTTATATGGCAGCAGAAAGTCTCACTTAGTTGGGCTGTTATATTGATTGAATTAAATAATGTCTATCAAAGCATCAAGCACAGAGCCTGTTAACTGTTAATGAAAAACAGTACCTTTCTTATTGCAGTTGTTCTGGAAAATAGTCAACACATTCTGTCCTGAAGGCATTTACTGGCATGGCTGCCTTCCTGTGTTACCCTCAAAATACAGCTGCCATGCTTCAACTCTGCTGAATGATAGGGAAAGCGTTAGCAGTTTGCCCCGTGTTCTCTTGCCTGGCAAATGGTTGACCTTAGGCAAGTCTTTCAGCGTATAAGAGTGGCCTCTGAAGCCACAGCCCCAAAGGACCAGATCTGTTGGGAGATGCGTGTGCATAAGGTTGATGCATATGTGTGACTGCCAGCACTGCTAAAGGAAACTTTGCCACATGTTGAATCCAAAAATAATTGCTGGTGATTTCCCCTTAGTCACCCAGCAGGAATCCCAAAATATCTGGAAGTGTGCAGTCTAGTGGGAGAATCCCTTCCACTGTATTCATTGCCGATGTCTAGATTCTCAAACGTGAGCATCAAGGATAATCTGTATCCCAGGCTATGTAGTGGAAAGTAAATGAATCTTAGAGGCCTACAGCCCAGATTAAAAGCCCAGCCATGCTGTTTATTTGCCCTCTGGATTTGGAGAACTATTTGCCTGTCTATAAAGTGGTGATGATAAATAATACCTAACTCGCAGAAGGGGTGAGACTACATAGTATAGAACATAGAAAGCTGGCACACAAAAATAACTCAAAGATGCCCTGATGGGATGATTTTTGTTTCTCCTAGGTAATTTACAAAGATAGGATTTACTGAGTCCTTGAGGTAGAAGGGGAGAAAGAGTCAAGAGCTGTTAAAATCAGCTGGTGAGGAGCATCACATTCAAATACAGTCATCTTATTCTCAGAAAGGCTCTTTTCTACACTAGAGGTCTGAAATCTGGCAGAGTTGTTTCGGTAGGGAGTATTCTTTCTCCAGAGTCACTCCCAGGCCATAGCTGGCTGTGGTTTTCAGGCGAGTAGGTTCCCAGCAGGCCTGTTTTTCAGGTGTGGCTTCAGCCTCTCTGGAGAGTGAGAGAGCAGAGCAGCTTGGCGAGGTCCTGAGCCCTGACCAGCGCTGATAGTTGGCTGTGTTCTCTGGAGGCACATCCAAGCATTCTGATTCTCCAGTGGGTGGGGCTGAGTGGGAACACAGAAGAAGCAGAGTCTGCCCGGTGAACAGGGTAACTGTGGGCCCAGCACTCTGTTAGCAAACTTCGCTGGTGCCCTGGTCAGTCAGAACCTTGCATTTCATTTTTCATGCTTCTAGGCCAGTATCATTTAGTGCTTTATGAAGGGTACTTATTTGCTAAGGAAGTCTTACTGAGCTGTGTAACCACACAGAAGTGTTCAGTGTGATTCCTTGGTGAAATGAGACTATGTTGATAATCATATGTATTTAATTTTCGAATAGCATTCTCTTTCTTTCAGCTTAACGTTCTCCATACAGAGCTGGCTAAACAGTTGGCAGACACAATGGTTCTACCTATTATACAATTCCGAGAAAAGGATCTCACAGGTAAAGTAACTGAGTTCAATGCCAGTTACCTTCACAATACTGTGTAATGCATTTAATAATAATTCTTACTGCATTACTTTCTTTAAATGTGTGGATTGCTGGGAAATGACTTTTTTTGAGCCGTTCAATTCAGGGAATTTTTACTGACTTCCCTCTATGTTGCCAGCTCACCTAAGGAGGTCACAGGCCAGTGAGAAGACAGGTGTGGAAACAGGTAGTTGTGATGTTATGTGATGAGGGCAGCAGGACAGAGTTGCACATGGAGTAGAAACAGCACACAGAAAGGCAAAAGGTGTGGTCACCTTTTTTGGGGGATAAGGTGCTAGGGAAGGCTTCCTGGAGAAGGTGATCTCTAAGGTAAGTTTTGAAAAATGATATTAAGGCCGTGTTCTACGTTAGGGGACATTTGTAAAGTCATGCTGTTCTTGAGGGAACAGTGAATGCTTTGGATTGGAAAGTTGTGGGGGTTGGAGAGGGGGAAGACGGGATGGGAACCTTGCTTTTTCTGTGCTAGACTCTGGGAATGCAGCTGTGAATGGATGGGTGGGGACTGCTCTCCTGGAACTCACAGTTAGTGAGTAAGGGAATCTGTGAGTCATGCAAGAACTTAGTTGTCCTTTTGGACTAATTTTGGCTCTTCAACTAAAATAAAGCAGGACCAGTTTATATTTCTTAGAAATCAAGGTAGTCACAAAATGCACAGAAAAAAGAATGAATTAATCTTGAAAAACTTTCAAGATGTTAGAAAAGGGACTACAGATTTTCTAGTCCTATTTTCTCTTCATTGAAAATATTTGTTACTTAGAGTTTAAGAACTGCATTTTCTAGAACACTGATACAAACAATTGCTGGCCCCCAAAAAGTGTAAGCCTGAATGCTAAAATATCTGCTCAGTATGTTACTTCCTCTTTAAAAATATATCACCTTAAACTGTTTTTGTGGGTGGAGGGAAGAGGTTGCAGTAAATCTAAAGATAAGTCTTAAAGGTAAAGATTTTTCCCCCTTGCTTTGAAATCCCCTGTGATCGTGTCACCTGAGGTTAAGGGACAATGTTAGAACTGGCATAAACTCCACCCAAGGTCAGTTTGGCAGCACTAAAACTTAATACCTAAAAAATTACAAGTAATACATCCATTTGCTTGCATAAAGGGAACCCTCGATTAAACAAAGCAGGAATTTTAGTGCTTTTTAGTGTTGCTCATCTGTCATGGCATGGGAAGCTGAAACATGCTCGATGCAGTCATCTGCTGATTATTCAGTCCTCACTGAAGGCCTTAGCGGGTGCATTTTTTTGAAAGGTTTTCTCTAAATAAAATCATAAGTGAGTGGGATGTCATTTTATTTTGTTTATTTATTTTTCTTTGAGCAGTTCACTGCTAGGGATGTCATTTTAAAAACAGACTTCAAGTCCATTGAAAACAAAATAATCATCTCCTAAGGCCTGTGTTGTCAGATTTATGTCTTTCAGGTTTGTTGATGGGAGGCAGAACTAGAATTTAGAGCTCCCAATGGCATTAGTGACAGTGGCCTCGGTTAATCCAGAGTGACCCCAAACATGGATGAGTAGTATCTGCCCAGGATGGTGATTTTTTGAGTGGAATAAACTTGCTCATTAGTAGTAAGAAGGAATCTTCTTAGTATCTTTGAAAAAAGTTAAATATCCTTTTCTGATGCCACCAGGACATCGCTTTGAAGTATTTGGCCCCAGGTCACACCTGAGTCAGCATCAGAAGCAAATCAGAATCTGACCTCCCCCTCTGCCTAGACAATGGTGTTTTATCTTACATTTCTTGGCCTTTGTTTACTCACTAACACAAGTACATAATCTGAATGAAGAGAACGCAAGAGCTGTTAAGGAAGCTACTTACAATTGATCAGTAAAGAAACTTAAAACTTGACTCCAACAAGAAGTAAAAGATAGGAGAGGAGGAAAGAAAAATGCAAGCAGGGAAGGGCAGAAGCAGCCTGGTATCGAAAGAGGACGAATAATGCGAAGAGAATTTAAAAGCCGGAGGCAGACTAAAAGCCAATATAACCAACATAGATGTGAATGGCTTTGCTTTGTTACAAAGTGAAAATGGATTGTTTCAGAATTGTAGAAAGTGTCACTTTCTTGTAGGTATCAGTCGTTGTGTTTTTAAGTTTCTAACCGTGGACAGTCATTGCTCTCGGTGCTCGTTTTGGGTTTTTGGCCTTGGCCTTCGTTGAGCCATCTTTGTGCATGGTGCCGTAGCACTCATTTGGAGGAATGGTTATTGGTGCTGGCTTGTCGCAAGTACAGTATGCTAGATTATGTCACATTTTTTATTAATACAAGCACCCCCAAATTCCTTTGGCCAGGGGTGACTCCAGTAACTCAGATATTAAAATGTTAACACAGGAAGCTTCTAGGTTCTGGGTGTAGTGCTGACCGCATTCTGAAGAAAGATTATTAAGACACTCTATTTGGGGGCTGAGGCATCAGAACTTAAGTTGATACTCCAGGTCTCCATGAAAAGTACCTGTCCACCATGGTGTCCAGCCCACCTCCCTGGCATGCCCTCTCCCGCACAGACCCTGAGCACTATGTGGTGAGGCAGGGCTGCTCAGGCCGTCAGGGTCACTGCGTGTGGGGCATGGTTGAAGCCAGAAGTTCCCGTGAGACCAGGTCCAGCCTCTGGGCGAGGCCTCCGAGGGCAGGGGACAGAGTGCAGAGCCTTCCTTTCCACACAGATACTCTTATTTTCTGGGGAAAGTGCAGAGCTCTCAGTTGGCATGTTTTATTTTTCATTGCTCTAAGACAGTCCCTTTTCTCCTTTTCAGAAGTAAGCACTTTAAAGGATCTGTTTGGACTCGCTAGCAATGGTAGGCATCTTCTCCATTCCTGGTATGTGGCTGTGCAGACTTACTGTGGCGAGGAGGAGACCCTGAATGAATGTTCTTGCCTTTCAACCCTGACCCTTCTGGGTGCTCAGATGTCTGTTTATTTTTAGAGCATGACCTCTCGATGGCAAAGTATAGCAGGCTGCCTAAGAAAAAGGAGAATGAGAAGGTAAGAAGAATACTTTACGTGTTGTTTTTCACTTCATTTACATAAAGGCTTTTCATGTCTTTCTCTTGTGAATTTATGGCATAAAAGGGTGTCATTTTTTTTTTTTTTTTTTTTTACTGTACGTGGAATTTTTAAATTATTCATTCTAAATCTCATAAGTAGACCTCCACTTCTCTATTCTGTCTTTTCAAACTGGTTTATTAAACACCAGCTTAGAGCCATTGTAAGATTGTGATCACACAGGGGTTTTAACTTCAGCCTGCTGCCATACCTGACTCATTTATCACCCAGATCACTTGAACTCCTTACCCCCTGGTGTTGACTCTGAATCTTTAACCCATGCTTTTTAGGACTTTTGCTACTATAGATAATATTGACTATTTTCATGCATATAACTTTTTACTTTTTTTTTTTTTTTTTTTTGAGACAGAGTCTCACTCTGTCACCCAGGCTGGAGTGCAGTGGCACGGTCTCGGCTTATTGCAACCTCTGCCTCCCGGGTTGAAGTGATTCTCCTGCCTCACCCTCCCAAGTAGCTGGGATTACAGGCACCTGCCACCACACCAGGCTACTTCTTTGTATTTTTAGTAGAGGGGGTTTCACCATGTTGGCCAGGCTGGTTTCAAACTCCTAACCTCATGATCCGCCCACCTTGGCCTCCCAAAGTGCTGGGATTATAGGTTTGATCCACTGCACCCAGCCACAACTTTTTACTTCTGTTACATGATTTCCTTGGGCTAAGTTATTTCCTTGGCATACAGTCTCATGAGTGAACTAGAATGTCTGTGGCCTTACTCAGTGCATGCTGCCATATTGTTTTCCTAAAGGACTATAGGACTTTGCTCTGTTACCAGGAGAGTACTGGCTTCACTGCACCCTCATGAGCACTGAGATGCTGTTACTTGCGTATTTTTAATTTGGATTTTTTAAAGTTGAAGTGCAGCCTTATCTGTGTTTTATTATATTTGTCACAAAAATGGTTATAATGCGTAAACACATGTTTTGAAGTGCACGCTTTTACAGAATTGTCATGTACAGTAGACAACTTGAAGTTTTCCTTTCACCTTTTAACCAGGTGAAGACCGAAGTTGGAAAGAGGTGGCCGCGGCCCGGCGGAAGCAACACCTCTCCTCCCTTCAGTACTACTGTGCCCTCAATGCGCTGCAGTACAGAAAGCGGATGGCCATGATGGAGCCCATGATAGGCTTTGCCCACGGACAGGTAGGGGAGTCCCTTCCCTAAGGGCTGAAACCTAAGCCAGCTGTAGCGTTCTGCTGAGAGAGCACTCAGGAGAAACTGAAGCTTCATCGTAGAAAGAATTAGAAATGCCCAACCTCCCTGGCAACTTTGTGGGATTCAGCACTTGGAGAACGTCCAGTTGAGCTGAGTCATCATGAGCTGGACATGCACTGGCCTCAAGTCAGGCCATACGTTCAGGAAACGATGGCCTGAGCGTCAAGCCTCTCTTGAGGAGGAGCCTGTGGCGCCCTTTTTCTAATCCAAATGAAAGCCAGGCTGGGTGCGGTTTTCCTAGAGGCAATTACTGCAGGGATTGGGATAGCTCGCCTGCCACCTAGGATTCCCTGCACTCCTTGCTGTTCTGTAGTAAGGCCCACCCTCTGTGGGCTTCTCAGGCGGCACCTCTCCTAGGTGATCCCCAGCACCTTGGCATCTGGGCATGGGAAAACGTTGCCAGTGCTTTTTGAGGTCTTCTGTATTTACTGGGTCTCTGTCCTTCTGTTTAATGATTAATATTTGTCTTAAGAGAAGCTCTACTTTCAGGATGGGGACTTGACTATGGTGGCACCATTGAGGCGGGGGGAAAAAAGTGACCGTGAGCGTAAAAGTGACTGCGTGTGAGGCCGATAGCACCACCCCCTCACTTCCACTGCATCCTGCTTTGCCCCATTCATGTTGACTCCAAAGCCACCCTTTGGCCCGTGAGAAAGGCACCCGGGAATCTTCTCTCACTGGACAATCTAGGAACAGAAAGGGATGTGAGGAAGCCAAATGTTGATAAGAAAAAGTCACCAACTTAAAAATACCCGATATATGAACATCTAATACTTCTATAATACATTTTTAAGGCACATATAGTAAACAAAACATATCTCACATCAATGTCATTCGACAAAAAGGAGAATGAGAGAGGAGCTCTAGCCCATTTCCTGTTTAGAGAAAAAAGTGCAGCTCACTGCCAGCGCAGTACTCTCAGGGCAAACAGGAAATGGGTTGGGAAAATATCTGAACTCAGTTCTTTCTTCTTAATCTAGTTGTTAGGTTGTTGAATGGTGAGTTCACTAAAGTCAGCCTGTGCTTTTGGAAGTATATTTAAAAAGAGCAGTAGAGTCTTTCTGTGTCATCGGAGTGAAGTAGCACTGTCCAGGTGTGGGCATCAGTCTTCAGCAGATCTTGGGAGCTGTCCAGGTGCTAGTGATGGGCCCTTGTACACACAGGTGTGCAATCACTCACACTATTGCCATCCCCTCTCCTGCAGGCATATCACAGCTGGTGGACAGCCTAGCTATGTTGGAGAATGCTAGGGCTCTCTTTGTTCTCCTTAGTTAACATTTCCTGTCCTGTGTGCCCTCCCTGGATTGGCCCCATCCCTCTGGGACCGTAACCTTGCTCAGTCAGAGGCCCAGGGTCAGGAAGGGTCTCAGATCTAGTGTCTCGGAAGGATGAGCAGCTGCGGTCCTGATTGGTCAGTGCTGTAGCACTTGCTTGGTTAGAGGGTATCCTGCAAGGCCTGTAGGACAAGCTTGATACCAGCTGGTTTCATTCTTGTTCATGGCCAAGGACTTCCTTACTGCTTCCAGCTGGACTCTCTAAGTGGGTGCTCCTGGCCACAGAGGGCGAAGAGGAGCTGTGGGTACCGTAGCACACATGCAGCCTGGGCCTGGGGGAACAGCAGAGCACACCGTCATTATTGGGTGGCAGGAGCATATCAGTGTTAAGAGCTGAGAATGGCATCTTTCATTTTTCATATCCAGATTTCAAGACACAAGAGCAAGTAGGCCCTTTCCCTGTGGATTTTTTTCAACGCAAATGCAAACAATAGCTCCTTCTCCTAGACCAGTTTGTTGACTGGCACCACAGAGTCATCTTTTGGATGATTCAGAAGCATTAGCTCTCCTCCTGCCTCATCCGACCTTGGCAATCAGGGTTTATTGAGCAGCGGCCTCTGTGAGCTGATGGCTCTGTGATCATAGCACTTCCTGCTGCTCTCTAAGGCACATGTGGTGGAGACTCGCCAGGCTTCTCGGCACCACCCACCTTTGTGGAGGTGCGGGGACTCCATTCCTGCCTTCTCCAGCCCTTGTCAGACTGGTTTTCGATGAAGTCATGATTCAGTTCATATGCCTACAAACTGAGGCTCTCTAATCTGCGTGCAGGTTTTTAAGAACAGAACAGTGACCCCCAGTGTCATATTGACTGGGACAGGCTGTGATGCAGCTGTAGAGGCAGTGTCTTACTTGTCCTTCCGTTCATCCATTCGCCCACTGTTCTTAGGGATTATGTGAGCCACTGCCCTAAGGAGCTTGCAGAATAATAGAGGGAGCTAACACACGGCCTAGGAGTCTAAATTCCAAAGGAGTTCAGGGAGGGGGAAGGAGAGAGAGGCCACCATGACATGGCGCCGTTAGAAATGCAGAGTACTGATTTAACAGATTAGTGATATTAAATGATTAATATTCATTTTGATATTTAACATTTCAGGGGTTCCAAATGGCATTTCCAGTGTCAATCTCCGTATGATTCAAAGATCATGGGGCCAGAACATCCCCCCTGCATGTATCACCTGGGTTAGGATGACCACAGTCATCCGTGTTAACCTGTGATAACTAAGCACATTGGAATACTTGCTTTCCCAGGGTGTCTGGGGGAACAGATGCGAAGCCATCAGAACTATGCTGAGAAAACCTGCTAGCCTCCTCTGGGTCAGAGGTCGATTTTGGTGCCCACCATGCCAGGAAAGGTGGGCTTCCAGGTCAGAGAGATGAGCAGGGTTAATGTGTGAGACAATACCCATGCTCACAGTAAACGTTTACAGCTGTTACTGTTACCTCTCAATCATCAGACATATTATAATGGAGCAGTTCATATCTAATGGCCAGATTTTTAAAAGTCATGCCCGTAGAAGGATGGAAGCTTGAGCTATTCAGGGTGGGATGCCGATGTCAGTAACGCACAGGAATGTTCTTCGTCTCTCCCATACCCCTGCCCTTCGGGGTTTGTCAGGGACCCAGACTTTCTTGGAAGTGAGTATTAGACAGGAGTCACAGGGAGTAAGGAATCCCTTCCATTGGCACCCAGAAGCCAGCAGCTGCAGTTTCATTTTCAAAGGGCATAGTGCTCAGGTGTCCTAGTGGCACTCTCCCCTGGGCAGAGAAAGCACCTGTCATAGAACATTGCACATGGGGGAGGAGAGGCCTCACTGTGTGGAGCACCCACCTGGTGCCTGGTGCCTGCTACCTCCTGTACATACAATAATCCTCTTGATCATGATGTCAGGGCAGGAATTTTTCCCTCTATAGCATCTCAACCGAGTTGCAGCCAAGTCGCCATCCATCCATCCAGCATGTGTTCTGAGTTGCTCGTGGCTCAGTGAGCAGGCCCAGTCACTGGGGGCCTGTGGGGTGGGGAAACTTCTCATACTGTGCTACAGGAAGTGCTTGTCGGTTTCTTGCTGGTACTGAGGTGAATAAGACCTAATCCTTGCCCTCAAGAAACTTCTAGAATTCACATAAGAAAAAAGCTGCTGCTGCTGCTGCTGCTAATATCAAAAATAATTATCACTAGGAGTTACTGAAACACTTGGTATGTACCAGGCACTTAACTTACATTATTCCTGATATTTGCAGCCATTCAACAAGATGGCCAGGCTTCCCCACCCCCATTTCACGAATGCACTTGGGACTTGGCCATAGCTCTCAGCCAGCACTCTGGAGACTCAGTGGAGATGCCGCCAGTGCTGCTTGAGAGGCAGGCCGGTCAGCTGCGATGGCTGCCATCACACTGGCTGTCTCACCTTCAGCGAGTTCACCGATCACCTTCCCTGGATGATTTTCAGAATATCATCATTATATCTTTCAGATTAACTTCTTTAAGAAGGGAGCGGAGATGTTTTCCAAACGCATGGACAGCTTTTTATCCTCCGTGGCAGACATGGTTCAAAGGTAATGCTGCACTCCAGCTGGGTCTTGTGTGCCTCTTGCCTTTCCTGCTGATATGCCATCTCTGGGAGGTCAGGGGGAGGGTTCTGACTGTCGAGGGTCGCACAGAGCCTCTGTCCACTCCAGAAATGCTCAGTGCCCTCGCCTTAGCTGCCAATATTCATAAATATCTGGGGCACACTGGTGGAGTTTTCTCAGGATCTCTTGTGGATATTGAAGTTTCACATGTTAGACGCCTGGGAGTCCAGCTGAGCTTCGCTGTGGTTTTAGAAGAGCGCTTGGCTTTCTTCTTTGAGAGTACATGGGAGTAGCAGATGGAAGTGCTGTGGCTTTTCAGGAAACTCTGACCAGCGCGTTAATTCATAATAGACAAGGGAGGCATAGAGCCTTTTAAAAATTAATTTTGAAAACTGCATTTGCTTATTTTAAGAAATGCAACATCACTCTATTCAGTAGTTGAGTAACTGCCACACTTACTGGAGGCTGTGGCTGCCCTGCCCCCCCATCCCTCCCCAACTTCCATGACGGGGAGCTCTGAGGGGGCCGCCGGTCCCTGCAGTCTTAGGCTTAGTCTACCTGGAACACAGCATGGGCTCCCTCAAGTGCTTGCCACGAGTTCTGGAGCATAGAAGAGCATAGAAATAGGTCCACACGTGCGTGCATGCATGTGTGTGTGTGTGTGTGTGTGTGTGTGTGTGTAATTGACAAATAGCCAAAATGGAAATAATAGGAATTTTTTTTCATGTGGATACCTGAAGAGAAAGTTGCTCATGTTCTTGAAGACATTGCATTTCATCATACCTCCTGAAGGCTAAACAAGGGAATTGATTTAGGTAGAAGTCTACCTTTAATGCTCCAAAAATAACCAGTCCCAAGAAAAACCAGTGCTGAGCATTGAGACAGATGCGAAGGGAGAGTTGAGAGCATATACCCCTTCCTGAAAGTCACTGAGCTGTTGTGCGCTGAATAATTGGCAGCAGTGAGTGATGTAACTTTGATTTATAATTATGCTAGAAACCAACTTGTGAAGTCCAATTGCAGTTTCTTGCCTTTTACTTTATTTGGTTATTAGCCCCTTGGAAAGTTAGGAGGAAGTAGAAGATGAGAGCCTGTTAAGTGGTCACTTTATAAAGTATCCTCTCCCCTCATCTTTCACTGTCTCTTTCTCATCCTACTTTAACTCTTAGACTTCCTCAGCCTTCTTTGTTCTGGAAGAACCATCTTTGCCTCAATTTTTTTCACCCACTTGATTATTTTATTAACAGGAGGCACAACATTCGTGCCCATGCGTGTGAAATGCCATGTTTCCTCTTTCTGCAGATCCTCAAGCCTGTGTCTTCCCTTCTTGTCAGCATTTCCATGAGCTGTTATTACACCAACCCAAGCACAGCCCTACCATCCCAAGAGAACCACAACCCGGGCGCTAAAGTCAGAGTCTGCGTCCAGGCTACATGGCCTTCTCTGTGCGGACTGGGCCGGTTCTGCGAGTCACCCCGTCTCTGTGTGACAAGTTGTATTTAGTTGCAGGGGTGACAGGCAGCTGGTGGGGTTTCCAAACTGAACCTTGTAGCACTTGGTTCAAATAGCTAAAGCACTGTTTGAATGCTACTTTTCCTGTAATTGTTCATTTCATGTTGGTGAGTAAATATGACCGCTCTTCTCCAAACCAGGGCGGGTAGTCTTGCTGCCAGATTGCTATGCATTAGCAGCCAGCCCGTCCAGGGAGGCCTCAGAGCAGAATCTAGTGGTGGCACTGAAGCTGTGCAGCCCTTCCCCGGGAGATGGATGCCACAGGTGCTCTGTGCTTTCAAGGTGCGGGCGGATTCAGAACCCAGTGGTAGGAATCCAGTCAGCACGGCATGGCTTCCAGCCACCCCACAGAGCTTTCTTTATTCCCTAACCCTATAGTCATACAGTTCTACCTTTCTGCAGCTCTTATCTACCTACCTGCCTACCTATCTGTCTATGAAACATGCTTTTTTTAGTTTTATCTTTGAAGAGAACCAGTTGAAAGCAGTTAATTTCATCCCTGTTCCTTTGGTTCCTGGGAACCTTGGATGGGCTCCCAGTGTTTGAGCCTGAGTCTTTGTGGGGCCCAGGAGGGGAAGGCAGGGCAGCTGCTAAAAATCTCCTGGAGTTGTACATAAGATGTCACCTTGGTGCACGTGAGTGTCTTTCTGGGCACAGGATCTTTCTTTTGTATCACATCTTCAAAGAGGTTTCTCACCCATAAAAGCTGACCCTAAGCTCTTGACAGACTCTTGGTCCCTCTTCCTTCTTCCCCCCCTCCCCCTTTCTCCTCCCGCCTCCTGTGTGCTGAGCTTGGTCTCCTGTTCCATTCTCTCAGCCAGGGCAGTGACAAGCAGGTTAAGCTAATGAGGTCTGTCTTCCAGCTTGCCTGTCCTAAGGCCACCAGTGGTAGAGTCCCACATCATCCCAGTCAAATGTCAGAAAAGCCAAAATTAGATTGACACTCATGTCAAGCTGCATTAAGGATAGGAGCAGTGGCTCACACCTGTGATCCCAACACTTTGGGAGGCTGAGATGGGTGAGTCACTTGAGGCCAGGAGTTCAAGACCAGCCTGGCCATCATGATGAAACCCCTTCTCTACTAAAAGTACAAAAATTAGCTGTGGTGACAAATGCCTGTAATCCCAGCTGTTTGGGAGGCTGAGGCATGGGAATTGCATGAACCTGGGAGGTAGAGGTTGCAGTGAGCCAAGATCGCACCACTGCACTCCAGCCTGGGTGGCGGAGTGAGACACACCAAAAAAAAAAAAAAAAAAAAAAAAAGAGGGGGGCTTATGGGATGTCCGAGCCCAGTGTTGCTTAACTACAGAAGAGAGAATTCTGAAGTGCTCACATGGAGAAACACTGGCCCCCTATTTGCTTCTGATTTTAACACTGTGATTGTCATAACTCCTGTGACAGTGCAGAAGCGGAACACCTCCTCCGAACTATACTTTCTCAGACAGATGGGCCCCATTGGACAGATTGTGTTCAGGATTTTGTAACCAAGAATGTCACTACTGGGTGGGGTGGCCTGGTGAAGCCTAGCTTTGTGGGGGGAAAAGGGAAGCCACCGTGTCCACACCTCAGCACATACGTCCATGAAAGTCAGGGGCTAATGTCCTAGAGCCAAGCCATCTGCCCACTTCGCCCTGTGTGGGCAGCCCTTGGCCTGCTAGCCCGTGCAGCCTTGGGGCAGATCTGTGGCTGTTAAAAAAGGAAAAGCATTGCCCATGGCTTTGTCGCTGCATCTTAGTACCACTTCCTGGTCGTTTTCCTGTCTCCACCAACCCTGCCTAAACCAAGAGCAGGGGAGGCATGGCTGCCATTTCATTCCTTCCATTATGGAACTTGCTTAGGCTGCCTGCATGTGTGCAGCCCTGGAGGATGGGCTCACCAAAGCTTTTCTCCAAAAATTGGCATCAGCGGTGCTGAGCATGGATACTTCTGTTAGCAGCAAAACTGTGTAGCTGGGTTCAAGCATCATTCAGTGGCATCCCTTATGTTTTGTTTTAAAACAGCAGTCATATAAACTCATTTAGTACTGCAGAATTCAGCTCCTGTGATCTGTAGTTTTCAGGGCCTGAGGGTAGAGGGTTGTGGCCCTGTGGGAGGCTGGCAGCTCCATCTGTAAGGCCGGATGCTTTGCGGGGGTGGAGTGATGGCTGCCAGCAGCTTCTTAGTAGCAGTGAGTAACTGACCCAACACCTTCTGTCTTAAGCATTCAGGTAGAACTGGAAGCCGAGGCGGAAAAGATGCGGGTGTCCCAGCAAGAATTACTTTCTGTGGATGAATCTGTTTACACTCCAGACTCTGATGTGGCTGAACCACAGATCAACAGAAACCTCATCCAGAAGGCTGGTTACCTTAATCTTAGAAAGTAAGAACGCCACTGTCTGCATCTTTTTCTGAAATCAGTTTTCCCTAAGAAGTGGCTGAAAAGCATTCTTACGTGCCCCATTAAAGTCGGAGGGGAGGTGGGCGGGCGAGACTGGGAAGAACTCCCATCACAGCAGCCCTCCTACTTGCAAGCAGGAAGCCTCTGGGGCCCCGGTGCCAACTGCACTAAGAGATGGGGCTGGAAGTGCGTCCTTTAAGAGCTGGTGCTGTGGCCTCTGGGACACTGTGGCCACATGTAAAGGGACCACTCTGAACTGTTGTCCTGGACCACTGACAGTTTTATCCCCCTCATGTACTTCCCCCGTGCTGGCTGGCAGATGAGAGCCATGTGCTAGGGACCCACCCGAGAGGCCAGAGGCAGGGTCAGGAGTCTTTTTGCGGCAGTTCAACTCATACTGATTGAGTCACACACATTTACCACTCAGGTCTTTTAAGTGTCCATTTTGAATGGAAGGATGGTCAGATTTAAGGGCTTCTGTGAGCAGAGAGGATGTTGTCATGGTGTGTTGTGAAAAGCACTGACTTTAGAATCAGACACTCCAGCTGGGCTGAGCCTTGTTCTCTTCATGTGTAAAATGGAGCTGATGACTGCACCTACTTTATGAAGTTAGAAAGACTGAAGGCAGTCATCCCTACCAGACAGTGAGCACTCAGATGTCAACTGTTGCCATTTTGGGAAATTAGGGCAGGAAACCCAGTACCTTTGCACATAGTTGCTACACAGTAAATACTGAGCCAAGTAAATGTATTTGATATCCCCCAGCGGAGGGTCTCTGGAGAGGAACTGCCAGCTGTTACCAGGCTGGAGCACCTCTAGGGTCTGTGAACTTGTGGCAGTCACAAGCTAAATGTCCCCTGGAGTTCTGCAGGTGTAGAAAACCCATCAGCTTCTGTCGTTATTTACCAGGAAATAGATTTTCCTTTTGTAAGCAGCCCACAAAACAAGAATGACCCCCAGCTGGAGCAAAACCCAATCTGTTGAGAACCTCCTGGGACTATAATGTGGGTGCTGTGAGCCAAGGCAACCCTGACTACATTCAGAGCAGCTCAGCCCCATGTCTCAGAGAAATGATCCTCCAGGTGTTCAGTTCTTACTGGTGACGGACTCATTCTAGTTCCAGATCCTGGTTTAGCAGTCGGCACGTGGCTGCAGTGGGGGGAGTTGGCCTTGGGACTGCTGTCTCTCTTGGAAGCAGAGCCCGTGATGTCCCGAATCATTCCAGCTAAATTGTACCCTTCTTTCCATTTGAATGGGCAGTTTTGCTTTAACAGTATAAAGAAACACATTATTTCTAAAATGCCACCAGTTCCCATAACGAGGTAGCAAGACTTGGAGGTGCTGCTCGTGCTTTCTGGTACTAACGGGCTTTTTAAAACGCAACTCACAGCAAAACAGGCCTGGTCACCACTACCTGGGAGAGGCTTTACTTCTTCACCCAAGGCGGGAATCTCATGTGTCAGCCCAGGGGAGCCGTGGCTGGAGGTTTGATCCAGGACCTGGACAACTGCTCGGTGATGGCTGTGGATTGCGAAGACCGGCGCTACTGCTTCCAGATCACCACACCCAATGGAAAATCGTATGCCTCACACATTTTATTTGGGAGGAGAACAAGTGTAGTGATTCTACCCCTGGCAAGGGCCTCCTAGCTCATTCCTATGTGCCAGCCCTCCGTGGGAGAGGCCCCGATCTGGGTATTGTTGACCTTTCAGGAGGATGACTTTATGCGCTCTTTAAACAAGCCCACGTGACCCATATGGGCTCCAGCCTGCCTTATCCCATATGGGGTAAGTGAGGGTTTGTCTGTGGCTTTGGAGAAGAGATGACCTACATGTGTGAGACGGCAACAGAAGTAGTGCTTGCTAGCATAGATTCTCAGAGAGAGAGAGAAGGCTGTGGCTACTCCTAGCCTGTTCTAAAGCATTTGTGTTTGAATTGTGGCGGGGAGGGCAACTGTATTATGGTGAGGATGACCTCCCTGAGAAGGCCATTTCCCCGGCAGAAGCAGATGTGAGCGGTGCACTCCACTGCAGCAGTATCGTCGGCTGCCATGCCATTCCCACATGCCCTGTGACCCAAGGGGCCCCAAAGAGGTGATACTTAACAGTCTGAAGCCTCGTGGTCATTCACAGTAGATCCTATCCCAGTGGGATCCCCTCTCAGAGCAGTGGTTTTCAAACTGTGCTCCAAGGAGTTCAGAGTCCCATGGAGGGGCTTCAGGGCTCACCTGGCTGGGGGAGAGGAGTGGCCCTGCCCTTCATCAGAGATGCTCTTCTCGCACTGCTTTCTATTAAGATTTGATCTGAACAGCAGGGGTTGGGGTGGGGACAGCATTGGGATGGTGTGACTGTCTCTCCTCCCAGCTTGGCAGAGCAGCTTTAGACCTCATCCCTCCTGCTTTGGCGATGGGAAATGACCTGGGAATGGAGATTCCTGGATGCTCATCATGGTCCTTTGCAGTTCCCTCCTCTGGGCCTCACTTTCCTCAGATGTAAAATAGGGATAAGATCTTATGTTACCCCATCTGCCACAGATGGGAAGAACAAGGGAACTGGCAGATATAGAGTCTCTTTAAAGAGTTAAAGCCTCCACAAAGGCAGGGCAGTATTACTATTACCTTATTCACAGGCCTCCATATGCAGACTTTTCAGTTGTGGGAAAGGAGTGAATGGGCTGCCAAGCCCTTCTGTGGGCATGGTTGGAGGAGTGGCTGGGCACGGAGTCCTGGTCATCTTGGATCATTAGAGGAGGTCAGCAGATGGATCTCAATGTAGAATCACAGATGGGCTAGAAGTGTGAGTCCCAGCTTCTCATTTCATAGACGAAAATGCTGAGGCCCAGGGAAAGGCAGTGTTTGTCAAAGATCACATAGTGAATCGGCAGAGTCAGACCTACAATCCCATTTCCTTTTTTCTTTTTTTTTTTTTTTTTTGAGACAGGGTGTTGCTCTGTCACCCAGGCTGGAGTGCAGTGGCACAATCACCACTCACTGCAGCCTCAACCTCCCAGGGTTAGTTGATCCTCCCACTTCAGCCTCCCTAGTAGCTAGGACTACAGGCACACCGCACCACTCCCAGCTAATTTTTGTATTTTTTGCAGAGATGGGGTTTTGCCATGTTGCCCAGGCTGGTCTCGAACTCCTAGGCTCACGCCATCCTCTTGCCTTGCCCTCCCAAAGTGCTGGGACTGCAGGCGGGAGCCACTGCACCTGGCCCTGGAACCTCATTTTCTTTCCTTTTTATCATGCTGCCTTCGTGGCCCTTTTCTTCCCACACCCCAGCTAAGTTCAGTTTATGTAGAATAATCCCCAGTCACTGAGATGGGGAAGCACTTAATTACTTAGATGCTTTTGTTTCAGGGGAATAATCCTCCAGGCTGAGAGCAAAAAGGAAAATGAAGAGGTAAAGATTTTGTTTGTTGTACCTCTTCCTTAGTGTAGTGGGTGACTTTGGGATTCAGCATTCTTTTTTAATGTCCTCTGCAGTGGATATGTGCAATAAACAACATCTCCAGACAGATCTACCTGACCGACAACCCGGAGGTAATTAACAGCCACCTGCATCTCAGCCCTTTTCTCAACCTGGAAGGTAAGTGTCCACCTCCTGGGACTGAGTGTGTCTTCCTGTGGATTTTCAGGCAGTTGCTATCAAGTTGAATCAGACCGCTCTTCAAGCAGTGACTCCCATTACAAGTTTTGGAAAAAAACAAGAAAGCTCATGCCCCAGGTAACTAAAGGACAAAGGAAAACTAGCTTTTGTGGAGCCAAAGTATGGATTAGGAATATTAAATGAGTTGTTACTTAATCCACACAAACCAAGGCATGTTGTTCCGCCTGTTTAACAGAAGCAGTAACGATGGCTGGGAGAGGTTAAATGATCTGCCCGTGTTCACACCACGTGTGAGTGGCAGAGCCAGGATTCAAGCCTGTCTCATGCCAGCATTCGTGTCCCTCCCACTGGGCCATGCTGCTGCCATCCAAGCAAACAGGACTTGCGTGGAGTTCCTGCTAGTCAGGAGTTCTCCCCCACATTTTCTGTCAGCATCAACAAAGTAATGGAACCAAAGCAAAAATTTTTTTTTAAATAAGGAAGAAAAGTCACCTTTTATGTATCCATGTTATACCGCCCAGGCCTTATCTGAACATGTAGTTTTATATGTACATTTATTTTGTGTTTTCACATGCTGTTTTTTACTATTTCTACATTTTTCAGAATTGTTTCTTTGGGTAACTATGCCCTATTCCACCATTTATTAACCATTGAATATTTAGGCTATCTCCCCCTGCGTTTACTGTTATCGTTTACAGCAAACATTTTCATGCATACGGCTTTCCTCATTTTGAGTAATGCTTTAGGATTTATTCCAGGAATCCTACCTTTTGTCTTAATGGGAGTTTCCATCCGGTTAAATAGTAGAGAGCTATATTTTCATACTAATGGAAGCCTGGCATTAAAGGGTAAATTAAAAGTATGACTATATTTGGTGTTCATCTTTTAGTGGTATGGTAGAAAGAACCCCATTACATTTTTTACAAATATTTAATGACCCCAGAAGGAAGTCATTAGAAAACTCAGTGGCTAAGTAACTTCCCAGGATCTGTGCAGTGTGGAGCCAGCGTTCACACACCGGGCATGGGGTACCTGAGAAGGAATGGAAGAAGGTAAGGACAGAAAATTGGTTTGAGTCTGACTGGAAAGGCCTGGGTGCCCTGCCTGGGGGAGTTGCAGGCAGTGGAGCAGAATGGACGGTTTTGGAAAATGGACGCCAGTCAGAACCAGGGTGAAGAGACTATTCTGCAGCACCTGGTGGGGTAAATTGGATACGGGTTGTGGCAAGAAGGGGGAGAGTACAAGATCCAACAGGATGCTGATGTAGTAGTAGCTGTGAGGCAGAGCATGAGAACTTGAACAAACGTTTAAGAAAAAAAGACGAGAAAGAGGCAACAAGTCTGGGAAACATTTCAGCACCATAACGTAAGGATTTAACAGTTTATACAAGTCGCATGCTTTATTAAATGAACTCTAAGGAAAACACTCTATGAAAAGGAAGTGGAACTGAAGATCCAGTCAGTGAGGGTTAATCCCGTAGCTTTCTCCTGGGCAAATGTATCTGTCTTCTTTTTGTAAAGTTACAGAAATGTCTGATGTGCACAGTGGAGGGAATACTAGACCTGCAGTTGAGAGACATGGGTTCTAACGCTAGCTCTGCCTTGTGTTACACGTGGCTGGATGTCCCTGAGTAAGTCAGAAAATGCTCTGGGCCTTTGTCTTCTCAGCCTTGTGACATACAAGGAACTAGCTGACCTCCTAGGATCCTTACATCTCTGATACGCCATCTTTCAAGGGTACTGACGTATAGTTTAGGAGGATTAGGAATTAGAAGGTGTGATAGGTTTCCTAAAAAGACAATTTGCAGCCAATATTTAAGTTTTCAGTAACTGATTTTTTTCTCCCCCTATTCTAGAATAAGCAAATCATATTCTTAGACCAGAAGGACCCCACAGAAGGGACACAGAAGACTCCCCTGGGAAAAAAAAAAAAATGACAATAGCCAGCCAGCTGAATTAGCCCAGAGATTGGATGGGTGACAGATGTGGCTGACAGATGTGGCTGCCAGATGGCCCCAGAGCTGTAGGGGGAGGGACAGTATCTCTCTTAGGGTCAGCCCACTAAGAATAAAGCAATGTTTTGATGACAGTGGGGGAAAGAATCAGAGAAACTGTGTTCTTGAGAACAAACTGCCATTTACTTCTAAGCAAGTATCATGTGTGGCCTTCCCCTCATTCTGCAGTTACTATATATCTACTGTTCATTCATTTATCCAGCTACTCAACAAATACTTGAGTTGCCCAGGCCTGGCCTAGGTAAGGAAACAGAGATTGCTGGGGAGAACAGGCAGAAGGTAAGCACGTACTGAATTAAAACAGGCGAAGAAGTACTGCGACGTTAAGGAGACGAGGTGCTGTCACAGAGGGTGAAGGAGAGAACCGTGCAGGACCTGGCTGTGTAGATAATATTCAAACTGCAAAGTAAAAGATAAGACGTGGCCACTCTTGCAAAGAGCCAGGGGGATTCTTGGTAGCAATTGTGGAGGTAACAGGACAGAGAAGAGCTTAGCTTAGTGTATCTGAGGAACTGAAAGGAGGCAGTGTAACAGGACAGTGTAGGCAGAGGGAGATCATGGGGCAGGATAAGTTGGGGGTGGGGAAGAAGGCAGGGGCCGATCACAAAGAGGCAGGGGGGAGGTGTGGAAGGGCTCTCCGATGGAGACAGAGATACCCACTCTCCATTTTTCAAAGTTAGCTCTGGCTGCTCTGGAGAACACAGAACAGAGCAAGTCAGTAGCCAGTGAGGAGGCATCCCAGCAGCCCAAGAGAAGATCATGGTGGTTTAGACCAGGATCATGGCAGAGATGAAAAGTAGGTGGGTTTGGACTTACTCTGCAGGAAAAACCTATGGACTTTTGATGGATAAGCGTAGAAGGAAAGGACAGATCAAAGGATAACTCCAGTCAGGGCTGAACACCTGGGCAAATGGTTTTTTTTAAAGAGAAGAAGAGTTCAGTTTTGGACATGTTAAGCATGAGAGGTCTGTGAAATATCCCAAATGAGTTGTCAAGCGTCAACTGATGATACAGAGTGCAAAGAAAACGTCTGGGCTGGGTGTATGAATCGGGGACTCATTAGCACTGAACAGCAGTGGATGAGGTCCTCCAGGGAGAGGCAGGAGAGGGAGGGGAAAGCAGAGCCTACAACAGAATCCTCAAGAATTTGAGCATTTAGGGTAGAAAAGGAGTCTGCAAAAGACATTGAGAAGCAACATCAAGAAAGGTAGGAAACTCTGAAATGTGGCACCAGCAGAAACCAAGAGAGGAGTTCAAGGAGAGATCAGCTACGTTAGATGCTTTAAGAAGTCAATTATGATGACTGCAAAGTGTCCATTAGAGCTGGTGACATGGAGATCACAGGTGAAACTGAACGTCATGTCACTCCTATGTTCAAAGAGTCTTTGGTGGCTCCCTATACTGTTGACTCAAGTTCAGACCCTCCCTGATGGTATAAGGGCCCCACCCTATCTTGACTGTGTTATCTTCCCTTTGACTCTCTGGGGAGCCAAAATCTTGGACTCACTTTCTCCCCTTTAATCTTCTACTCAGACCTTTCTCCAGCACTTAACATTTATTATATTATAACCCTCTCTTAAAGACAGGGTCAAACTGCAGATGTGACTCTCCCATTTGGGATTACTGAAGCAGTGTGACATCCTTGGGATGCACTCTACTGGCAGTGAGGAGACCCCTGTTTTTAATCTGGCTCACCCACCAGGTAACTGAGCACCTTCAGAACTGCTCAGTTTTTCCAGAGGCCTCAGTTTCCTTTTCTGTTAACAATGGAGGTTAATAATGGAGGTCTAACCAAGTGGTCTCCAAGGGCTTGCCTTGCAGTGACCATCTACAAGCCTATGTACTGTGTTTCAATCCACATTCCAGTCAGGATAATAATTTGTCAAGTGGCTGTTCTAGTTTGATATACTACATTCAGTTACTGATATGTTTGAAAAATAGGAAAATACTGACCTATCAAATGAACAAAAAGATCACTGAGAGCTTTTTATGGTCCAGGCAATGAAAGAAATCAAACTACATGGATATTCTTTGCCCGTCAAAGGAGTTTACAGTCTGGCTGGGGGAGAAAATACTTTTAAAATGTTGAAAAGTTAAGTTACAGTATTCTGAGACTGGAAGAGAAGAACATGTTGGTGCCTGGTTAAGAGAGCACAGTGCTTGATGGGCCACGATGTCAGCCGTGAGTGTGGGCACAGTGCAAAGTTCAGGAGGCACACAGGGCTGCAAGACCGGGCCTGTGACTTACTGAGAAGAATCACAGGAGTTCAGAGGAGGGAGCCGGGTGCAGGCTGGCCTAGTAGATGAGGAAGAATTTGAGCTGGGGTGGGAGAGTTGCGTGAGCAGCAGAATTGGGATGAAGATGGAAATGAGGAAAAGCATACGGTACATGTAGTACAGCTCTCGTGGAGGGTGCATTAAAGGAGTGGAAAGGGAGGCTTTTGGGAAATTATGGCCAGATTGTGATTAAATGCCAAGCCAGGCCCTTTGGTTCATTCAGCTAATATTTTTTAGTGCCTACTATGTGCCAGGAATACATATGACATACCTATAGCGTAGGCCTTCCGAAACCTGCCTCATAGAGAGGATATCAGCAGAAATGAGGAGCACAGTGCAGGGTGCTGTGCAGCAGAGGGAGCTGCTGGGAACGGGGGCAATCTGAAGGTTGTTAGCCAAGGGTATGAAGGAAGTTTGAAGAAGGTTTATTTGTATAATGGATTAAGGGATTGACTTAAATCTTTTCACCTTGTGTTTTCATTTATAAAAGTCACCTTAGTCTTCAACAAGTATTCACTTGATTATAAAAGCATATGGTTAAGGGAACTGATTTTTTTCCCCCTTCAGCCAGAACCTGAAAAATTCAGAGACGGAAAATGAAAATGACAAGATTGTTCCCAAAGCAACAGCCAGTATACCTGAAGCAGAGGAGCTGATTGCACCTGGAACGCCAATTCAATTTGATATTGTGCTTCCTGCTACAGAATTCCTTGATCAGAACAGAGGGAGCAGGTATGGGCTGGGAGAGGTTATCTCTGGGAGAATTTAAGGTCTCTTTGTCCCAATCTACCGCCAAAGACTTGCCTGCCATTCTGACTTCCAGTTCAAGTGTTAAGTGCCCTTCTATCTGCAGCTGTCATGTTTGTTCAACTCTGGCTCTTCCCCTAGGCGTACCAACCCTTTTGGTGAAACTGAGGATGAATCATTTCCAGAAGCAGAAGGTAAGTGACTAGTTTGGTGTGCTTATTCTTTCCCCTGCACAAAATGATAAGAGCCATTGAAATAAGATATGAAATCATGTTTTAGAGAGCTACGATTTGGAATATGAATTGAAGACTTGTTTCTCTCTAAAAGTTTAGCAAGATATCTGCAGTGGAGGCAGGTCTTGGATAAAAACTGAGGAGTAGCTGAAAGACCACCCACAGCTATTTCCCCATTAGCTATAGCCTTTTTGTAGCCATGGCCTTTTGGTAGCATAAAAATATTGTGAAATCTGAATCCGGTATCACATTCAAATGCAGTCTTGGTAAACTGGAAATATGCTGTTTCATTTTAGAAAACCAAAAGCACAAATAACTTGAATTTGAAGATAACACAAATAAATGATATTTAGGTCTTTCAAATTCAAACCCTTGGGTTTTTACATTCTTATAATGTACTCAAGAACATATCCAATGGCTGGACACGCTGGCTCACGCCTGTAATCCCAGCACTTTTGGTGATAGAGGCAGGTGGATCACCTGAGCCCAGGAGTTCAAGACCAGCATGGGCAACACAGTGAGACCACATCTATACAAAAAAATAATAATTAGCCAAGTGTGGTGACGGGTGCCTGTAATCCTAGCTACTCAGGAGACTGAGACAAGAGAATCACTCGAACCTGGGAGGCGGAGGTTGCAGTGAGCTGAAAACACGCCATTGTACTGCAGCCTGGGCGACAGAGTGAGACCCTGTCTCAAGAAAGAAAAGAAAAACTTTCTTTGATCTTCTAGTTAAGGTGGCTGGGAGTCAGTTTTGTCAAGTTCGGCACCAGTCAGCAGCCAGTGCTGACTTCCAAACATCACTGCCTTTCAGTGATGAACCGGATGAGACCCAACATCAGATCTTATATCCTGCAAATAAATTTTCTGTTATAAGAGGACTTTATCAGTGAGCCACAGTAATGAATTTTCTATTGTCTAGTGAGCACTCTTTTAAGAGAAAAGGTACAATGTAGTCACCCAGAGTTTCAGTGTTAGCAGGATGTTCATCTGGTACCACCATCATCTCACTTAATAGATGAAGAAGAGCCTTTCTAGTCTACTGAAGTAGTTCCAAGCAAACTGACAAAATGTAGACAATAGAAACTGTGGCACTTGGGCAATACTGGGCTTATAAAAATGGTATTGAGAAATTTTGGTAGAAAGTCCTCCAGAGAAAGCAGGCAGAACCAGCACACCTGACACTGGTGTGCAGATCAACAGCAGCGGGAAGTAAATGAGATCCTGAGGAGAACATGCTGTCTTGCAGATTCTCTTTTGCAGCAGATGTTTATAGTTCGGTTTTTGGGATCAATGGTGGTTAAAACAGACAGCACTGCTGAAGTGATTTATGAAGCGATGAGACAAGTATTGGCTGCTCGTGCTATTCATAACATCTTCCGCATGACAGAATCCCATCTGATGGTCACCAGTCAATCTTTGAGGTACATTGTTTTATTTTCAGACTTTCTTATGGCTTCAGCTAATTCCCCTTTTAAGGCTGATTCATCCATCTGAAATGTTAGTGCTGGAATATTTGTTTGATTGGATTAAATGAAGAGACTACTCTTGCTTTTGTGCCCACCACTTTCTACATAAGATAGCCTGGAAAGCGCTCCCTTAGAGACAGGAATTGATATCTTCAAAAATTCAGTGGTGAGTGAATACTGTTGTTCACAAAGATGCCTTCACACTAGACTTATTCTCTGTATCTCAGAGCTTGAAAACAGAAGGTTTCTGATTTTTGTTTTTTCATTTCTGAGAGTACTATTTATAAAAGTAACAGAAAAAGCTTAAAAATCTGCCTAAATAACTAGGTCATTATAGAGAGAGCAAGCTATATTAACTACATGATTTGGGATCTGGGTTTCAGGTAATATGATCTGGGGTTTCAGGTAGGGCTGAAGTCCTGGTTATGAACATGGGCAATACTGTAGCCACAGGTAGCAGCTGCAGCGTAACTAGCCTGAATTAAAATGTGTTTTCAGGGTTAAATACATGCCAGATTTCTAAGATTTAGAATGTAAAACATCTCACTAATTTTTTAGGTTAGTCACATGTCTGATAATATTTTAGATATACTGGATTAAGTAAAATTAATTTCATCTTTTACTTTTCCCTCAATATGGCTGCTGGAAAAACTTCAATTATGTATAAGGCATCCATTCCATTTCTAAGGGACAGCACTGCTTTAGAGCCAGAATGTCTCAGTTTATTCCTGGCTTTAGCACTTCTTAGTTGTGTGACCTTAAGCAAGTGTTTTAGCCTCTGTACCTCAGTTTCTTCAGCTACAAAATGAAAATAACTATTCACACCCTGCACTGTCATGAGGAATAAATGTGTTAATATATGTAAAACATTTACAACTGACTGGCACATGAAAAGTGTTCAATGCACGTTAGCTTCAAAAAAGGAACTAGGACTATGGCAGAAATCAGGATATAGCTTCTTCTATTCATTAAGCCCATCCTTTTTATTTGTTACGAACCCTATCTGAGAATTAAGTTCGTATTAATAAAACCTTATGTTTGTTTATTTAAAGCTTTTTCTTTCAGTATGTCCTGGACCTTTTACAGAAATGGGTTCATGGTTCCTATAATCCTAACAGTCATGGAATATCACCAAAAAGATCAAAGGAAAATATATGTAAAAGTACTGTGAAAAACCACAGCACATCAAAGTGAAAAGACAAGCTACAGAATGGGAAAAGTATTTGCAAATCCTACCTAACATGGGTCCAGTAGTCGAACCATACAAACAAAGAACTCATAAAATTCAATAGAAAGACAACCCGGTTAAAAAAATGGACCAAGAACTTGAAATAGACATTTCTCCAAAGATGGCCAATAAGCACATGAAAAGCTGCTGTGTGTCATTAGGGAAATGCAAAGCAAATCCAAAACGAGATATGCCACTCCACACCAAGATGGTGCTACACACACACACACACACACACACACACACATACACATTTTAATGGAAAATAAGCTTCTAGCAAGGATGTGACGAACTGGAACCCACTGCTGGTGGGAATATAAAATGGTTCAGCTGCTGTGAAAAATAGTTTAGCAGGCTCCTGGGTAGTTACCCAAAAGAATTAAAAACAGGTGTTCAAACAAAAACTTACACACAAATGTTCATAGCAGTCCTTTTCATGATATCCAAAACGTGGAAATAATCCAAATGCCCATCGGCAAATGAATGGATCAACAATATGTGATAGAATTGAGCACTCCAAATCTGGAAATGTCAAATGCTCCAAATTCTGAAACCTTCTGAGTGCCAACACGATGCTCAAAGGAGATGCTCATTGGAGCATTTTGGATTTTGAGATGCTCATACTGGTAAACATGCAAATATTCTAAAATCTGGAAAACAAGCTGAAATCCAAAACAATTTTAGACGCAGGATACTCAATCTGTATATACATATGATGGATTATTATTTGGCCTTAAAAAGGAACAGAGGACTCATACGTGCTACAACATGGATGCATGATGAAAGCACTGTGCTAAGTGAAAGAAGCCAGACACAAAAGGCAACATACTGTAGGATTCTGTTTATATGAAATATCCAGAATAGGCAAATCTATAGAGACAGAAGACAGACTAGAAACTGCCAGAGGGTGGGAAGAGGAATGAGTAACTGCTTAATGGGGATGTAGTTTCCTCTGGGATGATGAAAATGTCCTGGGACTAGATAGCAGTAATGGCTGCACAAAGTTATGAAGACACTAAACATAATTTATGGTAAATCTGACGCTATGCATACGTCACCACAGTAAACATACCCCTGCAATGGAATAGGTTCTGAGACCATATAGAGGTCACACAGAAAATCAGAAGATTTAAAAAGAGAAATTGATTCCCAGGGAAGATGGCCTAATAGAAACAGCTCTGGTCTGCAGCTCCCAGCGAGACCAAAGCAGAAGGTCAGTGATTTCTGCGTTTCCAACCGAGGTACATGGCTCATCTCATTGGGACTGATTAAACAGTGAGTGCACCCCACAGGTGAGCAGAAACAGAGTGGGGTATTGCCTCACTCGAGAAGCACAAGGGGTTGGAGAACTCCTCTCCTAGCCAAGGGAAGCTATGAGTGAGGGATGGTGCTATCCAGCACAGATACTATGCTTTACCCACTGTCTTCGCAATCCGCAGACCAGGAGATTCCCTTGGGTGCCTGCACCACCAGGGCCCTGAGTTTCAAACACAAAACTGGGTGGCTGTTTGGGCGGAAACCAAGCTATCTATGGGAGTTTCTTTTCTACCCCAGTGACGCCTGGAATACCAGCAAGATAGAACCATTCACTTCTCTGGAAAGGGGGCTGAAGCCAGGGAGCCAGCTGGTCTGGATCAGCGGGTCCCACCCCGACAGAGCCCAACAAGCTAAGATCCACTGGCTTGAAATTCTCGCTGCCAGCACAGCAGTCTGAAGTTGACCTGGGATGCTTGAGCTTGGTAGGTTGAGGGGCGTCTGCCATTACTGAAGCTTAAGTAGGCAGTTTTCCCCCTCACAGCATAGACAAAGCCACCTGGAAGTTTGGACTGGACTGAGCCTACCACAATGCCGCAAAGCCGCTGTAGCCAGACCGCCTCTCTAGATTCCTCCTCTCTGGGCAGGGCATCTCTCAAAGAAAGGCAGCAGCCCCAGTCAGGGGCCTATAGATAAAACTCCCATCTCCCTGGGACAGACAGAGCACCTTGGGGAAGGGGCAGAGTTTCAGCAGACTTAAATGATGTCCCTGCCTGCTCTGAAGGGGAGCAGCGGATCTCCCAGCACAGTGCTCAAGCTCTGCTAAAGTATGTAAGTGGAATCCTCCTCAAGTGGGTCCCTGACCCATGTGCCTCCTGACTGGGTGACACCTCCCAGCAGGGGTCGACAGACACCCCATACAGAAGAGCTCCAGCTGGCATCAGGTGGGTGCCCCTCTGGGATTCAGCTACCAGAGGAAGGAGGAGGCAGCAATCTTTGCTGTTCTGAAGCTCCCACTTGTGATACCCAGGCAGACAGCATCTGGAGTGGACCTCCAGCAAACTCCAGCAGACCTGCAGAACAGGGACTGGACTGAAGAAAACTAACAAACAGAAAGCAGTGACATCAACATCAACCAAAAGGACCCTCACACAAAACCCCATCCAAAGGTCATTAGCATCAAAGATCTAAGGTAGATAGATAATCCACAAAGATGCAGAAAAACCAGCACAGAAATGATTAAAATTTCAAAAACCAGAATGGCTCTTCTCCTCCAAATGATCACAACTCCTCTCCAGCAAAGGCATAAAACTGGATGGAGAATGAGGCTGACGAATTGACAGAAGTAGGCTTCAGGAGGTGGGTGGTAATAAACTCTGAGCTAAAGGAGCATGTTCTAATCCAATGCAAGGAAGCTAAGAACCTTGAAAAAAGAGGAATTGCTAACTAGAATAACCAGTTTAGAGAAGAACATAAATGACCTAATGGAGCTGAAAAACACAGCATGAGAACTTCATGAAGCATACACAAGTATCAATAGCCAAATTAGCCAAGCAGAAGAAAGGATATCAGAGATTGAAGATCAACTTAATGAAATAAAGTGTGAAAACAAGATTAGAGAAAAAAGAATAAAAAAGAATGAACAAACCCTCCAAGAAATATGGGACTATGTGAAAAGACCAAACCTATGTTTGATTGGTGTACCTGAAAGTAACAGGGAGAATGGAAACAAGTTGGAAAGCACTCTTCAGGATATTATCCAGGAGAACTTCCCCAGCCTAGCAAGACAGGCCATCATTCAAATTCAGGAAATACAGAGAGCACCACAAAGAGACTCCCCCAAGAAAAGCAACCTCAAGACACATAATCATCAGATTCACCAGGGTCGAAATGCAGGAAAAAAGGTTAAGGGCACCCAGAGAGAAAGGTCAGGTTTATCTACAAAGGGAAGCCCATCAGACTAACAGTGGCTCTATGAAGAAACCCTACAAGCCAGAAGAGAGTGGGAGCCAACATTCTTAAAAGAATTTTCAACCCAGAATTTCATATCCAGCCAAACTAAGCTTCATAAGTGAAGGAGAAATTAAATCCTTTACGGACAAGCAAATGCTGAGGAATTTTGTCACCATGAGGGCTGCCTTACAAGAGCTCCTGAAAGAAGCACTAAATATGGAAAGGAAAAACTGGTACCAGCTACTGAAAAAACATACTAAAATGTAAAGACCATCAATACTATGAAGAAACTACATCAATTAATAGGCAAAATAACTAGCTAGCATCATAATGACAGGATCAAATTCAGATATAACTATATTAACCTTAAATGTAAACAGGCTAAATGCCCCAATTAAAAGACACAGACTGGCAAAGTGGATAAAGAGTCAAGACTCATTAGTGTTCTGTATTCAGAAGACCCATCTTGCATGCAAAAACACACACAGACTCAAAGTAAGGGAATAGAGGAAGATTTACCAAGCAAATGGAAAGCCAAAAAAACAAAAAAACAAAAAACAAAAAAAAAAGCAAGGGTTGCAGTCCTAGGCTCTGATAAAAAGTCTTTAAACCAACAAAGACCAAAAAAGACAAAGAAGGGCATTATATAATGGTGAAGGGATCAATGCAAAAAGAAGAACTAACTGTCCTAAATATATATGCACCCAATACAGGAGGACCCAGATTCATAAAGCAAGTTCTTAGAGACCTACAAAGAGACTTAGACTCTCATGCAATAATAGGGAGAGACTTTAACACCCCACTGTCAATATTAGACATATCAACGAGACAGAAAATTAACAAGGATATTGAGGACTTGAACTCAGCTCTGTACCAAGTGGACCTAATAGAACATCTACAGAACTCTTCACCCCAAATCAACAGAATATACATTCTTCTCAGTACCACACAGCACGTATTGTAAAACTGACCACATAATTGGAAGTAAAATACTCCTCAGCAAATGCAAATGAATGGAAATCATAACAAACAGTCTTTCAAACCACTGTGCAATCAAATTAGAACTCAGGATTAAGAAACTCACTCAAAACCGCATAACTACATGGAAACTGAACAACTTGCTCCTGAGTGACTTCTGGGTAAATAACAAAATTAAGGCAGAAATAAATAAGTTCTTTGAAACCAATGAGAACAAAGGCAGCATACCAGAATCTCTGAGACACAGCTAAAGCAGTGTTTAGAAGGAAATTTATAACACCAAATGCCCACAGGAGAAAGTGGTAAAGATATAAAATTGACACCCTAACATCACAATTAACAGAGCTGGAGGGCTGGGTGCGGTGACTCACACCTGTAATGCTAGCACTTTGCGGGGCCAAGGCGGGTGGATCACCTGAGGTCAGGAATTCGAGACCAGCCTGGCCAACATGATGAAAACTCGTCTCTATTAAAAATACAAAAAATTAGCTGGGCTTGGTCGTGGGTGCCTGTAATCCCACCTACTCAGGAGGCTGAAGCAGGAGAATCACTTGAACCCAAGAGGTGGAGATTGCAGTAAGCTGAGATCGCACCATTGCACTCCTGCCTGGGCAACAAGAGTGAAACTCTGTCTCAAAAAAATAAAGAACTAGAGAAGCAAGAGCAAACAAGTTCAAAAGCTAGCAGAAGACAAGAAATAACTAAGATCAGAGCAGAACTGAAGGAGATAGAGACACGAAAAACCCTTCAAAAAAATTAATGAATCCAGGAGCTGGTTTTTTAAAAAGATTAACAAACTAGACTGCTAGCCAGACTAATAAGAGAGAAGAATCAAATAGACACAATAAAAAATGATAAAGGGGATATCATCACTGATCCCACCAAAATACAAACTACCATCAGAGAATACTATAAACACCTCTACACAAATAAACTAGAAAATCTAGAAGGAATGTATAAATTCCTGGACAAACACACCCTCCCAAGATTAAACTAGGAAGAAGTCAAATTCCTGAATATACCAATAACAAGTTCTGAAATTGAGGCAGTAATTAATAGCCTACTCAACAAAAACACCCCAGGACCAAATGGATTCACAGCCAAATTCTACCAGAGGTACAAAGAAGAGCTGGTACCATTCCTTCTAAAACTATCCCAAACAATAGAAAAAGAGGGATACCTCCCTAACTCATTTTATGAGGCCAGCATCATCCTAACAAAACCTGGCAGACAACAAAAAAAAGAAAATTTCAGGCCAATATCTGTGATGATCATCAGTGTGAAAAGCTCAATAAAATATTGGCAAACCGAATCCAGCAGCACAATAAAAAAGCTTATCTACCACGATCAAATCAGCTTCATCCCTGGGATGCAAGGCAGGGTCAACATATGCAAATCAATAAACGTAATCCACCACATAAACAGAATCAATGACAAAAACCACATGATTATCTCAATAGATGCAGAAAAGGGCTTTGATAAAATTCAACACTCCTTCATGCTAAAAACACTCAATAAACTAGGTATTGATGGAACATATCTCAAAATAATAAGAGCTATTTATGACAATCACACAGCCAATATCATACTGAATGGGCAAAACCTGGAAGCATTCCCATTGAAAACTGGCAGAAGACAAGGATACCCTCTCTCACCACTCCTATTCAACACAGTATTGGAATTTCTGGCCAGGGCAATCAGGCAAGAGAAAGAAAGAAAGGGTATTCAAATAGGAAGAGAAGAAGTCAAATTATATGTTTGCAGATGACATGATTTTATATTTAGAAAACCCTACTGTCTGAGCACAAAAACTCCTTAAGCTGGGAAGCAACTTCAGTGAAGTCTCAGGGTACAAAATCAGTGTGCACAAATTACAAGCATTCCTATACACCAATAACAGAGAGCCAAATCATGAGTGAACTCCCATTCATAACTGCTACAAAGAGAATAAAATACCTAGGAATACAACTTAAAAGGGATGTGAAGGACCTCTTCAAGGATAACTATAAACCCCTGCTCAAGCAAATAAGAGGACGCAAACAAATGGAGAAATATTCCATGCTCATGGATAGAAGGAATCAATATTGTGAAAATGGCCATACTGCCCAAAGTAATTTATAGATTCAGTGCTATCCCCATCAAGCTACCATTGACTTTCCTCACAGAATTAGAAAAACTACTTTAAATTTCATATGGACCCAAAAAGAGCCCATATAGCCAGGACAATCCTAAGAAAATAGAACAAAGCTGGAGGCATCATGCTTGACTTCAAATTATACTACAAGGCTACAGTAACCAAAACAGCATGATACTGGTACCAAAACAGATCTATAGACCAGTGGAACAGAACAGAGGCCTCAGAAATATCACAACACATCTACAACCATCTGATCTTTGACAGACCTGACAAAAACAAGCAATGGTGAAAGGACTCCCTATTTAATAACTGGTGTTGGGAAAAGTGGCCAGCCATATGCAGAAAACTGAAACTGGACCCCTTCCTTACACCTTATACAAAAATTAACTCAGATGGATTAAAGACCTAAAAAACTAAAGAGCTTCTGCACAGCAAAAGAAACTGTCATCAGAGTGAACAGGGAACCTACAGAATGGGAGAAAATTTTTGCAATCTATCCATCTGACAAAGGGCTAATATCGAGAATCTATAAGGAAGTTAAATTTACAAGAAAAAAACCCCATCAAAAAGTGGACAGAGGATATGAATAGACACTTTTCAAAAGAAGACATTTATGCAGCCAACAAACATATGAAAAAAAGCTCATCATCACTGGTCATTAGAGAAATGCAAATCAAAACCACAATGAGATACCATTTCATGCCAGTTAGAATGGTGATCATTAAAAAGTCAGGAAACAACAACTGCTAGAGAGGATGTGGAGAAATAGGAATGCTTTTATACTGTTGCTGGGAATGTAAATTAGCTCAATCATTGTGGAAGACAGTGTGGCGATTCCTCAAGGATCTAGAACTAGAAATACCATTTGACCCAGCAATCCCATTACTGGGTATATACCCAAAGGATTATAAATACATTCTGCTATAAAGACAAATTCACATGTATGTTTATTGCAGCACTATTCACAATAGCAAAGACTTGGAACCAACCCAAATGCCCATCATTGAGAGACTGGATAAAGAAAGTGTGGCACATACAGGCCATGGAATATACTACACAGCCACAAAAAAGAATGAATTCATGTCCTTTGCAGGAACATGGATGAAGCTGGAAACCATCATTCTTAGCAAACTGACACAGGAACAGAAAACCAAACACCACATGTTCTCACTCATAGGAGTTGAACAATGAGAACAGATGGCCACAGGGAGGGGAGCATCACACACCATGGGTAGGGGGTACTAGGAGGGATAGCATTAAGAGAAATACCTAATGTAGATAACAGGTTGATGGGTGCAGAAACCACCACAGCACATGTATATCTATGTAACAAACCTGCACATTCTGCACATGTATCCCAGGACTTAGCATAATAATAAAAAAAGAGAAATCTAGGTTACCTGATTTAAACAGCAAACTTCTGAAAGTGACCCACAAAAAATACATATGTTAAGTGTTCACTTATAAAGGAATTTTGCAAAATACCTATGAAAGTTTTTCCAACTTGAGGGAAACTGTTTATGATCTATATTCAAAAAATTATCAAATTCATACCCATTAATAGGGACATAAAGTAACATTTCTTAAGCTTTGTCTACTTAAATTCCTATATACATTTCTCATTAACTGTCATAACCACCTCTTGGAAGTCGGGGTTCTTACCACAGTTTTACAGATCATCCAGTTGTGAGAAGTCCAGGTGACTTGCACAAGATCAGATGAGGAGCCAGGGTAGAACTCACCTCGAGTTTGTTGATTGTAAATCTTATGCTTTAGTGCAAACTGTATTAAAATACAAACGTATTTCAAACTGTAGCCTTTTGGGGAGGGGAGGGTAACAGTTTTACTGAGATGTAATTCAGGTATCATACAATTTAAATGTATAATTCAGTGGTTTCTAGTATATTCAGAGTTGTGCAACGATCACCACAATCAATTTTAGAATTTTCATCACCTCAGAAAGAATACCCATTATCCCCTTGCAACCCACCCAGCCCTAGGCAACCACTAACCACTAAAATTCCCATTGCTATAGATTTGCCTGTTCTGGACATTTAACATATAAATGGAGTTATAACCTTTTTTCCACAATGTATTTTTGCTCTCACCTATAAAATGTATAGTAATAAACATATAATTCCATATTATTCCAACACAAGTACAGTAGAAATTTACATCTGTATATATAAAATAGCAATAAATTCTCTCAGTTTTTTAGGATATATCAACCTGATTATTAGATGATGCTTAAAATACTGTTAAATATATTCTGAAGGCCGGACATGGGGGTTCACGCCTATAATCCCAGCACTTTGGAGGCTGAGGCAGGAACATCACCTGTGGTCAGGAGTTCGAGACCAGCCTGGACAACATGGGGAAACCCCATCTTACTAAAAATACAAAATTAGCCGAGTGTGGTGGTGCACACTTGTAATCCAAGCTACTCAGAAGGCCTGAGGCAGGAGAATCACTTGAACCCGGGAGATGGAAGTTGCAATGAGCCAAGATTGCGCCGCTGCACCCTGGCCTGTGTGACAGAGCAAGAATGTCTCAAAATAAATAGTAAAAAGTAAAAAAGGTAATATATTCTGGAATACCTTCTTAAACATTATTCCTCTTATACCCAAACTGATAGAGTTTTGTCAAAATCCCTTCACTATTCTCTACCCCTACCCCATCTTTTTAAGAATGTTAAATTTGGACTAAGTTGATCTAGTACTTCAGCGACATTACAGTAGCCAGTGGATGTTTGTTGAGAGGGCGGCTGTACAGAATATAATCCATATTATATAGCAGATCTATTCAGAATTATAATGCTGCCTTTTTGGGTAAGTTCCAGAATCCTGTGAAGTTAAATCTTCTACTTGCTATATAATCTTTCATTATAGATACCCCGAGCTTTAGCTACACAGGTTCCATAAAGGCAGAAAGGAGGACACGTGGTCACACACAGCTGTCTCGCCTCACCCTCAATCAGGCTTTATCTCTCTCTCTCTCTTATTTGGGGGAATTTATGTTAGTTTATTCTGGACTTCTACAAACACTTCTAGGAATACTAATCCAACATTTGTGATGTAATGTATCTTTTAAAATTTCAGGTTGATAGATCCTCAGACTCAAGTATCAAGGGCCAATGTAAGTACCTCATTCAGGTCCATGTTAGTGATTATTCCTTAATTCACCTTTTTATCTACCTTAAACACAGCCTAGGAACTTAATAAAGATCTTCCACTAATAGAATACTTTTTCTCACGACTTTTCCAGAGAGTAACCTTGTCAGTTTTTAATTCTAATAGTTGTATGATCTGTTCCCTTTTTTTTTCTCCCCCAGTTTGAACTTACCAGTGTCACACAGTTTGCTGCTCATCAAGAAAACAAGAGACTGGTTGGTTTTGTCATCCGCGTTCCAGAATCCACTGGAGAAGAATCTCTGAGTACATACATTTTCGAAAGCAACTCAGAAGGCGAAAGGTCTTTTTCACGTGAAGATTCCATAATATCTCAGTCCAAACAAGTCTATTTTATTTATATTTATTTATTTATTTAGGCCAGCAACTTAACATTCTTGGAGTATAAACAAGTCAATTTTTAAAAAGTCTTCTGGCATTACAGCCTTGGCTCTTTGGTTGATTACTCTGCATGTCTCCATCCAGGAGTTCAGATAATACCTCCTAAGAAGGCCCCACTGAAAGAAAACTAACTCGATTAAAATTTCTCTGCAGAAAAGACCTACCAGACAGAATAGGGTGAATGAGGAAGAACTGTAATGGCAAGACATATTATTTAGTCGAGATATAAGGAAATGCTGAAAGCAGTTCCCCTCAAATTTGTTCTTAAAAAAAAAAAAATTAAGGCAAAAGCTACAATAGAGAATAATTTAGTCTCAGGGAGCAAACCAAGGAAGGAGGTATCAGAAAAGTACACATAAGCTGTTTAGTATGAAAAACTTTTGACTACATCTGTGACTTAGAATTTGAGGTCAGGAGATTGAGACCATCCTGGCCAATATGGTGAAACCCTGTCTCTACTAAAAATACAAAAATTAGCTGGCCGTGATGGCACGTGCCTGTAATACCAGCTACTCGGGAGGCCGAGGCAGGAGAATCACTTGAACAGGGAGTCGGAGGTTGCAGTGAGCCGAGATCGCACCACTGCATTCCAGCCTGGTGATAGAGCAAGACTCCGTCTCAAAAAAAAAAAAAAAATCTGTCAAATTCTTATTTCAGTAAGTTATCTGTTTGCCACTGTGTTTATGAACATGTAGTGGCAAAATACATTTAAGAGAGAAAAAAAAATTCCCATTAAGAATTTTAAACACTGGAATTACCTAAGTTTCACTTACCTGGAATATATTTTGTATGGCATAAATTGGCAACAGAGGTCAGGACAGTTGGACGAAAATGCCCGGGCCCTATGTGATGGGCCTCCTGCAGCCAGGTCCTGTGTTTCCCATGTGAGAACAGTGAGTACAGTGACTTCACTGTACTCCCAAATCACATTTGTTCTAAAATTTTATCCTTTTCTACCTTTGCGAATCACCGCTTTTCTCTTTTGCAGATATGTTATGCTATTAATTTGGGAAAAGAAATTATTGAGGTTCAGAAGGTAAGATGCATTCTGGTGCTGGTTTAGTGGCTACTTAAAATACATCTGTGTACACATACTAAAGAGTCTTTTCAAAAAGAAAAGTGATGTTCACTGGCAAGTGTGGCCAACTTTGGGATTTCCTTTTAAGTATTCTAACCAGCAGACATTTTTGATCAACTGGTTCCATGTTCACTGGTAACACATGAGGACTTCTTATCACTGCTGGAGCTCCTGCTTATCTGTTTTCTTGCTTATATACTAGTTGGCTAGATTTCCTTTCTTTCAGATTAAGATAAGTACTCACCATAAGCTCTAAAGCCTTGCTCCTCAGAGTATGATCACAGGCCCCATGGTATTGACAGACATCACCTGGGAGCTTTTAAGAAATGAGGACTCTGAGACCTCCCTGTCTTTTCAGCAGCTTCTGATCTTTTGTTCATTCAGCAAATTTCTGAGAGCCTAGTTTGTATAAGAAAAGCCCTGAAATTATAGTAGCGAACAAGACAGATATAGTCCCTGCCCCTAGGGGGCTTCTAGTTCAGCAGTGTACAGACCTTTATGCAGGAATAGAAATCATTAATATCTGCACAGTTTAATATGCAGATTGAATGTGGCTAGTGTGACTTGAGGAACTGGATTTTTAAATTTAATTTTAACTCAAATTTACATAGTAACACGTAGCTAGTAGCTACCATATTAGTGCAGTCTGTTGGAGAGCTCAGGAAGACTTAAGGACTAAGGTCACATACATGAAATAATAGCAAGCATTGCAAGCTAGTTTTTAATGGTATAGGTCAAAAGTTGGCAAACTTTTTCTATAATGGGCCTTTATGTTTTTGGCTATCTTCACTGCAACAAATTCAGCTCTGCTATTATAAAACAAAAGTAGGCCAGGTGTGGTGGCTCATGCCTATAATCCCAGCACTTTGGGAGGCAGAGGCAGGAGGATCACCTGAGGTCAGGAGTTCGAGACCAGCCTGGCCAACATGGTGAAACCCCATCTCTACTGAAAATACAAAAATTAGCCAGGCATGGTGGCACGCACCTGTAGTCCCAGCTACTCAGGAGGCTGAGGCATTAGGAATCATTTAAACCTGGGAGGCAAAGGTTGCAGTGAGCTGAGATCACACCACTGCACTCCAGCCAGGGCAAAAGAACGAGACTGTCTCCTCCCCCCCACCCCAAAAAAAAAGCAGCATGAACACTATGTAAGTAAATGGGCACAGCTGTTTTCCAATAAAAAACAAGTGAATAGCCATATAACCACAGTTTGCCAATTTCTGGTATAGATTAAACGAGAAAAGAAATGAGTTTAAAGATATAGAAGACAAAAGTTTTGTGAATGAAATTCCTCTATGGAATCTTTGGGAAGATGGTATGAATTGACTGTAAACAGTATTTTGGCTCAAAGGAAAACAGTCTAGATTCTAGAAGTGACATACCTGAATTAGAGAAGCAAGGAGACTCAGCTGAAGGCACACATGCACAAGAGTCAAGAGGAATGAGACTGGATTACAGAACATGTTGAAAGCCAGGCCAAAGGGGTTTAAATTGCATCTTAAGCTTTTTCTTTTCCCCCTCTTAAACTCTCCTAACTTCAGGATCCAGAAGCACTGGCTCAATTAATGCTGTCCATACCACTAACCAGTGATGGCAAATATGTACTGTTAAACGATCAACCAGATGACAATGATGGAAATCCAAGTGAACATAGAGGCGCAGAATCTGAAGCATAACTCACTTGCGCCTGTGGGGGGAAGAGCAAACAGAAAGGAGAGCTACCTCCTAAGGGTTTTCAACTTCTCTGACATATAGGCACACTGACCTGATTGCGGAATGTGGACAGTCGTTTGTGGAATGTACTCTTGATGCCTTGATACTGAGACTTGGGAGGGAAGCTAAGAAATGGTTGACAGCGTCCACCCATCTACAAATGTTACTTTAGGTGCTCTGTGGTAAGTCTTTTCTTAGATTGCACTAAGATTTCTTAGATTGTTCAGCACTCAGAACAAAAGTTTGAAAACTGCATTGTTCATTTGAATGGCATCTCTTTCAGTTTCCAGTATCCTTTTTTAAAAATGGCAAAAACCTAGATTTACAATTTGAGGAATACTAAATATTTCCTATTAATGTAATCTATTTTTATATTTTACTTAATGAGCTTTAAGTGCCTATCTTTCTGAAAATTGTGTATTTATAATCCAGCTTATCCCATAATTGGACCTAATAGCATTTCTTTGTGCAGTTATGTGATGAGCACTGCTTTGAGGCCCAAGCACTAGTAGAGATGCGAGACGCAGGTCTAGTTTCATAACTGTTCCAGACATCATGCAATAAAACAACGAATACTACTAAAGATGTTTGATTTTACAGTGGAGCCTTACTGAACCAGCATTCAGAAGTTTAAGGTCCTCCTAGGTATTTTCAGTGGTGGATCACTGTGGACAGGGTGTAGCTCTACTAGTTCCTGTTATTTCTGAGGCAGACTCTCCTCAAGGAAGGGACCAATTAATTTTAAAACTCACTTGAAGCACAGCTGGTCATGGGGCTTGGTATGAAGTTCCTATTTCCACCCTGATACTTCTGTCTCCTGGAACCCAGCCCACTCCCCCTGTCCCACCTCCCTATGAAATAAGTATAATGATTTTGAATCGGTACAGTGTGTTTAACTGTAACTAAGTTCAACAGACTATTATCATCTTTGTAATAAATTAACCTAGCAATAAAAATTATTCTGTTTCTTTCTTTTGCTTGTTGTGGTTATTTCTGAGAACATCCCTGGACAAAAACTAAAGTCAGTTCTATAGCGTTAACATTTAATTTCCCAAAAACTAGGGCATAATGAAGTTACAGAAGGGCTATAGTATCAAAAAATACTTCTAGTCAACATGAGTAGAATGTGTGTTCCCATTGCCAAAATTTTTAAAGGTGTTGCTTTTAAAGTGGTGCATTAATAAAACTTTTGCAATCCAAAGCTAACATCATAGGATCCATTTCAAATGTATACACCATAAAAGACATAGCCAGTCTAAGCCAGTATGAGATTATGTACCATAAAATTAATTATTAATTGTTCACTAATGCCTTACAAATTTGTATGACATAACTGCTTTAGATCCACTGGTTCTCTGACAGACTGCAAGAACCACAGTTCCCTGAACTTTTTTTTTTTCTTGCTTAGACTTTTTTGGGAGAGGGGTAGCAATCTCAAACCCTAAACAATTATTACTTTGAAAACAAACACTATTAAGACTGCATAGCTTAAATAAGACACAAAGCACACACATCATTAAGGAAACATAAAAAGACTGAAATTCAGTCCACTGAAACTAACTTCATCCAAAACCACCACAGAGAATGAAAACACACAGCGAAATCAAAGATACTAGCAAGCACACAAGACCAACAAAAAATCAGCATCCAGAATATATAAAATATTCCTACAAGTAGAAAGATAAATTGAAAAAAAAGTCATGAAGGCATTTCATACATTAAAAAATACAAAGGGCTCATAAACAGAAACAGACTCCTTACAGTAATCAAGAAAGTACAACTTAAAGCCACAGAGACATTTTATATTCACCAGACTGCAGAAATTCAGCTGTTGATTGACAGAAATGGAGCGATGGGGAATCATCTGCTGCTGAGATGAAGCAACAGTTTGGCATTCTGTCAAGTACACTTAAAAGTGCACCTGCCCTACTACCTAGCAGTTTTACTTTGGGTACACAGCCTACAGAAACTCTGAACACATGGACCCAGGGACATGTTCAATAATGATTACAGCATCCTTGTTTACAACATTCCAAATGTGAAAATAACCCAGATGTCATCAACAGAAGATAGCTGTATTCATGTAATGAAATGCTAGATAAACTACAGCCATATGCATCACTGTTGGTGAACTTTAAAAATAATACTGAAAAGGTCATAAAAGCATATAAGATCCCACTTATATTTAGTTTAAAAACTGTGAAACACAACCATATTATCAATATTTAGGGAAATACAATCAGCTATAAAACAAGGGAAGAGCAAGAGAATGGTTACTACCAAACCCCCATGTGGTTTCCTCAGGCAGAAACTGCAGGAGCTTCTAAAGTGTTCTTAACTGATGTGGTAGCTCACCAAGTGCTTTATTTTCATTCTTTAAATAGTATAATACATATTACATACCTTGCATGCATTGAGTATTTTTAAATAATTTTAAAACAGAACTAGTGACTGATTTGCCTGTTTTCTCCGCTTACTGAAATGTGTGTTAATACACATTAAAGCACTCTGAAACAGATTAACAAGGGCCATGTAAATGAAAGGTGGGAGGAGAGAAAATGGGACCTGAAGCCAGCTATTCTTACCAATTCCCACTTCCCAAGTTGTTTTAGCCTCACATACCCATCAGACTACCTTCTTTAGGAAAGGGCAGGGCCTTCCTCACATTGTCTACATCTACCTGAGTCACTTAACAAGGAATAGTTCTTTAGAGACTCAAAGTCAAATACAGACTTTATTTTCATTTTCAATCTTTCCACCTAAAAGAGTAGTAACACCTAATGCTTATATGCCAAGTGTATTTTTACCTGTGAGAGTACAAATAAGTAATATAGTAATAGCCAATGTTTATAGTAGTTATATACAATAGCAGCTAATATTTAGAGTAGTTACTGTTCCCTAACATATAAAGTGCTTTACACAAAGTAACTAAATCCTCAAACAACCTATGAGCTGCATACTGTCATTATCATCCCATCTTTTGTCCAAGGAAATGAAGGACAGAGATACTAACGAATCTGTTCCTAAGCAGGAAATCAGGATTCAAATTGGTCTGGTTCCAGAGTCTATGCTTGTAACCACTCTGTGCTACATATAGGTGACCTCAAGAGACAACCAGATAAAAAGCAATCTCCACATGTTTCTCAGTACATTAAGTTTTGATGATTTATTCAGTAGCAGAACCAACCTAAAGTATAATATCCTTAATACTTTGCTACCTTTTGTACAGATTCTGAAAAAGATTAAACACTTTAATAGTAATTGGATATAGACAGGTGTTTCCAGGTATAAAAGTTAACTCCTTCCCCCATTAAATGCGGACATTATTAAAGAATGCTTGGCTACATGCCGCTCTTACCTACAGAATGTATTTATATTCCTTAGAGATAATCCAAGAATTATGTTATCAGATCTGCATCAACTGAATAAATTTCATCTCCACTCCTGAGTATATCTCCACTAATGGGAAATGGAAGTATTAGGTAAACTGAGTGGTAAAGAGGAGCCAAACTACTGAAAAGAACACTTAGTTGCCCAACTTTTCTTATACGCTATATATATGCTGACTTGTATTATAAACTGAACTCTAACTTTGCCATCACTATCTCTGAGTTCATTGCCTTTGCTTAATCTCTACAGATTTTCATTTTTTCTGGATTCCCTTTTCAAACTTCAAATCTTTGACAGCCTATTAAAGTATTCCTAACATCTAAAAACCTTTGTTAAAAAAATATGTGGCATTAGAACTTCTCTAAAAAAAAAAAAAAGGAATACCATCTTCTGAAACATCTGCAATGTGAAGCTGGAAAGAAAATCCCGTTACTATTATTAGAATCAATTAAAGCCTTCCTTTTACATTTAGCAGACGCAGCATAAAAGTAACATGAAGTATGCAGTATTTTCTCACTTCTCCCACAATCTTACAAATTTACTGCCTCAAAGAAAAAAGAAACAGCAATCAGACTCTACCAAGACTGATTTCTGCAGTGTAGCATTTAAGAGAGTTATATCGTGTCTCCAGTGTAATACTCTGAGGGTTCTGTGATTACTGTAGTCCTTGCTTATCTGAGAGGGATACACCAAGACCCCCAGCGCATGCCTGAAACTGCAGATAGTGTCTAACTATATATATACTATGTTTTTTCCTATACACACATACCTATGATAAAGTTTGTTAGGTACAGTAAGAGATTAACAATAACTAGTGATGAAACAACTGTAACAAGCACTGTCACCTATGTCACTGATAAAAGATTCATTCCTACCACAGATCTTAGTAACTCCACAGAGTATTTTTTTTCTTTCCTTATTGAGAACTTTCATGTTTTCACTTGAAGGATGCACTTTAAGGCTTCTCTTACAGCATACCTGAATTGCCAGCATCACTACTCCTGTACTTTGGGGCCATTATTAAGTAAAATAAGGCTTAGTTGAAGACAGACATTATTGATTTGACAACCTAGCTACCAAGTGATTCATGGGCAGGTGGTACATATAGCATGAAGATGCTGGACAAGGGGATGACCTATATACCAGGCTAGGATGGAGCAGGACAGCATGAGATTTCATCATGCTACCCAGAATAACACACAAGTTGAAACTTACTGTTTCTGGAAATTTCCATTTAAAATTTTCAGACCACAGGTGACCACAGGTAACTGAAACTAGAAAGTAAAACCCACATATAAGGGGGAGACTACTGTATTGTTTTAATTCAACTCATGTTTGCAAATATCACTATAGTTACTACATTAAACACTGTATCCTGAAAATCCCTTTCCAGAATTAGGATTTAAAATACTTCATATTGGTTCTTTTTATTGGAAAAAAGCTCTGGAAAGATCAAAAATGTATAAAGGAAAGAAAACACCTTTCTTTCACCTGAAATACATTGATTGGAAGCCAACTTTATACTCAAAATTTTTTGCCTATGTGCATGCATTTAAAAAAAAAAGATTCCATACATTTCATTCAATTAAGGGGGACCCCAAAAAGGTTAATATTAAAAACTATTGGTTTAAGACATTCAGTTTTGAACATAAACATCCAGGGGAAGAAAATTTTCAAAATTATGTTTATTAATGTTTTAGTATACACATTGTATTTCTTAGAGTGGGGGGAAGAGGGGAAACCCCACTCAAGTGAGGTAACAAACTTGCCATCTTTTACAAAATTTAATTAGAACTGACGTTACGGTTAGTCCTTAATTCCTGAGAATTTGAATTAAGTCTTCTGTGAACTTACAACAAATGCTCACATTAATTTTTAAATTACAGTATGTCTGAAAAAATAAAATCAATGTTAATATGTTATCAAGAAAAACTATCATCCAAATGTACATATGAACTTAGGTGTGAATAAACTGAAGCCCTGTTGCTCTGCAGTTTGAAACCATTTAAATACTTGTTTCCAAGATCTTATTTCAAAAATATGAACTTATAATTTATCCAGATTGCAGTGACATTATTTTGAACTAAAAGACAAATAATTGTCATTTTCTTCTCAATTGTACATATCCAGGGAGTCAGCAATGTGAACTCTATCTAGTATTGATAAAATAATTAATTTACATGTGTAGGGATAATGAACAGAGAACATCTGATTCCCTTCTAGTAACAATTTCCATCCCTATTAAAGGGGATGATTTCAGGGAAGTTAGAGAAGAAAAACAGAAAACAATACTGTTGCTATGAAATGATGACAAATTTGACATAATCAACGCAAGATCATTAATATAAACATTTATAATGAAAATATAAATTATCAATTATGCAGCATGCTTTAGGGCCATTTCTACAGTTACTATGAATTACAAATATTAAATGCCTTTAATCTATCCATTGTCCATAATCCTGTAAGCCATGTTTACATAATAAACAAAAAACATTTCCTACATATTCTGTCTCTGCTGACTTTTAACAGTTAAAAGTATTTATTTGGGCTGGCAAGTTACCCCGACCCTAACCAGTAAGTACAAAGAGGGCATCATACACCCATTCTAAAAGCTGGAATCAAAGAATAATGTTAGAAGTACTTGCAGGATTTATCCAAAGAAATGTTTAGCAGACAAATGCAATAGAAAAAAATCAAGCATTTCCCAAAACGACGTTTGCATTAGAAAGTCTTAAACTTTTATCTTCATTGTAAAGGTGTCATTTTATTATATTTTTTTAAAGGTCATGATTAACCATTTAACTAATAACTTATATACCTTTACAAAAATAAAACAGCTTGCTAGGCACAAAATTTACTCAAAATCTTTCTGTATTTTTAAAATCAGTAAGTGATGTATGTTATGAGCGCTTTATTCTCACAGTGGTATATTTTTTAAATGCCTGAAAAGCATAATTATTATTTAATCTGATGTCTTAAATCATACTTAATTAAAGAAAAAAAAAAAGTCTTCGCAAACCATCACCAAGATTTTAATTCAATCTAATGTAGAAGAAACCTGAGTTTGGATGTAGAAATAATTCATTCAATTTTTTTCTGACATCATACATCATGCCTTCAACCAAAATAGAAGTGAAGTTTCAAACAGGACTCTATGGCTTTATCTGAATTTTCTTTGAGTATTAAGTAAATCTTAAATTTAAAGCAGCTGTTGGAGGTTAAATGTTCTCAAAGCAATGTAAACTAGTTATAAAGTGTCTCATCAAAGACATCAGCAGCTCTTTTGAGTCACATGAAATTAACAATGAAAGAATGATCATCAGTTACACTGTACAGAGAGTACATAAAATACTTGTACCTCACCTCTAGTATCAAAGCCATCTTCATATATTCCTTTTATAAGAATATTGATATGTATTCTTCATTAATTTCAGGCTCATTCCTTTTGTTAAGCATGTATTTACTGGCTGTATATAGTATATGCATTGAATTTCCCATGACTTGAGATGTCTACAGATCAAAGATCTATGAAAATACAAATTACAAACACTCACGTAGATTATAAGAAATCTGGTGTGATAGTTTATAAATCTGGATTTGCCCTTTTTTAACTTCACTTAAAATAGAAACATCTTCTACCCTCAAGTCCAGGCAAAAATCCAATTTTAAAATCTCATTCTCAACCTTTTAAAGTAGTGCTTTTGGAAACAGAATGGACTTCACTTTAGAGCACTGCCCTTATGAGTTGTAACATCTATTTTTCAGAGATGTGACCCAGGAAACAATTCATCAATAGTTTATCCATTCCACTGGCAAAAGTTTTAACACAATTCTGATGATTTCATCATGTGCTGTGCATACCATCAGTATCATTTCACAACAGGATCAGCAGACCCAGTGCTGTCAGACAGGTCTCCGTTGCTTGTTTTAGTTTCTTCTGGAAGCATGAGTGAAAATAATAATGGATATTTATGTTCATTTAAAAAAATAATAAATTAAGAAATAAATAAAATTTAGAAGAGCTATATTGCCAAATTTCAAATTAAGGTTGCATCCATCAAATGTTTCTCTAACATCACAAATTATACGTCATTTACACTTTAAATTTTTTAAAAATCTAGGCTAAGCACTGCAAATGTTTCCACTGGTTTTTAATGGAGGAGTGGAGTTAAGGGAGTTCACAATTGCATTGGGGTGGGGCTTCAATCCACATCTTGATATTCCTGGTCTAAGGAAGGCCTGCACCAGTTCCTCCAGCTGGGCCAAGAAAGCGCCGTTATAGTACATCGTCATTCCTGGTAGGAACATGGCTGCAAACTCGCATATCCAAACTGTCCAAAATGAGTAACTTTCCATTTTTATTTATAAGTTATTATAATAAATTATATGTAATGTATATTTCTTAAAATGACAATTTTAAATGAAGCAGCTTTTCACTGTTTTTGACAGAATGAATTCCTGGCTCTTTATGCAAAATGTCATGTGCGCATACTTGATTAACAAAGACTATTTGACTAATGTATTCAGCAACTATATCTCTGAGCAATCTTTAGCCAAAATAGTCTTACAACAGTGATGTGAGTGATATTTAATAACTGGAACCCTGGAAAGTTCCTTAAGAGGAACAAGCCAATGCAAGGAATCCCACCGTATGACACTGAAGGGCTGTATGTTTTCTTTTAATGATTTAGGCCGGAAAGCAAATGTCCAATCTACCTGCAGAGTTTTCCCCAGTCACCTGGGCTGGGGAAAAGGTTCTGGCATCATGAAACACATGAGCAGAACCAAGGCAATAACTGAGTTTCTTCATAATTTAGGTTATATTGATTGAAATTCTTCCAAATGGCTTTGCTAATTTATCTTATCCTTGAAAATGAACACAAAGGCAGTATGTACAAATTTTCATTTAGTACTGAGTATCTTCCAGATTAATAGGCTGAAATAATTTTTTCAAGCATGTTTATTAGTCTAATTCAAAAAAAAGCCTGGATATGCACCTAATTAATATTAGTAAGTAATATTTAATTTATTCTCTGTTCCTCAGAGAAGATGATTATTCCTAAATTTCAAATCTGAGAGAAATATATCATGGGGACATTAAATATGAAACACCGAACAATGCTCTTATGCCTTTAAATGCATAGATTCCTTTCCACCAACCTACATAAAATACAATGGACAGAATCCTTTCCTTAATGATTGAAGTTCATTGAAATGACTTATCAGTTATCATGGCTATATTGCCTGAGTCTCCAGGGCCTGACTATGAAAGAAGGCAGGATGCTATTTACTACAACTAAATAGCTCCCATGATTTCATACTTCTTTAATCACCTGTCCCATCTCATTCAGTCAACATCTAGTCATCAGCAGCTCTGCCTTCAGCAACATTTAGCTGTCCTCCTCTAATTTGTTCCTTTGAATCTGATTTGAACCATGAAAGAAAAACCAAACCTGTTAATACTGTACTTAAATTAAAAGCAGATGATCCTGAATAAGGACTTAAAGGGTTACCACAGAGTGAAATGCATGAACTATATAAATTCCTTTTCAAGTTCACACAAGATCTATATAGGCTTTACTTTTTTTTAAAGACTTATTGCTAGGTCTGTGTTATTTTCCAAAAGGACAAAGAAGCTAGAAGTCTAACCAGATAAAATGGTGCATTAGTGTCTATTACTAAAGACATTTATTGGTCTTTCCAAATTTAAACCACTCACTGACCTTCCTTCTCTTTCTTTTCTTGGTTTTCTTCAGCCGCAGTCTTGTCTGCTCTGAAGAAAATTCTTGCACTGCTCAGTGAGAAATACAGCAATTCAAATTCCTAATTAAAAAATTTAAAATAAAAACCAAAAATATTTATTATGGCAAAATACCAAAAATATTTACATTTTTATGCCTCTTTTTATTATTTTGAAAAGCCCTAGTGGAAATCATAAATACAGAAACTGAAGTAAGTAACCCATCCATTTTTAAGATCTGAGTCAAATGGCTTCCAAATACCATTCATTGTAAAATATAATCTTTTTTGCCACTATTCATTTTACTTGTTAAAACAGGGGGGTTCTATATGGCTTCTGTTTTTCAGACATTAAGAAGTCATGGAAATCAAAAGGTAAGTGAAAGGAGATGTGACTCTTAGACTCCTCTACCTGTAGATAGACATCCAGTCGCTTCTGAGTGAGATTCATGGTTTGTAAGAGTTTTTCATCTTGACTGGTTGACTGCACATTCTGTTGCTTAGCAACTGCTCTTATCTCCTTCAGGTATTTCTCTCTAACAGACTGGAACCAGTGAAGTGAGTCAAACTCCCGGTACTGATCCAAAAGCTTTAGAATGTAAGCCACACCTGCAAGCATCAGCAAAACTACAGTTAAATTACAGTGAGTACAGAAGTTGTATTCTACTCCACCAATAATTCCTAGCACTAAGCATTCTGAGTAACAATTCCTAACATTTTAAGTTCATCCCCTTTCAAGTTACATTTTACAACACAAATGAATGATAGGTTTAACAAGATGGCTTAATTCCTCCTTTAAAAACAATGTCGGAGTATAACAAACTAAAGACAAGTAAATTAAGAAGAAAATAAATAAATAACATGGCCATATAAATCACCTGGAGAAATGATATAGCTGTAAGGGTAAAGAATAAAATCTTCCATGACTTGCACCTGTAATTCCAATACTTTGGAAGGCTGACGCTAGAGGACTGCTTGATCCCAGGAGTTCACGACCAACCTGGGCAACACAGTGAGACTCCTGTCTCTAAAAAAAATTTTTTTTTTATATTAGCCAGATGTGGTGATGCATACCTGTAGTCCCAGCTACTCGGGAGGGCAAGGTGGGAGGACTGCTTGGGCCCAGAAGGTCAAAGCTGCAGTGAACCATGATTGCAACACTGCAATCCAGCCTGGCTGACAAAGCAAGACCCTGCCTCAAAAAGAAAGGAAAAAAACACTATGCTAAAAAGATAGCCAGGCTGGGCATGGTGGCTCACACCTGTAATCCCAGCACTTGGGGAGGCCAAGGTGGGTGGATCACAATCAGGAGTTCAAGACCAGCCTGACCAACATGGTAAAACCCCATCTCTACTAAAAATACAAAACTTAACTGGGCGAGGTGCTGGGTGCCTGTAATCCCAGCTACTTGGGAGGCTGACAGGAGAATTGCTTGAATCCAAGAGGCAGAGGTTGCGGTGAGCCAAGAGTGCACCATTACACTCCAGCCTGGGCAAGAGTGAGACTCTGTCTCAAAAAAAAAAAGCCAATGAGGAAGCTACAAGGAAACCAGAGAAACTAAATATAAGATGTTAAAATGTACAACCCCAACAAAAACAAAGCCTAAACAAACCAGACAAGTGATCAGCAATAGTAAGAGGGCATTAAATAAGTTATAAATTATGGAAAACAAGTATTGTCAATCTCGTATTCCAGCTAAAAACATAGTAAACAATGCTCATGAAAAACAAATATATAAACAGCATACAGACCTATTCTCAAGCAAATGTTTCTAAGAATCCATTATAAGGTGAACATAAAATTAATGGAAAAACAATTCCATTAAGCTTACCCATGGCAAAGCCATCATCAGTAAAGGCAGCTCCAATTTTATTTTTTTTATTCAATTTTTCCTTGCAACTAATGGAATGCTCTACAAAGTTGAGGGTCTAAAAAGATGTAACAAGATGTCAGAGAAACAATTGTGCTAAGAAAATCTTCAGAATTCCTAAAACAGACATTTCAACAATTATAAATAGAATCTCTTCTAGGTATGTCCTTTTCATTTGAAACATTTGCTTCAGGTACTCTGTTGGTGAAGATACAACCTATACAAGTGTATCTTCATGACTCTCCTTTCCAAGTCCTTTAAATATGGGCACTCCCTCAATCACTACTTAGCCCACGAACAGTGCCTTGTATATCTCATTATAAAATATTATACACATTTTACAGAGAAGGACACTGAGGCTTGGGAGATTTATTATCTCACCCAAAGTCATATAATAAGTGAACACTAGAGTTAGCAAAGTAGGCCTGCTTTACTTCAAAGCACAAGTACCCTTAAAAACACATGTAAGACAGTCCTTAACTTACACCTACCTAATTCATTCTAAAATACTATTTCTTTCATGTTCTTAAGTGTGAAGTCCTCAAAACAGTACTTCTCTTGAAAATTCAGCTCTTCCAAAATGCCTTATCTAATCATATCTTTTATTCAACAAAGATTTACTAAAGCTCACAATATACCAGGCATCATTAAGTACTTACGATTAAACAAATGATTACTATCTAGAGTTTACAGTCTAGAGCAACACTGTTGGCAGGGACGGAAATGTGAATCTGTACCGTCCAGTACATACAGTAAGCCAGTAATCACATGCAGCCACTGAATACTTGAAATGAGGCTAGTGTGACTGACAAACTAAATTTTTAATTTTTAAAAAAAGGATTTTTATTTTTGCTTGGCCTTATGGTGAATTTTTAATTTTATGAAATTTCAATTAACTCAAGTAGCCACATATGACTACACATGGATAACACAGCTTTAGAAGAGTAAATGCGGATGTGTTTAAAAAATAATTATGATATACATGTGCTAAGTACTGTAATAGCCTATACTGGAAACAAAACCAAGTTTCATTATTTTGACTGTGAAACTTATTCAGCAATTAATCACCTATTTGTGAAATTTTTACCAGTCATTAGTTAAACCTTTTTAAAAAATCTCATTTATGCTTGTCTTCAAGCATAAATGAGACAAGACAAAACATCAGCTGCTTTGTCTTTCTGGAACTACACTATAAACTCAAACACAAGAAGAGTATTCTACACTTCTTTGTAGTGTTCTTAATCCACTTTGTTTCCTTCAGCACTAAGCAAATTCTAACAACTGCCTTGTAAAACTCCAGACTTTTGCCTGAGCTTACCAATGGGTTCAGTGCTATCTACAATGATTTGAGTATATTGCCCTTCAAATTAAAAAAATATGGTAAGAACTCACCCCAAGTTAACTATAGTACCAAATAAGACACTCTCCCTCCAGTCTGACACTATCTTAAGATGAAAAGATGCTTATCAGATGAATATGAACATTTTTTGCTATATAACAGTTAAAATACAATTATGATAGAAAATTTACAAAAAAATGTATAAAAGAAAATTCATGGAAAAAAAGCTGCTTATGGGCTATTAGCTACTTTCAATAGGTAATAATGATTTTAATATGTAAGAAGATGTGTTAACAACTCGGGCAGCAATATGAAAAGTCACCATTCCTGATCAAATTAAATATAATAAAGAGCTTCATCTGCTGGGTGATATTTAGGTTTTAGAGCTATCTACTCATAGTTATTTTACACCTTACAGAAACCTTTAGGCAAAAACAACTGTTACTACTAATATATACCTCTCAAACTCTTAACTCCATTTTCCCCAAGGGAACAACTGTTTTTATAATGTGATTTTTGATAACTGGAACTATTTTTAGATACCAACTATAGAGTTAGAGCAAGAACACACTATATACTCTAAGAAGCATTAAATATTTAGTCTAGATGTATTTACTACTGAATAGAGAGAATTTATCTTCAAACAATATGCTTTACGAAATATGTTAGAAAAAACTATAAGAGCTAAAGTTAGTCTACATTAAGCACTTAAAATGATTATATAATAATCATTCCGCCCAAAGATTACATGGCATATACTCACGTAACTTAAAATACACTTGAATTTCTCTGGTAATTATTTTTAAAAGTAAGAATCTATCTTAGGCCACATGCGGTGGCTCACATCTGTAATCTCAGCACTTTTGGAGGCCAAGGCAAGAGGACTGCTTGAGCCCAGGAGTTCAAGACCAGCCTGGGCAACATAATGAGACCCCGTATCTTAAAGAAGAAAAAAAATTACAAAAATTAGTTTGGCATGGTGGTGTACACCTGTAGTCCCAGCTACTAGGAAGGCTGAGACAGGAGGCTGCTTTGAGTCCAGGAGGCTCAAAGCATGATCACACCACTGCACTCCAATCTGGGTGACAGAGCAAGACCCCATCTCAGAAGAAGAAAAAAAAAACTACTTGAATGATAAGTAAGTGTCCTTCAGCATAGCTAACAAGTAAAAATTCTATGTCACATTCACTGAGATCACATTTAGTTTTATATATAACCAGGAAATTAATAATTAATAGTGTAGTCTGTATGTCTGTATGCATTTCACGTTACAAACAAACCAGATCTATTTGTTCATGCTTTTTTTAAAAATTCAGGTTCTGGAAATACTCACCAGAGGGGGAACAATTATATAGAAATTTCGGAGATGTATATTCTTTGGTCTTCGAAATTCTGGAGCAAAAACATCTACAAGCATTTTGAAATATTCTGTGCCTTCAGCAGAATTTCGTGTGTGATCACTGAGGACTGAATCCAAATGCCTAAAAAGCAAAAAAATTTTTTGGTTCCTTTCTCAAAAGAAGGTATGGCTTTGAAAAAATCCATCTCTCATTAGTTTAGGTAAGAACATTCAAAAAGCAGGAAACACTATAAGACACTTTTAAGAAAATTTTCTTGGAGTTCAGAATAAACTCATTTTCTTATGGACAGAAAACTGACCAACATTAGTAAATTTAGTCCCAAAAACAGACATAGTTCTGTATTTCTTCTTTCCAGAATAAGGCCTGTAGAACTACCCTTCATAGTAAATAATTTCCTCTTCCCCTTAAATCTCTAACATTTCTCCTATATCCCCTTACCTGAACTTAAACCTGGCTCTCTTTTCAAGAACTTAATTTCCCTCTCAACCTTCAAAAACATCAGCTGCTTTTCTCCTGCATCCCTCATGTGCAGCTACCACCACTTTCAATTATTATTCCTCTACCATTGGAAAGTAGAAACCTTCCTTTGTGATTCACATAAGCCAACTATATCTAACTACCCAAATACTCAACTACTTCTTCCTAACAGCAGACATCTACTAACCTTTTAACCACTGTCCTACAATTATGTAGGATAAGGATCCCTGCTCCAGTACTTCATTGTCTATGTAGATAATCTAGTCATTATTGTGACCCTACAATTCCCTGACTTCACCCATCATGACCTTTCCTTCACTTAATGTCAATCAACCACTCCCTTGCACCAATCTGGATCTTGCAACTAGCTGTCAGCTTTACCCTAGAGATCTTATAAGAAAATCATCCTACTCTCTGATTTCCTCACATGGCTTCAAAATATTTTTTTTAATGCTCAACTGTTTTAGAGTGAATAGCATCATTTAACATAAGGTAAAGGTCTGATTCTTTCCTTTGAGATACACACCATGAACTATTTAAACCATTTTCAGGCACATGACTTCAAATGGCTTATTAACTTGGTACATGCCTTATATAATCTGGCAAAGAGCTAAGCTATCTAACAGACTATTCCAGAGCAAAGTTTCTGTGCTGGGGCTTTATTCTCATAGAAAGGCATGCATTTTCCAATATATTTTCATTTTTGTTTTATTTGTTAAAATTTCAAGCCTACCAAAAAGTTAAAATATAGTATAATGAGCACCTGTATACCCTTCAACTAGATTTACCACCTGTTAACATTTTGACATAACTGTTTTCTCTATTTTTCTGAAACACTTGAAAGTTGTAGACCTGTTATCACTTAGCCCATTAATGCTTTAGCATGAATCTATTAAGAACTAAAACATTTTTCTACAAAGCCACAAAAAACTGTTATATCCAAGAATAAAATACAGTATTAACTAATATACAATCCATGTTCAAATCTCCCTGTTATTCCCCAAATGTCCTTTACAGCTATTTCTTTCCTTATCTTCTACAGATTAAGTATCACCCATTACATGTGGTTATCAGGTCTTTTTATTCTCCTAATAACAGTCTCCTTGTATTTTTTGTCCAGGCCAAGTGTTTCACAAAATGCCCACATTCTAAATTTCTCAGGTTACTTCCTCATAATAAATTCAAGATAAACATATCTGGCCAGAATACAAACTAGCTACTTGCCATTACATTGGCCAAGGTGGAATATATTTCTCCACTGTAAAGACAGTTTTCCCATTTGTAAGTAATAAGCAATTTTATGGGATGAATTTCTGAATGAATCCTGTTCTCTACAAACTTTTCACCTAATCTTTTTGAAACCATTGAGTATTCTTGCCTGATTTCAAGTATTACAGTGATGGTTACAATTTCCTCTCTAAATTTAACAAGCATTCTTTCATAAAGAAATGACTTTCACCGGGTAAGGTGGCTCACACCTGTAATCCCAGCACTTTGGGAGACCAAGGTGGGTGGATCACAAGGTCAGGAGTTCAAGATCAGCCTGGCCAAGATGGTGAAACCCTGTCTCTACTAAAAATACAAAAAATTAGCTAGGCATGGTGGCATGCGCCTGTAATTCCAGCTATTCAGGAGGCTGAGGCTGAGGCAGAGAACTGCTTAAACCCGGGGAGGCGGAGGTTGCAGTGAGCCGAGATCGTGCCACTACACTCCAGCCTCGGCGACAGAGTGAGACTCCATCTCAAAAAAACAAAAAAAAAATGACTTTCATTCCTTATCATTATGACTCAATGATTCTCTTTTATTCAACAGATTTTTATCTATCATTATTCTTTTTGATCAAACTGTCTCCCCTTTGCCCAGGGGTGCCGCTTCATGACTGATTCAATAACCCGCTAGACGTATGAATAAAACACAGTTTTCTAAACATATTCTTAACAATTCTGCGTGCCTCTCAAGTATTGTTACAAAATCACTATGGACCCAAGTCTTGCACTGTCCAATAAGACAGGCATAGGCTATTTAAATTTAAATTAAGATAAAATTTAAACTTCAATTCCCCAGTCGCATTTGCCATATTTTAAGTGTTTAACAGCCATATAGGGTAGTGGCTACTGTACTGGACAGTGCTGCTATAGATTACATACAAGGCAGAACTGGCATTCTAGAACACTGTTGGTGAAGATAAATATTTTAAAAAGTAAAAAGAAAACAGGTGAAATGAATTTTATGATTGAGGTATTTGGCATTCCTCCTCTTATACTAAATCTTCAAGATTAGTTATGTACTTTATACTTGAGCATATCTCAATTTGGACCAGCCACGTTTTAGGTGCTCAAGAGCCACGCGTGGCTAGTGGCTAAAATACTGGACAGCATGTTCTAGAAGCTGGAAAGATCTTAGAATACTGAAGTCTTAAAAATTATACTTCATGAACTGAGACCATAATTTTGTGTAATAAAAACAGGGGCATATAAATTACATATTACCCTCTAGTCTTCTCTTCAGAATGTTTTTTATAAGCACACTGTATCTCCAAATTTAGATTACCTTGCTGCTTTTAATGTTTCTTCTGCAAGACCTTCTTCTTTTACTAGTTCCTCAAAATTTACAATATCTTCAAGATCAGGAACAAATCTACATAAGAATTTGGGAAGGCAATTATTAGGTCAAGTAAAATATATGCAGTTGACACAGATAAGAAAGCAGTATTGCAGGACTCTAAACTTTCAATTACGTATTTGGAAACAACTGTGCATTTCAGTAATATTATATCACCACTTTAGTTCCAAACTGAATTTTAGATATGAATAATTATTTTAATCCTTAAAATCATGTAATCTTTACATGCATTCATAAACCATATTGATAAATTAACTATAACCTTAAGAGAAATATTTTCAGAAGTCTGCTGCAATCTTAAAATTTGAGAAAAAATCTAAAATTAAGTTTTCTTCCACATTTTATTGCAAAATATATCAAGAACAAAACACCTTATCTACAAAATCACTTGTAACATAGATTTAAAGGACATAGTTTTTAAAATGGCATAAACAAGGCAAAAATGATGTTTGCATCCATACCTAATGGCATTGCTGCTACAATGAAGACCACCAGATCTTATCATTCGTACATAGCCCATAGCATTACCTTAAAAACCACACAAAAAAATCAGATATTTATATAAATAACTAAATTCTAATAGTCAGGAATATAGTTACATACAGTAGTAAATTACAAGGTTTCCACTCCTAAGTACCAAAATATTTTGCTATATTTTACTTCAGTTCTTGTTCCATAAAAAGTAAAACTGTTACATATTTCTACACTTAAAATATAAACATATACATATATATTAAATATTTAAAAATGTTACTTTCATTTGATAAACTAAAATCATTAAACGTTGACTACATTAAAATGGTCAAACTTAAAATTATAGTATCAATAATTTCTCCACTCTCACATTAACAGTCAATCTCAATCTCTCTCTGTCTCTCTCTCTTCTCTCTCTCTGACACATACACACACAGCTGGAAGTGACAGCAAGAAATCTTTATTTGATGCCTCCCAAATTTATAACTCTGGCCTAGACTCCTCTTCTGGTGAACTCTAGGTTTTTTATTCAATGCCTACACCTTTATGTCTAATAAGAATTTCATATTTAATATGTCCAACTCAAACTCAGGATCTTTATCCCCCAATTTTGCCTATCCCAGAAACAGGCAATTCTATCCTTTCAGTTGCTCAAGCCAAATGGCTTGAAGTCATCCCTGGCTCCTTTGTCTCACATTTTATAATCCAATTACTGGGCAACTTATGTTGACTCTGCCTTGAAAATGTAGCCAGGATCCACCCACTTTTCATTCACCCCCTTCATAGATATCCTCCTATGCCAATCCACCACCATCTCTTGGCTGGAGCACTGCAATATGTAATGGCCTCCTCATTTACCTACTTCCACCTTTAGCATCCTGCCACACTCCCCAGTGTTGTATAGTATCTACAGAGCAGCTAGAGAATCTTTAAAAACTAAATTGAAGCGTATAATGCTTTTTCTTTTTTTTTTCTTTGAAACAGAATCTCGCTCTGTCACCTAGGATGGAGAGCAGTGGCATGATCTCAGCTCACAGCAACCTCCACCTGGGGGTTCAAGTGATTCTCCTGTCTCAGCCTCCTGAGTAGCTGGGATCACAGGCGTGCCACCACCACTAGTCCACCTGGTTAATTTTTGTATTTTTAGTAGAGACAGGGTTTCACCATGTTGGCCAGGCTGATCTCGAACTCCCGACCTCACGTGATCCACCTGCCTCAGCCTCCCAAAGTGCTGGGACTACAGGCATGAGCCACCACGCCTAGCCCCATATCATGCTTTTCCTGAAAACGCTGTAATGGCTTTCCACCTCAGAATAAAATCCAAATTCTTTACATGGTCAATACAGCCCTGCATGATCCTGCCCCTTGCAGCTCTTCAGATAGCATGCCCTGCCACTTACATCTTTGCTTACTCCATTCCAGCCCCTATTTCTCAAAAATGTAAAGTGATTCACAGCTTTTGCACTTACTGTTGCCTCTGTCTGGTACACTCTTTCCCCAGATGCACATGGCTTACGCCTCGACCTTATTTAGGTCCCTGCTCAAATGTCCCCTCCTGCTTTCCCTGAACATCACTGACTAGCAGTGCCCAGCCCCCTTCCATCTCCTTACCCAGCACTTATCACTGACATACTATGTATCTTTCTTCTGCACCCTCCCCCACCTAGAATGCAAAATCCATGAGTATAGCCTTCGTCTTCTTCACTGTTCCATCCCTAGAGCCAACATGTCCTGGCAAATAGTCGGAATTCAATTTATAATGGAACTCACAAATTTTAAAACGTTAAATTTTAACGTTAAAATTTTTTAAATGTGCATCTTTAAAAAAATCAAATGTCTAGTTTCATTGTTTTCCTCCAAACCATCAAACCAAAGTCTGATGACGCAAAATAGGAGAGCCTCGAATAGACCAGAAATTAAGAGTAAAAAAATGCTCTGAAGCCAGGCCACCTGGGTTCAAATCCGGTTTCCCACATGTTAGCTAAGAGACCTACAAATTATGTTACCTCTCTGTATCTCAGTCTTTTCATCTGGTAAATTAAGCTCAGTAAGAACAGAGACTTTGTTTACTGTCATAAATATCACCAGCACCTAGAAACATTTGTTGTTAATACTTCATAAATGTTGTGGTAAGATTCACTTGAGTTAAAACATATAAAGCACTAAGAACAGCCATGGCACACAGTAAATGCTCAATAAATGTTAATTATTATTTCAGCAGGCAAGTTATTCGTCAAAAAGGCTTTCCATTTTGCTCTCAAATCCTTTACACCTTTTCTCAAGGTATTTATCAGACTCAAAAGCACATTACAGTGGTTTATAAGCAGAGATAAGGAATTTATATTGGCCAGGCATGGTGGCTCACACCTGTAATCTCAGCACTTTGGAAGGCCAAGGGGGTGGATCATGAGGTCAGGAGATCAAGACCATCCTGGCCAAGATGGTGAAACCCCATCTCTACTAAAAATACAAAAATTAGCTGGGCATGGTGGCACACACCTGTAGTCTCAGCTACTTGGGAGGCTGAGGAAGGAGAATCACTTAAACCCGGGAGGCGGAGGTTGCAGTGAGCTGAGATCAAGCCACTGCACTCCAGCCAGCCTGGGTGACAGAGCGAGACTCCGTCTCTTTTTTTTTTTAAGATGGGGTTTCACCATGATGGCCAGGCTGGTCTTGAACTCCTGACCTCAGGTGATCCACCCACCTCGGCCTCCCAAAGTGTTAGGATTACAGGCATGAATGAGCCACTGCGCCCTGCCACTCCATCTCAAAAAATAAAAATAAAAAAAAAGAATTTATATTTTCTAGAAGAGAATAAAGGGTAAAATAATGGATTCAAGCGAAAAGATAATATTCCCCAACTGTGGACCACAACCTGGTGGTAACCAAGGTGACATTAGATGGCACACCAAAGAACACTTTAGTGATTATGTATTTAGGGGGGAAATGACTAGCACTCTAAGCCCCATGATTTAACAACTGTTATTTCTAAGGAAAAATTATACTTTCAAAAAATACAAAAACATGAAACAAGTAATAGTGCAGCCAGTATCCACAGGATGCAAAAACTCTGGGTATGTGAATAAATAAAACTTAAGCAACACTGGTCTACAAGGACAGCTCTTAATCTGAGCTCCACAGACCCAAGCTTTAACCATACAGACTGTAGCATATTATATACAAAACTGTGCACGTATGTCATATAGGCATCAGTTCTAGGGGAATCATCCCAGAGTTTTCCTCAGATTCTCAAAAAAGGTTAAGAACTATTACTCCATAAGTTTGTCGCCTAATATTAAATGTCCTCTTGAAGAAAACAGTACTTATTTGACAACACTTCATATTGAATGGTTTAAAATAAAACATTTACAAAGGCAAAATTCTCTAAGTTCTTGTACTAAAACACAATAGAAATATCTAGTATGCAAATCAATTAACTGATAAAACTTAACTAGCATTCAGTGACTTTACTCCAGAATGAAATGCTTATAACATATTTCCCACTGGTAAATTTAAAACTCCCTGAAAGCAAAGGGGTTGTTATTCCCAGCACCTAATAGAAAATGTGGCATAATAGACACTTAGTAAATGCTTGATAAATAAATCAATCAATCTCAAGAGGCAAAATTTTCCCAAAATACAGTCAATAAGATTTTACTAACTGCTTGGTGTTAATATAAACTGTCAAGAATATAAAACCCATTTGGACTTACAGCTAAATAACCCTGGTTTAAGTCCCAGAAACACAATTTATTTCTTTCTCTAAGTTTCTCTTTTTTCATCTTTAAAACAATTACATGCCTATCTCACAGGATTACTGTGAACATATAAAAATAATGTATGTGAAAAGCTCAAATAAGTATAAAGTTTTGTTAAGCTATTATTATTTTGAAATATAATTCTTGCTTTTAAATATAAAATAATATATATTAGAAGACAAGTTCTATATGCACAAGTAAAATGCTGTAACATAAAACTTAGTAACTCTTCATGTAAATATTTTATACCTTCATATTTAGACTGTAACTTGTGGGAACGTTTAGAAGCCCAAAACAGTGCCTTAAACAGAGTAGGTATCCAGTAGGTACTTACCAGTTTACAATTATTAATATGACCTTTGAGATAAGTTAGTTATTAAATAACTTTTATCATAATCAAAGAGGTTTTATTTACATGATTAGTCTACAGTCTATCAATTATTTCCACAGCAACAGTCTAATCATACTTACAAATTTTGGGGTAAGAAAATTACCTGATTGGAGTAAAGTTAAGCTCAGGCACTCACATCAGCTGTTTATTAGTGTGAAATAGTTAATATATGAGATAGATTGTGGGGATCTGTACTTGATTTCCCAACACTTTTATCATAACTTACCAATTTGGCTGATGAGTTGCCTGAATTGATCAAGGTAACTCTGTCCCTCAGGTGTTATTCCAAGTTTTCTGATGCCTCGATTGAATTTTTCTGCTCTATCAAAAGGATACTAGACAGAAAATTTTAAGGCTACTTTTAATAAAGATTTCCACAGCACAAAATCTCTCTCAAATAAACCATACCAATATTACTCTCCTTCCTAATTTTATATTTCATTGTGCTTAAAAATGTCACTCAAGATTAAGTTTTAAAAATTCGTAGAACAAAAACTACCAATGTTAAAGGTCAATATACTTTTTTACTTTTTGACATTAGCTAAAGGGACTAATAATCAATGCCACTAACCTAATTTCCCTACCACAATTATTCGCCTCCTAACACCCAACAACTGTAACAGACAGAAAAAGAAACCAATTCCTCCCAGAAACATTTGTTCACAGATGTGTGACCAAGTTTCTGTGGGCTGAATAGGTATTAGGGACTTAGAAACATACTCCTTCCCAATGAACACACATCAGCTGGGTTAACATTTCTAGTAACCACTACCAATTAAAAAAACTACTTTTTAGTCTTGGTTATTAGGGGATTTTAAAAATTATTCATTTTGTAATAAGAAAGCAATTCTTACTTAATAGCATGAATATTAAATACTAGGAATTTCTGCTCCAATAAAAATGAGTTAATACAATTCTCTACTAACAATTCTCTACTAATAAACGTAATCTGTAATTTTATTAGATTATTCTATGAGAAAGTAGTATTTTGCTACTCTGACATTGAAGAGAACTACCAATCATTATACAAGAGAGCTGGAACTAGGTGAATCTTAAGAAAAGTAATAAAAATAGTTCCATATATGGTAAATCAAATATAGGACCCATCTAAGCCTGTTGGTTTTCTATCCACATGGCTATATGCTCCTGCTGCCACTTAAAGACAATTCAACAAACTCTTCATTTCACTATGGGAAAATTCAGCCTAGAAGGTGAAAGGACAACAGCATTTTTTTTTTTTTTGGAGACAGAGTCTTGCTCTGTCGCCAAGGCTGGAGTGCACTGGCATGATCTCGGTTCACTGCAACCTCAACCTCTTAGGTTCAAGTGCTTCTTGTGCCTCAGTGATATAGTTTGATTGTGTCACCATCCAAATCTCATTGAATTGTAGTTCCCCATGTGTCCTGAGATGGACCAGGTGGAGATAACTGAACCATGGGGGTAGTTTTCCCTACCCTGTTCTCGTGATGGTTCTCACAAGATCTGATGGTTTTATAAGGGGCTTCCCCCTTTGCTGGGCACTCATTCTCTCCCATGTCACCCTGTGAAGATGTACCTTCTTCCATGATTGTAAGTTTCTTGAGGCCTCCCCAGCCATGCAGAACTATGAATCAATTAAACCTCTTTCTGTTATAAATTACCTAATCTCAGGTATTTCTTCATACCAGCATGAGAATGGACAATACACTCAACCTCCTGAGCAGCTGGGACTACGGCACAGGCCACCATGCCAGGCTAATCTTGGTATTTTTAGTAGAGATGAGGTTTTGCCATGTTGCCCAGGCTGGTCTCAAACTCCTTGCCTCAAGTGATCCACCCACCTAGGCCTCCCAAAGTGCTGGAATTACAGGAATGAGCCACTGTGCCCAGCCAACAACATTCATATAAATTATCAGTGTGAGTATCAATTGTGAAGTATTTCTGGACTGCTAGGCAATATGTACCAGAATTTTAAATGTTCATATTCTTTGTCCTAGAAATTTCTCTTTATGGAAGTTTTCAGAAATTTGATATTTACAGAGATAGATGTGTAAAGATGTTACTTAGCACGGCTTCTAAGAGGGAAAATTAGAAAAGCCTAAATACTGGTCAACAGAAGAGGGTTAAATAAGGTTAAATAAGTTATGATATACATGGATGTATCCTATCAACCTTAGAATGAAGCAGATCTGTACGTACTGACATGTGATGGGCACAGTGCAAATGCTATGTATATTACTTCATTTTTACTATCAATATATGTGTATAAATACATATGTTTATATACAAAGATATCTGAAAGCCATCGCACTACATTGTTAGCAACTGCCTCCAGAAAATGGAATGGAAAGAAAAATGAAGGTGGATATTCAATTTATTCACTCTATATTATTTAAATGTTTAAAAATAAGCATAAAATATAGTATCATCTAGCTACATTGATCATTTAATTTTTTTCTTACCTTAAGCCTACAGATAATGCAGAGTAAGAAATTATAGGGAAAATAAAACTAAAACCCCAAGAGATCTAAATAATGCATTTTAGCAAAAACATTTGCCATATACTCAATAGCTGAAACAAATACCTTAAAAAGAATAGGTAGCCTACCTTATGATCATTTTGGTCCTTAATTTCCCTGAAAAATCGAATATCTTTAATCAATCTGGATTTGATGTGTTCATCATACATAAATTGGCTAAATATATAGAACTTCTTTTTCAAAAACTGGTAAGTGAAATTAACCTATAAAATTAAAATTCAAAAAGTTAAAAAAACAATATAAATATTCAAATCAATTCATATCAGTTTTGCTGTATAATAATTACCTATTTATACTACCTATAAAGTACTAATTATAAAGTCTATTTCTTATTGGACCTGAAAATATCTAAATAAAGTTTTTTATTGCTCAAGTTCATAAAACTTTCAGCTCCTCTGACATATTTTTACTAAAAAAGAAAAAAGAGAAAAAAGTGGAAAATATTCTCATGATAGGACTAAGAGCTATAGTGAGAATCACAAAACCAGACTGAAGACCTTCGTTTTTAAGCTATGGTCCATTCATAAGTTTCTCTGTTTCTCCATCAATAAGATTACTTATTGCTAATCTCCAGGTCTAGAGTGATACTAAACATGGTGCTCTCTGAACTTTCCTAAAGATACCACACATTCGATTATCTATCCATAAATATTTCTGATCACCTCTTACACGCAAGGCAATGTGCCTTCTCCTATGCTAGACATGGTCCTTGTCTTCACGAAGTTTATATTCTAGAACAGGTGACAAACATTTTAAACAAGTATTGTTAAATAAATTATTAAACTTCTACTGTAATAATTTCTAAAAATCTTAAGTATGTGTGTACTTTAAGAATAAATAACAAAAGGGCCTGACCTAGACTCAGAAAATCCTAAGAAAGTGAGGTATGAGCTGAGATTAAAGTCAAAATAGCACAATAAAATTAATTCTAATCTACAGGTGAAAATAGTGTAAGATTAATTCCAACCTACAGATGAAAACCCTAAATTCATTTCCATTCCCACCAACTCTCAAGTATTACTAATGATTCTGACAAATTTGTGCCCTTTTTACTCAGTAGTCATTTACCCAATTATGGAAATAGATGATTTTCGAGAACCTACCTTGTACCTTTAACACTGTACTCTCCTTGTTTTTTCTTTTTCTTTTTTTTTTTTTAAATCTCCTTGGCAGTCTTTTTTTAAACACTTTCCACTCTTAATAGTGGGTAACTATTCTGCCATCCTCTGATTTCTATGATCATTTCAATAACAGACATCAGTAATCTACATTCATTGGTGTAGTTAACTAATGAACATCTATATGCCTGTGATTACTGTGAAAGCAGGAAATATGTTTTTCTCACACTAGTGCCCAGCACAGTGCCTGACACATAAAATACATTCATATCTGTTACATGAACATTTGATAGATGACAGAAGTCAAGGAAGATCTTACTCTCAAAAGTTTAGAGTTTTATTTATCCTCAAAAGGTACAAACATGATCATTACACGGATAACTCTTTATTTTGAATTTAAAACTGTATGTTTCATTTCTATATTGATAACCACTATAATGGAACTCCAATCATATCATTGGCTCAAAATCTTCAATGCCTTCCCACTGTATACTAAAATGATCCCAAGTTAACTTTCCATTTTCTCCCAGTTTCCTACTCCAAATGTGTTTAATAATATTGTACTACTTAAGCATTCACAGTCTTCTCCCCTAAAGGAGAAATTAATTGTGCACTGAAAACTAGGTAAATTCAAAGACTCTCTCTTTTCTACAGAGGGAAAAACAGCATACGAGTTCAAATGACTCCTTCAAGTGAATGCCCATTTCTAAGAAGATTCAATGTATTTTTAGTAAGTTCCTATTTATATGGATATCAAATAACTAGTAACCCCTGCGCCAAACAGGGCATAAATAACATTAAATAAATTACTATCAATTATTCACTTTCAAAAGTAAACATTCAGAAATCACAGAATCGACAGATAAACATATATATATATGTGCACACAAATATATTAATGTGCTGATGTCCTCAAATCTCTAATGCTATTTATAATGGTGGCTCTAAGATGGTAAGCTATCCTAAAGTGTCTTTTGTATCACAGCTCCCATCACATCCAACACAATTTTAGCACCAGATATTTTAATTATTGCCAACCAGAAAAAAAATGGAAATTCACGTAAAATATAAACTAGTAGTGTTCATTTACCGGAATAGTCTATGAGAAAACCATCTTCCAAACTATTAAACAGGGGTCTATTACCCATCCAACCCCCAAAGAAAAGTTCTTACGGTTGTATTCATAATTCCCGTGCCATGTGTTCGAATTGAATTAGCAATATGCCGAATATTAATAGTATTCAAATGCTTATTATTGCTTGTTCGTTCAATAAAATCTGCAATGAAACAAATTTATGCTTATAACAACATAACCTATAGCAAACACTGGTCAAACAGTTGCCCAAAGATAATTTTAGAATCTATTTCATTAAAGAGAATTTAATTGAAAATGCATTCAGGAAGACAGTAGAGGTGAGTATCCTCAATCAGAAAATCTGAAATCCAAATCTTTAATCCAAAAATCTGAAATCCAAAATGGTCCAATGAGCATTTTCTTTGAGTGTCATTTGGTCATCAGAAAGTTTATGATTCTGGAGCATTTCAGATTTTGAATTTTCAGATTAGGAATGCTGAACTGGTAAGTATGATACAAATGTTCCAAAATCCAAAAAAATCTGAAGTCCAAAACACGTCTTGTCCCAAACATTTCAAATAAAGGATACTCAAACTGTACAATCAAAGCAAAGAAATAAATAAGGCCCCTAAAACAATTATTTTTTGTTTCCTTTAATTTTCACCCATGAGAATTATATTAATTCCTTGCCCCTCAGCCTTCCCACTGTATATCCACCCACATTAAAAAAAATTTCTAAACTCTACTCACCTGATTGTTGAGATTATAGAGGTATCGGGACACAAATATATGAATGTTTCTCATAATTTCTAAAACATCAAGTCCCTACAACATAATCCACAGAAATGTTTTATTATAATTCATTAAAATAATCAGTTAAACTTGTATCCACATAGTGACTTACTGATTATATTGTTTCCTAATATTTTTTAGTTATTTTGAAGAACTATATAAAAGGTATTACCGAAGGTTAAAAGACAATCAAGACTATCTCCTTAGGGAAACCTGGCTGCTTATTACTTTATCTTTTGCACAGACAGAAACAGTTAAGTTTAAATATTCAAAGATCCATGACCCACAGTCATCTCCCACCAGCCTTGAGAATGTTTGTCTCTTCAACAACCTTCTCTACATTTTTTTCCACAAAGTAAACTAATGGCCAGATTTTAAAAGGTAGTCAGGATATGTTGTGACATTTATAAAATACATACTATTTTTCAGGTAGTTTGCAAGGTTCCTTCTATGTAATTCTAAAATATGAGGTATCATTCTTCTAATTCCACAAGTAACAAAAATAAAGCTTAGAAAATTCTCTGAGGCAAAATAGCTATGAAGCAGCAGGACCTTGGTTTAGAAATTCTAATTCCAAATTGTTATGCTTCTTTTGATCACACCAGACCACTTTTAAAGTACAAGTTATCTATTAATCCTTCATTCTTCAGATATTACTCTAACGCCCAAAGGTACCATATAAATGGTTCCATAGCCTTTTCTAATTAGGGCTCAAAGTAGCATCACAATACCTTTTTAAGTTTTTATTATAACTTTTACCATATTCTAATCTAAAAATTAGTTTACACATTTTTTTCCTCCCACTAGACTGTACATGAGCTGGGACTGTTTCTATTTATCTTTGTATTCCTAAACATAGTTCAGTGAATGAATGAAAGAATATATGAACTAATGCTAGAAAGAATATATGAACTAATGCTAGAAATAATCCCTACATGCAGCAAGATAAAGGGAAAACTAGAATCCTCAAATTTTAGAACTGAATAAATGTTTTTTGGTAAATATTATCTGGATCATCTTAGAAAGAACTCCATGCAAATTATCTGATAACATAAATTATTACATTCATGAGATACTGTATATTAACTAATTGAATTAACAAAGCTAAATGTTTTCCTATACTCCTCATTTTAAGAACAAACACATTTGTAAATTTAAATTTAACCATCTTTCCTAAGATATTAAATTTTACATACTATAACCAGGATTAGAATCCTTAACTGTGACTTTGATTGAACTTCTTAAACTTCTACAGAAGTCACCTCACTATCCTAGTGTGTTCTGAAAAGCTATATATATATCTCAAATGCTCAACAGAAGGCTGAATGTAAGCAGGATGCCAGTGGTAAATTCTTTCATAAAGCAATTTAGCAGCATCTAATTTTTTTACTGTTGTCAAGTATAAGATTTTATATGGCAAATCATTTCTTAAAAAATAAACACATACTAAATGAAGCAGAAAAAAAAAAAGACTTCCTTAAAAAATACTGTTATGGTCAAGAGTCAGAGTATGCTAAAAAAAAAAACATTTTATATTATACCTGTTCCAAAGTCTGACTGGGAAGATGTGCCTCTGTCATAACCAGTCCATAACGCTGAGTAGCTAAGTTTCTCATCTCACTATAAGTCGCCCAGTCATGAAGGGCTACTGTTGTTAAATTGTAGAAAGTCTTGTCTAGGTAGTGAGTTACATAAGCTACAAAAAAAAAAAAAAAAAAAACTCAATTTATGAAACAGTAGAAAAGGGAGAGAAATGAAACTAAAAAGGAAAAAACTTGTCCTTGAACATCAGATTTGTTCCTCTAAAATAAGGTATTAAGAAATACAAATGAGAAAAGAAACAAAAAGTAAAGAATAACAGTACTACAGTATAAAATTTAAATATACCCTCAAAGTTTTGTTTATTTAATAGTATGGCAAAAAAAAAAAAAAAAATAGAGAACATGACTCTAAGAAGGAAAGCAAAACACTCACCCCGAATGTCAATGAAACGATTGAAAAACCGAATCGGATTCAGAGAGAAAAAAAGAGCCAGGTCTTTCATGCCAACTTTGAAAGGGTTGCGGTCATCCAGCTTTAAATGAGTATGCACAGAGAGTCGCAGATCCTTCTCTATTTCTTTGCATAATTTATCCAGTAAATGCTATTCACAAAAGATTTGATACTTTAATTTTTCAAAATGATACTGCAATTGTAATGTTACCCTACATGTCTATACTCCATTTTAAACCAATAAGTTTTTTGGTTAGAAGCAGTTACATAAATTCTAAGTCTTCATTTTCATTAATGCCTTAAGCTTAATACTCTTGAAAAGAAAATCTAAAACTAATGATTGATGGCATCATTATAAAAAACATGAATACGCAACTTAAAGCATAAAATTTATGGAAACCAGCAACAAAGGAGGAAAGGTCATGAGGACATGCAAGACAGGAAAGAAAAAAAAGCTTCCCTGTAATAACCATTTAAAAAATTACAAAATTCATTGTGCTAAAGGTAATAAAATTAATCATCTTTTCTGGTCTACCAAGGAGTTCTAAATGACTAGCCAGGCATGTATTTTATTTTCTAAATAAGAATGTTTAATACAAGAAATTATAAAAAGTTTTTTCACAATTTCATCAAACCCAAGTAGGATTATATGGTAAAATTTCCTCATTTTTAATTCCTTCCTCCTAATAAAAATATTGCTAAATGGAAATTTAATATTAAAGATATCAGTGTTTATAATACATAATTCCTTGAAAAAAGGAGGAGCATACATATTGGGTTCGAATTACTTTCATTACACACTAAGTCTTTTAAATAGATAATTTTCTTCTCTTAGGAGCTCTGTAAATAAAATTCAGTAAAATATTAATAGTTAAGTTGCTTTAACAGGACCATTAGCAGGACTCAACATTCAAACCTATTTCATATTTGCATTCTTCTAATAAACAACTTTAAATTAAAGTATCTATTTACAAAAGTAAATCTAAAATTTCCCAATTCCTAGTCTGATTTCTAAATTAGGAATTACAGACCAATTAGCATAACAGTGATACTATAACTAAAAATAGTTCCTTGTTCTACCCAGCAGTATATAAATAATTTTAACTCACTGATAGTCTGCTTCAATCAAACATTTTTTTCAAACCACTATATTCCAAACATGTTTTAAGCTTTTCAATCTCAAATATGATGTTACCTCATTTAAAATTTCCATAATTTCCTTGTCATAGCAATCCAGAAGTATCTCATAGGACGCTAAATGCCTTGCATGCATCATAGCAGGTACACAGTCGCGCAAAGCACTGAACATGTACTAAGAAGAAAATTAAAATGTACATGAATTTAGAAAAACCAAGTCTCTAATCTAAACAATATTACGGAAGTTAATTATCTTGAAAGACAAAACCTCAATCTGAAGGAAAAATGATTTTCCACAACTGTCTTAACTAAGAAAAAGAACCTAAAGCATGTAATTTAACTAAATATACTGAAAAAAACACAATCACTAATCCTTTCCTGTCTAGTGCATTCAAATACACTTATTTCCAAAAAGAAAGAAAAATTCAAATTTTTTAAAATATTTTTTTCTCATTATAATTTGCTGATGAGTAAATGTCAGACTACTAAGACAAACTAAAATTAAGTGAAATGAGAATGATTAAGAACATGAAGAAATTAAATATATTAATGTTAACTTCATTTATAATAACATAAAATTTAACTACAGGCTATAAACACTGAATATGCAGTTTACAAAAATCAATTTTAAAATAGTTTATTAAATAATTAAATAATCTATTTTAAACTAAAATTGTTTATAAAGTGACTTTTTAAATGATGGAGTTATTCTTTATACTATTCTTTACTTACATGTAATCTGGCTGCATCAACAGCATTTTCATATACATCATCTAAATAAATTGGGAAGACAGCTCGATGCCAGTATAAAAAACAACAGTCACATTGTGTTTGGACTCTACAATGTAAAGTAGTAATCAGTCACACCAAAACTGAAGAATCTCAAAACAATATGAAAGGAGCAACATCAACTACAAGAGTTCCATCTTACACGTTTTGCATTCCCTACATCATTTAACACACATAATACAGAAAACTCACAAAAGAAATACTATCGAAATGAAACAAAGGTAACACTCCAATACCTCACACTGTCAGAATTCTGCACATATGCTTTAGTTGTAAACCATACTTGAAAAATGATATGCATAATATTCCAATAGAAGAGTTTAAAATAAACTTATTTATTTACCTTTTTTTGTTTTAGTAAATAAAAATAAATAAATTCATTTTCAATATTATTTGCTATGACTAGACTTAAATACTTGCATCACATGCTCCATTTTCCCTGACCCTAAGTTGGAAAGCAAAAGCTTTAAAAAAAAAAACTGTGACCAAACAAACAAAAAAAAAACAAACCCCACACTTAACATGTCTATAATCTTTGCCAAGTGACTATTTCACACCTTAGAGGACAACAGAATGATCATTAAATATCTTATAATGAAGAAAGTTCAGTATTTCTTCCAAGAGCAGAAAATTAAATTCCACTAACAAGAATAATGTCAGCTTCTCAGAACAACAAAAAATAAATTATAAATATGAATACTAAATGGAAATTGTGCTGTAACCTTAATTCAGCTGGAAATAAAAATTCAAAAGACCTATTTTCCTTCAAGAAACTTACTGCTTACCCAACAAAAATAAAACAAGAAAACCAGACGTAGCTACAAAAATAAGCCTTCCAAAAACTAATTCAACAATGTAATTCAAATTTGTGTCTGAAAATAAAATTATAGAACACTACATATCATGGATCTCTAAGTCTCACACAAGCAGACGAAGCTGTGTTATAAAGCAGCAATTTAAGTCCACCAAAGATACTCAACATAATAATCACAATATGCATCAGAGTCTGCCAGATGCTCTGAGGTTGCACTGCTTTTTCTCATGTGAGTTTTTCTAGGGGCTACATGCTTCCTGTAGAAGCAAAGCTAAATAAATATGATCCCTAGTCACAGTCTCATTTTGGTCACACTAAAGAAGTTACAGAAAGGAACTAATGGTCTATCTGGATTTTATTTCTTCTCTTGCTATGCTAAAAAGAAAATCAATGTTTCTATTAACCTTGTCTTTAGAGTACTACAGCATACCCCAGTCCTACTTACCGTTCTCTAAGTTCACTGATAAGATCCAGTTTTTTCATGACTACTTGAAGTGGAAAAGAGTTCTTCATCTTTAAATGTTTTCTACCAAGGATGGGAAAAGAGAAGTTGCAGTCAAAGGTTTCTAGGGTCAATAACAAGGGAACTGTGAAATCTCAGATCTCATTTCTGTTCCATAATAGCAATACGCTTACCATCTGTGTGCCAACACTTAGTGCCAAAGAAACAATAAGTCGCCGTTGCTTTGTGCTTGGTCCATTTAGAGTGTTTTCAGCCAAAACCAGAGCAGAGAGCACATCAAGACGCTGTTCGCTGTATTTTTTGTCAGAAATCACTCTTTTCTTAAAAATAAAACAGGAAAACTATTTGTTTTGTTTCTGAGGCAGTAACAAAAGACTCAGAAGAAAAACTTCTTGATTATCTTTTCCATGATTCAATTTAAGAGAGCATATACAAATACTTTCCCCCGTTGAGCTTTTAATAGTATTTTATACTTTACTTATGTAATATGATCCCTTAGTACTGTCAGAAACAACAAATGTATTAGGCACACTTTAATATTTCCATATTAATTTAATAAGAAATCATTTTTTTAAATGATGCATCAATTTCAAAACTGCAAACAATGTCTTTTTTAAGAAGTGTATTAATGTATTACATGCTGCAATTTCACAGAAAAGATAATGCCAATAACTCGAAGTAAAAACTGTAAAATACTATGGAGACAAATAACCAAGCATAGTATGTTTGAAGGAATGCAGTAAACAGGTTAAACCAGAAAACATATAAAACTACAGAAGAACAAACAAAAAAGATAACATAATTATACTAAATACATAATAATTTGCATACCTTGGCCACAGAAATAGAATTAAGAGCCTGATGCTGAAGGTGCTGCGTTATATGTGAAACTGAATCAGCCACAACCATGCTTCTCCTGTAGAACATATGCTCTATTGCCTAAAAAGAATCAGAAATAATTTTGTAACAATCAAAACTTTTAGGCAAAATTATGGAAGATCTTTATGACCTTAGGCTAGGGAAGGGATTTGTAAATGAGATACAAAAAACCTTACAGGCCGGGCGTGGTGGCTCACACCTGTAATCCCAGCACTTTGGGAGGCTGAGGCGCGCAGATTACAAGGTCAGGAGTTCGAGACCAGCCTGGCCAACATAGTGAAACCCCGGCTCTACTAAAAAATACAAAAATTAGCTGGGCGTGGTAGGGCACGCACCTTCTGTCCCAGCTACTTGGGAGGCTGAGGCAGGAGATTCACTTGAACCTGGGAGTCAGAGGTTGTAGTGAGCCGAGATGGCGCCACTGTACTCCAGCCCGGGCAACAGAGCCAGACTCCATCTCAAAAAACAAAAAACCTTACAAAGTAAGTATAGGGCTGCTAAATTCAACTATACTAAAATTAAGAACTTCTGTTCACCAAAAGTCACTATGAAGAAAATAAAAATGCAAGCCGATGTATCACAAAATATCTACCAGGTACAAGTGAATTGCGTTTAGGATATAAGAAGACCAAAATGAATGAAAGATTTTGTTTTTTAAAGCCACACAATCCAATAAAAAAAAAAATGAAAAGACATGAACAGATTTTTCACAAAAGAAGAAACACAGTTAATAAATAGTTGAAAGGATATTTACCATCACTAACAATCAGGGGTTAAATATTAAAAATCATAATCAAAACCAATTATACTCACTAATTTACCAAAAAAAAAAAAATGACGTTCAATAATACTAGTGTTGGCCAATTGGAAATACAATTTTATTTCTAATGTAATTGTCTAATGTATTATGGGAGGCATATACATATATATATATATGTATATATATTCTGTATCTAGACAGACAATGTGACATCATCTTGAAAAGCTGCACATATGCGTAAGATACAATCCAGTAAACAACTTTTAGGTATATAATTCCTTAGAAAAACTCTTGCACAAGTACACCAAGAAACACATACAAGAATGGCAGCATTGTTTATGATACAAAACTGGAAATAACCCAGAGTCCATCCACAGGAAAGCTATACAACAATGAAAATGGATGCGCTACTCATCCTAACATGGATACACTCAAATACAAAATGCTGAGTAAAAAACACGACACTGAATAAAGAAGCCAATCAAAAAATACATAAAATACTACTCCACTAATATAAACTTCAAAAACATATTAACAATTAATGTTTTATAGATTCATCTGTATTTGGTAAGCTAAAAAGAAAAACAAGGGGATAATAAACATTAAATTCAGGACAGTAGTTTCCTCTGAGGTGGACGGGTTGAGATGCAATTAGGAAGAGACACACAGAGTGCTTTGAAAATACTGGTAACATTCTATTTCTTAAGGGGGGACAGTGGGTATTTACGTGTTTATTATTATTTTTAAAACTTGCTTATGTATTACATATATATTCTAACACACACACATATACTCCTGTATTTGTATTTCATAAAAATAAATCTAACATATAATAATATATTTACTAACAAATAATATAAAGAAAAATAAATAGCCTTATGTTAACTAACCTCATATGCATGTAAACACTATAATGGATAACATTAGACAAGTTTTTTTTTTTTTTGAGACAGAGTTTCACTCTTGTTGCCCAGGCTGGCGTGCAATGGCGCAATCTTGGCTCACTGCAACTTATGCCTCCTGGGTTCAAGCGATTCTCCTGCCTCAGCCTCCTGAGTCGCTGGGATTACAGGCATGCGCCACCATGCTGACTAATTTTGTATTTTTAGTAGAGATGCGGTTTCACCATGTTTGTCAGGCTAGTCTCAAACTCCTGACCTCAGATGATCCATGAACCTCAGCCTCACAAAGTGCCGAGATTACAGGTGTGAGCCACCGTGCCTGGCAACAAGTTTTGTTTTTTTTTTTTTAACTTATGTAATGTTTTTAAAACTCCTATGAGTAAAACTTTACTAATAATATTAAAGCTAACTTTTCCAATTTCTTTCTTTTCTCATGACATTAACTTTTTTTTTTTTTTTTACTAAGTCTGAACTGGACAGATTAGCTTTATTTAATAAAGTTTAAATATAATGACCCCTCTTAAGTAGTTACTCAGAAATTTCTTTAAAAGGATAGTTCCTTTATTCAGCTGAGAGATAAGTACTTTCTTAAAATTTTTTGTTCTCATATAATCATGTAGTCAAATCTTACAAGATTATCCAAATTTAAGCCCAGGTCATTTCTCAATTATGATGGCAAAGCAGAATAATCTAAAACCTACCTTGAGAAGTTCAACGAGTCTGCACAATGCCTTAACTGAGGTTTTGGTCATTGGCTTTTGCATGGACATGTAGAGATTCATCGTGGTTTTAATAATGGTACTAATACTATATGCATATAAGAAGCCCTGTAAAGAAAAACATCAATTACAATCACAAGGAAAAATTTCTTCAAGATTTCATTATCTATGTAACAGCTGTTATTCCTCAACTTACAAATAACTCATGTTTCTAAAGTTCATTTTAAAGCCAACTCTTAAGATTTGGAAATACTCTTCCTCAGAGACAGTGTTACACATGGTGGTTAAGTTTCAAAGCAGCCCTTAACCGTTTATTTATCCCATACTGTCAAAATAATACCAGAAGTTTAGTATTGTCAAAATAACAGTGTATACTCGAAGTTTAAGAATCTTTTCCTTAAAAAAGCTTTGAGTCAAACAATTTGGATGTTAGAAAGGTATCTATTCATCCTTATCTTACCTGCCAAGGAAAAGAATAAAGACTCCTATCTGTTGCCACTTACGGCAAGAGCTGAGGACTCTAAGGAGTTACAAATTGAAAAATAAGGAGAAAGAGACCTGCTCTGTAGTCAAAACAGATACGTACAGAAATTCCTGAGTTCCAAGCCAACTCCCCCTTTCCTCTTCACCTAGACCAATCCCCACAGTCCATCTGCTCTCTTGTCCTTGCCTAGTTTGGTGCTAATTAGACTTTCTCTCCTTCCAACCCAATGAGAACAGATTCTCCCCTTCCTTTCTATTCATGATGAAAGCTAGGTCTTGTGAGGTGTGAAAAATCTTTTAATGGTATTAAACTCAGGAAAACAGTGGAATAAGAAAACAGGAAAAAGGGATATTACTTCTTAAATATTTTTTCATTTAAAAAAGGGACACACCAAAGGACAAAGATAATGATGGAGATTCTTTGGGTCTATAAAGGTCCCAAAAGAGACATATGTACAGTTTAGGAATTAACCTTAACTATGTTATTGCAGATACATTCAACGAGGTAGGTTAGAAGCTATATGCCAGTATTCCTCAACCTTTTCCTCCTGTCCCACCACATGTGAAAGTATTCTCCCATCAGAAACATCAACTCACTAAAAGAATGATACTGAGCACAAAGTAGGAGTTCCTCTGAACCACTCACAAAGTTTCTCTGTGGCGAAGAGACATGGTAAATTAAGAAAATGAAAAAATCAAAGACAGGATAGCATCCTAAGAAAGGTGACAGTAAGACCAAAGCTTGGCACATACATGCAGAAAAAGCCACAAGTTTTACCTTGCTGGCTACAGGACTATTACATCAAAACCTACCCTAGTGCAGCCCCAGGAAAAATTAAAAAGCACAAACAAGGAAAGCAAAAATCTAACCTCTGAGGCAGAAAAGGAAGACTTCCCTTTGTTAGGGGGACTTGAATTCAGTACAGAACTCCAGGGCCCATATTACCTCATTCCCAGATAGCCATTAATTTGTGAAGGAATGTATTTTGAAATCTAAATTGTAGGGGAGAGGGTAGTCTGGACTCTACATTACATCAGTTAATGATAGAATAAATAATTTAGACCAGGCTTCCCACTGAGAACAACTAGAAAATCTGGGCAAAACGGTTTTAAAATGCCTCACAGGGTACCAAAGAGGATTCAAAAAAATAAGGAAATATAACGCCAAGATCTGGAAGAAGACAGAAACTCAGAGAAGTGAGCCTGGTATTCAGGGTTGCTTTCTCTTAGAGCATCTGCCTTAAAGACAAAAGCCAAACATATCTTTCAATACCATCTCACAGGGAAGGGAGATTAAAAATAGGAGCTCGAGGCTCATCAAGGAGGTTAGCATCTGAGATAGCATCCTGAAGGATTACCCACCAAAAAATAAGGGTGAATTCAACAACCACTACAGGATCAAAATCCTGCTTCAAATCATCTCGATCTATGACTAGGTTGATGTAACCTGGGTTGCTAACTGTCCAAGACTAGCTTGTACAAAAGCAAAAACAAATCCCTTCTAGAGGGAGAAAATATCCAGATCCTCAAATTACATCGACAGCTTTTCATATACAATGTGTGGCATTCTATAAAAAATAACCAGGTAGGCTGAGCGTGGTGGCTGTCACCTGTAATCCCAGCACTTTGGGAAGCCAAGGCAGGAGGATCATGAGGTCAGGAGTTTGAGACCAGACTGACCAACATGGTGAAACCCTATCTCTACTAAAAATACAAAAGTTAGCTGGGCATGGTGGCACGTGCCTCTAAACCCAGCTACTCGGGAGGCTGAGGCAGGAGAATCACTTGAACCTGGGAGGCAGAGGTTGCAGTGAGCCAAAATCATACCACTGCACTCCAGCCTGGGCAACAGTGCAAGACTCCATCTAAAAAAAGAAAAAAAAACAGGTACATCAAGAGATAAGAGATATACAAAAACAAAAGAAACAACAAATAAGAGAGATATCCAAATAATGTAATTATTAGACATGTGCTTCAAAATAATTAAGCTGAATGTGTTAAAGGAAATAAAACACAAAATCAAGTATCTCGGAACTGTAAACTATAAAAAAGAGCCAACCGAAAAGTAAAATTATTAAAATTTAAAACTCAGTAGATGAAGTTAACAGCAGATTAGAGACAGATGAAGAGAAATAGAACAGAGAAAATGGAAAGAAGTAATGCTTGAAGAGTTAATGGTAAAGAATCTTCCATGAATTCAAGAAGCTCTACTGATCCCAAAGTAGCACAAACACACAAAGAAAAACCACACCTAGGGGTATTGCAGTAAAACTGCTAAACGCCAAAAATTAAAGAAAGATACATATTTTAAAAGCAACAAACCTACAGTTGACTTCTTAACGAAAACAAAGGAAACCAGAAAACAATAAAATGACACCTTTAAAAGCTAGAGGGAAAAAAAAACCCTACCAACCTAGAATTTTAATGCAGGAAAATGACTGAAATGAAGACATATTCAGACCAAAAATGATTACAATTCCTCAACAGAGACTTGTATTAATGAAATACTAGCAGGTATTCCCCCAAGTAGGAAGATGAAAATTAAGAGATGTAGGAAGAGTAAAAAGTGACAGAACAGGTCGCTTTTACTCTAAATGTAAAAATGTTAAAATGTCTAGAGTAACCACTAAAAGAATAGTAAAATAATACAGAATTAACAAACTAATAGGAGGAGAAATAAAACAAAAAATGCACCAAAAGAAAACAAGATGGGAAAAGAAAAAGGACACAGAACAAGTGAGACAAATACAAAGCAACTCGTCAGGTGGTAGTTTAAAACCAAATATATCAACAATGACATACAGAAAAAATTGTACAATGAAAAAAAAAAGAAGATTATCAAATTGGAGAAAAAATATATGTTACTTACGGAAGACATGCATTAAATATAAGGAGCCAGAAAGGCCAAAAGTAAAAGGATCAAAAAAGATAATACCAAGTAGACATTAATTAAAAGAAAATGGTTACAGTTTGTATCACACAAAAGAGACCTATAACAGAAAGCATCACTAGAGATAACAACAGATGTTTCTTAACAAGAAAAGGTCCAATTTACTAGGAAGACAGAACATTACTAAACATTGTATACTTAGCCTCAAAATACATAAAACAAAATAGGATAAACAGAATAAGGACAAACAAAAATCCACAACAATAGTGGGAGATTCTAACACGACTGTCAGTCACTGACATACGCAGACAAAATCATTAATAAATATGACCTTCTTGTCATATACAAAATGCTACAACTGACAAATACAAATTATACATTCTTTTCAAGTGTACGTGAAATGTTTACCAAAGCTGACCATAGGCTAGGCCATAAAGCAAATTTCAAAATACTAAAATTATTTAATTATTGCTACAACTCAATAATAAGATAACTAGAAAATCCTCATATATTTCAAAATTAAGAAATCTTTCAAAAAACCCACAAAGAAGTTATAATGAAAATTTTTAAATATTTTAAAATAAATAATAAAAATACAACATATCAACTTATAGGATACAGCTAAATAGTCAAGTTTTGAAGGAATATAGAGCTTTAAATGGGTTGTTAGAAAATTTAAATTAATAAGTCACACAGATACCAACATAACCAAATCAATTTGTTTTAAAAACAAAACTATACTCTATCCTTTTTCAGTTTTTTCAAAGTTTAACATCTGTAAGTCAGATTAACAACTAAAGATTCCCCAAAGTATTGTAAGATGCAACTACCTGTATAAAAACATTACATCTGTTGGTGAGATCTTCAGCAAATTTATCCATTCTCTGCTCTTTAGATAAAATAGATTCCATTTTCATCATCCATGAGCTCACAAAGACGTAGTAAGACTGTACATCTCTAACAAAGGAAAAGATTGGGATTACTCAGCAAAGAAAATTTACTTCCATTTCTTGATATTAATTGGCATACATTATTTCCCTGCAGTAGCCATTTCATCTTTCTGGTTTTCAAAAGATAGGTATCATATAGACATATATAATTTACTCATTCAACAAACAGGTCAGGCACTGTTTCTGAGAACAAAACAGTGAAATCAGCAGTAAACAAAATGAACAAAAATCCCTGCCCCCGTGATGCTTACATTCCAGAAAGGAGAGTTGTATAATGAAGTTTATAGAGAGTTGTATAATAAAGTTGTATAATAAAGTTTACTAATAAAGATTAGTAAGTAAAAGTTTTAATTAATTAAAAGATACATACTACAGGAGAAATAAAAGCAGGGAAAAAAGGATAAGGACTGGCATAGAGGTACAATTTTACATAGAGTGATCAAAGTAGGCTCACTGAGTAGGTGATTTTGAGCCAAAGTTTGAAGCAGATGAACGAGGAGTATAGAAAAGTGAATGACAAACGCAAAATCCTAAGACATTTGGAAATGTGTCTGGCTTGTTCAGGTAACAACAAAAAAGTCAGTATACCTGGAGCACAGTGAGCAGAAGGATTAGATCAGCAAGATACAGAGGGAGGGGGTGGGTGAGTAGAAAGGTGGGGGAGATGGGGAAGGGATTTGTGGAAGGCCTTGAAAGGAGTAGGGATTTTGACTCTGAGAAAGACAGAAAGCCACTAGAGGGACTAAGCAAAGTAACCTGATCTAACTTTGGTTTTAAGAGGATCTGATGAGTTGAAAATAAACTACAGAAGGGGCAATGGTAAAAGCAGGAAAATCACCTAGAAAGCTACTATAATAATGCAGAAGAAAGGAAGATGACAGCTTGAACCAGAATAGGAACAGTGGAAGTGGTCAGAAATCTGAATATAAAAGCTAATAATTATTGAATGCTTACTATACAACAGCTACTGTTCCAAGCACTTTACACACACACACACATACACACACAAACCACCTCTTTCAACCCTCACATTAACCTTATGAGGTAGGTACTATAACCTCCACACAGAAGAAACTGCTACACAGAGAAGTTAAGTAGACACCAAGATCATAAGCTCAGCCAAGATTCAAGCTTACATCCAGGAAGCTTTCCCATCCGAAAAGCCTAGAGCAATGCAAAATATAATTCTCTCAACTATTCAGGATCATTACAAATACTAAATTATTCCATCAATGTTTCTCAGTTCAAGCTCATTCAAGATGGGAACCTCTTTACATTCACAAATTGTTTATATTTTTTCTTTAAAAACTTAGTATGTGGCCAAGCGTGGTAGCTCACGCTTGTAATCCCAACACTTTGAGAGGCTCAGATGGGGCAGACTGCCTGAGGTCAGGAGTTCGTGACCAGCCTGGCCAAAATGGTGAAACTAAAAATACAAAAATTAGCCCGGCGTGGTGGCACAGACCTGTAGTCCCAGCTACTCCGGAGGCCGAGGCAAGAGAATCGCTTAAACCCAGGAGGTAGAGGAGGTTGCAGTGAGCTGAGATCACGCCACTGCACTACAGCCTGGGTGACAGAGAGAGATCCCGTCTCAAAAAAATAAAATAAAAACTTAGTATGCAAAAATGGACAACTCTCCTTTATGGAATCCGACATTACCAACTCTTTTGTTTTTTTTAATCTTTTTTAATTATACAGGATAAAGAAATGTCCTATTCTTACATGTCAGAATCAACTAGAGGATAGCTCTTCAGGGCAAGGGACTGAAGACACTGAATTAAGTTTAGAATTCTACACTGAAGTCAGTGGCTAGCCATATTGCTGGGTAATCTGTCAATCTCAAGAACTCAATCTAATGAGGAATCCTGTCAAAATCTCTAATAAATGTGACTTAGGGAGCAGAAACCCTAGCATAAAATCTGAGAAAAATGGTTTCTACAAAGCCGTAATTCCATTAGACAAAAAACACAAATAGTTGTACTTTGTGGCTTTGCTTCAAATGGTGCTGAAACATATTGTTTGACTCACGAATGATTCCTCTTTTAAAAACAGAGAGCACAGTCCTAGAGCAATGCCTCCACTATTGAGGAGGCAGTATGATCAAGACTCAGCAGGAATCCCACGTATAGTACAGAAAAGTCATGAGCAAGGACCAGAGAAAGAGACCTAGACTATGGAACTCTCGCTGATAAGCAACTATGTCAATAACACTATGAAGAAGGCAATAATACATAGTGAATGGCATTCAGCCAACTTTAGATAAGACTATAGGATAATGCAGAGGTTTATATGTCACTTCTACCCATCACTCTGTGATCACATCCAGATGACAATCTTTATCTCTTATAAATATACAAAAATGAAATTGCTTCAAGTTTTAAAAAGTAAGTTAATTGACAAAGAGTACAAAAATGGTCAAGTGTCTTACTGGATTGTCAGTTTCATTTCAAAGTACAAACAGGAAAAACACCAAGGTAAAAAAACAATCTCCAGGCCAGGCACAGTAGTTCACACCTATAATACCAGCACTTTGGGAGACCGAGGCAGGCGGATCACCTTTGGGAGTTCAAGACCAGCCTGACCAACATGGAGAAACCATGTTGATCTCTACTAAAAATACAAAATTAGCCAGGTGTGGTGGCACATGCTTGTAATCCAAGCTACCCAGAAGGCTGAGGCAGGAGAATCACTTGAACCCAGGAGGCGGAGGTTGCGGTGAGCTGAGACGGAGACATTACACTCCAGCCTTGGCAGCAAGAGCAAAACTCTGTCTCTAAAAAAGAAAACAAAACAAACAAATCTCCTGCCCCAACATAAAGCACTAAACAGCGTCAATGCCTGTATGTCAACATGGGGGTCTGAAACAAAGATTCAGACCTCTATCCTCTAAAGGCAGTATTTTCCAGTGTTAAAATGGTTGTGAATCAAAAGCAAAATGCAGCAATCCATAAAGCTTGGACTCTAGTCAAGAAGGCAGCTGGGACACTGGCCACTTGGGGATCTGGTGTATAGTGTGGGGGGCAGAAAACTCTTGCTCACTGCTCTCTATTGCTCCCTCTTTACTCATGCAAACTCTGAAGCCTGATCTTGGGACACCTCTTAGGCACCCCTTCAACTTTGTCTAAAATGTCAGGACAAAGCCCATGCTGATCACAACATCATCACTCTCCTGAGTTTCACTTTAGCGGAGTGAATTTTAGATTTCTTTGACATAATTGCAAAGTGACTGAAAAAGATAACTGTGCCCTTCAGCTCAACGGAGCTCTGTAGTAAAGAATTTAGAAGCAAAATTGTATCATGTAAGAAGTCTTTGAAAGTCAGCTTATTCAACTGTCCACCTAATAAGACTCACTTCTCACAGATCTTCTACTGACAGTCATCTATATTCTGCCCACACAGCTTTAGTGAAGGAGACTACATTACCTCAGAGTAGCCCACACAATGCTACCTGCTGCAGAGGCACTAGAACAGGACTGGCACTGGTTTGAATGCCCTCTCTGACATGGACTTAGCTGTGTGACCTGGCAAAGTTCATTTCTCTAAACCTCATTTTCTTTATCTACAAATGGGATAAAAATCGTTTAGGGTAGTAGTTAACAGCCTGGGATGCAGAGTTGGACTGCCTGCATCTGCCACCTACTACCTACTAGTCGTTTAAACTTGGGCAAGTTTAATCTCTTTGTAGGATTTTCTCATCTATAAAATGGCAATAATAACAGTATCTACATCATACAATTTTCTGATCATTAAAGGAGATGATGTGTGAAGTTCCTGGAATAGCTACTGGCTTATGGTAAGCATGCCATAAACATTAGTTGTTACATTTATTATTTTCTGCCAGAAGGCTGTTACATGCTTTACACAAGAAAATATATTTAAAGCCATTAGCATAATGCCTGCCACAGAGTTAAGAGATTCATAATGTTGGCAATTATTATTATTACTATCTGTCATCTTCATCTTTTGGTTTTAGTTTAGCCTACTGGAGCCACAGAGATCGAATCTGTTCCCTTTTCATTCTGAACGCCCCCTCAGATACTTAAAGAAACCCACTACATCATTCCACAGAGTTCTCTTTTAAAGGCCAAACTCTACAGACACTAACAAAGAGAAGATAAACAAAAAGGCATGGTTCTCAGACCTTCTGACATCCTGATCAGCTTCATCTAGGGATGCTGCAGTTTGTGACCCTCTCAAAACATGGCACTACCAAACACCAGCTATGATCTGACCAATAAGAATTCCATGGAATATACCTGGGTTATTAAATAATCTGTACAATAAACCCCTATGACACACATTTCCCTATGTAACAAGCCTGCACTTTACCCTGAACTTAAAAGTTTAAAAATAAAAAATAAAATTTTAAAGAGGCCAAGTGTGGTGGCTCATGTCTGTAATCTCAGCACTCTGGGAGGCCGAGGTGGTCAAATCACCTGAGGTCAGGAGTTCGAGACCAGCCTAGCCAACATAGTGAAATCCCAACTCTACTACAAATACAAAAATTAGCCAGGCGTGGTGGTAGGCACCTGTAGTCCCTGCTACTCAGGAGGCTGAGGCAGGAGAATCACCTGGGGAGGCAGAGGTTACAGTGAGCCAAGATCATACCACTGCACTCCAGCCTGGGAGACAGAGCAAGACATGGTCTCAAAAATAAATGAATACATAAATAAAAAGAATTCAATGGAACTACCAATTCCGATGACCTAGATACACGATGAGTAACTCTCATCCGAAATGGTTGGGACCAGAAGCATTTCAGATCTTGGAATATTTGCATTATATACTTGCCAGTTCAGCATCCTTGATCCGAAATCCAAAATACTCCAATAAGTGTTTCTGTTGAGCATTATGATGGCAATCAAAAAGTTTCCAATTCTGGAGCATTTCAGTTAGGGATACTCAACCTGTACTGTAACTAACTAGTTTCCACAACCTAGGTATTATAGATCGCAATCTAAGTATGTATGGCATTTTGAGTAACTGCATCACATTGTTACAAAATACCAAGATTCTAAGAACTAAAATACCCACATTTTTCCCACTTACTGCTACTAAAATGGAAAAATAGATCTCTCTCTTGCTATCTTATATTACTTAATTCAGCTTTTTAATATAAATCTAAACATTTGTTTTTATTCCTCTTCAACCCTTGATTTAGGATATCTACCAGAGTTCTGAAATGAGTAGACCTGCCTAAACTGGTTGTAGTTTTCCATTTTAATCAGAGGACATGACAGTACTAAAAATGCTTTCAGAGCTCTCCTTTATTCCAGACATGCTCGTCCTTCCCCCCAATGTAGAGTAGTGACCCAACTTCCCTAGGATAGTCAAAATCAACAGAAAGTAGGTAAGTATCCCCATTACATCTTTAGCCATATCACAAGCAAAAATCTGTCACCAGCATGGGGCCAACGGCAGAGTCCTACATCATTTCCTCAAAATCTTTATCAAGTTAACATGATTTTAGCCGTGTACTCAAGAAAGAATGTGCAATAAATTAATTGTTGAAGCTCGGTGATGGGAACATAAGGGCTCTTGATACTATTTTCTCTACTTTCTGTATGTTTGAAAATTTACACAATAAGAGATAAAAAATAATGTAAATATCAAAAGAAACAAAGAGTTAAAAATGTTCCTTTGGAGAGCAAGACTGAAATACAGGAAGGAATTGGGAAGAGGACAATTATCTTTCCCTTTAAGCTTTAGTACTTTTTGATGTTTTATATACATGCATATATTATTTTCATAAAAATAAAAATAAAGGCGGGGGGAAAGGAAGCACATCAAGAAAAAGTCAATCCCTCCCAAAATCACCATGTACACACAATGTTTTTAATGTCAACAAATGATATCTACTGCAATGAAATCAGAGACTTCACTTTTTGTTTATTTTTAAACAAAAAATATTTAACACAGATGATAAAAACTATGTATGCATTTGTATCCACGGATAATCTGTCTACATCTTAAATTGACTTTAAGCATAAAATATTTTTTACAAAAAACTTCTAGAAAACAAATCTCCTAGAGATTGCCTGACCCTTAATTAAGTACATTTAATCTCATAATTCAAATGGTACTATACATTTAGAGCCAGTATAAAATTTAAACATAAAATTTAAATATAGAGTATAAATTTAAATATACAGTATAAAATTTAAATATAGAGAATAAATATTTTTATTATACTTGTTTATAAAACCTACTTGGTAAGTGATTGAGCTTTCTGCTGTAGAAAGTATCCCTGTGTATTTTAATGGCTTGAAGACTTTTCTGTCTAGAAGTTTGGCAGCTGCTGGTATTTTCTGGATCAGAAAATTATCAGGAAACCAAATAATATTAGCAGTTAGAGTGACAGCTGGTACCTGAAACAGAAAAGGGAACGGGGGGTAAAAATCATTAAATGCAGGCTAAACAATAAGCTGTTTAAAAGTTCTGTAATACACATGGAAGACCATTAAAAAAAAAAAAACCACAAAAAATACTTATTATTATATTATGAGACAAATATCTTTAACTGTGGCAGAGTTAAGGTATTTCTACATCTGGTGTTGAGCATGACAATTTTATTTGCCTGAATATTAAATAACATACACACAAAACACTCTCTCATGGATTTTCAGATGAACAAAAATGCAACAAGTAAAAAGAAACTTGAATCTTTGTGTCCTTTAGTTTCATTCTACATAACTTCAAAAAAAGTTGGCTGGGTTCTCATAGTCACTATCACTTGATATTACAAACAAACTAATCTTTCAATTTTGAAATCGGGTGCCACATGAAAATAGCAAAGATGGCCGGGCGCGGTGGCTCATGCCTGTAATCCCAGCACTTTGGGAGGCCAAGGCGGGCAGATCACGAGGTAAGGAGATCGAGACCATTGTAGCCAACACAGTGAAACCCCATCTCTACTAAAAAACACAAAAAATTAGCCAAGTGTGACAGCGCACGCCTGTAGTCCAAGCTACTCAGGAGGCTGAGGCAGGGGAATCACTTGAACCCGGGAAGCGGAGGATGAGCCAAGATTGTGCCACTGCACTACACCCTAGGTGACAGAGAAAGACTCCGTCTAAAAAAAAAGAAAAAGAAAATAGTAAAGACATAGAAAGAAATACATTTCAAATTTTTTCTTCTTCAGTAATGAAAATCAGTGGTAAAGAAAAGGAAAAGCAAAAAGGTTAAAAAAAAAAAAAGTAGTATCAGTGGCACCAAAAGAAAGTTAATGTACAGAAAAAAAATCTGAACACCCTCTACCAATATGTATTAATATGATGTGGAAATACAGTATATTTTCATTCACTAAGTTACTTATTTCTGGAAGACTTGAATTTTAAAAGTGAATATTAAATTATTTTTGTAAACAGGAATAAAATGCATTTTAAAATATCTAGTTTTATCTGCAATCTTTTCGATCTACTCAATTGAAAAATGAGTTTCAAGTTCTTACCTTCTTACAAATATCCAATAAAGACTTATAAAACTTTTTATCAATAGTTCGAAAAATCTGAAAGTGCAATACAAAGAGTCCACAAATTCCAACATATTTGTCTCTCTGGTCAATTTCAGAAGGTTCTCCTTACAAATCAATAACAAGAGAGAAAGCAGAACAAATACACTTCAATTATGCTTTTAAGGAAGTGCAAATTTTATAAACCAAAACCAAAAATTGCAATTTACATTACCAAGTTTGGCTTCTACGTTTGCAAAAATTGACCGAATACTTATGTGCAAATTCCTCAGCAAAAGTGCTATTTTTTGACACAGATACTCCTCCATTGAGAGAATCAAATTGTTGTTCTATACAGGCCTAGATAGGAAACATTTAAAGAGAAATTCAGACTCTCAATAATAAACTTCTAAATATTTAAATATATAGTGTATGATAAACTTCTATATTCATCATTTAAATTTTACTAAAACTAAAGCTCAGGTTCTTAATCTAATCTAATATTTAGATCTGTTTGAATGAAAAATATATCTGTATTTATATATTTGAGTACTAGTTATATGAAAGTTATAAAGTTGAACCCAAATCTATAATCCTCTATGAAGAGATACATACGATGTTCAGACATGTATAGAAGATAAAGCATATTTTTTATTTTACTTTGCACTTTTAAGAGTTTATGTTTTCTGTTTATAATTACTTTCCTAGCACTTTATTATAGACTGTATAGAAATGTCTCCTGGAAAAAGAATCAATAACAAAAAAATTATCTTCTTAACCTATTGACCTAACATTTAAACTGATACACAGTTGACTCTTGAATAACATAAGCTTAGGGGCACTGAACCCCATGCAGTCAAAAATCTTCATATAACTTCTGACTACCCAAAAACTTAACTAGTAATAGCATACTGCTGACCAAAAGCCTTGTGGATAACATAAAACATGAAGTCAATTAACACATAAATACACTAGTATCTGCATATATTTTACACATTCATGACATACCTAACTTTTTCTTAAGTTTTCTTAATGTTTCTAGGCTATGCTGTTTGTCTGCAAGTTTCTTTCAAAATGTTGCTAAAGTTCAAAAAAATTTTCTAACACATTTATTGAAACAATCTGTGTATAAGTAGACCCGTGCACACTTCAAACCCATATTGTTCAACGGTAAACAAGAGTTGGAATCAATCGGTTAAAAACTGTGACCATGTAAAATATAAACTAAAGGTAACCTTGAAGTATATTATAAATGGAATATAAGGCAATTTCCAGTGGCAACTGCTCAAAGCAGTACTGTCAAACAGAACTTTCTGTGATGATGAAAATATTCTACATCTGTGCTGCCTGATATGATGGCTAGCCATGAACCACATGTGGCTGTTAAGGACTTGAAATGTGGCCAGTGTGACTAAGAAAGTCAATTTTGTACTTCATTTTAATTTATTTACATTTCAATAGCCACATGTAGTTAGAAGCTACCATACTGGACTATGCAAACCCAAATTATATTCCCTGAGCCTAGGAAGAATTAAACAAACTTGTTAAGCACTGTCTTAAAAACCTAAACCTAGAGGTTAACAGCAAATCAATACAGGTACACTTCACAGAAACCATAGATTCAGTTCCCGATCAGTGCAATAAAGTGAGTAACACAAATTTTTTGGTTTTCCAGTGCATATAAAAGTTATATTTACATTATACTATAGTCTATTAAGTATGCAATAGTATTATGTCTAAAAAAAAGGTATATTAGTTAAAAAATACTTTATTGCTAAAAATGCTAATAACAGCTGAGCCTTCAGTGAGCTATCATCTTTTTGCTAGCCAAGGGTCTTGCCTCAATGTTGATATGCTATCATCAGGCTTTGTTGTTCCATTTATAGAGAAGGGGCAGAGCAGATTAACATAATTTTTAAGGGCCCTAAGATTTTCAGAATGGCAAATGGGCACTGGTTTTTCCTCTATAAAAATCATAGATGGCATACAATATTCAACAGAAGGCTGTTATATCCACACTAATCTGTCGCTTGGTGTGGCCACTCCTATCAGTGATCTTTGCTAGATCTTTTGGACAACTTACTGTGGCTTTTACAAGAGCACTTGCTGCTTTTGCACTTTTATGTTATGGAGACGGCTCCTTTCCTTAAACCTCATGAACCAACCTATGCTAGCTTCAAATTTTTCTTCTGCAGCTTCCTCACCTCTCTCAGCCTTCAGAGAAGTAAAGAGAGTTAGGGCCTTGCTCTGAATTAGGCTTTGGCTTAAACTAATATTGTGGCTGGTTTGATTTTCAATTCAATCCAACAAAACTTTCTCCATATCGAGCAGTAATGCTGTTTCGCTTTCTTATCATATGTGTGTTCACAGCACTTTTAATTTCCTTCAAAACTTTTCCTTTGCATTCACACACTGGCTAACTGTTCAGAGCAAGAGGCCTAACTTTTGGCCTATCTCTGCTTTTCTTTTCCCCCCAAGACACAGTCTCACGCTTGTCGCCCAGGCTGGAGTGCAGTGGCATGATCTCGGCTCACAGCAACCTCCACCTCCCAGGTTCAAGCGATTCTCCTGCCTCAGCTTCCTGACTAGCTGGGATTACAGGTGTCTGCCACCAAGACTTGCTAATTTTTGTATTTTTAGTAGAGACAGGGTTTCACCACATTGGCCAGGCTGGTCTCGAACTCTTGACCTCAGGTGATCTGCCTGCTTAGCCTCCCAAAGTGCTGGGATTACAGGCATGAGCCACCACACCCAGCCCTATCTCTGCTTTTGATGTGACTTCCTCCTAAGCTTAATCATGTCTAGCTTTTGATTAACAGACATGAAACTCCTCGTTTTATTTGAACACTTAGAGGCCACTGTAGGGCTAGTAATTGAACTAATTTCAATATGGTTGTGTCTCACGGAATAAAAAGGCATGGAGAGAGAAAGACAGGACAAGCACCAGCCAGTTGATAAAGCAGTTAGAACGAACACAACATTTATCAATTAAATTCATAATCTTATGTGGCACTATTTTTGTAGCACCCCGGAACAATTACAACAGCAATGTCAGAAACCACTGATCACCATAACAGCTATAGTAATAATGAAAAAGTTTAAAATATTGCAAGAATTACCAAAATGTGACACAGAGACAAAATGAATACATGCTGTTGGAAAAATGACAATGAAAGACTTGCTTGATGCAGGGTTGCCACAAAACTTTAATTTGTAGAAAATGCAATTACCTTGGAAGTGCAATAAAGTGAAATGCAATAAAAACAAGATATGCCTGTACCTAACCACTCAGACTAGATGTTAACCCTCAAATATTTTTATCCATTCACATAATTTTTCTAAAACTCTTACTCCAGATACAACTAATACACTATTAATTTGGTTTGCTACTAGATGCTGAAATATTTTAGTATTCTAGCAGTAATTTTAAGCCAAAGCACTGTTTAAAGGAAAATATATTCAACAGTGTCTTACTGTAATTCTGAGCTGTGTCATCTAATGTGAGCCCAATTGTTACAGCCTGATACAGACGTACTTACCTGGAATATCATTCCATCCAGTAACTGCCCTTCTAGCTTCAGCAAGAACTTTTCAAATGGCTTTAGCTTTTCTTCTTGAATTCCAAATTTTGAAGGATTATGATGGACAGATTTCAGTAACCTTGTGGACAATTAAGAGAAAGATCTTAAATCTACCTAATAAATTCTTAAATTAAAAATTAAACATTTTCCTAGAAGTAAAAATGTTATTACTTATATTTCTTGTTTGGCTCTACATATTTGAAAACTTGAACAGAACAATCCTAATAGATTTTCTTATGCTTTTTGATATCATCTTAAATCAAAATGCCTCATACTCTGTACATACCAAATATTTAATAAGTACTTATAACATGAATAAAATAAACCACCATGGTCTAAAAAAAAATCAGTATATATAATAAAATAAAACCAAGCTCAGGAAAGAAAAACTGTCACCTGAATAGAATCCAAGGAAAAAAATAAATCTGAGTCCTAAGCTAGGCAAATTAACTTTCTACTACTATAAGAATTAGGATGCTTTATACAAGTATATTATACTCACCCCAACAAACCCATGTGAAATTAAAGAATGGTTACTGCATTCATGAAAACATTTGATACGAGCTCCTTCTAAATATCAATCCCCAGGTCTTTTAGAAAATCTGTATTATTTATATTTGTTTACTTTTTACTAAGACTAACCAAATACATGAACCAAAGTAAGAGAATATTTTAAAATATTTTAATTGGCGCACCTTTTGTACATAGTCCAGTGGTCTTTCAGTGTGATATGATTATCGATAATTTCATCCAGGGTGAGCAAAACTGTCAGCAGTTCTCCCAAGTGCTCATACATAGTCTGTCAAAAAACCTTTAATGATTATCATTTAGTCACTAGTTAGAAGTTAAGCCTCACGCAGACTTTTAAAGTAAAATTATTTGCGCTAACTACTGAATTAGTAAAAGCAGTGGGTAAATCAGTTTATTAAGCTACAGGGTAGATCCTCAGAAAGGACTATTAGTGTTTTAGTCTTAAATAGGGAAAACTTTTCTCTTTTTAAGATGAACAAAATTTCATCCTTAATTGCAATACTGCAGATTTATTTGACTGTCCAAAGAGATCAATTAGAGAATATGCATTAGGGCATTCCTGGGAAAAACTAAGTTACACTGATAATGGTCAGTAATGCTGCCTCAACTTCACAGATGAAAGAGAACAAATGTAAACACACACACACACCAACACACACCTTTAAGAGTGTTGCTGTGTCATACTCTCCAACCATATATAGTAAAAAATTAGTTTTGCAGATCAAGCTAAATGTCTTTTACCTGAAAATGAACTCCAGTTGTCTCTATAATTTTGGGTGCAATCCTGTAATAAAATAACAACCAAGTTAAAAAAAACTTTCCTTTTTGTCACAGTTTATTCTTATTTCAAATACACACAGGAGCAGATGATCTTGGAGTGTTAATATTTACCTTTATTAAGGCTCTAGTCATTTAAAATTTAAGAGCGTCACGTCCACTTTCCCAAGAAAACTACCTTGTGCATACTATTAGGGTGGTGCAAAAAGTAACCGCGATATAAAAACAGCACTAATTTTTGCAACAAACTAATACTATTATTTCCTTTATCCCACTCATGGATAGGGCTATGATGATAGGTGGCCTATGAGTAACCCTAACCATTTAAACCCAAAAGGTGTATCTTGGGATGAAGGTAGAGAAATAAAAATGGTATTCATATCTTTCTAAACTATTAGAATTTCTCAATTACCAACTAGAATCTTTGTTATCCTATCCAAACTGGCCTTTAGGAACCAGCCCTCTCTTCAGCTGCGTTTGTTTCTGAGTTCTCAATCCTACTGAAAAACAATGCAGGCTGGGTGCAGTGGCTCACACCTGTAATCCCAGCACTTTGGGAGGCCAAGGCAGGTGGATCACGAGGTCAGGAGTTCAAGACCAGCCTGACTGACATGGTAAAACCCTGTTTCTACTAAAAATACAAAAATTAGCCGGGTGTGGTGCCACGTGCCTATAATCCCAGCTACTCAGGAGGCTGAGGCAGGAGAATCGCTTAAACCTGGGAGGTGGAGGTTGCGGTGAGCTGAGATCGCGCCACTGCACTCCAGCCTGGGCAACACAGCAAGACTCGATCTCAAAGGAAAAAAGAAAAGGAAAATAATGCATACTACTAGAATTATAATACCAAAGTCAAAAGCCAAAGAAAAATTCAATTCCACCTCCTACTTAATTTGCTCAAGAAATTTTAAACAGTACTTATAATATCAAAGCACATACAGATATCCTACAAGATAGAATGCATATTTTAAAATTAAACACAAAATTCAAATAAATTTTATCCTTCTAGGGCAGGGGTAGGGTGAGGGGGAATCTTCTTAGAACTATCCGTCAGGTACCACAAGGGGTGGCAGAGCTATACTCTCATTCTCTCCTGCCATGAGAGCTTCAGTGAAAAGGTAGAACATAAAATAAACACCTAACTGAGGGGGGAAAATGGGAGAATAAGAAACAGCTAACACTCCAGTATAAAGAATGTGCTGCTGATCAAAAGAACAGTGTCAAAACTGCTAGGGACTCTTGCTATCTCTTCCAGGCCTCAGTTATCTCTTCTCATCATTAATAATCCCTAGACATAGAACTAAACAAAGTTCCTATATTAAATAGTAAGTGTGGAAAAAAAATTTTAAGTATAAAGAACTAATCAAATGTGAGATATTATTCCGTGGTAAGAACAGCAAGGGCTCTATGAAAATCTCATCATTTTTCTTGATTTAGGGTAATGGTCCAGCAGCAGCCAGGCAGTGCCACCTCCTCAGGGGCATAAGCACCAATTCCATGAGCCTTCTGCTCCAAGCACCCAGATGCTGGTAACCTCAATCTTTTCCCTTCTCTTCCCTTGATGGGGAGATGCTATCTGTTTCCTTTGGACAACCTCATCATTCTATTTTTCCTTTCAGCCCTACAACTCTGGTGTAACCATTTCTCCACATTAAATCCCCTCTTTCCTAATTTAAATAAATTTTACTATGTATATTTAAGGTATATTTTACTGGTTATATTTAAGATCATTAGAACTACTCACAAAATTTCTTCAAATGTAGATTCCCTAGCTCTATCCTTCAAGATTCTGTTATCTAAGAAAAGTCTCAAGTGACGCTAATCAGTCAGGCAACCATTCGTGTAAAGAGAAAAGGAATAGAGAGAACACAGAACATGTACTAATTCCATATTAGCCTTCTACTGTATGGTCAAATTTCTTTAAGATTTTTCTTGTAGACATTCTCATTCAGACAGATAACGGGTTCGTCCACCATGGTAGAAATTGCATCTTATTAATCTATGTATTATACACATCAAGTAGTGTTTGAAATGTCATGTGTTCAAAGAATGCTGAATGAATGAACAAAAAACTATTTCAAGCCATTAATTTTAGAAAGAACATTTTCTGCATTTCTATTATAAAAGCAAAAATATTTCTAAAATCCATTACTTGTTACTGATATAGAGGGCAGCCAACTGGTGGACTACATTCATCACCACTTCATAGCACCTCGTAACAAAACAAGATAGTTCCTGAAATGACAAGGTGGGTATATATTACAAAGTTGCTTTTTAAATGTCACCATTTTTTACTGAATTTATGGTAACAACTCTAACAAAAACAAAACAGTTTTCCAGTAAAGCCTCCAGTTAACCAAAAGTCAGACAAGTTCAAGCATCCTTCAAGCAAACAATACTTAACTCACCTCCTGCATCCCAGGGTCGTTCCTATCTCTTTGTTTCCACTGCATTTCATTCATGCTACTATCTCAAGTCTAATGTTGTAGTTACTCATGTAACTCCTAAATGATAGATGCTGTCTCATTCCTTCTTTGACTATCCACTGCCTAGCATAGTGACTAACACTCAACTGCTTCTCAATAAATTTCTACCCTACTACATGAATGAACATCTGAGTGAATAAAGGAGCTCAAAAGCTGTCAGTATAGAAAGTACGATGATGGCAAGAAGGGGTTTCCAGAAGTCCTGTAGAATAACTTCAAACACTGATCACCTGTAATCGTATCTAAAAGCAGGCTTGGCACACAGCAAGTGAATTGTCCTATCACTTATCCTAGGGATATGTTTGTCATTAAATAATAATTAGTTCATACCTAACATATCCTAGACTTTCTGAAAGACCATTTTCAAGCTTACTTTTAAACCTATAGAAACAGGGTGTATCTGAAATATTTAAAACCTAATTAAAACTATGCCTATCTAAATTTTAACTTCTATGAGAACAGGAATTTCTGTTGGTGGTGTACACTGCTACATCACCAGCACTAATAACAGTTTCTAGCATATACCAGGCTCACAAAACATATTTGTTGAATGTTTAAAAATCAAATTTTTTAGCCAGGCACAGTGGCTCAAGCCTGTAATCCCAGCACTTTGGGAGGCTGAATAGGGGGAATCATGAGGTCAGGAGTTCAAGACCAGCCCAGTCAACATGGTGAAACCCCATCTCTTCTAAAAATACAAAAAAATTAGCCAGGCGTGTTGGCGCATGCCTGTTATCCCAGCTACTTAGGAGGCTGAGGCAGGAGAATCACTTGAACCCAGGAGGCAGAGGTTGCAGTGAGCCGACATCACGCCACTGCACTCCAGCCTGGGTGACAGGGCGACACTCCATCTCAAAAAAAAAAAAGAACGGAATTTTTATGCATCCGTGAGATCTAAAAATGATGTAAAGTATTTTAAAAAATGAAAATAAATATGCATTTTATTTTTAAATAGTTCTAGTTTTACATGTCCTAATAAACTTCTAAAAGTTTAACAAAGAACAAAAATGCAAGACAACTAGAAAGCACAAAGTAAAAAGGCAGAAACAAGCCCAAATATATATGTAGACTATATAAGGTAGACCTTAGAAATAGATTAAGCAATTAAAAAACAGGTATTGTCAGACTACATAAAAAAAGCAAAATGCAGATATATGTAGTTTTAAATAAACCCAACTAAAACATGACACTGAAAGGTTGCCAGAATGCAAAAAGATAAATCATGAAAATGTTAACTAAAACAGAGCCAGGGCAACATTTATTATACTAGCAGACAAAACAGACTTGATTAACATCAGTATAGTAAATTGCTATACATGTAAAATATATATACATAATCACATACACATAATTATGAACACAGCTAAGGAAGGTCACAAATGATGATAAAAGATTCAATTTATCAGGAATGATGAACAATTCTAAACTTGTACACACTGAATAAAATATCCCAAAAATGAAAAATGCAAAATTTCCATATTTACTGGGACCTTACAAACTACATTTTAGATACCTTGCTGGAAAAGAAGCCAGCAGCAGCCAGGCAGTGCCACCTCTTCAGAGGCATGGGCATCAGTTTCATGGGGCTTCTTCTCCAAGCCCCAGATCCTGGCAATCCCAATCTTTTTCCTTTTAGTTCCCTGGATGTTTAGTTCTGTTTCCTTTGGACTACTTCACTATTTTCTTTGTCCTCCAACTCCTGAGTAACCAATTCTCTATACTGAATCCCCTCTCTTATTTAAATAAATTTTATTTTGTATATTTAAGGTATACAACATGTTATGGGACACATACTGATAATAAAAAGGTTACTAGTGAAGCACATGAACAAATCCATCATCTCACATAGCTAACCCATTTTTTTTGTGGCAAAAGCAGTTAAAATCTACTCACTCAGCATGAATCCCATATATGGTAGTTTTATTACCTGTAATCCTCATGTTGTACATTAGATCTCTAGACTTATTCATCTTACATATTTGCTACTTTGTATCCTCCAAGCTACATCTTTTGAAATACCTTGTATGGAGTTTTCTAGACAGGACCCTGAATAACACAGATCATAATATCAACAAAATGCTCTCAATTAGATCAAACAGACCAAAAAAAAGTAGTAAAGATATACAAGATTTGAACATACATGTTAAAATGCCTGATTTGATGAAATATATCAAATCTTGTACTCAACAGTCAGAACAGAGGTGGGAGTACGAGTATTTTTTCCTTAGCTTCAATTTTTGCTTTTCTTTCACATTGTACATGCATTATTTTTTAAATAAAGAGAGGAAGAAATAGAAGCTATTTTATTCATTTGATCAAGAGTAAACCAAAGGACCTACAATCACTAAAACTTGGCAGTGATGAAAAGCTATCTAAACCGAAACAAGCTGTTAGAAGCATTGAGGGCTACCACTTTAAAAACTTCATCATTGCTCATGTAACAGCTTAATCCTCTCCATTAACAAGTTTTCTTGATATAATTTATCTTTTCCAGTGGGTACAAAGTTTAAATTATTTTGAAAAGCAAGGTGACAAGTTGTCCATAAAGGAAAATATACAAAGAAACTTATTTTGATAGTTGAAATCTTTTTAGGAGTTGTGATCTCCCCCAACTATAATCCAATGCTAAGTGTGTTATCATCAAAGCACACATCTTTGAAGGGTTCAGAACTTTTTACATGTGTAATTTACTCAAACTTTTCAAAGTAAAAGCTCAGTAGAAAGTAAAAATCAGTTACCTGTAAGAATGAAATAAATCGCCCCATCTGAATTTGACAATCACCTTCCACCATGCTGGCATCCGTAGCTGTAAAAGGCAATATGATAAGTGTATTTCATTTTTTAAATTTAAACTCAATCAATACCAACAAAGGAGAAAAAAGTGATTTTTTTTTCATTGGGACATCTTTTACTCTGCATAGTATTGAAAACAGAATTTTTACACCAAAGAGAAAAATGAGGCAATCACTAATCAAATAATTAAAAGTATCTGCTTCACTATTTAATGAATTCAAGGAAAATTCTCATCTAGGTATAGTATTTTGTAACATACAAAGATATCACAAATTAGCTGCTGCTTCATCAGATTTTTTTACCTGTTTACCAAACAAACCAACCAACAAAAAATATGAATGTTTATTTTCTCACACTAATATATAGTCATAGTAGTCCTAAAATTGTCTATTAACTTTTTGTTCATTTCATTATCAAAAAAGGCATCACATTACAATTTTGAATTTTAAACTTACCTCCTTCTCCATAAAACAAGAGACCATTGTAAAATTTAGTTTCAGCCTGTTTTTAAGAAAAAATTAAAATAATTTCAAAGGTTGCTTTGTTTTCAAATTCCTATGCTCTCTTAGATCTGTATATTTAGTAATAAAAGAGGACTACATCATTTACATACGAATTCATTTAAATTCAAAAACTGCTTATAAAGCAATTCATCTTTAGAGTAACAAAAATATTACTGATACTCAAAGCTGTATTTTGATTCCTTTAGCCTTTACTTCATCTTACCCGACCACTCTCACCGTCCCACATCCTCCCATTAGTTCATGAGAAATACAGAGCAACCACATGGCATCAAAAAGTGAGAGAATAAAATATGAAGTTTGCCAACTTCTACCAGAGTTGCACTGGTTCTTGGGTAAGGAAACACAAAACTAAATGCATATTAAAGACTGAAAGCTTTCAAAAAAAATCAGTTTTTCTCTACATAGCCAGTATATGTAGCAGGTAACACAGACTATGGAGGTTTGTAAACCTAGATTTAAACTGTTAACTACCAGTAAGATGTTAGGCAAGTGGCACTCTCTTTAAGCCTGTTTCCTCATCAATGTCTCACCTACCTCTTGGGGTTACTATAAGGATTATAGTGTTAGCCTGGTGTTTTGCACATACTATGTACTCAATGAATGGTAGTCAGTATTAGTATTACATTAAATAAATAATTCATTCAACTTTCAATAAACATTTATTGCACACTGTATATATAAAAACACATACTTGCTTCTAAATTATCTGTTTTTAAAGTTTTAAGACAAGAATTCAAATAATTACCTCATATTTTAATTTCTTGATTTCACAACAAAGTGCAGCATAAACAGTGATGACTTTGTTTAAGACCTAGTTTCATGAGTAAAAACAAAATAAAAAGTAAATTGTAACATAACTAAAACCTTTTTAAAATACATTTTTAGATTTAGGATTCTGTACCTTGTTTTCAGTCTTTATGAGTTCCAAAAGAGAAGACTGTTCATAAGGCAAAAGCTATAGAAACAAAAGAAAAGAACATTTCTTTTTAATTTGAAAAATAACCAAAATTTTAAATACACAAATTGAGACTAGCTTTATTCTACTTAAACCTGTGTTAGATTCTGTACTCAACATTAGCACCATACCAACTACTTCATCCAAAACAATCTCATTAAATGACACATAAGGAAAGAAATGACCCAGTATGACCCAATCACGTTGCTACGACTCTAGTTGTCCTACAGAGCATAAGGTGGTTGATTATGAGTGCAGTATAAGAAAATGCAAGGTAGTAAGATAATACTAACACTACTAAACTCCATTAGTTATGATCATGGGGGAAAACCACTCATCATTTTTATTTTTATTTTTATTTTTTCTTTTTGAGACCGAGTCTCACTCGGCTCACCCAGACTGGAGTGCAGTGGCGCAATCTTGGCTCACTGCAACCTCCGCCTCCCAGGTTTAAGCAATTCTCCACCTCAGCCTCCCGAGCAGCTGGGATTACAGGCATGTGCCACCACACCGGGTTAATTTTTTGTATTTTTAGTAGAGACGAGGTTTCACCATCTTGGCCAGGCTGGTCTTGAACTCCTGACCTCGTGATCCACCCGCCTCAGCCTCCCGAAGTGATGGAATTACAGGCATGAGCCACCATGCCCAGCCCATTTTTGAATTTTCTATGCAGCCACAAATTTAAGAAGATTGTAGTTAAAGGGTCAAAATAAATTAAGAATAAAACAAGATAGAAAAAAAATTTCTTTTCTTGTATAAATCTATGCTCAGGAACACTTAAAATAGTGTGTGGAGTTCACTCCTAAAGCCAGTTCAATTTCCACCTCTTCATGATCATTGACTATATGTGATCTCTTTATTAAGTGAAATCTTAGATCTCCTTCTGGTTACATACTAACATTAACTATTTATGCAAGTAAGTTATTAGATACCCTTTCTCATTAGGTTGTAATTTTTGTTCACAGAGGTTTTATCTGAGTTTGTGGTTTTTCCCAAAATACGAAGTAAAGAATCTTGTATAGTAAAAACAATAAAATAACTGCCCAATAATAGAATTTAAACAGAGGTTCCAAAGAGGGCAACTGGGGAGACAGAGTCTGTCAAGATAATAAAATTGTAAAGATTAGAATGCTTCTGAAGGGGAAAATAAACTAAGAGATGATGTCATCCTTTTACAAAATCTGAGAGTTGAGGCAAAAACAGATTTTATAATCGTATACTAGAAGAGGCCCTTAAAGCCCAAAAGCAAGTCTTAAAAAAAACAACAAGTATTACTTAATGGCAAGTGACAGATACATGAAACTTATTACCCTCAGAGACAGTACAGGTTTCCCAGCAGAGTTCTTATAACTTACATACAATGATTCACGAAGTGTTGAAGACAAAAAAATACAATTACAAATTGGGGGAAAGATTTTAAAGTAAGACTAAGTCTATCCAGCCTGCAAGAAAGAGTCAAAGGAAAGTAATTTCAGTTTACAAATATATAAAGTATTTGTGAGGCAGTTTAGGGTACTGGATATGGGCACAGGCTCTGGAGCCAAGGTGCCTGAGAGTCATCATTTAACTAAATGTGTCACTTATTCGAATAAGTTACTTAACTTTTCTATGCCTTAAGTTTTCTCATTTACAAGTGGAGATGACATTCTATCTACTTTATAGGATTGTTGCGGGAATTAAAAGTCAATACTTGTCCTATAATGCAATACTAAAAAGATAACCCAATTTAAAAATGGGCAAAGGATCAGGAACAGACATTTCTCCAAAGAAAACAGACACATGGCCATAAGCACATGAAAACATATTCAACATTATTTGCATCAGAAATGCAAACAAAACCACAATGAGCTATCACATTCACTAAGATGAATATAATCAAGACAACAAATGCTAGCCAAGGATATAGAGAAACTGGAACCCACATACAGTGCTGGTAATGTAATGTAATGTAAAATGGTACAGCCACACTGGGAAAACATTCTGGCAGTTCCTCAAAAAGTTAAACATAGTTACCACATAAACCAGGATTTCCACTCCCATATACACACATATATAATATACACATAATGTATATATACATTATATATATATACATATATATATATAAAATATACATATGTATGTCTACACAAAACCATATGCCCAAATGCTCATGGCCACATTATTTATAATGGCCAAATAGTAGAAAAACCCAATGTCTATCAATTGATGAACAGATAAATAAAATGTGGTTATCCATTCCTTACAATGGAATATTATTCAGCAACAGCAAAAAAAAAAAAAAAAAAGAGAGAAAGTACTAACGTGACAACATAGATGAGCCTTGAAAACATTAAGTTAAAGAAGCCAGCCACAAAGGAGTACATATTGTACGATTTCATTTATATGAAGTGTACAGAGGAGACAAACTATACATAGAGATAGAAAGTAGACTGACTGGTAGTTGCCTAGGGTTTGTATGGCCTGGCATGAACTAAGGATTGCCAATGGGTACATGCTTTCTTTTAGGGCGGTGAAAACATTCTAACATTGACTGTTGTGATGGTTACACAAGTCTGTGAATATACTAAAAACAACTAAATTACACAATTTAAGTGGGTGAATTGTATAATATATAAATCTCAAGAAAGCTGTTATAAAAACAAGTCAGTGTGTGACTTAGGACAGTGTCTAGTATATAATAAGTGCTCAATAAATTATTATTCAAGTGGCAACAAACTAGTTATAAAAGTAGAAATATTTCAAAATGGAAAGAGTGACCTATTTAATACATTAAAAAATTACTCACACATTAAGATCTCCTATATCACATGAGAGAACTTTTCAGAAGTGATGAAAATATTCTGCATCTTAATTGGGATATGAGTTACATGTGTTTGGCAAAATTAAGAGTATGTGCATTTCACTCTATGTAAAATAACCCCAATTAAGAATAAACAAAGCCTGAATATTCTATCCAGCCCTCATCATCTTCTTAATGATGAAAATCAAAAGCAAGCTCAAAGACTTGGAGTTTGTGTCATTCTTTGACACTAAACGCTTTGTGTTTGTGTCATTCTTAAAACAAAAAAAGAACACATTTAAAAACCACCTGCATGGCTTAGAGAAAAGGAAATTAACAATTTTCTTCATCTTTCATTTTGTTCTTAGATTTCAAATAAAAATACTTTTTCTATTTTAAAAAAAACTATGTTTTCAGGATATAGCATGTCCAGAAAATATATACATATATTTAAAAAATCAAATCTAACCTTTAAAGCTATAGGATCAAGATTGAAATCCCACACATCTCCAATTGAGTCATCCAGTGCGTCCTCAATTCTTCTCAGTTGAGATGTATACTCTCAAGAAATTTCCCATAATTCTTAAGCTGGACTTCAGCATGAATTTCTAAGTTTAAATTTTAAAAGAGTATGTGGTAAGTACAAGTAATGAATTACAGAACATTTACTGCAAATAACCTCAAAAGGCACAGCAAAGCATTGCTAATTCTTACTTTGGAATGTCTGGACTTCTTGAAAATAAAGTTTCAAAGTTAAACAGTAATTCAGCTTTCAATCTTCTCCATACACTTAAAGTATTAAAAGCGGTAGATGTTCCCATACACAAAGATACTCTCTTAAAACCCTCACATATTATGAAAAAGTCACTAGCCCATCTACCCCACAATAGAGAGCTTTGAACAAATCTGAAAAGCACCTTAGACAACTCAACGTCCTGATTCTATCTTTTTGTCATAAAGGACTCTTTTGCAAAAACACTCATGACCTGAAGCAGGTGAAAAAAAGTGTGTTGTCACAGAAGCAACATTTTAAAATGAAGTTTTAATTCTATACACGCTAATGTTTAATAACACACCTAAATATTTATAAATGGAGGTTTTAGACCTGCTTGAGCATATTATTTCTATAATGTCTAAAATTTAACCAAGATATCTTGTTATTTAACATCATAATCAAGTTGGAAAAACCAGCAAAGAACACTGCTTGAGTACAAAATACTATGCTGCTATTCCGAGAATTTACACATTCATAGATAACTGTAAGGAATCACTGGAATAAGCTGGATTTTTTTTTTGAGACAGAGTCTCGCAGTGGCGCAATCTCTGCTCACTGCAACCTTCGCCTCCCTAGTTCAAGCAATCCTCCTGCCTCAGCCTCCCGAGTAGCTGGGACTACAGGAGCACGCCACCACGCCCAGCTAATTTTTGTATTTTAGTAGAGACGGGGTTTCACCATGTAAGCCAGGATGGTCTCGGTCTCCTGACCTCGTCATCCGCCCACCTCAGCCTCCCAAAGTGCTGGGATTACAGGCATAAGCCACTGCACCCGGCCTGAAATAAACTGGATTTTAAAAATATGTCTATTCGTCGAAATGCATGAAAGTACTTCAGGTTATACATAAAAATTCATTACTTGTTCCCAAAGGTAATAAATTCAACTCCAACTTAGTTTATTTTATTGATATGAAAAACTTTATTCAAACTTTGTCTTCTAAAAAAGGTAAATATTTGCTCTCCTCAAATTAGCAATGTGAAGCAACTGTGTTCTGACTCATGCTGTATTAAAGTATAACATATAAAGTATAAAGACCCAGCCCTCATTCTCCCTTATTCTTCAACCACATCAAGTTCTGAATTAGGTGAATCCATTTAGTTCATTAAGGTTTGTCTTATTATAGTACTAATCTAGGCAATTTTGGAAAACAATTAGTCTAGAAATGATTCACAGACCAAAAATTAATGAAAGTCAAGCACAGGGAAATGTACTCTTCCCTACAGCTTACATATAAAACTGCCTAGATTCTCAGCACCCCAATGAGTTGTCTTATTCTCAATTACACAGGAAATGACCAGTCAAAGCTGCATTTGACCAGTAAATGAGTTCTTAAAGACAACTCTAGGCTGAGCATGGTGGCTCATGCTGGTAATCCCGACAATTTGGGAGGCCAAGAAGGGTGGATCGCTTGAGCTCAGGAGTTCAAGACCAGCCTGGGCAACATGGCGAACTCTGTCTCTACCCCAGTTAAAAAAGAAAAAATCAGCCAGCCACTAGGAAGGCTGAGGTAGGAAGATCACTTGAACCTGGTAGGTCGAGGCTGCAGTGAGCCATGATGATGCTACTACACTGGGCAACAGAGTGAGACCTTGTCTCAAAAAAAAAAAAAAAAAGACAATGTTAGGAAACACGCCAGTAAATCACTCCTTTAGTATGTTTAGGGATTCACAAAGAAACAGACAACAGAAAACCTAAAATAACGTAAGTTCCTTACTGACAATAAATTGTTGCAAAATTGGTGAAGATTAAAAGAACAAAAGTTGAGGTAAGAACTACATGGTAATTTTTTAAGAGTAAAAATTCCAAAAACTTACTTATCATGCTCATCTTTATCAACAGACTACATTCCTTGTTTTATCTCTGTATCCCTAATACCTAGCACAGGCACTGGTTTTAGAAAATATCTGCTGAATCAAATCATTCTACTCTAGGCTGAACCACTTTCAAATCCAATAACATAACTCTATTCCAATATTTTCGAAGATACCAGAGTTGGTCATCTTTGCCCATAAAACTTCATACATGACAAGGTACAGTTCACTTGATAACATACAGAATCCGCTCCACAAAAAAGCTTAAAGATTTTGTCATTACCTCCAAGATTAATTTTCATGCTGCCTAAGAGCTAATATCTTATTGTCGCCCAAGCTGGAGTGCAAAAGCGCGTTCTCAGCTCAGTGCAACCTTCACCTCCCGGGTTCAAGCAATTCTCCTACCTCAGCCTCCTGAGTAGCTGGAATTACAGGCGCCCGCCACCACACCCGGCTAATTTTTCTATTTTTAGTAGGTAGAGATGGGGTTTGACCACGTTGGCCAGGCTGCTCTTCAACTCCTGACCTCAGGTATGTTTTGTGAAAAACTGCAACCTATCCTGGATGTAGCTAACTCTTCTCTGAGAGACTTGTAAAACCTAACTACATCTAAGTTTTGTAGACATTAGTCTCTTTGTAAAATCAAGCAAAATTCATCTGGAATTTTAAAAGCAACGTTCCACCTTTGGGAAAACTATGCAGAAAAAAAAAAAAATCACAAACAGCATGCTCCGATATCTCTTAGATCACTTACACAGATTAGTATCACCAGAGATAAGAAACAGATTGCCAACTTGCATTTATTTCAAGTTGAGTTTCACTACAATAATTAGTTTGGACTCAATATTTTAATGAAAGAAACTGAATCTGTCCGTTTATTTTTGGTTGGACTTCTAAGTTAAAATCAGAATTCTATCTTGTGAAGCAAAATTTGAAGCCGATTTGCTGTAATTTCTGAAGCCTTTATAGCTTCGACGGAAACTGCAGGACATCACTGAAAAATACCACTTAGCATAAATAAACGGCCTGGGAAAGGATAAAATGACATTCACGTGTTCCTTTTTGCGAGGTGAAGAGTTCTTTTCTCGGTGCCTTCTACGGTTATAGCAACGCGATGGAAAAAACACCCAAACTTCCAAAAGTTGATTTGAGAGGAAAAGAAGAAAAACAGGAAACCGAAACAGGAACCCAGACATCAGCGTCCTCCAGAGCTGAACGCTCTGAGAATCTGGCGAAATCCCCAAGAGGCCAGAGACAGAAGCAGCCAGGGCTCCAGGGGACGCTGGGCCTCCCGGGCGCGCCCCGCCCAAACCCCGGGGCAGCTGAGGCGGACGCCGCTCCCCGCGGGGCACCGCAGGCTCCTCCGGAGAGTCCCCGCCTCAAACGCCAAGCCCTGAGGGGGGCAAGCCTGACCCGCCGTGGCTGGGACCCCAACCCCGAGAATAACGCTGGAGAGCGCATCCCTTGCACACCCCAAGGGCTCTCAAGTGTCCCACACCAGCTGGCTGCGCAGCCGTCCCTCTCGCAGAAGCGCTACCCAGGACTGCGGTGGGCCGGGGGAACGTCCACCCGCAGCCCTCGCCCTGCTGCTCCCTTACTCTGCGAGCCGTCGTCAACGCGGTCAAACTCCCAGTCCGGGGACAGAGTCTCCAACGCCATCACCTCGGCGCCTCCCACAGACACAGCCCCAACCAGCCCGTACGGCGACGACGGCCTCACCCCAGCGACTGTCACAGCACGTGACTTGGCCCCGGCCCCGGCCCCGCCTCCGCTCGCGAGGGCCGGCCGGGCTCATTGGGGGCCGCTGGGAAAGCGAGTCCTCCGCGGTGGCCGAAGGCAGCCGCCATGGCGCCAGCAGTCTCCGCGGCGGTCCTGCGACCCGCCTTGGGCTTCGTCACCATTCACTGTGCTTCTCAAGTCACTTCGGCGCCTTTAATTTCGCCAGGCTCTCTTTAGATGATTTTTAATACCTGGGAAAGTTACTCCTCAGTCTAACCTAAAAAGGGTAGAACTGATGGGGTGGGGAATTAACAGGAAGGCATGATCCTCGAGGACATCGCTGACCAGGCGCTTCTTACTACAAGCATGTTTCCGATTCCCTTCCCGTCGCCACCGTAGGAGTTCCTACAGCCCTCCCGCACATTATGTGCGGATTGTTTTTTAGTAAACAAGGCTGCGCGAGAGGAGGAGTTACTTTATGAACACCCTAACAGGGAATCTTACTACCTCTCTCCCCTGCTCTCCACTCAGTCCTTTTAAAAACGCGAGGCGAGATGAAGAACGCTGTTGAAGTGAGTTCTAAAATGCTCCCACCTGCTACCTGGATTTTTGGAGAATCCGGATCGGTGTAAAATTCTACATGCACACATATATTTGCACAAGAATGTCTATTGCCAAACAAGGAGCTTTCTGCAGAATAAAATCTCCTTTCCTTCCAAAAAAAAACAAACAAACAAACAAAAAAAAGAATGTCTGTTGCAACGTGGTTTTTAATAGGAAACGATGTAAATGTCCAAGTGAATTACATAAAGCTCAATACAGCCATACTACGAATCACTGAAAAGCTGCTAAAATAGATGAAATATAATGGCATGAAAAACCGACACAAGACAGTTGCAGAGTCACGTGTATTTGTGATTACATTTATGTTTTTGAGTTATATGAACGCGTGTGTGCATATGTGTATGTAAATTCATAGGAAGACAAATCACAGGATGGTAGTTACCTGGGGAAAAATGTGTTGGTGAGTAACAGGATTTTCAAGTTTTGATATGTCTACTTACGTGTTTTGAATCTTTAACAATGAGAATTAATTAACGTTTTACTCGTGTAACCTTAAAAAATACCGAAAGAACTAATCAGTGTAGGCAAAAGGTCTGTGGAAGAGCATTCTGCTGAAGTCACTGGATCTGCCCTGGGTTAAGTGTTTATTGAGTGACCACTGGGTACTGGGTACCAGGCACCATGCTAGATGCAGAAACTATAAAACAGGTAAGAAAATTGATCTCTGACCCTGTGGCAGACTTAGTGGTCATTTTAGAAAGAAAAAAATAATCTTGAAAATAACAGACATCGTTAGGGCCTTAATGGCTGACAAACTTTTTTCCTATGCTTTCTCTGTGACCTTGAGTTTGACTTTGCTGGATTCTTAACATTTGCATTAAATCATTGTAATTAATCTCCCTGCAGCTCATTGTGATAAATTGAAGTTACAAGTCAGAACAATTTGCATCTACAAATACACGAATCTATTAAAGTTAATAGATTAGTAGCAAGAGGCATGTAATAATTAAAAGCGCAGTTTTGACTGCCAAATTGCGTAGGTCCAAATCCTGGCTCTGCCACTTACTAACCATGTGATCTTGGGTCACATAATTTAACCTCTGCCTCAATTTCCTCATCTATAAAATGGAAATAAAAATAGTAAACACCTCGTAGGATTCTTACGAGGACTAAATTAGTTAATACATATAAGGTACATAGAACAATACCAACCACGTACTGTACCAGGTTGCTATTATGAATTAATATAGAGTTATCTTTAAAAGATCGCCAAAGGAGGCCAGACGCGGTGGCTCACGCCTGTAATCCTAGCACTTTGGGAGGCCGGGGCAGGTGGATCATGAGCTCAGGAGTCGAAGACCAGCTTAGCCAACATGGTGAAACCCCCCTCTACTAAAAATACAAAAATTAGCTGGGCATGGTGGCGCGTGCCTGTAATCCCAGCTACTCAGGAGGCTGAGGCAGGAGAATCGCTTGAACCGGGGAGGCAGAGGTTGCAGTGAGCTGAGTTTGTGCCACTGCAGTCCAGCCTGACAACAGAGTGAGACTCCGTCCCAAAGCCTGGGCAACGTGGTGAAACCCTGTCTCTACTAAAAATACAAAAATTAGCTGGGCATGGTGGCAGCTGCCTGTAGTCCCAGCTACTCGGGAGGCTGAGGCAGGAGAATCAGCCTGAGCCACTGCACTGTATCCTGCACAACAGAGCGAGACTCCATCTCAAAAAAAAGAAAAGAAAAAGAAAATCTTAGGGATTGTCTGTCTTGATCTTAAATATGTGTAACTCAAATTCCACAGCCTATAATTTCAAATTTTGTTAGAGAATTACAAATTAGATACCAAATATAAATGAACATTCACTAAATGAAAAGTGCTATCTGAAAGTTATTTATAAAAATAAATGTCCTGGGCCGGGCACGGTCGCTCACGCCTGTAATCCCAGCACTTGGGAGGCCGAGGCAGGCAGATCACAAGGTCAGGAGTTCAAGACTAGTCTGGCCAACACAGTGAAACCCTGTCTCTAAAAAAAAAAAAAAAGAAGAAGAAGAAGAAAGGAAAAATAAGTAAATAAATGTCCTATATTTCTTAGACCTAGTCTGCAGAAGGCAAATCATTATTTTAAGTAATTACATATTCTTCATTCTACTTAAGTAATTACATATTCTTCATTCTACTACTCTTCATTCACACAGTACTTTCTGAAAAGCAAGCTTGGAAATAGAAGGAGAAACTTTTCACATGGACAACATTGTACTATTCTGAGAGCTCCTGCAAACTTTAGAACCGCTGCCTATGGAAGGTGCCTGCCTGCCAATTCCTAGGAATCCCTGCCTTTAACTTACAGCCCCATATGCCCACACCTTAAGTACCAGTTTATTCCATACCAAAGTATTTTATGTATATATTATATAGCTAAGGTGAATTTGGTGAATTTGTTTCTTAATTTACATTTAAAGTCTTCTTCCAACTGCTATTCAACCCAGCAATCGCATTACTGGATTTTTATCCAGAAGAATATAAATCATTCTACCATGAAGACACATGCATGCAAATGTTCATTGCAGCACTATTCACAATAGCAAAGACATAGAATCAACCTAAGTGCCCATCAATGACAAATTAGATTTTTAAAATGTGGTGAGTAACCTGAAGGAGTCCCTAGAAACCCAGTAGCGCCCCCACAGGCAGACAAGCAACCTCATCAAGCAGCTCTCTGACACCACAGCCAGGTAAATCCACAAAGATGGGGAAAAACCAGCGCAAAAAAAGGTGAAACCACCAAAGACCAGAACACCTCTTCTCCTTCAAGGGATCAAAACTCCTCAACAACACAGGATGACAATTTGGCCGAGAAGGAGTGCGAAGAATTAACGGAAACAGGATTCAGAAGGTGGATAATAACAAACTTCTCAGAGCTAAAGGAACACGTTCTAATTCAATGCAAAGAAACCAAAAACCTTGAAAAAGGTTAGACAAAATGCTAACTAGAATAACCAGCTGAGAGAAGAACATAAACGACTTGATGGAGTTCAAGAACACAGCACGAGAACTACGTGAAGCAAACACAAGTTTTAATAGCCGAATCGATCAAGCAGAAGAAAGGATATCAGAGATTGAAGATCAACTCAATGAAGTAAAAAGAGAAGGCAATACAAGAGAAAAAAGAGTGAAAAGAAACGAACAAAGCCTCCAAGAAATATGGGATTATGTGAAAAAACCTAATCTACGCTTAATCGGTGTACCTGAATATGACGGGGAGAATGAATCCAAGCTGGAAAACACACTCCAGGATATTATCCAGGAGAGCTTCCGAAGCCTAGAAAGGCAGTCCAAATTTCAAATTCAAGAAATGCAGAGAACTCCACAAAGATATTCCTCAAGAAGAGCAACCCCAAGGCACATAATTGTCAGATTCGCCAGGGTCAAAATGAAGGAAAAAATGCTAAGGGCAGCCAGAGAGAAAGATCAGGTCACCCACGGGAAGCCAATCAGACTCACAGCAGATCTCTCGGCAGAAACTCTACAAGCCAGAAGAGAGTGGGGGACAATATTCAACACCCTGTAAAGAAAAGAACTTTCAACCCAGAATCTCATATCCAGCCAAACTAAGCTTCATAAGTGAAGGAGAAATAAAATCCTTTACGGACAAGCAATTATTGAGAGATTTTGTCACCACCAGACCAGCCCTACAAGAGCTCCTGAAAGAAACACTAAGCATGGAAAGGAACAAGTACCAGTCACTGCAAAAGCAAACCAGTTGGCAAAGACCAAAAATGCAATGAAGAAAATGAGTAAACTAATGAGAAAGAAAACCAGCCAGTAACAAAATGGCAGGATCAAATTCCCACATAACAATATTAACACTTAATGTAAATGGCCTAAATGCCCCAATCAAAAGACAGAGACTGGCAAAAAAACTTTTGCAATCTACCCATCTCACAAAGGGCGAATATCCAGAATCTACAAAGAACTAAAACAGATATACAAGAAAAAACAACCCCATTCAAAAGTGGGTGAAGGATATGAACAGACACTTTTCTCAAAAGAGGACATATATGAGGCCAACAAACATATGAAAAAATGCTCATCATCACTGGTCATTAGAGAAATGCAAATCAAAACCACACTTGATTAGCTCACGCCAGTTAGAATGGCGATCATTAAAAAATTGGGAGACAACAGATGCTGAAGAGGATGTCAAGAAATAGGAACACTCTTACACAGTTGGTGGGAGTGTAAATTAGTTCAACCATTGTGGAAGACAGTGTGGTGATTTCTCAAGGATCTAGAAATAGAAATTCCACTTGATCCAGCAATCCCATTATTAGGTATATACTCAAAGAACTATAAGTCATTCTACTATAAAGACACATGCACACGTATGTTCATTGCAGCCCTGTATACAATAGCAAAGACCTGGAACCAACCCAAATGCCCATCAATGATAGACTGGACAAAGAAAATGTGGTACATATACACCATGGAATACTATGCAGCCATAAAAAACGATGAGTTAGTGTCCTTTGTAGAGACTTGGATGAATCTGGAAACCATCATTCTCAGCAAACTGACCCAAGAACAGAAAGCCAAGCACTGTATGTCTTCACTCATAGGTGAGTGTTGAACAATGAGAACACGTGGACTCAGGGAGAGGAGCATCACACACAGGGGACAGTTGGGGGGGTAGGGGGAGAGACAATGGGGGGTGGGGAGGGAGGGTAGGGTGGAGAGGGGATAACATGGGGATAAATGCCAGATACAGTATGCACCTAAAGTAAAATAAATAAATTATTAAAAAAAAAGAAAATGTAACCAATATGTCTCATCAATAATTATAGATAAGACATGGGTGCTTATAAACATTAATTATAAATAAGACATGGGTGCTCATATACATATTATGGGCAAAGGATAATTTTATATAAAAATAAGGGAATACTTTTGGGGATTGTCATGGATCTCAAAATTAATTTTTAATATGCAATTATAAGATGAACTAAAAAAAATGTGGTACATATACACCATGGAATACTATGCAGCCATAAAAATGAGCAAGATCATATTATTTGCAGGAACATGGATGGAGCCGGGGATGTTATCCTTGGCAAACTTAACACAGGAACAGAAAACAAATACCACATGTTCTCATGTATAAGTGGGAGCTAAATAATGAAAGCTCATTAACACAAAGAAAGAAACAACAGACACTGGGGTCTAATTGAGGGTGGAGAGTAAGAGTAGGGAGATGAGCAGAAAAGATAACTATTAGGTTAATACCTGGGTGATGAAATAATCTATACCACAAATCCCCATGACACAAACTTTCACATGTAATCTATACCACAAACCCCTCTGTAACAAACCTTCAGATGTACCCCTGAACCTAAAATCAAAGTTTAAAATAAATAAATAAATAAAATATAAAATAAATAAAATCTTTCTACAATAGAAATTCTGTGGCAATAACTCACTAAAGACATTTCACTTAATACTTTGTCACAGAGTTCTGCGTGTATCTGTTAAAAAGATTCCTAATATGTTAATTCATGTATTTATTTACAAAGCAATCTCTCACTTGGACAACCACTGTGGATGTGTGACAGAGGTCTTCTCTCTCCACTGTCCACATTCTCTGTGTGAAGCTTCTCAAAACCTGTCTGATTAGGTCATGCCCCACTTTAAATCCTTCCCATTGCCTATGGTATGGAGTTTATGCTTGGCATGTAACTCAAGGCTTCTTCCAATCTGCCCTTTGATTTAAGGGATACTAAAGTCACTATACCGGTGGGCTATCAATGATTGCAGGATCATACAGATTCCCACTATATCTATATTTAGTAGAGATGGGGTTTCGCCAGGCTGGTCTGGAACTCCTGACCTCAGGTGATAGGTGATCCACCCACCTAGGCCTCCCAAAGTGCTGGGATTACAGGAGTGAGCCATCGCGTCCAGCCTAGATTAACATTATATCTAATTCCCTGAATCCCAGGTTGGACTGAGTGCTTCAGCCCTGTGCTTCCATAGTATTTACTACTATGAAGTTATCTATTGACATAATTATCTTCCCTGTTAAGTTATGTATTAGTTTCCTATTGCTGCTGTAGCAAATTGTCACCAACTTCATGACTTAAAACAGTACAGATTTATTATCTTCGAGTTCTAGAGGTCAGAAGGCCAAACCCAGTCTTATCAGGCTAAAGTGAAGGTGCTAGTAGGGCTGGTTCCTCTTGGACACTTGCCTTTTTCAGCTTCTGTGCATTACTTGAACCTCTTACTTCTGTCATCACATTTCCTACTATTGACTGATTCATTTGCCTTCCTCTTGTAATGACCCTTGTGATTATATCGAGCTCACACAGATAATCCAGGATGATCTCCCTATCTCAAAATCCTTACTTTAATCTGCAAAGTCCTTTTAAGCGTGTAAGGTAACATATTCGCAGGGTCTAGGGATTAGGACATGAACATCTTTGGGCACCTGTTATTCAGCTTAATGCAGACCATCAGCTCTTCGGTATAAGGGACCATGATTTATTCCCACATTGCACAGTCCCTGATACATGTTAAGCACTCAGAAAATATTTCCAGTAAATATAGGAAGTCAAGAAGCCTAAAGTCTTTTCTAATAATTCCAATATTTGGATTTCCTGTGGGTCTCTTTTCTGTTGTCTGGTGATGTTTTGTTTTGTTGTGTTTTGTTTCATTTTTGTTTGGTTTTCCATCATTTGGCCTTATTTCCTGGTAGAGCTGCTAATTTTTTTAGTGCATCCTGACCTTTATGTATGAAAAATTGTAGAGAGAAATTAAGGCTCTAAATGATGTCATCTTTCTTCAGTGAGGATTACTACTGTTTCTGGAAGGCCACTAGTGTAGGGACAGATTACTTGAACCCAGTCTGTTCTGATTTGAAGCTGGGTTTCTGTCTTTGCGAGAGCTCACCTATTTCCATTATCACCTAGTCCTAGGGCATAGCTATTTGCAGGGATTCTTGGCAGGGCCTGCCAATCCTGATCAGCTTTTCCACCTCTCAGCTACTGCTATCTGCTCCCCCAGCCTCATAGATTCTCAGCTGCCACATTACAAATAAGCAGATGTCTTGAGGTGAAATGTGGTGCCCAATGTAAAGTTCAATTTTTTGGGTCATCTCTCCTGAATGTCAGTTCCACCAGTCCTCACTGTCCTGGGTCTCCAATGCCTTCAAAAAGGTTTTTAGCGAAAAAAGCAAAAATGGAAAAATGGGATAACACCAAACTTAAAAACTTCTGCATGTTAAAGGAAATAACACAGTGAAAAGGCAACCTATGGAATGGTAGAAAACAATTGCAAATCATGTCTGATAAGGGATCGATTTCCACAATGTATAAAGAACCCTTACAACTCAATCACAAAACAATTTTAAAATGGGGCAAAGGATCTGAATAGACATTTCTCCAAAGAAGATATACAAATGGCCAACAGCATATGAAAAGATGCTCAACATCACTAATTATTGGAGAAATGCAAATCAAAACCACAATGAGATATTACCTCACGCTCATTGGGATGGCCACTATCAATAAAACAAAAAAATAACAAATATTGACAAGGATGTGGAGAAATTGAAACGCTTATGCACTGCTGGTGGGAATGTAAGATGTTGCAGTCGCTATGAAAAACAGTATGGAGGTTCCTTAAAAACCAAAAATAGAATTACAGTATGATCCAACAATCCCTCTTCTGGGTATATATCCAAAAACAGCCTGGGCATGGTGGCTTATGCCCGTAATCCCAGCACTTTGGGAGGCCAAGGCGGGCAGATCACTTGTGGTCAGGAGTTTGAGACCAGCGTGGCCAACATGGTGAAACCCCATCTCTAAAAGTACAAAAATTAGTGGGGCGTGGTGGCAGGAGCCTGTAATCTGAGCTACTCAGGAGGTTGAGGCAGGAGAATCACTTGAACCTGGGAGGTGAAGTTTGCAGACAGCTGAGACTGTGCCATTGCACTCCAGCCTCGGTGACAGAGGAAGACTCTGTCTCAAAAAAAGAAAAAATACAAAAATTGGCCGGACATGGTGGTACATGCCTGTAGTCCCAGCTACTCAGGAGGCTGAGGCAGGAGAATTGCTTGAACCCGGGAGGCAGAGGTTGCAGTGAGCAAAGACCGCGCCATTGCACTGCACCCTGGGCAACAAGAGCGAAACTCTGTCTCAAAAAAACAAAAAAACGTGGAAAGCAGGATCTCGAGGAGATATTTTCACACTCATATTCATTGCAGCATTAATCACAATAGCCAAGAGGCAGAGGCAATCCAAATGTCCATTGATGAATGAATGGATTTTTTTAAATGTAATATACATTTATATGATGGGGTGCAGGAAATGCTACCCCAGCAGCTTCCAGTTATGCTTGCAGTAATATAGCCTCCCACTTGTCTGTAAGCTCTATAAACAGCTAAACCTTATCTCTTTGATACAGTTCAGTGCCAAGTATAACGCTTGGTACATAGATGATAAACATGTATTTGTTGAACGAGTGAACCAAAAATTGTCATTTTTTTCAAGTGCTCTCTGTAATAAATATTCAGTTTACAGGAAAAGTATTTCCTCCTAGTTCTTCAATAGATGGCACTGTTTGTTAAAGAATCTGTAAGGATAAAACAAATCATGTAATAAAATGGCTGTTTTTAGTTGTTCATTTCTTCAACCAGAAGAAATTTTTTTTTTTTTTTGAGATAGAGTTTCACTCTTGTTACCCAAGCTGGAGTGCAATGGCACGATCTCGGCTCACTGTAACCTCCGCCTCTTGGGTTCAAGCAATTCTCCTGCCTCAGCCTCCCAAGTAGCTGGGATTACAGGCATGTGCCACCACGCCGGCTAATTTTGTATTTTAAGTAGAGATGGGGTTTCTCCATGTTGGTCAGGCTGGTCTCGAACTTCCGACCTCAAGTGATCTGCCCACCTCGGCCTCCCAAAGTGCTGGGATTACAGGCCTGAGCCACCGTGCCTGGCTTTCAACCAGTATTTAATCAGGACTTCCTCCGTTTGATATGTCACAGTGACCAAAACTCTTCAAAGAGCCTAATTGTCTGGTAAGAGAAATTTTTCAGATATTTTAACTTAGGAGTCAGCAAAGTACAGTCAGCAGATCAGTAAATAAAATGTTAGACTACAGCCATGCCCATTAACTTACATATTATCTATGTTTGTGTGTTGTCTATGGCTGCTTCACACTAAAATGGCAGCTAATTGGTAGTTATAGCACAATCATATGGCCCACAAGTAAAGTATTTATTACTTGGCCCTTCAAGAAAAAGTTTGGGCCAGGCGCAGTGGCTCACACCTGTAATCCCAACACTTTTGGGAGGCCCAGATGGGTGGATCACCTGAGGTCAGGAGTTCGAGACCAGCCTAATCCATATAGTGAAACCCTGTCTCTACTAAAAATACAAAAATTACCCAGGTGTAGGGGTGGGTGCCTGTAGTCCCAGCTCCTTGGGAGGCTGAGACAAGAGAATTGCTTGAACCTGGGATGCGGAGGTTGCAGTGAGTTCAAGATTATGTCACTGCACTCCAGCCTAGGCAACAGAGCGAGACTCCAACTCAAAAAAAAAAAAAAAAAAAGAAAAAGTTTGTCATCTGGGCATGGTGACTCACTCCTGTAATCCCAGCAGTTTGGGAAGCTAAAGTGAGAGGGTAACTTGAGCCCAGGAGTTCAAGACCAGTCCAGACAAGGTGATAAGACTCTGTCTCTAAAAAAAATTTTTTTAATTAGCTGGGTGTGGTGGCATGCACCTATTGCCCCAGCTACTTAGGAGGCTGAGGTGGGAGGATTGCTTGAGGTCAGGAGTTCAAGGATGCAGTGAGCTGTGATTGTACCACTGCACTCTACCTGGGCAACAGAGTGAGAACCTGTCTTTAAAAAAAAAAGAAAGAAAAGAAAGAAACAAGTTTTCTGACTCTTGTTGGAACTCTAAAAGAGCAAAATAATATAAAACAGGTTTTGCTATATAAGTTATGTAAAGTAGGTTGAAATAATCTACTTTTAAAAGCATAGACATTTTAGAAAATCTTTATATCAATATAACTGACATGGACACTTCTAATAATGGAGGCAGCATAAAGTGGTCAAGTGAACCCATCTACAGTTAATAACTAAGAAAAGTAGCCAAAATATCTAAAAATGACTTTTTAAAGATCTAAAACAATAAAAGCAGGCAAAAACCACAGGAGAATTTCTTCAGCAACTGATAAGCATTATGAGTTTGTGGCTTTTTGTCTGATGGTGTCCCTCACCCACTCAGGCTCAGCACTGCAGGCCTACTGGCTCACACTGTCAGCAAACTGAATACAGGGTTGTCAGAAGAGAAATCATCAATTTGGGGAGTGACCTACAAAATGGGTGAGATCCAAAATCTGGGTGTAAACTTTGCCCAAATCCCTGGCTGACCACAAACTTCCTCCTGATGAAATAACAGGAGTCCCTGAAACAGAGAACTGCACTGAGTGACGTGTGTTTGTTTGCTGCTCTTTCAAATGCATCTATTTCCCAACCGAGGTACACCTCAGGTAGCAGAAAGCTGAAGACTTATTTGAGATAACAGAGAATAGTAGAGCTGGCAAAGCAGTTTAGAATTTAGAAGGAAAGACTGATAATTTGGGCAACTGTAGATGGGTGTAACCCCCGCAATCTAAGTATAAACGCTGGCCAAATCCTTCACTAAACTAAGAACTAAGCAGAATATAAACTGCTGCACACTACTGAGGAGACAGGGTTTCAGTCTAGGCAAGTTTACTTCATTTAAAAACAAATAAACAGGCATGGTGGCTCACATCAGTAATCCCAGCACGTTGGGGAAGCAGAAGTGGGAGGATCACTTGAGCCTAGGAGTTCAAGACTAGACTGGGCAACAAAGTGAGACCCCATCTCTATAAAAAACTTTTAAAAATTAGCCAGGTGTGGTGGTATGCACCTGTGGTCCCAGCTACATAGGAGACTGAGGCAGGAGAATTGCTTCAGTCCAGGAGGTCAAAGCTGCAGTGAGCCATGCTCCTGCCACTGCACTGTAGCCTAGGTGACAGAATGAGAACTTGTCTCAAAGAAACAAACAAACAACAAAAAATACCAGTCAAATAATTCTCTGAAGAACAAAATAGAATCCAGAGTAGCCACATTATATTATATACAATGTACAGGTTTAACCAAAAGCTTTATAAGAAGATAACAAAATCCAGGCACTCAACAGTGTAAGACTCAAATATCCAATTAAAAATTATGAAACATGCTAAGAAGCAAGAGAATATGACCTGTAACCAAGAAGAAAATCATGTAATAGACACAGAAAGGATAGAAATGGCCAGGCACGGTAGCTCACTCCTGTAATCCCAGAACTTTGAGAGGCCAATGTGGGCAGATCGCTTGAGTGCAGGTGTTCAAGACCAGCCAGGGCAACATGGGGAAATGCTGTCTCTATGAAAAATACAAAAATTAGCTGAGCATGGTGGCATGTGCCTGTAGTCTCACCTACTTGGGAGGCTGAGATGGGAGAATCACTTGAGCCTAGGAGGTTGAGGTTCCAGTGAGCCAAGATTGCACCACTGCACTCCAGCCTGGATGACAGAGTGAGTCTCAGAAAAAAAAAAAAAAAAAGAAAGAAAGAAAAAAGAGAAAAGAAAAGAAATTATGGGAATGGTGAAATTTGCAGATGAGAATGTGAAAACAGCATTTAAAATTATGTTTTACAGACAATCTACAGAATGGGAGAAAATATTTGCAAACTATGTATCTGACAAAAGACTAATATCCAGAATCTACAAGGAACTCAAACAGATCAGCAAGAAAAAACATATAATCCTATCAAAAAGTGGGCAAATGACATGAACCGACATTTCTCAAAGGAAGATATACAAATGGCCAACAAACATATGAAAAATGCTCAACATCACTGATCAGGGAAATGTAAATTAAAACTACAATAAGATACCACCTCACTCCTACAAGAATGGCCACTGGTAAAAAGTCAAAAGCAATAGATGCTGGTGTGGATGAGGAGAAGAGGGAATACTTATACACTGCTAGTAGGAATGTAAATTAGTACAACCTCTATGGAAAATAGTATGGAGATTTCTTAAAGAACTAAAAGTAGATCTACTATTCAATCAGGCAATCCCACTCCTGGGTATCTACTCAAAGGAAAAGAAGTTGTTATATCCAAAAGACATCTGCGTGCAAATGTTTGTTGCAGCACAATTCACAATTGCAGAGACATGGAACCAACCTAAGTGCCCACTGACCAATGAGTGGATAAAGAAAATATGGTAGCCAGGTGTGGTGGCTCATGCCTGTAATCCCAGCACTTTGGGAGGTGAAGGCAGGTGAACCATGAGGTCAGGAGTTTGAGACTAGCCTAGCCAATATGGCAAAACCCCATCTCTACTAAAAAATACAAAAATTAGTTGGATGTGGTGGCACGTGCCTGTGGTCCCAGCTACTCAGTTTGCTGAGGCAGAAGAATTGCTGGAACCCAGGAGGCGGAGGTTGCAGTGAGCCAAGATGGCACCACTACACTTCAGCCTGGCAACAGAGCAAGACTCCATCTCAAAAAAAAAAGAAAAGAAAAGAAAAAAAATGTGGTATACATACACCATGGAATACAACTCAGCCATAAAAAAAGAACTAAATATGTCTTTTGCAGCAACTTGGATGGAGCTGCCTGCCTCTGCCTCCCAAAGTGCTGGAATTACAGACATAAGCCATTGTGCCCAGCCTGATTTAGTTCTTAAAGGAAAACATGGGCCAGGCACAGTAGCTCACACCTGTAATCCCAGCACTTTGGGAGGCCAAGGTAGGTGGATCAGCTGAGGTTAGGAGTTCAAGACCAGCCTGGCCAACATAGTGAAACCCAACTCTACAAAAATACAAAAAATAGCCGGCATGATGGTGGGTTCCTGTAATCCCAGCTATTCAGGAGGCTGAGGCAGGAGAATCGCTTAACCTGGGAGGTGGAGGTTGCACTGAGCCAAGATCATGCCATTGTACTCCAGCCTAGGCAATAGAGCAAGACTCTGGCTCAAAAAGAAAAAAAAGTAAACAGGAACACAATGAGGAAAGAAATGTAGCATATAAAAAAGAACCAAAACAAAAACAAAGAGCCAAGTAAATTATAAACTCAAACATTTACGGAATGAAATTAACAGCAGAGTAGGCACAAAGAAGAAACTGTCAATAAATCTGAAAAAATACCAATAGGAACAATGTAAACTCAAGAGAAAAAAGAAATGAAAGAAATTAAGACAATCTCAGAGACCTTTGGGACAATATCAAGTGCTATAATGTACATATAGTTGAGGACCCAGAAAAAGAAAGATGGGAAAATATTTTAAGAAACAAAGACCAAAATGTTTGCACTTATGAAGGAAATAATAAACTTATATACCTTAAACTCTCAATAACCCCAAGACACACACACACACACACACACACACACACACACACACACCCCATCATGTTAAGATGCCAAAAAAATGATCATAAAGAAAAAATCATAAAAGAAGTTAGAGAAAAACACAATATGCCTTCTTATACAGAAGAACAGAGATAAGAATTACAGACTTCTCACCAGACACTATGCAAGCTAGATGACAATGGACCAATAAAGGGCCAAAAGGGCACAGAAACAAACAAAAGGGCCTGTACCCAGCCAAAATAGATTTCAAAATGAAAATGAAATAGCACATTTTTTTCCAAATAAAAAAAGGCTAGAAGAATTCATCAGCATTGGACCTGCATTACAAAAAAATGTTAAAACTTCTATACATGTGATACCAGATAGAAACTTGGATTAATACAGAGAATGAAGAGTACCAGAATAAATAAATACATGCATAAATTAAAGATTTTTTTTCTTATTTAAAAATTTTAACTATACCTTTTTATGAGACTTATTACTCCAAAATAAAAAAGTTAAAAAGATTAACCTTAGACTGCGTGGCATGGTAAAACCCTGCCTCTACAAATAAAGAAAAATTAGCCAGGTGTGGTGGCACACACCTACAGTCCCAGCTACTCGAGTGGGTGAGATGGAGGGATTACTTGAGCCCAGGAAAACAGAGGTTGCAGTGAGCCATGACTGCACCAGCCTGGGCAACAGAGGGAGACCCTGCCTCAAAAAAAATTGAATAACCGTAATACTTAAAGTAAAACTGAAAACAGTGTTTTGTTTGGTTTATATTATATGTAAAAGTAAAATATATGATAAAATAGCACAAGGGACAGGAGGGGTAAATGAAAAAATACTATTGTAAGATTCATATACTAAATATAAAATTGTATGTTATTGAGTAGACTGTGATAAGTTAAAGACACTTTTTTTTTAACTTAGAGTAAACACTAAAAAAAAGAAAAGGAGGTATAGCTAATAAGCCAATAGTGAGAAAAAATGGTGTGGGTAACCCCCCCCCCCATGGGTACTGAGGAAGGAGAACTGTCCAGACCCCAGGCACAATTATTGCCTGAAGAATATCTTAGTTTATAGTGTTATTACTCAGCTATTTCCTTTATGTAATCCTTTACATATAGTCATATATTAGTATATAGAATTAGTGCCTGAAGTATCACTTACTGCTTACATATATGTAGCTTATATAATCATACTTAATACCTATATATAACATACTAGTTCTATATAATCTTTCTCTATGATCATATAGGTATTGTAGTCAGAGCTGTACTGACACATTTAGTGCTGATTTATATAATCTTTCCTTATAACCATATAGTAGTTTGTAGTAGGAGGAATGCCTAGAGCAGTCACAGAACAGAAGCAGTACATGGGAAAACAGCCAGACCAGGACAAGAACCAAAGACTCACGCAGTGGTGTCCCTGCCTGAAAGGGTATACGCTATATGGTAGGCTTGGAGCAAGAGCCTCTCCTCCTGATAAAAGAGTCATAGTACCTTGCATCCAGTTCCTGTGGAAAGTAGGCCTCAGGCCTCAGATCCTGGAAATAACTGAGGGAGAAGAACCCCTCTGGTGTGACCAGTCAAGGTGCCAGTACACCCTGTTGGTCTTTTCTCGCCTCTGTGCTAGCTCAAATCATCCTCCCGTAAATATCTTAAGAGCACAAGTCTCTCAGCTCCCCACTGCATTGGCTTATGGTATCCTTCTATTAGAAATCCTTTGAAGTCTTCAACCTCTAGATAAGAAGTGTTGCGCATGACACCTGTTGCACACAGCTCACCTCCTTGTCTTGGTGACCTAATGGGGGTGGACCCCTTTCGGTACATGACCCTCTACTACTGTGCACGGCATGACCCCCACTGTGCACGGCCCACTTCTCTGCCCCGGTGACATAATGGGGTGGCCCCCTCACTTGTGATTCACGTGATTATGTATGCCCTATCACTAAGCCTATAGATGATGACCTCACTTACGTCCCTGCCCCCCTGCTTGTACCCAATAAATACAGATGCTTCTAGGAATTTGAGGCCTTCGCTGATCTCCACTCACAGGTTGCGTGGCCCCTCGAGTCCAGCTGCTCTTCACTAGTTCTTCATTGTCCTGTCTCTTTACTTCTCGGATCCTGCACCTCAGCACAGCATAAGGGACACCCCAAGACAGCCCTACAAATGGGATAATGAAAACTATTCAATTCAAAAGAAGGCAGGGACAGAAGGAAAAAGAAAAGAACACATGAGGAAAATGGAAAATAAATAGCAAAATGATAGATTTAAAACCAAACCACATTAATAATTCTATTGAAGGAAACATGTTCTAAACACTCCCATGGAAGGCAGAGATAGGGGAGGCAGAGCAAGATGGGTGAACAGAAACCTCCAGTGATCATCCTCACCGCAGGAACACTACATAGAATAACTATCCACCCAGAAAAGCACCTTCATAAGAGCCAAAAATCACCTTGGGTGCCAGCTCAGTCACAGGGGGTTACAGCAGCAGGTGGGCTCTTAGGGTTTCCAGTTCCAGGCCTTGGCTCCCATTTCTAGACCTGCCCTGAGCCAGAGGGGAGTCTACTGTCCTGAAGGGAGAGACTAAGAACTGGCAGCATTTCCCACAAGCTGACTGAAGAGCCCTTGGGCCTTGAGTGAATATCGGGGGAACCAGGTAGCACTCGCTGAAGGCCTGGGGCAGTGGACGCCACTGGGAGAAACTCCTCAGCTTGAAGAAAGGGGAGGGAAGAGTGGGAAAGACCTTGTCTTCCAGCTTTGGTGCCAGGTTCAGCTGCAGTAGAATAGACATCAGGTAGATTCTTAAGTTTCCCTACTCCAGGCCCTGGCTCCTAGACGGCATCTCTGAACCCCGTCAGGACTATGGGAACTCACCACTCTCAAGGAAAGGACACAGGCCTAGCAGGATTTGCCACTTGCTCACAATCTGAAAGAAAAGGACATTAATTAGCAGTAAGAAATCAGCTGGGCAGGGCACAATGGCTCGCACCTGTAATCCCAGCACTTTGGGAGACTGAGGTCAGTGGATCATCTGAGGTCAGGAGTTTGAGATCAGCCTAGCCAACATGGTGAAACCCCATCTCTACTAAAAATTTAAAAATTAGCCAGGTGTGATGGCACATGCCTGTAATCCCAGCTACTTGGGAGGCTGAGGCAGGCGAATTGCTTGAATTCGGGAGGCAAAGGTTGCAGTGAGCTGAGATCCTGCCACTGCGCTCCAACCTGGGTGACAAGAGTGAAACTCCACCTCACACACACACACACACACACACACACACAAAAGAAATCATCTGAAGGTACAAAACTCACTGGTAGTACTAAGTACACAGAAATACCCAGAATATTAAAAAACTATAATTGTGGTGTGTAAACTACTTTTAAGTAGAAAGAATAAAAGATCCTATCAAAAATAATAACTACAACTTTTCAAGACATACACAGTATAATAAGATATACATAGAAACAACAAAAAGTTCAAAAGCTGGAGGGTGAAGTTAAAGTGTAGAGTTTTTGAATTTGTATTAGTTTTCCCTTTGTTTATGCAATTATTGTTATCAGTTTAAATTAATTGATTATTTGATACGATTTGAGAGCCTCACGGCAAGCTGAAATCAAAAAACAGACAACAGATACACCAAAAACAAAAAGCAAGAAATTTAAAATTACCACCTGAGAAAATCACTTTTATTTAAAGGAAGACAGGAAAGAAAGAAGGAAAAGGAGAACACAGAACAACCAGAAAAGAAATAATAACATTGAAGGTAAATGGACTAAACTCTCCATTCCAAAGACAGTAAGTGGCTGAATAAATCTATTGCCTGTAAGAAACATATTTCACCTATAAAGACACACATAGACTGAAAATAAAGGGATGGAAAAAGATATTCCATGCCAAAGTAAACAAAAAAGAGCAGGAGTAGCTATACTTAGACAAAATAGATTATTTCAAAACAAGAACAAAGAAGGTCATTACATAATGATAAAAGATTCAATTCAGCAAGAGGATATAGCACTTGTAAATATATATGTACCCAACACTGGAGCACCCAGATATGTAAAGTACACATTATTACCACTACAGAGAGAGATAGACCCCCATACAATAATAGCTGGTGATTTCAACACCCCACTTTCAACATTGGACAGATCTTCCAGACAGAAAATCAACAAAAAAACATCAGACTTGATCTATACTATAGAACAAATGGATCTAATAGATATTTACAGAACATTTCATCCAATGGCTGCAGAATACCTGTTCTCCTCAGCACATAGATCATTCTCAAGAATAAACTATATTTTATATATATAGTTTAACAAGTCTTAAAACATTCAAAAAATTGAAATAATATCAAGCATCTTCAATGGAATGAAACTAGAAATCACAGAGGACTTTTGGAAACTATACAAACAAATGAAAATTAAACAAGTTGCTCCTGAATAACCAGTGGGTCAATGAAGAAATTTAGAAGAAAATTGAAAATTTTCTTGAAGCAAATGATAATGGAAACACAACCTACCAAAACCTACAGATACAGGATACGGTGACAGAAGTCCTAAGAAGGAAGTTTATAGCTATAGGCACCTACATCAAAAAAGAAGAGAAACTTCAAATAAACTAATGATGCATCTTAAAGAACTAGAAAAGCACAAACAAATCAAACCCAAAACTAATAGAAGAAAAGATATGTAAATCAATCAATGTGAAACAGCATATCAACAGAATGAAGAACAAAAATCAATGATCATCTTGATACTGAAAAAACATTTGATAAAATTCAACATCCCTCCAGAATAAATCCTCAAAAAACTGGGTATAGAAGTAACATACCTCAACACAGTAAACAAATCCACAGCTAGTATTATACTGAATGGGGGAAAAATGGAAAACCTTTCCTCTAAGATCTGGGACAATGACAAGTATGCCCACTTTTATCACTGTTATTCAACATGGTACTGGAAGTCCTAGCTACAGCAATTAGACCAGAGAAAGAAAGAAAGGGCATCCAAACTGGAGAGTAAGAAGCCAAATTATCCTTGTTTGCAGATGATGTAATCTTACATTTAAAAAAAATCTAAATACTCCACCAAGGAACTATTAGAATTGATCAACAAATTCAGAAAAGTTGTTGTATACAAAATCAACATACAAAAATTAGTAGTATTTCTACATGCCAATAGTGAACAATTTGAAAAAGAAATCAAGAAAGTAATCCCATTTAAAATAGCTACAAGTAAAATAAGATACCTAGGAATAAATTTAACTAAATAATTGAAGATCTCTGCAAAAAAAAAAAACTATAAAACATTGATGCAGGAAATTGAAGAGGACGCACAAGAAATGGAAAGATATTCCATGATCAAGAACTGAAGAAACAGTATTGTTAAAATGTCCATACTACCCAAGGCAATCTACAGATTCAGTGCAATCCCTATCAATATACCAATGACATTCTTCACAGAAATGGAAAAAATAGTTCTAAAATTTATATGGAATCACAAAAGACCCAGAATAGCCAAAGCTATCCTGAGCAAAAAGAACAAAACTGCTAGGTATATACCCAATGAATCACACTGCTAGGTATACACTCCCCAAAAATGAAGTCAGTATATTGAAGAGATATACTGCACTCACTCCCATATTTATTGCAGCACTATTCACAACAGCTAAGATTTAGAAACAACCTAAGTGTCTATCAACAGATAAATTGATAAAGAAAATGTGATACTTATACACAATGGAGTACTATCCAGCCATAAAAATAATAAGATCCTGTCATTTGCAATAACATGGTTGGAACTGGAGGTCATTATGTTAAGTGAAATAAGCCAGGCACAGAAAGGCAAATAGTTCAAGTTCTTACTTATTTGTGGGAACTATAAAAGAAAAACAATTAAACACATGGGGGATAGGGAGTAGTATGATGGTTACCCGAGGCTGGGAAGGGTAGTGGTGGTGGCAGGAGTGGTGGGGGGCAAGTGGGTATGGCTAGTGAGTACAAAAATATAGTTAGATAGAATGAATAAGATCTAGTATTTGATAGCACAACAGGGAGATTACAGTCAAAAATAGTTTATTGTACATTTAAAAATAACTAAAAGAGTATAGTTGGATTGTTTGCATCACAAAGAAAGGATAAATGCTTGAGGTGATGGACACCCCATTTACCCTGATGTGATTATTATGCATTGTATGTCTGTATCAGAATATCAAGTGTACCCTGTAAATACATACACTTACTATGTACCCACAGAAAATCAAAATAAAAAAAGAATGCAGAGATAGAGTGGGTAAAAAAAAGAAGATCCAGTAATATGCTTCAAATATAAAGACACAAATTTTATGCGACAAAGGGATAGGGAATGATCTATCAAGCTTACTATAATCATAGGAAAGCTGGAGTGGCTGTATTAATATCATACAAAGTAGAGTTGGGAACAAAGAATATTATCTCAAATAAATAGAGATGTTTCACAATGACAAAGAGATTAATTCATCAAGAAGATAGTACAGTCCTAAATATATATGCTTTCAATAACAGAACTTTAAAATATATAAAACAAATTCTGACAGAATAGAAAGAAGAAATAGATGAATTTGCAATTATAGTTGGAGACTTCAACATTACTCTTTCAGTATTTGATATAACAAGTAGACAGAATGTAGACATATATAGAAAAATCAAACAATATTTTCAACCAATGTGTCCTAATTGATGTTTATAAAACACTCCATCCAACAACAGCAAAATACACATTTTTTTCAAGAGTACAGAGACTATTCTTTAAGATAGGCCATGTGGTGGGCCACAAAATAAATCCCAATAAAGTTAAGTGGATTGAATTATAGTTATATGCCAGGCATGGTGGCCCATACCTGTAATCCCAGCACTTTGGGAGGCCAAGGCGGGCGGATAACCTGAGGTCAGGAGTTCAAGACCAGCCTGACCAACATGGAGAAACTCCATCTCTACTAAAAATACAAAATTAGCCAGGCATGGTAATCCCAGCTACTCGAGAGGCTGAGGCAGGAGAATCACTTGAACCTGGGAGGCGGAGGTTGCGGTGAGCCGAGATCATGCCATTGCACTCCAGCCTGAGAAACAAGAGCAAAACTCTGTCTCAAAAAATATATATACATACATATATATAGTTATATTCTCTCACTACAGTGAAATTATTTAGAAATCAATAATAGAAGCATTGTAAACTCCATAGAAAATGCTAAATATTTGCACAAATCTCAAGGGCATTATGTTGAATGAAAGAAACCAGGCTCTAAAAGTTACATACTATTGTGTTTCCATTGATTTGACAATTATGTTCAAGTTACAGTCATAGAGAACAGGTCAGTGTTTATCAGGGCGAAGAGGTGGTTAATAGATATCACTACAAAGGGATAGGTTAGGTATTGATATTCTGACTGTGGTGTTCCCTACACAAATATATACATGTGTTAATACTCATAGAATTGTATACCAACAGTAAAGTCATTTTTACTGCATGTTAATTTTAAAACATCTAGTGTGGGGTTAGCCTTTATGTGCATCCGGCTTCAGGATTCAAATGATGCCCACTGTTTGGATTTTTACTGTTTCTTTTATGTGTCTTCTACAGTTCGGGCTACATTCTTTAGGTTCCTATGGTATTCCTTGGCAACTTCAGGCTCACATTATCACAAGGCATCTGCCTTGCTCTATGTCCAGCATCTACTACAGTGCCCAGCACATGACAAATGCTCAAACATTACTTAGTGAACAATTGTCCTTAAATTTGACACAGAGCTTGGTGGAGTCAGGCATGGAGCAACATATTATTGCATTATTGCACATATTACTGATGATAATATGAAAGTGAGAGTGGTTATTTCTACCCAATTTAGCACTTCTCATGTGGTACTGTTTGTTTCTTTACTCATTTTTCTTGATGTCCCTGTGAAATGGCTCCATTGTCTAGGGTATATACCCTGATTCTTTGTCACAGTCTATTATCTGGGGTATATACTCTGGTTCTTTGTCATAGCTGAGAAAGAATTCACAACACGGACACACACGAGGAGTGGGTTTAGGAACGGAAAGTTTAATAGACAAAGGAGAAGAGAGAAAAAAGGCTTCCTCATGCTGAGAAAGCCGGTTGCCCAAAAGGGTCTTCGGTTTGGGGCAGAATGCAATCTGTTTTGTACAGAGGCTTGAGGAGGTGGTGATTGATTTACACAGGGCTCAGGGGATGGGTTTGAGCAGGTGTGTCATTTACATAGAAAGCGAAAAGACTGGCCCTCCCACCCTAGCCTTTTATTATGCAAATACAGCCTCCATCTGGTGGTAGCCATGATACTTGTACACATGATTGTACCTGAAAGCTGCTATGATGCCAGCAAACTTGGTGACAAGGAAAAGAGGGTGAGAGACACCATATTGAATGTACCTGGCTTTCAGGTACAGCTGCCTACATTTACATATAAAAGCTTCTAGTTTGCATATCTGTGCCTGACTTCTCAGGCTGCTTTCTGTTAGAGAAGAAATGGTTTGGGGCCGCTTTTTATTAAAGGAAAATTGGAAAATTCCACTGAGAACTTTCACCCTTTCTAGCTCCCTAAAAATTATTTCTTAATAACTCCTGTATGACCTGGTAAGTTGTAACTGAATGGAGGATAGTGAATGAACAATTGCAGGGTTTCTAGATGATGTTATTTTTCTCCTGAGAGGATTGATCCTATCCTTCGGCAGGCAGCTAAAGTCAGGCAGATCAGCTCATTCCAGTCAGGGCTGAGCTCACGTGAGGCTAGGCTGTAGTCTTACAATAGCTGTACTCTCTCTAGTTTGCACGTTTTCCTAGGGTAATGTCATTTAAGAGTATCAGCCGAGAGCTTGTAGTGTTTACTGACTTCTTCCTTCTTGGCAGATGATTGTTAGATATAGTGAACTCCAAGTTTCTCTTCAAAGAATCAGTATGTCAGTATGTTCAGTTGTCTTATTCTTTAATTCTCTACTTTAAAGTTTAATTTCCTTTTAGTTCCAGTAAACAACCTTCTCCACCAGTTCTAATCAGTAGTTCACATCTGTTCCCTCGGTCCTGGGCTCTGTCCTGACTCATCCCAGTCACCTGCTTCAGTCACCTGTTTTGGTCACCTTCTTTGACCTAGGTCACCCCGGGCTACCTGCTCTGACCCATCCTTAACCATCCTTCCCACCAAACCACCCACTCTGCCACTCCAGCTCGGACCCCTGCTCTCTTTAAAATAGCCAATCGAGATTAGTCTAGCTTGTGTGGTCTAACCCTAGCCAATAGGGGAACAACAGCAGTAGGGGCAACCCTCGTCGGGCATAAGTACCCTCTTCCCCCTTTGTCCAAACGTGCAGTCACCATTGCTCCATCCATGAGCTGTACCCTTCTATAGAAGTACACTGCCTTGCTGAGAGGATTTATCTTCAAGTACTATTTCTTTGAGGCATCGAAATTTTACGTGTAACTTGCTCAACTCCAATTTCTTGGTACAGAAAACTCTGCTGTGCTATTCAGTCATTTCTGCTTGGTTTTATAGCCTCTAATCCCATGCAAGTAAATGCAGCTGAAAACAGGTATCATGAACTGAGTGCACTTCTGCATCTCTTATTTCCAAGATATTGGCTCTTCAATTCCTGGAAGCTCAAACTCCAGTTTTTGTGTTCTCCATCCCATCAAACTGCTGAAAACTGCTGGTTTCTCTAGCATCTTCTTTATGCCTGACTTCTCACCCCAAACCAAGAATTTGTAAATGCTGAAGAGGAAAGCAGAATGCAAAATATTGGATTCAACTCAGTGAGCGGCTTTTTCCTCCAAGACATCAGTACATAAAGTATTGACTGCTGTTTCAGCTTTCTGATGCCTTCAAATAGATATGCCAAAAAATTTTAGGGAGCTGTACTAGCTGTTCTGCAAATGAGTATTAATCTGCTGCAAAGGACTTTATCATAGCTGAAAAGGAAGTCTCTTTTTATGCTTTTTTTTTTCTTTTTTGCTGCCCAGGCTACAGTGCAGTAGCATGATCATGGCTCATTGTAACTTCAAACTCCTGGGCTCAAGCAATCCTCCCACCTCAGCCTCCCAAGTAGATATGATTGCAGGTGTGTGCCATGATTCTTGGCGAATTAAAAAATAATAATAATAGATACCAGGTCTCTCTACGTAGCCCAGGCCGGTATCAAACTCCTGGCTTCAGGAAAGCTTCCCACCTCGGCACCCCAAAGTGCTGAGATTACAGGTGTGGGCCACTGCACCCAGCCTCTTTTTGTGTTTTTAATGTCTGTGTAATCTGTACTACTGTCCAATTCTCTGTTCTTGATATTTGTTATTTATTTTTTCTTTATTACTCTCACCAAATGTGTACCAATTTTGTACGTCTTTTCAAAGAACCAACTTTTGGTTTTGTGGATGTTTTTCATGATATATATTATTGACACAGCTCCAATGAGTGGAGGAACACCAGTTCTCTTGTCTCATGTCGAATTGGATAAAACGACATAGACACTCGTGGAATGGTTTTAAGGAGTGGAGAGTTTAATAGGTAAGAAAGAAGAAGAGAGAAGGGAGAAGCACTCCTCTACAGAGACAGAAGCAGGGGCCTCCAAAGCCCAAGACAGGAAACCCCAAGTGCTGGCAAAATGCTGCTGCTTATATGAGGAGGCTGGAGGAGGTGGTACCTGATTTGTATAGGGCTCAGGGGATTGGTTGACCAGGCATGTCACTCATGTAGCCTGTAGTGGGGGGGGATTGGTTCTCCCACCCTAGGCTTTTAATATGCAAATTCAGGGCACCGGGATGCTCTATACACTTGGGGATATGTGGGGGCGGCCATGTTACCAGGCACATGCAAGGGCAAGAGGGCAAAGGTGGGAATTGCCATGTTTGGGTGGATCCAGTTCTAATGGCTGGCATTTGCATATCAAAGTCTGCCGGCCTGGTTCCAAGAGCCGGGGTCTTTCAGTTTCTGGAGCTGCTTTAAAGAGACAAAAACTTTCCGAGGACCCTTTTTCCTCTCTATCTGCCTAAAATAATTTCTTAATAACTCCTATAACATTATTACAGGTTTCCTAAAATGCCAAGATGAAATTAGACATGCAAGAGATTTATTAGTGGAAAACAGCTGTGAGGGGGAAATGAGGAGGCTGGGAGGTAAGGTTGGGAGAGCTATCAGGGCTACAATGCAGGTCTGACTTTTTGTGAAACAGGCTAAAGAAAAGGTTTAGACTGCTAAGAAAGTCAAAGAAAGTTCAACAGGCCAATGAGGAGTCACCCTGCCAGACGTGATCCACAGTCCCCCCTGAAATTGAGGGACTGTGTTAAGGAAAACCGAGTCCACAAGGGTTGTGGTTTCAAAGGCAGGAATTTTCCAGCGCCATGCCTTCACCTCCCCATCCAGAAGGTAAAGTTCTTTGTCTGACTTTCCTGCCCATGGTCAGGTAGAAATTCCAGGTGAGCCTCTTTGTTCAAAAAGCCCTCAAAAACCTCTGGGAGGAAGGGCCTCTGTTGCGGACGTAGCAGCCAATCCAGTATCAGAGTTGAAGATCAGTCACTCCAGAGGAAGTTTAAAGACCTCCTCTCATTGGACAAGAACATGAATGCGGCGGGGAATAACTCCGGGGTTAAAATCTCCCTGCCCCTTACCCTTGCGGATTCCTCCCTTGGATCACGTCCCACAGCGTGAGAGCTCTCTCTCTCCTTTTCTCTCTCTCTCTCTGCCTAATAAATCACTCTCTGCTAAACTCTTTGGGTCCATGGTATTTATTCCAACAGTAAGCTCACTGGCCTCTGGGACCCCTTCCCCGTTCCTGGGGTAAGAGAGGCCAAGTACCTGGGCACATGGGGAAAACATCAGATCCGGGAAAACGTGGGATCCAGGAAAACATCGGTTCCAGGAAACTAAAGCATCTTCAGGACGCCTCTGCTCCCTCCCCTCTTATAAAATGACCTATCATAGCATTTCTGCCACTCCCAGTCATTGGCTGGCTGCACCACCATAAGAAGCAGAGACTCGGTGTGTATGCAGAGAAGAAATGCAAGGAGCACAGCAGCTGAAGCCAACAGTCTTCACCCTGCAGTTTGAAGATCTGTCAGTGGATATGCTCAAGGTTTCCTCTGTAATTTTGAGTCACAGGATAGTGCTTATACCAATGGAAACAAGATCCAAAAGGAATGCCTGGTTCAAAAAGTGGGAGGCTTTCTGCAAGTGAAAGATGAAAAGGAAAAACTTTAAAAAGTTTATTTTAGGCTCTTGATGCTCATTGTTATGATGCATCCTTGCAAATTTGTCCCAAGAAAACTTTATTAAAATTCACATACTTATTTTTTCTTTAAACTTATATGTATTTTTCTTTTTTTAAATATATATTTTATTGCACTTTAGGTTCTGGGGTACATGTGCAAAACATGCAGGATTGTTGCATAGGTACATACATGGCAATGTGGTTTGCTGCCTCCATTCCCCCCCCCAACCCCCATCACCTATATCTGGCATTTCTCCCTGTGTTATCCCCTCCCCAACCTCCCTACCCCTAAAATTCATATACTTAATCAGATCAACCACAGGAAGAAAAAAGAAAATAAATATTAATCTTAAAGTGACATTTACAGGAGTATAAGACCTAATTTTTACCAGGGGCAAACTCCATACAGTATTTATATTAGATAATATATTTGTATCAAGCTTAATTCACTTAATTCATTATTAAAATTATTTACCAGAATTCAGTTCTTCCTGTTACACATTTCTAGGCTGGCACTTGCAAGTGTGTTTTTATCATAAAATTATTTTTCCTTAAGCAATAATTAAGCATTAATAATTGTTTTAATTAACAATTGTTTAATACAAGTTTAAGAGTGCTTAATAAACATGAGATTGAGGCCAGACACAGTGGCTCGTATCTGTAATCCCCACACTTTGAGAGGCCAAAACAGGAGGATGTCTTGAGCCCAGGAGTTCAAGACCAGCCTGGGCAATATAGTAAGATCTGATCTCTACAAAATTTTTTAAAAATTAGGTGTGGGCTGGGTGCAGTGGCTCACGCCTGTAATCCTAGCACTTTGGGAGGCCGAGGTGGATGGATCACCTGAGGTCAGGAGTTCAAGACCAGCCTGGCCATCATGGTGAAACCCCATCTTTAAAAAAAAAAAAAAAAAAAAAAATTAGGTGTGATGGTGCATGCCTGTAGTCCCAGCTACTCAGGAGGTTGAGGTAGGAAGATCACTTGGACCAAAGAGATTGAGGCCGCAGTGAGCCTTGTTCATGCCACTGTCCTCTAGCCTGGATGACAGAATAAGACCTTGACTCAAAGAGACAGAGAGAGAGAATTTTATAAAGAAAACATCACTTTTTTTTTTTTAAGAGTCAGAATCTCTGCTCTGTCACTCAGCTGGAATGCAGTGGTGCAATCATAACTCACTGTGTCCTCAAACTCTTGGGCCCAAGTGATCTTCCTGCTTCAGCCTCCCAAGTAGCTCAGGCTACAGGTTCATGCCACATGCCTGGCTAATTGTTGTTGTTGTTTCATTTTTTTAAGCAATGGAGTCTCCTTACATTGCCCAGCCTTGTCTTGAACTCTTGGCCTCTAGCGATCCTCCCAGCTGAGTTTCCCAAGTCACTGGGATTATACTTGTGAGTCACTAGCCCAGCTCACATCACTCTTATAAACGATAAAACAGTATTCAGCAGAACAAAATTTAAAAATGTGGAGAGAAACAGCAATGTTTCCAAATAGTCAAAGTAGCTACATGTTAATTTCAGTGAAATAAGCAACCAAACAAGAAGAGGGCATGGAAACCCATAGAATTTTGGGTTTCCTCCAAGTTGATTGTGGAAGTGACAACGTTCTACACACATTTTCAGAAGTTTATAAATTATAAGACTTGCAATTTCATAAAATTATTAGTGAATGTTGTGTCTAGGAGAAAATAGATCCCTGATCATTGTATTATATTTCCACAGGGCCCCTAATGTCACAGACATTAGTCACTAAACAAAACATTTGTCTATGGCAGAATGAGTAGATTCCAATTTAGGGCCAGGCACAGTAGCTCATGCCTATAATTTTAGCATTTTGGGAGGTGGAGGCAAGCATGTCGCTTGAGCCCAGTCGGGAGTTTGAGACTAGCCTGGGCAACATGGCAAAACCCCATCTCTACAAAAAAGACAAAAAAAAAAAAAAAATAGCTGAGCATGGTGGCACATCCCTATGTTTCCAACTACCTGAGAGGCTGATGTAGGAGGATCACCTGAGCCTGGAAAGGCTGAGGCTGCAGTGAGCTGTGATCCCACCACTGCATTCCAGGGACACCCAGTCCGGATTAAAAAAAAAAAAATTCCAACTTAGTATTCTGTAACCCCAAGACCATAATCCACTCTTACTATGCAAGCTTTACATAAAACTCTAACTTCCATACAGAGTTTGTGTGAGAATTCTTGGGTTTCAACTTGGCACATCATCTATGTACTTTCTAATGTGTGAAATTAATCCAGACACAAAAAGTTATTCAAATGATTGTATTTACAAAAATGGCACAAAGTGAATTAGTCTATGTACATGCATATATATATATATATATATATATATATTTGAACTCCATAAAACATTATTATTATTGTCCTATGCAATTAATATTAACTTACATTTGCCCTCATATTTACCCTTTAAGTTTCTATTCATTCTTTCATCTCTGAGTTTCCATCTGGGATTATTTTCTTTCTTCCAAACTTATTCAACAATTTTCTATTGTTGTTTGGATATTTGTTTGTGTATTGTCATGTATACATATATAAACATATATTTTATTATATTAATTATAATAATATATTATTATTGTTCATATGGTTAATGTTCACTTTTTTTTTTTTCTTGAGACAGGGTCTCACCCTGTCACCCAGTTGGAGCACAGTGGCACAACCACAGCTCACTGAAACCTGACCTCCCAGCTCGAGCGATCCTCCTACCTCAGTCTTCTGAGTAGCTGGGACTAGAGGTACACGACCACCCCTGGCTAATTTTTGTATTTTTTTGTAGAGACAGTGTCTCACCATGTTGCCCAGGTTGGTCTCAAATTCTGCCCACCTCATCCTCCCAAAGTGCTGGGAATACAGGCATGAGCCACCATGCCCAGTCCAATGTTCACTTTAAGTTTGCTCATGTCTTTGTCTTTTTTGTTGGGCTTCTTGCATTTCTAGGTTTCCATGTGAGTAAATTATTTTCCTGCTGGAAGGACACTCTTTCATATTTCCTTTATTGTCTGTTTGCTGATGGCAAATTCTTCTAGAGCATTTGTTTCTAAAAATAGCTTTGTTTTATCTTTATTTGGAGGAGCATTTTTGCTGAGTATAGAAATCTGGATTGGCAGGGGTTGGTCTGTTTGTCAAACTCTGTAATTGCATCTGATCTAATTTCCAGTTATCAAAGAAACTACACTTTTGGTTCTTCCAGGAAAATAAAATGTAGACACCATTAATATTTCATTATATTTGAGTGAACATAAACTCTATATTTCCTAAACTTGGGAATGAAATATATAACTATGGAACCTCATTCAGAAAAAAAAACACACTCCTTGTGCACCCTTCTAGTATATACGGATCAGAATAAATAAAGTGAATACCAATATTTGGAAGTTTAAACGAGCAAGAAGTCACAAAATGCAGTCAGGAAAGTGGGTTAAACTGGCAAGATGTAGTGCTCAAAGCAAAACCCTGGATGTTTGTTGCAATTCTCCAAGTTTTAAGGATGGTTCTTTTTGTCTCCTTACTCTCTTAAACTCATTCATTTATTTATTCCCTCTTTCAACAAGTTTTTTTTTTTTTTAAAGCTCTGGTTAGTGTTAGATACTGTAAATCCTGATTAATCAGACATAGACTCAGCGTGCAAGGAGCTTCCAAACAGAGACGTTAACAGGTATACAAACACCAGTAACAGATTGAGACAGCCATAACAGATGCTTAGACAAAGATTATTCCCCGTTAAGAGGAGTGAATAATTATTTGTGGGGAATAAAGAGACTAAGGGAGAAAAGAATCAGAAAAAAAAGTCTCCAAGAGGCAGCATGTAAGCGGTACCTTTAAGAAAAGAAATGGTCGTGCCAAGATAATTACAAGTGATAGGTGACAAAGTTTTCCGGGAAACATTCATTGTCCAAGAAAGAATAGGCAAGAACTGTAGTCAAGCAGAATTACATATGCAAAAGAGCAGTGAGAAGTAAGAGAAAATGCCAAATTGCAGACAGCCTTAAACGCTGGGCTAAGAAGTCTGGTTTGAGACAAACGTCCAGCTAAAGCGCATCTGAAGGTTTTATTCCAGAGAGGGGAGGGAGAAGGGCATGTTATCTATTAGGCTGGTGCAAAAGTAATTGTGGCTTTGCTATTAGTCTCAGTGGCAAAAACCACAATTAGTTTTGCACCAATTTATTTTATTTATCTATTTATTTTTGAGACGAAGTCTTGCTCTATTGCCCCGGCTGGAGTGCAGTGGCGCGATCTCGGCTCACTGCATCCTCCGCCTCCCCGGCTCAAGCGATTCTCATGCTTCAGCCTCCCGAGTAGCCGGGACTGCAGGCATGCGACACCACGCCCGGCTAATTTTTTTTTTTTTTTTCGTAGAGACGGGGTTTCACCGTGGTGGCCAGGCTGGTCTCGAACTCCTGAGCTTAGGCCATCCGCCCACCTCCGCCTCCGAAAGTGCTGGGATTACTGGCATGAGCCACCGCGCCCGGCCTACCATCCTACGAGGTAGGCATCAGGATCCCTACACAGTGAAGGCGCCTCCACTCCGTATCTGTCTACAGCCGTGCCTGTTGCCTTCTGCGGGCTGTGCTATGGACAGCACTTGGGATGTCAGATTGACCCCTAATGAGGTAGAGCCGTATATACTGCTGCGGGGCTCAGTAACTGGTAGACCGTCCCACAGCTAGAAAGCACCTGGACCTTGGCTGGAATTGGCGGAAAGTCCAGGCAGCGGAGAGGAGCGGTCCCTGGGACTGCGCGCGCTCTTGGCACCAGGGTCAGGACTCCAAGCTCCAGGAAGCTCGCGCGCGCCGCCAGGTTGCACCGAGTTGGCCTCCCGAGTCCCGCCAGCTGACGGAGTGGGGCCCTGTCAGCTGGGGGGGCGGGGCCGTTGCCCGCTGGGGGGCGGGGCCTTGCCAGCTAGGCGGGCGGGGCCTTGCCAGCTAGGCGGGCGGGACCTTGCCGCTGGTAGGGTGGGGCGGGCTGTGGGCGGTGGGCCTGGGGCCGGGTCTGGACTCGCCGAGACCAAGAGCCGCGAGCTGGGCAGTCCTGGGCATCCGGGCTGCAGGCCGCGCCCAGGCTGCGCCGCCCTCCTGCCTCTCGCGCCGCCGAGCCGCCAGTGCGACCTCTCCCCTCCAGCATGCTGCAGCTGGGCAGCCAGGCGCTCCGGCGCTTCTCCACCGGCCGGGTGAGTCCGGCCCGGGCGAGCGTCCCGGCTGTCACCCTGTCCTGGTTTCCAGACTCCGGGGTGGGAGGGCCGGGACGGTGGGGCTGGGAATGGGCAGCGATGCTTAGACTTTGCTAAAAGCCAAGACAGCGTTTAAAACAAACGAACACACAAAAACCGAAAGACCTCAGAGAAGGGCCCCGGGAGGATCCCGGATGGGAATTGGCACGAAAGCCATTGTCTTCTGTCGGGAAGGAGCTGAGGATGTAGTTTTTGGATGTCAGGTCTGGCTGGGATGGCAAGGTGGGAACAGTCACCTGGTAAGGAGGACAGAGTCTGCTTTCTTTCCTTTGTCACTTCAGTTGTGAGATCACTCACTGGTCAAGAGCTGGATCCATATAGAACCGAGCCCTTTTCCTGGAGGAGGGGAGTACCAAATCAGTTGGGTCCTCGCTGGCGGCCTGGGAGATGTAAGCGCTCGGGACTGGCACGCAGAGCCGGTTCAGATAATCGCACTCAAAGCTGATGGCTGCAAACTCGGTATTCCTGAGCTGAGCTGCAGATGGCAAAATTTCTGGAATTGCCAGGCGCTGCAGAGGCAGCCACGCCGGAACACTATTCTACTGTAGCACAAGAACCGAGCTCTGGCCCAGCCCCGCGCCTTGGAATTGCATCAGCTCCTCCAGAAATGGAACCGAGAGCGGACACGTTGCATTGTGGTGCTGCCTTCAGCACCCAGGGGGCCTCGGGACTGTTAAGGGAAGACAGAGAGGGAGAAAAAAAAAACTGTCTTATGTACCTTATCTTTTATAAGAAGTACATACAAGAATTTGCTTATCGATTCTTTTTCTGGTCATGCCAAAGATATATGTACATATCCAGATGTAAAAATCTTAGAGGCAGAAAGAAGTCTTGAACAGCACCAAAAACTGGCCCAAACTTGTATCAAAGGAAAAGCTTTCTGTATCCCAGACAACCCAAATAATGAGAATTCTTTTTGCTCTTTGCAACAAGTTCCAGTTACTTTGAGGTATATTCACCTTTTATAAAATGAGGAGTGGGGGGTGGGGAAGACCTGCTCTTCCAGGACTTTTGCCAGCTCTCCCCACCACGTGGCACAGAGGATCCCAGCTGGATAGCACAGAGAGCAAGGGGCTGTGCCTAGTGCCTGGGCCTGTTTTCTTGGCCTCCTCTGTTAACACCTTTCATTGACTTGTCTTTTTTGGAGACTGGAAGGAAGTCTTGAAGAATGAAAAGATGTTGATAGTGGGGTTTGCATAAGATTTCAGTAATAAGCCAGGCACGGTGGCTCATGCCTGTAATCCCAGCACTTTGGGAGGCTGAGGAGGGTGGATCACGAGGTCAGGAGTTCAAGACCAGCCTGGCCAATATGGTAAAACCCCTGTCTCTACTAAAACTACAAAAACTAGCTTGGCGTGGTGGTGGGTGCTTGTTACTTGGGAGGCTGAGGCAGGAGAATCGCTTGAACTTGGGCGGCAGAGGTTACAGTGAGCCAAGATCATGCCACTGCACTCCAGCCTAGATGACAGAGTGAGACTCCATCTGATTTCAGTAATAAAAGGTAAACATCCCAGGTGGCAAATGGCATAAACAAAACCATGGATGTGGGGAAGCACTGGCATGGTGAGGGTCTGACTGTACCCAGGGATGCATGTGGAAAAGCAGTGACACACATAGCTGGGAAGAAGACAGTTTCCTCAATGGTCAGAAGGAAGATACTGAGTGATGAATGAAGAATGTGGGATGTTTTATCCTGTAGAAAATGTTCTGGACTGTGTTTTACAAGAATTATTAAAAATCAAACAGATACATGGCTAGTGGGAATATAAAATGGTATAGCCACTTTGGAAAACTATTTGACAGTTATATATATAAATATATACCTACCCTATGACCCAGGAGTCACATTCCTAGGTATTCACCCAAGAGAAATGAAACCTTACTCGTTCACGTAAAAACCTGTTGATTGATGTTTATAGAGGCTTTATTCATAATTGCCAAAAACTGGAAATAAATTGTCCTCAGCTGGTGACAGGATAACAAGCTGTGGTATATCCATTCATACAATGGAATTCTACTCAGCGGGGGGGGAAAAGGAATTAACTATTGATGCATACAACATGGATGAAACTCAAATATGTATGTTAGGTATAAGAATCAGACTCAAAATGCTACATACTTTATGATTCCATTTATCTGACATTTTGGAAATCGTAAAACTATAGGGACAGAAAAATGATCAGTGATGTCTGGAGCTGGAGTTAGGAGGAAGGATTGATTATGAATAGGCATAAAGGAACTTGGGTGGTAATGGAACTGTTCTACATCTTGATTGTGGTAGTGGCTACGTGACTGTGTGTTTGCCAAAACTCACAGCACGGTACACTGAAAAGGGTGCATTTTACTGTATGCAAATTCACTCTTTTTAAAAATTTTTTTATTGTTTTGAGACAGAGTCTCACTCTGTCACCAAGGCTGGAGTGCAGTAGCACAATCTCGGCTCACTGCTATCTCTGATTCCTGGGTTCAAGCAATTCTTGTGCCTCAGCCTCCCTAATAGCTTGGGATTACAGACATGCACCACCATGCCTGCCTAATTTTTGTATTTTTTAGTACGGACGGGGTTTCGCCATGTTGGCCAGACTGGTGTCAAGTGATTCTCCCGCCTTAGCCTCCCAAAGTGCTGGAATTATAAGCATGAGCCACTGCACCTGTCCTAATTATCACTTTATCTTTAAAAGCTGAAAAATCAAACAATGCCTTTAAGTATATATTAAAGCAGAAGGAAGGATGAATTAAAAGAAATCTTTCAGAACCTAGCAAAATCCAAGGGGAAAATTAGTTTATAACACTTCCTGAGAGAATTCATTTTTCTATCCTCTGTCTTAAATAAAGGGACTTAGAAACACTTAATGATTTCAGCTTAGTCATATGGCTGGATCTTTTAACTAAAACAATGGTTTGCTTTAAAACCCTTTGTCAATTAGGTATTATTGCCCACCTCTGCTATTCTGCCTGGCTCCCTGCTTCTTCTCGCCATGGTAGGAGTTATTTAGCCCTCCTATTCATTTGACATCCTGTTGTTTAGCTTTCTCTGCCAGTGTCTGGGTCAAGTCTGTCTGGTAGCTCTGGGTTTATGACCTGGCTCTAGGTAACTTGAGCTTACCTTATGATCCAGCCCAAGAGGTAGGACTCTTTCTTGCTCTTTGGAATGAAGCCTGCTTTATTTCTCAGTTCTGGGGAACCGGGTTTTTAATTTGTTTCCTTGTTTCCTGAATTCTGCTCTGATGTCTTGTCTGTTCACAGGATCTCCAAATTCATCTTCAAACCATATTTAATTGTCTATTATACACTGAGCACTCTAAATCCTGAGGATATAATAATATTAATAGATAGCATTGATAAATGCTTTACCTATACAGTTGTCCCTTGTATTCATAGAGGACTGGTTTCAGAACCTCCCGTGGATATCAAAATCTGAAGATGCTCAAGTCCCTTATATAAAACGGGGTAATATTTGTATATAGCCTATGCGTATCCTCCTGTATACTTTAAATCATCTCGAGATAATCTATAATAATGAATACAAAGTAGATACTATGTAAATAATTATCCCACTGTATTGTTCATGGAATAATGACAAGAAAAATTATACATGTCTGGTACAGATGCAATTTTTTTCTGAATGTTTTTGATTCATAGTTGGTTGAATCCATGCATATGGAACCCACAAATACAGAGGGTGACTGTGTACTCCTTTATCCTGATATCTCAGTGAAGTAGGTACTATAGGTTGAGCATCCCAAATCTGAAATCTGAAATGCTTTAAAATCTGAATATTTTTGAGCACTGACGTGACACTCAAAGGTAATGATCATTACAGCATTTTGGATTTCAGATGCTCAGATTTGGGATGCCCATCTGGGAAGTATAATGCAAACATTTCAAAATCTGAAAATATCCAAAATCCAAAACACTTCTGTACCAAGCAATTTGGATAAAGGATTCCCAACCTAGATTATTATGACCATTTTACTGATAAGAAAACTGAGACCCAGAGAAGTGAAGTAACTTTTTCAGACTCTCATAACCAAAAAGATAAAACAATAAAGAAAGAAATAGTCCTGTTCCAAAGAGTTCAGAGATTAGTGGGACAGACTATTAAATCTGTGTTTTTTAGAAAAAGAATAATAATACATAATACCCTAACTAAAGTGATATACCAAAAAGGAAATACAAATGAACAATAAAATATGAAAATACACTCAACCAAACTAGTAATCAGACAAAAGCAATTTAGAACATGACACCATTTTTCACTCACTAGGGTGGCAAAAATCATAAATTTGATGATATTGTGTGTTTAGCAGGGGTGAGAAAACAGTTCCTCCCATGCTCTAGAAGTCAGTTTGATGCTATTTAAATTAAATTTATGTTTAAAAATGATCCTGCAGTTTTACTTGTAGCTATCTGAGAAAAATACTTCCACATGGGCACAGGAAGCATGTACCATGATATTCATTGCCGTGGTATTTGTAATAATGACACATTGAAAGCCAAAATGTTTCTTAATAGGGACATGAACAAATAAACGGAGATATAGCTGCACTAAGGAGTACGGTGCAACAATTTCAAAGAATGAATTATCCGTACCAACAGGGAACGCTGTGGAACATTACACATAACATTATTTCATTTGAATTGTTTTTGGAAACACAAAATAATAATACTTTTTGTAGATATTTCCATGCAGTTTCCTCTGGGGAGTGAGGAGGGGGACACGGACTGGGAGTGATGGTCAAAAGGGACTGTAGTCTTATCTGTGATCTTTTTTTTTCATAAGAAGATTATGTGTATATGTAATATGTATGATTAAAAATTAATTTTATACAATTTTATACAATTAAAATGTAGTAAATGCTGCACACTGAAATCCTGCCTCTCTCGTACTGGAGTCCATTTCTGGACTTGAGCTCTTTGGACTGTCTCTCCCTTTACTCAAAATCTGTGAAATGTTCTGTGGTCACACCAGCCTTGCCCCAGGAGCCTTCTCCAGCCTCTGAAGTCCTGGGCATCCCCCCTCTGGCATCACCTGCTGATAGGCCCCTGTACTGATATTCCTTTTTTAAAAATCTTTTATCCTTTTTTATGATGAAATAACAAAAGTTGGCCAGACATCCAAGAAAGCCCTCACTAATATCTTCTTTATATAATGAGGCAATAGGAAAATCAAGTTGCACAAATTTGCCATTTATGGTGGTATCCTGAATCTTGGTTGAATCTTGCAGATCTACCTCCAGGTAAAGTGTAACTTGTTCCTTCTATTAGTGTGAGAGTTTGTTATAATCGGTTGCAAGAGCTTTTGCATTATTCTAAACTGTATCCTGTGAATATGCTAAAGGTGGATTGCTAGGTCAGCTTTCATTTTCACCCTCTGCTCCATTTTCAACACAAGAGGCATGCCTACCTGGAGCTAGTTCATGCCTCCAGAGTTGCCGCAGCAGTGTGTTAGCATAGAAATTAGACTCTCCTGCTTTCAATTAACTCTCCTGCTTAAAGTCGCTCAGTGAATCTCATTGTCTTCACAATAGGTCCAAGTTATTTGCCACAGAGCCCTTCATAAGGTCTCTCTCTAGGGTGTCACTTGTCACCACTCCCTGACTGCCCGTATTGGACACGCTGTGCACATGCATTTGTTACCTCTTTGTAAATATGCTCCCTCTGCCTGGAACTTCCCAAGGACCTCCTCCAATCCTCTCCCTTTCTCTGCCAACTCCCAAGATGGATTCTCTGAGATTCAGCTAAGGAGTTCCCTTCTGGATAAGTCTTCTCCTTTCTTAACCAAACTGTGCTCTCCTATTCTAGCACGGTGTTACTATGTCTTAACTTGCGTGCCCTCCCTACTAGTTGGTGGATTCCTGAGGACAGGGACCACTTCTTTGGAGCTTTATGTAGGGGGTCACAACGAGGCCAAACAGGTAAAGCAAATGAGGGATTTGAGCTGGATAGAGGGCAAGACCATGTCTAGGGTAAAGGGGCCATTACTGCTCAGCGCTAGCTAACTGTTGCTATATGGGACCATAGACCAGAGTTAACAAACCTCCTGAGTTTTTTTTGTTTTTTGTTTTTTGAGACAGTCTTGCTCTGTCACCCAGGCTAGAGTGCAGTGGCGCGATCTCAGCTCACAGCAACCTCCGCCTCCCAGGCTCAAGCGATCTTCCTGCCTCAGCCTCCCAAAGTAGCTGGGACTACAGGTGCATGCCACAACGCCCAGCTAATTTTTCTGTGTGTTTTTAGTAAAGACAGGGTTTCACCATGTTGCCGAGGCTGGTCTTGAACTCCTGACTCAGGTGATCCACCCGCCTTGGCCTCCCAAAGTGCTGGAATTACAGGCATGAGCCACAGCACCTGGCTAAACCGCCTGAGTTTTAAAGAGAAGTTAGAAATTCTGCCTTCTGAGGCGAAACCTCGTAAACATCTTAACACAGTCCTCTTAAAAATGCTTTGCCGGCCAAATAAAACACCCCTGCCAGGCCAGTGATGTGCCACCTCTACCACGCAGTATGCCCAGAGCGTGGCAGAGCCTGAAAACATGCTTGTTGGATGACTCTTGCACAGAGTCAGGCACAGTCTGGGGCACTGTGTGCCAGATGCTCCATAAAGTGTTAGGCATCTCAGGGTCTCAGGCAAATGTACTTTTTTTCATTCTTTTGTGTGAATGTCCTCTGTGTAAAACTGCCAATTCTCACTTGGATAGCTTTGGCCTTATTTTACACCCTGGCCAAATGGTTCTATTAAGGTAGCATCTGCCCAGAGGGCTTCAGATCAGGGGCAGACTTAGCACGGTGCCTTGAAGTTTTCTATGGAAAGCCATGCGGATCTTTTTATAATTCTTGGAGTATAGTCAGGGTTAACTTGCTTATAGTTAACTTGCTTCCTGAAGAATCCAGAGGGTGGATAGCCTGGGAATGCAAAGGCTCTGCTCCCTGCAAAAGTCTCTTCTAATGCAGAATGTTATCTCTAAAGAAACAAGGCCGGACGCAGTGGCTCACGCCTGTAATCCTAGCACTTTGGGGAGGACAAGGTGGGTGGATTGCCTGAGCGCAGGAGTTCAAGACCAGCCTGGGCAACACAGTGAAACCCTGTCTCTACTAAAATACGAAAAAAGTTAGCTGGGTATGGTGGCATGTGCCTGTAATCCCAGTTACTTGGGAGGCTGAGGCAAGAGAACTGCCTGAACCTGGGAGGTGGAGGTTGCAGTGAGCCGAGACCGTGCCACTGCAATCCAGCCTGGGTGACAGAGAGAGACTCTGTCTCAAGAAAAAAAAGAAAAAAGAAACAAGATTGTAGAACTTATCACCCAGATTTGGAAATGACAGTGTGTCATTTTATGCCCTTTCTCACTAATGCAACAGACACCTATAGTGAGAGCCGGTTAAAGAATGGTGCTGTCTCCCACATCGCTACCACCGTGGCCTTTCCTTAAATAGGCTGATGGAACTCTTCCCGATTGACCTGTCAAACTGTTGCTATGTTTTTCTTTTTCTAAAGTTGGAGAGGAACTTTCAGCATAGGAAAGCCTCAGAAACACATCTGCTAAAGTAAGATAGATCCAGGTTAGAATCCTGCTCTGGACTCATTAGCTCTGCCCTCGGGCAGGCTACTTAACTTTTCTGAACCCTTTGTCTTCTCATTTGCAAAATGGTTCACTGGGTTTGGATTAAAGATGTACGATAAGCATTTGATAAATACCTTTTGAATTAATGAAAAGGGCTCAATACAGTGTTTGGCTCATGGTGTATTTTCAATAGGAGATATCTATTATCATTATTTTTATGTACCTAGGTGTTACTTATGGCATAATAATAGTTAATATTTACTGAGCATTTACTATTGCCACGCACTGTGCTAATGCATCACACACTTTATCCCATTGAATCCTTATAACAACCTTACGAGACAGGTACTAATACTATTCTGATTTTAATTGATGATGGAAAATGAGGCCCAGTTCAAGACTGCACAGCTGGTGTTATGAAAAAACAATAGGCACTAGGATAATAAACAGAGTTAGGATCTCAGGGCTGCCTCTTATGAGCTATTTGACTCCTGGTTACTTAACCTCTCTGTGCTTCAATTTCTTTATCCATAAAGTGGGTTAATAATGTCTGTCTCCAGGAGTCATTGTGCAATCAAATGAAGTAATAATGTGAAATACTTGGCCCATACTAAGGTCTCATTAAAATGTTTGCTCTTATTTCCACCCTTTCTTCCTGACCCAAACTCCCCCAAGCAGAATCTTGTTCCTGTGGGCATTTATATCACTCTCCACAGAGCAGAGATTCTCAGACTTCTGTGTACTTATGAGTCATTGAAGAGTTTGTTAAAGTGCAGCTTCCTGGGCTTAAGATTGTGACTCAATACATCTGAAGTAGGACCCAGAAATCCACATTTTAAACATATTCTCTCAGTTACTTCTGCCAACACAGGCAGGCAGTCCTCAGATCACACCTAGAGAAATAAGACTGAAGTAAAATAGCCTATAATCCCAGCACTTTGGGAGGCCAAGGCAGGTGGATCACCTGAGGTCAGGAGTTCGAGACCAGCCTGGCCAACATAGTGAAACTCCATCGCTACTAAAAATACAAAAATTAGCTGGGCCTGGTGATGCATGCCTGTAATCCCAGCTACTTGAGAGGTTGAGGCGCAAGATTCTCTTGAACCTGGGAGGCGGAGGCTGCAGTGAGCCAAGATCACGCCATTGCTCTCCAGCCTGGGTGACCATAGAGTGAAACCCTGTCTCTAAATAAATAACTAAATAGAGTAAAACATCTCAGTAGTTTTCTGGAATCTTGCTAACTTATTATAAACATAGTCATAGTCATAAAATCTGAAAACTTCTCAGAGTTAGAAACTCACCTTTATAGCTTTAGCATAAAGCTCAGGAAAGTGTTTCAATGAATGTGGTGTTTCTAAAGAGCTGACATGGTTTCTTTTGTTTTCTTTCTTTCTTCTTTTTTTGAGATGGAATTTCGTTCTTGTTGCCCAGGCTGGAGTGCAATGGTGCGATCTCAGCTCACCAAAATCTCTGCCTCCCGGATTCAAGCGAATCTCCTACCTCAGCCTACCAAGTAGCTGGGATTACAGGCACCTGCCACCACGCCTGGCTAATTTTTTGTATTTTTAGTAGAGACAAGGGTTCTCCAGGTTGTTCAGACTGGTCTTGAACTCCTGACCTCAGGTGACTCCCCCCGCCACCTTGGCTTCCCAAAGTGCTGGGATTACAGGTGTGAGCCACCATGCCCGTGCCCGACAGACATGGTTCCTTTAAGTGCTGTTTTTCTCAGAGAGGATTGAATCCGGAATTGAACTCCAAATAACCAGACGACAGCTGAGCTGAGTGGCACATTACATTTGAGTCATCTCAGTCTCTTGGCTCTTGTGTGTTTTAAAAGTAGTATTTTAGATGTCTTAAATATCTGGCATTGGTAATGGTATGTGGTAAAGCCAAAATTTTTGTAAGGTGGCCAACATGTAGATTCTATTTCAAGCAACAGGATAGGATTTGAAGGTAGTATAGAAAACATTTTGAATTTTTTGAGAAGAAATTAAATGGTCAGCCATGCATTATCTGCAGGTGAATTTGCTGTTGTTACAGAGTTAATCTGTTTGCTTGCAAGTATTTGTTGAAGCTTAATTAGGTTCTTTGGGGATAAAAACTCTGGCTGACCCTAGAAAAGGATTGTTTTAAATTAGTTAAATTAGTTAAAACTGTGTTGTATTATCAGCTCAATTGCAGAGAAGTTGTGATCTGATATCCTTTTAAGTTCATGCCTAAAAACAGGATGTTATGTATGCCTCTAATAAAGTGGAAAATAAGGGAAAATTAAGTTTCTTCATAAACAGATTTTCTCAATGAGGCTTTACTAATTTAGAATTACTTTCCAGAACATTAGAGAATCCCATTTAGATTGGAGGAGGATAAACATTCTAAGTTCAGATCCTGTGAAGCCATATTAGAACATGAAAGAATATAAGGTAGAGAGAGTTCTGGGGAGGCATTGCCAAGAAACAAAGCTCGTAGGAAGTCATGGCGCTCTGATTGCCCTCTCCTAATCCACAATCCTGCATCTACTTTACTGCACAGGACGGTTCCTCACCATCGTCTTACAATTATCATGTCCACGTAGGAACTTAAGCATTGTGAAGACTCCATTTTGGGAGAAATTATAGAGGATGTAATTGATCAAAGACATTCTTAAAACTGGAACTTCTTTAGTGCCACTCTTATCTACATGGTGTTTATACTTCCTGATAACCACTGTATTTTGTGTATCAGGGTTAATTTATAAATAAGGTGGAAGAAATGGGTAGTCGTAGTTCATGTTAGGTATTTTATTTTTAATTAATTTTTGTTTTAGAGACAGGGTCTTTCTAGCTGGCCCAGGCTGGAGTGCGGTGGCGCAATCATGGCTCTCTGCAGCCTTGAACTTCTGGGTTCAAGCGATCCTGTTGCCTCAGCCTCCCAAGTAGGAGTAGCTGGGACTACAGGCACAGGACACCACTCCTGGCTAATTTTAAAAATTTTTTATAGAGATGAGGCGGGTGACCAAGGGTGGGTCTTACTATGGTGCTTAGGCTGGTCTCGAACTCCTGGCCTCAATCAATCCGTCCACCTCCGCCTCCCAAAGTGCTGGGATTACGGGTGTGGGCTACCATGCCTGGCCTAATTATTTTATTTTTAGGTGTGTAATGGGCTTTGATGTCAGACAGACCGGGATTTACGTTCCAGGCTCTCCTCATTTCTAGTAGTGGATACACTTAATCTTTCTAAGCCTCAGCTTCTTCATCCATAAAATAGTGCAAAATGGGGGTTAATAAAAGAGCAAAGATGTGAAGATTAAATGAATTGAAATGATACGCAGGCCTTGATCCCTTATCTAAAAACTTGGGGGGCAAATATGTTTTAGAGTTCAGAATTATTTACAATTTAGAAAGTTAATACGGTACATGGTACGTTACACAAAATTTCCAGCAGGCTCTGGACAGTACCATAAAAAAACACATTGATTTTTCTGCGGCAAACATGTAACTATTCATATAGTGTTTATAAATATTATAAATAAAGACTATAAACAGCATAACATCAGTTCAGGCTAAGTTTGAAGCTAATTGAGTTTGTGTCAAATTTATAAAAAACCTATAAGGACTGTAGAGAGCACTACATTAGATCAAGCCAGGTCTTGAGGCCAAATGAGTTTGGGCCACTTAACAAAGATTTTTAAATTCTGAACTGTATGAAAAAACATATAATAGAGTCTAGTATATTGCAAGACCTTTAAAAATTATTAAAGCTTCTACTTAGACAGTACTTTATGGCACATACAGTACAACACCTGATGTTTACATCAATAAAAATTGTATGAGGGCCAGGTGTGGTGGCTCATGCCTGTAATCTCAGCACTTTGAAAGGCCAAGGAGAGAGGAACACTAAACCCAAGAGTTCGAGACCAGCCTGGGCAATATGGTCAGACCATATCTTTACAAAACAACATTAAAAATTAGCCAGGCATAGTGGTGTGTGCCTGTAGTCCCAGCTACTCAGGAGGCTGAGGCAGGAGGATCGTTTGAGCCCAGGAGGTTGAGGCTGCAATGAGCTGTGTTCGTGCCACTGCACTCCAGCCTGGATGATAAAGTGAGACTCTGTCTCAACCAAAAAAGAAAGAAAAAGAAAAGAAAACAGTTATATGATGATGATGTTGGTATTATTACCATTCCCATTTTATAGATGAGAGGTAGAAAAGGCAAATAGATGGGCACAGTGTCTCACACCTATAATCCCAGCACTTTGGGAGGCCAAGGCAGGAGGATTGTTTGAGGCTACAAGTTCGAGGCCAACGTGGGCAAGACCTCATGTCTACAAAAAAATTTAAAAATTCAGCCAGGAGTGGTGATATGCACCTGTAGTCCCAGCTACTCAGGAGTCTGAGGTGGGAGAATCACTTGAGCCCAGGAGTTCAAGGGTGCAGTGAGCTGTGATTGTGCCACTGCACTTCAGCCTGGGCAACAGAGCAAGACCTCTAAAAACAAATACAAAAACCAAAAGGCAAATAGAGTTAGTTCCTTGCTTAAGGCCACACAACTAAGTGGGAGCACTAGGTTTTGACCTAAGGCATCCTAGCTCTGAGTCTGTGCTCTTAACCTCTGTGTTATATTAACACTAAATGTTAGCTCTTGGCCTCTTTGGGAGATCAAAGATAAGTCTAATTATTTCTTTTTACAGAGTAATAAAAGCATTGTCACACTGAGGTAGATCCTGCTCAGAATTAATCTCCTTTTAACTATGGCACACTTACTTGTTTACATGTGGCCTTATTTCACCAAGGAGCTGAAATGGCTTATTAAAATATATGCAATCTCAATGATTAAGTGAATAATCAAGGAAATTAGAGCAAAGGGAAGATGAGCGATACTTAGGTGTGAAATGATTTTCACTACTATCTATATGTAATGTAGCCTGTGTTCAGTGTACGTCAATAAACATTTTATTTTGTAGATCTTTGAGCTTTCTTAGTCCTCAAGTCATCTTTTTTCAGTATGACTGAAAGAAAAAGTTTATTATCCAATGTACTTAAAAAATGTTTTTTAATAAATTATGAAAATTTTATGTTTATATATTTAGGAATACAAGGGGCAGATTTCTTTTTCTTTCTTTCTTTCTCTTTTCTTTCCTTTCTCTCTCTCTCTCTTCTCTTTCTTTCTTTCCTTTCTTTCTTTCTTCTTTCTTTTTCTTTCTTTCCTTTCTTTCTTCTTTCTTCCTCTCTCTCTCTCTCTCTTTCTTTGTACAGGGGCAGATTTCCTTCCTCCTGCCTGCCTGCCTGCCTGCCTTCATTCGTTAGCTAGGATTACAGGCGTGCACCAGCACGCCCAGCTAATTTTTATATTTTTAGTGAAGACAGGGTTTCCTCATGTTGGCCAGGCTGGTTTTGAACTCCTGACTTCAGGTGATCCGCCCACCTCAGCCTCCCAAAGTGCTGGGATTATAGGTGTGAACCACTGTGCCCAGCCAAGAGCAGGTTTCTTACATGCATATATTGTGTAGTGATGAAGTCTGGGCTTTTAGTGTACCTGATACCCGAAGAGTGAACATCGTACCCAATAGCTAACTTTTCAACCCTCACCCTCATCCAATGTCTTCTATCCAAGCTTATGTCTTCATCATTGAATGGTTTCACAGGTTTATTTCAAAAACAAGCTGAAGTTGGCACTCATTGGCCAGAGCCTCTTTGGACAAGAAGTCTATAGCCACCTCCGCAAGAGGGCCACCGAGTAGTAGGGGTATTCACAGTTCCAGACAAGGATGGAAAAGCTGACCCTCTGGGTGAGTGCATCTCGGGATGACTGGGTCAAGAATTCTCAGGTCTGGGCTGGCCATCAGCTGGTGTGGCAACACTGCATACACAATACATGCTCCTTCTATTTGTGGTTTTACCCTTATCAATGCTGGACTTTCATCTCATGGTCCAAGGTAGCTGCCTCAGCCCCTACTATCATGTCTGCATTCCAGCAAGCAGGAAGGAAAAGAGTGGGAAGCAGGGGAAAGCTTTTTATTAAAGGTGTAACCCAGAGTTGCACGTATTCCTCCCACTTATATCCCATTGGCAAGAACTTAGTCACAGGCCAAATCTATTTGAGGAGTGGCTGAGAAATACAGATTTGATTTGGGGTGGCTATGTGTTCAGCTAAACTAGGGAAATCCATTGCTAAAGGCTGAAGGGGGGATAACTAGCAGTCTCTGCCATATACATGAACTTCAGAAGGACTGCAAGCATATGACTTTTAGACCTTTCAGAATGAATCCTGGGAAATCAACTCTTTTCTGGTGCCTGGTCCCAGGGTCAGGATCCCCTTTCCATTGGTCATGGCCATTCGGGCCCATGGCATAACTTAGAAAAGAAAAACTAGCAACCTCTTTTATAGAGTCACCTAGAGAAAGTGATACAGCATGTGGTTAACAGCATATGTTCTGGAATCAAGGAATGAATTCTGACTCTGCTATTTACCAGCTGTATGACCTTGGGCAAGTTGCTTAATCTTACTAAGCCTCAGTTCAATGGTAGCTACCTCTCCAGGCTGCTATGAGGATTAAACTAGATTAATGTACACAAAGTGCTCATGCTATGCCTTGCTCATAATAAGGAAGCATTGATGACAGTAGCTGACTGTTCCTGTGAGAATAGTCAACTAGGACAGCCAAAAAGGAGCTCTAGGACAGCCAAAAACTGAAATGGAAGCCCAACATTTGGATGTCTCAGCCTGTCTCAGTGGAGTACATTTTTTACAATGAAGACTTCTAAGTTTCCTCCATCCATTTTTCTTTGCCATATGATCTTTCACAATTTTCTCCCATGATCACATTTTTTTTAACCACCATTTATCCATTTTCCTGTCATCTGATATGTGAGTTGTTTGAACATATTACGAACATTCACATTTTGTGAACATTATTATGCTGATCTCTCAGATTCTTCCAAATGGATTGATCAGGAGCTAATTCTGATAGTTGGGGTCCTTTAGGACTTCCTGCCAGCATTTAGGTTTTATGGTGGAGGCATCTTCTCACCCTGAGTCAATAAATTTTGTTGTTCAGCTCTAGGAGAAAGGAAAGCGACACAAAAATGCAGATAAAAAGCTTGAGTTAAAGACTTCTGGAGATTGCCTAAAATTAATATATATGCTATTATATATTAAATATATATAGCATATAAAATATATATACTATTATATTATAAAAGTAATATATAATACTATATTATAAAACATATAATATATACTATCATTTCCATAACATATTAATATATACCATTATGTATTAATAATAGTATATATATATACATACAGATTTAGAGACTGAAAAAATTTTTAGAGACAGGGTCTCACTTCATTGCCCAGGCTGGAGTGCAATGGCACGATCATGGCTTACTGCAACCTGGAACTCCTGGGCTCAAGTGATCCTCCGTGCCACCACACCCAGCTAAATTAAAAATAAATTTTTTTTGGTAGAGACAGAGGTCTCATTATGTTGTCCAGGCTGGTCTCGAACTCCGGGGTTCAAGCAATCCTCCTCCCTTGGCTCTCAAAGTGCTGGGATTACAGATGTGAGCCACTGTGCCTCACCGATTTTTAAAATATATACTACTTATATACAAAACTGTCTACTTAAAGACATATATATATAGAAATACTTAAGATATAAGGCACATAGTAAAAATGACATTTCATTATGGAATAAATGGGCTCATGCTGTTTGCACTTTGGTGGGCCGTTCCATTTTCATATGGGATTAGCATGGAGCCATTTGTTTGGGAGGGGATAGCACTCTTCTCAGGAAGGAGACCTTGGTCTGTTCAGTATGGCAAAATCTGCAGCGGGGAGCTGAGCATGTATTCTACATTCTTGGCCTCTCACCTTCGTTAACTTATTTGTTTGGTGAATTTGGGAGAAGGCAGTAGAAAAGCTCAGCTCAGCACCTGCGCTCTTCATCTTTAGGATCTGCCTGGTTGGCAGGGAGAATGTGTTCTGGTCTACAGTTTGTTCTGCACAAGGAGGGGGAGAGATTCTTGGCTTTCTAACTGTGCCAGGGGTGAATATGTTAAATTGGTGGGTGAAGTATTGGCACTTGGCTCCAAATCTAAAGCTCTGTTCTTAAAAGGTTGTATCAGCAATAAAGGTACCATTTCGATCTAAAAAAGAAAAAGCTTTCATTAAAATCTTAAAATATCATCTAGCCAAAAACTTTTCAGTTCTAATTATTATGCCTTAAGTATACAGGTAAGTATCACCTTAGTGTGATATAATTACAACAGGTGAAATTCTAGTCACAATCTAAATTGTTCCTCACCATGTTTTATTTGTGAATATTTCATGAAACTGTAAAATTACAATGTGTGAATTCATAGCAATGTAAAATTATGGCTGACTTGTAAAAAAAAATCATCTTTTTTATGCTCAGCTTTGGCTGCAGAGAAAGATGGGACCCCCTGTGTTCAAGTTCCCTAAATGGAGAGTCAAGGGCAAGACCATCAAAGAGGTGGCAGAGGCCTACAGATCTGTGGGTGCAGAGCTGAATGTGCTCCCTTTCTGCACTCAGTTCATCCCCATGGATATAATTGATAGTCCAAAGCATGGCTCTATCATCTATCACCCATCCATCCTGCCCAGGCACAGAGGAGCCTCTGCTATCAACTGGTGAGATTTTCTCTTTTCCTTTTTTTTTTTTTTGAGATGGGGTCTTGCTATGTTGCCCAGTCTAGGTTCAAACTCCTGACCTCAAATGGTCCTCCTGCAACGTAGCTGAGATTTCAAGAGTGTGCCAGAACACCCAGTAAGACTTTTTTAATTACAGAGAGGATGAGTCTATTTCCATTGCCTACCTGTTTTTTACCTAGGCAATCAAGAAATAGGCATGCTTAAACAACTGTGAGGTCCTGATTGGTTACTACTACTGCATGAACTCCCCTAAGATCTAGACATACTGTGTGAAGCAGGACAGCATTTCCCAAGAATAGCCTATGGACGACTAGCTCCATTCATTGACTGTTACTAGGTATTGAGGAAACAAAGGTTTTATAATCAGTAAGTTTGGTTTATGCTGGATTTTTAATTGCTGGATTCATTTGAGCTATTAATACCGGCTTTAATGTCAGTATCAAAATCCCCCTAGAGGAAATCTGAATACACAATGTTCCCAAACTTATTTGACCACAGAAATTTTTTTTTCTGCATAGAGCATCCAAGTACATTTCAGGAAATGCTCAATTACTTGAAATGATCATCAAGTAATTACTCGCAATGATGAAATGATCATCTTCATTGTCCATCTTCCCCATTCAACTCCAGGCTTCTCGAGGACTTTGCCTAACATATGTATTGCAATTTTCCAGTGTCAAGAACAGTGGCTGGTAAACTGTGGGTACCTAACACCAAAGGGACACAATACTGTGGGTTGAGGTGGGCCTTCCGACCCTTTCTGCCTTCTCTCCTTTACCTGCCCGTCTTCCTAATATTCCTCAGTGTCAAGTTGTTGGAATAAGCCAGAAGCCTACACTTGGTTTAAATGTGATGAAAAATATTAATTGTATTTATATTTTGATTATATGAATTGATTTCTTTTGACTCTTATAAATAATACACTACTATTTAGTAAATATCTTTGCACTTAAACTTGTATTTTTTCTCACTTTACACTGTTGCCACATGCAGCATCACTGGATCAAAGCATATCAATATTTTCAGGATCTTGATAACAATGCCAGTTAATTTCTTAGTATTTCTGAAGAGTTAATGATTGATTGATTGATTCAGGTCTTGATTTGTAGCTCAGAAGTAAAATTTATTTACCTCATGGGCATGGCTGACTTATCATCATACTCTCTGTATTAGCTTACTCTCTGATACGCTTTTAGATGTATTTATTCACACATCTAGTTCATTGTTTGTGTTACAAGCTTCTGGAGGGCCAGCATTTTTCTCATAGGCTGAGGTTCATAGCGCACAAAATACAAATAGTTGAATTAATCTGATACTATAATTTATGTAGACAATCTAGAGCTAATTCTAGTCCTAAATAAATCTTACACCTGAATTAATTAGCACAACTTGAATTAATAATCAGTTCTATTCTTCACATTCCACAAGTATCCTATTTTATCTTCTGTTCTTATTCTGGCTAATACAGGGTCAAGTACGATGTAGGAATTGAACCCAAGTGGGCAAATTATTTGATCCTGAAGTAGAAGGCTGACCCCTGGGAGTCAGTGAGTGGTAGTAACGATAGACTCTAATGCCTTTTGAATTCACTGCAAGTCATTACTATACATTAACAAGGAGGACTGAAGATATGAGGATGTATTACATAAAACAGCAGTACCAGTAGGCAGTGCTTTTTGAGCTCTGACATCTCCCAGTTCTACTGTTAGTTTCTCATGGCAGATCCATTCATTGTCTACTTTTCCATTATAACCACCTTACACTTTAATATCACTAAGCCATCACTTTACGATACAGTTAACCAACATTTTAAATTACAATTCTTCTTTTCACAGGACTCTAATTATGGGAGATAAGAAAGCTGGGTTTCTGTTTTCTGGGCTGATGATGGCTTGGATACAGGACCCATCCTTCTTCAGGAGATCATGTGATGTTGAACCCAATGATACAGTGGATACGCTTTATAATCGGTTTCTTTTTCCTGAAGGAATCAAGGCCGTGGTGAGTATGTTTTGCCATCCAGAATTTAGTAAATCTTTAAATATTTTTGAAAATATTTTTTCTTTATTAAGAAATTATCCATACGAATTTTCACTAAAAATATAAAATATAACAACAAGGCCAGGCGTGGTGGGTGACGCTTATAATCTCAGCACTTTGGGAGGCCAAGGCGGGTGAATCACGAGGTCAGAAGTTCAAGACCAGCCTGGCCAACATGGTGAAACCCCATCTCTACTAAAAATACAAAAAATTAGCTGGGCGTAGTGGCGGGCACCTGTAATCCCAGCTACTCGGGAGGCTGAGGCAGGAGAATTGCTTGAATCCGGGAGGCGGAGGTTGCGGTGAGCCGAGATCGTACCACTGCACTCCAGCCTGGGAGACAGACTCCATCACCAAAAACAAACAAACAAAACAAAATTCGATTTTCTTTTTAACTAATGGGATGGCATATTTAGGATGGAAATCTGAACTTTTCAATTTCTTAGTCTATGAAACTGACTTGTTCTTCTGAGAGCAGTGTTCCAATGGACTCAGTAGCATATAAATGGCTCCATTTCTTTTGCCAAATATTTGAATCTTCAACCTGGCCTACAATGATTAATTGTAAAGAAGTGTATAGAATCTGAAGAAATTTTGCTATGTAATTTGTTATGGAAATGTAAAAGTACTTTAAATTAGGCTCTGTAACAGGGTGAAATTCAGTGTTGCTGTATTTATTCAGAGGTGCTCTGGGGCAAAAAAAAAAAAAAATTCCCCAAACATGTATAACATCAAATAAAAATATTGAAATATTAGCCTGTAAAAATATTGAGAGCTTCAGCTGATAATTTTGATGTCATTTAATCTTTTTCAGAGCTAGCATGAGAGAATACAGGAGTAGCCATTGATTTAGGAGGAGGAGAGCAGTGCTCTGCTTGTATCATTTAATGATTAAGAGAGTAAGGCTTTGATGTCAGAAAGAGACTAAGCTCAAATTTCCACTCTACCTCTTCTTTGGTGTATGACAACAGGCAAGTCGCTTAGCCTCTTTAGCTTTGGTTTCTTCATCTATACAGTGTGGATAATACCACCTGACTTGTACGGCAGTTGTGAAAATTAAATGATATTATTTGTGTAAAGCATCTGGCCCATGGTAGCTACTCGTAAAATTATCATTACAATCAATATAGTGTTATGTGTGTTCAGTGACATTTGCTGAAGCCCAAATTCCAGACCGTAGTTATAGCCTAGATGGAGGTGGGTGGACTGAGCCGTAAACTTGGCTGTGTTCTCCTGTGGCTCCCTCCATGTGTTCTTGAGTGGGTTGGTCAGCAGCTGTGAGTCCTTAGAGAGAAATCTGAGAACTTGAACTCACATAGGCCTCCCAGCGAAAATGGGAGGCTGTTGACTCTAGGCAAACGTAATTATGACAGAGAAGAAAATGCATAATACTTCCCAAAGGCAATCAAACTTATGGATAGATTTAACTTTTTTTATTCCAGGTCTCCTAAACTAGAAAGCAAGTTGAATTCATTAAATACAATAAGGTATCATTTTTAGAATCATCATGATGAGTAAAATAACCCACAAAGATTTATAATTGTATTCCTAACATTTCCAGTGAATCACCCAGGGAAGTGGCAGTTTGTTTAAACAAGGGAGTCATTTTTAAGAGGGCAGCCTTCAATTGGCAATAGATAGACCTGGATACGAAACCTGTTTCTGACACCTACAAGCTCTCCCGGTGATCTCGAGCCAATTGCTTAGCTCTTTTTCTAAGCCAGTTTCCTCATGTGTAAAACAGGAATAACAATATCCACCCTGCAGGATTTGTGTTATGTTTACAAAGGATATTTTACATAAAGTAGCTACCACACTGCTTATCAGGATGGACCTGAAGAAATGGTAGTTATCATCATACTCTGACTCTCTGAACAGGTTTATAGGTAGTATTTCTGTTATGCAGAAATTTTAGTCAAATAGACCGGTGCCATTGTTGATCACTGGGCTGTAACACAGGTGATGTCTTTGGCCTTAGGTTGAAGCTGTCCAACTCATAGCCGATGGAAAAGCTCCTCGTATTCCCCAGGCCAGAAGAAGGGGCAACATATGAAGGTATCCAGAAAAAGGAAAATGCTGAGGTATTTATATCAACTCAATGACACATCTCAGAGTTCATGGCCCTCTACCTTTCAGTAGTTTCCACATACTATGATCTTGCCAAAAGGTAGATCTGCAAGCCAGCCTGCCCTAGCCCTACCTGTGTTACAGTAGACAGGTAGCCAGACAGAAGCAGGAGAGGGGAGTCCCCTAAAAGAAAAAAAAGTCTGGGAAGACTCACATCAGAGAGACCACCCTAAATTTGCATATTAATAGTATCTCTAATGCTGGAGTGGGGAGGGTACTTAGTCAAATGTGCACAAAAAGGAGAGGCGATACTATGGAAATGAACAAACAAGCAAATAAAAAATGCGCAGAAACCCCTCTAACACTGACTGCTCAATAATCCTTCACTTCAGTGAAATGTCAAAATATTGCTGGCTACATGCTAATGAAAAGAGCAAAGGGGATATTCCTTAAAAAAAAAAACCTGACATGTTGGGCACACTGGGAGCAGTGGCTCACGCCTGTAATCCCAGCACTTTGGGAGGCTGAGGAGGAGGATCACTTGAGGCCAGGAGTTCAAGACCAGCCTGGCCAACACAGTGAGACCCCTGCCTCAAAAAACAAAAAAACAAAAACCTGGAGCCGTGAGTACAGCTTAGGGCATAGAAAGAAATTCCAAAAAAATACACGGATACAATAGGTATAGATTTGGCCACTATACAACCTTCCTGTGGTGATGACAGTAAACACGACAACCATCAGGTAATATTTATACCCAACACCAACCCACACACACACACCAACCAATAACATGGAGCGTCCCATAAACCTGAGACAAAATCTAAGTGCAGACAAAGCAGAGAACTAAGACAGACACAAACAAACTAGAAAAAAAAAAGAGGCAGAGACTTAACAGAGGTGGGAACTCAAAAAACAAAAGTCCAACCTAATAAAAACCCAACATAAAACTCTCCAACAGCTACTGGCCTACTCCCCCTCAACAGCCCACTCTTACTTCATCTTTACAGAGCATACTGTCCCTTTAAATAACCCTCTGCTTTCTATTTTCCTTCAGTAAAGTCTCTTTTTTGCTAAATCGGCCACCTGACAAAATACTTTCTCCAAATAAAACTAAAAGGTAAAAATTCCTTTACTTCCCAATAACATACCCATTTCTGCCTCTGATGGCAAGAAGTGTTTTTTATTGTCGTTGAGGTTCACAGTCTAGGAAGCTCAGCCTGTGTTTTGTGCCTTCCTAGATTTCTTGGAACTGGTCTGCTGAAGTTTTACATAATTGGATTAGAGGTCATGATAAAGTCCCTGGAGCCTGGACAGAGATAAATGGACAGGTATGTTCCAGGGACCACCTCCTCTCAACCTCCAACCCCGATTATTACCTTTGTAGGAGGTAAATTACAGATAAATCTGGGCTTCCCATGGTTCTTCCTTGGTCATGAGGCGGGTCTGTGATTCACTGTCCTCTTTACTCAGCATGTATTGAGCATTTATTGTGCAGCAGACACTAAATCCAGCCCTTGATCTCAAGAAGCCTGCAGTTTTATGGGGAGTGCAGAGAAATAAACACTCTCAGTGCAGTAAGATAAACGCTATCATGGAGGCTGAGACTCAGGCATATTAGGAAAGGCTTCCTAGAAAAGCGCATTGTAGCCGGGCACGGTGGCTCATGCCTGTAATGCCAGCACTTTGGGAGGCCAAGGTGGACGAATCACCTGAGGTCAGGAGTTCAAGACCAGCTATGGTGAAACCCTGTCTCTACTAAAATTACAAAAATTAGCTGGGTGTGGTGGTATGCACCTGTAGTCCCAGCTACTATGGAGGCTGAGGCAGGGGAATAAGCTTGAACGCGGGAGGTGGAGCTTGCAGTGAGCTGAGATCGCGCCACTGCACTCCAGCCTGGGCAACAGAGCAAGACTCCGTCTCAAAAAAAAAAAAAAAAAAAAAAGGAAAACAAAACAAAAAGAAAAGGTCACTGCTTTGCTCGAACTTTGAGAAGAGTTAACCAGGTTGAGAGTAAGACAAATAGGTGAAGCCCCAGAGATAAGAGACTCTAGCACCTACTCAAGAACTTGCAAAGGAGTTCAGTGAAGCCAGGGTCTGGACTGTGAGGACAGCATGGGGAGAGCTGAGGCCAGAGAGGTGAGCAGGGGCCTGATGGTTCTTCTATCCATGGGTAATTGACTCAGCCCAGGCTGTCAGGTTTCACCTCTTCCAGGAGGTTTCCTGATCTCACATGTCCAGCCTGGCAGGGTTGGATGTCCTGTCTCTGGGTTCCAGCAACACTCTATCTACCTCTGGTATGGCATATTATATATTGTGAGGGTCTCTATCTACTCCCCCACAACACTAGACTGTGAACTCCTTAGGAGCAAGGGGTTCATGTGATTGTCTTGATAACCTCAGCAGTTAAGCAGGATTCTAAGTACATACTAAGTGCCAATAAAAATTCATGAGATCGATGGGTGAGCAAGGGAGGGAATTTAGTTTAATGGTTAAGAGTGCAGGATCTGGGCCAGGCCCAGTGGCTCACGCCTGTAATCCCAGCACTTTGGGAGGCTGAGGCGGGTGGATCACAATGTCAGGAGTTTGAGACCAGCCTGGTCAACATGGTGAAACCTCGTCTCTACTAAAATTACATAAATTAGCCAGGTGTGGTGGCAGGCACCTGTAATCCCAGCTACTCAGGAGGCTGAGACAGGAGAATCGCTTGAACCCAGGATGTGGAAGTTGCAGTGAGCCGAGATCATGCCACTGCACTCCAGCCCAGGCAACAGAGTGAAACTCCGTCTCAAAACAACAACAACAACAACAACAAAACCAAAAAAAGAGTGCAGGATCTGAAGCCAGAATGCTTCTGTTAAGATTCTGGCTGTCCCACTATTTACTGTGTAACCTTGGACAGGTTACTTAACCATTGGGTGTCTTGGTTTCCTCATTGTAAAATGAGACTAATAATACTGCCTCCCTTAGGTTAAGGGTAATTGTGAAGATTAACTGTGTTGGCCGGGCACGGTAGCCCACACCTGTAATCCCAGCACTTTGGGAGGCTGAGGTGGGAGGATCACCCAAGGTCAAGAGTTCAAGACCAGCCTGGCCAACATGGTGAAACCCTGTCTCTACTAAAAATACCAGAAAAAAAAAAAAAAATTAGGCAGGTGCGGTGGCATGCGCGTGTAATCCCAGCTACATGGGAGGCTGAGGCAAGAGAATCACTTGAACCTGGGAGGCGGAGGTTGCAGTGAGATCGCACCACTGCGCTCCAGCCTGGGCGACAGAGCAAGACTCTGTCTCAAATTAAAAAAGAGTTTAATACACGTTAACTCATTTAAGTACTTAGTCCTTGGACTAGAGTAGGTATTCAGCAAACCACTATGGCATAATCAGAATAGCACTCCATAAATGATAGCTGTCATCCTACGATTGCAATCATAAATCAGGCAGTGTCAGCGTCTCTTGCTTACAGTCTGGATCCAGTCCTGTTTCCATGAACAGACTCACAAAGCACACTGTGCTTCTCATCACTTATCACCCTGCACCGTAACAGGCTGATTATCACTCTGCATTGCCCCTCACTGATGCCCACTCCAGCATCTCCCCACCCACCCAAACCCTACCTTCAGGCTATAAAGGCTGAGAGCTTTTTTATCTTATTCACCTTGGTATCAATGTGAACATGTGACAAATCCATATTCATGTCACCTGGATGTGGGGCATTTTGAAAACTCTCCAATGACATATTCACAGACTGTCTCTTGCGTTGTGTCATTTCTACGGATATTTGAGACAGCTTCTCCCATTGTGGTGTCTCAATTTTATTACAGATGATAACCTGAACTTCAGTGTTTTTGCAGGGAATGATGCTTGTACATACCACTGTGAACAGCTTTTCTTCTGATTTTACAATCTGGGTTTGATCTCTTTACTAGATGGTCACTTTCTATGGCTCAACATTACTCAATAGCTCTGTGCCTCCTGGAGAACCACTGGAAATTAAAGGTGCCAAGAAGCCTGGTCTCATTACCAAAAATGGACTTGTTATTTTTGGTAACGATGGAAAAGCAGTGAGTGTTCAATATGGCTGCCTATGAAATAACCTTTTTATTTTCTTCTATAACCCAAGCTATTAAGGGAATAGCTTTCACAAGGTAATCTGGCTTTGCACTGGGATATGGGGGAGGCTAGGACATCTGTACCCCCATTGCTGGCTGGGGAGGAGCTGCCTCTGAGTGTGCTGATGGAGATGAGGTGTCTCAGGATGGGGCCCACAGACCTTTATAGGCTGCCTTGTGTAAAGGAGAAAGAGGCCAGAATTCAGTGGGGGAGATAAGGGTGTGAGTCCCTGCTTCCCACTCTCTGGTCTTGGGCAGGATGATTCTCCACTTTGAGGCTGTTTGCCATCTATACAACAGAGAGGAGGATCTCTCATCTGTCTGCCTTTCCACTGCCTGATTCTGGGAGGATCAAGTGAAATGGATGTGGCCCTCCTCAGATGCCCCTTGCCACTGATCCACCAGGCAGGTGCCACCTACACTGCCTATGCTCAGGAGGGTTGGCCCTGGGCCTCAGTGTGCCCTTGGAAAGCTTCCCAATGAAGCATGCAAAGGTAATTTGTAGCTTACAGATATTTTCCAGTTGCTTCAGGATAAATCAGTTAAGACTGTAGGCTTAGAGTCCTGCCAGTTCCGGGTTCTACTCCCAGCTCTGTTACTTACTATCTGTGTGGCACTGAGCAAATTACTGAACCTCATTGAGCCTCCCTTTCTGTATCAGGGAATAATAATGGCATCTGCCTCCATCAGCATTTATGAGATTAGGTGAGATCCTTCAGCACATGCATGCATCCTTTTTTTTTTTAGCATCTGTGCTGCCGAAGCGAGCACTCATGCATGCATTCTCCAGCATGGTGCAGAGCAAGTGCTCAGAGGCAGCAGCTGCGGAGTTGCGGCAGTACTAGTGGTGTCTGATATTTCGTAATAGATTCTAGTTCAAATACCTACATCTGAGTGTCAAATTTTCCAGGACTTATTTTCTATTTTGAGATGTACCTATCCCTAGACCTAACTTGCTCCTTTCTGCTGCCATCATTCAAATGCCATTTCAGCCCTTTTACACATAATGGTGAATGCTTTTAATCCATATTTTTGTATTTTTCCAAATAATCTTGCCCTTATTTGCATATATCTATAGGACTCCTCCCACCAGCCTCACTTTTGTATTGTCCCAATTTTTATGCTTGTTTTGTTGCTATTTTGTAGCTGATGGTGAGAAATCTGCGGTTTGAAGATGGAAAAATGATTCCTGCCTCTCAGTACTTTTCAGCGGGTGAGACGTCAGTGGTAGAACTCACAGCCGAAGAGGTGAAGGTGGCGGAGACCATCAAGGTGAACACATCATGATCTTAATCTTACTGTAACTTTGGAAAACTGAAGCATGTTTGTAACTGGTACCATCGGTCCTCAAAGTAGTGGGATCAGAACTTTATTTCCTCTTTTTTTGTGTTAGCTGCAAGACGAAATTCATATGCTCAAACACAGTATATACAAATTGATTTTTCACATAAGTCATCCAAGGCAGTTCCAAGTTGGCATGAGGGTTAGGGGTAAAGTCATTCAGGAACCCAGTTTCTGTTATTTTCAAGGTCTCTCTGGGGCACGTCTCCATTCCAGACAGCCAGAAGGGCAAAGGAGCGTGTAGAATGGTGTGGAGGAGGTCTTCAAGGGCCGGGACTGGGGTGGTGCAGGTTACTTCCACTCCTGTTCATTGGCTGCATCTAACTTGGAGAGATGCTGAGAAATGTGGTCAATCTGTGTGTACAACGTGAAGAGGAAATTGGTTTGGTGAAGAGCTAGCCAGTCCCTGCCACATTGTTCTATGTGGCACTTTCCTCTCAAAAGTTTCCTTTTTGTGTAGGTCATCTGGGCTGGAATTTTAAGCAATGTCCCCGTTATTGAAGACTCAACAGACTTCTTTAAATCTGGAGCAAGCTCAATGGATGTTGCTAGGTAAAACCACGACCTTATGACTCACTAGGGATTTCCTCACTAGGAATTTTGACTTTGGCTTTGACAGTGAAATGTACAGTCTTTGTTCTGGATTTGATTACCCTATCATACCTATCTAAGGCACACCTCTATTCTTCATCTTTTTTATTGTTGTTTCCGTGGTCAAGCAGACATATCTATCTGTTTAGTTCTCTTTGTTGCTAACCAGAAGTTGTTTTCATACCTTCTGTATACCTAAAAAAGCAACCTTTAGAATTGTTTGCATCTTTAAAAATTTGTCCTCCCAGTTTCTTAGCTAATTTCCCTCCAGTATGACATCAGAATTGAGAAGCTCTGGGTGAGAATGCTCACAGGGAGTTTCCTGTGGAGCCTGATCCAGAATATTACCAGAATAATATCTGATACCTGATATTAATTATGCTTTCCCCCAAAATCTTTTCTTCTCCTCCCCCCGGTCCCCCCCCACAAATTGCCCAGTAAGATAGATCTAGAATGAGGGTTAACAGGCTATTTGCAACGGACAAGTGTAATCACCCTATAGTCAGAATTTCTCCACAGAGGTTTAGAGCAAGTTGAAAGGGCTGGAGTCCCAGAAAGCCTCCTCTATGGCAAGAAAAGTGGACCAGGATCCTCTGGTGCTGCATCTTGCAGAAGTGTTTTTCTTTGAGTTACTGGGATAATGAGACAGCTGGGAGCTCCCTAGGGCTGTGCAGTCCCTTGATGGTGGGTACAGCAAATAGAAGCTAAGAGGCTTTGATCCCAAGCTACATTGTGGCCACTCACTAATTAAATAAGATAAAAATGTTCCTCCTCTTGACAAAATCCTTCATATTGACAAAGCAGTGTTCCTGATGAATATTCTCTCTCTTCACTCATTTACTTAACAACATTGATTGAACATTTACTACATGTCAAGAACAGTTTTAGCACTGAGGATCTAGAGTGTAAACTAGACAAGGTCCCTTTATTCATGGAGGTTTTATTCCAGAAATCAAAACAAATCATTTCAAGAGTGTTTTCAAAAGTCAAGAGTTTTGGTTCCTCAAATTATAGATTTCTCAGAGCTGTGATTCATGAGTTCCCAGAAACTTCTAATTAGCTTAACTAAAGATTCTAATACTACATTATGGTGATTGTTATTACGGATAGCATATCACTGTGTCACCTAGGCTGGAGTGCAGTGGTATGATCACAGCTCACTTGCACCGGCAGCCTTGCACTCCTGGGCCAGCCATCCGTCCATCTTAGCTTTTCTAGTGGCTGGGATTACAGGCATGAGCCATCACACCTGGCCTCAGTACTGTATTATTAGCACTTTTTTTCCTTTTTGCTAGCAAGATACTTCTGCAAGAATTACTCATTTTCTATTTGAATGTCCAGCTTACCATAGTCATCTGTTACTATTATTTTGATTATAAAGATATCATCTCTTTTAGAGAACAAATGATTGAACAACCACCATGCTGGACTTCCCACACTGTACCTCGTACACTACTGCTATTCAAGAAATGTCAGATAACAGCTGTAATTTGACAAACTAACAGTGCAAATCAAAGGACTGGAAGGACTTCAAAAGTTATATTGACCTACTGCATGGTTCCAGCTGGTACCTATGTTAACTCTGCAATACAAACACACGTCTATCTTATACTTGTAATTTAGACAAAATAATCTACAATATGACATTCATCTCTCATAATCTTTACAGTTAGGAAGCGTCTTTGTTTCTTATGCCTTGAGTATATCTTAAAGGAAAGGAGTTGACTTTATATGCTCCTTGCTATCTTGCTTATAAGAAATTTAAATATTTTTGCCTTGGTTTCTTTTATTTTTAGTCATGGATAAAGTTTAGAAAAACTGCCACTGTCCTTCAAGGTATATTTTTAATTTCTTGCCCCTAGTCTTATCAATTTCTCTGATGAATACCACAGAAGATCTCATAGGATGTAAATAGGCATGTGATGCAAATCTTACCTAAAAACAACTTGACAAATGCAAATAACACAGTCTTGCTAACCCCTTTTAAAATCTAAGTAATGCAAAACTGGTTCTTACTTTAAGGCTGGTGGAAGAGATCAGACAGAAATGTGGTGGGCTTCAGTTGCAGAATGAAGATGTCTATATGGCCACCAAGCTTGAAGACTTTATCCAAAAGGTCGTAGAGGAAACTGAGAGGAGAAGATCAAGAGGCGGAGCTGGTTGTAGATTATGTAAGCCTTTCCTGATGTTACAACACTGAAATCAATGAGATACATACACTATAAAAGAATGCTGTGCCTATTGCCCATTTGTTTTTATATTTATAACCTTTAAAAAATAACAGCGTTACTGAGATCTAATTCAGATGCCATAAAATTCACCCTTTTTTTTTTTTTTGATACAGAGTTTTGCTCTCGTTGCCCAGGCTGGAGTGCAATGGTGCAATCTCGACTCACCACAACCTCTGCCTCCTGGGTTCAAGGGATTCTCCTGCCTCAGGCTCCTGAGTAGCTGGGATTACAGACATGTGCCACCATGCCTGGCTAATTTTGTATTTTTAGTTGAGATGGAGTTTCTTCATGCTGGTCAGGCTGGTCTCGAACTCCTGACCTCAGGTGATCTGCCAACCCTGGCCTCCCAAAGTGCTGGGATTACAGGGGGTGAGCCACTGTGCCTGGCCCAATTCACCTTTTAAAATGTACATTTTGAGTGGTTTTTAGTATATTTATAGAGTTGTGCAACTATCATGCCATCCAATTTTGGAACATTTTCATCATCCCAAAAAGAAGCGCTGTACCCACTGGCAGTCATTCTTTACTGTTTTAGGCCTATCTCGTACAAAAAATGTTCCAAAATTGGATAGCATGATAGTTCCTAGAAAACGTTAATCTTTTCTTGTCTCTATGAATTTGCCTATTTTAGAGATTTCATATAAATAGAATCAAATAACATGTGGCTTTTTGTTTCTGGCTTCTTTCTCTTAGCATAATGTGTTCAAGGTTCATCCATGTTGTATCATCATTTCATTCCTTTTTCTGGCCAAATAATATTCTATTGTATAAATATACCACAGTTTGTTTATCCATTCATCAGTTGATGTACATTTGGGTTCTTTCTACTTTTTGGCTATTATGAATAACGTTATGAAAATTCATATATAAGTTTCTGCATGAACATATGTTTTCAAGTCTCTTGGGTATATACCTAAGAGTGGAACTGATGAGTCATATGGTAACTCTATGTTTAACTTTTTTGAGTAACTGCCAAAGTGTTTTCTGAAGTGGCTGCACCATTATATAATCCCACCAATGTATGAGGGTTTCAACTTCTCCATTTCCTTGCCAGTATTTGCTCTCGTCTGTCTTTTCTCTTTAGCTGCCCTAGTGAGTGTGAAGTGGGATCTCCTTGTGGTTTTGATTTGTATTCCCTAATGACTAATGATGTTGAGCGTCTTGTCATATACTTATTGGCCATTTGTATTTCTTCTTTGGAGAAATGTCTGTTCTTTCAAATCCTTTGCTCATCTTTAAACTGGTGTGTCTTTTTATTGCTGAGTCCTACGAATCCTTTGTATATTTTGGACACTAAATCCTTATCAGATATAAGATTTGCAAATATTTTCTCTCGTTCTGTAAATTTGCTAGGAAACTTCTTGAGTGAGCTTTGACACACAACAGGTTTTAATTTTGATGAAGTCTAATTTATCTCTGTTCTTTTATCACTTATGCTTTCTCTATGTCTTGTCTGACACCTTTTTGTTCCTCTATTTCTCCTTCAGTGCTTTCTTTTGTGTTAAATATGTCTACTACGTCTTTTTAATCCCTTATTTTTTTATTTTACTATATTTTTAAGCTATTTTCTTAGTGGTTGCCTTGAGGATTATAATTAACATTTTTGCTTAAAATAGTCGAGTTCAGATGAATACCAACTTAATATCAATAGGATAGGAAAGCTTTGCTGTAACGTAGTTGTTACGAACTTCCCTAATTTGTGCTATTATTGTCATACAAATTACGTCTTTATACATCATGAGCCACCAACACAGTTTTATAAGTATTGCTTTATGAAGTTGTATTTTTAATGAGATAGAAAGAGTTGAAAAATATATTTGTACCAATGTTTATATTTATCTATGTAGTTACCTTTACCAGATCTCTTTATTTCTTCATATGCATTCAAGTTAACCATCTAGTGTCCTTTCATTTCAACTTGAAGGATTCTTCTCAGAATTTTTTAGGCCAGGTATGACAGCAATCAATTTTCTGTTTTTGTTCACTTGGGAATGTTTTAATTTCTCCCTCATTTCTGAAGGATATTTTTGTTGGGTATAGGATTTTTGGATGGTATTTTTCTTTTATCGTTTTAACTATTTCATCATATTGCCTTCCGGCCTCCATGGTTTCTGATGATAAGTCAACTGTTAATTTTATCAAGGACTCTTTTGTATGATGAGTTCCTTCTCTCTTGCTGCTTTTGAGGTTTCTTCTTTGTCTTTTGATTATTTGTTATGATGTGTCTAGGTGTGGAGCCTTTGAGTTTTCCCATCAGAATTTGTTGAGCTTCTTGGATTGTGCATTCTTCAAATGTGCAAGTTAATGTTTTTCATCAAATTTAGGAAAATTTCAGCCATTCTTTCTTCAAATATTTTTCCTCTCCTTCTCCCTCTCTTCTCTTTCTGGTTCTCCTTTTATGCCTATGTTGGTATACATGATCATATCCCACAAGTCTCTGAGGCTCTGTTCATTTTTCTTTATTCTTACACCTTCCTGTTGTTTAGGCTTTTCTCACCTGCTTGAATCTGCTGTTGGGTTCCTCTAGTGAATTTTTTATTTCAGTTATTGCACATTTCAACTTCAGTATTTTTATTTGGTTCTTTTTAAAATAATTTTTATCTCTTCATTGATATTCTCTATTTGGCAGGACATTATTCTCTTACTTTCCTGTAATTCTTTAGACATGGTTTTCTTTAGTTCATTGAACATATTTACAAAAGCTTATTGAAAATCTTTCTTTAGCAAATCCAAAGTCTAGGCTTCTCCAGGGATGGTTTCTATTAGCTGCTTTTTCCACCTGTGTGTAGGCCATACATTCTATTTCTTTGCACGTCTTGTAATCTTTTGTTGAAAGGTGGCCATTTAAAATAATAGAATGTGGTAACTCTGGAAAGCAGGCCTCCCCCATCTCCCTTTACAACATTTGTTGCTGTTGCTGCTACTGACTTTCTTGATAATTCTGTAAAGTCTGTATTTTTTATTGCTTGCCACTGCTGAAGGCTCTTTTCAGTTACCTTAATGGTCATCCAATGATCGGGCATAGATTTAGTTAGACATCTTGAACCAATAAGCCTCCCAGCCTTTGCAAGGGGGCTGTGTGTGTATGCTGGGATACACCTTCAGTGTGTGCTCCAGCAGGCAGTTTACAACTCTGCCATAGCCTTCACACTTCCTGCCTGCACAGATCCTCAAGGTCATCCAGAGTTAAGAGATAAAGGCCTTCTGAGGTCCTTCTTGGGCATGTGCACAAGCCCTGCATGTGTATTGGCCTTCTGGATTCCCAGGAATATGTCAGAGCTTTTCAATGCCTCCTGTGGATATCTCATTCCCAGTTATTCCTCTTAAATTATTTGGTCAGCCATTTGTTAGTCTCAGTTAATATCACTGCTGTGGGCAGCTGCAATATTAAATAATTGCCACTAACTATTTTTGACAAATGACCCAGGAAGAGGGTTGTTTGTGCATAACACGCTCTGAGTCAGAACAAATAAAGACAAGCCCAAGCCAGGGATGGTAGCATGTGCCTGTAGTCCCAGCTACTCAGGAGGCTGAGGCAGGAGGATCACTTGAGTCCAGGAGTTTGAGGCTGTGATGCACTTGATCACACCTGTGAATAGCCACTACAATCAGCCTGGACAACAAAGTGAGACCCTGCCTCTAACAACAGAAAATCTCTGAGAGTGGAGCTTTTCAGGGAGCTTCCAGGACGGCCAAATGTAATAGTTCTTTGGGGATGAGGCTTGTGGAGAGCTCCAGATCCATTTCATTACCATCAGTGGCTACTAGCCTGCTGGTTTTCACAGCTACCGTAGTTGCAATGATGGTTTCTCAAGGCTATTGCAGAGCTTTTGAGAAATATGGAAATAGGGCATTTAACACACCATAAAGCTCACTTTTCTTACTGTGATTCAACTATTCTTCTTGAATTGGATTATTGCAAGCCTTTGGTTAATTTCCAGAGTTCTGAGAGAAGTGATTTTAACAATATTTTCTAGTGTTCTCATTGCTTTTATAAAGGAGTGGATTTTCAGAGGTCCTTACTTTACTATCCCAGAAGTTCTTCTCACCCGTTTGTTTTTAACAAGAATTCAGAAAATCTGGAAAGCAGTTTAGCATCATCTGGTTAAGAACATGAGTTCTGGAGTCAGACCAACCTAGGTTTGAATCCAAGTAGCATGACTTACTGGCTGTGTGACCTTGGGCAAGTTACTTAACATCCCTAAGCCTCAATTTGCTCCTATTACTACCCTCCATTATTATTATTTCCTCCATTATTATTACGCTATTTATAGGGTATAAAATTTGATTCTCCCAACAATTCTCTGTGGTGGATATTATTATTATATAATATTATTGTTATTACCCTATAGATTGGGTAATTATTATTACCTGCAAAACATGTCTTCTGTTACTTGATTCATATCACCTGATTTATAGGGTAATAATAATGTTATATTATAATAATATATTACATTACATTATATATAATATCTACCTCAGAGAATTGTTAAGAGAATCAAATTAGGTGCTACATGTAAGACATTCAGCATATTCCCAGAATGATAATATTAGAAAAGTGGACCGTTTGCAGGGACTGAACATAAAATTCCCATAAAATTTTCTTCATTATATTCTACATAAACACAATGGAAATAGCTCATAGATCATGAGCACTCTGTGGGAAAAGGCAAGAGACCTTCTTCCTATTTTTTGTTTCTTTTTAAAGCATTGACAATTCCTCTACATGAAATAATTTTTTAAATAATTAAATTTCCTTTTAATACTTTGCATTGACACATTACCTCAGTTTTTCCTCACGATAACTATGAAGCCAGTCATTATCCCCATTGCACTGTTGAAAACAACTGATCCTCATCAAAGTTCATTGACTAACTTCAATTTTCTTGCCAGCCACTGGCAGAGAGTACAATTTAGGCAACACATGTGTAACAGACAAAAAATGAAAACAGTGACAACCGGGAGGAACTTAAGGAAAGCAAATTTAAAATGGCACCAGTGTAAAAGGATACTTACTGACAAAGCCATTTTCAAGGATTTCAGTGAAAGCAATAGCTGCGCTCCACTCATGCCGCCACTAGATGGTGGTGTTTCCATTATCTAGAGGTCTTGTGAGTTAACTTTCGTCTGCGTAAGAAAAAATCTGAGATCTCTATAAAGCCTGGCCTAGAGCACTTCGGTCATCACAGCTTCTAACCTCATGGCCAAGGCAAGCATCTTGAGGGCCAAATCTCACATATACATATCTTCTGTACAGTCGGAACTAGAATTCCATTGACTTCTCCCTCTGCATGAGTGAATATGCTTCTTTATTGCTGTTTAACATCAAATCGTTAAACATGGAAATCTATTGACTCTATTAATATAATTTTCTCAGGTTTCAAAGGAAGTCAATGAAATGATAGTAAAAATGCCATACCAGTGTTTCATAAATGGACAGTTCACAGATGCAGATGATGGAAAGACTTATGACACTATCAACCCAACGGATGGATCTGTGAGTAATTCTTTAGTGTGTGTAGTGATCACTGGCCATGGATTTTTAGTTTATACACTGTGGTAAAACAGGCAGTCTTAAGAAGCTCGATTATTCTCTCGCTCTGCCTCTAAGCACCTCACACAAATGGACTTCATGCTTTTCTTTCAATGACTCAATTCTGGTACTAGCTGCTATGAACTGTAGTAACCTATTTTATAGAACATTTATGACGAACTTAGACAGGTAGCTTTACGTATGCACATCAGAGGCACTCATCTACATAGAGCTATATGTGAAAAAAATTTTCAGACTTTGAAGACTCATGGCAAGAAATTCAGCTTTCCTAAGGCACTGGAAGAACTAGAGTCGTCCGTCTTCCTAAACGTGTTCTTCCATAAAGTAGTATGACATGAGAGGTACTAAATTTCTGGTTCACAATTTTCATATTAAAATTGTTCTTTTTCTTTACCACAGTACTGGATATACTCATTTTTCATCATAACATTTTTTTTGGATTTTATCAGTAATACCCTATTTTTTTCTGTTAATACAATATTAATTCCAAGACCCATATTTTCATATCTCTCATGTGGCCTATTTTTACTTACCTTGAAACAGATAATATGCAAAGTATCCTACGCTTCTTTGGCGGATGTTGATAAAGCAGTAGCAGCAGCAAAAGATGCTTTTGAAAATGGCGAATGGGGAAGAATGAATGCAAGAGAAAGAGGAAGATTGATGTACAGGTATTTTTTTTTTTTTTTTTTTTTTGAAAACAAGTCTAGTAGAGACAGGGTTTCACTATGTTGGCCAGGCTGGTCTCAAACTCCTGACCTCAGATGATCTGCCTGCCTCAGCCTCCCAAAATGCTGGGATTACAGGCATGAGTGGTAGCATGTGCCTATAGTCCCAGCTACTCGGGAGGCTGAGGCAGGAGAATTGCTTGAACCTGGGAGGTGGAGGTTGCAGTGAGCCAAGATCGCACCACTGCACTCCAGCCTGGGAGAGACAGCATGACTCTGTCACAAAAAAAAAAAAAGAAAGAAAAAGAAAAGCAAGTCTGCTACCTTTGGATATTGACTTACATTGCCAAGATTTAAAAAATTCCCGCAAAACATTCTAGTATGCACCTAATATGAAATATGTCTTCTGTTACTTGACTCATATTAAATCTCATATATGTGAGTTCCTGATTATGTTAGTATGCTTGCATCAGGCAGGGTCCCAGCTGGGAAAGAAGTTTAATAAAGAACTGTTTACAAAGATGTGGGCAAGGTCAAGGGAATCCAATAAAGGATACTGAAGCATCCACGCAGGGCTAGCAACAGGGGGAAGCTGCTACGCCTTTAAGGTCTGAAGGGACAGAGGAAGGAGCTGTTACTGGAATCTGGCAAGATCTGCATCTATAGGAGAAAACCATACTCCAGTGGAGGGACATGGCAGCTTCTGAATCACAGCCTATCAGTGAGGGAGCCAGGGAATCCAATTCCCTAACAAGTTTTTCCTTCAGTGCACCAATCTCCTGTGGGGTGCCTCCCAGTGGCCTCTCATTGGCCAAGCCCAATGTGAGAGCAAGGGAGCCAGGTGATGTACTGTAAAGGTCATTCACCAGGGTCAAGGTCACATAGCAGGGTGGAGAATGGATACAGAGAGTGGAAAGTGGAGAATATCTAGCACTCCGTTGTTTTCAAAAACAAATTTTAGATCAACTTGATGTGTAAGGAATAGGAATAAGGAAGAAAAATAATAAGGACTGGGAAGAATATTATAAATCAGTAACTAAGGATACGAGGAGTAATTAGATTCAATCATAAATTCCATTTGCTATTTACCTAAAATAAATATCTGACCTAGATCAAAAGGTATGATTTGGCTGTGTCCCCACCCAAATCTCATCTTGAATTGTAGCTCCCATAATTCCCCTGTGTCATGAGAGGGACCCAATGGGAGGTAATTAAATCATGAGGGCAAGTCTTTCCTGTGCTGTTCTTGTGAAAGTATGTCTCACAAGATCTGATGGTTTTATAAAGGGCATTTCCACTGCACATGCTCTCTTGCCTGCCACCATGTAAGACATGCCCTTGCTCCTCCTTTGCCTTCCACCATGATTGCAAGGCCTCCCCAGCCCTGTGGATCTGTGAGTCAATTAAACCTCTTTCCTTTACAAATTACCCAGTCTCAGGTATGTTTTTATTAGCAGCATGAGAATGAACTAATACAAGCAAGATCTGGAAGAAAGATTGTGGGAGGGGGATTTCAAGCTGGACTCTAGAGTGGCCCCAAAGGAACAGCTCAGAGAACCACTACAAATACAGAAGAAAAACAGAGAAAAACACAAAAGATGAATTTTTACTATATCATAGTCATTATACAGTCCTGCACTTACTTTCCTATAAAACCTGAACACCAAACAGAAATCTGTCGTAGTTTGTAATTCATTCTGTACGTTTCTATCTTGTCTCTTCAGTTAGTGTTAGAAATATTTTTGTGCCAACCAGAAATCCTCAAACGTTCATGGGTTCTCAAAAGGTGTGGGTTGCACTCTAGTATCTCCCTGCGTATTCATGAACTGTCCAGATCCCCACTGTTTTCTATCATCGATCTCCTTGTTTTACCATGGCTCAGTCATTGTTCTACTTCTTACACATATTTGAGTCAAGTTGTACATACTTCCAATACCTGCTGCTTCTCCTTTGTAATTATTGAAACAAATGATTTATGAAATTATTTGTTTACTGCTTTCTTCCCTACTGGACCATGATCTCCATAAGGGCAGACAACTGATCCATATGTGTTTACCTCTGAATTCTCCATCCTTAGGGTACTGCAATCTATGTAACAGAAGCTCAATCAGTACTTGTTGAGTTAATTTCTTTCACTGACTACACAGACTTGCAGACCTACTGGAAGAGAACCAGAAGAGCTGGCAACCATTGAAGCCCTTGATTCAGGGGCTGTCTATACTTTGGCTCTGAAGACTCACATTGGAATGTCTGTGCAAACATTCAGATATTTTGCTGGCTGGTGCGACAAAATCCAGGTAAGCACTAATGTTATTTGTTCTGAAAGAAAAAGGGACTAACATTGATTAGGTTTGTACCAGGCACTGTGTCAGGTCCTCTTTTTATGAAGGTTTTTTTTACACCAACATAACAGGGTTGCCTTGGTCCATTTTACGCTGCTATAATAGAATACCTGAGACTAAGTAATTTATAAAGAACAAAAAGTTATTCTCTCACAGTTCTGGAGGCTGGGAAGTCTAAGATAAAGGTGCCAGCAGGTTTGGCCTCTAGTTTTAAGATGGTGCCTTGTTGCTGCATCCTCTGGAACAGAGGAACATTGTGTCCTTACCGGGCAGAGGAGTAGAAGAGACTGAACCCACTCCTGCAAGCCCATTTTTTAATTTTAGTTTTTTAAAAAAAATTTTTGAGACAGAGTCTCACTCTGTCACTCAGGCTGGAATGCAATTGCACCATCTCAGCTCACTACAACCTCCGCCTCCCGGTTCAAGCAATTCTCCTGCCTCAGCCTCCTGAGTAGCAGGGATTACAGGCACTCACCACCATGCCTGGCTAATTTTTGTACTTTTAGTAGAGACGGGGTTTCACCATGTTGGCCAAGCTGGTCTTGAATTGATTTGCCCACCTTGGCCTCCCAAAGTGTTGGGATTACAGGCGTAAGCCACCGCACCCGGCCCCTGCAAACCCTTTTTTATAGCAGCGTTGATCCATTCATTAAGGTGGACCCCTCATGACCTAAACACCTCCTATTAGGGCCCTACCTCCCAACACTGTTGCATTGGGGGTTAAGTTCCCAGCACATGAATTTTGGGGGACACTTTCAGACCCTAGCAATGGTTATAACATCTATGGGAAGTAAATGGATAGCTCTTATTCCCTTATTACATGTGAGGAAACAGAGGTTTGAGGACATGGATGCCTTTCCTATAATTCATAGCAAGTCATCCATACAACGAGATTTGAACTCAAGATTTTCTGAATCTAAAGTCTAATGATATTCTTTGCACTTTACTATAATATCTCCTGAGGGTATTGAATAGTTTTCTAGACATTGTGGAGAAAACTTAGTATCGTGTAGGGTTTACAAATTCAAACACCTACAATGGCCAGAGAGCTACCGTAGATGGTGGAAGCAGACTGAGTATAAGAAAAACTTTGTCTTTGAACATGTGTCCTAAGAGAAATAAATTTCAAAAAAAAAAAATTTTTTTTTTTCTTTGAGATGGAGTCTTGCTCTGTCGCTCAGGCTGGAGTGCAGTGGTACCGTCTCAGCTCACTGCAACCTCCGCCTCCCAGGTTCAAGTGATTCTCCTGTCTCAACCTCCCAAGCAGCTGGGATTACAGGTGCGCACCACCACACTCCGCTAATTTTTGTATTTTTAGTAGAGGCGGGGTTTCACTATGTTGGCCAGGCTGGTCTCAAACTCCTGACCTCAAGTGATTCTCCCACCTCGGCCTCCCAAAGTGCTGGGATTTCAGGCATGAGCCACCATGCCTGGCCAAAAAAAAAAATTTTTTTTCAAAGAAAAATTTTGATAAAGACACAGGAACAATAAATATTTCATTTTCCTTTTACTATAAGATAATAATAGCAAACATGGGGTGATAAATGGCAGCAACACTAGCTCCAGCACTGGGGGTACAAAGGGAAAGGTAGGACCTGTAGCAAACTGCAGTACGCATGTTCCCCAAAGACGCATAATAATCACTGCGGTACCAGTCATTGGACCCACCTTCCCAGCTGCAAAAAGGAGGAAGTGAGAAAGGGGGAGTGGTAAAAGGAATTTACAAAGCATTCTTACTTCCCAGTACCTTTTGCTGATATCTCTCCGTGGCCATCTCTATCTGCTAAGGAGACTGGGAAACATCCTATTTCATCTGGGTACTTTGCTGCCACCAATGTTAGTGTACAGTCAGATAGACCTGAGTCCAAGTTTCAGCTCTGGCATGTATCAGCCGATGTTGTTATTTTACCTCTCCAAACCTTACTTTGCTCCTCTATAAAATGGTCTCAATAATACATACTTTGCAAGTTATGTTTTGAGGATTGGAAACAAGTATTTGTGTGCTACAGGATTAGTCAAGTCTGCAACATAGCAGGTTTGCACAAAAACGAAGTTTATATTGTGGTTCAGCCACAAAGTCATGCATATATTGATATTTACTAATCGTAGTTCAGATCCATCTCTTATCCCCAGTTATGAAATCCCGGTAACTCCGAAACCCAAAAATTGTTTGATTGGTTCAAACTCATTTGATGCCAAACCCCGACCTGAATGAACATAATCTGTTAATAATATTTATTTACATCACCTAGAGTGAATATTCTAATATGTTTCAGTCAATAAATACTAGTGTTTGATTATGGCAAATCAAACACAAATACCTTATATTATCTACTACCCCAGCAAGATTTGGGTAAGATTTCCCATAATCGTACCCAAATCTTGCTGGGGTAGTAGATAATATAAGGTATATGCACTATATCACCTTTCTGAAGTCCAAAACATTCTGCATTCCAAAACATAACTGGCTATAGTATTTTAAGAAATTGTACACTCTATTAGTAGTAGCAATATTTTCTGTGGCAAAGCAAATGAATAGCTTTCATTAAAGGCTACTATTGTGAATCTGTTAGGATTAAGTTGGCTGCATATAACAGCCAATTTAATCCTATTTTTTATCCTATTATTTTTCTCTCACTTTCAAGGAATCCAAAGACAGGCAATGAGGACTAGTATGTGAGATGCAAACTCTTTTTCTGTCTTTGGCAGGCCATCTTTAGTACCATGTGACCTCCGCCCTCAAGGTTGACTCATGGTCTCAAGAAGACCAATGCAGCGCCAGCCATTTCAGCAATAGTCTAAACAGGAAGAAGGAGGAAATAGACATGGAGGGAAGAATAAAAGAGTTGAGTTAGCCTAATTTAAATAGCATTCGCCTTCCAATGCCTTGTGCTTGTATCTTCCATTGACCATCCCTAATCTGGAGAATGGGAACCATAGTAAATACTATGATCTGGGCACATTGCTGTCCCCATTATTAATGTAGGGATTCTTTTACTAAGGACAGAGGGGAGAGTGGATAATAGGCAGGCAGTTTACATTCTCTGCCATGCCAAGCAATTGGGAATGGACTACATTAGAATTATGTTTATTCTTGTATTTCATGGTTCTCTTGAGAAACAAATAGCTGTTCCTTCTTTGGCACGGATATAGTTCTTATCAATAAACAGCTAAGAAAAAGTAAGAGAGAGACAGAAAATGGATCCTTTGAGATGAAATTTACTTATTTAAATCAGTAAAATAAGTATCAACTTTTCTTATTCCTTAGGGTTCTACTATTCCAATCAACCAAGCCCGTCCAAATCGCAATCTGACCTTCACCAAGAAAGAACCACTCGGGTAAGATAAGGAGAGTGCCTCTGAGTGCATCATGAGTTGTGTTATTTGAAACAACTAAGCATGTCGAATTTCTTCCCCCTGCAGCGTCTGTGCCATTATCATTCCCTGGAACTACCCGCTGATGATGCTGGCGTGGAAGAGTGCTGCGTGTTTGGCAGCAGGCAATACCTTAGTGCTCAAGCCCGCACAGGTAAGGCCACAAAGGGCCAGGTGCAGAATCGCCTCCTCTCTTATATCCAGTACTTCAAAAAAGTGACATACATTTATAAATAGCAAACAAAAATGAGATTATATGGCATTTTTCTCATATATTATGGACTTTTCATATCAGCAAATGTTCATTTTTAATGGCTACCTAATACATTGTATGGAGGTCCCACAATTTAAAACTTTCATCATAATAGAAGCAAGCATGGTGCACATCAGTGAAGTCCATTGACTTCCCACAAACCAATTCAATTCTTGCAAAATGCCAAATGCCCAACAATTAGGGAATTATTTAGAGTAATTATGAGACATCAAAAAGAGTATTATGCAGGTATTCAAATTTAATTGTCAAAAATACCGTAAAGGCAGAGGTTACAATGAACTGAGATCTTGCCACTGCACTCCAGCCTGGGCAACAGAGCGAGACTCTGTCTCAAAAAACACATATATATATATATTCACTATATATATAGTGAAGATGGAAGATGAAGGAAAAGCATGTAAAAGAACGTCTGCAATTGTGGCAACCCTGTAAAAATATATCCAGATGGATAACAAGAAAATACTTTTAAGAAATAGTTCAGGTAGTTCTCAGAGAATCTTATAGTGCTACAACAGCTTTTTAAGAAAAAAATATAGCAGCCAAGTTAACACTGGCTGAGCCTTTACTATGTAAAGTGCACTATGTAAAGTACGAAGAAAAATAAACTTCTTCCGTGGGTTTCTGTTATATGCAGGTAACTGTACTATGTAGTAGGCTTTCTGAGGTGCATAAGCCATGGAGAAAACTTGGTCATTATTCTAGAAGACTGCATAATCTGACCTGCCAACTCTTTTATTTCTTCTTTCAGAACTCAAAAAAACACAGTTTCATTTGGCATAGCTACATGGTCATGTGACCATGGCCATTTTGTTTTAATTATTGAAAATGATTTTATTTGAAAAAGTAGGTATACATGCAACGTCTTCAAAATTCAAAAGATACAAAGAGGTAAATAGTGAAATGTCTCCCTCCTATCCTTATTCCCCAGCCAACCAGTTTATCTCCCAGAGACAACCAATGTAATTAACTGTTATCTATTAGTGGCTTAGATATTCCAGGGATAGTCTCTACATATATATGTGTATATTAAAGAATATGTAGTTTTATATGTATATGTAAAGAGATACATATAATTATATGTAGATATATCTTATTATGTATGTGTACATGTATATATTGCTACTTATTGGGCATAAAGCTCCAATTATTGGCCAGGTGAGGTGGCTCAAGCCTGTAAGCCCAGCACTTTGGGAGGCCAAGGCGGGTAGATCACTTGAGGTCAGGAGTTCAAGACCAGCCTGACCAACATGGTGAAAACCCATCTCTACTAAAAATACAAAAAATTAGCTGGGCATGCTGGCAGGCATCTGTGATCCCAGCTACTCCAAAGACTGAGGAAGGAGAATTGCTTGAACCCAGGAGGTGGAGGTTGCAGTGAGCGGAGGTCACACCATTGCACTCCAGCCTGGGCAACAAGAGTGAAACTCCATCTAAAAAAAAAAAAAAAAACCCTTCAATTATGTAAGATGAATAAGTTCTAGAGGTCCTCTGTACGACGTTGTACCTATAGTTAACAATACTATATTTTACACTTCAAAATTTGTTAAGAGAGTGGAGCTCAGGTTAAATGTTCTTACCACAATAAACAAAATTTTTAAAAACACACACCAAAAGTAGTGTTCTATATACTTACTAAAGGAAAAAAATCTTCTTTTTTTTTTTAGCAGTTTCCATTGTATAGATAAAATATATTTTACTTAATCAATCCGTAATTATGGATATTCAGATTTTCTCTCCTTTTGCTGTATAAACCATACTACAGTTAATAACCTTATAAACCTTATAAGTAAAATGCACATGTGCAAGTGTATTTATAGGATATGTTTCTGATAGCAGAATCCCTCAGTGAAAAAATACATATATTTGTGTCCATCCATGGGGGTCATATTAGCTCACCAGCATTGTACAAGAGTGTTGTTTCCCAGTCTTGTTTAATGGGTGCACAACCCATTAAACAGCAAGAAGCTAGTTGAGTGAAGTGAGGAGACAGATAATCTAGCCCAGCGGAGCTCCACACGGGCTGTACGTTAGAATCACCTGAAGTTCTCCTTTTAAAATGCTGATATCAGGCCCCACTGGCAGAGATGAGGCCTGATATCAGCATTTTAAAAGGAGAGATCTGATTTAATTGGTCTAAGTTAGAGACCACGTATTAGTATTACTTCAAAGCTTCACATTTTTCCAAGGCACAGCAAGGGTGGAGAACCAGTAAATGATATCCAGTGAGAGTCCTAATCACTGAAAAATGGCAATGAGTATATATAATGTCCCAAAATTACAAACATTTCTTGAGTGTATAGCAGTTGCCAGGCAGGTAGTAGTCATGAAGACACACAGAGTTTCTGTTCACATGGAAATTACAGTCTGGCTCTATCTGCGGTTTAAAACTGGTAGTTTTATAGTTGAAGATAATTTAAAATCTGAGAATGAAAGACCCAAAAGGTGCCATTGTTATGCTGGAGTTTTTTATTTTATTGGATAATATTATGCAATGATGCATTTATAATATTAGGGCTCTGTATGAATGTCAGGAGGATTGAATTTAGATGACTCTTCTTAAACTGGTTGTCTGCTTTGTTATATGTGTGAAAGATTCCGTCCTGGCTTCATACAAAAGAAAGCGGCGATTTCTGTGGCCTAGAGTGGCTGGTCCAGGTGTGACAAGCTCTGACTTTATTAACCTAATATTTAGCAATGAGCTACCCTAGCCCAGAACCACACTAGAGGCTTTCTCAAGTATTATGCCAACCTATAATCCTGCAGAAACACTGAAGAGCCAAATGGAAGAAAACCAATAGAAAAGAAAAGAGTTGTGATAGAGATGAAACCATTTATTTTATTTATAAATCACATTTTAAAACCTTTATATTCTTACTTTAAAAGAATTTAATTCAGGATTGTTAGTTTTTAAACATTTTTCTAATTATGATGGTCGGATACAAAAGCATAATAAGATACACTTGGGCTAGGATTATCTTCCCCTATCCTAGATGTAAATCCACTATTTCAACAGTCTTGATAATTTCGAATGTTTTGGGCCAACTTCTCACGAGTCGAGCTAAGTCTACATTGACATTTTACAAACCTCACAATGTGACTGTCACGGACCTGTTACTAGAAGGAGGAAAAGTGGTAGCCGTGCCTCCTTCTCGTTTGCTTGCTGTTGTCTTGTTACCATTATTATTTATTGTGCAGTTTCTCTGCACATTTTTTGGCCACTTGTTCATTTTATGAAGACAAGGTTAATTAAAATAACAACATAGTCTGTGAACCCATATAATCAAGCCTGTAGACTTCATCAGAGGGCAATCTTCTGAAAGCAAATGAGCAAGGGAAGGAGCCACTGCCACCCTCTTGGACTTGTGAGTGCCTGTTCTTTCCTGGGGCACTGCCCATACCTTTGTGACCCATGACCATATGACCTTCATTCAGACCGTGTGAGAGCACGGTTATCCAGCCATACAGTAAATGTTAGTATCTTTGTCAGCTAAAATATATAAATAGAAGTTCCACTATTTTCTTTTCACACCTCAGTGGATCCTCTTGCACACACCATTTTTAGAGTCCAAGCTAACCAAGTACTAACTTACTAACTGAAAACTGAATCAACGTTGGCTTTTAAGAGCGTGAAAGTACTGCTTTCATTTTGCTTTGGAGATTTGCGTTGCTATAATAGATGTTTAAGGTCAGATCCATATTATCCCACTTTTTATGTGAGAAAGAAGGGAAAACAAGAAAATATGTATTTGCTGCTTTGAATAAAAGGAAACACAGGAAAGACAAGTGGAGACTAGAGACTAATGAAATTGATGATCTATGGAACATGGGAGCTGGAATGGGGTAGAAGGAGGGTGGGAAAACATTCTCTGAATGGACCATTCGAATAATCCTGACTTCTGGAAGCATATTTCCCATATTCAATGACAGCAAACAAAGAAAAGAAATATAATCAACACAGATGGGGCAAAAACCCTAAAGTTAAATATAAACAAAAACAAATTCAGCCATATTTCAAATGAATAACATGACCCCACTGAAGGGAGTGAGGAAGCATGAACCCAAGTCACTTTTGACCAACTTTGGACTGTATGTCCTCAGGATAAAGGCAACGCAAAACAACAACAGCAAAACCTAAATACATATTGAACTCTAATTAATAGGCTTTTTTCTGTAGGGACATGGCTTACCAATTCTCAAATTACTCTCTCTATGTTTTAGGATTAAGCAAATAAGTAAATATATTGTGGATAACGGGAGCCATGTCTCTTTTTTCTTGGAGAAGAGAATCACAAATGTAAAAGGGCAGAAGGTTAGAATCGACCCTGAGATATCAGATAAAGGTATCCGTGTAAACTCATGGGTTTTAATGTACCTAGATAGCTAAATAAAGAAATGGATATAGTTATATGTGGGATAGATACACACATACATATAAACGTGTGTGTGTGTTGTGTATGCATACATCTCTTTCCCAGCTCTGTCTGCTAAAAGGGCCTGGAAGCAATGACCCCTCAATAATGTCCAGATATCTTGGTTTCTAAATACCATTCTTCTCTCAAAGAAACCTGGGTTCCTTGGAGAAGTGGCTGGAGTAGGAAGAATCAGATGAACCTGAAGTATTTCATTGGGCTTGAAAGCAATGTAATGCCCAAAGAGTAACAGGGGGCATGTCAGAATGATACAGGGGCCATACTAAAGGGACTCCCCGCAGCCAAATCTAGAACAAATGAACATCAAAATCAATAACAATAGTAAAAGATGACAACCTGCTGATGATACTAAGAATGTATGCACTCACACTGATATTAATTAATTAAACGGAAAGGAAAACACTTACAGGAGAGAGCCAACTAGTACATGTAGAAGGAATGATGCAATTGGAGAATCACCATTTGGCAACCATCATAATAATTTATGATTACCATCCAGAAATTATCCATGGATACTAAAACTAGTGGATGAAAATTTGAGGAGTATCTCCCCACAAAATATTTATTAATGGCAATGTATAATATAGTAACTTACAGTGATGAAAGTTGGCAGACTACATTTGCCAAATAATTAAAACTAACATTTCCAGTATTGGAAATTCCACAGCATGTGCCTCCTGATGTGACATCCTCAGAAAAGCTCAGCCATCGCTCCAGCAGCATTGTTGCCAAAAGTGCATAACTTGAATGTAATCATGAGGAAACATGAGACAAATCCAGACAAAGAGACGTTGTATGAAATAACTGGCCTGTACTCTTCAAAAATGTCAGTGTAATCAAACAGAAAACTCAGAAACTCTCTTAGATCACTGGAGACTACAGACATAACTAAATGTAGCACAGATGTTGGATTTTCTTTTGCTGTAAGACATTATTGGGATAATTGGTGAAATCTGAATATGGTCTGCAAATTACGTATTCTATCAGTTGTTAATTTCCTGATTTTGATAATTGTATTATGATTATATAAAAGAATTTCTTGTTTTATAGAAAATGCACACAGAAGTATTTAGAAGTATGGAGTATGTCTTTACCTTATTCTTAAATGGTTCCGAAAAAGATATCCCTTAAATTTATTTTTAAAAAATAGTTTAGAAAAAAAATATATAGAAAGATAAAGCAAATATAATAAAATATTGACATTTGAGGAATCTGAATGGAAATGTGTATAAGGAATTCTTATACTATTTTTGCATCTTTTTGTAAGTCTGAAATTATGGCAAAATAAAAAAATAATAAGACAATGTACAATAAAAATAAAATGAGCTCTAGTACAGCTATCAAGGGAAAACTGGGTTCTGGGGTAAAGGGCAGGATAGAGTCTGAAGAAGGTAATTGCTGTCTGCTTCTCTTCAGGTCACGCCCTTGACTGCTTTGAAGTTTGCAGAGCTGTCTGTGAAAGCAGGCTTTCCAAAGGGGGTCATCAACATCATTCCAGGCTCAGGTAAGTCACTAAATGACCCACTGTGCTATAACTAATGAATGGTACCGGGGTAGCTGAGTGGCTGTTTTCCCACTTACAGACCTGTCCTGAATTATAGCTGTATTAAAATTAAATACAATTTACCAAACTGTTAAGGATGAATATACTTACCACGTGCTAAAATCTTAAAATGGAAATACAGTGGTGGGTGAGTGGCGGTGGGGGAGGGGGGTTGTATAGTCATGTAAAATTACCCTAAGATGTTCCATTTCGATTTTCAAAAACTACTCTGGAAGATAAAAATCAGGAATTACCCATCATTATTTCGGGAGTCTGATAATTTCATAAAGGGTATTATTTTAGACTTTCACCAGTTTGCAATTAATACAGAAATTTAAAACTAAGGTGCCGATGAGAGCTTAGAAATCTACTTCAATGAATTTAAAGCCATCTTCACCGTAAGAATTTGAGTATGTTTTAATTCGTTTTATTCCCTAACTCTACAGGTGGCATAGCAGGACAACGTCTGTCTGAACATCCTGACATCCGCAAACTGGGTTTCACTGGTTCCACTCCTATTGGCAAACAGATCATGAAAAGGTATTGGTTTTAATGTGTTGATTCGCTGCAGATTCTGTTACACTAGGTTTCAGTTTTTGTTTTAAATAGGATACTTTTGGAATAAGAAAATCTACATCTAATTTGGAAGAGAAATTTACTTATCACTGCTGAGTACTGAAATATTTGAATGTAACAAAATACTTTCCGAAGCACTGAGGTCCAGAGTCAATAAAAGCAAAGCTGTGGTGAAATTCTACACCCTACTGGTAGTTTTAACAATTCAGCACAAAAGAGTCTGTATTAAAGCTGTGGCCCAAATTGTTTTTGGAGTATGGGTAAAAAACCAAAAATATGTATGTCAAATTCATATATTTTATATGACAAACCTGGATTATAAAATGGAGTCCCCCAAGCAATATTTTTTAAAACTGAAAGCAATCTAGGTGGGCAAAATAAAGCAGTTGTTAAAATATGTCAATGTAATAGAATACTGTACAGTCATGTTCATAATTTTAATAACATTGAAAAGTATTATTAAAATAATAAATGGAAATAAAGTACAACGTTGTATATATTGGATGATCTCAACTATGTTAAACAAGGCAAAAGCTATGGTAGGACAGACTGCAAACAGGTAGTATATCAAAATGGTAAAAACAACGGTCACTGAAGCATGGAATGGAATTTTGTGATTTTTTTCTTCTGTTTGCATGTTTGGGGAGGTACTTTCAAAATGTTTTAAATAAGAATAGTATATCAAATTTCTTTTTGTAAGAAAGGAAAAATAAACAGCATACTTCATACTTTAAAAAATTGATTATTTTTTCTCCCACTGCTTCAGTAGACTAGTTAGAGGTTTAATTCCTTGCCAGGCTTTTATGTAACCAAAATTTCTACAGAATTTGAATTTACTTATGAGAATCTCGAATCATGTGATCACAACATTTTTGAAAACTTTTTATTATGGAAAATTTCTAATATATACAAAGCAGAAAAGCAAAATGAACTCATGCACTCATCGCCCATCTTCAATGGTAATCATCATTCTACCATCTATGTTTTACCTATGAATAAGTTTTTCCTTTTTCTTTCTTTTGTTTTTTAAGAGACAGGGTCTCACACTGTCACCCAGGCTGGAATACAGTACTGATCACAACTCACTGCAGCCTCGAATTCCTGGACTCAAGTGATCCTCCTGCCTCAGCCTCCCACGTAGCTAGCACTACAGGCACACACCACCATACCTGCCTAATTTTTTAATTTTTTTGTAGAGATGAGGTCTTGCCATGTTGCCCAGGCTGGACTCAAATTCTGGCCTTAAAGGATCCCTTCTGCCTTGGTCTCCCAAAGTGCTGGGATTACAGTTGTGAATCACGGTGCCTGGCCTTGAATAAGTTTCTTAATATTTCTGAGGCTCAATATGTTTTCCATGCCAGGCAGTAACTTAAAGCTTAAAAAATGTGTGTGGGGTTGGGGGGAGTATTGGGGGGAGGGTGTCAGAGAGAGAGAGGGGGAGACAGAGAGAGAGGGGGAGACAGAGAGAGAGATGTTAACTAAATGCTCATTTCTCATTTATTTTCCTCTAGCTGTGCTGTAAGCAACTTGAAGAAAGTTTCCCTTGAGCTTGGTGGCAAGTCTCCACTTATAATATTTAATGACTGTGAACTTGACAAGGCTGTACGAATGGTAAGAGTGGGTCGAATTCAAGTAAATAGGTGCCTGGGCTGGGCAGAGTGGTTCATGCCTGTAATCCCAGCACTTTGGGAGGCCGAGGCGGATAGATCACCTGAGGTCAAGAGACCAGCCTGGCCAACATGGGGAAACCCCGTCTCTACTAAAAATGCAAAAAAATTAGCCGGGTGTGGTGGTGGACGCCTATAATGGCAGCTACCTGGGAGGCTGAGATAACAGAATCGCTTGAACCTGGGAGGTGGAGGTTGCAGTGAGCTGAGATCACGCCACTGCACTCCAGCTTGGGCAACAAGAGCAAGACTCTGTCTCAACAACAACAACAAAAAATAGGTGCTTGCTTCTAAAACACCTTTCATCTCCTTCTTTACCAGAGGCCTTAAAATGAGATTGGGTTTTTGTCTAGTCATAAATTAAAACCATCCTTTTTATGCTTAGATTTGGGAATACTTAGAGCACTTAGTTTTTTAAAATAATGTCTTTATTATAACCCTACTAAGTATTTTTAAAAAGGATATAAGTCATAGCAGGCATATCAACAAGTTCAAAAGATATTCTATTAGGGCTTCTAACTTCTCCCTCCTTTCCCACATCTCATCTCATCAACCTGAACAGTTCTATTTTTACCTGTTTTGCACATTGATCTTCCAATAAGAGTGTTAAGACACACCAAAGGGTTTCATATTTAATAAGTAATTGACAACATCAATTTCCCGGTTTTAACAATGTACTATGGTTTTTAAAGATGTTATCATAGAGAAGGCTAGGTAAAGGGCACACAGGAACTCTTACACTATTTTTGCAACACCTTGTGAGCCTTAAACTCCTTCAAAGTATAAAGGCTGATTTTAAATAAAATACAAAGGTTTAAAAAAAAAAAAGATTGGCCTAGTTCTCATTCTTCACATCTGAGATATAGGCATAAAATGAGTCAATGGTTGGCATAGGTTGTGCTAAGCTTTCTTGTAATTCTGCGGGAAATTTATGGTCTTCCCAGTTCTGTACAACTGTCCAGCTATGCACTAAGCAGACTCTGTTCCCATTCCCCCTAAATGTCATTTTAATGAACACTCACAGCCAAAGCTCATCACGTAAGCAACCCAAAGAGAATGGAGTGGTCTGGGAGTGAAGAAGGGCCATGTGCCCCTGAGCCCAGGCCCTTTGAGTAGACTGTGAGGTTTCAGCGACAAGACAATGGCTGGGGGTACACGAACTGACTTCAGGGGTCAGGACTCCCCCTGGATGTCTGGATTAGAAATGTATAACCTTAAAGAGTCTTTGTTTTGGCCGGGCGCAGTGGCTCACACCTGTAATTCCAGCACTTTTGGAGGCCAAGGCAGGTGGATCACGAGATCAGGAGTTTGAGACCAGCCTGACCAACATGGAGAAACGCTGTCTCTACTAAAAATATAAAAATTAGCCGGGTATGGCGGCGCATGTCTGTAATCTCAGCTACTCAGGAGGCTGAGGCAGGAGAAACGCTTGAACCTGGAGGCAGAGGTTGCAGTGAGCCGAGATCGTGCCACTGCACTCCAGCCTGGGCAACCGAGCCAGACTTTGTCTGGAAACAAAACAAAACAAAAAAAGAGTCTTTGTTTTAACCACTTAAGAACCCCAAACCCAAGATGCTCAATGTATTTTCATAATGTTTAAAGGTAAAATGTATGCACAGGAAAAACATGTTATTTCAAAGCATTCGTTATACTTTTTGTTTGTTTCTGAGACGGGATCTCACTATGTTGCCCAGGCGAGTCTTAAACTCCTGGACTAAAGTGATCCTCCTGCCGTGGCCTCCCAAGTGGCTGGAATTACAGGTGTGAGCCACTGTACCCAGCCACATCCATTTTTTAAAATACAATCCAGAGAGGTTTCCTGCAGGTGAATTAGAAACTGGATTTATAAAAAAGGGAAAATGAACGAAATTCATCAATCTTCCAAATCTGTCATTTTTTAGTATTTTTATTTCAAAGATTTCTCAAACTTCTCCCTGAAAAATAGTAGTTCTTTCATGAGCGGGTTAGAGAGGCTTTCTAAATATTTATGATTCATGGCTGGGCATGGTGGCTTATGCCTGTAATCCCAGCACTTTGGGAGGTCAAGGTAGAAGGATCGCTTGAGCCTTGCGGTTCATGACCAGCATGGGCAACACGGCGAGACCCTATCTCTACAAAAATAAAATAAAATTAGCCCAGCGTGGTGCTGTGCGCCTGTGGTCCCAGCTACTAGGGAGACTGAGATGGGAGGATCACCTGAGCCCAGGAAGTTGAGGCTGCAATGAGCCAGGATTACACCACTGCACTCCAGCCTGGGTGACAGAGAGAGACACTGTCTTAAATAAACAAATAAATAAATAAATAATTTGTGATTATACAATCTAATGTAGAGATTTTTAAAAGCAAAACTTGGTATACAAGTTATTACATTTAAATTTATAGAATAATCTAGATTTTCTAGGCCAAGGCAGGAGGATTGCTTGAGCCCAGGTGTTGAGACCAGCCTGGGCAACATAGTGAGACCCTGTCTCTACAATAAATAAAAATTTAAAAATTAGCTGAGTAAGGTGGTGCACACCTGTAGTGCCAGCTAACTGGGAGGCTGGGGTGAGGAGGAGATAGACTCTATCTCTAAAAAATAAACTAAAAAAGAGAATAATCTAGATTTTATTTTAATACCAAATTTGTTTCTAATGGTACATCTTTACTATTACACATACATTTTTTGAAATGCTCATGGACCAAAAGGGGGAAAGGATAAACAAAATCTCTCAAATAATGCTAAATCAAAACAGAGTGTCTCCAAGAAGCTCTCATCACTAACAAGGCCAAGGGGATTTTCTATGACTTCTCTATGTGGTCTGCTGTCTTCCAAAAACAACTGATTCCCTCTGTGTACAGCTTTATGAGAATCTTGACTCCTCAAGTGATGTTAGCAATGTTTTCTCTTCTCCTGCTGAAGGGCATGGGGGTAGTATTTTTCAACAAAGGAGAGAACTGTATTGCTGCTGGGCGGTTGTTCGTGGAAGAATCCATCCACGACGAGTTTGTGACAAGAGTGGTGAGGCGCCTTCGCATTTACTCTATGAGTTGTTTAGAGATTGCTTTTACTTGAAAAATCATACTCTAGGATTGCTAATGAATTTTCAGGTGTGATAACAGTATTGTGGCTATGTATGAAAAAATCAGTCCCTAGTATTTTTTTTACACCTACATATTGGCATACTTACAGATTAAATCATACGATGTCCGAAATTTGCTTCAAAATAACCCAGGAGGACAGGAAGTGAGTAGGGAAATAAATTGGCCAGGAGTTGGTAGTTGTTGAAGCTGGGTGATGAGTACATGGGGTTTCATTATATTATGCATCTATTTTCACATGTGTTTATGATTTTTTATAGTTAAAAGTTAGAGGTTTATATAAAGACCTGATAAAGTATACTGAAGAGCTATTATACCTTACTTTACATTGGTATTACATTAGATCCCTAACACTTGTGAGAGTTACACTCCTAGACTTTTATAGATCTCTAAATAAGCTATGAGAGACACAGCACTAGATCCTTACAAATCCCCAGTTGCAGCTGACATGATAGCATATAATTTCTTCCACTAAAATAACTAACTAAATAAATAAACAGCCCCAGTACATTGATCACGACTCCATAAATATGGGACTAAAACTCATCTATAGGACTGTTAAGGTGAATTATGTGGCTAAAATAAACCCTTATACTATAATATGTCATTATGAAGGTAGTATTAATCATGAATTTGCTTATGTTTGCAAAACCAGCACCCAGCTATTTTTTCCCTAGAGCCAATTCTCTACACCCCAGCCCACCCAAAAAACAAAGGTATTCTTTCTTCATGAGAGTGAGTAACAGGGAAGTCATACAGAGAGGCAGATGGAGGGCAGTCAGGTAGGCAGTGGGTGCCTCCTGAGCATCACAGTGTAATTTAATTTTGTGTCTCATTAAAATACATTCTGCAGTGTTACATGTCATGGGCTTTCACAATCAGCTACAACTTGTTGAAATTTCAAATACTGAGACCAGAAATGCCAAGGATTTGCTACATCAACAAGCATGTTTTACACACATGCTGTTTGTATTCATTTGTCAGCAGCATTTCTTGAGCACTTATTTAGTACCAAACACTGCATACTGGGAATATAAAGGTGAACAAGGCAGACATGGTCACTGGCCACTCAGAGCTTCTCATCCAGTGTAGAACCCTGGGGAAGGCACTAAGAGATTATAGCCAGGCCTAAATTCAAAGTCATGGACCTCCTGGGTTATTGGTAACTCCCATTCTTCTTACCAGAATTGGACCTAACATTAGAAGATGCAGAAATAGATTAAGATAACTGAGGAGTACAACAGGTAATTACAAAGACATGTCAGTGATGAACACTGGGCAGTAAAGATTGTTTTTCATCGGGGCATTCTAGTGAGTCATCTGGCATGGCTATACCATGAGAATTTTATAAGGGCAGTCTGCCACATTTGGGGAGGAAAAAAAAGATAACAATGTGACCATTTTCGAAATTATTTTGTCATGAAGAGTGTAAGTACATGATGTTAATAAACATTTCAGAACATCAGTTTGCTCTTCTTAATGGATTAACATTTAGGAGAATTTTCATACAGTGTATGTAGCTTATGGTGTGCTAGAAGATAGTGGTTAAGGACTTGGGATTTCAAGTGGAAAAAAGTCAACGGTAGTTAGTGGTTGTATGTACTTATTTAACCCCTATAGGCCTCAGTTTCTTCTTCTGGGAGGCTGAGTTGGGAGGATCACTTGAACTTAGAAGTTCAAGGTTGCAGTGAGCTATGCCATGCCACTGTGATCCACCCTGGATGACAGAGCGAGTGAGACCCTGCCTCCAAAAGGGAAACAAACAAACAAGCCATCTACCTCCAGTGCTACTGTAAACACTAAATGACAACACATTGCTAAACACCTTAGTATAGCACCTACCACACGTTTAGAAACAAAACTCCGTTATCATTGTTATTAACAGTGAACTGTGTTTTTATGGACTGGGCAACATACAGGTAGAAGAAATTAAAAAGATGAAAATTGGTGATCCACTTGACAGATCCACTGATCATGGGCCCCAAAATCATAAGGCCCATCTGGAAAAGCTGCTGCAATACTGTGAAACTGGAGTGAAAGAAGGGGCCACTTTGGTGTACGGGGGAAGACAAGTCCAAAGGCCAGGTAAGATCACCTCTGTGGGGGTTTGGGTGCCGCCTTCTTCAGTTGCAATGGACAGTGACAGTTTGAGACCAGCCTGGCCAACATGGTGAAAACTCCAACTCTACCAAAAATTAGCCCAGTGTGATGGCATGCACCTGTAATCCCAGCCACTGGAGAGGCTGAGGCATGAGAATCACTTTAACCTGGGAGGCAGGTTAAAGTGAACTGAGGAGATTGCAGTGAGCTGAAATCAAGCCACTGCACTCCAGCCTGGGCAACAGAGTGAGACTCTGCCTCAAACAAAACAAAACAAAACAAAAAGGAGAGACAACTGGATAACGTGTCTCCTGATGGAATAAAACGTGTAATACACAGTATACCTGTGAGTGTTCCTGCAAAAAAGCTCAAGCTGAGTCTAATTATACCTTTAGGTCAAATTTTCTATTCATAAGAACTACAGTGGAAGCGGGGGAAGGAACAGGAAGTTATTTTTTAGTGGGTATAAAGTTTCAGTTTTATAAGCTGAAAATAGTTTTGAAAATGGATGGTGGTGAAGGTTGCACGTTATGAATTTCGTAACACTGAGCCGTACAATTAAAGATGGTTAAGATGGTAAATTTTATGTGTATTTTACCACAATAAAAATCACTGGAAAAAAAAAAAGAAATAAGAGATAGAGAAACAAAGATCACCCAAAGGAAGCAATGATAAATCCAGAAAGAAAGGGAATGTATAGAACAACTGACCCAGTCTCTTTAACATGACAGTGGAATAAAAACTAAGGAAAGGACAAAATGGAGAAATGTTTTAGAGTAAAAGAGCCTTAAGAGATAGATGTAAACACGAAATACAATGTGTAGAAGAATTTGGATCCTAAATCAAACAAACCAACTGTGAAACTGTGGAAAAGCTAATTTCTAGACACAAGGAAATTAAAATATAAACTCGGAATAAAGAATAATTACTGATTTTGTTAAGCATGAAACTATATAGTGGTTATATAAGAAAATATCCTTTTTTTTTTTTTTTTTTACAGATTTGTACTGAAATACTTAGGAGTTAAGATTATGATATCTGGAATTAGCTTTAAAATATTTCAACAAGGAAAAGATAAATATAGCAAAATATGGATACTTATTTTACCATTCATTATACGATTTTTCTCTACTTTTATATAGGTTTCACATTTCATAACAGAGACATTTAAAAATAACCTGGGCACGCCAACAACAAACAGAGAAATGAAACTCTTCTTGGTTTTACTGAGCCAGAGGAAAAGAGAAAATTATAATGTAATGAAGTGAGAGGACTATTAATTGAAAATGACTTAACCTATAGTTGACATTTTTTTCTTTGTTTTTTCCAAAAAGGCTTTTTCATGGAACCAACTGTGTTCACAGATGTGGAAGACCACATGTACCTTGCCAAAGAAGAATCCTTTGGGCCTATTATGGTCATTTCTAAATTCCAAAATGGGTAGGTTCTTCAAACACAATTTAACTTAGGTTTTGACTAGATTACTCATTTTTTCCCCCTCTGCCACTGTGCTATATACAGAGCATAAAATTAATGAACAGGTAATTTTCTACCAAAAGAATAATTACTTAATTAAATAATTAGAAGTTATGCTTTTGCTAGCCATCGTAGATTATAGTGTATTTTTGCTTCTCAGCTTCAATTAATGGCCAACATAATGGGCTTTTGGCTGATTAAATTTTAGTTTTTCTGCACTCGACATTTGAGATGTCTGTGGAACAAAGCAAATAACTGAGAAATAACAAAACCAGTTTTCACATTTACATTCCTAGGGTAGGTGGCATCTGTGAAATTTTATTTCCCCAAAGAAAGAGTGCTGCTGTAATAGGGGATATTGCCCCCTAAAGCTTGATACTCAACTTTTCATAGACATGTTCACAATCATCATATAATCAACTGTAAATAACATGCTGGTTTGTGATACTACATGAAACTTTGCAAAGAATCCAACTTATCGAAGACAACCAAGTGGTAACTGAGCTCATAAAACAATACTTAATAGAGTGGGGTCTCGTGGTATACTGCCCAAAATCTTCAGAATGGCTTTAGATTTATTTCAGCCAATGAGAACTTAAAAACAGAATGGACTTTCTTGGTCTTTGATAAATATAGTATAAAAGACTTTAGGGGACTATAAGGCTTAGTGAGTAACCTTTTGATACATCCATCCAAGGATGCCTGCTATCCCATGTCTCATTATACATTCTCCCATGGGAAAGTCTGGGTGTTAAACGTGCAGACATTAGAAGTCAAGTTTTAAGGGAATCTACTGTAACATAGATAAGTCAAAGCCCCTGTCCTTAAGAAGTTTACTATCTAATAGGGGAGACGGACAAAGAGATGCACGGTTAGTCCACAGAGGGTCAGAGGCAGGATGGTGGAGTGGGTCAGAGGACAAACTCTGCCTCCTCCCCTCACTACCTCTGTGAGCTTGGGCCAATTACTTAACCGCTGCACCTCACGCCTGTAATCCCAACACTTTGCAAGGCCACTGTGGGAGGATAGCTTGAGGCCAGGAGTTTGAGATCAGCCTGGGCAACACAGGGAGACCCTGTCTCTACAAAACATTTTTTATTTTTTTTAATTAGCTGGGTATGGTGGCACGTGCCTGTAGTCCCAGCTATCTGGGAGGCTGAGGTGGGAGGACCACTTAAACCCAAGGAGATGGAGGCTGCAGTGAGCTACGATTGTGCCACTGTACTGCAGCCCAGGTGACAGAGCAATACCTGGTCTCAAAAAACAAAAAAATAAATAAATAAGAAGAAAGAAAAAAAATTAAGCAGATGGCAGTAATGTTTTCCTGTTTTTAGCATAGATGGAAAATTTTCAGAACATAAAATGAGTCTTTTGCTTTACATTTAATGAAATTTTATGTCTTCCTATAAACATAAGGACATCGATAGAGTGTTGCAGTGAGCAAATAATACAGAGTATGGTTTGGTAACAATGTCTACCTCCTTAGGTCATTCTGAGTATTAAAAAGCCAAGTATTTGCTGTTGCTGCTGCTTGTCATTCCTGTAGACGTAAACAATGTGCAATGGGGCTACGCTGTTTCTTGATAGTCCTCAACAAGAAACAGCATAAAACCCTCTTTCTCCCTCTAGTCCATTCTATAAATATTTGGGTCCCTACCATGTGCAATGCATCAAGAAGTGTTAGAATTTTAGCAGAGTCCAAGTTCACTCCAGGTTAGGTTCCAGATTTCTTGTGCAAGAAGAATTTCTTATGCAATTAAAATTTTGGATAGTCAAGATGCCTTTGAAAATCCCTTCCTAAGGCACTACATCGAAACCTGCGCTGTCTCTCAATAAATTTAGCACGAATATTTCCTCCAGTTTTGGAACAGATTCTGTACCTTTGCTGGAGCACCAGATGAAATACCTGGCTTGGCCAGGTGCAGTAGCTCACGCCTGTTATCCCAGCACTTTGGGAGGCCAAGGTGGGTGGATCACTTGAGGTCAGGAGTTCAAGACCCGCCTGGCCAACATAGTGAAACCCCGTCTCTACTAAAAACACAAAAATTAGCTGGGTGTGGTGGCATATGCCTGTAATCCCAGCTACTTGGGAGGCTGAGGCAGGCGAATCGCTTGAACCTGGGAGGCGAAGGTTGCAGTGAGCCGAGATCGTGCCACTGCACTCCAGCCTGGGCAACAGAGTGAGACTCCATCTCAAAAAACAAGGCAAAACAAAACAAAAACCTGGCTTGTATTTGCTGGCCATGTTGTAGAAAATGTGTGCGTTTTTAAGCATTAGGATCGCAGTAGAAGGTGACATAAACTATGACAGGCACATTAGAACTGGACTCAACTGAGAAAAGAGCAGGTTCCTGTCTTCACCTACTTGGATGTGTATACAAACTAAGTCAAAAGCAGGGAAATCACGGGACCTATTTTGTGGAATAAGCACATGTAATCAGATTCACTCTCATTTGGTGATGCAACACTGTAGTATAAAGAGATACATGAGACGTTATCCCTGCCCTCGGGGGGGCTTACACCTTCTAATTTATGGAGAGCGAACCATTACATACAGGAAGAGTTAAGCCAGCACTATATAGTTGGTTCTACTTAGAAAAATATGTGCTACCTGATGATAGCTGGCTTTTATTGAATATTTATTGTGTTTCAGGCATGATTTGTTTATTTCATCCTCATGACAACTAGACAGGCCCTTTTATTATTACTTCAATTTTTCACAATAATAAACGAAGGCATGGGTAGATCAAGTCATTTACCCAAGGTCACCAGGCAATCTGGTTACAGCGCCCTCTCACAGAACTAACCTACTCTGCCACCTCAACAGTGACCCTGGTGAAATCTGAAACGGCTTCAGGCACTGAAGGAGGTTTGAACCTTGAGTGCAAAATCTGAAGAGATGGAAGGAAACAGGGCGGACGCTCTAAAAATCCATGTAGAAGTGGGGCCCATGGGAGATGGGAGGAAGGAGGGAGATCATGAGTGAGAACCATTGAAGAAGACTGAATATGACTTTGGGTCAGATTTTAAAAAGAGTTAAATGACATATATGAAAAATGTGATACTAGACTTGTAATATTTCTTTGGGACTGTCTTTTGGTGTCAGCCTGAAATTTTTCATTTATAAAAATTAAATCAGTATAATCACAATCATGCTGCTTTTCTAAAAAAAAAAAAGTTAATCAGGCTGGACACAGTGGCTCATGCCTGTAATCCCAACACTTTGCAAGGCCCTGGCTGGGGGATAGCTTGAGGCCAGGAGTTTGAGATCAGCCTGGGCAATACAGGGAGACCCTGTCTCTACAAAAAAAAAAGTTTTAATTAGCTGGTCATGGTGGCACGTCCCTGTAGTCCCTGCTACCTGGAAGGCTGAGGTGGGAGGATCACTGGAGCCCCAGGAGATGAAGGCTGCAGTGAGCTATGATTGTGCCACTGCACTGCAGCCTAGGTGACAAAGCAATACTTGCTCTTTAAAAACAAAAACAAAAATAAATTTAAGCAGATGGCAGTAATGTTTCCCCTCTTTCTAGCATAGATGGGAAAATTTTCAGAACATAAAATAAGTCTTTGCTTTACATTTAATTAAGTTTTATGTCTTCCTAAAAACACAGGGACATCGATGGAGTGTTGCAGCGAGCAAATAATACAGAGTATGGTTTGGCCTCAGGGGTTTTTACAAGAGACATAAACAAAGCTATGTATGTGAGTGAAAAACTAGAAGCAGGAACTGTTTTTATTAACACATACAACAAGACAGATGTCGCGGCCCCATTTGGTGGAGTTAAACAATCTGGCTTTGGAAAAGACTTAGGTACGGCTTTACTTTTCTACTTCACATTGCCGTTTGTTGTCACATCACAGAAAAATCTGCTCTGTTTCATGACTTGTATATGGTTTTGAGGGGCATTTCCTACACGGCAATTGGATCTAGGTTTACAAGAGCACTGGCTTTTTTAAAATATTAAACATTTCTATTGAACATGCCATACATACAGACAAGGACACAAATTGTGTGGAAAGTTTTCTTTTCAAAAGATTCATGTTTGAAAGGTAAAAGAAATTACACAAATATACTTTAGCTGAAATATGTTTGGTGTTTAATCTGACATTCGGCATGAACTTGGGTTAGCTTTCACGAGACTAAATGAAACCAAGAGAGGCAAAAGGGTGGAGAGGAATAACCAGCAGGCTCCAAGAATAAATCCTGTCTTGGAGCTTCTTGGCAGGCTTTCAGAGTCAACACTGAAAAAACCCTGCCATGGGCAGGGTTTTGTAGGAGTCTGAGCAGTAAGGCTTAGAGTTTGTAAAAAGTCCAAAATGTAATTCACCGCGAGCAGTGACACTAACACCTTTCAAGCAAGAGCTTACTTTCCATGCTAAACACATGCCAGGCCCCATTCTACTTAACCTGTATAAGCAAACGCAATTCTCACATGAGCTCAGAGGGATAGGTACTATTATTGTCTTATTGTACAGAACAGGAAAATGGGGCTCAGAGAGGCTGGGTGAGTTGCCTCAAGTCAAGAGCCAGACGTACTGGCAGAGAGAATTCAAAGCCAAGCAGCCTGGCTGAGGAGCTCATCTCTTATTTCCCCCAGTCTGGTATGTTGTTTCAAAAACTGAAATGTTTGTGATTTACTGAAATTACAGTCTGCAAATATAAATTTAGTTCATTTGGAGTATTTTTTTTTTTTTTTTTTTTACATTTTCTCTTTCCTAATGAGTTTGGCAATGCATTTGCAGCAGTAAAAGTAGTTCTCATTTTAAATTCTATTGGGTGAAGGTAAGGGCTTTTTTCCACCCCTCTTTTCCATGTCTTTAATCTGGTTTTCATGGCTGAATCCAAATCACAGTGGTAGACTTTCTTAGGGAACTTATTATTAGAAAGTGAGGCATCCCTGTTTCACCTGTCTTTTGAGAGAGTATTCGACCAGTTTCAGGTCTGTTTTACTGTAAAATACCACAGTTTTCCTAATTTTTTTCCTCCCCCCAATTGTCTTTTTTTGGGGATGGAGTTTTGCTTTTGTTGCCCAGGTTGGAGTGCAATGGCGCAATCTCGGCTCACAGCAACCTCCACCTCCCAGGTTCAAGTGATCTCCTGTCTCAGCCTCCGGAGTAGCTGGGATTACAGGCATGTGCCACCATGCCTGGCTAAGTTTTTGTATTTTTAGTAGAGATGAGGTTTCTCCACATTGGTCAGGCCAGTCTCAAACTACCAACCTGAGGTGATCTGCCCGCCTCAGCCTCCCAAAGTGCTGGGATTACGGGTGTGAGCCACCACGCCCAGCTTCTTCCCCCAATTTTAAAACCCCTTAGCTCAGTGGTTGTCAACTTTAGCTGCACAGTGGATTCAAACCACCGGGGAGCTTCAAAAAATACAGAGATACTGATCTAATTGGTCTAGGGTGTGACCTGGGGTCAGGAGTCTTAAAAGCTCCCTGAGTGATTCTAATGTGGGGGACAAAGTTGACAGCCCTTGTTTTAGCTCAGCTTCCAGAATCATACACTCACTAGTTCCTCCATGGTATCCACTGCCCTTTAACTGCTGTAGAGACTGATGACTATACTGGTTCAAAATAGAATCAGTCAAAGAAAAGCAGGCCTATTTATTTTTTGCCTAGACGGGTTCCCTTGTGTTTCTAACAAACAATATAAACTGAATTTTCCTTATCTTTAAAATGAGGTTAAACCACATGATGTCAAACTTTTCTGTGCTCAGTTCTGCTTTAATTAATATAATCTAGAAGACAGTGTCCTGGTTACTTCTGTTTAGCTTAAATTGAGAAAAAGGCTGAGTCTGTCATCAAGTAGGGAAATAAAAGAGAAGGGTTTTGGTTTGCAGCTGATCAGCCAACACTCTCCGCTCCTTAGAAGGCCTGGTAGCTGGTCTGGGCTGTTACTATTCCAAGAGTGGTCCATGGACCACTAGCATCAGCATCATCAGGGATGGTGAGAAACACATAACTTCTGGGCCCACACCAGACTTAATCAGATCAGGATCTGCAGCTTAACACAGTCTTCAGATGTTTAGTATGAACTTTAAAGTGTGAGCAGCACTGGCTTAGGCCACATTTCATTTGCTTAGTGACCTATACGCCTATGTACATCTATGTCTGAAGGTCTGAAGATATCACGTCTGCCTTTCAATGTGGTCCATCAGCTGCTTTTCCCTTCCCTAGGTGAGGAAGCTCTAAATGAATATCTCAAAACCAAGACGGTGACGCTGGAATATTAGAGCAATACCATCATCAGGAAACTGTTGACAGACAGCCCTTTTCAACTCTGGACACTCTTAAGAAGCCTGGGTGTGCTGAGGCAGGTGTCAGCCACAAACCAAAAAATACACAGATGGACCATGACAAGGTCAGGCCATGTTAAAGCACTGCCACTCGTGCCTGAGCATTTTCTAATATACCTTCCAGTGATTTGCAGTTCTTGAGATTTGACTATACTGTATATCATACGTATTTCTAAAAAACCAAGCTGCTTTCCCCCTACCTAGATGAATATATTCATTGTTTCCATCTTGAAGACGTCAGTACCATGCAGTTATAATACACAAGGTGCATTTATTGGAAACTTTGTATAATATGTACAGGTTTTTAACCTCTGAACCATACATAGGAGGGTTATTAAACAGATTTTCTATAAGTCTGCTTCTAAGGAACAGTATAGCCTGTAACGAATGTGAAGGTAGTTCTTTTTTAGTATTTGGAAATAAGATACATCTTTGTGCCTTTGATGTTCAAATTTTTAACCCACTGTGATGGGTGATCAAACTAGAATATTTTGAGTACCTACTCGGTACAAGATATTATGTTCTGAGGAGTATACAGAATTTAATGACATGATGGTTGGCCCCCCACATAGTTTAAATTTTAGTAAATAGCTTTTGAGGTGAATTTTATGTATGATATAGTGGAAAGTAAATAGGCCTTGAAGGCTGATCCTGGTTCATATCATACCATCTTAGTATCTGTGTGACTCTGGGAAACGCCTGCAACTCCTCCGAGCTTCCGCTTCCCTATGTGTAAAACAGGGATAGTAATGCCTTCCTCAGGACCCTTGATAGGAAATTCTTGCAATAATGAAAGTAAAGCATCTCACATTAATGCTTTCCTCGTGGTAAGTACTCAAATTTAACTGTTTTCCTCCGTCGTTATTTTCAAAAGATATTAAGATAGTTTAATTAACTAGATGAATTCATTTCCCCCCAAACCCTCTTCAATCATCAATTCCGAGACTATTTTTCTCATCCATTGTTCAACACACTGCCTGATACAGCACCACTGAAAAATGCCACGTAATGAAAAATGGCAATGGCACAAGGAAAGGGGGTGCTTTTCTTTGGGCAGCTTGCTCGTCCTTCATGGGACATCTTACTTTCCATTTTTCCACCTATTGGTTCTGCTGCTCACTGGCTATGTGATCTTGGGCAAGATAGCAATCTAATATCTCAGCACCTAGATGGAGTATCTATAAAATGAGAATCAAATCTCTATCTCAGTAGGTGTTGCAAGGATTCAGTGAGATAATATACATAATGCACTTAACAGGGAGTTGGGATCATAGCGTTGAAGAAATGGAAACTATTAACAGTCCATTTCCCGTTAGGAAGCAGAAGTAGGTGAGTACATTTTCACCAACTATGTGTGACTAGAAGAACGCAAATTTCTCAATCACAGGAGTTTCCAGAAGATAGCCAGAGCAATGACATTCTATCAATCCTCCTTTAAAAATAAAATTTCAGTCAACATTCCTTTTTCTTTGGCTTTGAACATGCCCTTAGGGAATATTTGTCATTTTGGAGACTTGGCAGTATAACATGAGGGGATTGTAGGGAATCACTAAAACATAAACAACAAAATCAGAGGCAGAGAACATTTTCAAAGGGAAGAATAGCAGGTTTGATTCCAGCATGATAAATAGAGCGAATTTGGCCTGGCAGCACTTTTTATTATACTATAGCTCATTTACTGTCCCAGAGTTTGGCACAGCAGAAATTCTAAGTTGGAATGAATATTCACGGGGCTCAAGATGACAGTTCATATTTAAATAAAAGTGACAAAAGCCGTTTTATAAGCCATCACTTTGAAGTGAAATGTTTTAACTACTTTCATGTGATTTAGAATATGATTTAATCAAATTATTTGAACGATAGGTGGAGTGGCAGACAAAAACATGCCTGTTCTTCTAGACTGATTTTACTTTACCTTCCAATATTCATCTCAGTAGCAGCGTTTAAAATATTCTCTGGGCTGCAAAACTCTTTGGGAATCTGATAAAAGCTATGAACTCTCTATGTCCCGCTTCGACCCCCAAATTCATGTGCACACACAGAATTCTGCAAACATCTTCAAGGGGTTCACAGACCTCCCAAAGGCCATGCTGGGGCCCCAGATTAAGAACTCCTTTCTCCATAGCAAGTTCTAAACATTTCGTACCAGCTTACGTTTTTATATCTGGCTGATCAGAATCAAAGGCTCAGTGTCATACATAAAGTTACCAAGTGAACTGGAACTGGAACATCACGATCCCCAGCCTGCTGGGTGATTTAATCAACACACAGAGTAATAAAATCATCACTCTTGCTTCAGATCACAGATTATTTTGCTAAGCTAAAGGATGAAGCTGTGATCTTATCATCATGTGAGTCGGGAGGTGTGGACACTTTAAGCATTTCCACTTTCCTTCTAATCCCCCATCCCCATGCCTTTGCTAAAGCTGTCCCCTTTTGCTCTAACAACCTTCCTGGCCTTTCCTACCCCTAGCTGGGCTAAGTGTCTCTCCTCAACGCTCCCACTTGTCTCAAACATAGCACTTATCACTTGGTACTAAAATTACTTGCCTTCCTAACTAGATATGAGCAACACTCCCCCACTTCAGGATGGGCCTTCTGTCAATAATACGACAGCTACCATTTATTGAGGGCCTCCAATGTGCAAGACCTTAGGCTAAGCATGTTTTAAATGCTGTTTAATCTTTACAATGTCTGAAAAAATGAAGATGTTGAGGTGCTTCTCTTACTACCTCTCCCCCTAAGCCACCATTACCTCTTTTTGAGACGGAGTTTTGCTCTTGTTGCCTAGGCTGCAGTGCAGTGGTGCAATCTTGGCTCACTGCAACCTTCACTTCTTGGGTTCAAGCAATTCTCATGCCTTAGCTTTCCAAGTAGCTGGGATTACAAGCATGTGCCACTACGCCTGGCTAAGTAGAGATGGAGTTTCACCATGTTGGCCAGGCTGGTCTCAAACTCCTGACCTCAAGTGATTCACCTGCCTCGGTCTCCCAAAGTACTGGGATTACAGGCATGAGCCACTGTGCCCAGCCTGTTACCTCTTTCCTACAATTTTGCTCAAGTCTCCCAACTGGTCTTCTGGATTCCTCTCTTGTGTGGTCCTGTTCAAAGCTTAAGTCACATGGTGTCACTCCTCTATTTAAAACCTGTCAATGGCCCCCAATTCATTTAGACCAAAGTCCAGTGTATTTATCATGGCCTACCAATCTTGCTCCTGGCTACCTCTGACCTCATCTGCTGTCAATTTCCCTCTCGTTCGTTCCACCATCCTGACTGCCTTGACTTCAACAGAATAAGCCTGCTCCTGCCTTGGGGTCTCTGTCTTTACTGTTCCTCTTCCCAGGGATGTGCTGGCAAAATATTTAAGTATTGAATATTTTATTTAATATTCAAGTAAAATATTAATATTATTAAATATTCAAGTAGTTCTCAGAGGCGGGAGGGGTGGAAGCCCTGATTTGTAGAATTTGCAGGTATCTGTGTGTAAATATTCTCATCAAGGCTATTTTGAGCTACTGATTTGCCTTCACTGAACACAGAGTTTGGGAAGAGATGCATCCCATCAGAACAAATGCAAGCCAGCGCCAGCACCCCACTGCCTCCTGCAACTCTTGTCCATACACAATCTCATGGCTGGCTGGCTCACTTCCCACAGGTCTCTCCTCAAATATCTGATTAGAGACACATTCCCTGACTACGCTTTCTAAAATAAGCCATATGCCCTCACATTCATACCCTATCTGCTGTCATTCTTTCTTCTTTTTATCCCACATTATTTTCATAGCACTTATCACTACCTGTTATATATTAATCAATGATCTTTTCCCATTAGAATGTAAGTTTCATGAACAGGTACTTGTTTTGTTTAAAACTGTATCTCTAGTCCTAATATGTTAACAGGAGCTCAATAAATGTTTGCTTTCAAATGGAAAGGTTAAGTAACCTGCTCAAATCACACAGCTATTAAGTAGCAGAACAGGTTTTCAAGCAATGAATCTAGTGGTTTTAATCAAGTTGAGATAGTTTTTAATCCTAATACCTAAATCAGGGCCTGGGTAGTAAGCTGCAGACACATGTTAAGTATCGGTTAAACTAAAAATTTAAAAAAAAGCAAATGGACATTATCTGTAAAAGCTTTTGTGGAACTGGCTAGAGCTAAGGAACCAAACTGGGTTCCCCATACCTGCCCTCCCAAGAAAATAAAGCTGGGCTGAGAGTAAGATATGAGGGATGATGGATAAGAGATGAGACATGAGAGATAAGGGGGATTAAATTATGACTATCATACAAATAATGCCTGAGATGTTTTTAATGATTAAATACCCAATTATGTAGAAAAATTTATAAAATAGGAAAGATTGACTCAACCAAAATTTGTTGAGTCAACCCAAAAATCTATTTGATTATCTCCAAACAGAAATAACCTACAGATGATATTTGAGATTGTTCCAAACTTCTTCTATGAATATCTATACTTTTTTAACAGAATTAACATAATACTGTATATTACTTTGTTACCTTTTTCAATTAACAATATATCATAAGCATCTATGTTAATCAATAAACACAATTCTGCATATTTCAATGGCTTTAATTCAACATGTTCTCTATTGTTGGACATTTAGATTTGCTTTTTGCTATTTTAAATGTCACAATAAATCTTATATGAAATCTATGACCAAAGCTATACTTATGTAATTAGGACAAATACCTGAAGTGGAATTCCTGAATCAATAATTCCACCAACAATTTCCCCAAATCTTTGCCACCATTGTGTATTATAAGTTATGCACTTAGTAATCTCTATGCCAATTTTCTTAGCTATTAAGGGAATATAAGCATATCTCATAAGGTGATAGCCTTTTTTTTTTTTTTTTTTGAGATGGAGTCTCGCTCTGTCCCCAGGCTTGGGTGCAGTGACGCGATCTCGGCTCACTGCAAACTCCATCTTCTGGGTTCAAGCGATTCTTGTTTCTCAGCCTCCCAAGTAGCTGGGATTATGGGCGTGTGCCACTGTGTCCGGCTCATTTTTGTATTTTTAGTAGAGACGGGGTTTCACCATGTTGGCCAGGCTGGTCTCGAACTCCTGACCTCAGGTGACCCGCCCACCTCAGCCTCCCAAAGTGCTGGGATTACAGGCGTGAGCCACCACACCCAGCCTTTTTTCTAAAAAAAAAAAAAAAAAAAAAAGAGGAAATTTATTCTGCCACCAAAAACGGAGCCCAGCAATAGTGCAGGATACAGGTTATTTGATGCAGTGACTCAGTCATGTTCTTTGCTCCTCTCTGCTATCTGTGGTGTGGCTCACTTTACCCTCAAGAGCTGGCTCCATTCACGGACACAAGAAAGAAGTTCCAGGAATCATATCCTATCATAATGATAAGGACAAGATACAGGAAAATTCTGGGCAGAAGAGAATGGGTCCCCAGCGAGGGCCCCACCCTTAACCCTGGAACCACAGCCCAAAATGAGAACACACATTCCTGTTTTCTTGCTCAAATGTTGCCTTTTCCAAAACCATCCATGGTCCACCCTACACCCATCCTGTGCCCATAAAAACCCGAGCCTCTGTCAATAGAGGAGAAGAAGAGCAGCAGCTGGCCATCAAAGACTATGACTGGATCTGAAGAGAAGCAGCTTGACTTCAGAGGGACAGCCTGATGGTGTTGCTTCAAAGAGGAGTCCAGCCAGGCCAGGAATGGCTGGACTCTGGGGGGAGATTTTCTTCCCATTCCATCCCCTTTCCAGCTCCCCTTCCCGCTGAGAGCCACTGTAATCAGCAATAAAATCCCTCGCATTTACCCTCTCCAATTTTCATGCCACCTCATTCCTCCTGGATGCTAGACAAGAATTCAGGTGCAGGTGCAAAAGTCTGTCACACTGACCCTCCACTGAGCTGTTAACACTTACCGCCATCTACAGAGGGCAAAGCTAAAGAACATGGTCTGTAACACCCTTTCTGGGGTTTCAGGGTCGTAGGCAGCCCCCTAGATGATGCCATGAGGCCGCATGGAGTTTTGCTCCTGCTGGTGCCCTAAAGCGCTCACCAGGCTCCTGCACTCACTAACCTGCACTCCTCTTCCTGCGAGGGGGAACACAGCAGGACCCAGCAAGTGGAGTCTGCCCCTTCTGGCACTGAAGCACTGGCTAGTTCTAGCACTGTACACTCCAGTTCCCACCCACGAAGGGGTCAGGGAAAATTTCCTGCCTCACTAAGATTTCTTGTCCTTTCTTCTAAAAGAAAGGAATCATTTTGTCATGTGCCTCCTAGTTTCTAGGAATGAAATACAGTCATGTGTCACAATTCCTTCTGAGCAATGCAACATTAGGCAATTTTGTCATGTGAACATCATAGTGTACTTACACAAACCTAGATGGTATAGCCTACAACACACCCAGGCTCTTTGATACAATAATCATCTCGTCATGTGCTTCCTTTCTAGGAATGAGCAATACAGTCATATGTCACATGACTCCTTCTGAGCAATCCTGTGGCGACTTTGTCATGTGAACATCACAGTGTACTTACACAAACCTAGACGGTATAGCCTACAACATGCCTAGGCTGTATGATACAGCCTATTGCTTCCAAGTTACAAACCTGTGCAGCATGTTACTCTACTAAATACTGTAGCAACTGTGACACAACAGTCAACATTTGTATATCTAAAAATATCTATATATAGAAAAGGTACAGTAAAAATACAGTATTATAATCTTATGGGACCAGTACTGTATATGTGGTCCGTAGTGATCAAAATATCATTATGCAGCATATAACTGCACTTTCCTTCCCAAAAGTCTGCAGACTTTCCTCAAGCCTCATTGATTAGGTTCATATCATGTGCCCATTCCTAAACCAATAACTGGCATGAGTTTTCCATGAACAGATGGTGGGGAGTCAAACACAAAGATTCCAACATTAAAACTTTTGGGAAGGCCGGGCACGGTGGCTCTCACCCGTAATCCCAGCACTTCGGGAGGCTGAGGCAGGCAGATCATGAGGTCAGCAGTTCAAGAGCAGACTGGCCAACATGGTGAACCCCGTCTCTACTAAAAATTACAAAAATTAGCTGGGCATGTTGGCTCATGCCTGTAATCCCACCCACTTGGGAGGCTGAGGTAGAAGAACTGCTTGAACTGGGACCCGGGAGGCAGAGGTTGCAGTGAGCCGAGATGACATCACTGCACTCTAGCCTGGGCTACAGAGTGAGACTCCATTTCAATTAAAATTAAAAAAAAAATAAAAATAAACTTTTGGGAAAAGTCTACAAATCATATATATCCTGTCTTTCTGCTTCAGGATTTTGACCCAGGATTGTGAACTGATGTTTAAGCTGAATTATTTTGTTGACATAAAGAGAAGGAAACAATAGTTAGTTTAATGAACATTTATTGTATATTCTAACTGAGTGAAAGGCACTATGCTAGGCAGCGAGAGAAATACAAATGAAAGTAGGACTCAACCTCTTTTCTGACATTTGTTTTTCTTTTTTTTTGAGACAGAGTCTCTCTCTGTCACCTAGGCTGGAGTGCAGTGCCATGATCTTGGCTCACTGCAACTTTCGCCTCCTGGGTTCAAGCGATTCTCCTGCCTCAGCCTCCTGAGTAGTTGGGATTACAGACATGTACTACTACCACACAAGGCTCATTTTTGTATTTTTAGTAGAGACAGGGTTTCTCCATATTGGTCAGGCTGGTCTGGAACTCCTGACCTCAGGAGATTCACCCACCTCGGCCTCCCAAAGTGCTGGGATTACAGGCGTGAGCAACCATGCCCGGCCTTTACTTACATTTCTTATCATAGTCATGGATACAGGTACAGTAACACAAACTATCCTGCTAGGCAGTTTTTAAAAATAAGTACCATATTTGATGCACAATTAAAATGTTATTGGAACAGATGGGAGATTTATTCAGAATGAGATTTCTGCTTCAACAGCCATTACACCTAATTTTCTGATGTATAACTGTCACAGAGCCATAGAAAGACGGTACTCCACAAGTCTGAAGAGAACATTTCATTCATTTTAGGAGTGCAACCGTTCTCCAAATGACTGCCGCCGTTTCACACCTAAGCATCAGCCAGAGTAAGCAAACGGTTGGACAACCAAAGCACAACTGTGATGTACTTTCCACACACTGTAAGGCAAACTGCTTACAAACAACACAACTGTTAGATAAGGCCATAACATACGGGATATGGTTTGGCTGTGTCCCCACCCAAATCTCATCTTGAATTGTTGCTCCCATAATTCCCACGTGTTGTGGGAGGGACCTGGTGGGGAGGTAATTGAATCAGAGGGGCGAGTCTTTCCCATGCTGTTCTCGTGTGAGTAAGTCTCATGAGATCTGATGGTTTTATAAAGGGGAGTTCTCCTACACAACCTCTCTTGCCTGCTGCCATGAAAGACATGACTTTCTTCCCCTTTGCCCTCTATCACAATTGTGAGGTCTCCTCAGTCATGTGGAACAGTGAGTCCATTAAACCTCTTTTCCTTTATAAATTACCCAGTCTTGGGTATGTCCTTATTAGCAGTGTGAGAACAGACTAATACACATACATATAATAAAGTCCTCAAAAGTTAAATTTACAACTCCATTAGCCTTCACATATGTATGAGTGGTGGTAACTCTTACAATAGTGGCTAACACAGAAAGAGCTCAGTAAGTACCAGCTATTGTTGCATCTGCCAATTTGATAGGTGAAGAATGCAATCTTGATTTTATTTGCATTTCTCTGATAGATGGAGTTGAACTTTTTTCTGTGAATTACTTGTTCATTTCCTATGGTCTTTTCACTATTTAGGTATCAGTCATTTTTCTCTAAAATGTAAAAGCCCATGATGTATTAATGACACCCTCTGTCATGTTTCAGGTATTTTTCCCAGTATTTCCCTTTTGAATTTCTTTACAACCCACTAGTTTTTAATATTTATGGGGATGAATTTCCCACTGTTTTCCTTTACTTTAGGCTCTGATGTTATGCTTTTAAAAAACCTTTCTTATTTTATTAAATATAAATCTATATTTTGGTATGGAATCTTGTAATTTTTTTTACATTTAAATCCTTAATCCACATATAATTCATCTTGGCACATGATAGCTGGTTCTGACATTGTTTATGAATAATTCAGCCATTTTATCAGATTACACAAGTAGTCTCTCTTTATCCATGGGGGGATCCATTCCAAGACCCCCAGGGGATGCCTGAAACACTGGATAGAACAGAACCCTATACGTACTGTTTTCAATCTGAGAATCCAGATGGCTACTAGGTGACTAAGGGTGGGTAACATTTACAGTGTGAATATGCAGGACAAAAGGACAATTCATGTCCCAGGCAAGACGAAGTGGGACAGCCTAAGATTTCATTGCATTATTCAGCAACTTAAAACTTACATATTGTTTATTTCTAGAATGTTCATTTAATATTTTTATATTGTGGTTGACCATGGGTAGCTGAAATTGTGGAAAGCAAAACCGACAGTAACAACTGTATTTGAAATTACACCTTCATGTTCTCCTGCCTGAAACGTCTATGATGGCTTGAAGTATCCTGCATACCTTTGTGCATCCACTTAATTCATTTATTATCATTATTCCATGCCTACAGTGTAGCACACACTATGGCAAGTAGTGAAATAGACAAATGCAACTGTTCACACAAGGTAGCGTAGCATCCAGTAGAAGAAAATCTTTAAATAAGTATTTATGCCAATAATTCATCATGGCTGTGTATAGTTTTGGTATGCTCTTTCCAGCTGAAAAAATCTTGCTTCAGATCTGTTCATTTCTTTACACATTTAGCAAGTGAGTCACAGTTAAGGAGAGCTGGTTCCAATTTCCAATAAGAAAGACCAGAAAGGACCTGCATAATTACTTCAGAGCATTACAAGAAGCCTCGGTCCAATGTGAGGAACTGGAAAGAACAGAATTCAAAGAAAACCTGAAAACACTGGCAAAGTTCCATCAGCTCTACAGACTCACAGATAGTCCTTAAATTCTCAGGCCTCGTTCCTGAGCAAAATTCAGGCTCATGGCAGATGAAACCCAAATAAATTTAACAAGACCAAGAAATGGGCAGAAAGACAACTCCAGCCTAAGGTCATTCTGACCTTTGGAAGAGTAAACAAACTGTTGTCTTTCTTTGTACCATACCCTCCTAATTTTCCTGTGATGTCCCTATTTTCTAAATATGATAGGTTTTGAGCTGTAGGCAACTGTGTGGAACAGCTTTAATAGCTCAGATAAGAAGTTCTGTTTTACAAAAAAAAAAAAAATCAACTAAAAACTAATTTTCCCAACCACTAAATTCTACATGCATTGTATGACCGCACTGCCACCAAGAGTGATTACACTACCAAGCATCAGTTTTCCAACTCAAACTAGAAAGGAATTTTAAAAATAAAAATAGGAGGGTGGGGCCCGGGACCGTGCCGGTGCCGGGCCCCGCCGGAAATAAAATTTTTTTGAAAACAAAAAAACAAAAAAAATAAAATAAAAATAAAAATAGGTATGTTTGAGAATAGATAAATACAGTTGACACTTGAACAACACAGATTTGAACAGTGTGGGTCCAGTTATACATGCATTTTTTCAATAAATATATTTTTAACATTTTTGGAGATTTGTGATAATTTAAAAAATCTGCAGATAAACCTCATGGCTTAAAATATCAAAAAAATTAAAAAAGTATGTCAAAATGCATAAAATACATGTAGATACCAGTCTATCTCATCATTTCTACCATACTATATATATAAATCTATTATAAAAAGTTAGAATTTATCAGCACTTACCCACACAAACACTTATAGAAGGTACCTAGTGCTGTTTGCAGTTGAAAGAAATACAAACAAATGCAAAGACAAAGTATTAAACATAACTACATAAAGTTAACTCTAGTACTGTAATAATTTTGTGATCACCTCCTGTTGCTATTGTGATGGGCTCGTGTTACGAGTATCTACTCACAATACCATGTGACACTAATCATCTCTGTGGGAACAGTTCCTCTCTGCAGTAAATTGCCTATCACAGTAAAAAGTAATCTCTTGGGTGGCTCGCAAGATGGCCGAATAGGAACAGCTCTGCTCTGCAGCTCCCAGTGAGCTCAATGCAGAAAGTGGGTGATTTCTGCATTTCCAATTGAGGTACCTGGCTCATCTCACTGGGACTGGTTAGATAGTGGGTGGAGCCCACAGAGGACTGGCTGAAGCAGGGTGGGGCATTGCCTCATCTGGGAAGTGCAAGGGGTCAGGGAACTCCTACCCCTAGCCAAGGGAAGCCATGAGGGACTGTGCTGTGAGGAATGGTGCACTCTGGCCCAGATACTATGCTCCTCCCACGGTCTTCACAACTCGCAGACCAGGAGATTCTGTTGGGTGCCTATGCTACCAGGGCCCTGGGTTTCAAGCACAAAACAGGGTGGCCCTTTGGGCAGACACTGAGCTAGCTGCAAGATTTTTTTTCCATACCCCAATGGTGCCTGGAACGCCAATGAGACAGAACTGTTCACTCCCATGGAAAGGGGGCTGAAGTCAGAAAACCAAGTGGGTCTAGCTCAGCAGATCACACCCCCATGGAGCCCAGCATGCTAAGATCCACTGACTTGAAATTCTCGCGGCCAGCACAGCAGTTTGAAATCAATGTGGGATGCTCCAGCTTGGTGGGGAAACAGGCATCAACCATTACTGAAGCTTGAGTAGGTGATTTTCCCCTCACCGTGTAAACAAAATCACCAGTAAATTCGAGCTAGGCAGAGCCCACTGCAGCTCGGCAAAGCCACTTTTCAGGGTATCTCTGAAAGAAAGGTAGCAGCCCCAGTCAGGGGCTTATAGATAAAATTCCCACTTCCCTGGGACAGAACACTTGGGGGGAAGGGACAGCTGTGGGCACAGCTTCAGCAGACTTAAACATTCCTGCCTGCCAGCACTGAAGAGAGCAGCAGATCTCCCAGCACAGCACTCGAGCTCTGCTAAGGAACAGACTGCCTCCTCAGGGGGTTCCTGACCCCCCATGGTCCTGACTGGGAGACACCTCCTAGCAGGGGTCAACAGACACCTCATACAGAAGAGTTCTGGCCGGCATCCAGTGGGTGCTCCTCTGAGACGAAGCTTTCAGAGAAAGGAACAGGCAACAATCTTTGCTGTTCTGCAATCTCTGCTGGTGATACCCAGGAAAACAGGGTCTGGAGTGGACCTCCAGCAAACTCCAACAGACATGCAGCAGAGGGGCCTGCCTGTTAGAAGGAAAACTAACAAACAGAAAGGAATAGCATCAACATCAACAAAAAGGATGTCTGCAAAGAAACCCCATCCAAATGTCAACAACATCAAACACAAAAGGTAGATAAATCCACAAAGATGAGGAAAATCCAGCGCAAAAAGGCTGAAAATTCCAAAAACCAGAACAACTTTTCTCCTCCAAAGGATCACAACTCCTCATCAGCAAAGGAACAAAACTGGATGGAGAATGAGTTTGACTAATTGGCAGAAGTAGGCTTCAGAAGGTGGGTAATAACAAATTCTTTGAGATAAAAGCATGTTCTAACCCAATGCAAGGAGCTTAGAACCTTGAAAAAAGGATTAGACAAACTGCTAACTAGAATAACCAGTTTAGAGAAGAACATAAATGACCTGATGGAGCCGAAAAACACAGCAAGCAAGAACTTCATGAAGCATACACAGTATCAATAGCCAAATCGATCAAGCAAGAGAAAGGATATCAGAGATTAAAGATCAACTTAATCAAATAAAGTGTGAAGACAAGATCAGAGAAAGCTTTAAAAAAAATATGGGACTATGTAAAAAGACCTAACCTACATTTGATTGGTGTAGCTGAAAGTGATGGGGGAGAATGGAACCAAGTTGGAAAACACTCTTCAGGATATTATCCAGAACTTCCCCAACCCAGCAAGACAGGCCAACATTCAAATTCAGAAAATACAGAGAGCACCAAAAAGATAATCCTCGAGAGGAGCAACCCAACACACATAATCGTTGGATTCACCAAGGGTGGAATGAAGAAAAAAATGTCAAAGGCAGCCAGAGAGAAAGGTTGGTTTACCCACAAAGGGAAGCCCATCAGACTAACAGCAGATCTATCTGGAGAAACCCTACAAGACAGAAGAGAGTGGGGGCCAGTATTCAACATTCTCAAATGAATTTTCAACCCAGAATTTCATATCCAGTCAAACTAAGTTTCACAAGCAAAGGAGAAATAAAATCCTCTACAGACAAGCAAATGCTGTGGGATTTTGTCACCACCAGACCTGCCCTACAAGAGCTCTTGAAGGAAGCACTAAATATGGAAAGGAAAAACTGGTACCCCTGATCCCACAGAAATACAAACTACCATCAGAGAATACTATAAACACCTCTACGCAAATAAACTAAAAAATCTAGAAGAAATGGATAAATTCCTGGACATATATACCCTCCCAAGATTAAACCAGGAAGAATTTGAATTCCTGAATAGACCAATAACAAGTTCTGAAATTTAGGCAGTAATTAATAGTCTACCAACCAAAAAAAGTCCAGGACCAGAGAGATTAACAGCTGAATTCTACCAGAGGTACAAAGGGGGGCTGGTTTCATTCCTTGTAAAACTATTTTAAACAATAGGAAAAGAGGGACTCCTCCGTCACTCAGGTTGGAGTGCAGTGGCTCGATCTTGGCTCACTGCAACCTCTGCCGCCCTTGTTCAAGCAATTCTCCTGCCTCAGCCTCCCGAGTAGCTGGGATTACAGGCACCTGCCACTGTACCTGGCTAATTTTTGTATTTTTTAGTAGACACAGGGTTTCACCACGTTGGCCAGGCTGGTCTTGAACTCCTGACCTTGTGATCCACCCTCCTTGGCCTCCCCAAGTGCTAGGATTACAGGCGTGAGCCACTGTGCCCGTCCTTCTCCCTAATTTTATGAGGCCAGCATCATCCTGATGCCGAAACCTGTTGGAAACACAAACAAAAAAAAAGAAAATTTAAAGCCAATATCCCTGATGAACATCGATGCAAAAATCCTCAATAAAATACTGGCAAACTGAATCCAGCAGCAGATTAAAAAGCTTATCCACCACGATCAAGTTGGCTTCATCTCTGGGATGCAAGGCTGGTTCAACATACGCAAATCAGTAAGTGTAATTCATCACATAAACAGAACCAATGATGAAAACCACATGATTATCTCAATAGATGCAGAAAAGGCCTTCGATAAAATTCAGCACCCCTTCATGCTAAATACTCTCAATAAACTAGGTAATGATGAAATGTATCTCAAAATAATAAGAGCTATTTATGACATGACAAACCCACAGCCAATATCATACTGAATGAGGAAAAAGTGGAAGTATTCCCTTTGAAAACTGGCACAAGACAAGGATGCCCCTCTCTTACCACTCCTATTCAACATAGTATTGGAAGTTCTGGCCAGGCCGATCAGGCAAGAGAAAGAAATAAAGGGTATTCAGATAGGTAAAGAGGAAGTCTGATTGTCTCTGTTTGCAGATGACATGATTGCATATTGAGATAACCCCACTGTCTTAGCCCAAAATCTCTTTAACCTGATAAGCAACTTCAGCAAAGTCTCAGGATACAAAATCAAAGTGCAAAAATCACAAGCATTCCTATACACTAATAGTAGACAAACAGAGAGCCAAATTATGAGTGAACTCCCATTCGCAATGGCTACAAAGAGAATAAAATACCTAGAAATACAACTTACAAGGGATGTGAAGGACCTCTTCAAGGAGAACTACAAACCACTGCTCAAGGAAATAAGAGAGGACACAAACAAACAGAAAAATATTCCATGCTCATGGATAGGAAGAATCAATATTGTGAAAATAGCCATACTGCCCAAAGTAATCTATAGATTCAATGCTATCCCCCATCAAGCTACCATGGACTTTCTTCACAGAATTTTAAAAAACTACTTTAAATTTCATATGGAACCAAAAAAGAGCCTGTACAGCCAAGACAATTCTAAGCAAAAAGGATAAAGCTGGAGGCATCACACTACCTGACTTCAAACTATACTACAAGGCTACAGTAACCAAAACAGCATGGTACTGGTACCAAAACGGATATATAGACCAATGGAACAGAACAGAGGCCTCAGTAGTAACACCACACATCTACAACCATCTGATCTTTGACAAACTTGACAAACACAAGCAATGAGGAAAAGATTCCCTATTTAATAAATAGTGTTGGGAAAACTGGCTAGCCATATATGCACAAAAACTGAAACTGGACCTCTTCCTTACACCTTATACAAAAATTAACTCAAGATGGATTGAAAACCTAGGCAATACCATTCAGGACATGGGCATGTGCAAAGACAACATGACTAAAACACCAAAAGCAATGGCAACAAAAAGCCAAAATTAACAAATGGGATCTAATTAACTAAAGAGCTTCTGCACAGCAAAAGAAACTATCATCTAAGTTAACCTACAAAATGGGAGAAAAGTTTTGCAATTTATCCATCTGACAAAGGGCTAATATCCAGAATCTAAAAAAACTTAAACAAATTTACAAGAAAAAAGAAAACCCATCAAAAAGTGGACAAAGGATATGAACCAACACTTCTCAAAAGAAGACACTTATGTGGCAAAAAAAAATATGAAAAAATACTCATCATCACTGGTCATTAGACAAACGCAAATCAAAACCACAACAAGATACCATCTCATGCCAGTTAGAATGGCAATCATTAAAAAGTCAGGAAACAATAGATGCTGGAGAGGATGTGGAGAAACAGGAATGTTTTTACACTGTGCAAAAATTAGTTCAACCACTGTGGAAGATGGTGTGGCGATTCCTCAATGATCTAGAACCAGAAACACCACTTGACCCAGCTATCCCATTACTGGGTATATACCCAAAGGATTATAAATCATTCTACTATAAAGAAACATGCACATGTATGTTTACTGCAGCACTGTTCACAATAGCAAAGACTTGGAAACAACCCAAATGCCCAAAAGTGATAGAATGGATAAAGAAAATGTGGCACATATACACCATGGAATACCAGGCAGCCATAAAAAAGGATGAGTTCATGTTCTTTGCAGGGATATGGATGAAGCTGGAAACCATCATTCTCAGCAAACTAACACAGGAACAGAAAACCAAACACCATATGTTCTTATTCATAAGTGGGAGTTGGACAATGAGAACACATTGACACAGGGAGGGGGAACATCACACACTGGGGCGTATTAGGGAGTGGGGGACTAGGGGAGGGGTAGCATCAGGAGAAATACCTAATGTAGATGACAGATTCATGGGTGCAGCAAACCACCATGGCACATGTATACCTATGTAACAAATCTGCACATTCTACACATGTACCAGAACTTAAAGTATAATAATAATTTTTTAAGAGGTGATCAATCATGGTTATCCCATGTTTTTCATCTTTAGTGGAATATCATAAACCTTGAAAAACACCACGGGTAGGAAACATATACAGTGCTACTAGTGATGTTGGAATTTCTTCCAAGAAGCAGAGAAAAATCATGACCTTACAAGAAAAATATGAATTGCTTGATGTGTACCCCAGACTGAAGTCTGCATCTGTGGTTGCCCACTATTTCAAGATAATTGAATCCAGCATAAGGACCATTGTTTAATAAGAAAAGGAAATTTGTGAAGCCACTGCTGCAGCTATGCCAGCAGGCACAAAAATCTTTTTGTAAAATACATTTTTATTTCCTATTGAGAATGCACCTTCTATGTGGGGTGCAGGACTGCTATCAAAAAGGCTACAGACTCTAATATGATTTGAAAAAAAGGGAACTTACTATATGACAACTTAGAGAAAAAGGAAAGTGAAGGGTCTAAAGCCAGATAATTCAATGCTAGCATAAGATGCTTTGAAAATGTTAGAGGTTTGACTTAAAAAAAAAAAAAAAAAAAGTCAAGGTAAGCAGCTTCTGTTGACCTAGAGGCACCAGCCAAGTTCCCAGGTGCCAATAAAAAAATCATTGAGAAGAAAGGATATCTTCTCAAACAGGTTTTTAATACAAACAAAAGTACTCTCATCTGGGAAAAAAAAATGCCACAAATGAAATAATCTGCACAACAAACCCCCATGACACACAAAATACTGACATAATAAACCTGCACACAAGTACCCCTGAACCTAAGAATTTTAAAAAAATGCCACAAAAGGCATCAATGAAAAGAGAAGTGAGCATGATTTATGGCAGGAAGAGATAGACTAACTCTACTGTTTTGTGCAAATGCACCCCAGGTTTACGATCAGGACTGTCCTTATCTATAAAGCTGCTAACCCCTGAGCCTGGAATAGAAAAGATAAACACCAATTGCCATTTTTCTGATTGTACAACAAACAAGGCTTGGACAAGACCCCCTCTTCTGGATTGGGATTGGTTCCATCAATGCTTTGTCTCTAAAGTCAAGAATTACCTTGCCAATAAGGAACTGTCTTTCACAGTTATTTTGATATTAGACAATGCCCATGGTCACCCAGAAACCCATGAGTTCAACACTGAAGGTATTAAAGTGGTCTACTTGCCCCCAAACAGAAGGTCTCTAATTCAGCCTCTAAGGTCAGGGGATCATAAGGACCTTTAAGGCTCATTATACATGATACTCTATGGAAAAAAATTTTCAAAGCTATGGAAGAGAACACTGATAGAACTTCATGAAATTCTAGAAGGATTACACCATTGAAGACAATTTCTTTGTCATAAAGTTGTGAAAGCCATCATCAAGGCTGAAACAACAAATTTGTGCTGAAAAAAACTATGTCCAGATATCATACATGAATTCATAAGATTTACAACAGAGCCAATAGAGGAAATCACGAAAGAGATCGTGAATATGGCAAAAAAGGTGGGGCAGGTGGGGGTGAAGGGTTTCAAGATACAGATCTTAGAGAAATTCAAAAGCTGACAGACACCACACCTGAGGAATTGACAGAAGACAGCTTGATGGAGATGAACGCTTCTGAGTCAGTGCCAGACGATGAGGAAGATGGAGAAGCAGCAGTATCAGAGAAGACACTGATACTGGACAATCTAACAGAAAGGTTCCGATCATTCAAGGTTGCTTTTGACTTCTTTTACAGGATGGACCTTTCTATGATACATACACTAAAACTAAAGCAAACAACGGATGAAGATTGGTACTCTATAGGAACATTTTTAGAGAAACTGAGGCAGGAGAATAGGATCTGGAGGCAGGGAACCTGAGGGCAGATTCACACTGACTTCCTAGAACTGAATCAAAAGGAAAACTCCAACTTTCCACGGCCAAGTAACAAAGGATCCCTTTGCAACTCCCCCACTTTCTGTGTCACAGATGAAAAATGGCAAATACTGATGGTCCCCTCCCACAACCAATCTGATCACAGGCCTAGTCTTCGTTTGCACAGGGTTATAATTCTGTAACTTCACTTCACCTTCCACAACCAATCAGATGTTTGCATAGAGTATAACTGTAACTTCAGCCTCTGATTGGTCACCTTCAACAACTAATCAGGCTGGCTGCAGGCCACTACTTCATTTACATAGGGTGTAAACCAAGTAACCAATGGGAAACCTCTAGCGGGTATTTAAACCCCAGAAAATTCTCTAACCAGTGCTCTTGAGCCGCTTGCTTGAGCCTGCTCCCACTCTATGGAGTGTACTGTCATTTCAATAAATCTGTGCTGTTGTTGCTTCATCCTTTCATTGCTTTGCATGTTTCCTCCAATTCTTTGTTCAAAACACCAAGAACCCAGACAACTCATAGTCAGGACCCTCTACTGGTAACAAAATGAGTAAGTGAAAAAGTCAGACAGAAATTATAATGTATTTCCATAAAGCTACACTGAGTGTGCCTTCTCCTTCTTCTCTACCTCTTCCACTTCTGCCAAGCCCTCAGCTTCCTCCTCCTCTTCCTCAACCTACTCAACCTGAAGACAATGAGGATGAAGTCCTTCATGATGATCCACTTCCATTTAAAGAACAGTAAGTATATTTTCTCTTCCTTATGGTCTCCTTACTAATATTTTCTTTTCCCTAGCTTACTTTATTGTAAAAATATACTATATAATACATATACACAATATGTGTTGATCAACCATTTATGTTATCTTTAAGGCTTCTGGTCAGTAGTAGGCTATTAGTAGTTAAGTTTCTGGGGAGTCAAAAGTTATACACAGATTTCTGACCAAAAGGGGGTCAGCACCCTAACTCCTACATTGTTCAAGGGTCAACTGTGTAACTAATTCTTTTGTTTGTAAAAACTTTTTTCTCTTTCATATATTCCTCCATCATCAAACCCATGTTGACAAATAAGTGTGACTTTATAATAACCTTAAAAAATAGGTTATTTTATTCAAGAGGATAATTTAAAACAAAACTGGTAATTTTTATTTTTATTTATTTATTTTTTTGAGACAGAGTCTTGCTCTGTTACCCAGGCTGGAGTGCAGTGGGGTGATCTTGGCTCACTACAACCTCCACCTCCTGGGTTCAAGCAATTCTTCTGCCTCAGCCTCCCGAGTAGCTAGGACTACAGGCACGTGCCACCATACCAGGCTAATTTTTGTATTTTTAGTAGAGACAGGGTTTCACCATGTTGCCCAGGCTGGTCTTGAACTCCTGACCTTGTAATCCACCCGCCTTGGCCTCCCAAAGTGCTGGGATTACAGGCGTGAGCCACTGCACTCAGCCTTTATTTTTACTTTAAAATAAAATTGACGTTTCTGAAATCTATGCTGAAGAAAAAAGATGCTAACAAATTTACTCATCACCATGCACAATTCAGCTTTCTAAACTCAGAAGAGATTAAAGATCATTCTACCCTTAGAAGACATCCAAATGATATATATTCCAAATCTTTCTTTCTTTTCCTTTTTTTTTTTTGTGAGGAGGCAGTGGGGGAGGCAGGAGGGGGAGCATATTCCAAATCTTTAAAAACCAGCTCTGGTTTCTCTGAGAAACAAAATACATCCAATATTAAATATGTGAAATTAAATAAGCAGGAGGCCATTAGCCTGAGACTGTCTTGGTAATTTGATTTCCTATATAACAAACCACTATCTACCTCAGTAATAAACAAACCAAAACCTAACTTAGCAATATACTTTTGTAACAAATAGCTAGGTTTAATTAAGCCAGACAGAAACAGCTGAGCTTCAGCCAATCATACACAGTCAAGTTATCAAACTATGCCCAAATAAGGCAAATGCCCAGCGGTAACCAATCAAGTTATTTCTGTCGTTTATTTCCATGTATGCATACTGTCCATGCTGCAGAGTAGAACACTCTAAACCTCTTTCAGTTGTGACTACTAATTCATAAAATTGTTCTTTGCTTGAATAAACTGTTTAATTTGTCTAGAGGTTTTAACAGTTAAATTTTTGGTGTCAGAAGTGGGATATAAAGGTGACTTCCAGCAACCACCCAGGAGCACCCTAGTGACCAAGTGAATATATTTGCTGGGCCCACTGTATCCATTGCTCTCTCACAGCAACTGGAGGTTGTGGGTGGTTTCCCTTTCAGATTAGAGCTACATAGATTTGTGTTTTGAGTTCTCCAAATTTACTTGAACAATTCTTTTACCAAACGGGGTCCAGAGACTGGGTCTAGTAGAAGGCCTATGATAAGTCACAAGAAGACAGGGAATCATGAGTTCATCTGGATCCATGGAGTCTAGAACTCCTCCATCTGGAACTATAACCAATTTTGTGTATAAGAACTATAGACTCAGGGCCTGTTGCTTTTCTAGAGAAATGAGTGAACCTTCCAAAAAATAATTTAGGATTATAGTGGCCCACAGTATATAGTGACTATGAACCTACCTAAAACTGTTCACTTGCTGTGGGCTAAAGTATAAAAACCAGGAAACAATTCCACTAATGCCAATACCTCTCTGAGTCCCAAAGAGAATTACCCTGAAACCCCAAAGGAAGAGAAAGCAATCCTTGATGTTCTAAATGTCACCGCTATTTGTTTGCCTACACTCACTGAAAGCAATATCCTAACCTTTCCAATGAATAACCTAACCACAGTCAAATATAGAAAATCAAACCAAGTGATGCCTACAAAAGGTATATTATGCTTCCAGGCATCACATACTCAAGACCTGGGGACTATCTATGTGGGTACTAGTGATTATTTGCAATGTCATTGGATTAAATATAGTAAGGTGCTTTTCCACTAAATGTGGTTACACACCCTTATCACATGCTATAAAGGGAACAGGTCGGAGACAAGATGACCAATCAGATGTAGCCGGAAGGAACATCTGCCACCAAGGACTGGGGTATCAGGAAGACTGGTACACTCCTAGCAGATCTCCAGAGGGAGGGCATTGAGAGTGGATGAAGGGAAGACACAGACTGTGGGCTGAAAAGGGAGGAAGTGGGGAACCCTGCAAGGGGCTACCACACACTGGGACTCATTGCTGGCCTCTGACTCCTGGGAAAGGGTTGAGTTGAGCAGGCAAACAGCAACTGACTCTTACCACAGGCCTCTGGAATCTGGCAGCAGGAGACCCCAGGACCCCCATGGACCCTTGAGCTTGCTGGGAGAGCTGCTTAGAGAAGTGGTAGGGGAAGAACTCTAGCTGCTGCAGATCCCAGAGGCTTTGGTGCAGGAGCATTTGTAGTGGATCGTGGCCAGGGATGCCCATCCCCCAGACTCAACTTGCTCCCCTAAGAGACTTTAACCCTAGAGAACTATCACACCTGAAAAGTGCAGGGTGGTCTTGCCTATGAGACCTGGCCGATCTGAACTCAGTTTCCTGGCCTCTCCCTGGGCCTCAGCCTGGCTGTCCCTGCTTGCAGTGCAGCCTTGGATGCCCAGGTGGGGTGCACCCTGGGGGCCTGCACCACAGCACCTGAGCTGGCAGATTGTGCCTGAACGTCGGAGAACTCCAGCACCACTCCCACCTTCAACAGACTGTGCACCAGACCACCTGATCCCACTCTCTCTGCCCACTACAGCCTCCTCCATGCCACTCTGCCTGCAGGCACTTGCATGCAGCCAACCCCCAAATTACTTTGCCAGCATCTGTACACACAGACCTTGCTTCCAATTTCCTGCCAGTGTGTGGGTGCTTGTGCACCTGGCCATACCACTACTGCTAGCTTGAGTACACCGCACCCAACCACCATGCTGCCACTGCCATTGGAGCAATTGCAGGTACGGAGACCACCAGTACCCACCCCACACCAACCCTGCCAACAGCCACAAAACTAGGCATAGTGACCAGTGGACCTGCCCTGCACCCAGTGCAGCCACTGCTGCCAGCATGAACGTGTGCACATTTGGCACCAGTCCTGTAGCCACCAGTACCCTGTCCCATGTCAACACCACCAGTGGCGTGAAACTATACATGGAGACCAGTGGCTGGCTCCTACCCTGTGTGGCTATTGCCGTCCATGTGAGCACACGCATAGAGGGCACACACAATCTAGCAGTGGCCCATAGCACCCCACCCCCATGCTAACACCACAGCCACTGCAAATGCCTGCACAAAAATAGCACCCCTGCAACCGCCAGCACCCCTCCAAGGCTGATGAGTGTGCACTGCACCCCACTGCTACTGCTGGCACGTGCATATGAGGACAGATCCCACTGCCATACAAAGTACTTTGGCCAGCACCACCCACTGAAGTGTTCTGACCAGTGGTCCAGAAATATTTTGGCCCCTCTAGTGCAGCAGGTTCCTAGCTCCAGTGGCCAGAGAACAAAGCTGGGGGCCTGATATCAGCATCCCAGAATTTCCGGGAGTCCTGAGTTGAGCCTTGGCCCCGGAAAACCTTCTAGAAATGAAGCCAGTTGACTACATCCACTTCATACCACAATCAAACACACAAGGACATAAAATAGGATAAAGAAAAAAAAAATCATCCAAAGGATAGCAACTTCAGGGGACATCAGCGCACAAAGATAAAAAAGAACCAGTGCAAGAACTCTGACAACTCAAAAGCACTAGAGTGTTGTCTTACCTCCAAACAAATACACTAGTTCCCCAGCAATAGCTTAACCAGGCTGAGATGGCTGAAAGCAGAAATAAAATTCAGAATACAGACAGGAATGAAGATCATCAACATACAGGATAAAGTCAAAACCAAATCCGTGGAATCTAAGGATTACAATAAAACAATACAGAAGCTGATAAACAAAATGGCCATTATAAGAATAAACCAAACTGATCTGATAGAGCTGAAAAACACACTACAAGAATTGCACAATGCAATCACAAGTTTTAACAGCAGAACTGACCAAGCTGAGTAAAGAATCTCAGAGCTTGAAGATTGGCTCTCTGAAATAACTTAGAGAAAAATAAAGAAAAAAAACAATAAAGAAAAATGAAAAATGACCAAAACTTCCGAGAAATACAGAATTATGTAAAGAGACCCAATCTATGACTCATTGGTGTGACTGAAAGAGGGAGAGAAACCAAGCAACTTTGAAAACCTATTTCAGGATATTGCCAGTGAAAATTTCCCCAACCTTGCTAAAGAGACCAACATTCAAATTCAGGAAATGCAGAGAGAAACCTCATGAAATACTACACAAGCAGACCAACCCAAAGACACATAGTCATCAGATCCTCCAAAACGGAAATGAAAGAAAAAATGCTAAAGGCAGCGAGAGAGAAGGGGCAAGTCATCTACAAAGGGAACCCCACCAGGCTAACAGCAGAAGTGCCAGCAGAAACTCTACAAGCCAGAAGAGTGTCGGGGGCCTACATTCAGCATTCCTAAAGAAAAGAATTTTCAACCAAGAATTTCATGTCTGACCAAACTAAGCTTCATGAGCAAAGGAGAAATAAGATCCTTTTCAGACAAGCAAATGCTCAGGGAATTTGTTAACACCAGACCTGCCTTACAAGAGGTTTGGAAGGGAGTGCTAACTATGGAAAGGAAAGACTGGGTTACCAGCCACTACAAAGACACACTTAAGTACATAGATTAGCAACACTATAAAGCAACCACACAGACAAGTCTGCATAGTAATCAGCTAACAATATGATGACAGGATCAAATCCACACATATCAATACTGCCCTTGAATGTAAATGGGCTAAATGCCCCAATCAAAAGGCAAAATGTGGCAAGTTTGATAAAGAAACAAAACCCAATGAGATGCTGTCTTCAAGAGACCCACCTCATGTGCAGTGACACCCAGAGGCTCAAAGTTAAGGGATGGAGAAAAATCGACCAAGCAAACAGAAAGAAAAAGGCAGGGGTTGCTATTTTAATTTCAGATGAAACATACTTTTACAAAGATTTAAAAAAAGGTGAAGAAGGGCATTACTTAATGATAAAGGGCTCAATTCAACAAGACCTAACCATCCTAAACATATATGCACCCAACACAGGAGCACCCAGATTCATAAAGCAAGCACTCAGAGACCTACAAAGAGATTTAGATAAACACATAATAATGGGAGACTTTAACAACTCACTGAGCATTAGACAGATCATCAAAGCAGAAAACTAACAAAAGATATTCAGGACTAAGCAACCAACACAGGAACAGAAAAAACAAATACTGCGTGTTCTCACTTATAAGTGGGAGCTAAACATTGAGTACACATGGATGCAAAGAAGGGAACAGACACCAGAGCCCACTTGAGGAAGGAGGGTGGGAGGAGAGTGATGATTTAAAACTACCTATCGGGCACTATGCTTATCACCTGGTGACAAAATAATCTATACACCAAACCCCCACAATACACAATTTGTCTATATAACAAACCTCCACGTGCACCTCTGAACTTTAAAAAAAAATGAAAATAATAAAATGTAAAATATCTTTTTAAAAGGACAGGAACCATAAAAAAGTAAGTTTCCTCCTGGACCTTGTTCAGGAGCTATGCAGACATACCAGTGGATCAGCTAAACTGACTCCTGCTCAGATATTACTAGGTAGCCCTCTTTTCCAGCCTCAGAGGGTCTGCCTGTATTGGTCTTCAGAAAATATGCTTACTCCAGTTTGCTCCCCACCGGTTAGGATCTTGCTATGTGGCATGATTCAAACCTGCCTTCCAAATAGCTTCCCCCAAAGTCCCCATAAATACCTCCTATTACCAGAGTGTAAAATGGTCAGCAATTGAAATTAACACCAACCTTGGAATAGATGAAGAAAATAAAGCTAAGCTAGTTTCCACTGAGGAAAGATTGCAATGGGGGTCCTGGGGACTCATGTTTGCGGTGGTTGGGTGCTAGTCATGGGGTATTTAAAACTAATGTACAGATAGGGGAAAAGTTTTATTTTATGATCAACCGGAGCTCCTGGGGTAGAAGCCATCCTCTGAAAGCATTTAACTAAAGTACTTCATGGGATATCATGCAACCTTAGATCTCCTCTTTGCTTATGTTGGGGGTTACGTGTGGTGCTAAATAAAACTGAAAGTTGTACCTATTTTTCTACAGTTTGCTACAGAAAATTCAATAAAATACATAGCTGATACTACTGTTTCTTTAGGCACTGCCACCATATTCATGAAAGAAATTTCTCAAGGGAACAGAACACATGATGTTTGCAGGAGGAGCTAACGGTTGGTTTGCAGGCATCCAAAATGGTGGAAGGCAAGCTTGACTTCTCCAAGGTTTTCTAATCTTTATGTTTCTTCCAGTGGGTCTCTAGATTCCTATGACTTTTGTTGAAGACTAATGACAAAAAATGATTACCTCTTTAAATAAGACCATTTTATAGCAACCACAGTCCTTAATGACCATCACTTCCCAAACAAACACTATGATTAACTGGTCTCAAATACTGGTGAACCATCTATATTGCCTGAATTTTGACTTGTTTGATTTTGCTGAGTATGGTTCACAGGGGCTCCTGTCAAGTATACTTCAGTTTCTTGGTATTATTTTCCAGAAAGTCACCGTAATAGTCTCCTTGGTGTGCGATATCCTCTCAAGAGTCTTAAGTACTTTTATGTAGCCATCCATTATGCGTTAAATGGTCTTACTGACCTGACAATATGACTTGTGAATTCCATCCTGAGAGCAAATGAGTTCATGATAATGGTAATGGAGAGTGGCATCAATACGTAAGGTTTTGGTCAATCTCTTCAAGATCAAGAGACTGACCAAAAGGAGGAAACTGTTAAATAAGCAGGAGGCCACTACTAACTGCAATCTAACTTAATACATGAACACAGCAAAATCTAATTTAGGAGTGTATTTTTATAACAAATAGCTAAGATCTGCCAATCACAAACAGCCAAGCCTCAGTCCATCAGATGAGGCAGCCAAGTGATCAGACCATACCTATGGGACATCAGGCAGGCTTAGGTCTCCTCTTTGCCTCATTTAGGCAAACACCTAGCTGTAACCCATCAAGTTATTTCTGTACTCTACTTCTGTATTCAGCTTATAAAGGCACTTTCCAAGCTGTAGAGCGGAGGTCTCTGAACCCCTTTCAGTTTACAATGCTACCTAACTCATGAATCATTCTTTGCTCAAAGAGACTCTGTTAAATTTGTCTAAAGTTTTTAACACATAAAAGCACCATAGGTAACTGAAAAGCAAAAAAGCCAGTGAATCACATTCTTTTTCACAGAATTTGCAGACATATGTCACCTGTTTCGTTTCAGATAATTTATTTGACTATTTCTTTTTTTACTTGCTGGACTGTCCAAAACTTCAATCTTGCCTTTTCCACCTTCAGAATTGGGAAGCTTAATGTTATCTATGGTGACTTCAGATGGGATGCTGTCATCTTCATCCTCTGATTCTGAACTGTTCTCTGAACTGTCTTGTGAACTCTCCTCTGAACTGTCCGCTTCTTTTGAATCCGACTGATTCATCTCAAACAGAGCCACATCCTGCAAAAAGTAGCGGATGGGAAATCTATTTCAGAGCAGTTCCTTAAAAAGTTGTAATAAAACAATATCGGGAATAACCAACACTCAGCAAAAATATTGAAACATCCCAGGCTGGAGTGTGGTGGCGTAATCTCAACTCACTGCCACCTCCGTCTCCTGGGCTTAAGCAATTCTTCTGCTTCTCAGCCTCCTGAGTAGTCGGGACTACAGGTATGCGCCACCACATCCAGCTAATTTTTTTATTTAATTTTTTAAAACAATACTTTAAGTTCTGGGGTACACGTGCAGAACGTGCAGATTTGTTACACAGTTGTACACATGCCATAGCGGGTTGCTGCATCCATCACCCCGTCATCTACATTAGGTATTTCTCCTAATGCTATCCCTCCCTTAGACTCCCACCCCGACAGTCCCCAGTGTGTGATGTTCCCCTCCCTGTGTCCATGTGTTCTCATTGTGCAACTCCCACTTATGAGTGGGAACATGCAGTGTTTGGTTTTCTGTTCTTGTGTTAGTTTGCTGAGAATCGTGGTTTCCAGCTTCATCTATGTCCCTGCAAAGGACATGAACTCATCCTTTTCTGTGGCTGCCATGGTGTATATGTGCCACATTTTCTTATCCAGTCTATCACTGATGGGCATTTGGGTTGGTTTCAAGTCTTTGCTATTGTGAACAGTGCCGCAATAATCATACGTGAGTGTGTGTCTTTAGAATAGAATGACTTATGCTCCTTTGGGTATATACCCAGTAATGAGATTGCTGGGTCAAATAGTATTTCTAGTTCTAGATCCTTGAGGAATCGCCACACTGTCTTTCACAATGGTTGAACTAATTTACACTCCCAGCAACAGAGTAAAAGTGTTCCTATTTCTCCACATCCTGTCCGGCAGCTGTTGTCTCCTGACTTTAATGATCGCCATTCTAACTGGCGTGAGATAGTATCTCATTGTGGTTTTGATGTGCATGTCTCTTAATTTTTAGTACAGACAGGGTTTCACCCTGTTGGCCAGGTTGGTCTTGAACTCCTGACCTCAAATGATCCACCCGTCTTGGCCTCCCAAAGTGCTGCAATTATAGGCGTGAGACACCACACCCGGTGGCAAGGATAAAAAATGTTTTTAAGACAACATGGTTTTTTTATACTTTTAGTTGCCAGGGTCTGTCATAATGATGACTTGCATTTACTACAAGTGTCTAAAATATCTGCTATAGCCTAATTCTATATATCCTAATCACATTCAATAACATTCATTCAGCAAATGCTAACATGGGTTAAGCACTATACTATGTACTAAAGACTCAACAACAACAAAAAAAATCAAAACAAAACCCTCAGGTGGGCACGGTGGCTCATGCCTATAATCCCAGAACTTTGGGAGGCTGAGATGGGCGGATCACAAGGTCAGGAGTTTGAGAGCAGCCTGGCCAACATAATGAAAACCCATCTCTACTAAAAATACAAAAATGAGCCAGACATGGTGGCGTGCACCTGTAATCCCAGCTACTCAGGAGGCTGAGGCAGGAGAATCACTTGAACCTGGGAGGTGGAGGTTGCAGTAAGCCAAGATTGTGCCACTGCACTCCAGCCTGGGTGACAAAGTGAGACTTGGTCTCAAAAACAAACAAAAAATCCTCACCTTGGTGAAATTTACAGTTTTGGGCAGAGACCAGTAAATTACAAACTGCAGGCCAAATCCTGCCCACTTTGTTCAGCTCACACAGTAGGAATGTTTTTTTCTATTTTTAAGTGGTTGGGGGGAAAAATTAAAATACTGCTATTCACGAAAGGTGAAAATAATATGAAATTCTCATTTCAGCACCCATACACAGTGACACACTGCTCTAACCGGGCCAGTAAGAGATCACTCAGGGCCTTTTGTTGGAACTGCTGAGAGAGAAATCTTTCTGAGCGACTGAGTGAGTTGCTGAATCTAAGGCTGAAGCTGCTGATAAACTGGCAACCTGCCACAGCTGGGGGAAGAGCACGCTCTAGATTAGGCCAACACTAGGAGAGCAGAACCAAGAGACAGAGCGGCTGACCTCTGAGGACACTGAGCACCTGAAATCACCACCCCTGGAGGTTTTTTTGCCCAATAACATTTTTTCCCCCTGCTTATTCATGTGTATGTTTTCAGTGGCTGCTTTCACACTACGACAGCAGAGTTGACCAGTCACAACAGACACAGTAAGACCCACAGAACTTAATATATTTACTATCTGGCCTCTTACAGAAACATTTGCTGACACTTGTTCTACAGGCGAAAGAAAGACAATAAATACAAACAAAGCATAATGTAGGGTAGCGAAAGTAAGAAAAAATAAAGCAGAATAATATAATAATAGGGCTACTAAGGAAGGCCTCCTGATCAGGTGACAACTGCACAGAGACAGAGGGAGTTGAGATGGAGAAATCTGGAGAAAAGCATTCTACCTGAGAAAATCGAAGGAGAGAAGACCGGGTACAGGGAGACTGCTGCTGGAGGGCAGGCAATGATGAGGGCTGTGCAGGAAACAGGGTCAGACAGAGCAGCAGCACCCAGCCTCTTTGGTACCAGGGACCAGTTTCATGGAAGAAAATTTTTCCATGGACCTTGGCAGGGATGTTTTTGGGATGAAACTGTTCCACCTCAGATCATCAGGCATTAGAATCTCATAAGGAGTGTACAACCTAGATCCCTTACATGCACAGTTCATAATAGGGTTCGTGCTCCTATGAGAATCTAATGCCGCTGCTGACCTGACAGGAGGCGGAGCTCAGGTGGTAATGTGCAATCACCCACGGCTCACCTCCTGCTGTGTAGCCTGGTTCCTAACAGGCCACAGACCAGTACCAGTCCACAGCCTGGGGGTTGGGGATCTCTGAGACAGAGAAGTACAGGCAGAATCATATAGGCCCTTTGAAGGACTTTGTCTATTTGAAACGTGATGGGAAGCCCCCAGGTCCCAAACTGTGTGAAGAACAGACTCTGGAGAAGAAACAGTGAACACAGGAAAACCTGCTAGGAAACTGCTGCAATAGTCCAAAGGAGAGACCATAATTACCTGGACCAACAAAGGTCCAAAGGAACAGTGGAAGTTGTACAAAGTGACTGGATTTGGGATATAGTCTGGAGGTAGAGCTGACCAGATTGGCTAATGAATTACATATTATTAACAACTGTCTCAGCTGTGTCCAGACACAGATATTATAAAGAGAATTCCAGTGCAGAAACGAGATGAGTATAAACGAGAGAACATTTTTACACACAGCCTGTGTAATCAGTTGCTCTCTCAGCACATCATTTATTTTTACATAATAAATCAGACTATAATTACCTCTTTGGAGCTTGGACAGAAAAAATCCAGTTAAGACATTGAGTAAATTAATGCTTCAGAATTAACAAATGTAGTATTTGACTTAGGAAAAAAAAAAACCTCCTGTGACATATGACTAAATCATAAAACGACTATGTACCTATACAACATTGGAAACATGAGCTAATACCAGGAAAATGAACACTTGAAAACAAAATGGAAGAGTTCTCTCTCTCCTTCTCAGGTGACCAAGCGAACTAGTAATTTCACCATATGAAAACAAAGCACAGTTACCATTTGTATAACTTTGCCATGAGTCCCATCAATGTTTTCAATATTGAAACGACCAGGTGGTGCAGCTGCCATTTCCTTTCTTAGCTTTTCATTTGCCTGTGCCATCTGTGGGAGAAAGGTCTGTACCTGATCCAATACTGTGGAAAGTAAATACAGTATATCAACATTTATGCCAGTAAATTCTGAAACTAGGATTTCCTATAAACACTTCTGAATTGAGTACTAATAATAAGAACCATAATTATATATCTTTTAGTTCCCTTCACTGAAAAATCCTCCAGCCTCTTCTGAATAAAGCAGTAGGACTATACAATTCAGCAAACAATTGTTTCTCAAATGTTTTTATGTGTCTCATATATCCCCAGGACTGTAAACGCTTAGAAGGCTGGCATTCAACAAACAGTAACTAAATAGGGAGGCAGTGTGGCTTAACACTTAGGAGTACCAGGTTCTGAGGTTTTAGGGTAAGACAGACTAGGTTATGTATAGAATCCTAGTTCTACCTCTATCTGAATTACCTTGGGCCAGCTAATTAAGTAGTGGTTATTTCTGCCTACCCAACATCTGTTGCCTTTCTTCTGATCATATAACCCTGGCTTTCCTTTTAAGCTTGTGTCACTCTTAGTCACTCTTGTCCCTCACCCCATACACGCCTACATCCTCCATATCCTTAGTCACTGTAATGTGCTTTAGTGGCATACACAATGACGCAATTCTCTAGTTGGGCCAATAAGCGATCACTCAGGGCCTTTTGCTGGAACTGTTGAGAGAGACATCTTGCTGAATGACTGACTGAGTTGCTGAATATAAGGCTGAAGCTGCTGATAAACTGGCAACTTGCCACACCTGAGATAAGAGCACGCCCTAGATTAGGCCAACACTAGGAAAACAGAACTAAGAGACAGAGTGGCTGATCACTGAGGACACTGAGCACCTGGATCCAGATGCACCTGAAATCACCACCCCCGAGTTTTCCCCCAATAAAAAAGAGCCAACGTAATTTCTTTTCTTGTTTTTTTTTTTGCTTAAGGCAATCTGAGCTGGATTTTAGTCATTTGCAACCAAGTCTTAATTAATACATTTAATTTTACCACTTGAAACCTAATCTATAAAAGAAGAGTGATAATTGTCAGTCACTGTGCCAAGTACAGAGCAATCAATGAACAAGGGATATTTATTTTTTATCTCTCAAAAGAGGCCCAGCACATAACCATGCATATAACAGGCTCTCAAAACTTATGTCACTGCTATGGCTACATAACAGATGACTAAAATGTCCAGAGTATGGAAGAAGAAAAAAGTGGTGGTCAAGGTCAAGTAGATGACCTTTATTTGTAAAATAAGGTGCTGGAAGGACTCCCCAAGAGCATGTTCACAAACAAAGCCCTACACAATAGTGAAGGTTAGCTCTCATTCCCCTTCAGAGAGACAGAGAAATTACTGATAAAAATAAAGGTATTTCTCTGTCCTCAGATTTAAATCTATTGCTACAGATAAAACACCTGGTTCTGCTTTTGTTTCCAACTAATGAATCAAGTACAGCAAAACAAGTACCAAAATGTGCGGCCCGAACCGTGATTCTCAGAAGCCAAATATTTCTGTGGTACTCTTGGAGAGTATATGCTGAACCCTGAGGCTAGTCCAGTTGTAGCTCTTCTAAATTAAATAAAATCCATCATACAATATCATAAGATTCAAAATGTCCAGCATCTAATAAAAAATTACCAAACATGCAAATAAACAGGAAAACAGAATCCATAAACAGTAGGGGGAAAAAAATAGAAATAGATTCAGAAATGACACAGACATAAGAATGTTAAAACTGCTCTTATAAATATATTCTATATGTTCAAGGAAGAAAAGCAAAGCACAAACCCAAAGAAGGAAACAGAAGATATAAACATCTCAAACTTCTAGAGACAGAAACTGTATCTATCTTGAAAAAATATATTTGATGGAATTAACAGATTAGACAATATAGAAGAATAGTGAACTCAAGAAAATCAGCAATAGAATCTATCCAAATTGAAGCACATAACATGTAAGACCCAATCAATGAGCTGTGGGACAACTTTAACTGGCAAAATTAGGTGTAACTGGAGTCCCTTCAGGAGAGGCAAAGCAGGCACACAGGACCAACAACAAAACCCCTAAAAAATTCCCCAAATTTGATAAAGATTATAAACTCATAGATCCAGTACGTTCAACAAACCCAAGCTCAAGACTCACAAAGAAAACTACAAAGGGCACCTCACCATAAAATTGGTAAAAGCCAGTGATGAAGAGAATCTTAGAGGCAGCCAAAGAAAAAAAGAAACACCATATTCATGACACAAAATGACAATAGACGCTGGCATCAGGAATAATGCCACTGAAAAGACATCTTTAAAGTACTGGAGAAAAAAGAAAAAGCAAAAAACCACACTGTCAACCTAGAATTCTAAATCCATTATAGCATCTTCCAAAAACTAAAAGCAAAATAAAGACTTTCTCAGACACACAAAGGCTAGTAAGTCTATCATCAGCAGAGCTGCACTATTGAGAATGATGTTTACAATAAGAAACCTGATTTTTAAAAATGCGCTGAAGATTTGAATAGACACTTCACCAAAGATGTACAAATAGTGACACATGAAAAGATGCTCAACATTATTAATCATTAGAAACAAATGAAAATTACAACGTGATACCACTATATCCGCACTAGAATAGCTAAAATTAAAAAGACCATACCACATTTTGATTAGGATGTGCAGCATCTAAACTCTCAAACCTTGCTGGCGGAAACGCAAAATGGCAATTTCCTCTTTGTAAACAAAAAAAAAAAAAAAAAACATTTACACCTTGCATATACCCGCAATTCCACTCCGAGGTATGCAACCCCTCAAAACAAAAACCTATGTCCACAAAAACTGATTTTTGGATGGACAGTCACCATGTGGTCATTTTAGCTATTGTAGATTTACTGCTATAGTAATAATGCTACAGTTAAATTCCCCTTTCAGAGTACTCACGATTTTTTAGTTTATTGATGTGATACCTTCATGCTTATTTACATAGTTTTCATTGAATTCTTGTCTTTTTTTTTTTAACATTAAGAGTGAATTACATAGAGGGCATTCATGTAATACAGAAAGTTTGAGAGTGGGGACATATTTACAAATGTGCAATACAGCAATGCTACAGAATAATTAACAGAGAATTGGCCCTGTTATGCTGTATTCTAAGTAATATTTATCATTTAAATAATTGTGTCCAATTCAATAGGATGTGGTTGTAGTTTTCCATCCATATGTATTAAGCTTGAGGCTCACTAACCTCTAAAACAATTTGCCATGGAAATTAACAATAATTGTTTTTGACTTCCTAAAATCCATCCCACAAGCAGTTTTTCACGAAAAAGTTACCCTCTTCAGGTAGAGAAATAATGTAACAAATTCTATCCTGTGTACTGATTTTATCATGTAAATCCCAAGTAAGACTTGTTCCATTGGACTATCTGTGGTTTGATACCTCACCACGAAGGCAGAGACTGTCCCATCAAATAACAAAATAATTAGACAAAACTCAGCATTAGAGAGGGTGAGAGAGGGGAAGAGGTACTTACAGGGACTCCTCTCTATCCGAACTGTTTGAAGCGTGGAGGTCTTTCTGGACTTAGGTTGGGGGTTGATGAGCAACCTGTCCCATATACCTGAAAATACAGACACACAAACACCCTTACTTTACTACAGCATAAAAAAAACAAGGGCCCATCAGCAAGCCTCTCACATGACCAGTCTTAAGTCTTGACTGTTCACACTCCCCCAAGATTTTATTTTTTTTAAAAAAAAAAGCACTCCAAGCTCCAATACAACATTTTAATTCTTTATGGACAGTCACCTCTCCTTTCTTACACCGTCTCATTCACCTCTATCACCAATGGAGGTAATAAATGCACACTAAACTGCACCTTTCTGGATCAGAAATTCAACAGTAGACAAATGTGGGTCTGTAATGACAGAATGGAGGAAACAGTACAGAGCATAGCAATGGTTAAGCGAAGCCAGAAATGGTTACTAGTTGTGTAACACTGGGCAAATTACCTGATCTCCGAGCATTTGTTTCTTCATTAGTAAAACATGTTTGCCTGGTATTTCCCCTTCCGTGAAGATGTTCAACCCAAACAAAGCAGCCTTTTGAGGACATTTTGTCACCCACTCTACCTTTTCAGCCTCATCTCTCACTACTCAAATCATCCCAACTCTCTATCCCATCAGAGTTCCAAGAGGGGAACTTAACAAAACTCAAGGCTTTGCACGCCCTATTTCTAATATCCGAAAAATCCCTTAACTTTGGTTTAAAAACAAAGCCTGTTCACCTGAAAAGCAGAGTGCAACACACATCTGCCGAATGCTTACTTAAGGCCTACTAGTTTCGTGATCAGAGCAGACTCTGGAGCCAGGCTACTTGAATTCAAGTCCCAGTTTTGCTACTTTCCAGCCACAAAATCTCCAGAAAGTAAATTAGCTGTATGATAAATCATGTATCGGCTTTCTCTACTATAAAACAGAGACAATAAATTTTCTGCAAAGGGTTGTTAGGATTAAATGTGTTAGTTCCTGGGGCATACACAATAAGCACTACATAAGTTTTGGTTATCATTATTATATGTCCTTAGGAATCTCTGGGTTCTCATAAAGCCTTTTCTTCAAGCTAGTATTTACTGACAGCATGCCCAACTCTTTTTATGCATTCTCCTCCCTACAAAAATGCTACAGGCACTACTGCTACCTCCATTTTCCAAATGCAAACACTGAGGCTTAGAGAGTGAAAATAAGTCTAAGACCCACTAGTTAATTACTAGTGGAGCTGGGATTCGAACTCTTGCTTTTAAATTCTATCTATAGTGTCTGAACTGCTGTGGGGATTTCCTGGATGCATGTCTCCCTCTACAAGACAGCGGCACTAAGGGGTGGTTGGTGTGCGTATGAAGGAGGAAGGGGGGACGGTTAGGCGTAATATTCCTCTGCCTCCCCCTACCAGCCAACTGCTCCGACCCAGGAAGCCCGACCAAAAGCCCTCCCTTCCCGGACAGAGTTCGACAGCGTCCCAGCTTCCAGGGCAGGGAAGGTGCCTGGCAACGGCGCCTGACAGGGTGGGCGCTCACTACCTTGCAGAATATAAGAACCACTAGCTGGGGAGGCCGTTCCGGGCCCACAGCCGGGTGCCCGCCCCAAAGCCCCCACCCCTGCCGCGAGCAGGGCACCCCGGAGCCCCGCAGCAGTCCCCGGGGCTCCCCTCGAGGGTGTGGAGCCCGGGCAGAGAGCCACCGGCCCCCGAGCTGTTCCGGTCGCGCCTCCTCCGCCGCAGGAGCGCGGCCCACGCCGCAGTCGCCCGTGCTGTCACCTCCGCGGCCGTCGCTTCCCGCAGTCAGCAGTTCCCCTGGACACTGGGACCCCCAAGCAGTCCAGGCTGGGCGACGAACAACTTGGGCTAGCCTGGGAATTTCCATGGACCTCCATGCTTCCCTCAAGCCTCCCAAGCCTGCACTCTCAGGCCCGGATGCAGGAAAGAGGCTCGGGTAAGGAGGCGGGGCGAGGGCCGCGATTGGAGGAAACTGCAGTGGGCGGAGTAAGGAGCGGAGAGATGGGCGGGGCGCCCGCGTGTGCAACCGGGAGGCTGCGCGGGAGCTTGGGCCATTCCTACCTTGGGAAAAAGAAAGGTTCCGACACTGTCGTAGGAAAAAGAGCTGGCAAGGCTCGATTTCGCCAAACAAATTCGAGCATAAAGAGCAAAGCATTGGGCTGCCCTCCTCTTTATCCTTTTTTATTAAATTTATATTTTTAATTAGTGAAAAAATAAGTAACAACATCTACCATCTTAACCGTTTTTAGTTGAACAATTCAGTGGTGTTAACGATGCTCACACTGTGGTCAGCGGACCTCTACATCATTTTCATCTTGCAAAACTGAAACTCTGTACCCATTCGCCCTTACCCCAGTCCCTTGGTAACCACCATTCTTCTTTCTTTTTTTTTTTTTGAAACAGTCTTGCTGTGTCGCCCAGGCAGGTGCCTCAACCTCCCGAGCAGCTGGGATTACAGGTGCACACTACCAGGCCCGGCTAATTTTTGTATTTTTGTGTAGAGACGGGGATCCACCATGTTGGCCAGGCTGGTCTCGATCTCCTGACCTCAGGAGATCCACCCACCTTGGCCTCCCAAAATGCTGGGATTACAGGTGTGAGCCATCATGCCTGGCTACCACGGTTCTACTTTGTTACTATGAGCTTGACTACTTCAGATACTTCATGTAAGTGGAATCATACAGTTCCTGTTTTTTGTGACTAATTTCACTTAATATCCTCGAGGTTTAGAGATGCTGTAGCACATAACAGGATTCTCTTCTTTTTAAGCCTGAATAATATGCCATTGTATGTATACGCCACATTTTTTTACCGTTCATCTCTCAACAAACGTGTGGGTTGCTCTCACCTTGTGGTCATTGTGAACGATGCTGCAATGAACATGGTTGCACAAATATCTCTTCAAGACCTGCTTTTCAAAGCTTTGGGATACATATCCAGACGTGAGATTACTGGATAATATGGTAATTCTACTTCTTAGCTTTTTGAGGAGCCTCCATATTGTTTTTCATAGGGGCTGCTCCATTTTACATTCCCACCAACAGTGCACAAGAGTTCCAATTTCTCCACATCCTTGTCAATAATATATTTCCTTTTTTGTTGTTGTTTGGTTGCTTCTTTCTTTTTGACAGTGGGCACCCCAGTGGGTGTGAAGTGATATCTTGACGTTTTGATTTGCATTTCTCTAATGATTTAGTGATGCTGAACATCTTTTCATGTGCTTTTTGGCCATTTATCTTCCTTGGAGAAATGATTATTCAATTCCTTTGCCCATTTTTATATCTAGTTATTTGTGTTTTTGTTGTTGAGTTGTAGGAGTTCTTTACATATTCTGGATATTAACCTTTTATAAGATATATGATTTACAAATATTTTCTCCCATTCTGTAGGTTGTCTTTTCACTCGATTGTTTCCCTTCCTCTTTGTTCTTTTTTTTCTTTTTTTTGAAACAAAGTCTTGCTCTGTCGCCCAGGCTGGAAGAATGCAATGGCATGATCCCTCACCGCAACCTCCGCCTCCTGGGTTCAAGCGATTCTCCTGCCTCAGCCTCCAGAGTAGCTGGGATCGCAAGTGCACACCACCGTGCCTGTCTAATTTTTTGTATTTTTAGTAGAGACAGGGTTTCACTATGTTGGCCAGGCTGGTCTCTAACTCCTAACCTTGTGATCTGTCTGTCTCAGTCTCCCAAAGCACTGAAATTGCAGGCATGAGCCACAGCGCCTGGCCCCTCTTTGTTCTTTTAACCGTTTTATTGACCACCTGCAGTATGCCCAGACCCCTCTTATATAGGATTCAAAGCAGAAGAAGCAGAAATCTTGGACCAATCTTTTCTGCTTATTTCTCACAGAACAGAGGCTCCATAATCAGCCTGGAGTGGATTAAATTCAGTGTAATAGTGTTCATTTAGTAGCTATGACTTTGGGCAGATCACTCCCTGAGTTTCTGTCCTTCTCTGTAGAATCAGGATAATAATACTTCACAGGGATGTGATAAGGAATAAAAGAGGAAAAGGAGTAAAATGTATGTAATAGCACTGGTGATACAGAATGGTTGGGCTCCCAGGTAAACCCCACTCTAAAGCATGGAACTGTGGCCCTAAGTGAAAACAGCTGACCCCATTTTCACCCAAATGTTGCCTTTTTAGCCTGCCATGCCCCTATCCTGTGCCCATAAAAAGACATCAGCTGGCAGAGCAATATAAGTGGCCGAGTGTTGGGGATACAAGCAGAGACTACAGATAGGTGTAACCAACATCAGATGATGCAGCTTCAAGGAAGGATCACCTTTTTCCCACACCATCCCGTTTCCAACTCCCCATTCTGTTGAGAGCCACATCCATCACACAATAATATCCTCCACATATACTACCCTTCAATCCATTCATGTAACCTGATTCTTTCTGGACACCAGACAAGAACCTGTGAGGGCAGGGGCTGGGACATTGCTCCAGGGCCCACACAGAGCCTGCTCCCACCAGAGAGGAGCGACTGGCCAGTTCCAGCATTTATTTGCTCCAGTTCCTGCACTCTCTTGCATGCTCCCTCTCATGAGGAGTGGCCAGCGGCAGTTCTAGTTCCTGCCCATGAAAGGGGTCAAGGTCAAGGGAATAATCCCATCTCACTGGTAGTGGCATTATTATTATCATAAAAATAAATTAATACTGTATTATGTCAAGTTATAAAAGCTAGACTACAAAGACTTATAAGAGAAATGACAGTAGGCACTGAGGAAGAAAACACTGATTAATGCATTTTAAAAGTTATTTCACTATCTTCCTACTTCCAGTTAACACCTGTTAAATCTGGAGATCCTTTGCATTCCCAGCACTGAGCTTGGAATTGGTATACAGTTAATGATTAATCTGTGTTTGATGAATGAAAGAACAAAAAGAAGATGAACAAATGAATAATTGTTCATTAACTGTTTGATTGATTGACCACCTCGACAAACCTGGATTCTAGCCACTGGAAATATCCTCAAATCACTTTTGTGAATGTTGGTTGAGATCTGAAGTACCTCACAGGTACAGCGCCATATGAAATGAATGTGGCATTTGTATTAGGCTATTCTTGCATTGCTATAAGAAAATATCCAAGACTGGAAAATTTATAAATAAAAGGTTTAATTGGCTCACCATTCTATAGATTGTAGAGGAAACATCATGCTAGCCTCTGCTAAGCTTCTGGGGGGCTTCTGGAGGGGCTTCAGGAAACTAACGATCATGGTAGAAGGCAAAGAGGGAGCAGGCATATCACATGGCCAGAACAGGAGCAAGAAAAAGTGAGCAAGGTGGCTGGTGGTGGCTCACGCCTGTAATCCCAGCACTTTGGGAGGCTGAGGCGGACAAATCGCCTGTGGTCAGGAGTTCGAGACCAGCCTGGCCAACATGGTGAAACCCCATCTCTAAGAAAAACACAAAATTAGCCGGGCAACATGGTGGACACCTGTAATCCAAGCTACTTGGGAGACTGAGGCAGATGGATCACTTGAGTCCAGTGAGCCCAGATCGTGCCACTGCACTCCAGGCTGGGCAACACAGTAAGACTCCATCTCAAAAAAAAAAAAAAAAAAAGAGAAAGAAAGAGAGTGAGCAAGTTGCCGCACTCACTATCATGAGGACAGTACTAAACCATTCATGAGAAATCCACCCCCATAATCTAATCACCTCTCACCAGGCCCCACCTCTAAAACTGGGGATTACGTATCAACCAAGATTTGGGCAGGGACACACATCCAAACTATATCAGTACTGCTACTTTGTAAGAATAGCTTAGAAATGAAGACATTTGGATCTTGCCAAGATAGTGTAGAAAATACACTGGCAGAATTTAGTTTCCCTTCCAGGAAATTATGTTGTTAACTAAAAAAGCAGTTTTGTAAAATATGAAGGTAAATATAAAACAGTTTTTCTACTTCTAATCTCTTTAAAAGATAAGTGTTTAAAGCAAAAAAAAAATGTATTTTGGGCTTTATAACAAATATAGAAGCAAAATTTATGGCAAGAATAGCACAGAAGATGGAGGTGGTAAATGGAAGTACATGTTGTAAGGATCTTATGTTTTATGTGAAGTGTTTTTAATAGAGTTTGAAAGTAGATGGTCATAAGTTAAAATTTTATATTGTAAACGCTACAGCTACTACCAAAAATTTTAAAGATGAATATCTAATCAGCCAATAGTGAAGATAAAATGGAGCCATAGGCTGGGCACAGTGGCTCATGCCTGTAATCCTAGCACTTTGGGAGGCCAAGGTGGACAGATTGCCTGAGCTCAGAAGTTCAAGACCAGCCTGGGCAACACAGTGAAACCCCATCTCTACTAAAAATACAAAAAAATTATCCAGGTGTGGTAGTGTGCACCCATAGTCCCAACTACTCAGGAGGCTGAGGCAGGAGAATTGCTTGAACCCGGGAGGTGGAGGTTACAGTGAGCCGAGATAGCACCACTGCACTCCAGCCTGGCGACAGAGAGAGACTCTGTCTCAAAAAGGAAAAAAAAAGGGAACCATAAAATATATTTAATTAATTCAAAAGAAAGCAACATAAAAAATAAAGAGGAACAAAGAAGAACAGTTGGGACAAATAGAAAACAAATACCTCATAGTACAGATAAGCTATACGCATTTCAGTAATGACATTAGATGGAAATTGATGTCTTCTTCCATTTGGGCTGCTATAACAAAATGCCATAAACTGGGTAGCTTATAAGTAAAAGAAATTTATTTCTCACAGTTCTGGAGGCTGGAAAGTACAAGACCAAGTGCTAGGAGGTTTGGTGTCTGGTGAGGGGTCACACTCTAATTCACAGATGGCCCCTTCTTACTGCATTCTCACATGGTAGAAGGGACAAGGCAGCTTTATAAGGGCATCCTCCCATTCATAAGGGTTCTACCTTCATGACCTAATCACCTCCTAAAGGCCCCACCTCTTACATCATCATTTTGGCAGTTGGGATTTTGACATATGAACTTTGGGAGGACACAAACATTCAGACCATATCAATTGTTCTAAGATGTAAAGACAGAAAATGGACAGACTAGATTAAACAAAACCCAACTGTAGGCAGTCTGCAAGAAATGTGCTTTCATAGTTAGATTAAAAGTGAAGTGATTAAAAAAAATAAACTATGCAAATACTAAACAAAAATAAAGCTAAAGTAGCTATAGTGCTATCAGACAAAATAGATTTCAAAACAATATTACCAAGGATAAAAAGAGATCTTTCATAATGATAAAGAGATACATTTGTCATGATGACATAATAATAATTGTGTTTGCACCTAATAAGCTTTATAAGACAAGTAGCAAAAACTAATAGAACTGAGGGGGAGAAATAGACAAATATTATATTACTTTTGGAGATTTCAGCGCTCTCAGAAATTGGTATAGAACAAGTAGACATAAAACCAGTAAGTATAAAGAAGATTTACTGTCAACCAACTTAACCTAATTGACATACAGACCCTGCAACAGCAGAATATACATTGAACTGTTCATAGCAATCAATGAGATAGATCACATGCAAGGCCATAAAACAAGTCAAAAAACACGAAATTGCTGAAATAATACAAAGTTATCTGATCTCAACTAAGCTAGAAATCAATGACAAAACATGTTTTGACAACTTCCAAATATTTGGAAATTAAACAGCTCAGTTCTAAAAAACTCATGAGTCAAATAAAAAATACAAGGGAAGTTATAAAATATTTTGAGCAAAATTAAAATAAAAACAGAAAATATTAAAGTTTGTGTGATAAAGCAAAAGCAGTGCAAAGAGGAAATTTTATAGGGTTAAATGCTTATTTTTAAAAAGAAAGTCTCAAAAATTTATCTAAAACTTCACCATTAACTAGAAAAAAAGGAGCAAATTAAATTCAAAGCAAGTAGAAGGAAGAGAATAATAAAGAGTAGACTAAAATAAGAAATAAACACAACAGAAAAATATCAATAAAACCAAAAGGTATTTGGAAAAAATCAATAAATCAACAAATTATATCCAGACTAATCAGGAAAAAAAAAAGAGAAGACAAAAATTATCAGTAAAAAAGTGAAAGAGGAATATTGTTACAAATTCAACACACATCAAAAGGATAAGAGCATATTCTGAAAAAATTTTACCAATAAAATTTTTAATTTAGATGACATGTACAAATTCTATGAAAGACGCAAACTGCCACAACTCATTCAAGAAATATAGGTGAATATATATGAACAGCCCCATATCTTCTATTTAAAAATTCATATTTGAAAATATTCTCATAAAGAAAACATCAGCCACAATACCGATTGTTAAATAAAACTTTTAGGAAAGAAATAATAGAGGTTCTACACAAACTCATCCAGAGAATAAAAGAAATGATTATACTTCCCAGTTCATTTTAGGAGGTGAGTTTGATATTAAAATCAGACAAAGACATTACAGGAAAACTATAGACCAATATTCCTTATGATCATAGACGCAAAAATTCACAACAAAATTTTAGTAAATAAATTTCTTTATGTATAAAAAAAGATAATATATGTTACTAAGTATTATTATCCAAGAAATGGAAGGTTGTTTTAACTTCAGAAAATCTATCAATGTGATTTATCCTAATAACAGACTGGGAGAATGTGTTTCCAAAACCTACATCTAATGAAATACAGGCATGCGCCACATAGTAACATTTCAGTCAACAATGGACCATATATTCGAAGGTATTTTCATATGATTTAACACCATATTTTTACTGTACCTTCCCTATGTTTGGATATGTTTAGATACACAAATACCACTGTGTTACAGTTGCCTGTACTGTTCAGTACAGTACCATGCCACACATGTTCCTAGGTTGTAGCCTAGGAGCAATAGGCTACACCTATATACAGCCTAGGTATGTTGTAGGCTATAGCGTCTAGGTTTGTGTAAGTACGCTCTATGATGTTGACATGACAAAAATCAACTAATGGCACATTTCTCAGAATGTATCCACATTGTTAAATGATGCATGACTGTACTTGTATCTGAAAAAATATAAACAACTATTACAATTCAATATTAAGAAGACAAACAGGCCGGGCGCGGTGGCTCATGCCTGTAATCCCAGCACTTTGGGAGGCCGAGGAGGGTGGATCACGAGGTCAAGAGATCAAGACCATCCTGGCCAACATGGTGAAACCCCATCTCTACTAAAAGTATAAAAATTAGCTGGGTGTGGTGGCGCATACCTGTAGTCCCAGCTACTCTGGGATGCTGAGGCAGGAGAACTACTTGAACCCAGGAGGCAGAGTTTGCAGTGAGCTGACATCATGCCACTGCCCTCCAGCCTGGTGACAGAGTGAGACTCTTGTCTCAAAAAAAAAAAAAGATCCAATAAAAATGGGCAAAAAAGCTCAATAGATACTTCACCAAAGAAGGCATGCAAATGACCAACATCATTGGTCATGATAAAAACGCAAATTAAAGCTGCAATGAAAAAACACTACATTCCTGTTAGAATGGCTAAAACTAAAAAGACTAGAAATACCATTTTGGTTAGGATGTGGGGCAATTCAGTGGTTTTCAACTGTGAGTCATTTTGCCCCAAAGGACATTTGACAATACCTGGAGACATTTTTGGTCATCACACTCACAAGGGAACTACTGGCATCTAATGCATGGAGGTCAGGGATGTAGCTACACATTCTACAAAGCAAAGGGCAGCTTCCAGAACAAAGAATTACCTGGGTCGAAATGTCAATAGCGCCAAGGTTAAGAAACCCTGGATCAACTGGGAACTGTCATACATTGTGGGAGGAAAATGAAATGGTATAACCATTTGGGAAAATAGTTTAGCGGTTTCTTATAAATGTACTTGTGTCCTATGACACAGCAATTCCATTCCTAGGTATTTGTCATATGGCAGACAGTCTCCAGCATAGCCTCCAGTGATCCTATCTGCTAGTATTTATGTCCTTATGTAATCTCCTCCTCTTGAGTATGGACTAAATATAGTGAATTGTTTCTAATGAATAGGATATAGTAAAGGTAATGTGAAACAGTAAAACATCTGAAATTAGACTACAAAGAGACTGTGACTTCTGTTTTGGCTACTTTCTGTCACTCTGAGAGAAGCCAGCTGAGGTATTATGAGTTACCCTATATGAGTTCCACATGGCAAGGAACTGAGATTGGCCTCCAGCCAATACCCAAGGCGGAACTGAGACTCTCAGTTCAATCCCCACAAGGAACGGAATCCTGTCAGCTGTCAGTTCCTTGTATGAGTTTCTTGCATAAGAAAGTTTGGAGGCAGATCCTTACCTAATGAAGCCTTTTTTTTTTTTTCTAGAGACAGCGTCTCACTCTGTTGTCCAATCTGGAGTGCAATGGCACAATCTTGGCTCACTGCAACCTCCCGCCTCCCAAGCTCAAGCGATCTTCCCACCTTAGCCTCCCCAGTAGTTGGGGCTACAGACACATGCCAACTATACCTGGCTAATTTGTTAATTTTTTTTGTAGAAATGGGGTCTCACGTTGCTGCCCAGGCTGGTCTCAAGCTCCTGGGCTCAAGCCATCCTCCTTGCCTCTGCCTCCCAAAGTGCTAGGACTACAGGTGTGAACCACCGTGCCAAACCTGGCTGAGCCTTTTGATGAAACTACAGCTCTACCAACAGTTTAACTGCAACCTCTAGAGAGACCTTCGAACCAGAGTCACCCAGTTATGGTGGTGAGCATTTTACAGTAGAATTGAGGCTAAAAAATGGGAATACATTTGAAAGAATAGTATTTAATTTTTATAGGTATTGATAATGTAGATATAATACAAAAACCAAAAATGGGGAGAAGGCAGAGACTGAGAAGAGAAAATATTGCTTTTTAAAAATGAAATAAAGATATGTTAAATTAGGTGTATGGGGCAAGAGGAGGTTACTAGCTAATTTTAATATTGTTGATAGAAGGAAGATAAAGGACAATATCAAAATAAGAGTAGTCTGAATAGTATCATATAAAGTTATTAGAACAAAATACAAATCTTCCTAAATACCAAAATAAATAAAACAGGAAAAGGAGAGCAAATAAAACAGACTTTATAGGAAAGACTTCATCTGATTTACAAAGAGAAAATTGAGATGAAGCATATCAATTGTATCACTACATGCAAATAGGCTTGACTCATTTATAAGAGAAAAATGATTTTCAGATTGGATAAGTAGTCAAAATTCAATTCTATACTTGATACAAATGACCCATCTTGGCTGGGCATGATGGCACATGCCTGTAATCCCAGCACTTTGGGAGGCTGAGGCGGGCAGATCACCTGAGGTCAGGAGTCCAAGACCAGCGTAGCCAATATGGTGAAACCCATCTCTACTAAAAATACAAAAAAAAAAAAAAAAAAAATTTGCTGGGCGTGGTGGTGCATGCCTGTAATCCTAGCTACTCAGGAGGCTGAGGCAATAGAATCACTTGAATCCAGGAGGCAGAGGTTGTAGTGAGCTGAGATCAGCCATTGCACTCCAGGCTGGGCGACAAGAGCGAAACTTTCATCTAAAATAAAAGATAAAATAGTAAAAATAAGAGGGTGGTTACGTATAAACCAGGTATATGCAAGTAAAAACAAAGTGGAGGCACAATTTTGTTATTAGACAAGCAAAAATTCAAAAGAGACAAAAAGACACTTTGGGATACTGAATAGCATGATCTAAACAAGAAAACCATCGTTCATATTCGTGTGGTTGGTAATACAGGAACAACCATTGAAAAGCAGAAGGTAAAAGGAATAAAAGGAGAAGTAAGCAAAAACTCCAATATTTGGAAGTTTAATATCCTTTCCCAGAAAAGAATAGACCTAGTTAGACAAAAAATTTAGTATAGATTTAGAGCAGCTAAACAAAATCATCGACAAAGTAGATTAGTAAATACAAATTAAACACTGAACCCTGATAATAGAGATTAAACTTTCTTCTGAAATCACAGAGTGTTCACAAAATTGAAATATCATAGGCCACAAAGAAAATCTCAATGAATTCCAAAAATACAAATGATATGTTATATTATGTGACCACAATTAAATATAATTTAAAAATGACATTTTTTATAAAAGTCTCTTTTACCTAAAACTGTAAGAACATATTATTAAGCAATCCTTGGATTGAAAAGAAATAGTAACATAAAACTGCAAAAAAACTAATTTTACTATTATTATTAATATTGTTTTTGAGACAGCATCTCATTCTGTCTCCTGGGCTGGGCTGCAGTGGCATGATCTTGGCTCACCTCCACCTCCACCTCCACCTCCCGGGCTCCAGCAATCCTCCCACCTCAACCTCCCCAAGTAGCTGGGACTGCAGGCCCACGTCACCTTGCCTGGCTAATTTCTGTACCTTTTTTTAGTAGAGACAGAGTTGTTTTTTTTTTTTTTTTTTTTTTTTAAGACGGGGTTTCACCATGTTGGCCAGGGTGGTCTTGAACTCCTGACCTCAGGTGATCCGCCCGCCTTGGCCTCCCAAAGTGCTGGGATTACAGGCATGAGCCACTGTGCCTGGCCGAGACAGAGTTTTGCCATGCTGTCCATGCTGGTCTGGAACTCCTGGGCTCAAGCAATCTGCCCACCTTGGCCTCCCAAGGTGCTAAGATTACAGGTGTGAGCCACAATGCCCAGCCATAGCTAATTATTTTTTTAAATCAACAAACTAGACAAACAAGTAGCTTGCCTAAACCAAAAATGGGGAGGAAGGAAGGTTTGGGGGCATAAATACATTAAATAAATAATAATGGAACAATAACCATAAAATCAGAGAAAATTGGAAAACAATTTAAAATGACTACTTTGTACAATTCTATGCAAATAAGTTTGAAAACCTATATAAAACTATTTTATCTCTAGAGACTTGTATATTAATGCTGAAAATTATGGTGTAATTATAGGGAAAATCGTTTATTTTGGTTAGCTCTTAACCTATTTTAATCCTATGGATAAAATAAAACATTTGTGTCAAAGGAATGCTTTGATTTCTAGCAACATAAAATTTTCACTGGTGGAGAAGCAGGATTTTATTTCTAGTAGACTACTATTCTGAAGAGTAGCCAACTTCAGCTGGACTTACCTTGATTCTCTGTCTCATGTGCTGGAATTTTTAAATTTGTTCTTTAAGTGTTGAATTTTTAACACAGTGTAGGGCATCATTTTTTCCTCAAAATTTCACCCATGGCATGGCATAAAAAAGACTGGTGTTAACTTCTGCTAAATATCAATGAATCAGAAATGACAACTTAGTAACAAAGGGTGAAAATGTGCACAGGTGGGTGGGCACTGTCTTTTTGAGACAGTCTTGCTCTGCTGCCCAGGCTGTTGGAGTGCAGTGGTCTGATCATGGCTCACTGCAGCCTTGAACTCCTGGGCTCAAGCAATCCTCCCGCCTCAGCCTCCTGGGTGGCTGGGACAGCAGGCGCATGCCACCATGCCTGGCTACTTTTTTAAATTCTTTTTTTGTAGAGATGAGGTCTCACTATGTTGCCCAGACTGGTCGTGAATTCCTGGTCTCTACAGATCCTCCTGCCTCAGCTTCTCAAAGTGCTGGGATTATAGGCACGAGCAACTTTGCCTGGCCATGGGGAATGTCTTAGTCTGTTCAAGCTGCTGTAACAAAATACCCTGGACTGGGTAATTTACAAACAACAGAAATTTATTGCTCATAGTTATGGAAGCTAGGAAGGTTCCAGGAGCTAGTGTCTGGTGTGCGCTCACTCTCTGCTTCAAAGATGGTGGCTTCTTGCCGAGTCTTCACATGGCAGAGGGGGGTGAACAAGCTCCCTTGGGCCTCTTTTATAAGGGCACAGAGTGCTTATGACCTAATCATCCCCCAAAGACGTCATCTCTTAATACTATCACCTTGGGGGTTAGGTCTCAACATAGGAATTTGAGGTGGGGGACACAAAGATTCAGATTTATAGCAGGGGAACAATTTCCTATTATATAATTCATTGGTTTTTGATCAAAAGTATTTTTCCATTGTATTCAGTTTTAGTTATTTTTATTCCCTTGTAGTTCTTCTCCAGGATCTTGTTCTAGCAAAACGAAGTATCTAGTGCTAGGTCACTAGCATTTCCTCAGAAGTATTTAGGAGACATAGAAATAATTAGGCCGATATCTATGCATTCTGATGATTTGTTTTATGACAGGTATACAATCTGATAGAAACTATCAGAAGAGAGACTACACGGAATAATTAAATAAGGGGAGAGGACTGCAAGGAAACTTTCTTTTTACGTCAGTAAATTATGTTCAGTTTGTACTGTTCCTTTTTTCTCAGCCTACACTACCTCTTTTTATCTATCTCATGTTAAGAACATTTTGCAAGCTTACACATTCTGATTACAAATGGCTGCAGGGCCCCTAGTTGCTCTCTGGGACAGAGAGTTCTCAGTTATTTCAAAATGAATACTTGCATACAGTCACAATAGCTGTCTTTCCTTTTGAAGCTGACCAAACACACCACCTACACACTGGCTATCAGTTCCTGCTTTATTTAACCAAGAATACAGGGAATATGAGAAAAAGAGGTGGCTACAGAGAACAGGAACAGAAACAGCACATCTTTGTAGGGCTTTTACCTCTCTGCATTGGTGGGGTCCTGCCAAAGTAGCTTGCTATGTCCCTGTCCCACCATTTTTATTTATTTTATTTTATTATTATTATTTTTTTTTAGAGATGGGGTCTCATTCTGTTGCCCAGGCTGGTGCACTGGCACAATGATAGCACACAGTAACCTCAAACTCCTGGGCTCAAGCAATTTTCCCACCTGAGCCTTCTGAGTAGCTGGCACTACAGATACCCTACCTTGTACCTTTTTATTTCGATATAATTTCAAATTTACAAACAAGTTGCAATAGTAGTATAACTCCTGTATGCCTTTTACACAGATTAAAAAATGGGTACATCGTGCTTCACTTGTTTTTCCCTTTATCACATCTTGTTCTTTCCATGTCTTTCTTCCTACTCCCAAACTTAGAAAAAAAATTCAAGGGCAGGTTGTAGACTTCATGCCTATTTATCCCTAAATACTTCAGTGTATAAATTCTAAGTGCAACAATATTATCTTATATACCTAGAGTACAATGACCAAAAGTATAACATTTAACATAAATATAATACTACTATGGAATCTAGTGTCTGTCTTCAAATTTCAATTATCTCAATAACATCACAGCTTCATTTCTTTCCTAGTACAGGATCCAACACAAGATCATGTATCGCACTCAGTCTACTCAAGTCTTCTCTCGTCAATCTGTGACAGTTCCTCGGTCATTTTTGTCTTTTATGTCTTTGACATTTTTGAAGAGGATAGGCTGAAGAATTTTTATTTATTTTATTTATTTATTTATTTTTTATTTTTTATTTTTTTTTTTTGAGACAGAATTTCGCTCTTGTTATCTAGGCTGGAGTGCAATGGCGCGATCTCGGCTCACCGCAACCTCCGCCTCCTGGGTTCAAGCAATTCTCCTGCCTCAGCCTCCTAAGTAGCTGGGATTACAGGCACGCGCCACCATGCCCAGCTAATTTTTTGTATTTTTAGTAGAGACGGCGTTTCACCATGTTGACCAGGATGGTATCGATCTCTTGACCTCGCGATCCACCCGCCTCGGCCTCCCAAAGTGCTGGGATTACAGGCGTGAGCCACCGCGCCCGGCCGCTAAAGAATTTTTAGAATGTTCCTCAGTTTAGGTCTGTCTGCTGTTTCCTCATGATTAGATACAGTTTGTACATTTTTGCCAAGAATACCACAGAAGTGATACTGGGTCTTTCTCATTGCATGATATCAGGAGGCCCATGATGTTGTAGATCCGTCTCATTGCTGGCGATGTTAACTTCAATCACACGGGTAGGGTGATTACTACTTATCACCCTCGAAAGCAGTAAGGAATTACTACTTCCCTCTTTGTAATTAACAAGTATTTGTGGGGGATATATGTCAACATCATGTCCCTTACCACACTTTCACTCCGGAATTTTTCCATAGACTGATGATTTTCTAATGTTTTTATTTGTTCTCTATGTATTAGTTGGTATTCTGTGAGGCAGAGCTTTCTATTCTCCCATTTAGTTATTTATATCAGTTTTGACACACGTATTTTTATTTAATGAGCTTCAGTCCATTATATTACATTTTATACAATAGTAATTTTATTATACTTGATACTAAAATTGTCCAAGGAGAGTTCATTCAATATGCAAATAACTGCTTTTTATATATGTCCATCTTTCTTTCTCCTTCCTTCCTTCTTTGCCTCCCTCCCTCCTTCCCTCCTTCCCTCCCTCCCTCCCTCCCTCCTTCCCTCCTTCCTTCCTTCCTTCCTTTTCTTTCTTTCTTCTTTTTTGGGAACAGAGTCTTGCTCTGTCGCCCAGGCTGGAGTGCAGTGGCATGATCTTGGCTCACTGCAACCTCCGCCTCCCTGGTTCAAGCGATTCTCCTGACTCAGCCTCCTTAGTAAGTGGGATTACAGGCACACCAACACCTTGACCAGCTAATTTTTGTATTTTTAGTAGAGCTGGGGTTTCACCATGTTGGCCAGACTGGTCTTGAATTCCAGTCTGACCTCAATTGATCCACCCTTCTCGGCCTCCCAAAGTGCTGGGATTACAGGCATGAGCCACCACACCTGGCCAATGTCCATAATTCTTTAAGCATTTCCTTAATTTCTGGTGCAATCCATTATTGCAGGCTCCTTTTGTACTTTTCTATTATACTCCAGCCCTGGAAGGAGCCTTTTCCCCAGGGAACACTGGTTCCTTTTCAAGTGGAAAAAGGTATTTAGAAATTTTTATCTGAAAGCAACATGTGCACTTGCTGCCAATCTGTCCTAGCTTTTAGGTCCTCTCACTGCAGAGGGAAAGGAGACAGACACACACACGCTCATATCCTCATAGATCTATATTTATTTCTATATCTATTTATGCATATTTAAAAACTTAAACAATGAGAAACCTGCAGTGGTATGCCAGTTTGCATCAGCTCATAGGGCTGATTACTAAAGATTAATAATTTTGTGAGCTGGTTTTGAAATCAGCTATGGGACTATTTACAACATAGCAATTAGCAAATGCTACAAATCAAGGTGTTTTTGTTTTGATTTATTTTGTTTTTACCCAGAGAGCCAGTTTAGCAGCCCACCTCTGGAAACCTTACCTTCATTCAGCATACTCAGAAACTAGTTTCAGACCTGCTCACATATAGCACTGTGAAAAGCAAATCTGGGAATCAATATTTATCATCCCCTTTTTTTACAAGTATAATTTACATACAGTGAATTGCACAAATCTTACATGTACAATTTGATGAGTTTTGATAAATCCATGTACACATTTAACCCACATGCCTATAAAGATACAGAATATTTCCAATACCCCAAAAATTCCCTCAGGTGCCTTTCTAGTCAATCTCTTCCCACCTGAAGGCAATCATCTTTCTTTTTCTTCTCTTTCTCATTCCCCTCACCCCTCCACTCCCTTCTCCTGGTCTCTTTTTCTCTTCTTCTTTCCCTTTTCTTCTTTCTTCTTCTTCTTTTTTAAACCATAGCTGAGTTTTGCCTACTTTAAAAACTTTATATAAATGAAATCACACAGTGCAGTTGGCATAATGCTCCCTAAAACCCCCAAATAATTACATGTCCCAATTCCTGGAACCTGTTAGCTTACAAGGGAAGAGGGAATTAAGGTTGCAGATGAAATTAAGGTTGCTAATGACTTTAAAACAAAGATTCCTGGATTATCTGGGTGGGTCCAATATAATCACAAGGGCCCTTGAAAGTGGAAGAGAGAGGCAGAAAAAGATGTGAGGATGGCAGCAGGCTCAGAAATGCTATTAGGCTGGTGCAAAAGTAATTGCGGCTTTTGCCTTTGAAAGTAATAGCACAAACCACAATTACTTTTGCACCAACCCAATATATTGCTGTCTTTGAAGACGGAGAAAGGGGGCCATAAGCCAAATAATGTGGGTGGCCTCTAGAAGCTGGAATAAAGTTCTCCCCCTAGAGCCTCCACAAGGAATGCAGCCCTGCTGACACCTTGATTCTAGTGCAACGAGGCACGTATTAGAACTTCTACCCTACCAAGCTGTAAGATAGCAAATTTGTGTTACTTTAATCCACTAAGTTTGTGGAAATTTGGTACAGAAGCCTAGTATGTATTTTTTTTTCTATCAGAGCTTTCTCTTTTCAGAACAATGTTAGTGAGAGTCACAATTTTGTTAGGCATATCCATAATTTGTTTTATTTTATTACTGAGTAGTAGTGCATTGGATGACTATACCCAAGTTAGTTTTTTCATTCTCCTGTTGATGAACTTTTGAATTATTTTCCATTTTGTACTATTATGATAAAGCTGCTATCGGTAGTTTTATGTAAGTCTTTTTGTGGATAGATGAGCCTCCACTTAAGGGAATGGTAACAGATACTGAGTTTCTATAGTCCTTAAACCAAACATTCTCCTCCCCAGAAGAGCAGTCAATGCCAGCACAAACCTGACAAAATCAGGTTAAGGAAGCCAAGATACTGTAATATACAATTAAGATTTTAAAATAAATTAATAATTCTGCTAGAATCAGAATAGAAAATCAAAATGTCAGTAGCAGCACCACTAATAGTCAAGGGAGGTAAATTTAAATGTATCCATTTATTTAAATGGATGGCAGAGGGAAAGTTATTGAGTATTCACTTAGGGCTAACAACACCATGCTAGCCTGAGATATAAAGAACCTGTTGATAACCTAGTAGAGAGATGGACAGATAAGCAAACCTTTATGATTTTGTATTTTTAAGAGATGATCATGTTTTTCAACGGCTGTTATGGAAACAAAGAGGACCGAGACCCTTAAATCCACCTGGTATGTGTGGATCTGGGAAGATTTCTGGGAGAACAGAAGGTCTAAAGTCTGGAGGCAGGAACTCGTGGGCATGGCTGAGGAACAACAGGGACCCAGTGAGCATTCAAGGACAATGGACTTCTGCCTTCTCAGAGATACCTTCTAAGGACAGCAGAAATAGAAATCCCTTGAAGCACGGTTGACAGCTGTTGTGAAACTTCATTTTTTGTCTTCTTAGTTTAAAAGAATTCAAACAGGACACACATGGCATAGATTAATTTATTGCAAAAGAAGAATATTTTGAAAGTTACATGCAGAATAAACAGTATGCCCTGAGAGAGAGAATTCAGGGTAGGCTACTTGTAGGGGTGGGGCAGTGTTGATTAATGCTGGAGAAACTCCCTTTATGAGAGTCTTACATGATTATTCATAAGGAGGTGGGAAGAGGTGCTACTAGTAATCAAGTTCTAGGTGGTCTTCTGGGTGCACATGCACAGTAGCTGTTCATGCTTGTTCATATATTATGTGTTTCATTAGCATCTTAGATCTCCACCCAAGGGTGTGTTTTTTACTATTATACTGAGCAAAGGGTCAGTTTGAGGACAGGTAAAATCAAAATGTGCATGCTCTTTGGAAGGCAGAGTCCCTACTAAAGATAGCTTTGCTTGAATGAACTCAATTACAGTGCCAATACTGAGGCTTACTGTGTTGCCTGTACGGTCACCATGGTTGCTGTGTTCTGAGAAATGGCCGTTTCCTTGACTACCTATCCTGCCTCAGCATTACCATGTACTTGTGGAGAAGAAACTCTTAGTAGGGAGCAATCAATAAGGTACTCTGAGAGAATACAAACATCACACTGAAATCCTTTCAATTACTCAAAATTGCCCCTCCTTTTTTTCTGTACAAGCAGTTCCCTCTTCCTGGAATATGCTTTCCTTCTTTTCTTATCCCCAGTCCTAAAATTTCTCTTAGCATGTGTCTTAGTTTGTTTTATGCTGCTGTAACAGAATATCACAGACTGGGTATTTTATAATGAACAGAAATTTATTTGGCTCACAGTTCTGGAGGCTGGAAAGTCTGAGACTGAGGGGCTGTATCTGGCAAGGGCCTTCTTGCGGCTTCATAAAATGGCAGAGGCATCACAAAAGGGTGTGTCTATGTGTGTCTGTAAAAGAGAGAAGAGAGAGCAAGTATGCATGTCTAAGAGAAGGCCGAACTCACTTTTATAACAAACCCACTCTCGGGATAATGAACCCACTCCCAAGATAACAACATTAATCTTTTCAGGAGGGCAGAACTCTCATCACCTAATCATCTCTTAGTCACACACTTCCCAACACTGTTGCATCAGGAATTAATCTGCCAACACATGAGCTTTGGGGGATACAGTCAAACCACAGCAGCGTGACTATTGACTCTTCAGCTTTTAGTCTAATATTGCATCCTCTTAGAAGTCTTCCCTGACGTTTTTCTGCCCCCACCCCAAAACTTGGAAAGATGCTTCTGCTTTGTATAACTATGGCCCCTCAGACTTTCCCTACCATAACTGTAGATATTGTATTGCTTATCTAATTGTCTGGCTTCCCCTGATAGGCAATGCAGCTGTAAACTCAGGAGTATTATTTTTCTCATTTTACAGATGTGGAATCTGAGGCATATTGTAGGGTAAAGCCTCAACTCCTCATCGATAAAACAGGAATGAAAATAGTACTTGTCTAGGAGAATTGTCATGAGTAGTGAAGCAGTTCATAGAGACAAGGCAGTTAGAACAGTAAACCCCCACTCGGTGATCTCATACCTGCCTCAAGTCTTCATTCTCACAGTCATCGTTTCCACTGCAGTAAATGGGAATTCCATTCTTCTAGCTGCTTGAGCCAAAAACCTTGGAGACATCTTTAACTCCTCTCTTCCTCTTAAACTCTGCATTTAATCCATTAGGAAATCCTGTATTTCAGCTCTGCTCTCAAACAAATGTATCACAGTTCAGTGCCTCTCACCACAGCCTCTGTGCCCAGCCTGGGCTGGGCTACCATCCTTCTCATCTAGATTATGAGAAGGGGTCTTCCTGCTTCTGCCCTGGCCTCTGCACTCGAGTCTCCACATTGATTCCACTGAAACCTAAGTCAGAGTGGGCCACTTCCACTGAGATAGTTTTGGTGGCTCTCACCTGGGTCAGAGTCAAAGCCAATGGCCTGCAAGCTCTGCCCCCTAGCCACTTCTCTGATGCATCTGCAAATTTAGTTTTTTCTTGTTTTTTTTTTTTTAGAATGGAGTCTTGCTCTCTTGCCCAGGCTGGAGTGCAGTGGTGCGATTGCGGCTCACTGCAACCTCTGCCTCTTGGGTTCAAGTGATTCTCATGCCTCAGCCTCTCGAGTAGCTGGAACAACAGGCACACACCACCAGGCTTAACTAATTTTTGTATTTTTAGTAGAGATGGGGTTTTGCCATAATGGCAAGCCTGGTCTCGAATTCCTGACCTCCAGTGATCTGCCCGCCTCGGCCTCTCAATGTGTTGGGATTACTGGCGTGAGCTGCAGCACCTGGCCTGCAAATTTAATTTTGCTTCATCTCAACCACATGATTGCTTCACTACAGACAAGGGAGACTCCTTGCTGTCTCTTGAACACAACACACACACTCCTGTCTTAGGACCTTTGTGTTTGCTGTACCTTCCCCAGATATCATTGCTGCTCCCTCACTCCTTTTTGTTCAAGCCATCAACGTCTCCCTGGATTACTTTATGTAAAACAGTCCCTGGTCCTCTCCACACCTTCGTCACCCTTGCCCCCAAACTCTCTAACTCTATTTCTTTTCATAGCAGTTATCACCATATAGCTAGATCTATATTTGCTTATTTGTTGATTGGTTATTGTCTTTCCCCATTTGAACATGAACTCTGTAAGGCAAGTATTCCTTCACATTGTTCACTACTGTATTCCCAAAGCACAGGACACAGCAATGGCATTTAGTTAAGTACTCAAAAAATACTTATAAATGAATGAATGATGATTTATATTTGGCACAAAAGAGACCCACAATAGCTACTTGTTGAATGAATGAACAGATGAATATTGCAGAGATTCCCAAGAAGGGCACTGATAATGGGGGGTAGGGGACAGAAACTAGCACATGTGTCTGGAACATTGGCTGCATGGGCTGCATGTCCCCTTAATGATGGTTTTTTTTTCTCTAGTCCTTTTTCTTTATGGGCATTTTGTATGGTTTGTGGGACCACTTTTAAGTAGGCCACATTGTGTTTCTTGAACCTCAGTGATTACCAGAAATACCCACAGAGATTCTTTTTTCTTTTTGAGATGGAGTTTTGCTTTGTCACCAGGCTGGAGTGCAGTGGCTCGATCCGGCTCACTGCAACCTCTGCCTCCCAGGTTCAAGTGATTCTCCTGCCTCAGCCTCCTCAGTAGGTGGGACTGCAGGTCCCACCAGCCCAGCTAATTTTTTTTTAATTTTTAGTAGAGATGGGGTTTCACCATGTTGGCCAGATTGCTCTTGATCTCTTGACTTCATGATCTGCCCACCTCAGCCTCCCAAAGTGCTGGGATTATAGGCATGAGCCATCGCACCCAGCCAAGATTCTTATTTAATGGGACTGAGGTGGGACTTGGGAATTTCAGTAACTTTGAGCAAGGATTTAACCCTCAGTTTCCTCATATGTAAAATGGGATTATAATATCTTATAGAGTGTCAGGATTAAACAAAGTAATCTCTGTGAAGTGTCTCACACATGGTAAATATTAGATTCCCTTTGCTTCTGCTCAGGTATTTTTTTTTTTTTTTGAGATGGAGTCTTGCTCTGTTGCCCAGGCTGGAGTGCAGTGGCACGATCAAGGCTCACTGCAACCTCTGCCTCCCAGGTTGAAGTGATTATCCTACCTCAGCTTCCCAAGTAGCTGGGACTACACGCTCACGCCACCATGCCTGGCTAATTTTTGTATTTTTAGTAGAGATAGGGTTTCACCATGTTGGCCAGGCTAGTCTTGAACTCCTTACCTCGAGTGAGCCACCTGCCTCGGCTTCCCAAAGTGCTAGATTATAGGTGTGAGCCACCACGCCCAGCCTGCTAAGGTTTTCTCTGAAGTTTAGAGGTTAAATGCTTATAAACAGTTCATATTATGTGCTCTCCTAAAATTTAGTTTTGATTCATCTTTATCCAGATCTTTACTTTGAGTTGGAGATTTATTTTTCAACTATATAGTCAGCATCTTCACTTGAATGTCTCATAGAGGCATCAAACTCAACATAGCTAAAGCCACTCCAAATTGTCCCTACTGACCTCCTCCCCCCACATTTCCCAAGTCAGGAAATGGCATAAACTCAAATTAGAAACTTGGGAGTCATTTTTTGACAATTTTTCTCCTTTACCTTCCATGCATTCGATCAAATCCTTATAGTTCTAACCCTGACCTATATCTTCAATTCACCATCGTCTCCTAATCTCCATTGCCTGCAAACTGGTTGTCACACATCCTCCATTGCACCCTTCTCATTCATTCTCCACTCTGTAGTCAGAACAATCTTTTTTTTTTTTTTTTTTTTTTTAAGAGACAGGGTCTCACACTTTGCTGCCCACACTGGAATGCAGAGGCATGATCATAGCTCACTGTAGCCTTGAACTTCTGGGCTCAATCAGCTGTGGGCCACCATGCCTGGCTAATTTTATTTTATTTTTGTAGAGATGGGGGGTCTTGCAATGTTGCCCAGGCTGGTTTCAAACTCCTGGCCGCAAGAGATCCTCCCACCTCAGCCTTCCAACGTGCTGGGATTACAGGTGTGAGCCACTGCGCCCAGGATCATCTTTTACAAATGCAACTTTTCATGTCCGGATGGGCCCGCCCACCTCTCCTTCCCAGGTAGCTCTCTCAGTCTAAGCACAGTGGCCTTTTCCCAAAGCCTTCAGAGGCAGAGCCCCTCCCTGCCAAAGGGCTTTCAAAACAGCAGTTTCCACAGCTAAATGCACTGCTCACCCCACCTCCTTCTCTATGTTGTCTGCCCTAACTCCTTATTCTTCTAGGCTGAGATTAAATGTCACTTCCTCAAGGAGATCTTTCTTACCCCCTAACACAGATAGGCTCCTTTGTTACACACTCTCATAACTCTCAGGCTTTTTTCCAGCAATCACAACAGCATTGCTCCACAGCCTCAATTCTGAGCCACTTGCTTCACATTAGAAGTTGCCAGCTGTCAGACAGGAGATGAAGCAGAAACGTGATCATTGTTGTCTGCACCCATTAGGACTTAGTTTTTCACAAGGGGGCATTTCCTCACCTGATTCCAATGTGAGTTACGTTCAGGGCTGAAATTTGATTTAAATTTGGATTCCCACTTGAAGCTTAACGTATCTCCAAAGTACACAATACTCTGCGGTACTGAATGAAGGAAGAATATAAGTAGAAGGTTGCCTGCCACATGCCATGTAATGCTCTAAAGGGCAGTAGAAACCACCAGCTCTCTCAGAAAAAAATCGTGGTAGATTTTTCAAAACCAAGAGAGGCTGGCTTCTATATATGCTTTGTGTAGAAATCTTGAAAGACTACATGCTCAGGGGAGGAACACCTATTGGCTGGAATTTCTGCCAAGCTTTCAAGAGCAGCTACTTACTTTCTAGTGATCTGTAATTCAAAAAGCAACCAGAACAAAAACCAGTTGGAAATGCAGTCAAAATATTGCTTTTCCATATTCCTTGCAATTATACTTTATTAGGTGGTGAAGAACACCAGGATGAGCTATTATAAAAAGCATTACTGCAGATGGCCAGGAGTGATAGTGAAGCACCCTTCACCCTGAAGGTGAAGGTTAAAGCTCAAAGTCTGATTGCAAAGCATAAGGAAAAAAACAAAACGAAACAAAACTGGATAAATGTATGCTGGTGTCCTTCAGCACCAGAAAAGCTGCTACTAAATCACTGGGGTGGCTTGGACTTGATGGAAGCTTTGATTTGAGAAAAAGAGTTATCATTAGCTGTGTAATTTTCAGTTGTTTTAGAGACAAGGTCTTGCTCTGTGGCCCAGACTGGAGTGCAGTGATGCGATCATAGCTCCCTGCAGCCTTGAACTCCCTGGGCCCAGGCGATCTCCCCCACCTCAGTATCCTAGCTACTCCAGGTCTCGCTCTTGCTGTGTTTGCCCCGGTTGGTCTCAAATTCCTGGCCTCAAGCGATCCTCTTGCCTGGTTCTCCTGAAGTGTTGAAGTTACAGGCATGAGCCACTAAGCCTGGCATTAGCTGTGTAATTTTTAAAATAACAGTCTTCACCGGACCAACACCTTTCTTTTTTCCACTGGAGTATCCCCCGGGGTGTGTCTCATTCCCTGAATCATACACAGCAGATGCTCAATACATAGGTTTTTTTTTTTTTTTTTTTTTGAGACGGAGTCTCACTCTTGTCACCCAGGCTGGAGTGCAGTGGCGAGATCTCTGCTCACCACAACCTCCGCCTACAGGGTTCAAGCGATTCTCCTGCCTCGGCCTCCTTGAGTAGCAGGAATTACAGGCGCATGTCACCACGCCTAGCTAATTTTTTTTTGTATTTTTAGTGGAGACCGGGTTTCACCATGTTGGTCAGGCTGGTCTTGAACTCCTGACCTTGTGATCTGCCCGCCTCGGCCTCTCAAAATGCTGGGATTACAGGCATGAGCTACTGCTCCCGGCCAATAGTTTTTTTTTTTTCTTAAATAAAATAAATGAGCTCTCGGATTTACATGCAGACTTTGGATCAGTTTAATCTAGGTTTAAAAGCAATTGTGGGCAAACTTGAAAAGCCTGGCACCCCAGCCAACTCCTTGGCGCCCCGTGCGCTTGGCGCCTACACCTGCTTGGCACGGGGAGGGTGCTATCCGGGTGCCCGAAACCTCACGCCCTCGGTGGTGGTCCTTGCCCTTCTCCCTCGGATCTCGGCTCCTGCACCGCCCACACTATGAGCTTCTGGGCCGAAGGCACGTGCTTAGGTTTTAACCTCAGTCTGCAGGAAACGCGACCTCAGCCAAAAAGAGGCCGCTGGTCTAAGAAATCATGAGTCACGGATTCAGGGGTTCGGACCTTGGAGCAGGAGGAGGTGAAGTGGGCGTGCGTGGGCTGGTGGGGAGGAGGGCTGCCGAAGGAGGCCACAGCCCTTCTCTCCTAGGCAGGCTCCCCCGAAAACTGCCCCCTCGCCGTTGTCCAGCGACCCGGTTCCCCGCAGCCATCTGCTAGGGCGCGGCCTGGGGTCCGGGCGGGGCGGCGCCGTAGCTCCGGGTAGTCGCCCCGCGGGCCACATCATCAGGCCCGGGTTTCCCCGGCGGCGGCGCGGCTGCGCGTGCGCCGGACTGCCGCGCGGGGGCGGGGCGGGGCCGCGGGCGCCTGCTGCCGGGCTGTCAGCTCTGGGCCGCCGCCGCGCGAGGAGGCGCACGAGCAGGGAGGAGCCGCCAGCTGGGAGCCACTGTCTTCCCTGTCACCGCCGGTGCCCGAGGACTAGGTGAATACCCCTTCAGTCCCCCGCCCCGGTGTCTCTGTCCAGTCTGGGGGAGACGGGGACCCCTCTCCTCATACCGGCCGCTGCCGCGCTTCGGCACAGGTGATCGTGGAGGGGAAGTCTCGGCTTCCGCGCGCAGCGCCGCGTTCGGGCGCATCCCAGGTGCAGGAGGGAGGTGGGGCCGAGAGGCCTGACTCGGGACCCGGCAGCGCTGGGAGCGGTGGGGGCGCGGGGAGCGGTGGGGGCGTTCACCCTGGAGCCGCCGTGACCCCGGCGGGTCCCTCTCCCGGGCTGCCGGGCAGCACCCGAGCCCAGGCCCCCGCGCCTGCCCCACGTCGGGCAGAGGGGAAGCTGCTCCGCGGGACGAGTGGTCTCGGGCGCCCAAGGTAGGGACAGGCGGCGGGTGGTGGCTGAGTGATGGATGAAGGTGAGCTGGGATGGAGATGCTTCGAGGCTGGCTCCAGCACACCCCAGATGCCTGTTCAGGGCTCGGCAAGTGCCCCGTCACCCTGGTCTTTCATTCTTTTTATATATATGGAGTATATCTCAATTTTAGAAGCTCAAATGCTTATTTATGGAGAGAGATGACACATATCTATGTGTTATGGATATACATTGATATGTATATTACGTGTATATGTCATCTTTTTATGTAGTGGACAATTTTTAAATTGAGATATACATCACATGCCATAAAACTCATTCTTCTAAAGTGTGGATTTTAATATATTCACAAAGTTTTGCAAATATGGTCACTATCCAGATCATCATCCCCAAAAGAAACCATGTCTCTCTAGTAATCACTCCTCATTTCCCCTGGACCCGACCCCCCTAGCCACCACTAATCTACTTTCTGTTTCTGTGGATTTGCCTATTGTGGAAATCTCATTTAAATGGAAGGGTACAGTATATGGCTTTTTGTGTCTGGCGTCTTTCGCATACCAAATGTTTTCAAGGTTCATTCATGTTGTAGTATGTATCAGTACTTTACTTTTTATAGTATATTAATATTGTTGTATAAGTGTATCACAATACCACATTTGTTTATTCAGTTGATGGACATTTGGGTTGTTTCCAGTTTTTGGCCATTGCGTATAATGCTGCTATGCACATTGTGTACAAGTTTTTGTGGACATGTGTTTTAAATACTCTTGGATATACCTAAGAGGGCAATTGCTCTGTGTTTAACTTTTTGAGGAACTGCCAAGCAAAGCAGCTGTACCATTTTATATTCCCAACAAGCAGTGTGTGAGGGTTCCAATTTCTTCACATCTTCCCCAACGCTTGTTACTTTTTACTGGTGATTTTTTTTATTATAGCCATCCTAGTGAGTGTGGAATGGAATTTCTTTGTGGTTTTGATTTAAATTTCTCTAATGACTTGGGATGCTGAGCATCTTTTCATGTGCTTATTGGCCATTCATACATTTTCTTTGGAGAAAATGTCTGTTCCTATCCTTTACCCATATTTTAATTGGGTTGCTTGGCTTGCCTTATTTATTTATTTTGGAGATTGACTCTCAGTCTGTCGTCGAGGCTGGATTGCAGTGGTGCAATCTTGGCTCACTGCAACCTCCACCTCCCGGGTTCAAGCGATTCTCCTCCCTCAGCCTCCTTGGTAGCTGGGACCACAGGTGTGTGCCACCATGCTGGGCTAATTTTTTTTATTTTTAGTAGAGACGTGGTTTCACCATGTTGGCCAGGCTGGTCTCGAACTCCTGACTTCAAGTAATCCGCCCACCTTGGCTTCTCAAAGTGCTGGGATTATAGGTGTGAGCCACCACAGCCAGCCTGGGTTGCTTGGCTTTTTATTGAGTTTTATTGTTCATTTATGGAAAAAAATTTCGATCAACAGATTTGGATACTGACACTGATTTGAAAAATTCTGACCAATCTGATACCGAAAAACTTAATGCATATTCTTGGGTAAAGGTTGAATAAGTGCCACTTCAGTCTTTAAGAATACCCTACCTGTTAATTCTTGGATATCTTAATGCCCCTTTACATTTACTGCCCTGGTATTTTGAGCAAAGCTATAGAAGGCATGTTTCTGACTGGAGTCAACAGAGACCACCCTTAGTTGATATTTTTGTATATTCTATGCTCAATTTGAAAATCCCAGTTATCACTTTAATTACAAATAATTTATATTGGTGGCTAGCTAAACAAACTAATAATAAATGGCAAGAATAAATTACTCAAAATTTTATATGTTTAACTTCTCAGTAAAGTGGAGAATCTTGTGAAGTTTGTGCAGTGTAGTTTTTATTACAATTATGTTCATGTGTGGGTGGTAAATAAATATTTTTGATGGCGCTGAAGTTAAGAGCCACTTACAGCTAAATGATTGCTGCTGTGCTTATTTCATGGTTAATTTCTGAGTGCATACAAATTCAGCATCAGGTCTTTCATAGCAAAAAACACCAAAAAGCCCTGATGTTTCCTCCCAGGAATTCAAGCCCGTTTTCCCACTGATCTAATATGATTGTTGTTAAAGAAAAAAGTTATTCAATGATACATGTTAAAGCATGATAAAGAAGACTACTCAGGATCACTGTGGTAGGTAAGGGACCGTGGAATGGGCTTTTGCAGTGTGGGAGGAAGACTAGGCTCAATTTTGAGAACGGCATGGGCAAATGGGAATTTATAGCCAAAGAGCAGGGTCATGGTCAGTGGACAGAAAAGTACTGAGAGGAAATATCGGCTGTGGTGGTGGTTCATGCCTGTAATCTCAGCACTTTGGGAGGCTGAGGCGGGTAGATCATGAGGTCGGGAGATCAAGACCATCCTGGCCAACATGGTGAAACCCATCGCTACTAAAAATACAAAAAATTAGCTGGGCATGGTGGTGTATACCTGTAATCTCAGCTACCCAGGAGGCTGAGGCAGGAGAATCACTTGAACCAGGGAGTCGAAGGTTGCAGTGAACCGAGAACGCGTCACTGCACTCCAGCCTGGTGACAGAGCGAGATTCTGCCTTAAAAAAAAAGAGAGGAAACATCGGTGGCAATGGGTAGTCAGACCAAACCAACCTAACAGGATTCTTGCTGAAGACAGGCCAGAGTGATCAAACACCACCTGGGGGACAGTGGAAGATAAGGAATCTCATCAGATTGTGATAGTAATCAGATGGTGAGGGTAATCAATAATCGAGGGTCAGCCGGGCACGGTGGCTCACGCCTGTAATCCCAGCACTTTGGGAGGCCGAGGCAGGCAGATCACCTGAAGTCGGGAGTTGGAGACTAGCCTGGCTGACATGGCAAAACCCTGTCTCTACTAAAAATAGAAAAATTAGCCGGGCGTGGTGGTGGGTGCCTGTAATCCCAGCTACTCGAGAGGCTGAGGCAGAAGAATTGCTTGAACCTGAGGCAGAAGAATTGCTTGAACCCAGGAAGTGGCGTAGGTTGCCGTGAGCCCAGATCACGCCACTACACTCTGGTCTGGGGCAACAGAGCAAAACTCCGTCTCAATTAAAAAAAAAAAAAAAAAAAAGCGAGGGCCAAGAGTCAGGAGCTCTTGCTAAACTGACTTAGCAGGGTTCTTTGATAAAACTACATTTTACAAGGAAGTGCAGATGAGCCCAGGAGTAGGTTCAGAAGCCTGACTGAAGTTTTGTCAAGAAAATAATCTGTCATTGTTTAAAAGTATACTACCCAATTTACAAAATGTTATAGAAAATAACAGTAAAGGTTTCCAAATGGAAATAATAGATAAGCAACTGATAAAAAGCACCTGAGGCACAGCCTGACTCTGGTCTTCAACCTATACATTACAAAACCACGGATATATGAGTTAGCCCTTTTATGCCTCTGTCTTTATTTAGAAGAATGAGGCTGGTAATTTCGAGTTTATAACCCAAGTATGTGTTTTTACTTTGTTTTAACTAATGAAACTATTATCAAACATATTGAAAACATAAACCTAATATTGATTGTTAGTAACCCAATGGATGTACAAATATCTTGCCACTACAAATGTTTTCCCAAACTGTCCTTCTCTGCCCCCTGGAGTTTTTACTGGCGCTTATTGGGAAGGACTGAAAGTAGAGGGCAGTGACAATTGGGAACAGCTATGGAGATATGATCCCTTGGAAGTGATGGTCACAGCTGGCCTGTCTCCTTTATGGTAGATGAGGATAAGGACCCCTTATTTTCTCTCTGAAAGTACTGTAGTTAGATTTATTTAGCTTAAAAATAACAAATCCAGAAATATTTAGATGGGAATGACTAGAACTGTCAGTTATTCTATTTTAATGTGAATGGATTTAATCAGATTGCTTTCTTCTTGGTTAGCTACACTAAGGAAGTGGGAGTTTTGACTTGAGGAGGGATAGGAGATGTAAGTATTATGGATCGTGGAACATTTTGGAAGTTTGGGCAAAATTTGCCCCACTTCTAAAAGTGAGGATGTTAAAAATGGAAAGCTTTAGATAGCATGAGGGATCTGAAAGACGAGGAAAGAAAAGCAAGAGTGAAACAATTTGGAAGGAAAGGTTGTAGGATATAAAGACAGATTTGACTTATTTCGACATTTTTGCACAAGAAAAATATCTAAATAGGAAAGGTGGAAGACGTTTTCCTTCATTTGATCCCTTTTCCCTTTTGCCCCACCTTGCTCCTCTATGCTAACTGTTCTCCTAGGACCCAGAAATCAGACTGGGATTACTGTTGTTCATATTGAAGCTTTCAAGTGCGCTAGTTACATACCCCTTCTGTCTCCAGATTCTAGCCAGGTTGAGATCAGGCTCAAACCAGACGAGGATTTCAGTATTATTAAAATAACAGTGTAATTTTCATTTCTGATAAAGCTGGATTGGGGAACTGAGTTTAGATCTATGCTTACTGTTCTTTCTTAACTTACCTACCCAGATGAAACTGTTGCACCAGGAAATGGAAGGGAAAGTCCTGTCCTAAGGAGCTTATCTTGTAGGAGTTAGAATGGAAAGGAAAACTTTCTCTCCTTGAGGGCATAGCATAGCAAGTCCAAGAGAGCTGGAGAGAGCTCAGGAGTGGAGCCTGTCTGAAATGTTGACCTTTATACCTATCCTAGCAATTAGGTAAGTCACGTTCCTGGTTCCTGCGGGAGGCACTATTGATGGGGGTGGAGAGAGAGAAAAGCTTCCTTTAATCTTGTTTTCTTCTACTTAGAGGAGTGAAAGTTCTGTTGTCATTGCAGAGAAAAAGTAAACAGCCATTGTCTCATAGTTAAGTGTGTTATGGGTAATAAATAGTGTTTTGTAGGTTAGCCTAGGAACTAATTCACCATATATAAACATGAACTGACTGTATATTTTCCTTGGAAGTTACTAAATCTCTTAGAAACTTTTGAATGATTTTTTTTGGTGTAATTAAGTATATAGATTATTCAAGTCTATTTCTTTGTTTTACCAGTAATGGTTAAATATTTATGGAATGTCTTGATACATAACAGGCACTGGGCTAGGCTTTGGGATTCAGTGGCAAACAAGAATGGGCCCTTGCTCTAGGAATTTACAACCTAGAAAAATAATTAGTACAAGTACCATTACAGTAAAGCATAATAAGCTAATAAAGTTAAGAAGAGGGAGACCTTATCTATGAGGGCCAGAGACATGGTGTTTAAGAGCTGAGATCTTAAGTTGAATAGGAAGTAGGTAAAAGGGAAGAGTGAGGCTGAGCAAAAGTGTTTTGGGCAAAAGGAGCATGTAGAAAGGCCAATAGGTGTGAGAATGTGGTACGCTAAAGTGACATTTGTTTTTTAACTGCAGACACCTACTAGTAGATTGTGAAAGCAATTTAGTGAGTTGTAACCCACATTTTTTTTTTTTAAGAAATACAATTAAAAACTAAGGGTGTGTCACTCTTAGATACTTACTGGATTATAGAGGTAAGTAGGGGTGTTTATGCAGGATTTAGTTAACCTTATTAAAGAATTTGGATTTATCTTAGAGGAAATGACAAACCATTGAAAAGTTCTAATCAGGGCCTGATTAGAGATCTTTACAAAAAGATCTCTTTGGGTACCTGGTCTTTCTTAACTCAAATGTAAGCTTCAAATTCACTGGCCCAGCATTACAGGTATTCCAAAACCTGGTTCCAATCTATTTATTGTAAAGAATCTTCCCACTGTTTTTGTTATTGGAATCTCCCAGTTCATAAAGATTCATTTGCCTGAGTACCTTTGCACCAAGAGCAAAAGGTCTGGGACAACAAGTTTCACTTCTGTCCTTTCACGTTGAATCTTTGGCAGCTAATATAGTGCCTGGCTCACAATATAGAGACTAAGCAAATCTTTGTTGATAGAGTCTAAATGCCTTGAATATTAGGAACGTTATGCAATAGTAGACCTGACGTTGCTGTTTCTAGGAAAGCCTGTTTTGGGACAAAGAAAAAGTTTTCATTCAAAATTTTTTTCTCAGTTGAAATCACGTTTAGTGCTAGAACTGCATACATTTATTAAAAAGATAATTTAACAAAAGGTATTCTTATGTTAAAAGAGTAGTAGAGATAATAGAAAGAACAATAAACATTCTGGTTTTGATGTTTCTCATCCCAGGGAGTACAGGGCAGTGACACAGATTGCTCTAAGGAGCAGCCAAACCAGAAATCATTTCTGTTTTGTTTGAACTTAGAGACATTCTCTGAGCACTCACCCAAAGGCAGTTTTAGAAAAATGGCTGAGGACAAAAGGAATAAATTATTAGGTTGGTGCAAAAGTAGTTACAGCTTTTGCAATTAAAAGTAATGACAAAAACTGCAGTTACTTTTGCACTAACCTAAATGAGTTAAAATATATCAGTCATATGAGCTTAATGAAGAGCCAACAGAAAATAGATTTTGTTCTAACAAATGAAAGTAGAACATCCATATACCCTAAAGAATTTATAAATAAGAATTTAATGATGTCAGTTTGTTGCCAGAGAATGATTCTATTGTCACAGTATTATGACTTCACAGAATTAAATTGTGAAACCCAACCATGAAGGAAAAATTATTTCAGTGTTTGGTTCTGCTAAGTGGCAAAAGAAGTTAAGAAAAAATCATAAAAGGTAAGGAGATTTCAGTTCGATTCAAATTTATCTTAGTAAATTTTTGACTTGTGAAAATTTTGCTCATTAGTTTTTCAGTTAGGGTTTATGTGTCTTAACTGGAATGCTAAAATCAAATTTTGCTAATATGAGATGACTCTCAAAAAGCACTCAGAGAATTTTATCTTTTTATATGCCACAGACTCTTATTTTAAGCAGTACATTGTAGAACTAAATGGAAACTGTTAACTTGTACAAATTTATCCTAAGGAAATAACTCTAAATATGGGAAAGTATTATGCACAGAGATGCTCATTTTCATTACAATGTAATTTAGCCAAGATAATGTCCTGGTATAGGGAAATTATTTACTAAAATTTGGCAATCCATTTGAAAAAGTTTAACCATTGAAAATCCTTTTTTAGAGCAATACTTTCTTTCTGTTAATTTTTAAATAAACAAGTAAAAAGTACTCAACTTAAACAAAAGTTCAAATAATATAAAAATATGTAGAATCAAAAAAAAGTGGAAATGGTATTTCAATCTTGCTTTTTACTATTGCCTACCCCCTCCCTCAGCCACATCTATCTAGGCATACCCAGTTCTTTAGAGGTAAATGCTTTGAGCACTTTGATATTTGCCTTCCAGATCTTTTTCTAACCTAGAAGTTTTTAAACTGTGAGGAGGAGTTTCAGGGTCTTCTCAAGTTGGGTAATATGGGGATCCAGCGGGTGGAAACCAGGGTGCTTCAACAGGTACTGCTTTGCTTTTACAAAACTGTTTTATATACTGGGATTTCACATAGGGTTTAATTTAAATCAAGGGTTCTTCTGCATTAAAAATAAAATGTTTAGCCAACCACAGTACCTGTAGTCCCAACTACCTCAGGAGGCTGAGGTGGGAGGATGGCTTGAGTTCAGGAGGTCATGACCAGCCTGGGAAGAGTAGTGAGACTGTGTTAGTCTGTTCTCACAGTGCTATAAACACCCAAAAGTAGTGAGACTGTTAGTCTGTTCTCACAGTGCTATAAAGAAATACCCAAAACCAGCTAATTGATAAAGGAAAGAGGTAATTGGCTCAAAGTTCCACATGGCTGGGGAGGCCTCAGGAAACTTACAGTCATGGTGGAAGGCGAAGGGGAAGCAAGGACCTTCTTCACATGGCAACAGGAGACAGAGAAGTGTGAGGAGCAAAGTGGGGAGAGCCCCTTATAAAACCATAAGGTCTCATGAACCCGGGAGGTGGAGGTTCCGTTGAGCTCAGATCACGCCATTGCACTCTAGCCTGGGCAACAAGAGCAAAACTCTGTCTCAAAAAAAAAAAAGGTTCAGTGCACCATTATTTTATTCATTCCTCCTTTCAACTTGTAGTTGGTGAACACTTACATTTTGTCTAATACTGTGTGGGTTATATGCAGAATTTTGTAGCAAGAGCTTATAGACTGTAAAGGATGATCATCGTGTAAATAAGTGACGTAATGTGTTATAAAGTAAGAGCATTCCAGGAGCAGGTACTAAAGTTATCAGTGGTCTGTTATTTGTTCCACACTGTTTTATATTGGTACTTATAAACAAGGCGATTTATGGTATGATTACATTTCTGGGTCTTCTGAAAATATTTATTTATTAATTGAGTAACAGAAGACAGTGTAGAAATGGGTCACCTATGAATCAGAGGTAAGACCTGGGAAGGAGCTGTTTGCATTCTTGAGCTATAAACTGTGTTCAAAAATAACTTGAATCCAGTTGACCGGGTTCCAGTGTCGGGCACAAAAGGAGCAGAGAGGGAACACTGGAAGGACCTTGGTTCTATCATTGTCGTGCCCATGGCTCTGTACACTGGTGCCAGAGGATTATAACATAGAGAAATGTCTGCAGTGGTTTCCTTATCATTAACTGGTTAGTCAGAAGGTGACCAACTCAAGTATTGTGTCTTTATCATACTAACGTCGTAACTTTGGGCATATTACTTAACCTCTCTGAGCTGCAATTTTCTAATCTGTGAAGGATGAACATGCCTATCTTCTAGGTTTTTTACAAAAGATAAAATGAAGTCAATATATATAAGAGGAAGCAATTCTTTTTGCTTTACATAGTATTGATGTAGATAGAATGGGTGATCTCCTTTCCTTTAGGTTTAAGTTTTTATATCTTTTGGAGGACTTATTGATTAGGCTTTAGTTCTTTGGACCAATGTTTTTTTAGTCTGAGGGTGTCATTTTGATAAGCTATTCATATTCCTGGTAAGTATAAATGATGTAGGAAGCAAATTAGGCCAAAGGACTACTGCCTGGAGAAATAAACATTTTTTTTTTTTGTCATTATCCAATGGACTTAGTGAAAGGCTACTCTTATAAATATGACAAAGAGGCCGGGCGCGGTGGCTCATGCCTGTAATCCCAGCACTTTTGGAGGCCGAGGTGGGTGGATCACCTGAGGTCAGGAGTTCGAAACCAGTCTGGCCAATATGGCGAAACCCCATCTCTACTATAAATACAAAATTAGCTGGGTGTGGTGGTGCATGCCTGTAATCCCAGCTACTTGGGAGGCTGAGGCAGGAGAATCACTTGAACCTGGGAGGTGGAGGTTGCAGTGAGCCAAGATTGTGCCACTGCACTCCATTCTGGGCAACGAGAGCAAAACTCTGTCTCAAGAAAAAAAAAAAAAAAAAACAAAGAAAGCAAAATTATTAGGGATCCCTGCATCCCAAAAGCTCAGCTGCTATTTTCTTCATTATATCTGCTATTGTCGCCTGTCTTTTAGATAAGAAACAATAAAGAATTTCCATAGTAACAATTTTAATTATTTCCAAGTAAAGTCAGAAAACTCTGTGGTCGCATTTCTAGATTAGTGGAGTTTCAAAATGACCCAGGCAAGCCATGATGGATTCTAATGCTTTCATGAGTTCTGGTTGAGTAGACTTAGTTCATTAGCATAAGATTTAAGATAATCTGGTTTATTTGTAAATTATAAAAATGTTATTCAGATGTCTTTTATAAATTAAAATATATATGAGATATGATACTTAAATTAAAAACAGTATTAGGGCTAGTTCCTAGTCCAACTTTCATTGTCTTTTTTTCCTTTCAAAACATTGTGGTTCGTGAAGACTTACACTTTTTGGTATATATATATAGGTACTGTTTAGTATGTATTTATATTGGTCAGTACATATATATATGTAAAATATATATGTAATTTAAAAAATATACTGGCAATTTAATTTAGTGAAGAATAGGGTAAGTTATATGAAATATAAATATTAAAATCCAGTTGATTTTTTTTATAGATTAGAACAAATTTTTTTTGTTCTAATCGTTTAAAACAATTTATGAATTTGAACAAAACAGTTCATCTTAAAATTAAAAGCCAGTGGTTGGACGTGGTGACTCATGCCTGTAATCCCAGCTTTGGGAAGCTGAGGCGAGTGGATCACCTGAGGTCAGGAGTTTGAGACCAGCTTGGCCAACATGGTGAAATTAGCCAAGAAATTTGTATTTCTTTAGTAAAAATACAAAAATTAGCCAAGCGTGGTGACACGTGCTTATAGTTCCAGCTACTCAGGAGGCTGAGGCAGAAGAATTGCTTGATTGCTTCACCCAGGAGGTGGAGGTTGCAATGAGCCACCTGAGATTACACCACCACTGCACTCCAGCCTCGGCGACAGAGTGAAACTGTCTCAAAAAAAAAAAAAAAGATAAAAAGATAAAAATAAATTAAAAGCCGGCAATTCAGTACAGCAATGTACAACATTTTTGTGATTGTATGACATAGCATATTTACTGGTACGAGAAGAAAGAGGCGGGAAGTTAGGTTTTGAGTCTTTTATACAAGTGTGTAATAGTAATGAATGATGATAATATTAGCTAACATTTATTGAAGTCTGTTCTAAGCACTTTGTATGTATTAAGTCATTTAATCCTCACAATAAACCAGTGAAGATGTATTTACATGAGAAAACTGAGGTATAGAGGCATAGGTCCCACAGTGAAAGTCACGATGTAAGCCAGTTTGACTCTGAAGCCCCAGCTCTTAACTGCTCTCGTTATCATTAGTGTGTTGACACTTCTTGACAGTTAATTTTTGGAGGCAGATTGTCTTTCTTAATTGAAATGTGAAGATTTGACAAATAAGTCACTTGAAAGTTCCCCATAAAAATCACTCAATACAAGTCATATCATTTCATTGAATGAAAGCATTGCAAACATCTCAGTAAGCTTTGTACAATTTCAAACATAGCATAAAGTATTTGCCATAAAGATTCCACATGAATAATACAAGTTTGAATAAGTAATTAGTAGTCTCCTTTCAAAAATGTGCCTGGATCAGGTGTGGTGGCCCACACCTGTAAACCCAGCACTGTGGGAGGCCAAGGTGGGAAGATAGCCTGTGGCCAGGAGTTCAAGAACAGCCTGAGCAATGTAGTGAGATTCTGTCTCCACAAAACATTTTTAAAAATGAGCTTGGTATGGTGGCATGCTCCTGTAGTTCCAGCTGCTAGGGAGGCCGAGGTGGGACGATTGCTTGAGTCCAGGAATTCAAGGAAAAAGTGAGCCAGGATCATACCACTGCACTCCATCCTGTTTATGCTGGGTGACAGAGTGAGACCATGTCTCTACAAAAAAAAAAAAGTGCCTGATTGAAATCTGTAAACTCAGATATGGGATTTTGATTGTGTATGGATTTTATAACCTGAATTTAAAACTCTTATGCTACTAATTAGAACCAAAAACATCTTTTCTTTTCTCAATCCCTGGGAACAATGCTTAATATGCAATCAAAATATGTTTGAGCACGAGAAAGCGTCGCCAAAAGAGATAAAAAAAAATTTAATGTTTTATAATTTTTAAAAAACAATGAAGTAGAATTCATGGTGAAAAAATCATACCTTTTTGTGACTCTTATACTTGTTTTGTTTGTCGTTATTTTAATTTTGAATTATATGTGGTGGATTGAAGGGGAGATACACCGTGGACTTGGTAGCTTGGCTTCACCTTGGAGGTTGATGGGTTATAGTTATTTATTCACAATCATGTAACCGATATAAGATATAAGTGAGTCATGGCTGTGAAATAATGGAATACAGCAGAATTCTGAATTGTCTGAAAGTATTTAGGGTGTATTAATTGAATGAAGGCTGTTGCCTTTTATTTAAAGATAACTGTAGTATAATATTGATTAAGAAAATTTTATGGACATTTTATGAATTGGAAAAAGCACGATGCAAAGCAGTATGTCCAATATGAGCCTATTTTTGTTTTAAACATGTAGTTGGAAAAAATATAGTAAATTTATACATACCAATATGTCATCAATGATTATCTCTGGATGGTGGATTTTCAGGATAAACAGTTTTTGTTTACCTTTTTTTTCTATTGAATACATATTACTTTTATGAAGAAAATAAAAACAATAAAAGAGAACTCTGTGCCAGTGGATATTAGAAACACACTTTTAAATAATCTTGGAAAGAAGGGTAGTTGGGAATTTTTTTTTAATTTTTATTTTTTGAGACAGGGCCTCATTCTGTTGCCCAGGCTGGACTGCACTGGCGCCATCTCAGCTCACGGCAACCTCTGCCTTCCAGGATCAAGCAATTCTCCTGCCTCAGCCTCCCAAGGTAGTTTGGAATTTTTATGAGCAAAGACCACTATATGACAGCTAAATTGGCCTTTGGGATGGTTTTGAGAGTAGTTTTAGCTTAAATTTCAAGTTGGGCTTAGAACCCTCCAGAAGAGTTCTTTTGAAAACAAACAGACAAACTGGTATTAGAATAAAATAGTGCTCAGCCCTGACCAAAGGGTAGAAGAGAGACTTGATTGCAGTGAGTAAAGAACTCAGAGTTAGGTCATTGTTTCAATTTGATGCCAGGATAATTGAGTAACATGATACTGTGTACCTGTGATTTACTAATCTCAATTTAGTCTGTTCTGATGAGTTGGCACACTCAAACTGATTTACAGAAAGTGCAGTTTGGGGAAGGTAGAAGATTGGCTTCATCCCCTGGATGGTGCCATTATGAAGGTATCCTGGTGAGGGAAGGTGATGTTAGGCCACCACCTAAGGAAGACCTTGGTGTGGAGGCTGTCCTGCACTGCCACTTCATCATCTGATGTGGGATAATGCACTTCAGTGCCGCCAGCTCAGGGGAGAGCGCTGCTTCTCTCTGGGGATGGGGAAAGAAGGGCTTGTGGATGAGTGCTCCAAGTAAGTATTTGTTATTTGATAGCCATAAAAATTATGAGAGATTCGTGGACTAAATTGTAGAATAAAAAGGACAACCTTACTGATGGCAAGTAATTTTTTTCTTTTTATTTAAAAAGAGAATTTTTTTTCTTCTAAACATTGATACATTGGCTCCTTTTCTCTCTTTCTCTTCTCTTAAAAAGGTTTTTGCTTTTTTCCTTTTAAACTTGGACCCATTGGCACCTTTTCTGCACCTTAAAATTCTGGAAGCTTTTACCTTTCAGTTTAATTATACAGAGTCAAGTGTATATTTTAATTTGGTTCCCAAGTGGGTTTTGCATTTTAAAAATTGAACTCAGAGGATAAAAATGTGTTAAGGATGAAGTATGGAAGTATACTTTTATGTGAATCCTGAATAAAAATTTCCACTCATTTGAAATGCTAATGAACTGCAGTTATTTAGTTTCTAAATTTGCTATTTCAGATTTATAAGTGCCAGAGAAATCACTATTTCTTGTAGGTATTTTTTATAAGCTGACTCTGTGTGACAAGGTAGAGTATGTAAGAATAAAACATAAATACTACAACTTACAGAGTACCAGATAAAATAAAACCAGGAGTGTAACATTAGATGAGTAATTGAGTATAAAATTTGAGTTTCGGATGTAGCTGTAAGTTTTCTCACTGCTGAAGTTAAAAAAAAAAAAGCTGGCTCAATTTTTTTTTCTTCTTTTTTTCTCTCACTTCTGTCAGCTGGCTCAATTTTTTTTTAAGAAAAGCAAAAATACTAGCTTTAGTAGCAAGGCCTTCTACAGCTATAATTTCTGAATAAATGTTCTATGACTATATATAGGGGAGAAGGTGCTGAGTGATGAGGTAAAGTTCTCTGAAATAGTTTGCAGGAAATCAATGAATTTAACATGTCAATTTTTTTTTTTTTTTTTTATTGGTGACAAGATCTCACTGTATGAGTGTGGTGACACGATCATGGCTCACTACAGTCTCGACTTCCCAGGCTCAGGTGATCCTCCCTCCTCAGTCTCTGAAGTAGCTGAGACCACAGGAATGTGCCATCATGCCTGGCTAAGTTTTGTGTTTTTGTAGAGATGGGTTTCTGGCACGTTGCTCAGGCTGGTCTCAAACTCCTGGGCTCAAGCGATCCACCTTCCTCAGCCTCCCAAAGTTCTGAGATTACAGGTGTGAGTCACTGTGCCCAGCTGCATGTCAATTGTAAGAGACAGTATTAAGTGGTAGTTTTTAAAAAATAAGATACATATAAGAAATGTTTAAGATAGAGTAAGGGAAATAAATATTCCTCTTTTTTGTTGTTGTTTAAAAGCACTTTCTCAACTTCAAAATAGAGTTCTCTAATTCAACTTGTTTGCTATCCATCTCAAACAACAGCAGCACTAACACTTTTGGTAATTGATTGTTCCTGTATTATAAAAGCAGTGATGGGATTTACTCATCACTGTCAGTTTAATCAGAATTCCAAGTTAAATGATTGAATTATTTTTCACTTTTTATCTATAGCTATCTATCTATCTATCTATCTATCTATCTATCTTTCTTTCTTTCTTTTTCTTGAGAGACAGAGTCTTGCTCTGTCGCCCAGGCTGGAGTGCAGTGGCGAGATCTCAGCTCACTGCAACCTCTGCCTCCCAGGTTCCAGCAATTGTCTGCCTCAGCCTCCCGAGTGGCTGGGATTACAGGCATCCACCACTGTGCCCAGCTTATTTTTGTATTTTTAGTAGAGACGGAGTTTCACCATCTCGGCCAGGCTGGTCTTGGACTCCTGACCTTCGTGATCCACCTGCTTCGGCCTCCCAAGGTACTGGGATTACAGGCGTGAGCCACTGCACCTGGCCTTATTTTTCACATTTTAAAATTTAATTTTACTTTAAGTTCTGGGACACATATGCAGAATGTGCAGGTTTGTTACATAGATATATGTGTGCCATGGTGATTTGCCGCACCTATCAACCTGTCATCTAGGTTTTAATCCCCACATGCATTAGCTATTTGATATTTTTCACTTTTCAGTTGCTTGGTTTGATAGGGGCTAGATAAAATCTGGTGGAATGAACTGTACTCTGTTTATGCAATCCACTTAGTTCTTTGGACACATACGACATTTATTCTGTCAAAATTTTCTCAGTTAAGAGTTGATTTAACTGGATTGTGTTTTAGTTGATTCATTGGCTTGCTTTTGATGTGTCCTTCCAAATGAAAATTCCTTTAAAAATTTTCTATTAATTTTTTTTGGGGAGGCAGGAGTTGAGGGTTGTGAAGCTGAGAACGAAACCAGTGGCTTTGGGTCTGGTTTTATTGAAAAATTATTTGAGATGTATTAAGGACTTATACAGAGGATTTATTCAATATATCCATTATTACTTCTGTAGGCTTAAACAAATCCTTTACAAATGTTTAGGCATGTAGAAGCTTAAGGATTGATAAATGTTATAACATTACTCTTTTCTGTCAGTAGGGAACCCTAGAAATGAGTGATTGTTTTATGGAATGAGCTAGCTTTGGGGCATCAGTCTGAGATGTCTCAAACTCTCAAGCTTTTGTGTTTGTGCAGATTATTCAGGACCATCTATTTTGCAGCAATTCAGTGTTACTGACATGGCAGTTAATTGTCCTTTCACTTCTCCTCCATGTTCCCCAACTTGTTAAGAAAGTTTGACATCACTCTCTAGTTCCTAAATTAAACCTATGTGAGTTCTTGAATTCAGTTTCAGTGGAAAGTTTCTAGGTTAAGCCAAAAAGTCAAGATTTTTCTTAGGAGCTTTTCTTTTCTTTTTTTTTTTTTTGAGATGGAGTCTTGCTTGGTCACTCAGGTGGGAGTGCAGTGGCACAATCTTGGCTCACTGCAACCTCTGCCTCCTGGGTTCAAGCGATTCTCCTGCCTCACCCTCCCAGAGTAGCTGGGACTACAGGTGTCTGCCACCACGCCAGCTAATTTTTTGTATTTTTAATAGAGATGGGCTTTCGCCCTATTGACTAGGCTGGTCTTGAACTCCTGACCTCAGGTGATCCACCTGCCTTGGCCTCCCAAAGTGCTGGGATTACAGGTGTGAGCCACCGCACACGACTAGGATTGAACTTTATTTTAGCCAAAAAAAAAAAAAAACAGAAAAAAAAAAAAAAGGGGATGAAAAGGTGATACTTTCTTTTTTTTTCTTTTTTTGAGACTGAGTCTTGCTCTGTTGCCTAGGCTGGAGTGGAATGAGGCAATCTCAGCTCATTGCAACCTCCGCCTCCCGGGTTCAAGCGATTCGCCTGCATCAGCCTCCAAAGTAGCTGGGATTATGGGCACCTACCACCGTTCTCGGCTAATTTTTGTATTTTTTGTAGAGACAAGGTTTCGCCACGTCGGCCATGCTGATTTCGAACTCCTGACCTCAGGTGATCTGCCCTCTTGGCCTCCCAAAGTGCTGAGATTACATGGCTGAGACACCGCGCCCGGCCAGGAGTTAACTTTATGTATTTTAGCCAAAAAAAAAGGGAGATAGGAGATAAAAAGAAGGTACTTTCAGATAATTTCCTTCCATTTTAGAGGTGAGCCTTTTTTTTTTTTAAATAGCAAACAGAAACATAGAGGAAGTATACTTAAAGAAAAAATGAAAGGCTGGGCACGGTGGTTCATGCCTGTAATCCCAGCACTTCAGGAGGCAGAGGCGGGTGGATTGCCTAAGCTCAGGAGGTTGAGACCAGCCTGGGCAACATGGTGAAACCCCATGTCTACTAAAATACAAAAAATTAGCTGGCCATGGTGACATGCACCTGTAGTCCCAGCTACTTGGGAGGTTGAGGCACGAGAATTGCAAGAACCTGGGAGGCAGAGGTTGCAGTGAGCCGAGATCACACCACTGCACTCCAGCCTGGGCGACAGAGCGAAACTCCATCTCAAAAAAAAAGAAAATTGGAAAAATGAATAGAATGGACTCTTGCAGAATGGCAAAAGTAAGAATATAAAATAACCATAAAATAAGTCAATTTCTATGTGTGTGTGTGTGTGTGTGTGACAGTACTGTGGATTTTACTATGTTTATATAAATATACCTGCTCAACAAGTTTTGAGATTTTCAACTAAATGAAATGGTGGTAATAGATTGCATTAAAACTTTTTTTTTTTTAATTGTTGTGGGGAACAAAACAAAATGTTAAATTCCCATTTCATACCTTTCTTAGTAATTAGGAATGACCTGTGTCTTCTGGCTCTCAACTCTGCTGGATTTCCTGAGTTGTTTTTTAACTTTTGCAATGGAACACAATGCCTCTTTCAGTACAATAGGCAGAGTTCCTCCAAGATTCTGGTTTGGTAAATCCACACACATACAATATACTTTATTTTATTTACTTTTAAAAATAAGCCATTTTATGGCTGGGTATGGTGGCTCATGCTTATAATACCAGCACTTTGGGAGACATAGGCTCCTGCTCTGTGCTCTTCCTAGAAGTGATCACTCGAGGCCAGGAGTTTGAGACCAGCCTGGGCAACATAGCAAGACCCTGTCTCTACAAAATATTTAAAAATTAGCTAGGTGTGGTGTCTTGCACCTATAGTCCTAGCTACTCAGGAGGCCGAGGTGGGAGGATCACTTCAGCCCAGGAGCTTGAGGCTTCAGTGAGCTATGATTGCACCACTGCACTCCAGCCTGAGTGACAGAACAAGACGCTTTTTTATTTTTGTAAGGTTGAATTCATAAGTAGTGTCTGATCTTATTTTCCTTTAAGTCAATGATCCCTGACATGACTCTTTAAACCAGTGGTAAACTATGACAAAGCTCTTGCAGGAAACATGAAATGAACTTTTCCATAAATCTAAGTGTGTTCAGTGAAAAGGACTGCCTTTAGTCTGAGATTTTTGTCCTTTCTACATTTTTGGTGTTAAAATGTTTACTTATATTTTAGGAAAACATTGTTTTTAACTTTGTAAAATTTTGGGAGGAAATTTTGGTTTTTGAGATCCAAATGTTTGGAAGCCAGTGTTTTTAGACTCCTTGACCATAGACTGGAATCTTTAAATGCTCAGTTTATCAGAGAGACTCTCCTAAACTAAAATGGATAGGAATCTGTGGGTCAGATTACTTTTTGAAACATACACTTTTAAAGTTAGCTTTTGTCAGGTTTTGTTGTGGTAGCAATTCCAAACTCTCAGTGGCTTTCCGGGGCAGAGCTTTATTTCTTTGTCCTGCTGTGTGTAGCCTGTGGATTGCCATGGGGTGGCTGTGGTCACAGTATCTCTCCATGTGTCTTTGTCTTGGGACCCAGTCTCAAGAAGGAGCAACTGCCTAGGACATGCCATTCTCATGACAGAGGGAAGAAAGAGACATAGCTGAATTGTTTCTGTTTGTAGGTGTTGCTGCTGCTTTTATTCTGTTGGCCAAAGGGAGTCCCATGGCTAAACCTGGTGCCAGTGGAGATGAGGAAGTATAATTCTCCTACAGTCCCTGCAAATCATATGGCAACAGGCAGAGACAGGAATCCTCCTGTAGGAGGGGGAGCAGTAACAGGGAGTAGTAATAACATCCATCACAGTATCAGTTACATTGAAGCACTCTTGTGTGTGCACAATTTGAAGGCCAATAATGAACACTAGGTACCCACAACCAGACATAAACAGTATAAATAATACCTTTGGAACCTCCTGGGTGCTTTTATATCACTTCACCAAATGTAAGCACTCTCTTGAAATGTGTGTTTATCATATCCTGATTCTTATATTCCATTGTATAGATATGCCATAATGTATCCTTTCTCATGGATTAATTCCATTTATTTTGCTGGTATGAATAATGCTACCAAGAATATCTTTCATGTGTCTTACGGTGTACAGCGTGAATTTCTTCAGGGCGAGGATTTAAGGATGGAAATGCTAGATTGTGGGACACATGCCTCTCAGTTTTGGTAGATAATGCCAAATTGTTTTCCAAAGTGGTTTTGGCAGTTTATATTTGCACAAGTAGGGTTGTATGCAGTACCACTGCTTACATCCTGTTCACACTTGAAAGCCTGATAATGTCAAATGTTTGGTGTATTAGGAATGAATCAGGTTCCTTTTTGAATGTATTGGGAGGTGCTTCTCAAACTAACACAAATTCTTTGGGATACCATTAAAAGTGAAGATTTGGATTGAGGAGGGTGAGTTGGGATGGGAGCTGACTGAGGCCCTGCATTTCTTAGTCTCCTAGTTGATGCCATGCCGTTGGACCCGAGACCACACTTTGATAACAAGAACCTGAGGCACTAAATATAGTCATGCATCCCTTAATGAAGGGCTTAATGATGGGGATAAGTTCTTCAGAACATGTTGTTAGTTGCATTTCATCATTGTGTGATCATAGAGTATGCTGACACAAGCCGAGATGGTAGAGCCTACTACACATCAAGGCTGTGCGGTATGGCCTATTGCGCCTAGGCTACAGTACAGTAAGTACTATACAAACCTGCATAACATGTTACTGTACTGAATATTATAGGCAGTTGTTACACAATGGTAAGTATTTGTGTATCTAAAAATAGAAAAAGTATAGTAAAAACACAGTATAAAAAAATAGAAAATGATACACCTGTATAGGGCACTTACCACGAATGGAGTTTTCAGTACTGAAAGTTGCTCTGGGTGAGTCAGTGAGTGAGTGGTGAGTGAATGTGAAGGCCTAGGACATTACTGTGCACTATTGTAGACTTTATAAATATACTTAGGCTACACAACATGTACAAAAATACTTTTCTTTGTTAATATTAAACTAACTGTAGCTTACTATAACTTAATTTTTTATTTCAATTTTAATTTTAAAAATTGTTTAGAGGCAGGTTCTTGCTCTGTCATCCACTGGAGTGCAGTGCATGATCATAGCTCACTGTAATCTTGAACTCCTGGGCTCAAGGAAAACTCCTGCCTTGGCCTCCTAAAGTGTTGGGATTACAGGCATGAGCCACTGCACCCAGTCTGTCACATTTTTACTTTATAAACTTTAAATATAAAAAAATTTGACTCTGCTGCTTCTCCGATAAAACACAAAATGGCGGATGACGCCCGTGCAGCGCGGCAGTGGCGGGGGGACCCTGGGATGGGGGAGCCGCGGTGGCTTCTGCGGAGGTTTCGCCAGTGGCATCTGTGGCCGTGGACGGGGCCGGGGCCAAGGCCGAGGAGCTCGCGGAGGCAAAGCCGAGGATTAGGAGTGGATGCCTGTCACCAAGTTGGGCCGCCTGGTCAAAGACATGAAGATTAAATCTCTGGAGGAGATCTATCTCTTCTGTCTGTCCATCAAGGAATCTGAGATAATTGACTTTTTCCTGGGGGCCTCTCTCAAGGATGAGGCTTTGAAGATTATGCCTGTGCAGAAGCAGATCCGTGCTGGCCAGCGCACCAGGTTCAAGGTGTTTGTTGCTATTGGGGACTACAATGGTCACGTCAGTCTGGGTGTTAAGTGTTCCAAGGAGGTGGCCACTGCCATCCGTGGGGCCATCATCCTGGCCAAGCTCTCCATTGTCCCTGTGCGCAGAGGCTACTGGGGGAACAAGATCGGCAAGCCCCACACCGTCCCTTGCAAGGTGACAGGCCGCTGTGGCTCTGTGCTGCTGCGCCTCACCCCCGCACCCAGGGGCATTGGCATTGTCTCAGCACCTGTGCCCAAGAAGCTGCTCATGATGGCTGGTATCGATGACTGCTACACCTCAGCTAGGGTCTGCACTGCCACCTTGGGCAACTTCGCCAAGGCCACCTTTAATGCCATCTCTAAGACTTACAGCTACCTGACCCCCGACCCCTGGAAGGAGACTGTATTCACCAAGTCTCCCTATCAGGAATTCACTGACCACCTCGTCAAGACCCACACAAGTCTCCGTGCAGAGGACCCAAGCTCCAGCTGTGGCTACAACATAGGGTTTTTATACAAGAAAAATAAAGTGAATTAACACTGCCAAAAAAAAAAAAAATTTTTTTTTGACTCTTTTGTAATAACACTTAGCTTAAAACACACATTGGGAACCAGGCACGGTGGCTGACGCCTGTAATCCCAGCACTTTGGGAGGCCGAGGTGGGCGGATCACGACCTCAGGAGATCAAGACCATCCTGGCCAACATGGTGAAACCCTGTCTCTACTAAAAATACAAACAAATTAGCTGGGTGTGGTGGTGCACACCTGTAGTCCCAGCTACTCAGGAGGCTGAAGCAGGAGAATTGCTTAAACTCAGGAGGCAGAGATTGCAGTGATCCGAGAGTGCACCACTGCACTATAGCCTGGGTGACAGTGCAAGACTCCATCTCAAAAATATATATATATATACATCGTGCAGCTGCACAAAATATTTTCCTTCTTTGTATCCTTTTTCTATATACTTTTTTCAATTTTTGTTTTTTTCTTTTACTTTTTGAAACTTTTTCATTAAAATCTAAGACATACATTGATATAGTTTGGCTCTGTGTTGCCACCCAAATCTCATCTTGTCACTCCCATAATTACCATATGTTGTGGGGAGCAACCCAGTGGGAGACGATTGAATTATGGGGGCAGGTTTTTCCTGTGCTGTTCTCGTGATAGTGGACGTGTCTCACAAGATCTGATGAGTTGCTCTGCACAACAAGCTCTCTGCCTGCCACCATCCATGTTAAGACGTGACTTGCTCCTGCTTGCCTTCCGCCATGGTTGTGAGGCCTCCCCAGCCATGTGGAACTGTTGAGTCCAACTAAACCTCTTTCTTTTGTAAATTGCCCAGTCTTGGGTATGTCTTTTATTGGTAGCATGAAAATGGACTAATACACACACACATTAGCATAGGCCTACATAGGGTCAAGATCGTCACTGTCACTGTCTTCCACCTCCACATCTTACCCCACTGAAAGGTTTTCAGGGTCAGTAGCACACATGGAGCAAGTATACATGCTAAAATGATATAAATATATTATAGTAAGTACATAAACCAGTAACAAAATCGTTGTTTATTATCATTGGCAAGTATTATGTACTATATATACATAACTGTATGTGCTATACTTTTATATGACTGGCAGCACAGGTTTATTTAAGCTAGCATCACCACAAACATGGCTAATGCCTCCTGCTATGACATTTTGACAGCTACGATGTCACTAGGCAACAGGAACTTTTTGTTTTTGAGACAAGAGTCTCACTCTGTCACCCAGGCTGGAGTTGAGTGGTGCGATCTTGGCTCACTGAAACCTCTGCCTCCCAGGTTCAACTGGTTCTTGTGGCTCAGCCTCCCGAATAGCTGGGATTAGAGGCGTGCACCTCCATGCCCAGCTACTTTTTGTATTTTTAGTAGAGACAGGGTTTCACCATGTTGGCCAGGCTGGTCTCAAACTCCTTAAGTGAGCTGCCTAGCACGGCCTCCCAAAGTGCTGGAATTGCAGGTGTGAGCCACTGTGCCCTGGCTGGCAATAGGAATTTTTGAGTCCCATGATAATCTTATGGGACCACCATCATATATATGGTCCATCCTTGACCAAAATGTCGTTATACAGCACATGACTGTAGTCAGAGGGGCCTTTGTGTTGTCCGCCTGTAGTATCTAAAGAGTCTCTGGAACAAACCTGGTAAATAACATTTGTTACATCCAACTGAATCTATGATTTTTGAATCATGCTTGATATTTTTATTGACATTACATGAGCAACTTAGATAATTCTTAAATTTTACTTATTTTTAATAAATAGTAACTAATATGTAATGTGATATTTTGATCTATATATACATTATATAAAATATTCAATTAAGATAACATATAACCTCACTGACTTTTTTTTTGTGGTGAGAATATTAAAAATCTATTTTTTTTTGCGGTTTTAAAACATAGAATACATTATTAACTGTGGTCAATGTACAGTGCAATAGATCACCAAAACTTACCCTTCTATCCTGGGTGTGGTGGCTCACGCCTGTAATCCCTGCACTTTGGGAGGCTGAGGCAGGCAAATCACCTGAGGTAAGGAGTTCAAGACCAGCCTGGCTAACATGGTGAAACCCTGTCTCTATTAAAAGTAGAAAAAATTAGCCAGGCATGGTGGCACGTGCCTGTAATCCCAGCTACTTGGGAGGCTGAGGCAGGAGAATTGCTTGAACCCGGAAGGCGGAGGTTGCAGTGAGCCGAGATCACGCCATTGCACTCCAGCTTGGGCAACAAGTGCGAAACTCCTCAAAAAAAGCAAATTGAACCAAAACAACAACAAAAAAACCCGTTACTCCTCCAGTCTAACTGAAACTTTATACCCTTTGATCAACAACTTTCCTTTCTCCATTCCTCCTCCTCCCCCACAGCCCATTGTAACCACCTGTCTACTCTGTTTCTAAGAGATCAACTTTTTCAGATTCCACATAAGTACAATATTTTTCTTTCTGTGCCTTGCTTATTTCAATTAGCATAATGTCCTTTGGTTCCATTTATGTTGTCAAGAATTACAGAATTTTCTTACTTTTTAAAGCTGTACAGTATTCCATTGTAGTTTATAAACCACATTTTCTTCATTCATTTGTTGATGAACACCTAAATTGCTTCCATATCTTGGATATTATGAATAATGCCAAAATGAACGTGAGAGTGCAGATATAATCCCAAGCCACAATTTTTTTTTTTTTTTTTGAGACTGAGTTTTGCCCTTGTTGCCCAGGTTAGAGTGCAATGGCATGATCTTGGCTCACCGCAACCTCCGCCTCCCAGGTTCAAGCGATTCTTCTGCCTCGGCCTCCTGAGTAGCTGGGATTACAGGCATGTGCCACCACGCCCGGCTATGTATTTTTAGTAGAGATGGGATTTCTCCATGTTGGTCAGGCTGGTCTCAAACTCCTGATGTCAGGTGATCCTCCCACCTTGGCCTCCCAAAGTGCTGGGATTACAGGTGTGAGCCACTGTGCCCGGCCTAAGCCACGATTTTAACCACTCTACTTTCTGTGCCTGTTGTAGGTGCTCTTTTATTTTTTCTCCAAACCTCTGTCTTGTACAAATATTGGCCATTAAGGAATAAAGTAGTGGATTGTTTTTTTTTTTTTTTCTAAGCATTTTTTGCTTTATGGTTTACAGAGAGAGTCCAGAATTTAAACCTAAGTCATCTAAGCTTCTGAATAGCAGATGCTGAAGTAAGAATACTGGGAGTTTTAAAGACACTGGTTCTTTGCAGTTATGCTACTATTAGATTAGTATAACTTATCTCCAGTAACTACAGATAAATATCTCAATGGTACTCTATAATTTAAGCACATTAAAACCAGTGGAAACTGCCCAATTTGATTTTTTTTTAATTTACTTTTTTTTTTCTTATTCACTGATAGATAACAAAGTAACTGATTTTAATTTTGTGGTATATATGCACAATGCTCATTTTAAATCGACCATAAAGCTTAAAAAATCTTTTTTAAAAAAAATTTTAGAAGCTTTATGAGTACAAGTAGTTTTGGGCTATATGGATGAATTGTATAGTGGTGAAGTCTAGGCTTTTAGTACACCCATCACCCAAGTAGTATGCATCGTATCCAATAGGTAGTTTTCATTTTTTACCCTCCTCCCGCCCTCCCCCTTTCTGAGTATCCTTTGCATACCCATAGCTTAGCTCCTACTTAAAAACTAAGAACGTGCAGGATTTGGTTTTCCATTCTTAAGATGTGTCACCTAGAATAATTGCCTCTGGCTCCATCCAAGTTGCTGCAAAAGACATTATTTTGTTCTTTTTTATGGCTAAGCAGTATTACATGGTATACACACACACACACACACACACACACACACCCCCCCACACACCCACACACCCACACCCACCCCCCTGACCCACCCACCCACCCCATATTTTCTTTATCCACTCATTCACTGATGGGCACTTAGGTTGGTTCCTTATCTTTGCAGTTGTTAGTTGTGCTGTGATAAACAGATAAATATACATGTGCAGACTGTCTTTTTGATATAATGACTTCTTTTCCTCTAAGTAGGTACTCAGTAGTGGGATTGCTGAATCGAATGGTAGATCCACTTTTAGTTCTTTAAGAAATCTCCATATTGTTTTCCATAGAGGCTGTACAATTTACTTTCCCCACCAGCAGTATAAAGCATTCTCTTTTCACCACATCTATGCTAACATCTATTGTTTATTGACATTTTAATAATGGCAGCTTTGGCTGGGGTTATTGGTATTTCATTGCGGCTTTAATTTGCATTTCCCTGATGATTAGTGATATTGAGCACTTTTTCATATGTTTGTTGGCCACTTGTATATCTTTTGGGAAGTGTCTATTCATGTCATTTGCTCAATTTCTGATGGGATAATTTTTTTTTTCTTGCTGATTTGACTTCCTTGTAGATCTTGGATATTAGTCCTTTGTGGGAGGCATACTTTGCAAATATTCTTTCCCATTCTGTAGGTTGTGTTTACTCTGATGATTGTTTCTTTTGCTCTGCAGAAGCTTTTTCATTCAATTATGTCTCATTTATTTATTTTCATTGTGTTTGTTTTTATGGGTCTTTGTCATAAATTCTTTGCCTAGGCCAGTGTCCAGAAAAGTTTGTCCTAGGTTTTCTTCTAGAATTTTTATGGCTTTAGGTATTAGATTTAAGTCTTTAATCCATTTGGAGTTAATTTTTATATATGGTGAGAGATAGGGATCCAGTTCATTCTTCTATATGTGGCTAATTTTCTCAGCACTGTTTATTGAATAGAGTATCCTTTTCCCAATTTATGTTTTTGTGTGCTTTTTGAATATCAGTTGGTTGTATTTGGCTTTATTTTTGAGTTCTTTATTCGGTTCCATTGGTCTATATATCTGTTTTTATACCAGTACCGTGATGTTTTGGTTACTGTATCTTTTTTTTTTTTTTTGAGTCAAGGTCTCACTGTGTCACCCAGGCTGGAGTGTAGTGAGGCAGTCATGGCTCACTGCAGCCTTGACCTCCCAGGCTCCAGTGCTCTCCCACCTCAGCCTCCCGAGTAGCTGGGACTACAAGGTGCACACCACCATGACCAGCTAATATTTATATTTTTTGCAGAGACAAGGTTTTGCCACGTTGCCCAAGCTGGTCTCCAACTCCTGGGCTTAAGTAGTTCTCCTTACTTGGCCTCCCAGAATGCAGGAATTATAGGCATGAGCCATTGTGCCCTGCCTACTATATCCTTATAGTATAGTTTGAAGTCAAGTAATGTGATGCCTCCAGATTTGTTCTTTTTGCTTAGGATTGCTCACAAAGCTATTTTGATTGTAAGTCATTATTCAGCAAGAAGAGTTTATAATAAATGATTTCTTTAGTTAAAGGAAGAAAATTTAAGGAATCTTTAGGAGGTAACAGACCTTGTCAATAAGCAAGCGTTGACATAACTGTTAATTATTCATTAACCAGATAAAAAGAAGGATAAAACAAAAAAAAGCCCACATTTTCCTCAATGCAAGATGATGATATGTGGTTCGTGGCATGTACTTATATCAAGGTCATTCCTGGCACTTTCAAACTGCATTATTTAAAAACAGAAAGAAAAAAATAACCCAGCTATTAGGACAGACATACCACTCAGAATAGCTTAAGCAATGAAGGAGATTTATTGACCCAAATAGCTGGGAAGAGCAGGAGTAGAGTGAGTTTTAACTAAATGGTATAGAGATTCTAATTATGTTGTTGGACTCTCTCATTACCTCCTAGCTCTGACTTTCTCTTTCTGCAGGTCCTCTTATCATGTAAATAGCTTTCTTCCAAGTGGTGGTGATGGTGGTGGTGCTAGAGGGAGCTTTGTGAGGAGGAGGAAGACAGTGACAGAAAGCTTCAGAATTAAGTCATTCCAAAGGAAAGTGAGAACTTTCTTCCCCCAAAGGCCTTCCCCCTCTGAAATAGCCCTGTAAGTCATTTATTCTTTATTTAATCAAGTGTCTCCTGCATAGCCTTTATCACAAATTATCTCCTTTATTTAAGTGCTTACCTGATTATTGTTTTTCCTCCTGACTAGAAGGTAAAATCTGTCAGAGAGTAACTGTGTCTATTTGTTTCATTACTGTAGCCCCAGCATCTAGTAGGCACTCAGGAAATAGTAAGGAGCAAATATATAAAATTCCAGGAAGGGACTCAGATCCTCCTTGTGCCACTTGTCATTATTGTGGTCTGCAGGGTAGGGTACTGTGATTGATATACCTACTAGAGTCCCACAGAATAGGGAAATGAGTTTACCACAGGTAATGGAGATACCACTAGCTAAAGGAATTGGGAGAAGATGCTGAGTAAACAACAATAAAAATATCTGTCCACCCTATGTGTTTTATATTCTTTAAGCACAGTTTCATATTTTAGCCAACTGCCTAGTCTGATGTGTAAGGTTATGCAGATTCTGCACTGCATGAAGGTGCTTGTTTTAGCATGGGCTAAATCCAGCCCGGAGCTCCACTCACAGGGGTTCCTTTTCCAGGAGGCATTGTGTTTTTAATTTTATACACATTTGGATGGTCTCTATGTACAGTATCCCTGGTTGAGTATCCATCTCTCCATCTAACCTTCTGAATAGCTTATACTGAAGTAAGAATACTAGGAGCAAAGGGATGACCTGAATGTGTCTGTGCATCTGGACCCCACTGGCCAGCTCAGTGTTGACTATGTGCTTAGCCATGTTCTGCACATATTCTGAGAGATGACTGGTCTTGGGAAATTCTGAGAGATGACTGGTCTTGGGAAATTCCCCCTCGTTTTCTTTCCCTCCTCTCCATTTTTCTACCTAGTCTTGCTAGTTGGTTAGGTTGTGAAAGCACAGATTTTGAGCTTTCTGAACTTTAGAATGGCTGAATGGTGAAACTGTCATCTCTCTTTCTTGTTTACCTACATTTCCCTGCATTTCCATTTTTATCATCCTGGTAATTCTGCATCAGGAGGAAGATGTTTCCTGTTACTGGTCCTCCTGTGGCATAGACCTGTCTTATAGCTCAATCCTTTTGGGGTTTGTTTTGCATTTTATTTGATTAAAGATCTGTTGGCGCAGTGAAATACATTATTTTTTAAAAAGATGAGTTGAAGAAACAGACACCCCCTCCGTCTAACTCATGTAAGGCTGCAGGGAATCTCCTAAGTTCCAGATGTATAGCTGAGCCTTTCATTACATGGAAGGCTCTGTGTTCTTTTCTCTCTTTCTGGGACTGTATAGTTTCATCTCTGCTTCACTCTGGCCATTGGTTTCATTAATTTGATTTTCTTTAAACACCAACTTCCTCTGTATACTGGCCAGCCTATAAGTGACAAAAATGGCAACTAGTGCTTAATCTCGTCGTTGGATTCTCAGTGCAAGTCCACAGGAAGTCTGCACCATAATCATCACATGGAGAAGCTAAAAAAGATTTATGCGCCTCAAACACAGACATTCTGAAGTCAGTAGGTCTGGTGTCCTGGAATCTATTTTAAGAATGTTCCCCAGAAGGAATTCCCAGATCCCTGACCCCTCCATAATCACAAGAGAGAAGAGAGAAAAGGGGATGAGTAATGAAATTGATGAACCAGGCCCTAGCACCCACTTATGTCCTATATAGCTCCTTCGCTTTCTCCCTTTGCTACTCCTTGCTATTGATCTTCTTGTCCAGAGAGGAGACAGATATTGAAGATATTGGAAACAAACACTGAGGAATATAGAAGTTTTCATTAAAAGCAGCAATAGTAGCAGCAATAGTTCTCAGTCTAGCTTTGCAGGTACACAGTCCCATTAGGTGGTGGGGCCACCCATCCCTTATCAAATCAGTGCCAGTTGTTTGGTTTTGGATGCTCTTAGAAGTATAAGACAGGCCTGCGTGTTTCTGAGAAACACCTGATAGCTTGGAAAGCCTTCCCAGCTATGGCAGCAATTGTCAGGCTGTCTCCCTGGTCAGGTGGTGGGTGACCTTGCAGCCTCAGTGCCCATCACTCTGATGTGCCACAGTTATGTGTCTGTGTCTTTTAGTTCAAAGTCTTCAAAGACAGCCTAGTCACTGAATGGCTAGCCAGTCAGGGGCCTACTCTGGGATTATGGGCCAGAACAGACAGAACCGTGAATGGACAGAGCAGGGCATAAATTAGTGCATGACAAGCTTTCTTCTGCCTGGCTTGCAAAGGGAGGTTTAAGTGAATATTTGCAATTTCTTTTTTTTTTTTTTTTTTGTTATTCCTGAATGATAGAAGGATTATATTCCTAAATCAAATACAATGAGTTTTTATATTTCAGAACTACAAATATGACTCCAGCCTCATTTTAAATGTGAAATAAATGCCCTATACAGTATTCAGGATACCTACCAAGTGTTTTATAGTAAACATCATCCTTGTTTCTTCATATCTTAATAATCAAATGTCTATTATGTTAAGTTGTAAATAATGTGGTTTATTATTTAATGTTTAAAGTGTAATGCCATATATCTTACTTTTGTTGTGTACTGACATATGCAAAGGATGTAGCAATTTGATTCTAAGTCCTTGCAATCAAAAGCCATTACTTTATTTAAAGCATTTGTCCACTGTGGGATTTCAGAGGTAGTTGAAGACCTTACGTGGATTGATCACATAAAGTATGCAAAGATAAGAAATACTTTTAATGAAGCTTGAGAGCAAAAATAGCTTTGTATTACATTTCTGTACACAAAGCAGTTGTATGGCACAAAGCAGTTATATTTTAAGCTCACAAAATATAATATCAATACCTTAGGGTTGGTTTAAGAACATGTGTGTTCAATGCCTTTATGAGAATTTAAGTATCTATCTTGATATTTGAAACTATCTTGTTTATCTGATTCTTAAAAATTATTTTATTTTTCAGATTCAGTCCTTCTGTGGAACTTCTGAACATCTTTTATTAGTGGAAATATTTTCTACACAATGAAGTCAACAACTTAATTTAAACCAGTGTTTGTGTGGTTCTGATTCATCCGCTGTGGTTCACGAACCTTGAGATCTAAGGAGTACAGGGTCTTTTGCAATGACAATATGACTAATAGTAAAGGAAGATCTATTACTGACAAAACAAGTGGTGGTCCAAGTGGTGGAGGAGGTTTTGTAGATTGGACTTTAAGGTTAAACACAATTCAATCTGACAAGTTTTTAAATTTGCTCCTGAGTATGGTTCCAGTAATTTACCAGAAAAACCAAGAAGACAGGCACAAAAAAGCAAACGGCATTTGGCAAGATGGATTATCAACTGCAGTACAGACTTTTAGTAATAGATCTGAGCAACACATGGAGTATCACAGTTTCTCAGAGCAGTCTTTTCATGCCAATAATGGGCACGCATCATCAAGCTGTAGCCAAAAGTATGATGACTATGCCAACTATAATTACTGTGATGGAAGGGAGACTTCAGAAACCACTGCCATGTTACAAGGCGAAGATATATCTAGTGATAGTGATGAAGATGCTATTGTAGAATTGAGCCAAAAATTACCAAAGGAATCCAGTGGCATCATGGCATTGCAAATACTTGTGCCCTTTTTGCTAGCTGGTTTTGGAACAGTTTCGGCTGGCATGGTACTGGATATAGTACAGGTGGGTTTTCATCTTTGTTTAACTTTACTGTCTTTTTTGTTATTCCATTTCTGTTTTAAATGCTTTATGTAGGTTACTACTCTCAAACATTTACTTTAGATTTGATTTATCCCTTGGTAAAATGAACAGATGCTGACTCTGGTAGAGAATCTATTTCTAGGTAGGAGTTTTTCTTTTTTCTCCTTTAGAAATTCTGAAAGAATAGTTATTCTGACTATAAAGTAATTCTTCTCTACAGACCCCAAAATAGCTTGGTTAAAAGAAAAATTTCCCAAAAATGTTTTATTTATGTACTTTCTTTTAAAATGAAAATGAATATATACTCATTGAAATGAATATAAACAATAGAGGGTATTAAGTAAAACAAGAAGTTTCCTTTATTCCTTATTTCCAAATCAAAAGTCTCCTCCCCTCCAGAGATTACCATTGTGAAGAGTTTGTTGTGTGTGCTTGCAGGCTTTTTCTCTATGCTTACATATATACATATGAGAGTTTTTTTCAAAAATAAAAATGAAATATATTTTTTCTGCAGCTTATTTTCATTGCTTAATAGAATCTCTCTCCAAATTGGTACACAAAGATTTTCTGCATTTTAAACTGAGTGCATGATATTCCATTGTATGTATATACCAAAATTTACTTACTCATGCTTCCTTGTTGGAGCTATAATAACTATCCTTATAAATATAAGGATATATATCAACATTGGGTGTTTGTTTTTGTTTTTGTTTTGTTTGTTTGTTTTGAGACTGGGTCTCGCTCTGTGGCCCAGCTCGCTACACCCTCAACCTCCTGGGCTCAAGTGATCCTCCCAGCTCAGCCTCTTGAGTAGCTGGAACTACAGGCACACTATACCTCACTAATTCAGACAAAATTTGTTTTAGAGGCAGGGTCTTCCTGTGTTGCCCAGGCTGGTCTCAAACTCCTGGGCTCAAGCGATCCTCTCACCTTGGCCTTCCAAAGTGCTAGGATTACAGGTATGTACCACTGTGCCCAGCCAACATTGGGTCTTCTTGATCTTTTTCATATTTGCCAAATATCAGGAAAGTGTTATCATATTTTAATTAACATTCTTTATTGTTAATGTTTAGCATATTGTCATATGTTTATTGGCCATTCTTTTTTTCTGAATTATTTTTTATATCTTTCATTTATTTTTAAAATTTATGTGCTACTTATTGATTTGTAGATATTCGTTGGGTTTTTTTTTTTTTTTTTTTTTTGAGATGGAGTCTAGCTTTGTTGCCCAGGCTAGAGTGCAGTGGTGTGATCTCGGCTCACTACAACCTCTACCTCCCAAGTTCAAGTGATTCACCTGCCTCAGCCTCCCAAGTAGCTGGGACTACAGGCTCACGCCACCATGCCTGGCTAATCTTTGTATTTTTAGTAGAGATGGGGTTTCACCATGTTGGTCAGGCTGGTCTTGAACTCCTGACCTCAAGTGATCTGCCCACCTCAGCCTCCCAAAGTTTTGGGATTACAGGTGAGAGCCACCAAGTGAGTATTTGTAAGTATTTGTAAGTATTCTTAATGCCTTGTGGCTACCAAATACCTATTATATAATTATCTTTCTAAAGTAATAAATTGCCAAAATGTGGCATTTTGTTCTGTCAGTTTTTGTTTATCAGTCATAGAAAGGTTGACTCTGGGAAAGTATTAGGCATATTGTAATGTGCTCTTATCTTTCATTGTTTATTCCCTAAAGGAACCTGAGGTTATTTGTGACTCTAAAATGCTATTCAAGAGGTAGCGTGTTTATCTAAATGGAAAATGTACATAAATAGAAACATCTTTCCACCATCAGATGGAGAAAGGATATGAGACGAACTGTGTTGCAGTACATTAAATTTATAAATAATAATACCAAAGAGAGATCAAACCTGCATCCACTTGAAATATAATTGTTTTAAGTACTTATAGTAGTATCACAGCGGTGACAATAAATAGGCTGGTTTGGTTGCAATTTTTTCTTGTTATACCAATTATTTTGAAGAAACACTCAGTATTTATAGAATGGTAATATCTGTAGGACTAAGGTATTAGAGTATAGATTAGCAGAATTTACATAGCTCCTTATGTATCTGGAGTAATGTTGGCTTCTTGATACTGAGAGAACAGCACACATATAATTGGGAAAAGTTCCTTTTGTGATTTTATGAACTTTTACAGTGCTAACCTGAAGGACTTTATAATGTTAAACTTTAGTGTTAAACATCGTAGAAGCATAATATAAATATTTTTTAAAGATTTTATTTGAATGTGCTCTTTTAAACTTTTTAATTGAAATGTAATACATCCAGAGTATACAAAACAAAAAATAGAGCTCAATGAATTTTCTTTTTTTTTTTTTTTTTTTTGAGATGGAGTCTCGCTCTGTCACCCAGGCTGAAGTGCAGTGGTGTCATCTCGGCTCACTGCAACCTCCGCCTTCTGGGATCAAACTGTTCTCCTGCCTTATCCTCCCACGTAGCTGGGATTACAGGTGCCCACCACTTTACCTGGCTAATTTTTGTATTTTTTTTAATAGAGATTGGGTTTTGTCATGTTGGCCAGGCTGGTCTTGATCTCCTGACCTCAGGTGATCTGCCTGCCTTGGCCTCCCAAAGTGGTAGGATTACAGGTGTGAGCCACTGCGCCCAGCCAAATTTTCATAATATAAACAACCACATAACTATTAACCAGCTCAAGAAATCTAATTTTGCCAGTACTGCTTCTTTAGTCCTCCTTGTGCCTTCTTCCAATTGCTGCCCTTTTGTCTCCATCACCAAAGGTAATCACTAATCTGATTTTCTGATAAGCACCTCCTTGCTTGTCTTTACAAGTGTGTATCCCTAAACAACATGGTTTGGTTTTACTTGACCATGTAATGGAACTTTTAAACTATGTAATGGAAGTATAGAATATGTTTTTGTGTGTGTGTCTGGCTGTTTTTCCCTCAACATTATATAAATTTCATGAAACCGTAGTTTATTTCCATTGCTGGATAGTAATCCATTATATGAATATACTATCCCATAATTTATCCATTCTGCCACTGATGGACATTGGGTGGAATGGTGCTTCCGGACTCTTGGAGCACATATGCATGGATTTCTTTTGGGTATATATGTAGAGATGGAATTTCCAGGTCTTAGGATATGGAGATACTGAAATTTAGTAGATGTCATATGATTTTCCACATTGGTTGTACCAATTTACAGTCTAACTAGTACGGTATGAGAGATCTTAATACTCTATATTCTTATTTCTACTTGGATTCGGTAGTCTTTTTATTCTTAAAAATTCTGGCATATGTGGAGTGGTATCTCATTGTGGTTTTAATGGAGATTTCTGTGATGACTAATGATGTATACCAACCATTTGGATATTACTAGTAAAGCTTATTTTGCCCGTTTTTCTGTTTGTTTTTCTTATGGATTTATGGGAGCTATTATTTGTTTCTCTTATAGATTTGTAGGAGTTATATTTGGACATGAGCCTTTTAGTGCTATATATTTAAAACATCTTTTCTCCCCTCTGTGGCAGAAATTCTTAATTTTGAAATAGTTATTTTCCTCCTACTTTTTCATGGTTTGTGTTTCGTGTCTATTGTTTAAGGAATCTTCCCATATCCTGTGGTAATTATGATATTCTATTACATCACTTGGCTGAAGCTTTGTTGTTTTGCTCTTACATTTAGATCATTCCCTGCCTGGAATGGATTTTTGTGTAGAGTGTGAAATTGGGGTTATGTTTGGTTACTGGTTTCTTGAAGTTTTCTATTTCTTCATGGTTCAATGGTTGGATGTATCCAGAATTTATCTTTCTTGCAGGTTTTTTAATTTGTTGGCGTATAGTTGTTCATAATAGTCTTTGATGATTCTTTGTATTTTTGTGGTCTCTTTTGTTATGAATCATTTTTCATTTCTGATTTTACTTATCTGGGACTTCTCTTTTTTCATAGTCTAGCTAAAATGATTTCGTTTATCTATTTAAAAAAGTAACTTTGTTTCATTGATCTGTATTTTTTAGTCTGAATTTCACTATTTCTGCTCTGATCTTTATTATTTCTTTCTTTCTACTAATTTGGGGTTTGGCTTATTCTTGCTTTTCTGGTTTCTTGGGATGCATTGTTAAGTTGTTTCATTTTTTTTTTTTTTTTTTTGAGGTGGAGTTTTGCTCTTGTTGCCCAAGCTGGAGCATAACGGTGCGATCTCAGCTCACTGTAACCTCCGCTTCCCAGGTTCAAGCGATTCTTCTGTTTCAGCCTCCTGAGTAGCTGGGACTATAGGTGTGCACCACCACATCTGGCTAATTATTTTATATTTTTAGTAGAAATGGGATTTCACCATGTTGGCCAGGCTGGTCTTGAACTCCTGACCTCAGGTGTTCCGCCTGCCTTGGCCTCCCAAAGTGCTGGGATCACAGGCGTGAGCCACTGCGCCAGGCCAAAGTCTTCCTATATTTTGACAGAATGTTTATTGTTATAAACTTCCCCTCTTAATACTGCTATTGCTGTATTCTATAGATTTTGGCGTGTTATATTTCCATTTTCATTTGTTTCAAGAAAATTTTAAATTTTAAATTTCCTTTTTAATTTCTTCATTGACTCATAGGTCACTGAAGAGCATGTTGTTTAATTTCTACATGTTTGTGTACTTTCTGAGGTTCACCTTCTTATTGATTCTAGTCTTATTCCATTGTGGTCTACAGAGATACTTGATACGATTTTTACTTTTTTGAATTTGTGAAGAATATTTTGCGGCTTAAGATATAATCTGTTCTGGAGAATGTTCCACATGCTGATGAAAAGAATGTGTCTTCTGTAGCAGTTAGGTGAAATGTTCTCTAAATGTTAGTTAGGCCTGTTAGGTCTAATGTGTGGTTTAACTCCGATGTTTCTTTGTTAATTTTCTGTCTGATCTGTTCATTACTGAGAGTGGAGTGTTGCAGTCCCCTACTATTATTGTATTACAGCCTATTGCTCTCTTTTTAGATTTATACTTAGGAGCTTTGGTGTTGGGTGGATATATATACATATAATTGTTATGTCTTCTTGCTGAATTGACCCCTTTATCATTATATAGCGGTCTCTTTTTCTCTTTTACTGTCTTTGATTTGTAGTCTACTGTATCTGACATAAATAGAGCTACTCCTTCCTTTTTTCTTGGTTTCTAGTTGCATGGATTATCTTTTTCTACTGCATCACCTCCAGTCTAGGTGCTCTTTATAGATGAAGTGGGTTTCTTGTGGGCAGAAACCTGGGTCTTGTTTCTTTACCCATTTAGCCACTCTATGCCTTTTCATTGGAGAATTGAATCAATTTACATTCAGTATTATTATTGATAAGGACTTATAACTGACATTTTGTTGATTATTTTCTACCTGATTTGTAACTCTTTCTTATTGTTTTCCTCTGTGATTCCTTTGTAATTTTTCTCTAGTTGTATGTTTTAATTTGTTGCTTTTTACTTTTAGTGAATAAGTTATAGATTTTTGCACTGTGATTACCATAAGGCTTAACAAAAGATCTTATAATGTTATTTTAAAGAGATGACAACTTACCTTAGATCACAAAGAAAATAATGGAAACAGAAAAAAGTTAAGAAACTCTGCACTTTAACTCCACCCCCTCTGTTTTGACCTTTGGTTATTTCAATTTTTATATTTTCATATTGCCTATCTCTTTAACAGGTTGCTGTAGCTATTATTATTTTTGATATATTTATGTTTAAGGCTTCATACTAGAGTGATGAGTGGATTGCATACCCTAATTACAGTATTAGAGTATTTTTGGTTTTGCTGTGCACCTACTTTTACCCGTAGATTTTATACCTTCAAGTGTTTTCTTGTTGCACATTGGTGTTTTTTTCTTCCAAGTCGAAGAACTCCCTTTAATATTTCTTATAAGACAAATCTAGTGGTGCTGAATTCTCCTTGCTTTTGTTTGTCTGGGAAAAACTTTCTCTCCTTCATATTTGAAGGACAGCTTTGCAGGATATAGTATTCTTGAATGGTAGCTTTTTTTTCTTTCAGCATTTTGAAAATGTCATTTCACCTACTCCTGGCCTGTATGGTTTCTGCTGAAAAGTCTGTTGCCAGAACAACTGGAGCTCCTTTATATGTTATTTGCTTCTTTTTCTCTTATTCTTTTTAGGATTCTCTCTCTGTTTTTGACTTTTGAGATTTTATTATTACATGCCTTGGGGTAGTCTTATTTGGGTCAGATCTGTTTGGTATTCTCTGACCTTACTGTATCTGGATGTTTATAGCTTTCTCAAGTTTTGAAAAGTTTTCAGTTTTTATTTCTTTAAATAGGCTTTCTATTCCTTACTCTTGCTCAACTTTCTTTTGAATATGAATAATTATTAGATTTGGTCTTTCAAGGTAGTTTTTTATAGCTTGTAGACAATCATTGTACCTTTTCTTTTTTTCTTTTTTCTTTTTTTTTTTTTTTTTGAGACTGAGTCTCCCTCTGTTGCCCAGGCTGGAGTGCTGTGGCAAGATCTCGGCTCACTGCAACCTCTGCCTTTCAGGTTCAAGCGATTCTCCTGCCTCCGCCTCCCGAGTAGCTGGGATTACTTGGTGGTGCCCACTACCACGCCCAGCTAATTTTTGTATTTTTAGTAGATACAGGGTTTCAACAAGTTGGCCAGGATGGTCTTGATCTCTTGACCTTGTGATCCACCCATCTTGGCCTCCCAAAGTGCTGGGATTACAGGCGTGAGCCACTGTGCCTAGCCTTTTTTTTTTCTTTTTTCTTTTTTCAAGAGACAGCGTTTCTCTCTGTCTCCCAGGCTGGAGCCTGACTTCAAATTTCTGGGCTCAAGTGATCCTCCCATCTCAGTTCCTGAGTAGTTGGGGCCACAGGCATGTGACACCATACCCAGCTAATTTTAAAAAATTTTTGTAGAGATGAGGTCTGCTTTGTTGCTCAGGCCTTTTTTTTCTTTTTCTTTCTTTTTTTTTTTCTTTTTTTTTTTGTGTGTATGTGTTTTGGATTCCAGATTTTTTTTTTTTATTTTGGAATATTTGTGGAATACATACTCATTGAATATTCCTAATCTAAATATTTGAAATCCAAAATGTTCCAGTGAGAGTCTTCACTGAGTGTCATATTGGGACTCAAAAAGCTTCTGATTTGGGAGCATTTCAGATTTTGGATTTTGAGATTAGGGATGTTTAACCTGTACTTCTTTCTTATTCATGAGGTCCTAAACCAGTGATGCACATAGTAGATTCTCAATAAATCCTTTGGTTTGAATTTAATGAGTACTAGTTCAAACATGTTGTTTTTGCCCTAGACTTTTTTTTTTTCAAGAAGAAAAGAAAGAGAGAAAGAGAGAAAGAAAGAAAGAAGGAAGAAAAAGAGAATGAAAGAAAGAGAAAAAGAAGAAGAAAAGAGGGAGAGAGAATGGGACTCTTGCTCTATTGCCCAGGCTAGAATGCAGTCTAGAAATGGATATTAAAAAGCTCTTTTATACTAATAATTGTGTTATACAATGGAGACAGGAAGGAATAAGGGAGGAAAATAACAAACAGTCAACCAATATTTCATTTAAACCTATGAAATGCTATGCAATTGCTGGGGAGTGATCTCCTCCCAACCATGTGGTCACTTTTAGAATAAATGTGATGTGTTACTGAAAAAAAATGTATGTTTTGTGGATTTGGAGTAGAGAGTTCTGTAAATGTTTATTAAGTTTACTTGTTCGAGGTCTAAGTTCAAGTCCTGGGTATCCTTGTTAACCTTCTGTCTCATTAATCTGTCCAATATTGACAATGTAATGTTAATGTCTCCCACTATTATTGTGTGGGAGTCCAAGTCTCTTTGTAAGTCACCAAAAAGTTGTCCTATGTATCTGGGTGCTCCTATAATAGGGTGCGCATAGACTTAGGATCATTAGCTCTTCCCATTACATTGATCCCTCTACCATTATACAATGTCCTTCTTATCTCTTTTAGTTTCTATTACTTTAAAGTCTATTTTATCAGAGATGAGAATTGCAGCTCCTGCTTTTTTTTTTTTTTGCTCTCCATTTGGTTGGCAAATCTTCCTCCATCCCTTTGTTTTGAGTCTCTGTATATCCTTGCATGTGTGATGGGTCTGGATGCAGCTTACCGATGGGTTTTTTGGAATAGCTGATACTGGTTGTTCCTTTCTGTATATAGTGCCTCTTTCAGAAGCTCTTGTAAAGCAGGCCTGGTGGTAATGAAATCTCTGAGTACTTGCTTGTTCGTAAAAAATTTTATTTTTCCTTCACTTATGAAACTTAGTTTGGCTGGATATGAAATTCTGGGTTGAAAGTTCTTTTCTTTAAGGATGTTGAATATTGGCCCCCACTCTCTTCTGGCTTGTAGGGTTTCTGCTGAGAGATCTGCTGTAAGTCTGATAGGCTTCCCCTTGTGGGTAACCTGACCTTCTCTCTGGCCGCCCGTAGTATTTTCTCCTTCGTTTCAACCCTGATGAATCTAATGATTATGTGCCTTGGGGGTTGCTCTTTTTGAGGAATATCTTTGTGGTGTTCTCTGTATTACCTGGAGTTGGGTATTGTCTTGCCTTGCTAGGTTAGGAAAGTTTTCCTGGATAATATCCTGAAAAATATTTTCCAGCTTGGATTCATTCTCTTCGTCACATTCAGGTACACCTATCAAACGTAGATTAGGTCTTTTCACATAGTCCCATATTTCTTGGAGACTTTGCTCATTCCTTTTTACCCTTTTTTCTCTAATCTTGTCTTCTCGTTTTATTTCGTTAAGTTGGTCTTCGACCTCTGAAATCCTTTCTTCTGCCTGATCAATTCGAGTGTTAAAACTTGTGCATACTTCGTGAAGTTCTCGTATTGTGTTTTTCAGCTCCATTAATTCACTTATATTCCTTTCTAAATTGTCCATTCTTGTTAACATTTCCTCAAACCTTTTTTCAAAGTTCTTAGTTTCCTTGCATTGGGCTAGAACATGTTCTTTTAGCTCACAGAAGGTTCTCATTATCCACCTTCTGAAGCCTGATTCTATTGATTCCTCACATTCATTCTCAATCAGGCCTTGTTCAATTGGTGATGAGGCACTGCAATCCTCTGTAGGAGGAAAGGCATTCTCATTTCGGGTGTTTTCAGCCTTTTTACGCTGGTTTCTTCCCATCTTTGTGGATTTATCCACCTGTCGTCTGTGTAATTGCTGACTTTCAGATTAGGTCTCTGAGTGGATGTCCAGCTTGTTGGTGATAAAGTTTTTTCTATTTCTTAATTTTCCTTTGGCGGATGCCCCTCCCCCACAGAGCTGGACCTTCTCAGGTTCAGCTGTACTTGCTGTGAAACTCTCAATCCTCAGCAATTCCAATTGCTGTTTTTTTTTTTTTTTTGTAGGGGGGGACCAGGCTTCCCCTGCGACGACCCACTACGCCGGCTGAAACAGCGGCGTTAAGATTCATGGCGCTTTTCTGCCCGGGAATCTCCCGGTTTGGTTCCCCACTTCAGTCCGCTTTTCAATCAGCTGAATGGGAGACTGCCTTCCCGGAGCTCCAACGCCAACCAAAAGGTTACTCAGTCCCGTATACTCCGGACACGCCGGGGGGGGCCTGCAAAACGGCCGCGCCCGCCAAAAGAGTCGCGCTGGCGACCCGTGGGGCTCCCCCCGTCAAGAATCTCTTGGTCTGTGGGCAATAAAAATTCATCTGAAAATGTGGCGTCCACTCACTCTCTGCGCTTTCAGTGGGAGCTACAATCCTGAGCTGCTGCTAATTGGCCATCTTGGATCTTTCTCCTTCTTTCTTTTTTCCCTCTATTTTCAAATAGCTCACTGACTCTTTCTTCTGCTTGATCCATTCTGCTGTTGAGAGCCTTCAATGAATTTATCAGTTCAGCAGATGTATTTCTCAGTTTTAAGATTTCTGTTTGCTTTTTAAAATTATTTCAATCTCTTTGTTAAATTTCTCTGATAAATTTCTGCATTATTTTTCTTTGCCATCTTGAAGGTTTCATAGAATTCCCTTTTGAATCCCAGCAGGATTTTTTATTGATGCAAATAAGATTATTCTAAAATCCATATCCAAAGGAAAGAGAATAGTTGTAACAATTCTGAGAAAGGAAAAATTTCAAGAATTATTATATAGCTAAATCATCCAGACTGCATGATATTAGAGGATGGAAAGACACAGAGATCAATGCCACAGAATGGACAACCTAGAGAGAGAGAAATACATCCAACTAATACAAATTGTTTAATATTACACACAAATACATCCAACTAATTTTTGACAGAGGTGCCAAAGCAATTCAATGGAGAAAAAATAGCCTTTTCAGCAAATGGTGTTGGAGCAATTAGACATCCCTAGGCAAGCAAATACATTTTGACCTGAGTCTCATTCTTTATAAAAATATTAACTCAGTGTGGGCCACACACTTAAATATAAAATGTAAATGATAAAAATCTTTAGAGAAGAAACAGGAGAAAATCTCAGGATCTCAGACGAGACAAAGAGTTCTTAGACTTGACACCAAAAACATAATCCATAAAAAGGAAAATTAATACACTGGGTTTCATAAAAGAAAAATTTTACTCTGAGAACCCTAAAAGGATGAAAAGACAAGCTACAGAGTGGGAAAAAAAATATTTCAAACCACCTATCTGACAAAGGATTCGAATATATAAGAACTCTCAAAGCTCACACAGAAAACCAATTAGAAAATTGGCAGAAGACCCAGAGCAGTTCACTGAAGAACATGTACAGATGGCAAATGAACACATGAAAAGAAGTTCAACATCATTAGCTATTAGAGAAATGCAAATGAAAACAACAATGAACTATCACTATACACCCAGCAGAATGGCTAAAATAAAGCATAGTGACAACACTGAATGGAGTTAGCATGCAGAGAAAGGATATCATTCATACATTGCTGATGGGAATTTAAAATGGTACAGCTACTCTGGAAAACATTTTTGCAGTTATTTAAAAAACAAACCCTAAATATTAACTACCATGTGACCTAGCAACGGCATTCCTGGGTATTTATCCCCAGAGAATGCAGACTTATGTTCATACAAATCCTCTGCAAGAATGGTTAGAGTAGCATTATTCATGATGGCTGAGAACTGAATACAACCCAAGTGTCCTTCAGTGGTTGAGTTAAACAAACTTTGGTAAATTCATATGGTGAAATACTACTCAGCAACAAAAAGAAATAAGCTATTGACACATACAACAAAACAACCTAGATGAATCTCCAGAGAATTAAGCTGAGTGAAGAGCTAATCTTAAAAGATTATAGATTGTATTACTTCATTCATATAAAATTCTCTAATTGATAACATTATAGAAATGGAGAACAGATTAGTGGTTGCCAGTGGTTAAGGAGGTATTGGTAGTGTAGAGAAATGGCTCTCAAAGAGTATTAGGAGGGATCCTTGTGGTGATGGAAATGTTCTATATCTTGACTGTATCAATGCCAGTGTCTTGGTTGTGATATTGTACTTCAGTTTTGCAAGATACCATGGGGGAAACGGAGTAAGGGTGACATGGGATCTCTCTGTATTAGTTTTTTATAACTGCATATGAATCTACAATTACTTCAAAATAAAAAGTTTAATTTGAAAAAATAATATTTAAGTAGTATGAAAGAATAAGTAATGGAGAAAAAAGTCTCTCCTCTGCTGTATGCACCCTTATCCTGGGCCCTTCCTTAGAAATGACGGTTTTTAGTTTCCTTTGTAGCTCCTTCAACAGACATGAGATACATGTACTTGCATTAATATATGTATTTTCTAAAAAACAAAAACTAAATAACACTCTGTAGTGTTGCTCTTCATTTTGATCTTCTTAATTTGTCTTAGAGGTCTATGTAGGTACACACAGATTTACCAAATTCTTCTCAGACAGATAATGCACTAGTATCATAAATAATCTGTCAAGTTAGCTTATGAAGGGGATTTTAATTGCCTCAAATTTTTGGCTGTTATGAACAGTGATGAAGAAGAGTCCTTATATGGGTGTGTTTTTTATCTCATATGCAAGTTGGTTTGTAGGTCAAATTCCTAGAAGTAGAATTCTGAGTCAAAATTATGGGCATTTTACATTTGATAGGTATTGTCAGATTCCACCAAAGAAGTTAAACATTTACATTTTCACAAGCAGTGCAAAAGAGTGCCTGTTTCTTTATACTCTTAGCAAGAGTGTATTCTCCAACTTTTTGATCTTTACCAACCTCATTGATGAAAATTTTTGACCTTTTCATTTGCATTTGTATAATTATGATTGAAGTTGGTCATTTTGTCATATGTCTAAAAGTGAATAGGTTTATTTTCAAACTAAGATTAAATCACAAAATTTTTTCCATGTATAAGGATTTGGGATATGTATTTTTTTTCACTGCATAACCTTCTTTTACCAATTAAAAAAAATGTTGGCTGGGCTCAGTGGCTCACGCCTATAATCCAGCACTTTGGGAGGCTGAAGTGGGTGGATCACCTGAGGTCAGGAGACCAGCCTGACCAACATGGAGAAACCCCACCTCTACTAAGGATACAAAATTAGCTGGGTGTGGTGTCGCATGCCTATAATCCCAGCTACTTGAGAGGCTGAGGCAGGAGAATAGCATGAACCTGGGAGGTGAAGATTGCTGTGAGCCGAGATCACTCCACTGCACTTTAGCCTGGTCAACAAGAGTGAAGCTCCATCTCAAAAAAAAAAAAAGTTTTCTGTTATTTTAAAGTTAGGAGTCTATAGATATGTTCTTCAACTTACTGTTTTTAATTTTCATTTTTGTTCTTGTGGATTTAAACAGATTTTTAGGTTTTGAGTATAGAATTTATGTAAGTAATCTGACATTATGTTTGACTTGTGGGTGTTTACCTGAGTTTCTGCACTGATGCAAGTGCAAAGTTAGGTATGATAAGAAGTTGATTTACTTTAGGGCAGGTTCATAGCCCCAGAGCACATATTGGATCATGATACAATTTGTAAGTAAGTGAACATTTCTTTTGGTACTAGCTGCCTCAGCATTCCCTCTCTGGACATTTTCTGCATTATGTCCTCTTGAACGGAAAATGAACTGATAATGCATCCTGGTCTTACAGCTAATAAACCCTCAGTTAATTACTATGTGCAGCCACAGTCCTAAGCAGAATCTCTGAGGTGGTACAACTGTGTTCATATTTTAGATGCAGAAAGTAAAGCATAATTTTGTCTAAATCACACAGTAAGTAGTAGAATCAGAATTTCAGTGAAGGTGATCTGAGTCTAGAGCCCTTGCTGTTGATCCCTGTGCATACTACTCACTGTTCTGGTGGTTCCCAATTGTGTGTCAAGACCCCAGGGGTACCATGGGATAGTTTAAGTTTTTGAGGGAAATACAGCGTTGTTTTCTGGATGTACTACAGACTACTAGCCCAAGGTGGCTTAACATTTCAACATTAGATCGCACTCCGTTTCTTTCGATGATATGTCTTTGCAAAACTGGGTTTTCAGCAGTGCTGTGATAAAAAGGAAGAGTCACACAAAAACTAATATAAAACAGGAAATGAAGGTGACAGTTTCTAATTCCAACGTTTGAGAAGTTGTGCAGTGCCCAATAGGTGAATATATCCAATTAGTAAATAATTGTGGTTGTAAAAAATGACATAAAATGCTATTTTTTTCTTTCAATTTACCTGTATAAGTTCTTCAAATGGTTACTAAATTGTTAGGAAATAAATAGTTATTAAGTTGTTCAGACCTAACTACTTAATACATGGTTTGTTAGGTGTTACTTTTGTCCTAAGGATGCTATGAAAATATTTCTCAGATACTAAGCCTGCCATGAACTGAGAAAGTTTGGGAACTTCTGCAAGCGCATCAGCTGGTGTTAACTTTTATTTTTATTTTTTTTTGAGACAGAGTCTTGCCCTGTCACCCAGGCTGGAGTGCAGTGGTGCCATGTCAGCTCACTGCAACTTCCACCTCCTGTGTTCAGGTGAGTCTCCTGCCTCAGCCTCCTGAGGATTAAGATTACAGGCACTTGCCACTATGCCAGCTAATTTTTGTATTTTTAGCAGAGATCAGGTTTCACCATGTCGGCCAGGTTGGTCTCGAGCTCCTGACCTCAAATGATCCACCTGCTTCAGCCTTCCAGAGTGTTGGGATTACAGGAATGAGCCACTGCCCAACCTGGTGTTAACATTTGAATGATGAGGTTCATAAATTTGGAAAGGAGAACTTTATTTCTCATACAGGGTTACAGCCTGCAAGGTGGCCATTTTGACAGGCTGCGAAGCATAGCCTCTAGTCAGAAGCCAGAAACAGACACTTCAAGGGAGGGGAAAAAGGAAACAGGAGTTTATGCTGAATGAGGAGGCCAAATGTACATATTTACATGCATTTTGTAAAAAGAGAAAAGTGTGCATGTACAATGGAACTTCATACCCCTTCATGAGTTACGTGTAGACTGGCCAGAACCACTCTGTGATAGGTGGTCTCTTATCAGGAAGGAATGCTGGTCAGTTGTTTTGTTGAAACCACAGAAGTGGGTGGGAGCAGCCAAGATTGGCTGTGGAGTCTTTTGAAAAGGTTGATTTCTATTTAGCCCTTAGGGAAAAAAGTCTAATGGCAGTTAACAAGGGAAGGAGTGTAATGGGGTGTGGTTGATCTCCCATGCTGTTCTGGCCGAGAACTCAGTTTTCAAGTTTACTCTGGGTTCCTCCTGGCCATGAGGGGGGTTCCTTCATTTGATTTGGGGGGGGGGATTCAGATTTTATTTTTATTTCTCACTAGTATGGGGAAAATAATGTAGAATTTTTTTGGCACAAGATAGGAAATCAATAATTCATAGCTCTTACTGTTGTCACACCAATGCTAAGTTGTTAAGTATTTCATAGTAATTCTCATATAAGTATTTCATTTGAATTGAATGTGGAAAGAATAACCAAAGGGAGTAATCTACAGGCGTGCATTTCAACAGATCTAAAGCATGATGGCATATGATGCTTTCATGTCACAACAACCAACGCAGAAGACTTCTGTGACCAAACGTGTGGGGGTTTTACCCCACACACCAAGCAAGCAATCAGTTCTGCAGCAGACACTGGCTGATGCAGAATTAGTGTTCTCCAATTCAATTCTGACATTGTCTATCTAGAGGTAGCATCAGATCCCACAGGTGAGGGCTCAGTCCGCAAGATGTCCCCCACCTTGAGTTACCAGACACAAGTCCTGGCCTCCAGAACTTCTAACCAACTGGCTTCAAGTTGGGGTTCCCATGATCTCCTCTTTGGGTTTGATTGGTCTGCTGGAGCGACTCACAGAACTCAGGCAAACACTTATATTTACCTGTTTATCATAAAGGATATTACAAAGAATACAGATGAAGAAATATGTAGGTTGAGGTATGGGGGCAGAGGCATGGAGCTTTCATGCCCTCCCTGTGTGCTCCCTCATCCAGGAACCTCCAAATGTTCAGCTGTGTGGAAGCTCTCCAAACCAAGTCCTACTGGATTTTAATGGAAGCTTCATTATGTAGGCATGATTGATTAAACCACTGGGCATTGGTGGTCAACTTAACCTTCAGCCCCTCCATCCTCCCCAAAGGTGTTTGTGTGGGCAGGGGGAGTTTGAAAGTCCCAATCCTCTAATCATGCCTTGGTCTTTCCGGTGACCAGCCCCCATCCTGAAGCTACGTGGGGGCTGTCATCAATCAGCATACACAAAGACATCACTTTGGAGATTCTGACGATTTTAGATATATGCCAGGAAACAGGGTTGAAGACCAAATGTATGCTTCACAGTATCACACCTGATGACCTAGGTAAAAGGTATTCAGAATTATATCTGGGATCTGATAAAAATCATACCTATCTCTTAGGTTTGTTGTGAAGGTTAAGTGAGTGAATCTAAAGAACAGTGCCTGGAACGTAGTCAATGAATGTTAGATATTATTAATATTTACTATTATCTCTTATTCTCATTATCATCATCATTGCCACCAATGTCTCTGAAAGATGCGTATTTCACTAGCACATCAGAATTGTTAGCCCATCATAAAACATGGACAGAATTGTTCGCTGGTTAGTTTTTAAGACTAATAATCTGGGGTGCCATTGAACCTTCCTCCAGTGCTTTTTTAGGCTCATCCTTAATTGGCTTGAACCCAATTTGAGGGATTTCCTTTGTGAACTCTTTGAACCAGGATTTTACAGAAGACTGATCTGATAAACATTTTCTGAAGTCTCTTTAGGCCCCAGTTCTGCATCTGGTTGGACCAGCTTAGGGAAAGTTTGGGAACAAATTGAAATTTTCTTCATTTATCTGATAGATAGAAGTTTCACTTTTCTCACCTGTCTTGGTATTCATGACATGACGTGTATTCTTGATACTTTTTGGCATAAGGTTAATATGCCTAGCTCATAAAATCTCTTACTGGGACGATCACCTCTTAATAGCACTTGTAAAATGTCACTTTGTGTTGTGGATATTTGTATCTTCAACATCTTTATGTGTATCTTTAATATGGTATTTTAATTCTCACATGTAAACCAAAAAGCATCTGAGACAGGTCTCAATTTAGAAGTTTATTTTGCCAATGTTACAGATCATGACCTGTGATACCGCCTCAAAAGGTCCAGAGAACATGTGCCCAATATGGTTGGTTTATAGCTTGATTTTATACAATTTTAGGGGGACAGAAGTTACAGGCAGACATCAATCAATACATGTAAGGTATACATTGGTTTGGTTCAGAAATGTGAGACAACTTAAAATGGGGGCTTCCAGGTCATAGGTGGATTCAAAGATTTTCTGATTGGCAGTTTGTTTAAGGAATTAAATTATTTGAAGACCTGGAATCAATAGAAAGGAATATATAGGTTAAGATAAGGGGTTGTAAAGACCAAGATTCTTACTATGCAGATGAAGCCTCCACATAGCAGGCTTCAGAGAGAATAGATGGTTTCTTATCAGACTTAAAAAGGTGCCAGACTCTTAGTTAATCTCTCCTGGATCAGGAAAAGACCTGGAAAGGGAAAGAGTTTTGCTACAGAGTGTAGATTTTCCCCACAAGAGACAGCTTTGCAGGGCCATTAAAAAATATGTCAAAAAAATATATTTTGGGGCAAAATACTTCAGTTTCATTCAGGGTCTGCTGTCATCTGATGCTATACTAGAGTCAGTTTGGAATTTGGTACCCCATTGCTACAAAGAGTCTATTTTGTCAATCTTAAGTTCTCTGTTTTAATGTTAATGTTGGTCAGTTGTGCCTGAGTTTTAAAGGGAAGAGGATATAATGAGGCATGTCTGACTCGCCCCAGTTCCCATCATTTATACATGGTATTTCTCCAAAGGCTAGACAGGATGGATGTTATTTTCATTTAATGGATGAAGAAATTGAGATCAGAAAGATGCATGACTCATCCAGGATTATGAAGCCAGGTTATGACAGATCCTTGGCTAGAAGCACAAAGCTTATTTCCAGTTTAGTGCTGTTTTTATGAACCTCTCTGCCTCATACCTTAAAATGGGGGATCAAAACATGGGATTGCTTAGTACTCCTGGGGTTAATTCTAGGTCCCATCTTTTGATCCTGGGGAAATAATTTAATCTCTCTAAGTCTTTATTCCTTCATTTGTGAAATTAGATAGTAATAGCACTGTAGTTTTCCAGTGGGTTAGTTGTAATTAGTATTGGAAGCAAGATTCAAATCAATTGTCTGGTTCCAGAGTCTGTGCTCTTAACCACTAGCCAGTCTAACTTGTCATCATAAAAGGATAAAGTAGAACCTTTAAGAATATAAGGGATGTAGAATGGGTTGTAGCAACATAGCTGGTTCCCAACTCTAACTGCATCTTCTAAAGTGACTCAGAGCTTCAGAGCTCTGGAGAATGGGGTTAAGCTAAGGGCTCACTGATTCCGTGAACTGTCTAGCTATTCAAAATGTAGATGCCAAGCTGGGAAAAAGGCTGAGATTTTTAGAAATGTCTTTGTTCTAAACTGTTTTTCAAAGAGTGTCAGAAATTTTTATTTTTTCTTACAGCACTGGGAGGTGTTCAGAAAAGTTACAGAAGTTTTCATTTTAGTCCCTGCACTTCTTGGTCTCAAAGGGAACTTGGAAATGACATTGGCATCCAGATTATCCACTGCAGTAAGTTTTTTCCTACCTCAAATTATGTGTGTTGCCTACACTGTTTCTCTCTGTTAAGGGGAACTTGTATTAGGAAAAGATTTCTTTCCTGACATGCTTCTGCACTTCAGGGCTATGCTAAGTAGTTGTGCCTGATATTGTTATATTTGAGGCGAGATTAAGGGACCAGCACCAAGACAAAAGTATGCCAAATAGCAGGGTTTATTAAGCCGGCGACCACGGAGGACTCGCGTCTCTCCAACTCGTGGCCCCGAATGGAGGGTGTTAAGACCTTTTATACCCGTAAAAATCACTTTGGGAGTCAGGGCGAGAGGCGGGGGTGGGGGTGAAGGGACACAGACATTTAGGGGTTTTGTAAATCATCTCCCGGACAGAGAGGAGGGAACAGGGCTCTGGACATTCCAAGGGCTTGAGGACCTCTTGCCACCTCGACTGTTACCTAAGTGGCTTACAGAATTCAAGATAAGCGTTAGTTTGCACATCTTCTGGGCTGTAGTGGAAATAACAGATTTTGGTTACTTATTACAAGGCACAGGGACCAGGATGGAATTAGCTTGGGCTGCTATTCTAGTTACAAAAGCTGACAATTCTGGCTGTTACTGATAAGAAAGGTAGATAGTTTGCAGAGCAAACTAGCAGTTTTATGTACAGAACCCAAAAGCCAGCAGTTACTGTGAGGAGAGTGGGGCAGCCATTACAACTTATTTTAAAACATAGCTTTGCTTTTTATAAAATGGTGTTGTTCAGGTTCTAACTCTAGGCCAGCTATAGCACAATATCATACTCGGAAAGATTGTCTCATCTGATAATTATTGGCTCTCCTTTATCCCAAGAAGTAGTTACTTGCCTCCTTTGATGCCCGGACATTCTGGCATTTATCATCAATGCTTAAGGCATGGGGTAAATCAGATATAGAGATTCTTTATGGCTCAATGGTTGATTGATTGGTATTTAAACTTTTTGCAATTGTAGAAGTAATACATGCTTATTATAAAAACTAAAGAAAAGGGAAAAAATATAAAGAAGAAACTCTAAAGCTACCCCTAATTATCCACTTAGATATAACCACTATGACTATTTTGTTATAGATCCTTTTATACCTGCATATCTATACTTATATATAGTTAGGTATATCATAATGTAAATACATACTGTGTATTCTAAAAAAAGAACTAGACTTCTATATATTTTCTTTTATAATCTGTGATCTCCGTTTAAAAATACATCATGATCATCTTTCCATATCAGTAATTGTGTCATTATTGACTATGTACTTTTCTGTTGTATAGCTCTACTACAGTTTACTTCGTCATTTGTTATTGGATGTATAAGCTCCTTCTAACATTCTTCTATTATAAACAATGGGATGAATATTCTTGTACATATATTTTTCCATTCTTATTTTTTTAGGGCCAATTCTAGGATTGTAATTACTATTCAGGAAAAAACATGTACTTTTAACTCTTTAGCTACATATTGAAAATTTGTCACTAAAAAAGGGTAAACATTTTAAAAAATACTGCCACTAGCAGAGTTCTGAGTTACTTTTAGAAGCTCAAAAGGACATTGTTATCTTATTATAACATTATTTTGGGGTTTGCCATTGTGGAACCAAGTTATGGTTAAAACTACGTAGCTAGTGAGGTTCACTTCAATGAGCTGTCTGCCTACGAAATGTTAGCCAAAAATTAACTAAGTCACCAGATAATATTACTAATTGAAATACTTTTAGTATATAAAGTTTGTTTTCCTTTAAAGAAGTTAGAGCAAGATAGTGTTAATCCATCTATCAATTAGGAAAAAAGTTTTATGTATCTAAAGGTAATCAAGAAGTGGGGAGCTGAACAATTAATGCTGTTGATGGGAGGACTCTCCACTCTATGTCCAGCTTCTTCTCTCCTCCTTTTCCACCCAGGCAACTGTGAGTTTCCTAAAGTTTCTTGAGTAAAGCAGATGCTTGGAAAGGAAATACATAAAATAATGTTGTATTAACATTACTAGTTTGCTTAATTTTTTTGTTGTTTGAGACGGAGTCTTGTCGCCGCCCAGGCTGGAGTGCAGTGGTGTGATCTCAGCTCACTGCAGCCTCTGCCTCCTGGGTTCAAGTGATTCTCCTGCCTCAGCCTCCAGAGTAGCTGGGATTATAGGCATGCACCACCATTCCTAGCTAATTTTTGTATTTTTAGTAGAGATGAGATTTTACCATATTGGCCAGGTTTGTCTAAAACTCCTGACCTCAGGTGATCCGCCTGCCTTGGGCTCCCAAAGTGCTGGGATTACTGTGAGCCACTGTGATTAGGTGTGAGCCACTGTGGCCGGCCTGGTTTAATTAAGGGAAAATGGTTCATGTGCCCTATGGAACTTTGTAAGCTCCTTCCTTATGTAGTGTATAAAAGGTCATATATTTCATTTATTCGTGACCTAAGAGTAGAAAAAAAAATAAAAGTAGAAAAAAAAATAACCATATCTGCAGAGGACAATAATGAAATATCTGGTATTAGTGAGCTCTTATTATATGCTAGCTCCTGTGCTAACTGCTTTCCAGGTATATCTCATACCAACTCCATGGAGTAAGCACTATTCTGCTTTACAGAGGTAGAATTGAGGCTTAGAACAGTTGAGTAACTTTCCTGAGGACACACAGTTCTACATATAGTGGAATAAGTCACATTCCAGAACATTCCTTTTACCTGCACAGGGTAACTCTGTCAGAGTTTATAAAACCAATAAATAACAGCAGTAACAAAAGCCTAATAGCTTCCTCATATACCTTGTAAGAATGATCTGCTAAGGTCTTGGTCTTAGCATCAATACATAATATTTTTGGTGCTTAATATTTAAAGTGTTTAAATATTATTTTTAAAAATATTATTTACAGATCTAATGCTTTTCCATGTAGTTAGTTGGTAAACTATAGATGATGTCTGGGGGTATCAGCCAGCCACTTAGGTAGGGCCAAACTCATAGAGTAGAATTACTTTGGTAAATTCACTTTAGTCTATAGGATGTAGTCATTGTAATTACTGAATATTAAAAGGACTGAAAAATAATAAGAGCTCCTTGGGCTGGAGCAGAAAAGTTTACAATGAACCTGGAACATCTTGTGGTGCCAGAAAGTAAGGAAAAGAAGTGCTAAAAAGGAAAAAAAAAAAAAAAAAGGGGACATGACCAAAGGATAGAGAGTGACATACTGGCCAGATCTGGGAAAATTGGAGCCATACAACAAATAATGACAGTAACAGATTATATATAACTCATGGAATAAAATAAGAATCCATTAGTCTATACATGAATAACAAGGCAGGCAAGGTCTCTGCTGTGATGGAATTTGCATAAATTCGGATATCAGTAAGGGAAGTGAAGAAAATCAAACAGTATAATGTGATGACCGATGATTCCTGAGGGATATATTATACAATGTGGTCAGGGAGGACTTCTCTGAGGAGGTGATGTGTAAGCTGGAAACTGAATAATAAATGTGAGTCAGCCATATCAGAATCTGAGAAAAGATGAATCCAGGTTACTATTGTATTTAATAAATGTAACAGTGTTAAATATTTATAAGCATTCTAGACAGGTCTACTTTAACAGCTGGACTTGCGGTAGCAATACAAGTGGAGACCTATATAACATATGTCTACATAGTTTAAAATTATACAACAGACTTACACACTTGAAAAAATTTCTCTTTCTTTCTACCTTGACAAATGTATTCTTAGGAAGACCTGGAAGTCCAAGATCAGATTTAGAATTTTTGAACTTCTTGGGTTCTGTTTTGGAACATGGTGTTATGGAGAGAGCCATCCCCTGGTCTGAGGCCTGCCCCGATTCCTCTCTCACCCTTGGCAATATATACTGCACTTTGAAAGACCTCACTCATGCACCAGGCCCCATGTCCAAGCTCCATCTCTACCTCCAACAAACACCCAGTCCTTGGTGCTCTTGGGTTTGGTTGGCATCTAATGGTGGCATGGTCTGCCTTCAGGAACACTAACATTTGATACCTTGGTCTCAGGTATCTGGAGCATATGGTCTAAGATTTACATTTGTTCCTGTATCCCAGTATTTCCTTATATAATGGTGACATTTGGTGTCAGCTGAATGTTGATTTCAGCACTTGACCATTTGGCATCCAGCTGCAATGTGTGTCAAGTATATCTCTAGCTTTTATCTTTAAGAATAATAAATAAAAAACTTTTATGTAGTCTTACTGAGATTTTGAGAATTAGTGAAATATGCATGCGTTTCATCTTTTCCTAGTTGCATTATCTTATAAGAACTGGTGGATTACCTAGGTAGATAGAATGCAATCCAAGAGGCTTTTTGGCAGGAGAAGAGAATGAAGAGGCCTTGTGAAACCAAAGTGGCAACGTTTGAAGAAGAAATTATTTGGAATGGGAGTTAAAAGGTGGCTTTAGTTTCATTTGTTAGAAAATGAACTTTGCTCTGATAAATATAGTTAAGCATACAGGAATTTAAGCAACTTGGTAACTTTGCCAGGAAAAGTGAAGTTTTGGCCAGCTTGCCTCAGAGAAAATATTTCAAAAGCATTGTTCTTGAACATTATCCAGAATTTGTTTAAATTCAAATCATAGATTTAAAATGCCAGTCTGTTTTGAAATAGACCATGCTATAGGGAATCTGGTTAAAAAACAATATGCTACAAATGGAATTCGCTGTTTAATTTGATCATGTCCTACCATTAAACCTGAATGAAAGTGAATTTAATTTTTTTTCAGCATTAGTTTAGTTGGTGTGGTGTCTATATTTTACATGAGGTATTTCTCTCAAATGTCTGGTTATATATATCTGTCCATATTTAAGTGGAGGAGTCTCCAGAGTTGATTAGAAGCTCAGCACATGGGGGAAGCTTGCCTTCTATGGTCTCTACTCTACTGCAGGGTGATCTAACTGAGCCTTTCTTTGGAGAGGTGGGGGTGGAACTGCCAGCTGCCATAGGTTGAGAACTGTGCTACTGATAAGAAGGTAGATCAGTCAAGGAAATAAGAAAATGAAGCATTGAGACTATTTGGGATAGGAATGTCCCAGGCAATGCAAAGGGCCAGAGGCAGAACTGTTGTTGATATGTTAGATCAGTAGTTCTCAAAGTGCCCTCTTCTGATCAGCAGCATCAGCAACTTGTTAGAAATACAGATTCTCAGCCTCACTCCAAAACTACTTAATCAGAAGCTCCAGTGGTGTGGCTCAGCAATCTGAATTTTGATGCACTCTTCAGATGATTCTGGTATCTATTGAGGTTTGAAAGCCACTGTGTTAGATAAAGAGCATGGAGGCCAATAGGGCTGGGACCAGTGAGCGAGGGGGGGACAATTTTAGGGGATTAGCCAGAGGCCAGATTATATATGATTTGCCTATTTTGTGAGATAAGAAACCAATGGAAGGTTTTAAACAGAGGAGTTCATGTGATCTGATAGATATTTTTAAACAGATCATTTTGACTACCATGTTAAGATATGGGTATAGGGGGCCAAGGACTGAAGCAGGGGAGAACAACTGGGAGTCAGTTGCAATAATAGATTAGAGATGATATTCAAGATGGTAACAGCAGATGCGATGAGAGGTAACTGGAGTCTAGAATTAATTTTCAGAGCGAATCCACAGAATTTGTTGATGGATTAACTGAAATTAAACACTAGGAGCCATCACTAAAAATTCTTTCTGGATCTGAGAAGGGTAAAAGCAAACAAATTGGTAGATGGGAAAGTAGCAACTTGTGGCGTCAAGTTATGATAACATGGTATATTCGTCTAGTTTACGGTGTTTTTGTTTTGTTTTGTTTTTTTTAGAGACAAGGTTTCTCCATGTTGGTCAGGTTGGTCTCAAACTCCTGACCTCAGGTGATCTGCCCACCTCAGGCCTCCCAAAGTGCTGGGATTACAGGTGTGAGCCACTGCACCAGGCCAGTTTACGGTGTTTTAATTGCTTAGAGAACTAGATCTTAAGTTTGCTGGGTAGAGAACTACAGTTCTTACAGAATACTAGAGAAGTGTTGTTGGGTGTACTCCAATTCTGATACTCTATGGGCTGTTAAGAAACTCTAGGTTAATGACTTCTTGATGGCAAAATCCCCAAAGCCTCATCTTCTCTGGACTCTTCGCTGATTATTTTCTAGTTGAAAACTTTATAGCCCTTGGCTTTGAGACCCCACTGTCTTCTCAGTCTCCCACCTCTTTCACTGCTGCTTGTTAGTGTACGTCTTTCATTTGTTTTTCTTTGCTCATCCTCTAAATCTGAGGTTTTCTTGAAATTTTAGTACCTTCCTCTGCATGTTCTCCCTCAGTAATTTCATGTAGTCCAGCACTGCTTTCACATTGCTCGTCTTAGATCTATATCTCCAGACTTTCCTGACCTTGAGACTGAATTTTCAGTGCCTGTTGGATACCACTCAATACATTCTAAACTAAACTCAATTAGTTTCTCTTATTTCCAGCCACATTTGTTTCTGTATTTCCTATCAGTTTATTAACATGACCAATCACCTTGTCCCTCTTCACTATCCAGTTACTGTCCAGTCTATCAGTTCTGCCTATGAAATTCCTCTTCCTTTTTCCTTATGCCCCACCTGTCACCACCTTAATTTATTTGCCTGTTGTCTAAAATTGGGACTACCGAAGCAGATTTCTAACTGTATTCAGTGATTCCAGGGAGAAGGGTGAATGAGTGTAATTTTTTTTTCCTGCCTCTCCTCTTCCCCCGAGTGTAATTATTTTTTTAACTTAAAGCAATCACTATTTGAAAGCTGTTTTTTTTTTATTTATGTGAAAAACCAATAATGCTTTTAAGCATTTTACAGTTTATTATGTAGTATTTGTTTTCACTTATAAAACTACAAGAAAAAATAATTATAGCTGTAGAAGGCCAATCAATGGTTACTTTAATCTTTTTTGCTCCATTCAAGGGTCCTTTCTCATTTTTATGATTATCTGAAGGAGAATCAGGATAAATGAGCTTATAAGATATAAGGAAGGCCTTTGGCAAGTATACAGATAAAGAACTTAAAACATAAGCTACTATAAGATACAGTCTACTCATTCAATCTCTGGAAGGTCAGTTGTTTTTACAGCTTATTATTCTATAAAGCTAAAGACTAAATGTTCACAGATAAAAAGATATTTTAATAAAATAGGTTTCCAGCCTGAGCAATGTGATGAAATCTCATCTCTACAAAAAATAAAAGAATTAGCTAGGCATTGTGGCATGCGCCGGTAGTCTCAGCTACTTGGGAGGCTTGAGGCAGGAGGATTGCTTGAGCTTGGGTGGAGGAGGTTGCAGTGATAGAATGAGACCCTGTCACTCAATCAATCAATCAATAGGTTTCCTATTTTTACAAGGGAATTAAAAAATGATGTGTCCAAATCAGCTTTATCTTGCCATCTTACTTGAGTCAAAAATTGTTTCTAAAGGTATGATGATTAACTTGAATAATTTTTTTCCTGGGTTTTAATCTTTTCAATAGTATATATAAAATTATAGTAGAAATTATTATAGGTATATAATAGTAGTATATAATTGGAAAATGAACCAAGCACAGTGATTCTAAACATTGCTGAATTTTTCTGTTGTTTGAGGTCTGAAATTTTCTGCTTCTGGATGTTAGGTATAAAGGAGTCAAAAATGGTGTTGAATGCCCTAAAGAGCATTTTTTTAAAAAGTTTGTAAAACTGTTTCCCAGGAGCAAATGACTTAGCATAATTTGTCTCTAGACAAAATTGATTTATATTGCCTCAAACCTCAGAAAACACTTGATTATCTAAATTATTTAGTAACACTCTACCTTTCTCATTTATTAGTGCAAAAACATTTTTTGAGGCCAGCTGGGTGCGGTGGCTCAGGCCTGTAATCCCAGCACTTTGGGAGGCCAATGTGGGCAGATCACAAGGTCAGAAGTTTGAGATCAGCCTGGCTAATATGGTAAAACCCCGTCTCTACTACAAATATAAAAATTAGCCGGGCGTGGTGGTGGGTGCCTGTAGTCCCAGCTACTCAGGAGGCTGAGGCAGGAGAATTACTTGAACCTGGGAGTTGGAGGTTGCAGTGAGGCAAGATAGCGCCACTGTACTCCAGCCTGGGTGACAGAGCGAGACTCCATCTCAAAAAAAAAAAAAAAATTTTTTTTAGTCCTTACTATATGCCAAACACTGCTCTATGTGCCAGGAGATCAGTAATAAACAAAACAGAAAATATTCCTGCCTTCATTGAGCTTATAGTCCAGTGGTGGGATATGAGAGATATGAAGAAGTTGGCAAAATCTCTTCCCCTAATAATTTTAAGTTAGATTTCCAATTCAAATTGTCAAAGTCCTAAAATAAAGTCAAATTAAAGCCCAGATAATGATATTAATAACTATGGCACAAATTAGATATAGTTACAATTTCAGTATTATTTCCTAAATTTGGCATAATTCTACATGTTCTTGTTGTACAAACTGATTGTTGGATACAGATGGAATTGGGTATTCCTGTTCCTCATTTTAAAGTATCTTTCTTAAGTTATAAATATCAATCCCTAGCCATAGCTTTGTGGAGTAGTACTACTTATGTATAATTAAAAACTGTTATAGTCAACTAGGTTTTTCATCGATTAGGTTTTCCTCCCCCATCTTTTTTTTTTTTGCAGCTTTATTGGCATACAATAAACTGTGCAATTTTAAAGTCTATAATTTACTGAGTTTAGATATATAATATGTACCTGTAAAAACTACCACCATGATTAAGAAAATGAACATGTATATCATCTCTGTACATTCAGACAGATATTTGTGTGTGTATTTTCGTGTACAATGTTTTATTATAGAATGTTTCAAACATGTGAAAATATATAACAGTCTTTCTAATTCTAATTAATGGCAGCATGAAATGGTTGGTTGCGTGAAGCCTCCAGAGATTAACAATTATAAAATCTAGAAAACTATTTGAAGGCAATGGAAAGTCATCAGAAGCTGGTAGAAAGTAGGGTTTACCTTTAAAAGACCATACTATAATGAGTAAGAACTGCAAAGTTTGTGATGTTTTTGCCTGAGGGAATTCCCCCTATCCCTGGATCTCATATGGCAGAAAACTGATAGTCTTATTAGCTCAAAGCAGAGTTCAGACCCGGCAGAGTGGCTGGAAATTAAGGGAGGAAATTCTAGAAGTGCAGAAAAGGGGAGACCCAATATCTGAGTGTAAAACCTGCTCAAATATTTGCTTAAGCACTAACATGCATATGCGTAGGAATAACCTGAATGAGTTTGGCAAAAAAAACCAAAAAAAGTAGAAATGTGAGAGGTGCCTACACTTGAAAAACAAATATACTGGTTAAGATTTCTGTGTTTCTTGACTGAGTGTCTTCTGTGACCTATACATAGATCTATAGTGGCAGAAAGTTGAAGTTTTAGTGGCTTGGATTATCAGATGACAGAACTGGGAGCTGACAGAGCAGATGGAAACTTATAAAGAAATCTCAGAATCAAGAGAATTGCATAAAGAATGAGCCCTGAAATCTGAGCATAAATTATGCCCAATTCTTTGCTTTTGTGTAGTTTGATCAAACTACATAAAAGCAAAGAATTGGGCATTAAACTGCACAACCAAAGAATTGGGCACAATTTATGGTACAGAAGAGATCTCAAAGGGCTATACAAAAAGGCATTTATTGGTAACTGAAAGAACCAAGCAGAGAAATGAGCAGCTTCACTCTATGGGAGAGACAAAAGTCTATAGCTTGAGTCTGGGCAAGTTCACTGCCTATTAGAAGGAAAGCCCAATTATCACAAAAGCATAACAGTATCCAGAGTCACTACAACATATTATCTACACTGTCTGGTTTCTACCCCAAAATCACTAGATGTGGAAAGGAACTGAAAAGTGTGATTGATATTCAAGAAAAGTATGATTAATATTCTGTTAATGAAAAATGACTCTAATTGGACCCAGATATTGGATTTAATAAAGTCTTCAAAGCCTCTAGTATGAATATGTTCAAAAAACTAAAGGAAAATATGTTCAAATAATTAAACAAATGTGTTTTAATCAGTGATCAGATAGGGAGCCTTAAAAGAGAACTAGTAACTATAAAAAAGAATTAAATGGAAATTCTCTAGTGAAGAGTACCATTTTGCATTCCCATCATCAGGTCAACTAATCTGTTAACAGTAGGCCTAGCAAAGGCCTTTGTACCAGCAGTGAATGAGAGTTCCTGTTGCTCTACATCATCACCAGCATTTGGTGTTGTCAGTGTTCTGGATTTTGTCTGTTTTAATAGGTGTGTAGTGCTATCTTGTCTTAATTTGCATTTCTCTGATGTCATGGGATGTGGAGCATCTTTTCAAATGCTTATTTGCCATTTGTATATCTTCTTTGGTGAAGTGTCTGTTAGCGTCTTTGACCCACTTTTTAAGTTGGATTGTTATTGTTGAGTTTTAAGAGTTCTTTGTGTATTTTGGGTAGCAGATGACAGAGCAGATGGAAATTTATTCGATATTTATTTTGCAAATATCTGTTTTTAAATAAAATGATTATACTGGCACTACATGTTCAGTGACAAGAATTTGAAAAATTCACTAAAGAACAAAATAAAATATAAAAGTTATCCATACACCTAATACTTGGAAGTAACAAGGGTAACTTTCTGGTTTTTTAAAAAACTTATCTGTATGTTTGCACCTATAGTTAAATACATGTTTATTAAGATAATACATCAGTGGAGACTTTCAATACCTTTGTTTCAAGTATTTATTCATTAAACATATTTAAAACTCTCAGTGTAGTTTTTACAGGATGGAGGCAACAAAGTCAATTTTCTGTGTACTACCATACTATACTATGCATATAGCATACAGGCTATATGCAAGCCTATACTGTAAATATTTTTCCTTACAAGATAAATTTGGGTCAACATTTCTCTTTAGTTTTTTCTAGTGTTAATTGTAGTGGCTATATTTATAAATCTATAATTTCAAGGTCATACAAGACCACTTTTATATTTATCTCCAATAAATCATAAGTCTTGCTCATAACTAAGATGTCTCAGTGTCAGATAAGTTATGTCTGTTTATGCAAAAGAAGGATGTTGGGATTATAAAAACTAGAGATGGCAGATTCCACCTAAAGGCATTCAGATTCAAAAATTTTAAAACCACCGTGTTGGCCAAATATAACACATCTTCAGGCTCTGGCCACCTCAGCTGTACTCTCCTAAAAAATTAGTTGATGTCTCTGCAAAAATATTGGCCTATTTTTCTAATGCTTTAAAATATAGATAATTTAAATAAGACCTGGTTATACAGAAGTCTTTACTAGATCATACCCTACTATGTTTTATCACCTTTTCGTTTTTTTTTTCTCTAGAGATAGGATTTCTCCATGTTGGTCAGGCTGGTGTCGAACTCCCGACCTTAGCTGAGCCGCCCATTCGGCCTCCCAAAGTGCTGGGATTACAGCCTGTTTTATCACCTTCTAAGCTCTTGGTTTGTCTAGCTGGGCACCATTATGTCAGCTAATCTAATAAAAGTAGGTCTAGCAAAGGCCTTTACACAGAACACTCGTACTTCGCCCCTCTCCGCTTGAGAAAAAACTTAGATGGCTCATATTAACCCTAAATCACTGGACAGTAGAATGAGTCAGCCCAACTCTTGGTGTAGTTTTTACAGGATGGAGGCAAGAAAGTCAATTTTCTATGTACTACCATACTATACTATGCATATAGTATACAGGCTATATGTAAGCCTATACTGTAAATATTTTCCCTTACAAGATAAATTTGGGGCAACATTTCTCTTTAGTTTGCTTTTAAATCCTTACTTCTGAAAATCTTTGTTTTATAAAATAAGTTATTTATAAATATATTCTACATTTTATTATTTTATGCCATACATTGTTTTAATTTGTTATTTATTGTTTTAGACTAAGAAGAGTAAAGATTCAGAGACTTCTAGATTAGGAAGGGACTTAGAGAATGTGATTGTCATCATTTATAAAACAAATGTAATTGTTTAGTACCACCCTATAGATCATGAAAAAAAGAGACCGATGAACTGAAAAGTGTCACTAGATGCAGTAATTACTCCAGTAATTACTCCTGTAATCCCAGCACTTTGGGAGGCCAATCACTTGAAGCCAGGAGTTCAAGACCAGCCTGGTCAACATGGTGAAACCCTGTCTCTACTAAAAATACACAGATTAGCTGGGCATGGTGGTGGGTCCCTGTAATCACAGCTACTCGGGAGGCTGAGGCAGGAGAATTACTTGAACCTGGGAGGTGGAGGTTGCAGTGAGCTGAGATTGTGCCACTGCACTCCAGTCTGGGTGACAGAGAAAGACTCTGTCTCAAAAAAAAAAAAGAGAGAAAAAGAAAAGTGTCACTCTGGGTTTGGTCAGGAAAAGAGAGCCATGGTATATATTGCATCAGTAGGGAATTTAATAGAGAAGTTTGGGGTTACCTGACATAGGAGAAGTTAGAGAAATGAAGATCTGTGGTAGGAAACTCAAAGAAACTGCCTGAAGCCCTGGAGCAGGAAAGAAAGCCATGCATGCATTACAGCTAGGAAGTCTGGACACCTGCCATGTCTGATCACCTTCCAAAACTAATAGCCTCTGCTTCACTGGTGACTTGCAAATCTTAGGCAAGTTCTTCTCTACTAGCAGACAGTCACCTGAAGCTATAGGTGAGGGTATTTTGGGGAATGTAGTCCAAACCTTAGAAGGGAATGGTAGTGATAGTGCCAAGTTAACATGGCACAGTTGCAAACCCAATTCATAGCACTCATTCATTCTGTAACTCCTACCTTTCTTGATCTTTTCCTCAACCCGAATGTATGTATGTCTCTATTGGTTATTAAGCAACCCTGGAGTCTTGATGTCTTATACTTTTTCATGGAATAATTTTAGATTGCTTCCTATAGATATAGACATCTCTCTAAGAGTTATTACAAAATAAGACTAATTTTACTCATTCCTATTTCTTGAACTCTAAACCTGAGGTAGGTTCACTTTGTAAACGTTGCTTGTACCTCCTTACTCACTTGAGCAAAACCCCAGGTTGTTAGAACTACAAACGTGAATTTCACTAATGATTTAGATTCCCAGACTTAGTAAAGAAATATATAAATAAAGACTACATCAATAATTATTCTGAAATACTGAGAAATCTCAATATTTGCATTTGCTGGATGCTTTGAGACTAAAGTCCACAGTGAGATTACAGAATAGAATTTCCAGATTGATAGAGGAAATGTTTATATAGCACTTAACCAGCTTGTCTAAAGCCAGTGACCTAAACTCTAGTCTGTACCTCGTCAAAACTACTCATAAATAACAACCTTTACTTACCTTCCTCTTTATCCATTCACCTATAGATCATTTGAAAGTCTTTCATGACAGAGCAGATGATGAGTAATTGAAATGCAACTCAATATAGTATTTTTACTAAATGATTGTTCATTGCTTTCTAAATGACTATATTAGACAAACTTGGCAGATTTGGATATACATTTTTTGAATCCTAAGTGGTTGAGAAATATGAATTAGCTTACAGAGCAATTGAGTGTGTGAGTGATAACATTATTTTGTAGAGTATTCTTCCATTTAGTAGAAAGATGTGTAAAATTTAGTGGTTGAGGTACATGATCAAAATTTACTTGTAAACTGAATGAATTTTATTGCTAACAGTTTTAGTCATGACTCAAATATAAATTGTATACATGTGAATGATTTGTTTATATCTTGTTTTTGGGTCAATAATTCTACATTAGTTTTATAATGTGGAATTAACTGCTAGTGGATCAAAATTATGTAATTATTTACATTGGACCTCAATACACAAAATTTGACATGCTAAGATGATACCTGATGATGCCAGTTGTAAGGTAACATCAGTGAGTAGGTGGATAATACTAATGGGTCCACTAGTTCTTGCAAGACAGATAAGTCAAAAAAAATTTTTTTCTAAACATGTTAGGCAAGCCTAGTGTTAGCTGAAAGACTGATAGTGAATTCAGAATTATTTTCACAGTGCAATGTGAACTCACTGGACTTACTTAAGAATTATTTTGGGCTTTAAGATTTCATATGCTGTTTAAACACAGCAGACAACATGTAGATTTTCTTCAGTGATACATGAAAATATCCACTTTAACAGGTAAATATTGGGAAGATGGATTCACCCATTGAAAAGTGGAACTTAATAATTGGCAACTTGGCTTTAAAGCAGGTAAGTGGTACCCCTATTTGTTTACAGATCTTGGGTGTACAGATTTGGAGTGTTATCTGTAAGATTGGTGTACATTTTAAGTACTGTGAGTCTACCCTTTAACTGCTTTGGGAAACACCGGAACAATAATTTAGTACCTTGGAAGACTCATGGGGTACATGGATACTCATGACTTCTGAAAGCTATTCTTTGTTCAGAAACTAACTAGTTTTTAAAGTTGTGAAAAATACATAATATACAAAATATGGAAAAAATATACAAAGTATTTTCTATCATAAGTGTGTGATAGAGCCAGAATTTGCATTAATGTATCTGTTTAGTAAATATTTAACGCTTCATTAAGTGCTGTTTTTTTTACTTTGAGATTTAAAGATAAGCTGAGCTCTTTTCTATGTATTATGGTCAGATATTTGTTTGTTTTCCTTAGTTTGTTACTAGTATTAATAGAAACAATACAGTAGTTTATCAATTACATATACACTGAACTGTGAACTGTGGACTGTGTGTAATCTACAGCTCTTTCTAATCTTAGGTGAGTATCTCTTTCTCTTTTCTCTTTACCCTCTCCTATCCCTAAAACTGAAGACTGCGACTACACCTAGTAATATCTAGCTAGTGTGAACTTAGGGAATGCACACTAATTTTGATATTAGCTCAGCTATGACATAATGTTGAGAACATGGCTGCAGGAACAGAATTTCATGTAATGTAATTCAAGGACAAAGAAATAAGGCACATTTTTTGAATATGTGTGCAATTGCTTGTAAGATCACAGATGTGGAAATAAGAAAATCTGAGATCTGACCTCAGCTTTAACATTAAACAGTTTATAACCTTTGTTAATCTATTTAACTTTTCTGGGCTTCACTTTTCTCTTTTATTTATTTTTTTCTTTGAAATAAATTTTAGTGTTTTTTTTTTTCTTTTTGCTTTTTGAGGCAGGGTTTTGCTCTGTTGCCCAGGTTGGAGTGCAGTAGTGCAGTCATGGCTCACTGCAGGCTTGACCTCCTGGGCTCAAGTGATCCTCCCACCTTAGCCTTCTGAGTAGCTGGGACTACAGTTATGCGCCACCCTGCCTGATTAACTTTTGTACTTTTTGTAGAGACGGGGTTTTGCCCTGTTGTCCAGGCTGGTCTTTTCTTTCATTTTTTAATTTTTGTGGGTACATGGTAGGTATATATATTTATGGGGTACATGAGATGTTTTGATACAGGCTGCAATGCATAACAATCACATCATCTAAAATGGGATATCCATCCCCCCCAGCATTTATCCTTTGTGTTACAAACAATCCGATTATACTCTTTTATTTTTAAATGTACCATTAAATTATTATTGACTAAAGTCACCCTGTTGTGCTATCAAATACTAGGTCTTATTTATTCTATTTTTTTGTACTCATTAACCATCCCTACTTCCCCCACACCCTCCTCCTACTCCCTTCCCAGACTCTGGCAACCATCCTTCCACTCTCTATCTCCATGAGTTCAATTGTTTTGATTTTTAGATCCCACAAATAAGTGAGAACATGCAATGTTTGTCTTTCTGCTTGGCTTATTTCACTTAGCATAATGACCTCCAGGTCCATGGATGTTGTTGCAAATGACAGGATGTCATTCTTTTTTTATGGCTGAACAGTGCTCCATTGTGTATAAGTGCCACATTTTCTTCATCCATTGATCTGTTGGTGGACACTTAGGTTGCTTCCAAATCTTGGCCATTGTGAACAGTGCTGCAACAAACTCGGAAGTGCAGATATCTCCTCGACATACTGATTTCCTTTATTTGGGATTATATACTCAGCAGCAGGATTGTTGGATCATATGGTAGCCTCTACTTTTAGTGTTTTGGGGAACCTCCCAAACTGTTCTCCATAGTGCTTGTGCTATTTACATTCCCACTAACAGTGTACGAGGGTTCCCTTTTCTCCACATCCTCACTAGCATTTGTTATTGCCTGTCCTTCAGATAAAAGCCATTTTAACAGGGGTGAGATGATATCTTATTGTAGTTTTGATTTGCATTTCTCTGACCATCAGTGTTGTTGAACAACTTTTTCATATACCTGTTTGCCATTTGTATGTTTTCTGTTGAGAAATGTCTATTCAGATCTTTTGCTGGTTTTAAAATCAGATTATTAGATTTCTTCTATAATTTGAGCTCCTTATATATTCCAGTTATGAATCCTTTGTTAGATGTGTAGTTTGCAAATATTCTCTCCTGTTCTGTGGGTTGTCTCTTCACTTTGTTGATTGTTTCCTTTGCTGTGCAGAAGGTTTTAAACTTGATATGATCTCATTTGTCCATTTTTGCTTTGGTTGCCTGTGCTTGTGGGATATGACTCTATACGTTTTTGCCCAGACCAATGTCCTGGAGAGTGTCCCTGATGTTTTTGGGTAGTAGTTTTATAGTTTGAGGTCTTAGATTCAAGTCTTTAATCCATTTTGTTTTGATTTTTGTATATGGTAAGAGATAGGGGTCTTGTTTCTTCTGCATATGGATACCCAGTTTTCTTAGCGTCACTTATTAAAAAGAATGTCTTTTCCTCAGTGTATGTTCTTGGCACTTTTGGCAAAAATGAGTTCACTGTAGATATGTGAATTTGTTTCTTGGTTCTCCATTCTCTTCCATTGGTCTGTGTCTGTTTTTATGCCAGTACTGTGTTTTGGTTGCTGTAACTCTGTAGTATAATTCGAAGTCAGATAATGTGATTCTTCCAGTTTTGTTCTTTTTGCTTAGGATAGTTTTGACTATTCTGAGTCTTTTGTGGTTCCACATAATGTTAAGATTTTTTTGTTCTATTTCTGTGAAAAATTTCATTGGCATTTTGATAGGGATTACATTGAATCTGTAGATTGCTTTGGGTAGTATGGACATTTTAACAATATTGATTCTTCTAATCCATGAACATATTTATACTTTTTGGTGTCCTCTTCAATTTCTTGCATCAATGTTTTATAGTTTTTTTGTTTTGTTTTGTTTTTGTTTTTGTTTTTTGAGACGAGGTCTTGCTCTGTCACCCAGGCTGCCAGGCTGGAGTGCAGTGGCGCAATCTCAACTCACCGCAGCTTTCACCTCCCAGGTTCAAGCAGTTCTCCCACCTCAGCTGGGGTTACCAGGGTGTGCCAACATGTCTGGCTAATTTTTGTATTTTTAGTGGAGATGGGGTTACACCATGTTGGCCAGGTTGGTCTCGAACTCCTGACCTCAGGTGATCCACCTGCCTCAGCTTCCCAAAGTGTTGGGATTACAGGTGTGAGCCATCACACCCGGCCTGTTTTATAGTTTTTATTGTAGATATCTTTCACGTCTTTGGTTATTTCTAGGTATCTTATTTCCTTGTAGCTATTGTAAATGGGATTACTTTCTTAATTTCTTTTTCATATTATTCACTGTTGACATATAGAAATGCTACTGATTCTTGTGTGTTGATTTTGTATCTTGCAATTTTACTGAATTTATTATCAGCCTAATAGCTTTTGGTGGAGTCTTTAGGTTCTTCCAAATGTAAGATTATATCATCTGCAAATAAGGATAATTTGACTTCTTTCTTTCCAATATAGGTGCCCTTCGTTTCTTTCTCTTATCTGCTTGCTTTAGCTAGAACTTCTAGTACTATGTTAAATAACAGTGGTGAAAGTCACTTTCCTCTTTAAATATCATCATTGCGTTAGAGATGTCTAAGATCTTTTTCAGCTTGAAATTGTAGGAATCTATGCGGGGGTAATAATAAAAATATTAACAACCAGTAGGGTACTATAAGTAATATATAAAATTTGAAAATATATTCCATTTATTTTTAAATACCCTAAACTCTTACAAAGTAATATAAGTTGTAGTGTAAATTATTTGTCAAATTATCCTAACAATTTTCATCTCAACTTTTCATTTTTCCTCCCGTTCTTAGTCTTTACTTTTCCCTTGTCATCCTCTCTCCCTGCAACTGTCAGTCAAGATGGGAGTCAGACAAGGGATTCATTGACTCTAGTTGCCATAACCTGAAGCCTGTGTCTTTATGTGCCCTACTTCACCAAGGATGTGTGAAAATGAAGAACAGGGAACCCCAACCAGGTCCCTCAGGACACATCTGGTGCCAGCCAGTGGGGCAGCAATCGGTTGAAGCCCAGTCACAAGTAGACAAAAGTGAGAAGAGAAGACGATGGGGCAGTGGGGGTAGTGGTTGGGGGGAGAGGGTTTTTTCTTCCTGAGGCTTCTGCTAACACTTGTGAAGGAGTAGATGATGAGTGTGGGCAGGGGAGTAGGATGGGTTGGCACAAGTTTCCTCTGCCTGGAGACTGGCCATGGAGGGTAGAAAGAAAGAAGGGTAGAAAGCACAGAGGAGGCCCACACTCCCACTTGCTCAGGGATGTGCTCTTCTCACTATTAAATGGAGTCCCAGGCAGATTGTCTGTCACAGACTTTGTCACAATTGTACAGAATGGCCTCCTGGACCAATATGTAAGTAGTCAAACAAACCAAAGTCTCCAGTCCCATCCGAGGAACTGTTGCCTCACCAGGAGGGACGTGTCCCGTACCAACATCTCTTCAGGCCTGTGGCCCCTGTTAACCTTCCCATCTACTACTAGAACCCAGATGTCACTTTCTCTTGGGTACAATTAGTCATTTTTCAGTTAACTTCCTCATCTCAGCTTGTGCTTTTATTTTCTCAGAAGTTGATAGATCTATACATGTATACATACATATATACATACCATGATGTCTGTAGTAGGCTCTCTAGCCCTGTGTTCCAATGTCAAACCAGACAAGATTTGGAATCATAGTGTTAGAATTTATATCATAAATTAATTTTACTGCTTTAAAGTGTAATTACATTATTTACTAACCAGAATGAAAATACTGAAATGTTTTAACTGCTACCGTTGTCATGGCGCTTACTAGTTTGGATCTCAGCTCTGAATCTGTGAATGACATCTACAGGAGCTATAATATTAAGACATGATCATGGGCAGGAGTCCAGGATACCTGGACTCTAGTCCTGGCTCTTCTGTTGATTTACCATATGACTACCTGAGGAATTTTTTACTTGGAGCCCTCAATTCCAGCACATGGATTGGCTTCAGAGAGTTCATGAACACCAAGAAATTCTACTCAAAATATCGAATGCCTCTGTGTTTGCCTAGAGAAAGAGGACTCCATTCTATAGAAGTTTTACCAGATTGTCAAAGGAGTCCATGACACAAACACAGCTAAGAATGAGTGCAATAGATTATTCCCTTAGGGTTACTTTTAGTTCTGACATCTTATTAATCTGAATCTGAGCCGGAGATCAGTGTTCTTTCTTAGTTGTGGGTTTTTTGAGTGTTGCTTTGTGTCAGCACTGTGCAAAGCACTTTATATATTTATATAATTAATTTAAATCACAAAGTTTGAGGTTATCATTGTTGGCTTACTAATGAGGAACTGAAATTTTTATAGCACCAATCACAATTACGCTTATTTGTGAGGTTATTTTCAAATGTCTGTCTCTCCCACTGACCAAGAGCTCTGTGAGGGCAGGGAATAAATCTGTGTTGACCACTGCTGTAGCCCAACACAAAACATAGCATATTATACATAGTAGAATCTAAATAAATATTCATTGAATGAATGAATTTAAATAATTTGCTGCAAAATTAAGTGCTAGAACCAGGAGTCAAACTCCTCTTTCGATAATAAACTCCAGTCTCTTGCCAACACTACCTCTAGAGTCAGACTTCAGATGTGTGGATTGGGTAATTCTCAGTCTGAAGGTGGCATTTTCTTAGGTGATCTATGAATTATACCATCAGCATCACTTGGGGGTGCTTATTAAAAACAGATTCCTGGACTCCATTCCATACCTGTTGTCACCAGATCATCTGGGCAGTTTGAGAACCCACCATTTTAGGGAATATTAAAACTAAAATATTGTAACTACTCTAAAAGGTAATGTAGCTCATTTATGCAGTACTTTTTTTCTGACTTTTTGTAGTAATATTTACATAATTAAAATTTTAAAATGTGTTTTTAAATTGAATAATTCAGTTGGATTTATAAAAAAATTTTTAGGTTCAGGCAACAGTAGTTGGTTTTCTAGCAGCTGTGGCAGCAATTATATTGGGCTGGATTCCAGAAGGAAAATATTACCTTGATCATTCCATACTTCTATGCTCTAGCAGTGTGGCAACTGCCTTCATTGCATCTCTTCTGCAGGGTAAGTGAATTTATAAATGTCTACTCTATAGCCTTTTATATTTACATGGTTTGTTTCTTAAGATGATGACTATTTTTATTTAAATGATACTTGTTTGTTATGAAAACAACAGAAAAAACTCATCTACAAACTTTAAAAATGCCCTAATTATTCCAGATATATTTATATTTTATTATTTGTAAACCTTAGTGTAGAACAGGCTTTTCTGAGGTTGTCTCCTGGCCTTAGATACTCCATTATAGTTCCCCAAAAAGATCAGGAACAGCAGCACTTAGACATTGATTTGTTCCTATAAGTCAAACTGATTGAGAAACTCCTTTCTGGACATCATGCAGGGGATTTACTGGCTTGTCACTTGAGTGACAAGTGTTCCAGGAATTCTGGGTTTCAAAAGCCGTCTTCTGTTAAAATTTTGTTGTTTCAGATTTCAAGAACAATTTCTTCCCCTGTTTCTGTGGCAATACAAATATAACCCTATGCTTAAGACAGCATATTGTTGGTTATAGAATTTTGAAGAGCCAGAAGGTTTTAAAAATGAACTACTTTAGAACTTTTATTTGCGTTATTTTTCTTTATATTTATTAATGTGAACTTTACACTAGAGAATTAGCTTATTGTGGAATCATAATCATAGACTTTTTAAAAAATTTTATAATTGCCGTTTTCTTTCCCTTATATCACCAGCAAAGTTTTAAATGGATTATTATCACATTAGGTGATCACACAATGCAGCTAACTTTTTTGGCTAGGTTCTGGGAATTTAGGGGAATCTTATTAAAATTATGGCTTGACTTCCAAAATATTTTTAAGCATTTTGTTTTAGTACTTTAATTATATCAGGGGGTAGTTTCTTGTCTTTATAAAGAATTGCTACATTGAATGGAGTTAACATTGACCAAAGCAGAGTGAAGTTGAGCTATTGCAAAATTAAATTTTTGGTACAAAAAAGTGTTATACCATCAGCACACTATGCTTTTAGGCTCATTTGCTTCTCTTTTCTCTCTGATTTTCTTTCATTTTTCAGCCTAACAAGTATTTGAAAGCTTTGCAAAACTTCTAAATATTCAGAATTTAAAAATGTATTTGTTTAAAGCTTCTTACTTTGAATAATGTGTATTCTAATTTTATGATAACTTCACCTTTGTAACCACTTTAGTGTATGTAAAGTAGAAACTCTTAGCCATATTTGTAGGTGAGAAAACTTAACTCAGGTAAGGTGACTTGTCCAATCTCATCAACTTGTTACCAGCAGAATCAGAACTAAAACCCAAGTTTCCTGACTCCTAGCTCTTTCCACTGGACTATGATACATGCAAAAGTTTGTTTTCAGCTGAAAAGCTATAGAAGGTACTATGTATCAGAGAACTTCCCATATACATCTTTAAATATGCTGATTTTGGAAAAAGATTCTAAGCAATTACGTCTTGTTTGAATATTGCATAATGTCTTTTTAAGTTTTCTGCTATTGCTTTTTTTCGTTTTCAATGATATTATGGGAAAGGTAAGTCTAGTAATCTTACAAGCTTCCAGAATATTAAAATGTAAGGCATTGTTTAATGAGACAAAATATCTGCTTATTAAAATTTTGGCTTTAATAGGTAGAGTAAAAAACACTGGGCTAGAGTCACAAGCTGTGTGACTTTAGGCAAGAATTTAAGCCCTACTCTACAAGACCTCAGTTTTATTATCTATGAAGTGAGTAAGCTGGAACAAAAACATTTAGAGTCATTTTAACTCTAAAAATGCAGTGAAAATTCTGTTCTTTTTTTTTTTTTTTTCCCATAGCCGTATTTAGGCTTTCATATTGATTTGTGGTTAGCACATTTAAAGTTTTCTCTGTACTACATCCTCTTAATGAATATCTTGGTGTGAGAAAATATACAATTTAGTGTGAATATGAATGTAAACAGTTTTATCTCATTTGTATGATTTGGGAAAATTAGGATGTAAAAGCACAAGTACACAGTTAAATTTTTGTCTTCTGTTCTCCTGTAGGTTTATAGACAGAAACTTCAGGTTTAAGGAATATCTTTTACAAAGATTGTTTCTTGTGTTGTGGCCATCAGTGTTTTAACATTTAATTATGTCCTGCTGCTTAGTACTTCAATGCCTTTAAATAATAAAACGAGGCCAGGCATGGTGGTTCACACCTGTAATCCCAGCACTTTGGGAGGCTGAGGTGGGCGGATCATGAGGTCAAGAGATAGAGACCGTCCTGGCCAACATGGTGAAACCCCATCTCTACTAAAAACACAAAAATTAGCTGGGTGTAATGGTGTATGTGCCTGTAGTCCCAGCTATTTGGGAGGCTGAGGCAGGGGGAGTCGCTTGAACCTGGGAGGCGGAGGTTGCAATGAGCTGAGATCAGGCTACTGCACTCCAGCCTGGCAACAGAGTGTGACACCATCTCAAAAAATAATAATAATAATAAAACGAAGCAGGCATTTCTAGCTACCATATGTGAACAAATCTGGTTTTGTTGTTGTACATATAAATATGACTCACCTTTTTTTTATGTTTTCATACTTTATTTGAGGGTTAAAATTAAAATCTGGATTCAATACACACAAATACATTACATCTAAGATATACATGTCACTAAATTTGAAATTTTAGCTTTAACATAATTTTAGTAGCTTTCAGGCCTCTAAATGCAACACTGAACTTCTTAAATTTTCTCTGATCCCCCACTTGGAGTTTGTTGAAGGCATTTTACCAAAGCATTCGAGTAAATGTTCTGTTTGCTTTAGTCAGCTTATCTAAGCAGCCTAACTGAAACTGCTATGCTGTTTGTCTGTCCTACACATTGTGGTATTTGGGGGGATTGATTTTCTTTAAATCATTGCCTAAAACGTAATGAACGTTTCTTTCTTCTAGGAATAATAATGGTTGGGGTTATCGTTGGTTCAAGAAGACTGGTATAAATCCTGATAATGTTGCTACACCCATTGCTGCTAGTTTTGGTGACCTTATAACTCTTGCCATATTGGCTTGGATAAGTCAGGGTTTATACTCCTGTCTTGGTAAGTTGATTTAAAACTAAATACTATATGTTGTCTCAAGTCTCTTTAAATAAATATTGTTGCACTAATGCCATGAATCCCATGGTAGTCTTCATTTGCACTAGAACTATTGTTGAGACCGATTAGGATAACTATCATTTGGTTTATACCTACTATATGTTATGGTTCTCACTTTTTTTTTCTCGTAGAGTTTAAAACTATAAAATAAGTATTATCATCTCTAATTTTAGAGGAGAAAACGAAGGATCACAGAAGTTACGTGTATTATCCAAGTTTATGCAACTGCTAGTAAAAAGCTGACGCAGGCTTATCATACTTTGTGATTTCTGTCCTTTCCTCTAAATGCACAGCAGCTAGGAGTCAACCTGCAGCGTTCTCTGCATAGAACCGTCTCAGAATATAAGAATATAAGCTTAAAATTTGCCAATGGAATGTTTTTTCGCCATCATAAGCCCACACCAATAAGTAGCTTCATGGCAGTTAACAAAAGGAAAAACATCACCATGAAAATTAGCCTGAATGCTGTGTAACATTAGAGTCATATATGTAATTCCTGATGAATAGTGATAGAGTATTTACAGAATCTAATGAATTGTTTTAATGCAAATTTATGTTCTGGGTAAATGGTAAATGATAAATAAATATGCTTTGTGAGCGTTGATTAAATGCTAAAAGTTCTTTTGGTTTTTATTATTTTTAGATGCCAAGTTAAAACAGAAACTAACAGTAATACAAGAAAAAAAATGAGTTTATAAGCCAAGCCAGAGGCAAACATTTGTTCACATATCCTCACATATGTTCATGCGTTCTATACAGATTTATGGTATACTTTAAAATAAATCTAAAGCACGTTTCGTTTGAAGAAGAAGGGTCTCAGATATATGTTCTCAAAATAAAGAAAGGGCTTTAACCAACCAATGGCAGCAGTTTTCTGTGACTTTTTTAGATATCAAAGAAGCTTCATTTATTATATAAAATTGCCTTAAGTTATTTAGTGAGTGGTATAAAAAACTATTTAATAAGACTTGGTGTATATGTTTAAGAAACGTTTCTCTCATTTAGAAGATAAAGTTCCATCCACTTTAAGTGCGGTATAAGACAATAAATTATCAATGGCCTAAATATAAGCTTCTTGTTCCCAAAGGTCTTGGGTTTTTGATGTTGTTGGGCAATTTGCAAAGAATTATATATGTCCAAGTATTTTAAGGACAGCACTTAATTCCCTTCTCTCCTACTCAAAAAAAGCACAGAAAATAAGTTATGTTATTAAAGGGATAATCTTAAATCTGCTTTAATGTACATTGTTTGGATGATAAATTGATAAGACTTTTTCCTTCTCTAAATTATTATACAATTTAGAAATAGATGCTGAAGTCAGGGATTGGAATATTAGCTTATGGCTAGTATTAGAAAATGTGACTTGATATTCTTCTTCTACTCTATTAAACTCACCCACCCAGTCTCAGGCAGACAGCTGGACAACTTTTAGTCCTCACCCCATAGAACAAGCTGTTAACTGTACTGGGGAATACAGGCTGTCACTAATAGACTGTATCTCAAAGAGAAAACCAGTAATGTCTTGAGTTAGGCATGAGTTAGTGCCCCTTTCCCTAGTATTACTAATTAGATAAGTCTCTCCCAATTTGTGGAGGAGGAAAGAGAGAGGAAAAGAGAAGTAGAAGAGGATAAAGGGTTATGTCTAAATTTAATTAAAAGGACAAATCCTGTGGGTTTGCCCAGGAACATAGAGAGTGGGGTAGGGATGGAGGGCTTGTAGTGGTTCTGGGATGGGTTCCCCTATATACATAACAAATACAGGTATATTATTTGCAACTTTGGGTATTTAAATTACTATTAAGTCATTTATAGTACATTTTTATTTATAACACATTATTTATAAGCAGCTGCTTGTAAATACCAGATAGCTACTTAGTTAAAGACAGTGGTAAGAAAGTAAGAAAGAGAATGCCATTGAAGAATGTTATCATGATAAACATGACAATTGTTATAATGTTATAGACCTAAGTACTATGAGATTTCAGAAGTTAAACAGCTATTGAGGGAAATAATGCACACTGACCTTTACAAGTTAATTGAATTTAACTAATTAATTTTTTGAGACAGAATCTCTCTCCGTTGCCCAGGCTGGGGTGCAGTGGCACAATTTAGGCTCACTGCAACCTCCGCCTCCCAGGTTCAAGCAATTCTCCTGCCTCAGCCTCCCAAGTAGCAAGGCAACCTCTGTCTCCAGGGTTCAAATAATTGTTGTGCCTCAGTTTCCTGAGAAGGTGGGACTACAGGTGCATGCCACCATGCCTGGCTAATTTTTTGTATTTTTAGTAGAGACGAGGTTTTGCCCTGTTGCCCAGATTGGTCTCAAACTCCTGAGCTTGGGCAATCCACCTGCCTCCTCCTACCAAAGTGCTTGGATTACAGATATGAGCTACTGCGCCCTGCCTAAAATTTTATATTTTAAAATTATACAAGGGATAAACTCTCCTTATAAAAGATGTAATCATAATGTGTTGCTATCTAAAGCTTTTAATATTTTGAATGTTATATAGTGATGCAATAATAATTTAACTGGATCAGAAATAAAGTAAAATGGAATGTTACTATCCCAGATCATGATTTTGAAAAATAATATTATTAAATATTGCTTAAGATTTTCTAATGCTTGTCTTCTGAATGTTGGCTCAAAGTAATTCAAGATGAATTAACTAAAATGGTCTTTTCCATTTTTTCTGTATCATTGATTCCTCTAAAGAGATATTTCTTACTGTGCTACAGATCAATTCCACATTTAAGAGTTAAAGATATTCCTAAAGTGTCTATGTTCAGATTGCAAAAGTGTCTGCTCTGTGAGCACTAGGGGGCCTCATAAGATCAGCAGTTGGATGCCTTATATTTTTATTCTGAATACAAAGCTTAGGAACAGACACATTTAAATTCGAAGACCCCATTCATCCTGCTGAGAAGCTACACTCTTGGAAACCAAATTTATTTTCTGAACTATTTTGAAAATTCTTAGCAGTCTTTAGAGATAAAAGAGGATTTTATGATAGCAGTAGGCCTTACAGAGGCTGTGTATTGTATAGTGCTCACAGAACTGGACATTAAGAAAAGTCTTATGGGCTCAATTCATCAAGAAGATGTAACAATTATAAATATATATGCACAAAACATCAGAGCACCTAAATACATATATGATCAATTGTTAACATATATGAAGGGGAAAATAGTAAGACAGTAGTAGCAGGGGACTTCAGCACCCCACTTTCAACACTGGAGAGATCATCTAGACAGAAAATCAATTAGGAAACACTGGACTTGAACTACACTTTAGATCAAATGGACCTAGCAGATATACACAAAACATTCCATCCAACAGCAGCAGAATACATATTCTTTCCAAGTGCACATGGAACATTATCCAGGATAGATCATATGTTAGGCCACAAAACAAGTCTTAACAAAGAGGACTTTAAGAAGATTGAAATCATATCAAGTATCTTTTATGATCACAGTCATATGAAACTAGGAATCAATAGGAAAAAAATTGGAAAATTCAAAAACGTGGAAATCAAACATCATGCTCCTGAACAACCAAGAGGTCAAAGAAGAAATCCAAAGGGAAATTTAAAAAATGTATTCAGACAAATGAAAATGGAAACACAACATACCAAAACCTAAGGGAGACAGCAAAAGCAGCTCTAAGAGGGAAGCTTGTAGTGATAAACACCTGCATTTGGAAAGAAGAAAGATTTCAAACAACCAAATGTCACACTTCAAGGAACTAGAAAAAGAAGAATAAAGTAAACCTAAAGTTAGCAGAAGGAAGGAGATAATAAAGACAAGAGCAGAAATAAATCAAATAGAGAATAGCTAAAGAATACATTAGAAAATGATGTACAAATATATATACGTATGTATGGTTATGTATAAAAGAAAGATCAGTGCAGAAATAAAACTAAAGAATACATTAACAAAATTTAGTTGGCTCTTCTAACAAATAAAAGTGACAAAGCCTTAGCTAGACTAAGAAAAAAGAGAAGACTGAAATAAATAAAATCAGAAATAAAAGTGGAGACATGACAGTGGATACCTCAGCAATAAAAAAGATCACTAGAGACGATCATGAACAATTTTAAGCCAACAAATTAGGTAACCTAGAGGAAATGGATAAATTCTTAGAAACATATACCTGCCAAAATTGAATGAGGAAGAAATAAAGCCTGAACAAACCAATAACAAATAGAGTAATTAAAGTAGTAATTAAAAGCCTCCCAACAAAGAAAAGCCCAGGACCAGATGGCTTCATGACTGAATTCTACCAAACATTCAAATAATTAGTACCAATCCTTATCTTCCAAAAACTTAGAACTAGAGGGAATACTTCAAAGTCCTTTATTTTTTATTTTTATTTTCAGAGATGGGGGTCTTGCTCTGTCACTCAGGCTGGAGTGCAGTGGCATGATTATAGCTTATTGCACCCTTGAACTCCTGGGCTCAAGCAGTCCTTCCATCTCAGCCTCTCAAGTATCAGGATCTACAAGTACATACAACCATGCCTGGCTAATTTTAAAGTTTTTTTAGAGACAAGGTCTCACTATATTGCTAGGCTGGTCTCAAACTTGTGGCCTGAAACAGTACTTTTACCTCAGCCTCCTGAGTTGCTGAAATTACAGGTGTGAGCCCCACTGTACCCAGTCCAGACTCATTTTATAAGGTCAGTATCACCTGATACCAATTTTCCAAAGATAACACAAGAAAACAAAACTAGTTAGGTGTGGTGCCACATACCAGTAGTTCCAGCTACTCTGGAGGCTCAGGTGAGAGGATCATTTGAGCCTGGGAGTTGGAGTCCTGCCTGGGCAATATGGTGAGACTCCCAGCTCTAAAACAAAAACAACATAAACATCAACAACAGAAATGAAAACTATAGGCCAATAACTCTGATGAACACAGCTGCAAAAATCTTCAATAACATACTAGCAAACAATTCAACAATTCATAAAGAGTATTATACATCATGACCAAGTGGGATTCATCCCTGGGATGCACATATGGTTTAACATATACAGATCAATCAGTGTGATACAGTACAGTGTGTTAATTAAAGTACCTAGAAATAAATTTAACCAAGGATGTGAAATATCTCTGCAATAAAAACTATTAAACATTAATGAAATAAATTGAGGAAGACACAAATACATGGAAAGTTATTCCATGTTTATGGATTGGAAGAATTAGTATCATCCATACTACCGAAAACAGTATATAGGTTCAGTGCATTTCCTATCAAAATTTCGATGGCATTCTTCACAGAAATAGAAAAAAGAATTATAAAAATCATATGGAACCACAAAAGACCCTGAATAGCCAAAGCAATCTTAGGAAAAACAAAGTTGGAGGCATCACACTTCCTGATTTCAAATTATGTCACATAGCTATAGTAATCAAAGCAGTTATAGTACTGGCATGAGAACAGATAGTGGAATAGGATGGAGAGCCCAGAAGCAAACCCAAATATATGTAGTCAACTAATTTTTAACAAGAGCACCAAGAAGACACAATTGGGAAAGAATAGTATCTTCAATAAATGGTGTTGGGAAAACTGGATATCCACATGCAAAAGAATGAAACTGGACCTTTATCTTACACATACACAAAAATCAACTAAAAATAGATTAAAGACCTAAACATAAGACCTGAAACCATGTAACTCCTAGTAGAAAACAGGAGAAAAGCTCCTTGATGTTGGCTTTGGCAATGATTTTTTGGATATCACATCAAAAACTAAGGCAACAAAAGCAAAAATAAGTGAGACTACACCAAATTACAAAATTTCTGCACAGCAAAAGAATCCACAAAATGAAAAGGAAACGGCATCCTATGGATTGGAAGATGATATTTGTGAGCCATATATTTGATAAGGAGTTAATATTCAAAATATATAAGGAGCCCCACACAGCTCAATATAAAAAAAACACATAATCCAATTAAAAACTGTGCAAAGGACCTGAGTAGACATTTCCCCCAAGAGCACATACAAATGACAAACAAGTATATGAAAATGTACTCAATGTCACTAATCAAAAGCAAACCAAAACTGCAATGAGATATCACCTCACATCAGTTAGAATGGCTATGATCCATAAGACGAAAGATAATGAGTGTTGGCAAGGATGTGGAGAAAGGGAAGGAATCCTTGTACACTGTTGGTAGAAATGTAAACTGGTGCAAATTTAATGGAAAACTGTATGGAGGTTCCTCAAAAAAATAAAAATAGAACTACTACATGACTCAGCAATCTCCCTTTTGGGTATATATCCAAAGGGAATGAAATCACCCCCTCACAGAGATATTTGCACTCTTATGTTCATTGCAGCATTATTCACAGTTGCCAAGATATGGAAACAACCTAAATGTTCCTGATGGATGAGTAAATAACAAAATTGTAGTATATATACAATACAATATTATTCAGTCTTAAAAAAGGAGAATCTGCCATTTGCAACAATATGAATGAACCTGGAAGACATTATGTCAAGTGAAATAAGCCAGACACAGAAGTAAAAATACTGCATAATCTCATTTATATAGAGAATCTTTAAAAAGATGTCAGATACATAGAAACAAAGAGTAGAATGGTAGTTATGGGGGATGAGGGTTAGGGGTGGAGGTGAGGCAGGAAATGGGGAGATGTAGATCAAAGGGTACAAAGTTGTGGTTATGTAGGATGAGTAAATCCAGAGATCCAATGACCGTACAGTATGAGGACTGTAGTAATATTGTATTATAACTAGAAGTTTGCCAAGACAGTAGACTTTAGATGCAATTACCACAAAAAAGTGGAAAGGGGATAAACATCTGAGATGATAGATGTTAAATCACTTGACTATAGTAACCATTTAACTATATCACTAACCATATAACTATATATATATCTGTCTATCAAAACATCAAGTTGTACACCTTAAGTATGTATCAAAAAAAATGTATTATTCAACTACTCAGAATTCTGGGTATTCTGAAATGACTGAATAGCCCCTCATGTCCAGTTAGCTTTCATACATGTACTGAGGTTCTCTGTATCCATTCAATGTGTGCTACCTTTCTTTTCTCTCTTTTTTTTTTTTTTTGAGATGGAATCTCGCTGTGTCACCCAGGTTGGAGTATAGTGGCACAGTCTTGGCTCACTGCAGTCTCTGCCTCCCAGGCTCAAGCAGTTCTCCTGCCTCAGCATCTTGAGTAACTAGGATTACAGGCACCCGCTAACATGCCCGGCTAATTTTTGTATTTTAGTAGAGACGAGGTTTCGCCGTGTTGGCCAGGCTGGTCTCGAACTCCTGACCTCAGGTGATCCACCCACCTCGGCCTCCCAAAGTGCGGGGATTACAGGTGTGAGCCACCATGCCCAGCCAGTGTGTGCTATCTTTCTTTAGCTCCTGCAAAAATTTGCTGATTTCTGATATCTGAAGTAAATAAGGAATTATCCCCCCTTTTCCTCTCTATTCCTCCAAAAAAGAACAAAGCAAACAAACCCAAAACTTTGTTTATTCCAATTGACTTTATTTTTTGTAGTCATCCTGAGTAACTCTTTATTGCTTAATGGATAAAGTTAAAGTTTTTAGCCTGGTATTTAGGCCTCTCGGAGTCAGCTGGAAACATACCTTCTCAAGCTTCTGGCTGCTTCTCCCGTTCTGTACCTTTTTCTCCAGCCAAACTCAGCTGTTTACGGATCTCATATACTATCTATTTTTTTACTTAGTCTCCTCCCTCAATTCATTCCTCATTCCCCTCCCCCAATTCATTCTCTTCTCCCCCATCAAGGCCAGTCCAAATCCTTCTCATTTTTAAAGGTTGCATTTATAGATTTTCCTAATCTTAGGTGATCTTTTTTCTCCTCTGAATTCCTATAGCTCATAATTGACACTTCTCTATGACATGTTTAATGTTTAGCTGGTCATTATAGCTTTTTCTGTAAATGTAGTACCTTCTCTTATGAGGAGATAAGCTTCTTGAGGACAAAACTGTGTTTTTATTTCATTTCTTTGTAGCACTCTATAGTATCATATACAAAATAGATGCTTAATAAACAGTACTTCACCAAATGCTTTATTCCTTTTGAAAGCATTCTAATTAATATGATTAGAAGTTATTCAGAATGATTTTGGCACAGTAACTGTCCAATAAAATAATAGATTGTAACAAAAAAATCGTTTTGATGAAGACATAGTACTGGGGGAAACATTGGAAGGATATCTTGCCTTAGCAGAAAGTATCTAGAAATTAGTACAACTATAGAAAAATAAAAATGGCAACACATGCCTAGAAAAGATCTATTTCAAATGGAAATAGAAAGTTCAGAGAGTATCTAAGCTCTGGATTCTGATACACTTTTGTGTGGCTTGCAGGGACAATATAAAGGCATTTATCCATTCATATAGTAATCTTTAAACATATAGTGATCTTTAAAAGCTATTAACAGGATTCGATATTGGGCCAGTAACTGAAATATATGTTGACATGATTGTTGCTCTTTCTTTCTGTTTGCATACATTCCAAGAAGATTTTTAAAATTCCTTTTCACATATTTATAACTGCGTGGTTATATAATTCCTATGTGGACATGATATTTATTGATTTGAAAAAATTATTAGATTTTTTATTTTTACCCAAGATCTGAGAAGCAAAATGTTAATCGATGTTTCATTTTTCAAGATTAACTTAAAAAGATGGCTTAGCTGAAGCTGTTAGCCTCAGGTTACTGCATTCCAATGGAGATATTCTAGAATGGTCTGTAAATAACCAGGTGGCATCCTAACAAGGATGGTGTTAATGGAGTGGTGTGAATAGAATCTAAATTTATCTTGAATGTCTCTATGCTTGAGGCATTTTTAGCACTGTACTATCTTAGATTAGAGTGATTTCTAGAGTATCAGTTCCCTAAGAAAATGTAGATTGATTATTAAGGGGCATTTAGAAAAAAATTGCAACTGACAGTGCCCATTTGCTTTGTTGTTTAGATAGAAACAGCTAATACATAAAAATTGTCAATTGTAACAGCTACATATTTCAGAAGAATTTGGGGTGAGAATGATGAACACTATTAGTGAAATGATATAGCAGTTCGGAAATGCTGTCAATAATATAAAAGGTGAAAACTGTGAATTACAAAAGATGCTAGTTATGTTTGCCAGTTAGGTGGCATCAGAGCAATTTGAACCACTTTTGCTGTGTTAATCTTTACTTTTCTATAGTTTGCCTATATTACAGAATCAGTATTAATGTATATGGACATTTATTAGGCTTAAAATTCCAAAAAGTTTCAAATATGCATGTATTATCTATTGCTGTTGTAACAAATTACCACAAACCCTGTGGCTTAAAACAATAGAAATGGTTTTTTTGGGTTTTTTTTGTTTGTTTGTTTTGTTTTTACAGTTCTGGAAGCTAGAACAATTACAATTAAGTATACATTCAAAATGAGTTATATAGGACTAACATCAAGGTGTCATCAGGGTTGGATCCTTCGGGAGGTTTCAGGGGAGAATCTGTCCCTTGCCTCTTCCATCTTCTGATGGCTGTCTGCCGGTGTTCTTGGCTTATACCCACATGACTCCAGTCTCCGCTTCTGTGGTCACATTGCCTTTTCCTCTTCTGCAGCCAAATCTGCTCCTGCCTCCCTCCTATAAGGATATCTGTGATTACATTTAGGGCTCACACAAATAATCCAGAATAATATTCCCATCTCAAAATTCCTCACTTAATCGTATCTGCAAAGCCCCCTTTGCCATGTAAGGTAGCATTAACAGGTTCTGTGAATTATTATAGATTTTATTCAGCCTACCCTAATACCCATTATGATATACCCAGATTTTAATACAAAATACTATTTTAACCAGGATCTTTTAAATGTATTTCATTTAGAATAAAGATGATTTTACATTTTAATGTAAATGCAGAAGTTCATAGTTGGCTTTTAATTCACTATTTCCTCTTGTTGATTGTGTCACTGGTGGTTTTCTAAAAGTAATTCTTTAATTTTATGACATCTATAAAACACCAGTATATCCAAAAAGGAAAGTTTGTAGCATCTTTTTAATATATTTGTAATTTGCCCTACCTACCAAAATCAGAAGTTAGCCAGGAATAAGTTAGGAGGGTCCTATAGAATTGTCCATATGGTCTAATTTGGTGGGAATGGCATGTTGGATTTTGTAGGCAATTGAAGTAGAACACATTTACAGTAAATCATTTGGAAATTTGGGTTTTATCACGGTTTTTCCACTATTTTAACATTTAAAAACTTTTATTTGAAGATAACAATATATTTATAGAATAGTTGCAAACATCAAAACAGTACAAAAAAAAAAACACCTGCATACTCTTTACCAAAATTCACCTAAGGTTAACATTTTACCCCATTTGCTTTATCTTTTGTTCTCTTTGTCTATGTACGTGTATGTATGTATATATGTACATATATGTGTGTGTGTGTGTGTGTGTGTGTGTATATCTTTTGTCTTTAATGACATTGACAGTTTTGAAGAATATAGTCCTGCCTCCTGGTTTCCCCTCTGTGAGGAATTTTAAAAATTGGACATAATTCACATGCCATGTAATTCACCTTTTTAAAGTGTACAATTCAGTGGACTTCAGTATATTCATAAGATTCTATAAGCATCACTGTGATCTAATTCCAGAACGTTGTCATACCTCACACAGAAGTGCTGGGGCTGGCGTGGTGGCTCATGCCTGCAATCCCAGCACTTTGGGAGACTGAGATGGGAGGATCACTTGAGCCCAGGGGTTCAAGGCTGCACTGGGCCAAGATTATGCTACGGCACTCCATCCTTGGTGACAAAGTGAGACCCTGTCTGTAAACAAAACAAAATAACTTTAGCAGTTCCTCCTCATTCCACCCCCTCCTCTAACAATCACCAATCTACCTTCTCTTTGGATTTGCCTATTCTGGGCATTTTATATAAAAGTAATCGTATGATATGTGACCTTTTGTGTCTGGCATCTTTCACTTAGCATAATGTTTTCAAGGTTCATCAGTGTTGTCACATGCATGAGTTTTGAATCATATGAAGTGCTAAGTAACATCCAATTGTATGGATTAATGAAATGACTAATATTCCATTTATGGATATACCATGTTTTGTTTATCTATTCACCATTTGATGAACGTTTAGGTCACGTCACTTTTTTTGGCCATTGTGGATAGTGCTGCTATGAACAATCAAGTTTTTATGTAATGTACAAGTTTTTATGTAAATACGTTTTCCATTCTGTTGGGTGTACATGAAGGAGTAGAATTGCTGGGTCAAGTTGAACTCTGTTTAACTTTTTAAGGAACTGCCTGCTCATTATTTTTAGTTTGTTTCCTAAGGCATTTTTTCTCCTCTTTGAAAATTCAGGGCAGTGATTCTGGGGTGTGGGTGCTTTTTTCAACTTCAGATGTCTTTCCAGAGATTTAATGTTGAGGATAACTTCTTTAAAGTCTGGCAGGGTGCTCCTCTTTTGACCTGAGAATAAAATATTAAGATGATCTGACCTAGCAGAATAGTTCTTTTCATTTGTGTTTAGTGGTTTAAAATGCATTTTGTTTTCTATTTAGTCATATTAAAGAGATTGTTGGCAACCTTAGTCGTTTTAGTAGATTGAAATGCTTCCTAACTGGGATGTTATTTATCCTTATCTATTGGCTTACAAGGAGAGCTGGGAATCCATTCAACAAATGAAAGTTTTTTTTCATCCTTTAAAAAACCATGGATAAAATAACACAATGTAGCATTAGTCATATTTCTTTAAATAGAAGAAAATACAAAAATTAATTTTGTTAGTATAATTATTTTCAAGATGTGATGGCAAATCCATACGAAAGCTTAGGAGTAAAATTTGTTTAGCTTTATTTTAATATCTATAATAATTGCTTATTCCTATGTGATATAGAAAAAATAAAAATGGGGTTTCTATAGTTCAAGCATCTTTAGTCATAGGTGAAAAGATCTTTAAATATTTGAAGAAGCTAAAGAAATACAAAAATCAATCAAAGATAAGAGTTGGGATAAGGGTTGCAGCATTCTGTAAGATCAAAAAATTAAGTAACATTTAACTTAGATTAAGTAATCTAAGGCTGTAGGCTACAGGACTGTGAGATAAACTCTGCCTTTTAGTTAAAAAGTATTTACTCTGCGTAATAAATTAATTAGCGTTATGGGGAAGAAGCCAGGAATATCCCAGCTGAAATCTCTGATAATAATGGAACTTTGATCAGCTAAAATGATATTATCAAAAAAATGCCTTGAGATGATAAGACTTTCAATAAGGGATATGCAGCTTTTAACCCTAGGGAGATTTACAATGAAATATGAATTGAGAATCAAACTCATAGAATTAATAATTATATGCCATTTTATATACTTGTAACTTAGAGTAACATGTCAGTTATCTAATTCCATTTTAAAATTTATATTTAAGGCCTGGTATGGTGGCTCATGCCTGTAATCCCAGCACTTTGGGAGGCTGAGGCAGACAGATCACTTGAGGTCAGGAGTTTGAGATCAGCCTGGCCAACATAGCAAAACCCCGTCTCTACTAAAAATCGAAAAGGTAGACGGGTGTGGTGGTGTGTGCCTGAAGTCCCAGCTACTCAGGAGGCTAAGACAGGAGAATTGCTTGAATCCAGGAGGCGGAGGTTGCAGTGAGCTGAGCCGAGATCGTGCCACCACACTCCAGCCTGGGAGACAGAGCGAAACCCTGTCTCAAAAAAAAAAAAAAGTATATTTAAGTAATTGACTTATTCATGTGATTGTTAAGTAGAAATCTTACCAAATTTGTATACATTATATCAATATTTATAAAAACTTGAGTTACCCTATTTATACATTCTGTTTATTAGGTTTATAAAGATTAAGTACTTGGAAACATTTGTGATATACATCATATGTCTAAAGTAAATAGGATTTCTCAGAATATTTAACTGAATTTGTAAATGTGACCAAATATTATTCTAAACTTTAAAAAATAATTTTTGGTTAGATGCTAGACATTGTAAATGTAATGTTAAGAGCTTGATTGCTTTGTTTTTCTTTACAGAATGTTGGACTTTGTTATTTTAGGCAGTTATTTGTGGATTTGCTTGAGCTTTATAAGACTTGCTTTTCATTTTGTTGGGACAGCTCTAGAGCAGATTTTCCTCTAGGGCTAGCCCTACTGCTAAGATGTAGTAGGTCTCTACTGAATGCTCTCAGTGTTAAGGAGGCATCTCTTCTCTAAGGAGTTAGATTTTGAATGACATCCAGCCCTATGTAAACTCTGGAAATTTTTCTGTTTACAACTCACCAATTATTCTTGTCCTAGCGTTTTGGAGTTCACCCTATGCATGCATGGTTTAGAATTCAGTTCTCAAGCTCTTTCTTGGATAGCTTCCTCTTTTTCAGTATTCTGCCCCATAAATTCCTGCTGCCTCAGCCTCACTCTACCAGAGTTCTCCCTCTCTGACCTGTGGCCTATGCGTGCCTTTAGGCAGAAAGCTGGTGCTATCAAAAGGATGATCTCATTTATTTTCCTTCTCTCAGGAATCACAATCTTTGCACTACCTCATATTTAGTGTCTGAAAGCAGTTGAGATACACACATGTATGTGCACATAAAAAATCTAGTCATTTCTGAAAGCATGTTTAAAATTTTATTTAGAGATGGCACACATCATGTCTACAAAGCAAGACAAATGGCCAAGCCCAAGGTCAACAAGGCAAAGAGGTATACTCTACAGGAAAACATAACAAGTTTGGGGAGGGAATGAATACTTGTGAGCCAGTAAGACAGTTTACCACAGATAGGCATAACAGGCCTGGCAATCTCTCACCCCAGTGTTCCTGAAAAAGCAAGATGTTAATGCTAATGGTCATGATAATGATAATAATAGTAAATGTTTAACAAATGTTAGCTATGCCCCGGGGCGCTATTCTAGTTAACTTGCTTGTATTAATTATCTTAAGACTCACAATAATCTCATGAGATAGAGATACTATTATTACCAGTTTAGAAATAAGGGAATTGAAACTTGAAGTTAAATTTCTTGTTTAAGCTACATTGGACCTAGAGGTGAAAACTAGGTAGTCAGGGCAAATGGTGGTTAGTACAGTGTGCTATATTCCATCTTCGCATGTTAAATATTCTGAGTAGTTCCGCAGTGAAGAAGTCTGTTTAACCTAGTTTTTCAATTTCATTTTGGAGCTTGGATATCTGTTATGAGTAGATAGCCAATATTTCATGGATTGCCTATACTATAAGATCCCTATGGACAAATCCTATTTGCCTTTAGAGTTAAGGGCACTAACTTTGGTTTCAGATACATATTTTCTTCCAGTTCTCCCTATTTCTTTACTGTGTTCTGAAGCTTCTAAGCCTCAGTTTCTTCATAAAATAGAAATGACAGTATCTATTTTATATTGGTGAGGATATTAAATGAGATGATGAATGTAAAGCATTTAGCATAGTACTTGGTATACAGTAGGAACCCAATAAATGTTAGCTTTTTTACTGTTGTTGTTCTTACTGTTGTTATTGTTATTATTGCTATTTCCATGTAGTTTATGTAACTATTTTAATAAATGTTTGTTGAATTAATGTGTTATTTTCAGTTACATTGTTTAATATTTTTACCTTATTTACAGTTATAAATTTGTTTGAAGTTTATAGAAAATGCATAGCATGTTAATATGTTTGATAGTGTCATACCTTCTAGTAAACATTGATAATTTAGATCTGCTACATAGAAGAGAGATTGAAATGTTGTCTCTCTCTCTTTAATTTTAGAGACCTATTACTACATTTCTCCATTAGTTGGTGTCTTTTTCTTGGCTCTAACTCCTATTTGGATTATAATAGCTGCCAAACATCCAGCCACAAGAACAGTTCTCCCACTCAGGCTGGGAGCCTGTCATAACAGCTATGGTTATAAGTAGGTTAGTATTAAAATATATGTGTGTGTGTGTGTGTCTTCTATATGCACATATGTATGTGCATATTAAAACAAATGAATTGCCTGTTTTTATTTCTTAGGTTAATTATTTTATATAGTCAATTCATTATTCTCTGAGGTATTATAACAAGGAATTTAAATGACAGGCATTAATGAAATCCGTAGATGTAAAGAACCTGATTTGGCTACCAGTTTCCAACTTCTCTCCAACTAAAGCCTTACCAGATTGAGTAAAATTTAGTGGTTGTCTTTGTGTGTGTATGTTTGTGTTAACCTGACAAGGACATTACTTATTCTGAATATTAAGTTGCTCAGATGAGTATCAGAAAGCCTTAGAAATGTGTATACCATTGGCTGCTTCCATATCTAGGACTCTGATGAACTTAAAGATGTAATTAAGGACGTATGTAAAAGATTTAGCTGCAAGTATCCTCATCACCCTAGAGTTTTTAATAACAAAAATAAACAGAATGACATAAAGGTCTTGCAATAAGGTATTGATCAGATAAACTATTATATAGTCACAAAATGGAATAGCAGCCATTAAAATAACATAGCATTTCTATTGCTATGGAAAGATGTTTATTACACATCTGATGAAAAAGAACAACCTAGGAAAGAGTATGAATTTCCTATTAAACATGGTAGATTAAGAAACCTATCTTTTTCCTCCCTGAAACTACTAAAATGACAGTAAGAGAATAAAAATGCTATAAAACCACAAAGACAGAAAGGGAGCAAAGAGGGCAGCAGGGTGAGAGATTTGACAACATTAGGAAGATAGGAATCAGATGGAGAGTTGTTAACTGAATGAGCAGAATGAAAAAAGCTGAAACCTAACTGCCTATCAGAAGCAAGACTCAGAAACCCAGAAAGAGGAATTAAAGGCATCAACTACATCTGAAAGCTGCAATGAAGATGGGTTATAAGTTTAGATAAGGAGCAATTAGATCCCCAAAATCTTTCTCCAGCTTTATCACCCATGTGGCTGCCCCCTTCCACCCTGGCAGGTGATCATTTTAGCGTTGCTTCACTTCACTTTAGTGTTGCTCCCTTCAAAATTCTGGGAGAAAATTATTCGGAACATATAATCACAATATCAATCACGTGTAAGAGAAGACTAGAGAAATTTTCAGACAGGCAGGATCTCATGGAATTTACTGCCCCTCTACCCTTTTGTATAAAGCTGAAAGGAGGTGTGGTCTATCAAAATTAGGAAATAAGAAGATGACACAGGAAAGAAGAAATCTATTCTGTGGCAGCACGTGGTTCATTTTTCTGTAATGTAGATAGCTTTTTTTCCTGGAGGATTCAGGCAACAGGATCCTGTGAACTACTGGGACTTTGTTATAGTACATAAACCAAGATCCAACAGGGTATTGGTGGGAAGGTACAGGATGACTGACAGCTGGCATCAGGGCTTGACAGGCAGTCATCCAGATTGGCAGGAAGACAGGGGGCTTAAGGAGGGAGGTCTCTAGGAGAAAAAAAAAAACAGTAGAATTGATGGGTTTGACTGGATTGAAAGGTACTTCATAAACTTGGTAACACATGTAAGGTAGAATTAGTAATAGGTACCTAAAAAGTAAAGAAAAATATGAGGCAAAGCAAAAAGTGTAAGTGAAAATATCAATAATACACTCTGTGGCTCAGCTGTGACTAATGACATTTCCATGGTTGTAATAAAGTCAACCCTAAGTATTTCACCAGAAATTGTAACCAGATAAGCAGGATAGGGGGAGGAAGGGATTTGAGAAGGGATCAAAGCGGGGGAGGGAAATGTAAGAGAGGTCAAATTCTCATCTGCCATAGTAGGAAGTCATTTGCTAAATGTCTAAAATTTACAATGAAGAAATAGCAGTATAAGCATGTTATTTGAAATATTGAATTAAATGCCAGAAGAAACTACTAAAGAAGTTAAAAAGAATTCCTAGTAGAGAGAAGGACCTGGAGGTAGGGCTAGGGACTATTATTTTGAATTCCTAGTAGAGAGAAGGACCTGGAGGTGGGGCTAGGGACTGTTATTTTATTATAAACCTTCTTGTCCTTTTACATACCTCTTTTTTGTTGTTGTTTTTTAAGAGATTGGATCTCATCATGTTTCTCAGGCTGAAGCACAGTGGCTCGATTGTAACTTACTGCAGCCTCAAACTCCTAGGCTTAAGCAATCCTCCTTCCTCAGTTTTCTGAGCAGATGGGACGACAGGCATGCACCTACCCAGCTAATATTTTTACTCTTTAGTAGAGACAGGGTCTCGCTATGTTGACCTGGCTGGTCTTAAACTACTGGTCTCAAGCAGTCCTCTCACTTTGGCCTCCCAAAGTGCTGGGATTACAGGCATGAGCCACCATGCCAGCTGTACTTTTTTAATGACACACATCTATGTGATAAAAATAAAATTTAATAAAAGCAAATAAAACTACTCTTCTGATTTAATTTTTATTTTAAAAAATGTGTATATTTAAAAACAGCTGGGTTGCAGAGGTGTAGGTCAATGGATTAAAAATTTTGGTTAGACTAGAGGAAGGAACATGTTCAAGAGATTTATTGTACAACATGGCAACTATAGTTTATAACAGTGTATTCATCAAAATTGCCAAGAGAGCAGATTTTAGGTGTTCTCACCACAAAAAATAAGTATGTGAAGTAATGTATAGGTTAGTTAGCTTGATTTAGGCATTCTACAATATATCCATATTTCAAAACATGTTGTATAGGATAAATATGTGCAATTTTTATTGTCAATTTAAATAACAAAATATGTAAGTAAAAAAGTCTAGAAAGCTATATAACAACATACTAACAGTGTAACTTAATGATGTAACTAGGGTTGGTTTTTACTTTCTTCATTTTGTCTTTTCTAATTTTTTCTATAGTAACTTTTATCACCAAGGTTAATAGGAACCTTAAAAAATGTATTTTTAGCAATTGTTGTTATATCTGCAATATGATCTATATTTTGTCAGGGAGGTTTATTCTTTGACTCAGAACTAGTTTGTTCTTGAAATACATACTTTATTCTTTTAATTAGGGCTTAAAATGTTAAAATATTTCTAAAGAGAACTGTTTTGGGGCTCTACAGTGTACCTTTTTAATGAGAACGTGCCACAGTTTAGGCATATTAAGGCATAATTTATTTTACTAAAGAGTTAAAATGATAAAGATTTGATAATCTTCTAATGTTAACGATCAGGTAGTGGTAAGAACATTTGATCTGATATTTTGACAATCAGTCCCAGTCTGTGACAGCATGCAGTTCATTTTGCTGTAATGTGGATGGCACTTTCCTGGAAGATTTGGGCACAGGATCCCATGGAATATTAGGACTGGAAATGTTTTATACTACATAGACCCAGAAACTGAAGTTAACCAATTAATAATGGCCTTGGAAACTTAAAAAATCTCCAGGTTCCACTGACACATTGAGAGTGTATGGCTTGCTACCATATAACTGTATGTTAGTTTTCCAGATTTCTGGTCTCAAGATCAGCTCTTTCTGTGGCTACAACTCATTATTTTAATTTGCTAATAATAAGACACATCCTAACAATATCTAGTTTTAACACAATTAAATTCACCTCTTTTATGCCTTGTTTACTTAAAATATGAAAACATACTCTTTTTAAAATTATTTTTTAAATTATGAGTCATCAATTGCATGGTTTTTAAAAATTAATAAGCACAGAAGGATATAAAATGACCGTCAGTCACCTATCACCTTCACCCCCAGAAATAGACATCGTTAATAATTTCTTGTATGCTTCTGCAGACATTTTAATGCATTGAAAGCATATATTTTTTTCTTTTCACAAGTAGCATATCGTAGACATCAGAATCCTGAAGTTTGGGGCTAGAGCTTATGCCATGTTTTATTTTCAACATTTTACTGTTGACATTGATTTTTACTTTGAATATTTTACTTTTTGCTCTATTTTTAAAATGTGTGAATATTTTATTTTAAAAAGGAGGGGTGTCTGCATGTACAGAATAACTTCAAGTATATTCTCTTTCCTCTTCTCTAAATTATATAATTTTATCTCTTTCAGCATTGGGGGCCTTATTCTGGACACAACTGTATCTGACCCAAACTTGGTTGGGATTGTTGTTTACACGCCAGTTATTAATGGTAAGAATTAGATATACTGCTTCATGATAATATTAAATCTTTGTAATCTCTTAGGTTCTATTAGGAGTCTTAGGGCTCAGATGTAAGAGGTCTGTCCTCCCATCCCAACCATTTTCCCTCCAACCCCAAGTTGTTGCTTTCAGTGGAAATTACATTCCCAGGTCTCAGAATGTAGAATATATTTCTGAAAAGTACTCTTTATTAATCATATCATTAACTACTAGTTTGAGAGTCAGGTATACCTGACTTAAGATTGGTGTGGCAAGATATATTTCAGATTTCGTTTATTATTTACATTGGGATTATCTGCTATCGTATATTGTTTTGTTGCTCCTTTTGTCAATTTTTGTGGATAAATTAGAGACAGCTGGGTTTGAACATTGCTTGAGTCCATTCAGTTCATTAAAATCTGGACTGGGCACAGTGGCTCATGACTGCAATCTCAGCGCTTTGGGAGGCCTAGGTGGGAGGGTCGGTTGAGGCTAGGAGTTTGAGGCTAGTTAGGGCAACATAGTGAGACCCCCATCTCTATAAAAAAATTCAAAAATTAGCCAAGTTTGGTGGCACACATCTGTAGTCCCAAATTTGTCCTCAGGAGGCTGAGGTGGGAGGACTGCTTGAGGCAAGCAGTTAGAGGCTGTAGTAAGCCACTGCGTGGTAGCCTGGGAAACAAAGTGAGACTTCGCCTTTAAGAAAAAAATAAAAGAGAAAAATCTGTTGGTCTCAGCTGATCCCTTTAAAAATCTGCCTTATATTTTTTTTGTTATCTATGAAATGGGAATTATAATGCTTAAATTCGCAGACATTTATGTATGAATGACATTTAATAAGATCATTTTAATCCAGTCTACTGGCTTCTGGGGTGGCTGTCATTAAAGTGAATTATTTTTTTTTCCTTTTTTTTGGAGACAGAGTCTTTGTCACCCAGGCTGGAATACAGTGGCACGATCTTGGCTCACTGCAACCTCCGCCTCCTGGGTTCAAGCGATTCTCCTGCCTCAGCCTCCTGAGTAGCTGGGACTACAGGTGCCCACCACCCACGCCCAGCTAATTTTTGTAATTTTAGTAGAGATGGGGTTTCACCATGTTAGCCAGGATGGGAATTGTTTTTTTTTAACTTTAAGTTCTGAGGTACATGTGCTGAATGTGCAGGCTTGTTTCATGGGTATACATGTACCATGGTGATTTGCTGTACCTATCAACCTGTCATCTCAGTTTTAAGCCCCACCTGCATTAGGTATTTGTCCTAATGCTCTCCCTCCCCTTGTCCCCCACCTCCTGAGAGACCCCAGTGTGTGATGTTCTCCTCCCTGTGTTCATGTATTCTCATTGTTCAACTCTAAAGTGGATTTTAAGTATAGCCTAGACCAATATAATTTAAAAAGTAATTTTACTTGGGGGAAAACATGTCCTAGGATATACTACATATTTAATGTAATTTACTTTGCATAGCTATGTAAAAAGAAAATATGTCGGTCAGGTATGGTGGCTCATGCCTGTAATCCCAGCACTTTGGGAGGCCAAGCCAGGTGGTTCGCTTGAGCTCATGAGTTTGAGATCAGCCTGGGCAACATGACCAAATCCTGCTTGCACAAAAAATATAAAAATTAGCCAGGCATGGTGGTACACGCCTGTGGTCCCAGCTACTTGGGAAGCTGAAGCAAAAGGATCTTCTGAGCCTGGGAGGGAGGCAGAGGTTGCAGTGAGCCAAGATTGCACTGCTGCACTCCAGCCTGGGCAACAGGGAATAACCTTGTTTCAGGAAAAAAAAAAAAAAAAATAAATATATATATATATACACACACACACACACACACACACATAATATATAAAGGCAAGTTCTTCAAAATCTAATTTCATATCTAAAATTTCTACTGAATATTTTAATTTTTATATACCTTTAGAATGTCAATGAACAAATTTTCCCTATAGGTCTCTCTCCTGATGCCACCATTCTCCCCCATCACCTACACATAAAATTGTGGGACCATCTATTTCAGCCTGGCCCTTCATCCTCTTTGACTGAAAAATGACAGAGCCATTGTCTACTTGCCCTTTAACACAGTTCACTTGCTCACTCATTTATTGATATGACAAGCATGTCTTACTCTTGTAGCCTAATGTCTCAGTATAGCCATCATTCAAGTAATAAAGTAGCCTTCCTGACTCACTTTCTATTTGATGCAAATTAAGTGTCACTAATAGCCTCGTCTTTCTTAAACATTGTTTTTATTACATGGGTCCTAAGATGATGAATTTAACAGTGCTTTTTTTCCCTGCCTATCAAAGCAAATTTGAATTCTGCCTAGCTTTCAAGGCCCTCTATACATTGTTGGACTCATTGTTGCCCAAAGATACGCAGTTTTTTTCATTATCATTCTAACTAGGTTTTTATATTGTCCCTACAAAGATTCTTCTAATTTTCACTGCCTGAAATAACTACTGCTTTCCTCCTGCCTCTTCAGATCCTCTTCTGTGAATATTAATGTATGAGTTCATTAGCATAAACATTACTCATAATGACTGTTAGAGCTATATTAAACAGCATTTCAGTAAGAAATTTAGCTTAAATTATAATAACCCTTTTATTATAAGGCTTTAATGCATATTTCAGTTATTTTACCTTACATAAGAAACAATTCTAGAGCTTCATTGAAATGCTCTCCTCGGATGTCTGTGCCATGGCATTGCGGAGTATTAATAGTAATATATTTTTTGTATCTCAGTAAGTAAACCTCTTAGTGGGCTATCACAATCTGCATGTAAATTCCACTCTTTAAAAGACATTATTAGAGATGGTTTACTCTATGTTTCTCAGATAAGATGGAACTTTTGAGAACTGAATTTCATTTAAAATGTGTTGGGGAAGGTACTAAAGGACCCTTGTTTATCTTTATTATTATCATCACCATTATCTGCTATTTAGTGAGTACCTACCACTATGTACCAGATAACTTGCAGTTTTTAAATACATATTATGTCATATAATCCTCACAATAAGATAAGTAATTTGTCTAAGGTTTCTTATCTTGTAAGCGGTGAGTCACAGTGGAAACCCAGATCTGGTTTATTCTAAAGCCTGTGATTTTTTTTTTTTTTCTCAAACTATGAAGCTACTAATTTATGTTTTATTAGATACAAGAATGCATACATTGTTTAAAGTAAGGCTTTAAACAATGTGTTCCAATTATGACTAGGATATCTTTTAATACTTATTAACGTCTCTCAGAACTAGTGGTATTTTCCAAAACATATTTCATAGTAACACTAGTTCTGTGAGATGTTAATAATTTGAAAAGTGAGTTCTGTGGTCTATCAAATTTGGTAAACATTAAGTTAGACAAATTTGTTTACTACGGAATTTCTTAAAGCCTTTTTATCATGCTAACATATACTGTGAGTCTCTTTCCGGTACTTCTGTTAGCTAGGTGTTGAGATTTCTAGATCTGACCTTCCTCGGACCTCCTAGACCACACTTTGAGAACCACTGATCTAGGGCTCTTTTTATCACAGTCTACTTAGTCTACTTTCAAACAATAATAAACCACTTTACATACAGGATAAGAAGCTTATGTCACTATACTTGAATTACCACTCCTCTTTCTTATGCACTCTTTTTGACATATATTTAACTTTGTAGTAAATCCTGTAATACATTATTGTTATTTTTTGCTTCAGTTATTTTTAAAAAGAGACTAAAACTGAAAACAGTGTATCTTTTATATTTTCTCATATAAAGATATATTTCCAGCACTCTTTCCTTTGTGTAGGTCCAGGTTTTTATCTGGTGTTATTTTCCTTCTGCCTGAAGAAATTACTTTAATGTTTGTTGTAGGGCAGGCTTACAGAGAAAATAGAGGCTTTAGGCGTGGTCTCTCCCAGTGTGCTTCTCTTTCCTTTCCCTTCACCCCTATTCTTGTCTCTAACAATGTCTATTTTTAACTTCTTTCACCCCTGTCTCAGAAGAGCTGATTCTTTTGCCCAGGACTGGCTAGTTCACCTGTGCCCTGGATATTATTCCATTGCAACTCCAGTGGGAGCCGTACACTCCATCGATTATTTTAACTTTTCTGGTATCTCCCATGTCTTCCTCTCTTACATCTTTTCCCTTTAGCTTACAAATGTGCACAAGTCTTTCATCCCAAGTCCCCTTTCCCATAGTGTTCTGCCTTTTTTCAAGCTTCTGTTTTCTCTCTTCTACTCTCTACGATCAAACTTTCCCAAGTGTAGTCTGTATTTTTTCCAACTCATTACAGTATTTTTCTTCCCCCCTCACTCTACAAAACTGCTTTTACTAAGCTCTCCAGTGACCTCTTAATTACTTTATCCAATTACTATTTCCAGTCTTCATTCTGGAAATTCATTACTGTCCGTTTTTGCAACTCTACCATTCTCATCCCGTCTCTGAAAATTGTTTTTCATTTTCCTTTAGTAGTTCTTTCTTTCTACCTGCCTCTTTGTATTCTTCAACACCCTGCTCTTGAGTTTCTATTCTCAATATTGAATATTTCTTTATGGGCAATAATGTCTCATCCAGAGATTTTTCAAAGTGTGGTCCCCAGACCAGCAATATCACCTGGGATCTCATTAGAAATGCAAATTCTCAAGCCTGAATCAGCAGCTCTGAAGTAGAACTCATGAATTGACTCTAATACATGCAAAAGTTTGATTTGTCTTTGTCATACTGCTTCATTTCATGGCTTTAGCCCTAGTCTTGACACATCTGTTCCTTTCTAGATCGATACTTTAAATTGGATATCTCTACATGGAACACTTGAAGCTTCTAACTGAACTCATTCTCTTCCCTGCAAACCTGCCCTTTGGTGTTTCCTGTGTCAGTTAGTGGTGTGAGCTACCCAGTGTCCCAAGCAGGACATCCCCCAAATCGCGTACTTCCTCTCCCTTATCTTCTCTATTTTTATCTGCTCTTGAAATAGCTTCTGAATTAGAGATGCACTGGTTGGAAGGAGGATGAAAACTATATTATTGTAGCCAAGAAGGATTCAAGAGGGACCGTTTATTCAGTGATTAGGAAGGCATTTGAGAGTTCAGTTTTGTTGAGTAGCAGACCAAACAAATGAAAGTACAGTTTTACAATACAATATTATTAACAATAAAAATGGTTGAATTATATATCCCAGAAGAGCAAGGGTGAATCTCAGAAACTTATATGATAAATTGTTTCATTTATATAAAGTTCAAGGGTATGTAAAACCAAATTATATATTATTTAGGAATATACATGTATGTGGTAATACAGAGAAAGAAAGAGAATAAAAAACACAAACATAGCCACTTTGATAGGGAAGGAAGGCTATGGGAATAGGGGAAGAGCACATAGGACACTTCAAATACAAAGGTAATGCATTCCTTTTCTTAAACTGGGTAGTGGGTACATGAGTGTTTTTTTATAGTACGAGTCTTTGTAACTTACATATGTTTTATAGATACTATTTTTGCATTTATTAAATATTTGGTATAAAATCATAAACATCTTAGAAGTAGCCCTTTTAGACTTCATATTAAATGGTTGACAATGAAAAGAAAAGAATTAGGATAACACTTAGAATTTCAAATCAGGAACTTTTTCCCAGAGACGAGACATGTGGGTATGTTTGTTGGCAAAGAGGCAAAGCAGTAATAGAGTAGGAAAGAACAAGGACGCATGAGAGATGGTGAATAATAAGAGAGCGAGGCCCATGGAACAATGGGCCACACAGTAGCCTTGGAAAGAAAGGATAACCCCTTATTTCAAGGTGGTAAGAAAGGAGTCCTGAAGAAAGGCAGGTGGAAATACACAGATACGGGCTAGGGGATAGACGAAGATGAAGGGCCTTACAATAGACAGCCTCAGTTGTCCCAAGAAAGTAGAGAGATTCATTTCTCTAGGGCATTGTTTCCCAATCTTTCTCATGTCATGGCACATGTAAAAATTAGAATATTTGAATAGCACCCTAGAGTGAAGAAGGCAGCCATCTGTAACCAGAGGTACCTAATTTAGCACTGCAGCCTGCCAAGAGCTTAGAGGATAGTATCTCGACACGGCCGTAACCCATCTGAGGTACACTGTTTGGGAGTTGCAGATCTAAGGCAGTGTTTTTCAGTCTTTTGTTTTCATCATCATCTTCTGAAGGAGTCATTTCAATCAATTTTTTTTCCTAAATGTACCTACCCATGAAATTTTCATATTGCACATCTACTGTTTATCCATTTATGTACTGTATGTGTACCTGTGATTTATAAATATAAAATGAGTGATACTTTTTCTTCCCCTCAAGATCCAGTTTTCACCTCTGTTAAGAATGCATAATCTAGGCTGAGCACGTTGGCTCACTTCTGTAACCCCAGCACTTTGGGAGGCCAAGGAGGTAGGATTGTGTGAGCTCAGGAGTTTGAGAGCTGCCAGGGCAACATAGTGAGACCTCATTTCTACTTAAAAAAAAAAAAAAAATTAGCCAGGCAGGGTGGCATGCACCTGTAGTCCCAACTACTCAGGAAGCTGAGGTGAGAGGATCACTTGACTCCCGGAGATCAAGGCTGCAGTAAGTAGTGATTGCACCTCTGCATTCCAGCCTAGGCAACAGAGTAGGACCCTGTCTCAAACTAACTAAATAATTTATTTAAAAAAGAATTCATGATCTATGGTAAAGGAAGTAGAAAATGTAGAGACTTTGTCAGCCATTCACCAGGTTGTCTACAAGTTTGTTGGGAAGGAAATGGTAAAGGTAATGGATTAGAGACTAGGGAGGTGAATATGCCTACCCTTGTTTAGATGAAAAAATCTTCACTAAAAGGGCGTTCCAATGTATTTCTTTTTAAAAATATGAAAAAAAGTGGAAGATATTTCTCTTCCATCTTTTTGTATTTCTTGAAACTAAAGGAGCAATTTCTGCATGTGAGTTCTGGTAAGTCTTGAGAAGAGGATAGGTGGAAATCTAGAGGTACATAGAGGTGGGGGAAAATAGGTAGATATGTAGGAAGGTGCTAGATTTATTATGCTATTGATTATAAAGATTTATTTCTTAAGAAAATGAACTTTTGCTTTGGGTTCCCTTCGGAATGTGCAAAGGAATTCTTGACAGAATTTGAAATATATTCCATGACGTTAGTGCTAAACATTTACTGGAAACATATATTTCTAAATTTAACAAAACATAAATTTGGATTTTAAAACAGGCCCTAGATGAACCTGCTGATAATTTCTTCCTATTTTCAAACTTTATTTCATCAACTGAGCTTATTCAGGTATCAGGCACTTAAAATTCTGTCTTGTGGATACTGAGGAATCTCGAGTATTATTTAGTATATTGACAAGTTGTTTTTAGTAATGTTCTTAATTTATGCAAGACTATCTTTAGATGCTCTCCACTGGCTTTAATAATGCAATTAGTCCCTGAAGAATTTAAACAATTTAAAAGAAATGTTGACAGGCTAGCTTTTAGTAGAAACAACGTATGTCATGATAGCAATAAAGTATTTTTTGACATTAAAGAAAACTATTCTAAGGTAATAATTTTGATATAGTTTAAAAATATAACCAGTGATCATGATGAGACAATGATCACTTCAATAATTTTCCCTTCAATAATTATGTTGTTTACTTAAAAATTTTATTCACCTTATTTGGGAAAATGATATCAGTGTCTTTCTAAAGTCTCTCATTCATTTTCTTTTTAGTTTGTTACAATTATAACATCAGTTATGTCTGTTTTTCCTGGACTACAGTGTGATAAGGTGATAAGTTGATTATTTATAAGAGTTTATTTATATTTATTATTATTTTAGTCTGTTACATGGTAACAAAGAAATGATTAAAGTTTTATAAAGTTTTACCAACAAATTTGTGGGTTTTAGAAAAGAGCTACAATTAATCATTAGTAGCTTTTTGTTTCAAACTCAATTCAAGGGAAGTTGCAGTTGTAGAACATATATACTTCGGCTTAATAGCGGATGCTTTCTAATGTTTGCTGAAGCATTCCATATCCAATAAAATATCACATAGAACATTACCCCCAAGAAAATCCCCAGAGTAACTGAAGAGGAATGCAATTTATGTATTCCTATGGAAAATATCCATCATTGAAAAACATATCTGAATGTAATCTGCTTTGCATTAAGTATCATTTTTGATATTAGATTCTTTTCCTTTTGAGTGACTATGAAGAGAAAGATTACAAAGCTGTTTTTTGCTAGTTTACCCATTATTGATTTGCCCAATAACTCTTTGTGAAAATGCTTGCATTTCGTAGTAAGTATACTCTTGCCCCCCTTCAATTTCTGAGACATTTTCATTTACTTTCACTTAAAGGTATAAGCTACTGATCTTGTTTATATGCTGTTATCAGATGAGTGCCAGAACATGCTAATTATTCAACGTTCTTTTTAATTCTTTGTTTGTTTGTTTATTTTTTAACGTCATCAAGTTTGGCAGTGGATGGTCATATACCAACTTTTGCAACACTAATGTGAATAAGTTCTGATAACCCACTACCATTGGACCAGCCTCTATTCTTTACTTTAGAAAGTGAGCTCAGATTTAGAAAATCCAGACTTTAAAAAGATAGTTACCTGTAACTTCTAGTGGAAAATTCACTGAGTAAACAGAAGGCAGTTTAAGTGATTATTTAAAATATGGGTGCTAGCCAAGCTTGGTGGCTCATGCTCAAATCCCAGTGATTTGAGCGGCCTAGGCAGGAGGATCACTTGAGCCCAGGAGTTGAAGACCAGCCTGGGAAACATAGTGAGACCCCATCTCTACAAAAAAAAAAATTTTTTTGTTTTTAATTAACTGAGCGTGGTGGTGCATACCTGTAGTCCCAGCTACGCAGGGGGCTAAGGCAGGAGGATCACTTGAGCTCAAGAGGTCCATGTTGCAGTGAGTCATAATGGCATAACTGCACTCCAGCCTGTGAGACAGAACAAGACCCTGTCTCTGAAAATATAAATAAATAAGTAAATAAATAGATAGATAGATAGAATGGGCACAAAGTGATTTATTCTTTTTCATATATATATTTTTAAAACAAAATAATATTTTAAAACAAAATAGTTTATGAATTGAAAAGCAACACAGTTCCTGGACGTTCTCTGACCAATGAATTTTCCAGAAAATGTTAGGATCTGCAATTAAGAAAATGCCGAGTGTGAATCACATTATTTACATAAATTTATCGTTATTGATAAAAACAATAGTAGTCAACATTTTTTAAGCCTTTACCATGTTCAGAAACTGTGCTAAGCATCTTTCATATACCTGAAATTCATATGCATTATTTTACTTAATTCTCTCAGCATTCTTATGAGGTAGATATTATCCTTATTTTCAGATTAGAAAATGGAAGCTCCAAGAAGTTAAATATTAGTGAAGTCATAGTAAGTGACTGAGGCAGTTTTCAAACCCACATGGTTTGAGCCACAGTCAGAATGTTACAGAGAACGTAGCTCTGCATTTGCGTGCCTTAATTCTTCTATCTAGTCCATGTAACTTTTAAACACATTTTATAAGAAATTTATTTTCCTTTAGAAATTTTTTCAGAACTCCCATTTTTATGATGAACTGCGTTTTAAATTATCTTAAGCATTTGCTTTAATGAATTTTTTATTTACTAAATGAGATGTGATGAGGAAATCATGAAGCTATGTTTAGTTTAAGATCAAGACATTATCATTTCAGCCTTAAAACTGTAATGTTTAAATTGCTTTATTTTTTGTGAATTGGCACAAAAAGTGATCGACCTCTCAGAAGGGGGGAAGCTCATGCTTTTCCTGTTTCTGTACTTACATTTTTTCTGCAATTAAAAAATATTAAATTCTTATTCCACAATAACAAATGAGCATTATTAGAATACAGTGAATGCCAAAACTTCACTAGGTATTAGGCGATACATAGGTGACATATAGGTAATGTTAACTTAAATACCTTTGAACAAAATCACTCAATCTGTATTTCTGAGTATAGTACTTATGTATACCAAAGGTAAAACTGCTTAAATTTGGAGGCTGCTAGGGCTGAGTTTTTCATAGTAAGAAACTGGATCCTAAACATTACATCCTAAATTGTTAAGCAAAAATCTAGCACAGGCCAGATAATCCTATTATAAAGACAAAACAAAAACAAGTTAGTTTCATCACAGTTTTTTTGGAGGGAAATCTATTTTGCTTCCAGGTAACTTGGATCAACAGTGGGTAATAGACCTGGCTAGCAAATTGCTGCCTTCTAATTCTCTCTGATATTATCAAAGCTTTCAACTTTTCGCACCTGGTTCTGACATCCTGTAGCAATTGTTCTCTAATTCTTGTTCAAAAATCTCCTTCACCAGTGTATTCAGTGTCATTTAAATGGAGTCCTTCATAAATTTAAGATGCCAAGTTCTCTTGATTTCATACTTCTTTCAGAGCCCATTCTTCCAACTGTCAAACATATGTAGGCATTTCTTTGAGTATTTATCTAAGAGTGGAATTGCTAGATTCTAGGGTAGGCCTATCAACAACTTTATTTATATACTTACTTACATATGACAGGGTCTTACTCTGCCACCCAGACTGGAGTGCAGTGGCATGACCATGACTTACTCAGTCTCTTGGGCTCAAGGCATCCTCCTGCCTCAGGCTTCTGAGTAGCTGCAACTACAGGTGTGTACCACCATGCCCAGTTAATTTTTTTATTTTTAGTAGAGACAGGGTCTCACTATATTGCCCAGGCTGGTCTCAAACTCCTGGGCTCAAGTAATCTTCCTGCCTCAGCTTCCCAAAGTGCTGAGATTACAGGTATGAGCCACTGCACTTGGCCTCAACAACTTTATTACACAATGCCAAAATGTTTTCAAAAGGGATTTTAACAATTGACACTCTTGCTGGCTTTGTGTAGGAGTCGCATTGCTCCATGTCATTATAAATAGTTGATGTATTTAGGCTAAAGGTTTTTCCCAATATCATGAGTGTGAAATGATATATATTTGGCTTTTATTTGCATTTCTGCAGTTACTGATTCTCTCAACATTAGTAGTTCTTTATATATTCTGGATAGTAGTCCTTTGACAATTGTATGCGTTGAAAAAAATTCTCCCACTCTGTGGCTTGTCTTTCCACTTTCTCTGCAGTGTCTTTTGATGAACAGAAGGTTTTAATTACACTGTAGTCAGATTTGTCAACTTTTTCCTTTATGGTGTGTAATTTCTCTATTTTGTTAAAAAGTTCTTTTCGTCCATTCTGTATCATCTTGTAAAACTTAAGTTTTTCTTTTGAATGATGTCTTTAGTTGACATGGGATTTATTTTTGTGCATGATACGAGAGTGGGGGATCAAATTGCATAGGTTTTTGGCATATTAATTATCTTAGCACTGCTTATTAAAAGTCTATAGCACCATTTATTGATCTGCAGTTTCTCCTTTGTCACAGCTCAGGTTGTGTGTGTGTGTGTTTATCAAGTGAAAGAAGTCCTACTTGATTCCTGGTTTGCTAAGAGTTCTTAATCATAAATATAAAATTTTATAAATTATTCTGCATTTATTTGTACAATTATATTATTTTTTCCTCCATTCATTTGTTAATATGCTGAATTGCATTTGTTTCTTTCCAGCTATTAAATCAGTCTTGCATTCCTAGGATAAATCAAATTTGGTTATGATACATTTAATATTTTGCTGGATTTGATTTGCTAATTGTTTAGTATTTTTAAAGTTTATTATATTCCTATATTATCCTTTTAATGCATGCACTGTCTGTAGGGATGACTTCTCTTTCATTCTTGATATTGAAATTTGTGTCTTCTCTTTTTTATCTATTCAAAGAACCAGCTTTTTGTTTCACTTATTTTTCTCCATTTTTATTCTCTAGTTCATAGATTTCTGTTCTTATATTACTCCTTATGCTTTCTTTTGGTTTAGTTTTTTTTCTTCTTGGTTCTTCAGATGTGAACCTTAGATGATTGATAGGAAAACTTCCTTCCTTCCTAATATAAATAATACTATGAATCGCTAAGTACTGCCTTATGTGCCTCCCACATATCTCAATATGTTATGTTTTCATTTGTAGTAAATTCAGAATACTTTCCAGATTTCCTTGTGTTTTATTCTTTGAACTATGGGTTATTTAGAAATGTATTATTTGCTTTCCAGATATTTGGGGGAATCCTCAGATGTCTTATTTTTCTGTTATGGAAAGAGAGCATACTTTGCATGTTCCAATCATTTCTAATTTATTGAGACTTGTCTTATGGCTTGTAATATGGTCTACCTTCATTAATGTTCCATGGGTGCATGGGTGAAAGTATTCTGCTGCTGTTGGGTTGTATGTTCCATAAATGTAATTTACATTAAATTGGCTGATAGTATTATTAAAGTCTTCTATATCATTGTTGATTTTTAAGATATAGTAAGTCCTGACTTAACATCGTTAATAGATTGTTAAACCTGTGGCTTTAAGTGAAACAATATATAACAAAACCAACTTTTTTTTCTCATCAGTCTTGTAATATAACGACACTGAATGATGGTATTCTAGGACTTGCTGTACGTCATTTCGCTTACAGTCTGTTCCCAAGAACGTATCAATGACATTAAATGAGGACTTACTATATGTGTACCCAGTTAATGAGAGAGATTGGTAAAGTTTTTGTATAAAAACAGACTTGCCTATTATTTCTTTCAGATTTATCCATTTTTGCTTGATGTATTTTGAAGGCTTGGCCTTATTTTTTTTTTATTTTTTATTTTTGAGATGGAATCTCACTCTGTCACCAGGCTGGAGTGCAGTGGTGCAATCTCGGCTCACTGCCACCTCCGCCTCCCAGGTTCAAGTGATTCTTTTGCCTCAGCTTCTCTAGTAGCTGGGATTACAGGCACGCACCACCACAGCCAGCTAATTTTTGTACTTTTTTTAGTAGAGACGGGGTTTCACCATGTTGGCCAGGATGGTCTTGACCTCCTGGACCTCGTGATCTACCCATCTTGGCCTCGCAAAGTGGTGGGATTACAGGCATGAGCCACCACGCTTAGCAGACTTGACCTTCTTAAACCTTATTCGATGTCCATCTTTATCCTTGGTAATATTCCGTGTTAGAATGCCTTTTTTTCCCTGATATAGATATAGTCACTCTAGCTTTCTTTTCCTTAGTGTTTGCATGATACATCTTTTTCCACAGTTTTACTTTTAATTTATGTCTCTGTCTTTTAATGTATATTGTATACCTTTTCCACTAGATTTTTTAACATGTTAATTATAATTATTTTAAATTCCTTGTTGGATGGTTTCAACACCTGATTCATCTCTGGGTCTGGCTCTGATGACTTCTTAACTCCTTCAATGGTTTCTATTCTTCATTGCTTTTTATTGTCTTATAATTTTTACATTGAATGCTGGACATTATACATACAAGACCATTGGAGATTGAGATAAATATTATTTATGCCTAGAAATGGGAGTTCTTTTCTTCTGCTAGATCATCAGGATGGAGGATTGAGTCAATCTGGTCAGCAGTTGAACTGGATTTGGTTTTTGTGATTATTATCATCACCCTCAGCACAGCATTAACCTCAACTTTCTTTATCAGCTTGCTCCAGCTACTCTGTGCTTAGTGTGAAGCCTGGAGGGCTGAATGCCTGCAGCCTGGAAGGCTTAACTCTCTGCGCTCTTGCTCTTCTCCCAGCAGTTGCTGATGTTTCTTAGTGAAAGGCATGGGATGGGGCTTGAGATTCTCTTGCACTTTCCTCAATTTTAGGCAGTCCTACACTCAGCAGTTGAGAGTTTGAAATTTTGTTTTCTTCTTACTCACTTTTATGATTCAACTTCTTTCTCCCATACTCTGCAAAAGGAGAAACAATTTGAGTCTCCTGTCTTAACTTGGGCTTACCACTCTTCGGAATTCATTCCACATCCTGGCATCAACTCTTCTGCCTCAGAGTATATGAGAGGGTAATAAGTACTTTTTCCAGCGACTCTGTATGAATTTCTTTAGTAAGCTGAGAAGAAAAATTTCTAGCTTTGTCTATTTGTGTAAGTCTACCTTATCTTCCCTGTCATTAAGGTGATAAACATGAAGGATCTTAGTACCTCATTTTATATCTTGGTTTTGATAATGATTTTTAAAAATTACCTGCTCTGGTCTGCTTTCATACTAGACAGTCAAGTTTGAAAAAATAATGAATTAATCTAATATAATGATTTCATGCCTTTGGAATGTCTACTTCAACATTAAATAAATCAACATTTCAGAAGAACTCTTTATTTCATTTTATAGACCCAGAATGTTAAATGAAGAGGCTTGCTTTTGGTTGAATTTATGCAACTTGTTTAAAATATGAGGATTACTACTTTGTTTTCCCTTGTGTTTCAGGTATTGGTGGTAATTTGGTGGCCATTCAGGCTAGCAGGATTTCTACCTACCTCCATTTACATAGCATTCCAGGAGAACTGCCTGATGAACCCAAAGGTTGTTACTACCCATTTAGAACTTTCTTTGGTCCAGGTATGTGCTTGTGGATTGTTGCATATTTTAGATCAAGGGCTATTGCTCTGTAAGATTATAGGCAGGCAACATTTATTGAATATGTATTTTTTGAGAGTTGCACAACTTTCCTATTTCCAAGAGCTAATCTCAGTGAATGAAAAGGCTTGTGTATCAGTTGTGCAGTTGCTGAGGATCTTTATATAATGTTTCTCTTTGATGTCTCTTTCTGGGGTATCTTGCTTATTAGTCATGAAAGACAGACAAAAAAATCATTGCCAGGTGATTTTGGGAGGCAGATGTACCATCTTTTCTATATTATTATTTTGGCCTTTTTAAATGTAGGCATTTGATCTTAAACCAGATGAGAAGGGGCAACCTCGGTTTCAAGGAACAGCGCATTATTTATGTGACTATGAAAAAACAAAGGCACATGATTACCAAAAAACAAAGACTGCAATTTTAAACCTCAAAATTCTTGTCACTTTTTTTCCCTCATGAAAATAAGTGTGATTATTGACTTTTGATTTAAAAATTTTTTGTTGTTGTTGAGATGGGGCTTTGCTCTGTTGCCCAAGCTGGAGAGTAGTGGCGCCATCGCAGCTCACTGCACCTCTGAACTCCTGGGCTCAGGTGATCCTCCCATCTCAGCCTTCTGAGTAGCTGGGACTACAGACACATGCCACCTTCCTTGGCTAATTTTTATTTTTATTTTTTGTAGAGATGAGGTCTTACTATGTTGCCCAGGCTGGTCTTGAACTCCTATGCTCTAGCAATCCTCCCACCTTGGCCTCCTAAAGCTCTGGAATTACAGGTGTGAGCCACTGTGCCTGGCGATTATTGACCTTTGAATGAAGATCAGAAATTGCTACCCTTTTAATACCAGTGATAGAAGTCTAAAGAAATTAATAAAATTAAAACATTCTTGTACTTGAAGAACTTTACATTTTCTCTTTGTCTTCCCTCTGTTTTTATGATAGATATTAAAGTCTGACCGATGTTCCTCATAGCAAGTTTCTATCAACCACCTTTCATTTGATTAACATATATAGTGGAAATGAAATGCATTGTAACTACTTGAAATTTATTTTTGGCAATCAAATTTCATGTGATAGTATGAAGTATAGTAACTAGAAAGTAATTTTCAAATTTTAATAACTATGACCTATTAACCAAAATATAATTTTGTTTAATTACTTTTACATTTTATATTACAGGAGTAAATAATAAGTCTGCCCAAGTTCTGCTGCTTTTAGTGATTCCTGGACATTTAATTTTCCTGTACACTATTCATCTGATGAAAAGTGGTCATACCTCTTTAACGATAATCTTCATAGTAGTGTATTTATTTGCTGCTGTGTTACAGGTAAGAGTTAAAACTTACTGAAATCTCTTTTATGCTCAGACTGCTGCAAAAGTACAACTATGGAAATCTAAAAACACATGACATATTTTGCCATTTTAAAAATCAACTGAACATCTTCATATTGATTTGATCTTCCTAAAACCAATAAACAATTTTTTGTTAGTCATCAGTATTTATATTATTAGGTTTATGTAAACATTGTTTATTACAGAGTCAGATAATTTCACTATGACTATTTTTACTTTTTTTGTATATTTTTTTCTCTTGGGGTTAATAATCAAATCTCTTTGCATTTGCATCATTTTCCATAAACCCACCTTTAATTTTTACCAGTGGTTCTAGTTTTATTTTGGCTTCCTGGGCATGGCTGCTTGCTCAACTTTGTAGATTTGGTACCTTCTACAGTGAGGTAAGTCATAATCCCTTAATAGATCAATTCAAATAATTCTTTGAAGAGATAACATTTATCATTTGGCTTTCCAGGAGCTTGGCATATAGGAATGAGACTAAAAGGTAGGTGTGTATACGTTATTCCATTCAAAAGAAACTGCATTGATGATAATGATGGTGATGAAATTAGTTGGCATTTATAGTGTTTCCTAGGTGCCCAGAAGCATTATAAGTGCTTTATATGTATTGATTCATTTAATTCTCACAAAATGCTATGAGATTTGTTCTTTTGATCTAAATCAGCAATTTTCAAAGTGGGATACATACAATGCAGTGCATCATGTGGAGGAAGAAAAGATTAAAACTTCGTTTGTTTAAAATATCTATTTTCCTCTTTTTGTGTTTGCTCAGTAATAAATATATTTTAGCACAATGTTAAATAAGTATACCAAATATTTTATACTGAGAAAGCTGCATAATCTAAAAATTTTTGGAGATTACTGAGTTAAATCATAGAGGTGAGAAAGCACAGGGCTTGTGCAAGATAAAATAATTCATATACAGGGTCTAACAGACAAGGTAAGGTGAAGAAGGTTGATTACGGCTGGTGTAGAAAAGACATTAAATGTAAGGGAAATTAGCATCTATTCTTAAGATAACAAAACCCTTACAACTTGACATTTTTAACTTGTCTGTTATGCTTTATAGTGCCTTAGATTTTACTGAAAGTCACCTATCAAATAATTATTCATCCAGTAAACCTTCATGCTACTAGAGGAGGGATGGCTTTTAAATCCCAGGAGGAATAAGTTCAGACTCCGTACTTAAGGTTTAACAGTCTAGAGGAAAGACCACAACATGAACAAATAATTATAATATACTATAATGTAAGTACTGAATTTAGCTATATATGAAGTGTTTTCAGAGCTTGAAAGAAAAAGCAACTAACTCTACCTGGGGAGTAATCTTTTTCTGCTTTTCAGTAGGGACAAAACCTATAGCAAATAGCTACTTTTATTGCTGTATTTTATAGGGCCATTTATTGTCATATATGTTTGATGCTGTTCTCTGTGTAACTGTTGTGAAAAAGATGCATTCTTCAATCCCAGGGGAAATATTCAGAGACTGGTGTTTGGTCTGTTGAACAAGCCATTGCTGGAGCATATTCCTATTTCCAACTCTACCTCTTAGCCTCATGGATTATTTGACATTTATATTTATGGTTCTGTGCCAATATATTATGATGTAGCATTTCACTTAAGTCCATGAAGGATATAAGTAATTTTTCTAGTTTATTAAAAATAGGTTTCAGTATATATTAACCTCAGATCTAAATTCTCACCAAAGTAGAATAACTATAATTGAGAAAAGAGTAATTATTAGTCTCTCTGTGTATCTGTTACCCCCTCTGTAAAATGGGAGAGGTTGTACTATCTACCAAGATAAGCTACTTTGAGGATTCAATGAGTTACTTACATAAAGCATTTTATAGTAGATGCTATATAAGTATTAGCTGGCGCTATTGTTGTTGTTATTAAAGATAATATTATAAATGGTGTGCCATTGGTTTCAGAATGACAACTGGAAACTATACTGTTGATTGAATGTTCTTATGTGTCTTTTATAACTTTAATTTTTATGGGTTTTGCTTTTCATTTTTCCCCCAAGAATCAGATAACTGCCAGAGTAGACCTTTGCATTTGCAGCCTGACATTGTGCATTATTCTAATGGAATAGCTTAGAATCAGGTTGTAAATTCTCAGATCAAATCTACATGTTTTGATACCAGCATACACAGAAGCACACACACGCGCGTGCACATGCACACATACACCCACCTCTTTAAGGTTTAGGTAAAAGATCTTGACCTTCCCCCAGCTTGCTTCAGTAAACCAAAGATGAACAGAATGAAGACATGACTCCTTAAAGACAGATAATTTTTGACCACTTAAAACTTAACCTTTTAATATTCTTCACTAGATTGGTTTCCTTTTTTGATCCACGTTAAATTTATATTGAAAACCTTGGTCCAAGATCTTACTCAAATACTTCAGTTCATGCCACTCTTTCATCCCTAAACTCTCTAATTTGATTGGATATTCTATAGTGCAGCTTTCCAACGCATGCTGAATTTCTCCCCATCTACATTCCTACCTCCTTGAGGGTTGAGACCATGCCTTTCCCTTTGGTATTGCCTACAGGGCATGATATAGTGGCTTTTTTTTTCATTATTGGTGTTTTGTGCACTTCACAGACTAATACTCTTTGAGGAGCTTCTCCGCTAATTCCGAAGCCCACTAAATGAAGGAAATCTATTTGAAGGAAACTTCATATCGCACTTATTATAATGACATAATAACAATAATTTGCAGCACTTTTGCATTTACTCAGATATCATCTCTTCCTGGAAGCTTTTCTTGAATATGTGATTTCCTCAGAATTGCGTTATTCTCTATTTCCCAAAGTACCCTGTGAATACCATTATCCCAGCATTTTCCATATTATATCGACATTATCTATAATATTTATTGTGTATGTCTCGCCCATTTTCGAGATAAGATCTTTGTTTTACTCATTTTTGTATCTCCAACACCCAGCCCTGTCCCTAGTGCTCAATGAATGCTTGTTAAAACTGAATTACTATATCTTGCCAGCTCCATCTCCTTCAGTGGAAGGAGAAGAAACTTTTATAACTATATTTAGGTAGGAAAAATCACAGAAAAATTTTTAAAAATCTTGATTTTTATTTTCCTTGCCTTCAATAAATACCAGTTTCCTCTCTTTCACTGACATAGGTATCCAAAATAAAAGCAATTAAAAATGAAACACAGAACCCCACAACTTCTAACAATGATTAGTTAAAATTGTAAGGTTTTACTGAAATGTTTAGAGATGAAATAACTTTGATTTCTGGGGAAGTGGAAGCCTAGGGGTAAAATTGGTCATGAATTGATAATAGATGAGGCTGAGTGATGGTTTCTGAGAGTGAGTGGGGTTGATTTATACTATCCTGCTTTTGTATATGTTTGAAGTTTTCCTTAATAAGGAGTTTAAAAGTTTTTAATTTTAGATGTTAGTGTAAGAATTTTGTTTTTTTCAGAGTATATCATCTCTCTAAGTTTGGTCTGATAGCTGAATGGATATTTCTTACTTCAGGTGAAAAGTAAAAAGTCAAATTTGAAATTTTTGGCATTGGAATGGCTGAGTTAGGTTTTTATTTTGCCCTTGGCACACACTAACTCCATTTTTTGAAATGATTTTTTAAATTTAAGAAAACCTACTTATATGTCACAAATTACATTGTTTGGGGGTATTTATTATGTGTCTTGCAATTAGAAGGAAGCTATCAAATGTGGTTTTGTTATGTGATGTTTAGGCCGTCGAACCACAGTCAGAAGATGTGATGGATTATACTCTATTCATGTTCTTGCCCAGTCCCCAAGAGCAATTAGAGTAGCTAGACCATCTCAAGACCAGAGTCATGTGCTAAGAGACATTCATATTTGACACACCACCAATCACTTTACTTTTTGAGTTTATTTTTCTTCAGCAGTAAGGATGAGTTGGTACCTTGCTAACCATCTTAATCCATTATACCTTTTATACCATCAGTCAGCATTTATGAGACTACCAGCTGTGCTGAAGGCCACAGTTGTTGGTTTTAGAATATAATTTTTTATCTATGTCAAAATAGCACATTGAACCCACAGCTTTGATTGCATAGTAGCAGAGTGTACTTTCCTCTACAAACTTAGACATGTTTCTTGGGTTCTTTCTCTCTAAGCAGTGATTTTCCCAGCCATCACATTTACTTATTTGGATGCTTCATTGACTGCTCAAAGCCTGTTAACTTATGAACTCAAAAGTGTGATATGGGATTCCAAGTTAGGATGGGCATTGTTGACCTTCCTTTTACAATGTAAAGACAGGAATCTTACTATCATCTTCAGGGTTTTCTGTCTGTTTGTTTGCCTTACGTCCTACAGTCTTCCTCAAAGACTAGTACCTTGACAGCATAATAAACCTGAGAAAGTACAAAGAAAAACTATTAATTAAATAAGCATACTGACAATCTCTTAAGCAAAGAAGGAACAGCAGTACATCTTGGTTTGTTTCCCTATTTAATTTAAGGCCTCTACTAGTTGTTCCCCTTTGTGTTAGAAATCCTAAATATACATCCTCTGTCTGTGAAAAAACAAAAGCATAAACATGTCATCTTGTTGGATGACGTATCCTACAAGATGCAAAAAGATTATCCCTAGAAAAACTAAAGGGGGAGGAAAAAAAAGACTATAATTAGATGGGTGATTGCAAATGTAAATAAGTCTTTTACTATTCAAATCTCATTATTCTTATAATCCCCTATTTATTTTACTCATTTGATTAAAAACAACAATAACCTCTTTTGTTTTACTATTACAGTTTTCCTTTTTATTATGATGATTATATATGTATGGAGTATATAAATTTTTTTCTGCTATAAAATATTCCAGTGGGAAAAGAAAAATGAGACTCTCTCTAGCCCTTAAATTCAATAGCCCTATTCTATTGAATTCCAACAAAGTATTTGTTGATGTAATTGGTAAACAATGAATTAAAACTATTTCTAAATGAAATGTTTAATTCTCTATTTTAGGCAATTATTGTTTCTTACAGAAAATTAGGTTATTGAGAAATCTACTAAAATTCTAACAGCATCAAATTCCTTGGGAAATTTATTTTGAAAGTTTGGTTGTAGGAAAACTTTGCCTTGGTTATATCTGTGTTTTCACATGGGAGAAACAAAATGTTTCTTTTAAGGGGTAGAATCACAACAAATTCTCAATATGTGAAGTTGAGAATTGTAAATATCAAGATTTTATCAAGCATGCAATACATACAGTGTGCCAACTACTGTGCTAGTCACTATACGAAAGAAAGAAAAGGTGTTGTCCCTGCCCTTAAGAATCTTCTCTTAGCGATAGGAAATTAGACTGAAACCCATGAACCAGCTAGAGAAGAGCCCAAGACTTACTTCCTTATAACAATACAGTCTTCTTCCTCTTTAACTTCAAAATCAATTAAATTTTGTGTCTATGCCTGACTTTCATCCTTTGAAAGTGCTTTAATTGATTCTTTTTGGAGGGAGGAGATCAGACAATATAAGTTTTAACCACGGAGAAACTCAATATCAACAAATATAAAACTGCTGTAGTCAAGTAGTAATGTTTATAAAGTTTCTTATTAATGTAATTTTAAAAACAGAAGTCTTGTTAGCTTTTGCTATTACTTTCAGTAGGTAATACTTGTTTTTGAATTTTATACATACATTGCACAATCTCATATCTCAAAACAGATTCATATTCTCAAGGAAAAAACTTGTTCTTAGCAAAGCCCAAGCCCAAATAAATGCCCCTCATAACAAAACGTAGCATATTAAATAATAAATTTCCTAATAAGTATTTCTGTTTTATAAATAATCAAAGCTCCTGGTTGTTTTTGTGTTTGTAATATGAATATACCTACAGTACTAATAGTGCAGATTAAGAGCAAACATGTTCCATTGCTCATTTAGTAGAACATGCTTCGAGCAGATACACGGCCACTGACCTCTGCATACTTACCAAAAGGATCATTGACGGTATCCTCATTCTGAAGTCATATTCACATGATTCAATGTTATTATCTTGACTACAAAGACATAGTAATACATTTTTTTCCACAAAAGAAAAATATAACCCAGACTGTCTGTCATCCATACATTACATATAAGGGGCAAAAGAAAGACAAGGGAAGATAAGCCCCTAGTAAGCAGAGCATTGTAGAAAGATCAGAGTCTTCGGAGTCACATTTGCGTCTGAATTTCTGCTCTGCTACTGATTATATGTCCGTAGTCAAGTCTCTTAACCTCTCTTAGCCTTATTTTCCCCCTACATCAGAGGCTGGAAATGAGGGCTAAGATATATATATCTCTGTCTCTCCCTATTCTATTGAATTTATATATATATATAAAATAGTTGGTAGAGCGTCTGGAACATAGTAAGTTGCCAGTGGTAGTAGCTGCAGTTTATCATGCTTATTGTCATCGGCCTCAATTTTTTCTTTCTCTCAGTGTTAGAGTTGGTTGTTCAATGCCCTGAGCCCCTTCTCATCTCCTTACCACTCACCTTCCTTTTGGCCCCTGTTCTTTACTGCAGAACTCTTCTTATTCTCTGATGACAGCCCTAAGCTTCACATACCACCCTTTCATTGCCGACTTCCAGACTGGTATCTCCAGTCTGGACTCCTGTTCTACATCTCCAGTTAAATATTGAAGAGATATCTCACACTTAACACATCTCGAACTAAATTCCTTACATCCTTCATAACCTTTCCCATACCAGGGAGGTAGTGAGCAAGAAGCCACAAGTAGGGACAATGAGAAAGGAGATAGGCCAGCCTTAGATACACAAGCAAGGATCCTAAATCCCTTGGCCCTCAGCCCTTGACCCCAGACAGTCCCTCTGGGATAAGGAGAGCTTTACTCCCATAGGGTGCCCCAAATCCTGACCATCATAGTCATCACCATTTTCTTGCTACTGATGAGTCCATGCAGTCTAATAAGAAGACTCCTGGACTAGGAATAAGTATTTCTGGGTTCTAATTCTAGTCCCTTCTTAACTCTATGACTTTTACTAAGTCACAACACTCTCTGTGACTTAATTTCTTCTGTGACTTAATTAACAGAGGGAGCTGTTAATAAGGTGGCAAGCACAAACCATTACTAAGCTAGGCAAACTAGGAAGTATAGTGATCCTAGCTATCACCCAGATCCCTTCCTGCATTCATGATGTATGATTTTATGAGTTGCCATTGCTACAGTACAGATGATGTGTTACAAAACCATTGTTGTACATAACTAGTAAAATAGATGTTAATATTAAAACAGTCTGGTAATTAAAATAGTCTATTAATATTAAAGTCATCTATAAGTACTACTAGAGTAATATGAAGTTAAATTGGCTTTTATGGGTTAGCCAGAAAACCCAGACAATACATAAAACATTGTTTTCCTGAAAACAATTGTATTCCAAGTTTATATAGCTAACGTTAAATTCATCTGTTAAGTTAGAAACTATCAATTGTTAAATTTGTTTGACCTAAAACTATCTCCTTCAGGTTCCCAGATAGACTCCCATGTTTCTACTGTCTCTGTACTTTACCTAGAATGTGTATATTCACCTATTTCTGCCATCATTTGATTTATCATTTTATAGTATTCAGTTATATCTTCTCTTGATCTGTAACTTTTCAGAGGAAAATGGTACTGCTTCATTTATATATAAGCCATTTTATATGCTTCACCTAAATTGTTTTTTTCTGAAAGTTTTTGATCTCTGACAATTCCCTTCTTGCAATTGAAGCCACTTTTCCAATCTACATATGAGTTTCAAAAATAATAATGGCAAATATATTTATCATGAGCCATGTACTCTTCTAGGCACTTTACGTATATGAACTGGTTGAGTCCTCACAACAGCCCAGTAAGAAAGATTCTGTTGTCATTTCCTATTTACAGATGAGGCAGTTGGCATAGAAGTTAAGTGATTTGTTGAAGTCCACACAGCAAGATGGAGACTGGCTCGAGTCTATATTCCTAACCACTGTGTTTTACAAGAATAAGTTTGGGGCTGGGTGTGGTGGCTCACGCCTGTAATCCCAGCAGTTTGGGAGGCTGAAGTGGGTGGATCACCTGAGGTCAGGAGTTCGAGACCAGCCTGGCCAACATGGTAAAACCCTATGTCTACTAAAAATACAAAATTAGCCGGGCATGGTGGTGCATGCCTGTAATCCCAGCTACTATGGAGGCTGAGGCAGGAGAATCAGTTAGAACCCAGGAGGCAGAGGTTGCAGTGAGCCGATATTGTGCCACTGTACTCCAGCCTGGGCAACAGAGCAAGACTTTGTCTCAAAAAAAAAAAAAAAAAAAAGAATAAGTTTGATGCTTTGTTTTGCTCTTAGTGAGGATCATCGTTTTTAGGATGGCAGCTTCTAAAGGTTTACAGCTGTCTCTTCTCTCTGGTTTCATTAGATCTTCAACTTCTTCCAGCCAGGCATATTGCCCCAGGAGGATGTTCATTCCACAGGATCCACATGGAATCAATGCCTACTGAAGTCAAGTAGGAATCCATTCCAGCACATAAATATCTCTGAATGTTCTGAGAGAAAGACAAAGTGCTATAGAAGTTCAGTAGTGGAAGAGGTTTTTCTATGTGGGGGAGGGAAGTTTTATAGTGGATAAAATTTTGCTTTGTTGAAATCCATAGAAAATGCCATTTCAGCTAAAAGGGATAGCATTAGGTAAATGAGAAAAACTGAGGGTAGTTATGGAAAACAGCAAGAAATTTCTTGATTAGAAGGAGTGCAAAAAAATAAGGTTAGAAATTACAGGTTGTAGCAAGATCATCAAGGAGCTTAAAGAACAGACTATAAAGAATTTAGTTTTTCTATAGAATGGTGGTTTTTAACTGTTTTTCCACTCCCAACAAACTTGAGAGATCTGACACATTCCTCTGATGCAGCGTGAGATAATTTTAGGCTCTGGCTTCCACCACCAACTACCTGCATCAGCTTAGGCAAAGTCACTGCTCAGGCACTGTGTTTCCCACCTGTAAAAAGAGGCTAAGACCAGACCAACTTTGTGGGTTGTTACAAGGATGAAATAATTCATTTAAGGTGTTATTTTCATCATTATTGTCTTATTTTTTAATACCATTGTCAGTAGCTGTGGATTACTGGGACAGTGACTCTCAGGGTGGCAGCAGAGCAATCAGAACCTTTGCAACCAGCATTAAGAGCCTCTACCTTGATTCTGATAAGGAATCTAGATAAGGAATAATGATAAGGAAGATAAGGAAGAATGTAGCCACACGGTAACAACATGACTATGATTGGAATCCCAGGATAACCGCCCAGGAGCTGATCAAGTTAATTAGCTTAGCCTTGGGCAAGTTACTCAATTCCTTGGAGTCTTATTTTCTTTGTGTATAAAATGATAATGCGTCCTTTTTGCACAGTAGTTATAATATTTAAATACTTGGCACATAGTAGGCCCTCATTAAATGATGTAGTTATGTCTTTTTTTTTTTTTTTTAATCATGATGCTAACTCAAATCGTGTTCCCAGATGGCATCTCAAAGGAAAGACTTAAGCAACCAGGAGATTTAAACAGGTTACTTAATCTTCACGTTTCTTCTTGCTCCTCAGGATTTAATTCTACCAGATTCTAACTGGAAGTAGGATCTGTTTATTTTTTCTGTGTGACTGTTCTGCCTCTGTCAAGATCTTAATTGGTTTCTCTGTCTGTCAGCTTGGGTTGAAGGAGAAGTATAAAGAGAATGATAAAGGAGATGTGAAGGGAGGGCCTATAGTTCCTAGAATTTTTTCCTAGTTGTAAAAATACCTACTTTAACTTTTAGAGTTGATCAATATGGTTACCTTAAGATAGAAAGTTGAAGCAGGTGAATTTTTGAGATTATTTTTTCACAGCCTCGTGATTGCCTTTTTGTTATGTCATAGCGTGTTTATGCTATTACAGCTTAGGTTGTAAGGTCGCCAGTGGAGATACTTTTCTGAATCCATATTTATGATTAATTCTTTAGCTAGGTATGCTTGGGCTCCAGGCCAGTGCTGCACAGAAGATGAAATGACTGTCTGCCTTGTTCGAGGCACACCCCAGCATGCTCGATTCCTGTGTAGAGAAGCACTGGGAAAGAGAGCATTTTCAGTCTTGTCAAGCCTGATGAAGATGAAGGTAGAAGCAGGGAAGCTGAGCCATCTTTTCTCAAGTATTCTGCTTAGGATATTGCTTCCTGTGCTCTGAATCCTGCTGAGATTGCAGATATGATTTAGAGTAATTTTCACATCATCTACAAAAAAATCTTATAACTGAGTGAAAGCACTTAATTGAAAAGCATAAAAATAATTACTCAGGAAATTTGCCAGAATAAAATCTGGGTTGATTTATGACCCTAGAATATTCACCCCCAAAACACACTGACCTGAATGATTCTATAATTGAAAATGTTTAGCTGTTTTTAAGAATAGATATTAGCATAATGCCAGTTTTTAATTTTAATGCTAAGTATCCATATTAGCTCAGCATAACAAAGGTAATCTAAATTGTATTTTTATACTATCTAGGGAAATATATTAAAGCAAAAAGTTTCCAAAGATTTTTGCATTTATTAAACGGGAGGCTTAAAGGGTATCAAAGGATGGTGAGACCATCACTCAGTATCTGAAATAAAAAGACAAAGCGGAATTTTTACTTACTATTTTAACGGAGCTATACTGGGATCGGGCACAAGCACAGAAAATTATTGATCTTCTGTAGGGTTTTAAAGAAACACGGCTTCAGGAACTGGCAAATGTTCAAAAGCATGTTTGGACTGATGTCATCTGTAGAAGTATGATTACTTGGGTATGACTGTTGTTTGGTTGGCCCTCAGGGGTGTTTTTATTGGAATGGATTAGTTCCCAATTGGCTACTTCAGAAACAAGGACTATCACTGATTGGCTAGCTTCTAAAGCATGTTCAATGAGGCAAGTTTATCGATTGAATGAATTTAAAGCCCGTTCTGGTGGCTACTTGTTACTGTGGCTAAAGAACAATCAGTCTTTTCCAAGGAGTGTAGAAACTTTTTTATTCTCAGTTCTCATTTTTTCTCTTCACTCAGGAGATATAATTAAGAATTATCAAGACATTCAACTCTGTTGGTGATTCTCCTTGAAGATGAGAACTGCTTTTCAGTTTAAGTGTCGATCAGCATAATTTCATATTCTTTTTATTTTTGAATCATATGTTGAACCATCTGCTGAGACAATAGATGTGCAAAAGCATTTGAGACCGGACAATAAGCATTAAATGACTGTGAGACAAACAAGAATAATGAGAACTATTTCAAGAAGGGACAGGAAGGCACTTCAGTACCCAGACATAAGATTTTTCAGGCCTGACCAAAAAAACAAGTCTTAATGTTTCTCTAGGTAGCTCAGCTGCCTTTTTTTTTCTCTCTTTTAGCTTAGATATAGATTGATTGCTTCATTTCATCTGTAATGTTAATTCCGGTATAGTGTGAAGTGTTAGCAATGGTTTAGGTTGGCCAAGAGAAAATACACCACCATTGTATTATCTGTAGCTATAATGATTAACTATAACTATTTGAGTTAAGGAAATTAAATTGTTCTCCCAGGGCTTGGACTGTGTTATTTACTGTATCAGCCAAAGTAAGAGGTAAATCTTCATTGACAGTTTTGAATTGTCAATTTGAATTGTCCAATTGAATGTCCTGTTGATGGGGTTGATTTTTTTTAGGTATTTGTTTGACTAGTTATTATTTTCCCAGAAAGGACTAATGAGACATAATCCATCCAAGGGTATTGGGGGAGTCATGTCCTTGGATTGGCTTAATAGCTCTGCAGAACAATTAGTCTTTTTCTGGATTGGCATTAAAGAAACTAATTCTTACATAAGAAGAAAGAGCCAGGAATTGTATGAGAGAGAATCTGTAAAGAGGAATGCAAAGGAGAGTGTGACATAGAGAAATTTTGCTCTCTTGGTCGTGGTGGAATCTGTCTCCTTGGTGTAGTCATCTCTTTGTTCCGAGAATCTTAGGTTAGTAGTCAATTCCCTGCTTCTCATCATCTGCTTCTCAAGGTATGCTGAAGAACCCCAGTTTATGTTCTCTGATGAGTACTTTTTAGCTCTGCCAAAGTCTCTTTCATTTTTCCAGATAGCAGAGGATGTGGCCAGTTCAGGTTCATCCAGGGATTCTGTTTTATTCATCATTGAAACCTCACACCCAACCCTCTACCTGGCAGTAAATATTTATAAAATGAATATTGTTTTGTATTATCTGTGAATTATTTTAGGCATTTCAGTTATTCTTAACTTAGATTCTGATATCTCATTGAAAGTAGTAACTATGTCTTATTCTTTGAATGCTCCAGGAATCTCATCACACTGTTTTCTATGTTAGATATGATAAGTATTCATTAAATTAGATATATTGAGTGTACTTTGTGTGGGTAATAGGGAAGCACCTGACAAAGTTCCCTATCTGAAAGAGGTAACAGATCAGTTGGAGAGATTAAACATACACATAAAACAATTTGAAGATACATTTTAAAAAAGTAAAATTACATTCTCAACAAGTATAATAAAATATTCTATGAACGACTACAGTGATGTGTTGCTTAACAATGGGGATACAGTCTGAGAAATGTGTCGTTAGTTGATTTCATCGTGTGTGAACATCATAGAGTGTACTTACATAAACCTGGGTAGCATAGCCTACTACACACACACCAGGCTGTATTGTAGAGCCTGTTGCTTCTGGGCTACAAACCTGTACAGCATGGTACTGCACTGACCACTGTAGGTAATTGCAACAGGATAGGAAGTACTTGTGTATCTAAACTTAGAAACAATGCAGTAAAATATGGTATTATAATCTTGCAGAACCACCATCATGTATGTGGCCCATTGTTAACAGAAATGTCACCATTTGGAGCATGACTGTAGGTATTTTAACATCATAGCCACTTTAGAATGCTAAACTTTACATTTGGCGGGACATGGTGGCTCATGCCTATAATCGCAACATTTTGAGAGACTGAGATGGGAGATCACTTGGGGCTGAGAGTTTAAGACCAGCCTGAGCAACATGGGGAGACCCAGTCTCTACAGAGAGAGAGAGAGAGATTGAGAGAGAGATTTTAATTTTATAATTGAAAGTAAATAGGCTGAGTGCAGTGGCTCACACCTGTAATCCCAGCGTTTTAGGAGGCTGAGGTAGGCAGATGGCTTAAGCTCAGGAGTTTAAGACCACCTGGGCAACATAGTGATACCCCATCTCTATTAAAAATGAAAATGACCATTTAATAAAAGAAAGTAAATAAAGCTTCATAGTGAAGTACTATACATCAGGGATAATGAATGATCTGCTACAACTCTACGCAACAGTATAATCACAGCAGTATTGTAAATCTCACAAACATAAGGTTAATCAAAAGAAGCCAGACACAAGCTACATATTGTATGATTATATTTATAGTAAGTACAAAGATAGGCGTAAAAGGTTTTTTCAAAAGTAAATGAAGTTTGATAACTAACTTCTGCCAGCATAAGAACTAACATAATGTAGGGAGTAATAGGTTGTCCTTCTAATTTGAAAACTGACTAGTAGGTGATCGGGCTCGTTCTTTTTTTCCCCATTTGACAAGCCCTTGTTTTTAAATACTTTATTTAGAAGGAGAATATGAAGGAACATAAAGTGTTTATTAACTGCCAGACAATATGTATTTTATTTACACTATCTCATTAATCCTTTCAGCAGTCCTCTGAGATGTGTATCATCTCCCCTACTTTCTAAATGAGAAAACTGAAAGCTTAAAAAATTTGCCCAAAGAAATATACAGTCCGCCCTCCACATCTGTGAGTTCCATATATGTGTATTCAACTAACCTTGGATCAAAAATATTCAGGAAAAAAAATTTTAGAGTTCCAAAAAACAAAACTTGAATTTGCTTCACACTACGTTGAATCCTCATGAGTGAAGTGATGTGTTGACATTATATTAGGTATTATATAAGTAATCTAAAGATGATTCAAAGTATACAGGAGGACATGTGTAGTGCAAATACTATGCCATTTTATGTAAGGGACTTCAGTATGTGCAGATTTTTATATCCATGAATTTTGGTATCTGCAGGAGGTCCTGAAACCAATCTCCATGGATATAGAGGGACAACTGTAGTGGTTAAGTGGTAAATGAGATTTGAACTTAGACTTATATTACTCCAAAGCCTATGATCTACCTCCCCAATCACAGGAGATAAGTAAAAGGATTGAGAACAATCTGGTTATGGGAAGTGACAGGAAGAATTCCTGTACTCTAGGGTAGGGGTCACAAGCTTTTTCTGTAAAGGAACAGATAGTAAATATTATAGGCCTTTAGGCCATGTAGTCTCTGTCATAAGTACTCAACTCTGCCATAATAGTGCAAAAGTAGTCATAGATGATATGTAAATACATAAGCATGGCTATGTCCCAATAAAACTTTGTGGATACAGAAATTTGAAATTTATATAATGTTCATGTGTCATAAAGTAATATTCTTCCTTTGACTTTTTAAATGTTAAAAACTAACATTATTCCTAGCTTGTGGGCCATATAGGGCTAGATTTGCCCTCCAGGCTACCATTAGGTGACGGTGGCTGTAGTCTATTGCTCGGAAGGCGGCACACTGCTACTCAATATGTCAATATGCAAAGACAAAATCTGCAGTCTACAAAGACAATTAAAAAGATCAACATTAAGGCATACTTTATATATAAGAGAGATAATTATATACAGTAAAGTATACCCATGCTGACATATGCATATCCCATATAACAACTACCATAATCAACATATAGAATATTACCTTCGCCTCCAAAAGGTTCCCTCATGCTCCTTTGCAGTCAGTTCCCCTCCATGCCAGGCACTAGGCAACCACTGGTTTCTTCTCTGTCACTGTAAATTATATTTCCCTTTTCTAGAATTTTATATAATGAATCTATGTATGTACTCTTTGTTCCCTCCTTCTACTCAACATAATATTTTTGAAACTTATCCATATTGTTACATGTATTAGTAGTTTACTTGTGTTTATTGCTGAATAGTAGTCCATGGTATGAATAAATCACAACTGGTTTCTCCATTTACCTGTGAATGAACATTTGGTTTGTTTCCAGTAGGGGCTGTTATGTATGAAGCTGCTATGAATATTTTGTGCAGATATATTTTCATTTCTCTTGGGTAAACACATATAGTAGAATTTCTGGGTCTTATGGAAAGTAAACATTTAACTTTATAAGAAACTGCCAAGATGTTTTCCAAAATGATTATACCAATTCTGCATTCCCACTAGTATGAGAGTTCTAGTATGTGGAGCAACTGCACCACATTTTTGCCACCACCTAGTATTGTCAGGCTTTCTATTAATACCTTTAGCCATTGTAGTGGCAGTAAGGTGGTATCATAGTGATTGTAATTGTATTTACCTGATGACTGATGATATTGACTATATTTTTATGGGTTTATTAACTATTCATGTTTTCTTATGCCCATTTTTTAAAAAATTGGGTTGACTTATGGAGTTATAAGAGTTCTTTATATATTATGGATACTACTTTTTTGTTAGATATATGTATTGGAAATATTTTCTCACAGTTTATGAATTGCCTTTTGATTTTCATTTTTAAAAGTTTTATTGTGTATTTTTGAGATTTACAATATGATATTGAAATGGGAAAAGCTCCTTGTTCCCCTCACAGGGCATGCAGTGGTGGTGTGGCTTGCTTCTTCCATACCCTGCTGCTCAGACCTCTAGGGGAGCATACAGATGGGCAGGCTGTGGGGCTCCAACCCCACAGCAGTATCTAGGGGTAAATGTTTGCAGCTGAAGCCCCAGTGGGCATGTGTTATAGGGTGCTCTTTTAGTTTAGCCATCCATAGATGGCTTATGTTAGCTCAGTTAGACCCCTGCCTTGTCACAAGGACAGAGAGCTTTCTGTATACTGGGGTTCTTTCCTTGGTGTATGAGAAGAATTTGATCACCCATGGGCTTAGAGAATTAGTGCAAGATTTTATTGAGTGGAAGTAGCTTTCAGCAGATGGGGGAGCTGGAAAGGAGATGGTTTTCCCTGGAGCCAGGCCGCTAGGTGGCCTGGGCTCTCCTCAAACTGCCCCAGCCAAACCCCACGTTATTCTGCCGGTCAATGCCCTGCCAGCTTGCTGGTGCCTGTTAGTGCATTCCTCTCAACGTTCAGCCGCCCTTATGTTCCTCTGCTGATGTGCTCCTCTTGACGTCCAGCTGCTTGTATGTCTGCTTGCTAGGGTCTCAGGGTTTTATAGGCACAGGATGGTACGTGGTAGCCAGGGTGGTCTTGGGAAATGCAACATTTGTGCAGGAAAACAAAAATGCCTGTCTTCACCTAGGTCCGTGGGCACAGGCCTGGGGGTGAAGCCCTAGCCAGGGACTATGCCTTGCTCTACACAGCACTTCCCTTCCCCCACTTTCCTATCACTTAAAGGGACCATGCCCTTCCCAGTACTTCTGTATCATTTCCCCCCCTCTGAAGTGGTATATCTTACTACCTTTAGAATATGAATGATGACTGGTATTACCTGCTTCCTGCCGACAGGGGGCATTGTTTTGGGGAGAACAGCAGTCAGATTCCTCCCAGTCTATCCAAGGGTTCCTACCAAAGGGGGAGCCATCGTCTGAGGCTCCAGTTTCCTGACCATTTGGAGTCTGATGGCTTCTAGGCATGAGAGGAAAACAACAAGTTTTATCAGGTTAAGTATGGATGGGTTAAATGTGTGTTATACAAAAGAATTTAGTCCCAAAGATTATAGCAATAAGAAGTGAAATACACAAACAACAACATTGTACCCCGAGCGTTTTCACCCTGGTGAAAGAAATTAAAGCTTGTATGGGAGTGGATAAACTTTTAGAATGAGAGATAACTGTTCTTGCCATATCTTTAGCACTTAACAGGTACACCCTTGGGAATTCTGGGGTTTGTAGGCTTGCCTGGGGGCAATTAAAGCATGTTTCTCTTTCCTGTATTTCCTCTCCCTTTGCTGGGCCTCCCTGCCTCTATTATAAATAAAGACCGAGATGGCTACTTTAAGGAGGTTCTCTAAAGTACTGTCTGGTCTTAGATCCTGTTTTTATAGCTTTCTCCTGATATGAGGGACTGCCTTAGCAATAAATTTATCCTTTAGGATTAGCTGTCCCTCAACTAAATCAGGAGATAAGAGAGTGTGCTTTACCAAGGCCTCTCTTAGCCATTCCAGGAAGGCTAAGTGGCATTTTCATCAAATTCCTGGTCGATCATTGACAACTTAGTATAATTGAGAGGCTTTGTCTTAGTCCTGTGTAAGCCCTCTATTATGCACACCTAAGCGTGTCTCCTCTTCCAGTCTTCCACCTCATCACTGGGACCTCATTTAGGGTCATACACTGGTACTGCTTCTCTTCCAGTTGGATAATACTCCCCCCCCTCAACACTATATGTGATACAAAGCTCATCCCCAAATCTCTCTGCTGCTGGCAAAGCAGTCTGCTTCTCAGTGTCTGTCAGGGTCTGATTCAAACGTAGCATAACGTCTCTCCAGGAGAGTTCAAATTTTTGGGTGAAATTCTGGAAAACCTCTATATATCTATCAGGGTCATCTGAAAGTTTGCTGAGATCCCCCTTAATTTGCTTTAAGTTCTGTAGGGAGAAGAGGATCTGGACCTTACTGGATCCAAATTCACTAGGCATCTGTCGGAGGGGCAAGAGTGAGACCGGGGCTTGTTTAGAGAGAGGATTTCTAGGAGGGGGACAAGTGAGACGCTGAAGCTGGATAGGAAGGTGGGGGTGGACCTGGAGGAGCAGGGTTTGAGGGAGCTGGCTCCTCTGTTGGGGGTGCCTCTGGGACTCAGATCTTTAATTCCCTGGGCTTGGTCCTTGCAGCCTTCCCTGAGATGGCAAACATGGGGGCTGGATCAATCCTACATTGTTGGCAGAGGTCTGGATTGCCTTGCAAGGTATAGAAAGCCTGCACACAGGGGACCTCAGACTATCTGTCCTCACATCTACAGAAAAGTTTCAGTTGCCAGATGGTACTGAAATGAATGGTCCCTTCCTGAGGCCAAGCCAGACTTTCCTGTAAATCATAATTTCGCTGAACCTTTGTGCAGGGAGCTATGAGGCACTTTTCTTCCAGATTCTGAGGGTCAAAGCAGTCCCAATGGTTCAGGATACACTCCAGAAAAGTTTAAGCTGAGGATGGTGAAGATAACTGGTTGCTCATTCTGAAAGACAGAGAATAGAGGCATCCTTCATTTCCCTTCCTTCTCTCAGCGAAAACTCAGGATGTGGTGGAGAGAGAAAGTGAGTGTCCTTCTTCACTCTCCACCTCTTATCCCTGAGCCCTGGTGACCTTGGCAGGTGCTGGCCATAACTACAATTGCGGTATGTACCCATGAAGCAGGGAAAACCTGGAGAACAGGAATTATCCACCCTCACCTATGCCTCCCTTTCTGCCTGCTGTTGGCAATCTTTGAGTCCCCCTGGGCCTGTTTATGCCATGAGGCATGGCCTCCTTCTGTGGGGTGGGAGCAGGAATTGGTCCTGCCCATTTACATTGTGCCTGTTGCCTGGTTTTGGATCCCTCGGACCTGGTTTTTCTTTCTAGGACCTCAGCCTGAAGCTTGGAATTGAGTTTGGGACTGAAAAGATATTTTAGAGGCTGTTTGTATCTGTTTAGAGTGTCTCAAAGGAGCCCTGCCGAATTTGCAGTTCTCAGCCAGCAGGGGTCATTCCTCCATTAACTTCCCTATCAGAAACAGAGTTGGGAGGGGAGCCCTCTCACATAGAAAAGGGAAAAAGAGAAAAACAGTTTAAGGGCTAAAAGGGGGAGATTCTGGGGAAAGAACCCCTTACTTAGTGCAACTGGGTTTTCCTAATTCTTAGATCTTTCCCCTGGTGCAGACTGGGTCGAATTCCTTGGCCAAAGGAGAAATGTTCCACTGGGGCAGCAGGCAAGAAGCGCCCATTTGTTGGCCATTTGGGGTCCTGGCTGCTGCTGGTTTTCTCCGCTCCCCCTGGTAACTGTTAGGTTTGGTCTTTGCCTGCTGCAGGCATGTCCAGGTACCTGAGCTGGGGAGGGGTAAGAGTAAGGAGAGGTGCCCTGAGCGTGCGTGCCTGTGGCTGTCAAGGTGGAGGCATACATGCCACCTCTAGGAAAAATTGGTCTGATATGCCCCTTTGGTGGCTGAGCCAAATCCTCATTTTACTTAGTAACATTGAGGCAGCCTGTAGCAAAACTCTTAACATTATAAAGAAAGAGATAAGAGCCATTTTAAACCGTGAGAGAGAGAAAAGGGACAAAGTCTGGGGGTTTTGACTGGCCCAGTTAGGGCGGTTTAAAACTTCATGAAGGGAAACAGAGCCTCTTACCTGCAGGAAAGAGAGAAAGGTGGCAGGGTTTTGGAAGAGAGGCAGACCCGACAGTTTTGCATTTGCTCACACTTACCTTCTACAACCCTGGACGAGCCCCCCAGTTGAAACGGGCAAAGTTCTCTTGTCCCCCTCACAGGGCATGTGATGGGGTTGTGGCTCACTTCTTCAGTGCCCTACTGCTCAGGCCTCTAGGGGAACATACAGACGGGCAGGTTGTGGGGCTCCAACCCCATGGCAGTGTCTAGGGGTGAATGTTTACAGCTGAAGCCCCAGTGTGCATGTGTTACAGAATGCTCTTTCAGTTTTGCCATCTGTAGGCAGCTTGTGTTAGCTCAATTAGACCCCTACCTTATCACAAGGACAGAGAGCTTTCTGTATCCTAGGTTTTTGCCTTGGTGTACTTGAGAATGGGATTACACATGGGCTTAGAGAATCAGTGCAAGGTTTTATTGAATGGAAGTAGCTCTCAGCAGATGAGGGAGCCAGAAGGGAGATGGTTTTCCACTGGAGCCGGGTCACTTGGAGGCCTGGGCTCTCCTCCTACTGCCCTAGCCAGACTCCACATTGTTCTGCTGGTCAATGGCCTGTGTGTGCACCTGTACCTGTTGGTGTGTTCCTCTGGACGTTCCGCCACTCATGTGTTCCTCTGCTGGTGTGCTGCTCTCGATGTCCAGCTGCCTGTGTGTCTGCCTGCCAGGATCTCTGGGTTTTTGTAAGTACAGGATGGGGGCGTGGCAGCCAGGCTAGTCTTGGGAAATGCAACATTTGGGCAGGAAAACAAAAATGCCTGTCTTCACCTAGGTCCATGGGCACAGGCCTGGGGGTGGAGCCCTAGCCAGAGACCATGTCCTCCTCCACACAGCACTTCCCTTCCCCACTTTCATATCATTTAAAGGGACCACACCCCTCCCAGCACTTCCATATCAATGTTATGAAATACATATAGTTAGTAAAATGGTTACTATAGTGAAGTAGATTAAAATGTCTATCATCTCTTGTAGCTCTCTGTGTGTAACAAGAACAGATAAAATCGGCTTATTTAACAAAAATCCCTAATACTATATAATCTTTAGTCCTTATGATGTATATTAGAGCTTCAAATTTTGCCTTTTTATTTTCTTCACTTGTGTTTTAAGAGCAGAAATTCTAACTTTAATGAAGTTCAGTTTATCAGTTTTTGCAAATGATTAGTGCTTTTTGTATCCTAAGCAATCTTCGCCTATCCCTCAGTTGTGAGGGTTTTCTGCTATATTTTCTTTTGGAGATTTTCTAGTTTTAGCTTTTATTTGAGTCTGACCATTTTGAATTAATTTTTATATGGTATATGATAAGGCCTGAGGTTCATATTTTTCAGTATAAATATCCAGTTGTTACAGCACCATTTATTGGGAAGACTATCCTTCTCCCTTGAATTATCTTAGCACCTTTGTCAAAAATCAGTTTCCTTCTCTCTCTCTCTCTCTCTCTCTCTCTCTCCATATATATATATATATATATATATATATATATGCAGGTCTATTTCTAGACTTTCTTCTGTTCCACTGATTTATGTCTATTCTTAAGCAACTGTTGTTTTCTTTTGAGCCTTAACTTGTTCTTGATTTTAGTTTCAAAAAGAAATCATTTACTTTTTTTAATTGCAAACTCTTCTGTAGGTAGCTCTCATACATGTATGAGTATTTTTTTGTTGACAGGTATAGATATACTGAATAACCAAATGTAATGTAGATGTTTTTGCCACTGTGATTTCTGCCAAAATCAACATCCTTTTATTCTCTACTCTCAACATAGAGTTTTGGCATTTCAACAGCAGTAGTAATTATATCTACAAATCCTTATGTGATGCTGTATCTCAAACCTTCTGGAAGTACAAGTTGATTATGTCTGGGTTTTCACACTTGTCACTTCTCATAGCTGCTTTTTCCAAGATGTTAATTAATTAAGCATTTTTTTCCTTTTGTACATCAAACTCTATGCTGTTCTCTAGATTCTTCCTCTAAGCAATGAATTTAGACTCTCCCATATCAAAACAGAATTCATTTTATAGGCTTCAAATTTTTCACTTATTTCTTTGCCCCTTCCTTTAATCCCATCTCAATATAATGAGTTTTTCTTCTTATCATGGTTTTTGTTTTGTTTTGTTTTACCTTTCTTATGTCAAAGAAATTCAGAGCTATACTTCTGATTATTTATATTTTACCTGTAATTAAAACGTTTTTCAGGTAGTTTCTCAAATTAAGGTTTTTAAATTCATGTACTTTGGGAGGCCAAGGCCAATGGATCACCTGAGCTCAGGTCAAGAGCATCCTGGCCAACATGGTGAAACCCCATCTCAACTAAAAGTACAAAAAAATTAGCTGGACATGGTGGTAGGTACCTGTAATCCCAGCTACTTTGGGTTACTGAGGCAGGAGAATCTCTTGAACCTAGGAGGTGGAGGTTGCAATGAGCCAAGTTTGTGCCATTGTACTCCAGCCTGGGCAACAAGAGCAAAACTCTGTCTGAAAAAAAAGAAATTCCCTATATTAAATGACTATGTGCATATTTTGATTACATGTCAAGTATGTAAATATTTAAAATGTTAAATATGACAAATTACTTTGTTTCTTAACTTACCAACTCTACTATAACACTATTCACAAGGATAATGTATATGTAAATTGTTTCTAGGCTTTCTTTTGTTGTTAATAGAGACGGGTCTCACTTTGTTGCCCAGGCTGGAGTGCAGTGGCATGATTGTAGCTCACTGTAACCTTGAACTCCTGGGCTTAAGTGAGTCTCCTGGCTCAGCTTCCTGTGTAGCTAGAACTACAGGTGTGCACCAACATGGCTGGCATTTTTCTGTTGTTGTTGTTGGTACAGACAGGGTCTCACCATGTTGCCAAGGCTGGTCTCAAACTGCTGGCCTCAAGTGATTCTCTGGCCTTGGCCTCCCAAAGCACTAGGATTACAGGCATAATCCACCATGCCTGGCCCAGGTTTTGGTTTACCAATGCTGATACCAGTCTCATAGAGGTGTGTTGATAGGAATGGAGGAAGGTATTTGAAAGCATTATTAGACCTTGGCAGGGTGGGAGGACAGAAAGCCAGTGTGGAGGGAAGGAGCCATCACTGGCTTTCAGGTTTGCTATAGCAGATTTGGTCCAAAGGGTCAGGATGCCTGATATTACTGAGACGTTAGGAAACTTAACAAAACTACTACAGCATCACAGCTGTTCCCAGACCTTGAGGCTGATAACTGGCTGAAGACTGTAGAATCCAGTCAGCCCTTGTGAAAACTCATACCTGCCAGACTCCACAGCACTGTATTCTTACAGGAGGAAAAAAGGGATAGGGGGCTTCTACTGAATTCATACCTCCAAAGTCTTACATGAGTGCAACATGGTGTAATCTAATATTTAGCTGGAACCCTGCTGCTAACGGAGTCTGAGAAGTATAGTTCTAGGCATTTCTCTCCTTGTAAGATAGGAAGACTATAAAAGGAGTGAGAATGGATGCTGAGTGCCAGTAGTCAATATCTAGCACAGTACTCATTCTTCATAGTTTATTTGTATCTTCTCTTTTTATCTTAAGATTATCCAACTTTGATCAGTCTTACTTGTCTTTCCAGAGGATCAACTTTTACTTTGTCTTCACTATCATGTTTGTTTTCTATTAATGTTTGTACTTACCTTTAGTATTTATTCATTCTACTTCAGGTTTATAATTGTTCTTTTACTAGCTTCTAGATATGAATAGGTAGCTCATATTTTTTTTCAGTCTTTCTTTTCTAATATAACCATTTAGGTGCTGTATTTCCAGCATTCTACAATTTTGATACATAACATTTAATTATTGATTAGTTCTAAATATTTAATAATTTTCATTATGATTTCTCTTTGACTCATGATTGATTTTGAAGTATCCTTTAAAATGTCCAAAAATATGGGATTTTTTTTTGTATCTGTTACTGATTTCTACCTGCACTGCAATTAGGGAATGTGGCCTTTATGATGTTAATCCTTTGGGATTTGAGAATATTCTTATTACTTAGTATGTGGACAGTTTTTATAAATATTACCTATGTGCTTGAAAAAAAAAGTATATTTTCTAAATGTTGGCTAAGTATTATATATATATCCATTAGATCAAATTTGTTAATTGTGTATTTGAAATAATCTATGTTTTTTTCAGATTTTATCCAGTTGATCTGTTAATTTCTCAGAGAAATAGGTTATAACATCTCCCATTAAGATGGCGATTTTCTCTTTAAATGTTTTATATCCTCTGTTTTCTCTTTTCTTTCCTCTGGATCTCCAAATAGATGTGTTTGAAGATTACTATCCTACATATTTATGCTATCCTCCATATTTATGGCATCTATTTTCTTTTCATATTTCCCCATTCTTTATATCTTTGTGCTACTTTTTTTCCTCTAGATTCATCTTTCAATTCATTGCTTATATCTTCAAGTGTGTCTAATGTGCTATTACCTCACCTATTTATTGAGTTTAATTTCAGTGGATGAAATTTTTATTTCTAAAAGTTCTGGTTGGTTTTCTAACTAATTTGTCCATTTCTTCCTTCTTTTATTTATTTAAAAATATGATTCATACTTATTTTATATTCTGTACCAGAGTTTTCCAGTATCTAAAATCTTTCAGGTTCTGATTCTGCTTTCTGTTATTTTTGCTATTAGTATCTTATTTCATGTCTGTGTCATATGACTATTTATACTGAGCTCTGGTTCTTTTTAGAACATTGATGCTTTTTATTTTAAATTGACAATGATTGTATATATTTATAGTATACAACATGCTGTTTTGATATATGTGTTCATTGTGGAATGGTTAAATCAAGCTAATTAACATCTATTTTTCACAAAATTTTTTTTTATGATGAGAACATTTAAAATCTCTTTCAACAATTTTCAAGTGTAGTCATGTGCTATGTATCAAGGTTTTGGTCAATGACAGACCACATATATATTCACAGTCCTATGATTATAATGGAACTGAAAAATTCCTGTCACCTAGTGATGTCGTGGCTATACTGTCCTAGTGCATACCAGTCACTCTGTACCTAGTGTGTACGCAGGTTACCAAGTGTGTCCTAGTTATGCTGGTATAAACCTGCTGCTGCACTGCCAAGCATATAGAAGTCTAGCACATTTCATTATGTATAGTACATAATACTTAATAAACAACTGTTACTGGTTTGTGTACTTACTACTATATTCAAAAAAAGTTTAAAAATAAAAAGAAAAATAGGAAAAAGGGGGAGAGAGGCAAGGAAAAAATAAAAATAAAAGAAGCCTATGGAATAAAGATATAAAGAAGGAAATTATTTTTATACAGCTGTACAATATTTTTGTATTTTGTCATTACAAAAGTGTTTAAAAAGTAAAAATTAAAAAGTTTATAAAGAAGTTACTGTCAGCTAAGTTTAAAGTATTATTAGCAAAAAGATGTTATATTTAGTGTTGCCTAAGTGTACAGTATTTATAAAGTCTACGTTAGTGTACAGTAATGTCCTAGGCCTTCACATTTACTTATTATTACTCATTCACTGACTCACCCAGAGCAAATTCCAGCCCTGCAATCTTCATTCATGGTGCCCTACACGGGTGTACCATTTTTTATTTTTTGTACTGTATTTTTACTGAAGCTTTTCTGTGTTTAGATATGCAAATACTTCTGGTTCTGTTACAGTTGCCTGCAGTATTCAGTACAGTCACATACGTGCTATACAGTTTGTAGCCTAGGAACAGTAGGCTGTACCATATAGCCTAGGTGTGTAGCAGGCCATACCATCTAGGTTTATGGACATACACTCTCTGATGTTTGCACGGTGATGAAATTGCCTAACAATGCATTTCTCAGGATGTCTTCCCATTGTTGAGCAAAGCATAATTCTATATGGGAAGATGTGCATAGGTTATATGCAAATAATACACTATTTTATATGAAGGACTTGAGTATCCTTGGATTTTCGTATCCTTGTAGTGGGGTGGGGATGGGTCCTAGAACCAGTCTCCTGTGGATACCTAGTGACAGCTGTCCTCAATTTGGGATTGTTAGACCACATCGCTAGTTGGATCCTGGGCCAAATCCATGTAAGGATCACCTTGTGGTTATACGTTCTTAGGGGGAGACTTTCTCCCACCATGTTAGTACCACAGTCAGACAAGTTTCTTTCCTGCTTCTTCTGCAGGGGCTGGTTTATTTTTGATTCAGAGGTGCAGCTTTTTATTTTATGTGAAAATCTTCTATTAGACTCTCTTACCTGAGACAGGTCTTGCTTTTGTCTCCTGTCTGCTGGGCCCTGTGCCATCATAAAAACCAGCCAAGGATGCCTCCATGTCCCATGGAGAGGCAGAGGGTACAAACGGCCCAGGGCAGCCACCTGCTCAGGATCCTCAGAGTCTTACCCCAGCGTGCTGTTTCCCTTTGTTTTGGGTCTCTGAGGATTCGTTTCCTTCATGCCAGCTCAGTGATGCATTTTAAAAGATAGTCTATGTTTTACTGAACAATTTACGTTGTTTTTCTGTTGGTAGGTCGTTTGGGGGGTATTTTGTTGATAATGTTGCTGAAAATGGAAGTTTCATATGGGTCTTTTTCTGTGTTCTTGTTTTGTGGGCTGCATTTCTATTTTTGTTTTTCATATCTACCAGTAGAAACACTTCCTTCTTTCTCCTTTCTGGCTGTCCCCAGTCAGTGCCCCGAAGGGGTAATGTGGCACGAGGGAGGCAGTGTGGGCTTTGGAATCAAACAGGACCTGGGTTTGACTCTACCACTTGCTAGCTGTGTTACCGGGCAAGCACTTCACCTTTCTGCATCTACATTTTCTCTTCTGAAAATAGAGGATAATAATACCCACCATAGTACCCAGGGGGGAAAAAAGGTAATCAAACATTAATTATTTTCTTTTCAGTAACACCATTTATTTCCCACCTTCCCCCACATGCCACCTAACAAAATAGTTCAAGCCAAAGAAAAGATGCTTTTATCTGAATATAGGAAGTAGACTGAATTCCTGTTGATTGATAATCCTAAATTATTCTTAGCAGACATTTAAATATTAGATTTTAATGAATAGGGTTTCCAGCCTGGAAACATGGATTAGGGAAGCATATTTTTGTAGGGGACATGAATTCAACCTTTGTAAAGTTAGGGGTTAGGAAGAACTGTATTAATTTGTTATTTCTCAGGTTTATTTGTATCATATTTCTAAGCATTCGTCTCCCAAAGAAATCATCTTTCTTCACACTATACACAAGGCGGTTATTGGCAGTTGAGGCATTAAGGGGATGCTAACACATGGGAATGTTGATTCTAGCTCAAAGAAGGAGCTGGCTGAAGGAATCAATATCGTCCAAAGCAAATATATATTTTTGTACTTTATATATTTATTTAAATTCCAAGAAATACATTTAGAACATGCATAATTAGCTGAGGTTACAAAGTTGCCTTTTCAGAAGGCATATTTACCTAGAGAAGTTACGCATATTTCATAAAGAACAAACAGATGATATAAAAACACAGTCTACCTTTGGTGTGTTCAATGTGCTTTTCCAAGGAAAAGCATGCATTTCTTAAACTATCATTTAGTTTTAAAACAAAAAATGTTGCATTAAGAAGTGTCTGCTACTCTTATTGTCATTTTAATAATTTATTACACAGAGTTCCAAGCAAATTGTTATCTTTTGTTAACTTGCAAAAAAAGAATTAATTTAAACCTGCTTGAACTTTGTTATCACAATACCTTTTGAAATAAATTGCATGAGAAGAGAACTTTATTCTATTCATATTGTGTAAGTAAATCCAATAAATGGAATGAGAATGTGGAAAGGCAAAGAGGGAATATCACAACGGTGAGTAGAGCAATTTCTGCATAATTTACAATGAAATTCCTTACCTCTGTAATTTAGAGCTAGAACAGACTATGAAGACATAAATTAGTTTTAAAGAATGAGGGATCAGAGAGGTGATAAGTCATATAACTGGCTAATGTTAGAAACCAGACCTCTATTCCAACAATCTTTTAAATAAAGTGCATAAATTATGAGACAGTGTAATAATTGATGTATCAGTGATTATGGCACCAATATTTACTGAGTAATTACTATAAACTAAGCATCTGTTTATCCCTTTACATATGTTATCTTGTTTAATTTTGGCAATCAGCTTATCGAGTAGGTAGTGATAACCTCAATTTACAGATGAAGAAACTAAGACTCCGAGGGTTTTTTTCACTTGTTGACAGTAACAGTTATTCAGCGATAGAGCTTCAATAGCAAACATTTGTTTCATTTATCATGTGTAAGTATTTTGCTAGAACCCAAGGGATCAAACAGAAAGAAGAAATGGTTTTCTTCTTTCAGGGATTTACACATTAGATCCCTGCAACCTAACATGTAAGATGTATCTGTAAGATGAATATGTTAGAGTAGCTTTTTTTATTGTACTTTAAGTTCTGGGGTACACGTGCAGAACATGCAGGTTTGTTACATAGGTATACACATGCCATCGTGGTTGGCTGCATCCATTGCTCCGTCATCTATGTTAGGTATTTCTCCTAATGCTATCCCTCCCCAGCCACCCACACCCTGCAACAGTTCCCAGTATGTGATGTTCCCCTCCCTGTGTCCATGTGTTCTCATTGTTCAACACCCACTTATGAGTGATAACATGCAGTTTGGTTTTCTGTTCTTGTGTCAGTTTGCTGAGAATGGTGGTTTCCAGCTTCATCCATATCCCTGCAGAGGACATGAATTCAACCTATTTTATGGCTGCATAGTATTCCATGGTATACTGGTGCCACATTTTCTTTATCCGGTCTGTGGGCATTTGGGTTGGTTCCAAGCATTTACTATTGTGAACAGTGCTGCAGTAAACATACATAGGCATGTGTCTTTATAATAGAACAACTTATAATTCTTTGGGCATATACCCAGTAATGGGATTGCTGGGTCAAATGGTATTTCTAGTTCTAGATCCTTGAGGAATTGCTACACTATCTTCCACAGTGCTTGAACTAATTTACACTCCCACCAACAGTGTAAAAGTGTTCCTATTTCTTCACATCCTCTCCAGCATCTGTTGTTTCCTGACTTTTTAATGATCGCCATTCTAACTGACATGAGACGATATGTCATTGTGGTTTTGATTTGCATTTATCTAATGGTGATGATGAACTTTTTTTCATGTTTGTTGGCTGCATAAATGTCTCCTCTTGAGAAGTGTCTATTCGTATCCTTCGCCCACTTTTTGATAGGGTTGTTTTTTTCCTGTAAATTTGTCTAAGTTCTTTGTAGATTCTGGATATTAGCCCTTTGACAGATGGGTAGACTGCAAAAATTTTCTCCCATTCTGTAGGTTCCCTGTTCACTCTGATGATAGTTTCTTTTGCTGTGCAGAAGCTCTTTAGTTTAATTAGATCCTGTTTGTCTATTTTGGCTTTGGTTGACGTTGCTTTTAGTGTTTTAGTCATGAAGTCCTTGCCAATGCCTATGTCCTGAATGGTATTGCCTAGGTTTTCTTCTAGGGCTTTTATGGTTTAGCTCTTACATTTAAATCTTTAATCCATCTTGAGTTACTTTTTGTATAAGGTGTAAGGAAGGGATCCAGTTTCAGCTTTCTGCATATGGCTAGCCAGTTTTCCCAACACCATTTATTAAATAGGGAATCCTTGCTCCATTGCTTGATTTTGTCAGGTTTGTCAAAGATCAGATGGTTGTAGATGTGTGGCATTATTTCTGAGGCCTCTGTTCTGTTCCATTGGTCTGTATATCTGTTTTGGTACCAGTACCATTCTGTTTTTGTTACTGTAACCTTGTAATATAGTTTGAAGTCAGGTAGCATGATGCCTCCAGGTTTTTTTTTCCCCTTAGAATTCTCTTGATATGCTGGCTCTTTGATTCCATATGAAATTTAAGGTGTTTTTTTTCTAATCCTGTGAAAAAAGTCAATGGCAGCATTGATGGGGATAGCATTGAATCTATAGATTACTTTGGGCAGTATGGCCATTTTCACTATATTGATTCTTCCTAACCATGAGCATGGAATTTTTTTCTATCTGTTTGTGTCCTCTCTTATTTCCTTGAGCAGTGGTTTGTAGTTCTCCTTGAAGAGGTTCTTCACATCCCTTGTTAGCTGTATTCCTAGGTTTTCTCTTTGTAGCAATTGTGAATGGGAGTTCATTCATGATTTGGCTCTGTTTGTCTGTTATTGGTGTATAGGAATGCTTGTAATTTTTGCACATTGATTTTGTATCCTGAGACTTTGCTGAAGTTGCTTATCAGCTTAAGGAGATTTTGAGCTGAGACAATGGGATCTTCTGAATATACAATCATGTCATCTGCAAATAGAGACAATTTGACTTCCTCTTTTCCTAACTAGTTTATTGAGCATTTTTAGCATGAAGGGTTGTTGAATTTTGTTGAAGGCCTTCTCTGTATCTATTGAGATAATCATGTAGTTTTTGACTTTGGTTCTGTTTATGTGATGGATTACATTTTGATTTGCATATGTTGAACTGGCCTTGCATCCCAGGGATGAAGCTGACTTGATTGTGATGGATAATCTTCTTGATGTGCTGTTGGATTCAGTTTGCCAGTATTTTATTGAGGATTTTCACATCGATGTTCATCAGGGATATTGACCTGAAATTTTCTTTTTTAGTTGTGTCTCTGCCAGGTTTTGGAATCAGGATGATGCTGGTCTCATAAAATGAGTTAGGGAGGATTCCCTCTTTTCTATTGTTTGGAGTAGTTTCAGAAGGAATGGTACCAGCTCCTCTTTGTACCTCTGGTAGAATTTGGCTGTGAAACTGTCTGGTCCTGGACTTTTTATGGTTGGTAGGCTATTAATTGCTGCCTCAATTTCAGACCTTGTTATTTGTCTATTCAGGGATTCAACTTCTTCCTGGTATAGTCTTGGGAGGGTGTAAGTGTCCAGGAATTTATCCATTTCTTCTAGATTTTCTGTTTTATTTGCATAGAGGTGTTTATAGTATTCTCTGATGGTAGTTTGTATTTCTATGGGATCAGTGGTAATATTACCTTTATCATTTTTTATTGCATCTATTTGATTCTTCTCTCTTTTCTTCTTTATTAGTCTGGCTAGTGATCTATTTTGTTGATCTTTTCAAAAAACCAGCTCCTAGAGTCATTGATTTTTTTGAAGGGCTTTTTGTGTCTTTATCTCCTTCAGTTCTACTCTGTTCTTAGTTATTTCTTGTCCTCTGCTGGCTTTTGAATTTGTTTGTTCTTGCTTCTCTAGTTCTTTTAATTGTGACATTAGGGTGTTGATTTTAGACCTTTCCTGCTTTCTCTGTTGTGCATTTAGTGCTATAAATTTCCCTCTACACATTGCTTTAAAATGCCCCAGAGATTCTGGTACATTGTGTCTTCATTCTCCTTGGTTTCAAAGAATGTCTTTATCTCTGCCTTCATTTCGTTATTTATCCAGTAGTCATTTAGGAGCAGATTGTTCAGTTTCCATGTAGTTGTGTGGTTCTGAGTGAGTTTCTTAATCCTGAGTTCTAATTTGAATGCACTGTGGTCTGAGAGACTGTTTGTTATGATTTCCATTCTTTTGCATTTGCTGAGGAGTGTTTTACCTCCAATTACATGATCAGTTTTAGAATAAATGCAATGTGATGCTGAGAAGAATGTATATTCTGTTGATTTGGAGTGGAGGGTTTTGTAGATGTCTATTAGGTCTGCTTGGTCCAGAGCTGAGTTCAAGTCCTGGATAGCCTTGTTAATTTTCTGTTTCATTTATCTAATATTGACAGTGGGGTGTAAAGTCTCCCAACCATTATTGTGTGGGGAGTCTAAGTTTCTCTGTAGGGGTCTTAAGTTTCTCTGCTTTATGTATCTCGGTGCTTCCGTAGTGGGTGCATATATATTTAGGATAGTCAGCTCTTCTTGTTGCATTGATCCCTTTACCATTATGTAATGCCCTTCTTTGTCTCTTTCGATATTTGATGGTTTAAAGTGTGTTTTATCAGAGATTAGGATTGCAACCCCTGCTTTTTTTTTTTTAGCTTTCCATTTGCTTGGTATATCTTCCTCCATCCCTTTATTTTGAGCTCACATGTCTTTGCATGTGAGATGGGTCTCCTGAATACAGCACACCAATGGGTCTTGACTCTTTATCCAATTTGCCATTCTGTGTCTTTTCATTGGGGCATTTAGCCCATTTACATTTAAGGTTAATATTGTTATATGTGAATTTGATCCTGCCATTATGATGCTAGCTGGTTATTTTGCCCATTAGTTGATACAGTTTTTTCTTAGTGTCGATGGTCTTTACAATTTGATATGTTTTTGCAGTGGCTGCTACCAGTTGTTCTTTTCCATGTTTAGTGCTTCCTTCAGGAGCTCATGTATGGCAGGCCCAGTGGTGCTAAAAAATCTCTCAGCATTTGCTTTTCCGTAAAGGATTTTATTTCTCCTTCGCTTATGAAGCATAGTTTGGCTGGATATGAAATTCTGGGTTGAAAATTCTTTTTTAGAGTGTTGAATATTGGTCCCCACTCTCTTCTGGCTTGTAGGGTTTCTGCCAATAGATCTGCTGTTAGTCTGATGGGCTTCCCTTTGTGGGTAACCTGACCTTTTTCTCTGGCTGGACTTAGCACTTTTCTTCATTTCAACCTTGGTGAATCTGATGATTATGTGTCTTGGGGGTTGCTCTCTCGAGGAGTATCTTTGTAGTGTTCTATGTAGTTCCTGATTTGGAATGTTGGTCTGCCTTGCTAGGTTGGGGAAGTTCTCCTGGATAATATCCTGAAGAGTGTTTTCCAACTTGATTTCATTCTCCCCTTCACTTTCAGATACATTGATCAAATGTAGATTTGGTCTTTTCAGAGAATCCCATATTTCTTGGAGGCTTTGTTCATTTCTTTTCACTCTTTTTTCCCTAATCTTGTCTTCTCACTTTATTTCATTGAGTTTATCTTCAATCTCTGATATCCTTTCTTCCGTTTGATTGATGTAGCTGTTGAAACTTGTGTATGCTTCACGAAGTTTTCGTGCTGTGTTTTTCAGCTCCATCAGGTCACTTATGTTCCTCTCTAAACTGATTATTCTAGTTAGCATATTGTCTAACCTTTTTTCAAAGTTCTTAGCTTCCTTACATTGGGTTAGAACATGCTCCTTTAGCTCAGAGAAGTTTGTTATTACCCACCTTCTGAAGTCTACTTCTGTCAGTTCATCAAACTCATTCTCCATCTGGTTTTGTTCCCTTGCTGGTGAGGAGCTGTGATCCCTTAAAGGAGAAGAGACATTCTGATTTTTGGAATTTTCAGCCTTTTTGTGCTGGTTTTTTCCCATCTTTGTGGATTTATCTTCCATTAGTCTTTGAAGTCAGTGACCTTTGAATGGGGTCTCTGAGTGGATGTCCTTTTTGTTGCTGTTAAAACTTTTTCTTTCTGTTAGTTTTCCTTCTAACAGGCCCCTCTGCTGCAGGTCTGCTGGAGTTTGCTGGACGTCCACTCCAGACCCTGCTTGCCTGGGAATCACCAGCAGAGGCTGCAGAACAGCAAAGATTGCTGCCTGTTTCTTCCTCTGGTAGCTCCATCCCAGAGGGGTACCTGCTAGATGCCAGTCAGTGCTCTCCTGTATGAGGTGTCTGTCAGCCCCTACTGGGAAGTATCTCCCAGTCAGGACACACGGGGGTCAGGGAGCCACTTGAGGAAGCAGTCTGTTCCTTATCATCAGAGCTCAAATGCTGTATTGGAAGATCCGCTGCTCTCTTCAGAGCTGCCTGGCAGGGACAGTTATGTCTGCTGAAGCTGTACCCACTGCCGCTTTTCCCAGGTGTTCTGTCCCAGGAAGGTGGTGGCTTTATTTATAAGTCCCTAATGGGCTGCTGCCTTTTTTCAGAGATGCTCTGCCCAGCAAGGACATCTAGTGAGACAGTACCTGCTGCTGAGCTGTGTGGGGCTCCACCCAGCTCAGATTTCCTGGCAGCTTTGCTTACACTGTGGGGTTAAACTGCCTACCCAAGTCTCAGCAATGGCAGATGCCCCTCGCCACATTGAGCTTGTGCCTCCTTGAGCCTCAGCAATGGTGGATGCTCCTCCCCACACTGAGCTCGAACGACCCAGGTCAAGCACAGACTGCTGTGCTAGCTGCAAGAATTTCAAGTCAGTGGATCTTAGCTTGCTAGTCTCCATGGGGGTGGGACCCACCGAGCCAGACCACTTCGCTACCTGGTTTCAGCTCCATTTCCAGGGGGAGTGAACAGCTCTGTCTCACTGGCATTCCAGGGACCACTGAGGTATGAAGAAAGAAAAACTGCTGCAGCTAGCTCAGTTTCTGCCCCAAAACTGCCTAGTTTTGCGCTCGAAACCCAGGGCCTTGGTGGTTGTGTAGTTACTGAAGGGAATCTCCTGGTCTGTGGGTTGTGAAGAACGTGGGAAAGGTGCAGTATCTGGGCCGTCATGCAGGAAACAGTCCCTAATGGCTTCCCTTGGCTAGGAGTGGGAGTTCCCCCAGCCCCTTTGGCTTCGTGGATGAGGCAATGCCCCACCCTGCTTCAACTCACCCTCCTTGGGCTGCACCCCCTGTCCAACCAGTCCCAATGAGATGAACCAGGTACCTCAGTTGGAAATGTGGGAAATCACCCGCCTTCTGCATCAATATCACTGGGAGCTGCACAGTGGAGCTTTTCCTATGCAGCCATCTTCCTTTTTTTTTCGAGACACAATCTTGCCCTGTCATTCAGGCTGGAGTACAGTGCCTCCTGGACTCAAGGGATCCTCCCACCTCAACCTGAGTAGCTGGGACTACAAGTGGCTAATTTTTACAATTTTTGTAGAGACAGGTTTCACTTTGTTGCCCAAGCTGGTCTCAAACTCCTGGGCTCAAGCGACCCAGCTGCCTTGGCCTTCTATTGTGCTGGGATTATAGGCATGAGCCACCACACCTGACAGAGTAGCTTTCATATATTTTGACCATAGCACTCATAAGAAATACATTTATTCTAAAACATATGCATACATAGATAAATGTGTTAATTCATAGCGAAAACAAAAGTCTTATGAAATACCCTTACTGTGTGTTATACATGCTACTTTCTATTCTAGTCCATTCTACTCTATTTCAGTTTTTAAAAAGCCAGTTGTGTCTGGCTTTTAAAAGTCAGTTGGGAGGCCAAGGTGGGTGAATCATCTGAGGTCAGGAGTTCAAGACCAGCTTGCCCAACGTTTTGAAAACCCATCTCTACAAAAATACAAAAATTAGCCAGGCATGTTGGTGCACACCTGTAGTCCTAGCTACTTGGGAGGCTGAGGCACAAGAATCACTTGAACCAGGGGAAACGGAGGTTGCAGTGAGTTGAGATTATGCCACTGCACTCCAGCCTGGACAACAGAATGAGACTCTGTTTTTTAAACAAAAAAAAACCACCCACTTGTATTTATATGTATATATACATATACATTTAAATGTATGTCTTTGTGTGTGTGCGTGTAAAATGCTAGCTACTAATAGTCCTCCAGAGCTCCTTTAGCTATTTATTTTGTTATTGCCATATTTTGTTTGGATTGCTAATTTTGCTTTATCAACTTGAGAAATTAATATTGACTTCTAATTGTGGTAGACAAGGATTTTGCTACCCCTGTGCTTTATTTCCCCCACCCTCCAGCCTCCTCGTGTAGTAATGCTTAATCTTTTTTTAAATAAATGAATGTGGTTTTATGACTATGACTTATAAATGTCATTTCTCACAGAGCCGGGTAGTATATTCTGTTTCTTTCTTTTTATCTCTTTTTAATTTTCTTCTGGAGATAATGACCATATTTTCCCACTTGCATAGTTTACTACATTTCTGAATGTTTTATTTTATTTTTTGAGACAGCCTCGCTCTGTCGCCCAGGCTGAAGTGCAGTGGCGTGATCTTGGCTCACCGCAACCTCCACCTTCTGGATTCAAGTGATTCTTTTGCCTCAGCCTCCCAAGTAGCTGGGATTACAGGTGTGCACCACCACGCCAGGCTAATTTTTGTATTTTTAGTAGAGATAGGGTTTCACCATGTTGGCCAGGCTGGTTTCAAACTCCTAACCTCAGGTGATCCACCCTCCTTGGCCTCCCAAAATGCTGGGATTATGGTGTGCCTGGCCTGAATTTTTAAATTTCTTTTTGCAAGCACTCCAACAGCTGTCACATGCCTACAATTAGTGTTTTGCCCCCCAAAAGTTTATTATCGATAATTTTCCCACTTGCCTTTATCATGGAGACCTCATTTCCAGAGCACTTCACCCTCCTGCTTTGGCCTCGGTTCCCAGGCCCACTGCACAGCTGTCATCGTGGAAACTTCTCTCACTGCCCTTTACATTGCCTCTTCCATTTTCTGGATCCCATTTCTCTCTCTGATCATACCGTCATTTTGCTTCAACACGTTTTCAAGAAAGTTCTAAAGAAAGAGAACATGGGAGAAATACTTTCTGAGTGCATGCATGTCTTAAAAAGCCTTTCATTTACTCTCAACACTTCATTGATAAATTGGGCACAGATGTATATACTGGAATTATTTCCCTCTCAGGATTTTGAAGATGTTACTGCTTGTCTCCTAGTCTTGCTGTTGAAAAAAATCAGATTCTTATTTCTTCATAATCTGTTCTTAAAAAATCATAGCAAATCTTTTTTAAGTTCTTCCAATGTGCCAAGCACTGTTCTAACCATTCTGCATTATTTAACGTTCACATCACATCTCTCAGTTGAACAGGGAGAAGACTGACACATGGAGAGGTTAAGTAACATGGAAGCAGGGGTGAATTGTTGACTGGATGCTTTGCTATTAAAGGACGGGGGACTGGCCATTTAACTGGGGGCCTCCAAATATGAGCATCTACTCTCCTCTCTGGGGGTCATCCTCCTGCCTGCCCCTGTTCTCAGAACAAAATACAAGTCTGGAGGAATTCTCAGGTTAGGTATGCAGATTCTCAATTACCCCTGATTCTCAGCCAGTACCTCAGAGTTTCTAGTGTCCTGGAGTCCTGAATCTCTACCACTCAGTTTCTCCAGAAAACATCCTTCTGTTTTCCTACATGGAGAGGACAGTTTGCTGAAAAGTTGAACATGGAGCTAGCTCTACTCACAGACATGTAAGTCATCTTTTGGCCTTAGGCCCGCCTTCAGCCTCAGCACCATCTGATACTTCCAAGTCCAAACCTTTTGTGGATTCTACAGGATATACTGACTTCCTTTCTCATGTGTCCCTCTCAGTAGATAGTCTAAGTTGTAGCTTTTGCAGCCCTGGTGAGTTACCATTACCCCAGCTGTTTACATTTTTTTAAAATTATGAAATATAAACATATAGGAATAGGAAATAAGATAACCATGTATTTACCACTCAGCTTTATCAATTATCTGAAGCAAATATTTCAAAATGATAAAAATGCATCATATATATGATTGGTAACTCCTGTGTGTCCCTTCTCGAGCTCATTTCATCCCTCCCTAACAGTTATCAGCATTCTAAATTGGCATCTTTTCTCACCATCTATACTATTGCTATAAATGTATACATCTATCAATAACATAGTTTTATATTTATAAACTGTATTAAAAATCATATGCATAGTCTGCTTTTTTCATTCAACTTGTGCTTTTGAGATTTATATAGTTCATTTTCACTTATTTTAGCTTTATATATATATAGTGACTTAACAGTGAATTTCACCATTCTGTGTCAATAGAATCAATTTTTTGCTCTTACAACAGACATGCAGTGAATATTCTTGCACATTCCTCAGTATGCTTGTATAAAAATTTCTCTGCACAGTTTCTATAAGTACACCAAGATACTGGTCTTCTCAGTCCTCGGAGTAGCAACAGGGCACCTAGAGTCAGTAGAACCCCTAAGCTAGTATCCTTTAGCCATGAACAGTTTTATCCTTTTTTCCCCCCAGTGGTACAGGAAAAAAAATCATAATTTCTATGTAGGATTGCTGAATTAAGGAGATGCACATCTTTTCCATATAATAGATATTACCAAATTGTTCTCCAGAGTAGTTGTACCAGCTTATGCTCTTATCAATGTAGAATTCTTTTTTTTTTTTTTTTTAACTGAAACAAGGTACTGTAGCGATGGTTAAGAACATGGGCTTATTTCTTAATGACTACTGGATAAATAATGAAATAAAGGCAGAAATAAAGATGTTCTTCGAAACCAATGAGAATGAAGACATAATGTACCAGAATCTCTGGAACACATTTAAAGCAATGTGTAGAGGAAAATTTATAGCACTAATGCCCACAAGAGAAAGGAGGAAAGATCTAAAATCAACATCCTAGCATCACAATTAAAAGAACTAGAGGAGCAAGAACAAACAAATTCAAAAGCCAGCAGAGGACAAGAAATAACTAAGAACAGAGCAGAACTGAAGGAGATAAAGACACAAAAAGCCCTTCAAAAAATCAATGAATCCAGGAGCTGGTTTTTTGAAAAAATCAACAAAATAGATAGATTGCTAGCCAAACTAATAAATTAGAAGAGAGAAGAATCAGATCGATGCGATAAAAAATGATAAAGGGGATATCACCACCGATCCCACAGAAATACAAACTACCATCAGATAATACTATAAATACTTATATGCAAATTAAACAGAAAATCTAGAAGAAATGGATAAATTCCTGGACACTTACACCCTCTCAAGACTAAACCAGGAAGACGTTGAATCCCTAAATAAACAAATAACAAGGTCTGAAATTGGGGCAACAATTAATAGCCTACCAACCAAAAAAAGTAGAGGACCAGACAGGTTCACAGCTGAATTCCACCAGAGGTACAAAGAGGAGCTGGTACCATTCCTTCTGAAACTATTCCAAACAATAGAAAAAGAGGGAATCCTCCCTAACTCATTGTATGAGGCCAACATCATCTTAATACCAAAACCTGGCAGAGACACAACTAAAAAAGAAAATTTCAGGTCAATATTCCTGATGAACATTGATGTGAAAATCCTCAATAAAATACTGGCAAACTGAATCCAACAGCACATCAAAAAGCTTATTCATCATGATCAAGTCAACTTCATCCCTGGGATGCAAGGCTGGTTCAACATACACAAATCAATAAATGTAATCCATCACGTAAACAGAACCAAAGTCAAAAACCACATGATTATCTCAATAGATGCAGAAAAAGCCTTTGACAAAATTCAACAGCCCTTTATGCTAAAAGCTCTCAATAAACTAGGTATTGATGGAACATATCTCAAAATAATAAGAGTTATTTATAACAAACCCACAGCCAATATCATACTGAATAGACAAAAACTGAAGGCATTCCCTTTGAAAACCAGCACAAGGCAAGGATGCCCTCTCTCACCACTCCTATTCAACATAGTATTGGAAGTTGTGGCCAAGGCAGTCAGGCAAGAAGAAGAAATAAAGCGTATTCAATTAGGAAAAGAGGAAGTCAAATTATCTCTATTTGCAGATGACGTGATTGTATATTTAGAAGACCCCATTGTCTCAGCTCAAAATCTCCTTAAGCTGATAAGCAACTTCAGCAAAGTCTTAGGATATAAAATCAATGTGCAAAAATCACAAGCATTCCTATACATCAATAACAGACAGACAGAGCCAAATCATGAATGAACTCCCGTTCACAATTGCTACAAAGAGAATTAAATACCTAGGAATACAACTAACAAGGGATGTGAAGAACCTCTTCAAGGAGAACTACAAACCACTGCTCAAGGAAATAAGAGAGGACACAAACAAATGGAAAAACATTCCATGCTCATGGTTAGGAAGAATCAATATTGTGAAAATAACCATACTTCCCAAAGTAACTTATAGATTCTGTGCTATCCCCATCAAGCTACCAATGACTTTCTTCACAGAATTGAAAAAAAAAATACCTTAAATTTCATATGGAACTAAAGAATAACCCACATGGCCAAGACCATCCTAAGCCAAAAAGATCCCACATAGCCATGACCATCCTACGCAAAAAAAAAAAAAAAAAAAAAGCTGGAGGCATCGCCTACCTGACTTCAAACTATACTACAAACTATACTACAAGGTTACAGTAATCAAAACAGCATGGTACTGGTACCAAAACAGAGATATAGGCCAATGAAACAGAACAGAGGCCTCAGAAATAATGCCACACATCTACAACCATCTGATCTTTGACAAAACTGACAAAAACAAGCCATGGGGAAAGGATTCTGTATTAATAAATGGTATTGGGGAAACTGGCTTGCCATATGCAGAAAGCTGAAATTGGATCCCTTCCTTACACTTTACACAAAAATCAACTCAAGATGGATTAAAGATTTAAATGTAACACCTAAAACCATAAAAACCCTAGAAGAAAACCTAGGCAATACCATTCAGGACATAAGTATGGGCAAGGACTTCATGACTAAAACACCAAAAGTAATGGCAACAAAAGCCAAAATAGACAAATGGGATCTAATTAAATGAAAGAGCTTCTGCACAAGAAAAGAAGCTATAATCAGAGTGAACAGGGAACCTATACAATGGGATAAAATTTTTGCAGTCTGCCCATCTGACAAAGGGTAATATCCAGAATCTGTGAAGAACTTAAACAAATTTACAAGAAAAAAACAACCCTATCAAAAAATGGGTGAAGGATATGAACAGACTCTTCTCAGAAAGAGACATTTATGTATTCAACAACATATGAAAAAAGCTCACCATCACTGGTAGAGAAATGCAAATCAAAACCACAATGAGATACCATCTCATGCCAGTTCATTAAAAAGTCAGGAGACAACAGATGCTGGAGAGGATGTGGAGAAATAGGAACACTTTTACTCTGTTGCTGGGAGTGTAAATTAGTTCAAGCATTGTGGAAGACAGTGTGGCGATTCCTCAAGGATCTAGAACTAGAAATACCATTTGACCCGGCAATCTCATTACTGGATATATACCCAAAGGATTATAAATCATTCTGTTATAAAGACACATCTGCACGTATGTTTATTGCAGCACTGTTCACAATAGCAAAGACTTGGAACCAACTCAGATGCCCATCAGTGATAGACTGGACAGGGAAAATGTGGCACATATACACCATGGAATACTATGCAGCTATAAAAAAGGATGAATTCATGTCCTTTGCAGGGACATATATGAAGCTGGAAACCAGCATTCTCAGCAAACTATCACAAGAACAGAAAACCAAACACCACATGTTCTCACTCATAATTGGGAGCTGAACAGTAAGAACACATGGACACAGTAAGGGGGACATCACACACTGGGGCCTGTCAGGCAGTGTGGGACAAGGAAAGGGATAACATTAGGAGAAATACCTAATGTAGATGACAGGGTGATGGATGCAGCAAACCACCATGGCATGCACATAACTATGTAACAAACCTGTACGTTCCGCATATGTACCCCAGAACTTCAAGTATAATAATAATATAAAAAAGAACATGGGCTTTAGTGTTAGACTCTGAGTTTGAAACTGACTCCACCTGCAAGCTCTGTGATCATGGACAGGTTTCTTGGATGTTGCCTTAGGTTTTTCTTTAATGTCAGAGGATTAGTGGACCATATGCTCTCTGTGACAACTACATAGCCACTTAACCTCTCCGACTCAATTTCTGCAAATGAACATTAGGAATAGTAAACCTGCCTACTTCCTGAGAATGTAGCAAATATTAAATAATCGACTAAATAGGCAATAAGTAAACAGTGGGTTGAGTTGTATTGCAATAAAACTAGATTTACAAGTTTGCCACCCTGCTCCAGAAAAATCTCTTACTCAGTGCAGATATTACACAAGACATTACTAAATGTGTGTATCATATAACATATAAATTTACGTATAGAAGTATATATTTAACACATTAATATGTAAACATGCATTATATAAATTTATTATTTTTCTTGCTAGTCCCAGAGACATTAGCTACCCTCGTTCTTTTAATAACTAATGTTTCCTCCTGTATGCGTTACTTATTCAGTCAGCAAATTTACTTATTAAACCTCTATATACTTCAGTAATTTAGAGTTTACTATATAATTGTTCTATGTATAGATAGCCAATTTTTTTTTAACTTCTGCTTTTGGTCTTTTCTTCTTTAACCTAACACTCTACTTTCTGAAGCAACTTATTATAAACCTAGCATCTCCTGACATGATAACCTTTGTCTTAAGGTCACATCTCCCACCCTCCTTGCCCAGGACAAACAATTCTTATTCTCATAGGAATCTCCTATATGACATTGTCTCCAGCTGATTTGCATTCCATCAATCGGATGTTATCTACTTTTTAAATTAGTCACTTTGCTAGGTACTGAAGACGCAGATGTGAACCAGTTTCTCTGAAAATAGGGCATCCAAAACAGAGCCTAGATATGGCCTGGCTCACTGGGGGTCCCATGGGATGACTCTCTCTCAGTCTGTGCATCATGCTTTTAGTGATGGAACTTGACATCATGCTGCCTTTTTACCTTTTCTTTCATCTCCCTAAACCAAGGCTCTTATTATTTCAAGAAGTTTAGCAGGTATTAGGCCCCACATTTTCTTCAAATGAGAACAGCTAGGCTCAGAGTGGTAAACTTACCCAAAGGCAGAGCTGAGAATCAAATCCAGATTTTATAACTTCCAAGTCCAGAATTCTTTCTAACGTTTCATGCTTCCTCCATACCCAAAATAGACTGCCTGGTCAAACTTTATGTGATTCTAAAACAGTCTCTACCAGTGAAACACTAATGAAGAATTGACCACATGCAAAGACAATGGCGCTTAAAGTACAACCTCTGACAGATGTCCAAAGACTTGTAAAGTTCATATGCCTTTGGAATAAGTACATGTCTCCCTATGTTTGGACAAGCCACTCTCCTTCCTGGTAAAGGTGTTAGAGCTAAAATGGTAACACACAGCACTTTGGATCCCAAGGCAAATGCCTCACCCCCATGGCCTACTTGCTAGGTTAGTGAAAGGTCTCTTGGCCTAGACTCTAGACCTGGGGTGGACTGCCTTCTGCACAGACTAGGTGTTCCCAATACGTGAGGGGCCACAAATAGAATAATAACACTGTTAACACAGACTACTAACAGACATTTATTGAAAGTTTATTGTGTGTCAGGCACTGAATTATTAATATATTATTTAATCCTCACAACATTCTTACGAGGTAGGTACCATTCTAATGTTCATTTGGATAGAGTCAGAAAGTTGAGCAGCTTGCCCACAGTCAGCTAGCAGACAATAGAGAAGTGCCGTCACGAAGCGCTTGTAACCACTGTGCTGTACTTGCCAACTTGACCAAAACCAGTGGGCATTATCCTTTCCAGTCCCAAATTTCTTTCACTGCTTCAGGGATATGAAAATTAGAAAATCCTCCTACTCTAGGTGGATCAAAGAAAAAGCCATTTATCTGGTCCCAAAATTCAAAGCATCACAAAAGCCTTTATATTTCTGATACTCCAGAAAATATTTATACGTGACACCTTCATGTTTGAATAGTGCTTTAAAATATTTCCATTTTATGTATATATCTATGTCTATATCTATCTATAACTACAGAGACGAGCCATTTCTAAATGTATTTACCTTCTAGTTATTGGTCTTACTACTGCACTGAAATTTTCCTTGACAAGTAAATGGCCTTATAATTAGTAAATGAATGGTTAGTTTTCTATGTTTATTTGACATACCTGCATCAGGAGACTGTTAAATAATTCCTGATTTTAATTTTTATTTCCTTCTTCATAATGTCTTCCTTTTTCATGGGTTTATCACATAGAAAAATAGTCTTTTGGAAACTGTACAATGCTATTAAAATATAAGAATTATTGTGGCTAGTGGGAGGCTAGAATAAATGAGATCTATGTGAAAAGCTGAAAAATTTTAGTACCTGTAAACATGCATACTATTTTCTTGTGAAATGAAAATATTCTTGTCAATTAAATATTTCTTCTTTTCAAGCATGGTTCTTAGACCCATGCTGTTCCTTCCAGAAGCCAGTGGTTTAGGCTTGTGGCCATGTCTCATGAGCTAGAAATGTCCAGGAAGCAGTAGTAATCTCTGGTGTTCTCTTCTAGGTATTTACCTTGCTTTGGATTGCTGACTGGATGGTCCGTCACTTCTGGAGGAAAGGAAAGGATCCAGATAGTTTCTCCATCCCCTACCTAACAGCATTGGGTGATCTGCTCGGGACAGCTCTGCTAGCCTTAAGTTTTCATTTTCTTTGGCTTATTGGAGATCGAGATGGAGATGTTGGAGACTAATAAATCCTACAAACTGTGTCAAGTTACCAAGGAAGAAGATACACTACAACCACTTATGGCTCTTTTTCAAAACTCTTAAATCAGTAGTTTGACTTTTGCCAGGGTAATCGTCAGTTGGCCCTGATCCAATTAAATGGCCTTAACTTTTTTTTTTTTTTTTTAAGGAATTTGTGTCAAAACCAGAATGAACAGTATTTGTGCTGCTTTTCATAGAATAAATGATAATTTGACATAGACATAGATATAAACTCCAGCTCTGAAATTAATTAGGAAAGAATATAGGATGTTTACAGTGAATAATTTTAAAACCACAAACATAGCAAATGTACTTTATCATTAAATGTATAATGCAGGATTAGAAGAAGCAGAGCTCTTAGTCTTTGTTGTCTCACAGATGTGCTGTATCCCAGGCATACTATAAAATGAAGGGTGCCCCACCAAGCTTTGAATCGTTTTAACATTGCCCACCTCTATGCTAGCTGAGGATAAATTTACCAATTGCTCCTATTTAAACTGACCTAAATATGTTTTGCTGAGCATAAGATAAACTCACTTTTACCTCCATCTAAAATTACCCTGTGCCAATGCCAGTTCAATTTCAGTTCTGCAAGTTCTTGTCAGGCTAATTGTTAAACATAGAGTGATCTCCAGAAATCTTTAATGAAAGCAGTGGGTCATTTTTTGATCATTGACTTGTTGGAAAAACGTGTGTGTGTGTGTGTGTGTGTGTGTGTGTGTGTGTGTGTGTGTGTGTGTGGAGAGAGAGAGACTTCTGATGAAGAACTAAATCTAAATCTTGGATTGCTGACAGCAAAGATCATAGTGCTGTTAGAATATCAGCAATATAGAGTTATTCTTAAACATATTTTATTGATGTTTTTGTCATTGGTCCAAAATTTTGCTACTGACTGACCAGAATTTACTATTTGTTACCTATAATCTTCTTTTTTATTTTTTTGAGATGGAGTCTTGCTCTGTCGCCCAGGCTGGAGTGCGGTGTGCAATCTTGGCTCACTGCAACCTCCACCTCCTGGGTTCAAGTGATTCTCCTGCCTCAGCCTCCTGAGTAGCTGGAATTACAGGAATGTGCCACTGCGCCCAGCTAATTTGTTACCTACACTCTAATTATTAATCATTTCTTATTTTTTTAAAAAACTGTGCTATTTAATCAAGATAAGAAATTTAAAATGAGCAAGTGATTCATTTGCTTTTTTAAAGATGCCTGTGACTTACCCTTTAAAAAAATGAAGTTGGTGGATTACCTCAATTATTGTTCATGCTTAAACATATTCATTTGTACAGGCTTATTTCTGCATGGGACCCTATCATATATACTGTATTTCTCAAATATTTTTCTACAACTCTGGCCTATATTCTAAACAGTTGACCAACACCATATTCAATAGGTAACCATTTTTAAAGCACATGTGGTTCATTTTTTAAGATTCAGTGCACTCTCTCAAGACCATTAGATATTTAATAATTTAAGCTTATAAGGGTATCAAATTGCACATTAACTTTGATCATCATGATTTAAGTTGTACGTTTGTGTTATTATATAAATATTAGGTTGTTTAAAATACATTGGGGAAAGTATTCTTGTTAAGCTCTTTTAAATGAGGGGGCTGTGGTTTAGAGTTATATATTTTTGCTTATTTTTAAACTTAATTTTTCCATTCTTCTGCCTTATAATGAAACTTAAGGCAGAGAACTGAACTAATTATAGAATTTCTCCTTTGGAGAGTTATAATGTCACATAGTGAACATTCTTATAAAAGAAAAAGTTTAAGTTGATGAATATTTAGCTGCAAAGATTTTTTACTTTAAAAATCCATGAATAATATCTTTGATTTTATTGTAAAGCATTTGTAAATTACTTATTTACATTTGGGCTGTATGATTCATAAACATTTACATTTCCCACTGATTTCTATTTTGATTTTTTTAACAAAAAACATACAGTGCAAGCTACATTTTTAAAGCATTAATCAACAACTTTAGTCTTTTGTATTACACATTCCAGTGCACATTCAAATACACAATATTATTTAATACTCACAATAGTACCTGCAAAATATGTCAGATGGGTATTCCTATCTCTATTTTACAGCAGAGGAAACTGACATTAAGAGAACTGACATTTCTAAGGTTGTGCAGCTGCAAAATGACCAAACTGTGAAATCCCTAACATCCAGGTTTTCATAATGCCAGCACTCTTCCTATGACACGTTTATGACCCTCCAAATGTACCAAGACTACCTAACTAATTAACTGAAAGGAAGCCAACTGGAAAAATAGGATTTTTAAAAGTGCAATAGAGTGTTACTACATCTTTTCTATTTCAGACAGAGAAACCTCCATTTATTATATCCTGATGGTGAGTATTGCCAGCTGTAAATTATTCATATTTCTAAGACCAAGGAAAATACAGGTAAATGAAAATTTTGAAATAAAAAGCAATGCCTTAATTCGTAGAATCTATCATTGTTACCACCTTGCCCAGGTCTGGCCATTTGCCGTAAATGCTAGTAAATAAATATAATGACTGATAGAGTTCTGTCTCATTTCTCTTTTGCTACCCCAACCTTGGTTAGAGCAACCAAATGTCTAAAAGGCATGTAATAGGAGAAAAAGAAAAAAAAAAAATTAGTCACCAATTCGCTGATTATAAAAGGGATGTAGATTCCTTTAAGTTATTATCGACCTTTTGAAAGCCTTCCCGTAAATATGCAATGGATAAAATGACTCCTTTCATTTACCCACACAGTCATCTATTATCAGTCTTAATGTTAGTTCACTGTATTTATTTTTATACAACATTAAAACTTCTGCTTTCCAAAATTCTTCCTTTCACTAATTTATCAGCCCCTTTATTTATACACAGATAACTCTTTTAAAAACATTTTCCTTTCTTGCCCACCATTTTTTTCTTTCAAAAATAAAGTTTCTTAGAACCTGAAAAAATGGAAACTTACAGTAATGTATCTTCTGGGAGATGTCAAAAAATTCCACACCATAGGCTATCAATGATGTAGCCAAATAAAGACCATTTAAAAAAATCTTTCAGTAATTAGGCTTCCTTGCCTTTTATCTATGGTATAGTGTACCCATTTATAATGGGCTTCTGCCATCTTCAAATTGTTGTAAACTCAACTAAGAATAAAATCTAAGAAATAATTACCCGGTCTTGTTATACTTGCTTCTTGATGAACTAGACAACATCAAGCCAGTGTGGAAATCTCCCAGAAGAGACTGGGGTAATTTATGTATACATATGATGTTTATGAATTATAATAAATTGGGCTTTGACCATATCTAGATCTCCAACACATTGCTTTACCACTTTTGACTGTCAAATACTCTCCTCATTTCCTCACTTCTCTCATTATCCAACTTAAATTGCTTGGTTCATCAATCCATACATCCAACAACTGCCTCTCTCATGCTGGCAGGAAGGAACACAAACTCTGGATAAAAACATCTTTGTTTTGCCTGTACCTGAGTGCTTAACATGGCTCATGAAACCACACAACTCCTCTGGACAGATCTTTAAATTTATAACCTCAGACATCAAGTTAACCCTCAATTGCCCAGCAACCTACTCTGTTTCTCCAATGACTTCACTTTCGGAGAGACAGATCTTTGTCCCCAGCACTTTACTAAAAGCAAACTTGTTGTCAACCTAAATAGCAAACAGAGAGAAAGTTTCTAAAAGAAAATGATATTCAGGAATAGGTACTGCAATAGGAATGTATGTGCCACAGCGTTCCCATTGCATAGTGAGTATTCTCACTGCATATGAACTACCTGCCTATTCAGGGAGGTAAAGGAAGAAAGAGGTTTTTTAAAGAAGGATTACTTAATTGAGATCTTTATCCTTGGCTACAAGGATCCATAACAAGCGTGATGCCAGTCTGAGGTTGCACAGGCATTTGCTGGGCAGATATTCTCACAGAAGTATTTTTGTGTGTAAGGTTAGTATGGTCTTTCTTTGTACAAGGTTGTGGGTTTTGCAGAGTCATTTGTGATGGTTTTTGTTATCAGGCATTTACGCATGAGAAACCTTTCTTCATGGCCTTCTCTGGCTCTACTTGTCAGAGTTTTATTAACAGAGGTGACTCCATTATGTTTCTGACAACTTTCACATTTCCCCCTTTTGATCAAGATATTTCTCCAGAAGCATCACACCGATCAGTCATCCTGTATTTAGGTGTTGATATCCCTTGGTGCTAGAATGGGCCTGTCCTGGGTTGCTAATCTGGTCCTATGTTAGAAGTGAATGGTAGCTAGCAGTCAATGCCAAAACCCTTTTATCCACATTTGAGCAACAAGGCGGGTTTGAAGGGGAGCGGATCTCGGGGTAAGTCTATCTGGAGTCCATTATTAAGTTCAGTTTTTTCTGAGCCATAGTTGTTTGCTGTTATCTCAAAGTGCTGGGCCAGCATTGTTCTGTTAGGAATTCTACTTCTACAAAAATTTAACAAGTAATAGTGCCAAGTTTAAAAAGGAAATAATAGTAATGTAAAAATCCCAGTTTGCATAACGGTTTTGAGCTGTGAATCTAGGCTTAAAGGCAACTAATTGAATGAAGCAAATGACCATAGAGAATTAGGTAAGACTTGTTGTAACCATGTGGCCTATGTTTTTATTTTGCGTATATGGGTTTCAACTTTCCCAGAGGGATTTTTCCAGGTACAGCATGTAATATTTGCAATAGCAAATATTTAGCCAATAAGCAATATAGAGCTGTTTATCATCTAGTATCTCATTACTGCTGAGCACCAATTGTCTTAAGAATGTTGCCAAAGTCACCCAATAAGTGGACTAAAGAATCTTTTAGATTAGCTTCTGTCTAGTTACTGGCAGAAGCTACTGATTATGAAATTTAAATTACACCATTATCCTGCCAAGTGAAAAAGGTAGCGGCAGTAAGGGAGGTCAGGGTCTCGTCATAATATAGAGTCTTGTTCCAATATCTTGGGAAAAGCTGTCTACAACATGACAATGTCCATTTCCTGTCCTGTTTGCAGTTTGAATGTGTCTGGCTATGGCATTAGGCAGTTTGGTGAACTTTTTGTGTGGCCCATACATCAGGCACAGGACTTGTTCCTTGAAATTCTTCATTTCAGCTTATAGAGATTGAGGAACAGAGCAGTTTCTGTTTTTAGTAATTCCATGGAAGAAAGCTGGAGTGGAGGAGATATAAAAGAATTCAGGATCTAGCCTACTCTATAGGTAAATAAGAACCTGAAAACAATCCACAGAGCTACAATCTAATCGCAGATGTATTATAGCTTTGTCTTTATAAACGTAACTTTTTCTGCCTACATTGATCACACAGGAATCTCAGATTTAAAAACGTCTTGAGGCTAGGAAACCAAACTAAGGAAGACTTTGGATGTTACCCACAGTCCTAAGGTTCCTGAGCCTGCCAGGAAGTGAGATTTTATTTACTGTAAGGCTGAGAACCCTTGAAGTCAGGCATTCTATGCACATTCTCAAATCTATTTCAGTCAAAGCCTTGGTAACATAACCAGTGTTTTCACTGTATCCAGTTATAGGAAGCAGATTTTTAATGAATTTATGCAAATAACCATGAATCGTTTCCACATTTTAGAGGCATCAAGTAGGTAGAAAAGCAAATGCTTCCATCTTTGTTCACACAAGTATACTTTATCAAATTTCTATAAACTATGGATAACTTAAGAAAAAAAATGCCTTAAATCTGAAAAATAAAACATTTTAATAACCAATGTTTCAAATAAACATAAAAACATCTTCAGTTACTTAATCTCATGTAATTTTTGTTTTGCTTTATCTTATTATCTGTTTTATGAACCCACCAGCTTCTTCATTAGAGTTTTGAAAAATTTTTATTTAGTCCATTGATCTTACAGTTATTAGAAACCTGTATTTAAGAGTACTTGTATTTCTCATGAAACTAATTGCAAATGCTTTTGGAGAAATATCAAAACAATAACCCTAAATGACAGAGACTTAAAGTAGGCATGGTTAAAAATCTGACTTAGGTTCATTATAATCAGCGATTGACAAGGAAATTTGGTTATTTTGTGGCATGCTATAATAACCAGAATTATGGCCAATAAGATAGATTTCTTTTCTTTTTTTGAGACAGAGTTTTGTTTTTGTTGTCCAGGCTGGAGTGCAATGCCACAGCTTTGGTTTACTGCAACCTCTGCCTCCCAGGTTCAAGCGATTCTCCTGCCCCAGCCTCTAGAGTAACTGAGATTAAAGGCGCGCACCAACACGCCTGGCTAATATCTTATATTTTTAGTAGAGACAGTGTTTCACCATGTTAGTGAGGCTGGTCTTGAACTCCTGGCCTCAAGTGATCCACGCACTTCAGCTTTCCAAAGTACTGGGATTACAGGCGTGAGCGACCACGCTTGGCCAATATATTAGATTTCTGAGTTTTATGCAATTTTGGGACATTCATATCAATAACATACCCATAAATGTAACTGAAAGAAAACCTAGTATCACGTATCATTTGACAATACTTCCCATATAATTTACTAAGCAAACGTAGTCATTTGATATCTCTACAAGATGAGAAATACATCCTTTGAGGCTCTCCAGGGGCCTAGATGGAAAATCCTGAAGTTAATTCTATGTCAAAAAGATTTAATTTAGAATGTTGATCCTGAAGAAGCCTGCCAAAGATGTCAAAAAGTTCAAAATACTTGATCATAACAAGGATCACAGGTTACTGTGAAATAATAGTTATTCATTTAACCAGAGTGATAAAAGACTACAAAAGCAATAAAGTTTCATAAATGTAAAAAAAACAAAAACAAAACAAAAAAAACACAAGTTTTCAAAGCTCAGTTTTTTCACATAACAATAAAAATAAAGACAACAACAGGAAATTCTCTTGATAAAATGTAAAATATTTGCTTTTCAGGCCAGTTACCGAAAAGAAAAACCTCCTTCAGTGTAACTGCTTCTCCTTATGGGAAGACTATTTAGATAATCTGGAAGTCAAGCCTCATGAAAGTGTACTTGAACTTAATCAGACACAGGAAGAGTGGGCCCAAGGTTATGAAGGTATATTATATTACACAGAAATGTAAACAGGAAAACTAGTACCTTGAGCAGGGGAATATATGTCTCTTAGTAACATCATCAGAAGTTCCCTGGTCACGTGGAACAATTCGGACACATTAAGAAAAGCCGACAGAATCAAGTTATACTAGAAGAAAACACTGATCTTCCAGGCTTTTAAGATAAGCATTGTGTCAGGTTATAGCAACAGAGTTAGAGCTGGAGAAAAAAGGAACTGACAAAAAAGTTGAAGGAGAGCAAGATCATCTCAGTCCTTCTCAAGGAGAGAAAGAAGGACAGGAGGCAGTGATGTTGTGACCGGCAAATCACGTCGCAAGACAGAGCAAAAGCTGAACTGAGAAGTAGATTTAAGAAGCTTCAAGAGGAAAACTCTACCTTGATAAATGAAATTACCAATCTGAATGAAGACAGCATTTTCAGCCCAGAACTAGGGATATTAAATGGATGTCAGGAAGAAATGTGGCAGAAATAGAAACTGTCTATAGTTTAGAAAATGGCTGCTAAAGAAACAGATTTTAGAATTAAAAATAAAAACCTCATAATTTTTGCCAAGAGCAGATCAATAATTTGAGAAAACTTTGCTATTCTAGCATAATGGACCAAAATTTAATTTTGTGTTAGTGTATTTTTAGTATCAAAGCTCAATCCTTAGAAGCTTACAAATGATTGATTCCCTTCTAATTGTAACCAGCACGATCACACAAAAATTCCTTTCATAAATTCATTCTTCACAAACCTTGTGATTTACTCAGACACTCGATGATATGCTTAGCTTTTTTGCTTTCTTCTCTACTTCCTCTTTCTTAAATAACCAGTCATTTGATGTCTGGACAAAATATGTCACTCAAGATTCTTTCTCATGCAAAATTATTCTCTTCCTCTTAAACTTATCAAAAATGTATCTTCACTGTCAAAGTCACCAATAGCCTCCATATTGCCAAATCCAGTGATCAATTTCCAATAAGAATTCTTACCTTATTTAATCTCTAAAGTCATTTAACAGAATTACCTTCCTTCTTGAAATACTTTGCTTCCAAATGTGTGCCCTTTGCTTGCTTTCTTCCCTTACTGAAAGCCCCTTATCAGTTTGCTTTGCTGGTTGCTTCTCTTGTTCTCAATCTCTAAATGCTGGAATGTTCTAGGGCTCAGTTTTATCATCTCTATCTACTTTCTTTCCCTATGTGATCTTACTCATATTATTGTTATAAAATCATCTATACTGATGATTCCAAAATTTATCTAGTCCCAGCTTCTCAATTGAGTTCCAAATCTGTATTTCCAAATACCCCCAGACAACTCTGCTTGAATGACTACTAGGTATCTCAAGCATTTGAACATTCTCATCCACCTTGACCTAATTGACATCTATAGAACACTTTATCCAATAACTACAGAATACATATTGAAGGTTAGTCTCCTTAGCGAATAAAGAACTTTTACAAAGCAAGGGAAAAAATACCAACAACCCAGTAGTAAAATAACCAGAGGAGAGATGGTTCACAGAAAAAAAAGTCCTTAATACCACTCAAAAGAAATGCTAATTAAAATCACACTGAGATACTACTTGCCTATCAGACTGGCAAAAACTCAAAACTGGATAAAATGCTCTTGGCAAGGCTGTAAGGAGACAAAATTGCTGGTGGTAGAACAGAATGATAAAAGCTCTATAGTGGGGGAATCTGGCCATATATAACAAAATTACAAACACACGTGCCATCCTAGCCTGTAATTCCACCATTACCAGGCAAGTAAAGGCTGGGCCTTTGCTGCATGATTTACAGCAAAGTTTGGCAAATTTCAGCCAGTGGACCAAATCGAGTTTGCTGCCTGGATAAATAAAGCGTATTAGAATTCAGCCATGCCCCATTCATTTCCATATGGTCTACGGCTGCTCTCCTGCTACACAGGAGAATGAGTAGCTTCAAAAAAGACCATAGAGCCTGAAAGCCTAAGATATTTACTATCTGGCCCTACACACACCCACACCCACCCACCACACACACACACACACACACACACACACACACACTCTCACCCCTTCTTTAGAGTGAATTCCTAATTTCTACATCTTGTTTCTAAGTCTCCCCCTGATACCGAGACTAGCTGGGGTCAGCAGTGTCATCTGGGCAGGGTGCCCCAACTTGGAACTGGTCTTGTATGGTCTACAGTTGGCAGAAGCTCCTACCTTACAGTTTTGTAGTTGCCATCCAAAGCCTGGGACTGGCCAGTGGGCTGGCAGTGGGCCCCAGTGTCTGTTTTTCCCCTTGTCTGAGGTCCACCAGATACCAGAGACTCATGCCTATGGGGTAGCTCCAGGATTCTATAGCCAGCCCTAGTTCCAGGAAGGCAATTTGATGAGTTGATGACTTACTGACCAAAATGACATGTTGATTTTGTGTGACTCTGTCAGACACAGGGCAAGTTCAGAGCTCTGGGTCACCACCTGTCCATGGTTAACCCTTGGGCTCAAGCCTTAGCTCTCTTATGCCAGCATTCTGGCTGCAGTGTTGCCTCTGGTCTAGAGCTTTCGAGTATGACACATGGTAGCAGTCACCGTTTATCCTGTGCATACTTCATCACTTGCACTTAGGGAGGTTTCCCACCATCTCTGCTGGCTCTGGGTTACATGTCAGGCAGTTCTCTAGGGATGGCTGTCCCTTTCTCTTCCAAAGGTATTCAAGACCACTGCTGCACAGTTGGCCCTTTCAATTGGTGTCCTTGCCTAGTCAGTGTGGTGATGTCAGTGTGGTACTATTTCAATACAAATAGGTTCTGAAGAGCTATGGCATTGCAACTAGTCACAATATTGGTAAATTTTCCTTGCAGTGGGACATATGAAATTAGCCAGGAATAACACATTTGACAGTGAAGAAAAAACACAAAAAGATGGTACCTGGACACCATGAAGAATCTTCATTTGCACTTACTGGACAGTAGCCAAATGTGTAAGTACTCTCTTCTATCCATTACACTAAATCTTCGTTGATAAATCACTGTGCTTCAGATGGGTTCAAGAATTTTGCAAAACAGTTTAAAGCCAAATTGCCTATGAGGGGCAGCGGCCCTGCAAAGAATATTTGCCAGGAGCCCCACACATCCTAGGGGCCACTCTGCATCCAACTTTTTGAAATCTATTCTACAGATATTCTCAGACATATACGTAACAACATACTTTAGGATTATTTATTATAGCTTTGTTTGTGATAGCAAAAGATAAGACAACAACTCAGGGCTCCTAGTGGAATAAATTGTGGTACATCCATACAATGGAACATCATGCAACTGGGAGACAAAAGGAATAGGAAATACCTTTACAAACTTACATGGTGAGATCTCTGGGATACATAGTAAGGTGAAAAAAGCAAGGCATGGAACAGTGTATAAAATATCCTCCCTTTTTGTAAGGTTGTAAGAAACAGGATATTTCTCTCATTGGGAAATAAATGTTTGAGAAAGAAATACTGGAAGAAAAAACGGGAAACTGAGAAAAATGGTTACCTATAGGGGACAAGGCATAATAAGGTGAATGGGATGAGGACAAGACTGGTCAGTGTATACTTTATAGATCATTCTCATTTTTAAATGATGCATGCGTATTTCAAAAAATAATTTAGAACTTTTATTTTTAAAGAAAAATACATTCTTTGCCCTATTGATACCATTGTAGAAACCAGTCCTAAGGTAATAATCAGAATACACATTGCCGCAATTTTCAGCTTTAAATTTTTCATCTGAAAACAGATTTATGCCAGGACTGGTGGCCCATGCCTGTAATCCCAACACTTTGGGAGGCTGAGGTGAGAGGATCTCGAGGCCAGGCATTCAAGACCAGCCTGGGCAACACAGTGAGTCCCCATCTTTACCAAAAAAAAATTTAGCCAGGCATGGTGGCATGCACCTGTAATCCCAGCTACTTCAGAGGCTGAGGCAGGAAGATCACTTGAGCCCAGGAATTTGACGTTTTAATGAGCTATGATTGTACCACTGCACTCCATCTAGCCTGGGCAACAGAGCAAGATCCTGTCTCAAAAAACAAACAAAATAGACTTAAAGTTAAAAAAAAACGGTACTATATATTAGAGTCAGTAAATTTATATTTTAAAGCTCCTTTGATGAGTTAGAAAAATATTATAAATGTTTTGCTCTGGATGATGTGATTATGGATTTTTTTTTTCTTTTTAAAACTCTTCTGTACTGAACAAATTTTCAAAAATGCACCTGTTACTTTTATATTTATTTTTTGAATTACTTAATAATTACTACTTTTTCAGACAGTAGATCCCCAGCTCAAATTAGTAGTTAACCATTGTTTTGGCTCTTAAAAATAAAAAAGATTGATTTTGTTCTGTTTAGTAATGAGCACCTAACTTTTTTTTTTTTTTTAACAATGAACATCTGGCTGACTCTGCCTATGAGTTAGCCCTGCTCTGAAAGAAGCAGTAAAAAAATAAATAAATAGGCCGGGCGCAGTGGCTCATGCCTGTAATCCCAGGACTTTGGGAGGCCGAGGTGGGTGGATCATAAGGTCAAGAGATGGAGACCATCCTAACCAAGATGGTGAAACCCCGTCTCTACTAAAAATACAAAAATTAGCTGGGCGTGGTGGTGTGCACCTGTAGTCCCAGCTACTCGAGAGGCTGAGGCCGGAGAATTGCTTGAACGTGGGAGGTGGAGGTTGCAGTGAGCCGAGATCGCACCACTGCACTCCAGTCTGGCGACAGAGCGAGACTCCGTCTAAAAAATAAATAAATTAAAAATAAATAAATAAAATAAATAAAAATTTAAAAATGAACCTTTTTATTCTTACAGATGAGAGAAGATATTCCATAGAAATGGAACATTGCAGTACTTAAAGACACTAGGGTATTAGTAAGAAGAAACAGTGAATAAACATGGGCCTAGAAGAATAACATTTTTCTCCCTATCATCTGTTCTTCAGGCCAGTGATAATGTTAGACTAACACGGGCTTCTGACTCCTGGTAATTCCCACAGACAGCCTTCTCTGCTCTTTCTCCAAATACACCAGACTCCACAGGGCTGGCACAAAACTCTTCATGTCTGACTTACTACAAATCCATGCTGTCCAGCTCCACGAACTTGCCCAGAGGGCAGTTTCAGAGCTTCTCTTTTCCCGACCTGTCTCCTCCCCAGCCCTCAGCAGGTGGTCCTGACCCAGGGATAAGGCTGAGGCCTCTGGATAAGCTTCCTCAGTAACTCCTTGTCCCTGCCTTGACGTGCCCATCTTGTTTTAAGCTCACCCGTCGACCCATCCATTTCTACCACATCTCCTCTCTTCAACACCAGTGGCCCACTCCCTGCTCCATCATATGCACAAGGCTTCCTTAAAAGGAAAAGCCTCCATCTGACCTTACCAACACCATTCTACTCTTCTCCTCTTTAATTGCCAGCTCTTGCACAAGAAGAGACTCCTGCTTCCTCTTCCTGGCCATTGCCTCTCTGCTTAGCACCTGACAGCCCATGGCACAACTTAACTGCAAGGGAAACTGGGAAATGTGGTCCTCCTGTGTGCCCAGGAAGAGGAAAAAGAAATGAAACTGGGTTTAACACATAGCATTTGTCTCCACTGCAGGACTTAAGACATTTTATTTGGATATTCAAGGAAGACATGGCCCAGGAGGCTAAAGGGCTTGAGGCTCTTTGAGAAACACAAGAAAGAGAAACCCATGCAGCTAACAGACTCAGTCACTGAGTCACAATTCTAACTCCTCATGGCAGAAAATCGAATGACTCATCTTGGCTCTGGCTTCCCATCTGCTGTGGCTAAGTGGCAGGGATCACATGGTGATTGGACTGCCTCTTCCAGTGCTGTGAGTCCTCTCACAGAGAGGAGTAAGTGGAGAAAGAATGATTGGCACCTCTGGCGTGCACACCAAGCCAATCTGCAGATCATAGGGAAGGTGACCTGAAAGTTATTTTATGAACTGCTCAAGATAGAATGGAAACAACTTTGCCTTACACTTTACACATTACTTATCCAGGCACTTTCAGGAAATTAAAGTTGCAAAGTAAAGTTATATAACATACAGTAAAATCCTAAAAGGTAGTCTATGCACACATGCATACACACACACACACACACACACACACACACACAATGCATGGAAAATATGTGGAAAGTGTTTCCTCAAAAAGTGAATGACTTTTAAACTAATACATCTCTTCTAGATTGCCTAAGAAATGAGATACTCTTAGATTGAATCCCTTTTCACCCTCAGATCAAAATGACAGTGTCAGTAAACCAAAACCAGAGACTAGACTCAGCTCCAGACGTTTTGTGGGAATGAGAAGTAATGGATTCATCTGAATCTTGGTGAAGTTAACCTGTATTCCATGGGCAATCTGGGCCCAGGATTGGGAAGATAGTAAAGTTCCGTTGTAAGTTCATCTTGGTTCAGGGCAATGGTAAAACTGAAGTCTTTAAAAGCTGATTTCCAAAAGATCTTTTTGCCCAAAGGCAGTAGTCAGGTCCTTTTGGGAAATAGTCTCTTTTGCCTTGACTTTGTATTTCTCATAGTGAATTAATTAACAGTTGATGTTTATATCATTCACTGGAACATTACTGTCATCCATGTAATGTATGTGTCTGTGTCATGAAATTTGGACTTAATGCTATGATTTGCACACAGTGATGTGTATCATATAAATCACCTGGAAGGAAAGTTAAGCCAAGTACTGCCTGGGATTTGTTACACAGTTCCTTTGGAAAGGACACCATCTGAATATGAGATTCTGTTGCTGCAGCTATAAATAAATATGTATGATGCAGTCATTGCAAAGAAATTATTACTTGTGTTTTCATTGTTTGCCTTAACGGTTTCTGCTAATAGCATTTCAGAAGTTGAATGTATCAAAAACATGAAATGGCTGTTTATAGAGTGAATAGGTTGTGATAGATACTAATTGGATTTGGCATACTCTTGTGATTTCATTTGGCTTAATACTAAAGAGACAGGTTTTATAGGGCCCCAATGCAAGCTGATTTAGGCCATGAGTGAAGTTAACAAGTTTTAATTAAGTGACACATGTGAAACCACTTCTGCTCTTAACACTGAGAGGACTCCAAAAGGATGAAATATGGTACCCCAGTGTTCACGTGGTACATGAGAGGGCCAAAGATTTAATATGAGAACACTTATAGCAGTTATTGATAAGAATAAAAATCGTAAACAAACTAAATGTCCAGCAATAGAGAAATGGTTAAAAAACTATGGTACATACACCAGTAACAAGGTCTGAAGGTGAGGCAGCAATTAAGAGACTACCACCCAAAAAAAGCCCAGGTCCAGATGGGTTCACAGCCGAATTCTACCAGACATACAAAGAGGAGCTGGTACCATTCCTTCTGAAACTATTCCAAACAATCCAAAAGAGGGAATCCTTCCCAAATCATTTTATGAGACCAACATCATCCTGATACCAAAACCTGGCAAAGACTCAGCAAGAAAAGAAAACTCAGGCCAATATCCATGATGGACATAGATGCAAAAATCTTCAATACAATACTGGCAAACTGATTGCAACAGCACATCAAAAAGCTTATCCACCATGATCAAGTAGGATTCATCCCGGGGATGCAAGGCTGGTTCAACATACGCAAATCTATAAACATAATTCACCACATAAACAGAACCAAAGACAAAAACCACATGATTGTCTCAATTGATGCAGAGAAGTCCTTTGACAAAATTCAATAGCCCTTTATGCTAAAAACCCTCAATAAACTAGGTATTGACATAACGTATCTCAAAACAATAAAAGCTATTTACGGCAAACCAACAGCGAACATCATGCTGAATGGGCAAAAACTAGAAGCATTCCCTTTGAAATCTGGCACTAGACAAGGATGCCATCTCTCACCACTCCTATTCAATATAGTATTGGAAATTGTAGCCAGAGCAATCAGGCAAGAAAAAGAAATAAAGGGTATTCAAATAGGAAAGGAGGAAGTCAATTTGTCTCTATTTGCAGATGACATGATTGTATATCTAGAAGACCCCATCGTCTCAGCCCAAAATCTCCTGAAACTGATAACGAACTTCAGCAAAGTCTCAGCATACAAAATCTATGTGCAAAAATCACAAGCATTCCTATACACCAATAACAGACTTAAAGACAGCCAAATCAAGAACCAACTGCCATTCACAATTGCTACAAAGAGAATAAAATACCTAGGAATACAACTAACAAGGAACGTAAAGGACCTCTTCAAGGAGAACTACAAACCACCGCTCAACGAGATAAGAGAGGACACAAACAGATGGAGAAACATTCCATGCTCATGGTTAGGAAGAATTAATATCGTGAAAATGGCCATGCTGCCCAAAGTAATTTACAGATTCAACACTATCCCCATCAAGCTACCAATGACCTTCTTCACAGAACTGGAAAAAAGCACCTTAAACTTCATATAGAACCAAAAGAGAGCCTGCATAGCCAAGTCAATTCTAAGCAAAAAGAACAAAGCAGGAGGTATCACACTCCCGGACTTCAAACTATACTACAAGGCTACAGTAATCAAAACAGCATGGTACTGGTACCAAAACAGAGATATAGACCAATGGAACAGAACAGAGGCCTCCGAGGCAACACAACACATCTACAACCATCCGATCTTTCACAAACCTGACAAAAACAAGCAATGTGGAAAGGAGTCCCTGTTTAATAAATGGTGTTGGGAAAACTGGCTAGCCATGAGCAGAAAGCAGAAACTGGACCCCTTCCTGACACCTTACACTAAAATTAACTCCAGATGGATTAAAGACTTAAACATAAGACCTAACATCATAAAAACCTTAGAAGAAAATTTAGGCAAAACCATTCAGGACATAGGCGTAGGCAAGGACTTCATGACCAAAACACCAAAAGCATTGGCAACAAAAGCCAAAATAGACAAATGGGACCTAAACAAACCCCACAGCTTCTGTATGGCAAAAGAAACAGTCATTAGAGTGAATCGGCAACCAACAGAATGGGAAAAAATTTTTGCAGTCTACCCATCTGACAAAGGGCTGATATCCAGAATCTACAAAGAACTAAAACAGATTTACAAGAAAAAAACAAACAAGTCCATTCAAAAGTAGGCGAAGGATATGAACAGATACTTTACAAAAGAAGATATACATGAAGCCAACAAACATATGAAAAAATGCTCATCATCACTGGTCATTAGAGAAATGCAAATCAAAACTACATTGAGATACCATCTCACGCCAGTTAGAATGGTGATCATTAAAAAATCTGGAGACAACAGATGCTGGAGAGGATGTGGAGAAATAGGAACACTTTTACACTGTTGGTGGGAGTGTAAATTAGTTCAACCATTGTGGAAGACAGTGTGGCGATTCCTCAAGGACCTAGAAATAGAAATTCCATTTGACCCAGCAATCCCATTACTGGGTATATAGCCAAAGGATTATAAATCATTCTACTATAAGGACACATGCACACGAATGTTCATTGCAGCACAGTTTACAATAGCAAAGACCTGGAACCAACCCAAATGCCCATCGACGATAGACTGGACAGGGAAAATGTGGCACATATACACCATGGAATACTATGCAGCCATCAAAAACGATGAGTTTGTTTCCTTTGTAGGGACATGGATGAACCTGGAAACCATCATTCTCAGCAAACTGACACAATAACAGAAAATCAAACACCACATGTTCTCACTTATAGGCAGGTGTTGCACAATGAGAACACATGGATACAGGGAGGGGAGCATCACACACTGGGGTCTGTCAGGGGAAAATAGGGGAGGGACAGCAGGAGGTGGGGGAGTTGGGGAGAGATAGCATGGGGAGAAATGCCAGATATAGGTGATGGGGAGGAAGGCAGCAAATCACACTGCCATGTGTGTACCTGTGCAACAATCTTGCATGTTCTTCACATGTACCCCAAAAACTAAAATGCAATAAAAAAATGGAAAAATAAATAAATAAAGTGTAGAAGCAGAAAAAAAAAAACCTATGGTACATAAAAATTGCAAATTATGTGTCATCACAGACAATCATCTTTTCCAAAAACATTTAATGACATGGGGGAAATTTTCCCAATATAATGGAGGTGAAAAAATCATGGCATATGCAGAGAGAGAGAGAGAGAATATGCATTGAATATATGTGGAAAGTGTTTCTTAAACGCTGAATGATTTTTAAACTAATACATCCCTTCTAGATTGTTTAGGAAATGAAATACTCTTAGATTGAATTCCCTTTTCACCCTCAGATCCAAAGGACAGTGTCTATAGGCCAAAGCCAGAGACTAGACTCAGCTCCAGACCTTTGGTGGGAATGAGAAGTAATGAATTCACTTGAGTTTACTGTGGACTGTCCACCATCCCCCACCCAGGGATTAGAGAGAAGCAAAGAAAGTCACATAGGTTTATCAATTTCCCACGTCAAAGCAAAGAAACTGTAATACAACACAGACAGGAAGGAATAAATTAATCCTCACAAAGCTCAGGATATACTTTCAGACCTTATTTTAGATAAAACAGCATCAGAACTCACCCTTATCCATACCCTTTCCAACTACGCCCCACCCCGCCAAGCTAGAAGCCTCCTTCACTGAGACTGCGCTCACTGCTGCCCCTGATGGCATCAATGGAAACTGCAAGAAGGCCAGTGGCCACAGAGAATCCATAGGTCGTGGAATTGAGCACGTGGTCCTGAGCTATTTCTGCAAGAGTGAGTGGTAGTGTGCCCAAGGGAAAGGAAGAGGTTGGGGGACACCAAAGGGAGAAGACAGAAGTGGGAATGCTTAGGGTATAGGTGAGGACCGCCTAGTACAGCGCTGAGGGCTTAGCCAGTGTTTCACACTCGCACATTAGAGTCACCTAAATCCCTGAAAGAAACACAGATGGCTCTACCCCACTTCAGATTAGCTGAGTCAGCTGTGGGGCCTGGGGACCTCAGGGCCCTAGTACAGAAGGAGAGAGCAGTGCGGTACAGGTTTAGTAAGTCAGGGACGCGGCTCATCAGCTGCTGTCGCCTCCCCATTCAGCTTCCTGACAGCCACTGAGGGATTGATTAAAGGACTTTCCATCCTTTTTGGGGGCACCATGTTTGGGGAGGCTGGCCTCCCGTCCTAACTTCAGTGAATGGCAGCAGCCCCTCACCTGTGGGCCACTGAACACAGAGGGACATTGAGGACCAGTTTAAGTCCCAACTTTCCTCTTCCCCTAAGGTGGTTTGAGACATGCTCTGGGGTCAGAAATAAGAAGGGACTCTCACAGGACTCACACTGACTTTGAAGTGGAAGATACGGGATGGGGCTCAGAAGAAAGAAATATTCATTTAAAAATATATATTGTTATATATACAATATATATTTTATTGTCTGTATATCATGTATATCACGATGTTTTGACATCTTAGAAGCCCATAAGAATGATACAGTGGAGTCTGGGGACTGGAGGGAAGGGTGGGAAGGGGGTGAGGGATAAAGGCTACAAATTGGGTACAGTGTATAGCACTCAAGTGATAGGTGCACCACAATCTCACGAATCATCACTAAAAAACTTATGTAACCAAATACCACCCGTTCCCCAAAAAACTATGGAACTTTTTTTAAAAAGAAAAAGGAAGGAACGCTGTCCAACTGCTTTATTTGGCAAAAATAAATAAAAAGTTCTTGTCCTATTTTATATAAAAAAAATATATATATAGGAGATTCAAACAAAAAACATCCTTCTGGGCTGGAGACAGACTGCTCTCTGGGACTAGCCAATTCTTAGAGAAAGCGACGGACTCAGCTGGGAGCGTGCCTTTGATATGCAAACTAGCCACTCCAGAACCACACCTCCTCCATCCGGCCCTGACATCCCAGGAGTCAGTATTCCTTGGCTTCAGTCAGCCCAGGGCCAGGTACTGGACAACCAGGGACCACCCCTACAGTTTAGAGCCCACCAAAATTATTCGAACTGACCAATTCTAAACAGTTTCACCTGCCCTGCCTTGCCCTGCCTTGCCCTGCCTTGCGCTGCCCTGCCCTTCCCAGGAAACCAGCGTAAAGGCTCTGGCTAGACTTTCCCCTTGCCCCCGCTGTCTGCCCCTTGATCACTCCATGTGGCTTCCCCATGTGACCCTGCAGGGAGTGCCACGCTTCCTGTTTCAAGAACCTGTGAATACAATAAACTGTTTTCCTGAGCTTCTCCTGTGTCCTCTTGTGGCCACATCTGACTGACCATTACATAAAAGAACACAGAACAAAATATACATGTAATATGTAACTATCCATTTTTAAAAGATTGGAAGGAAATCATAAAATAACTGGTTATCTTACAGTGAGATATTAGATGATTTTATTTTCTCTTTATGCTTCTCTGTTCTCAAATTATCTGCAATGAACATGTATTATTTTTGAATTATTATTATTATTATTATTATTTTGAGATGGAGTCTTGCTCTGTTGCCCAGGCTGGAGTGCAGTGGCATGATCTCGGCTCACTGTAACCTCTGCTTCCCGGGTTCGAGAGATTCTCCAGCCTCAGCCTCCTGAGTAGCTGGGACTACAGTCACACACTGCCACACCTAGGTAGTTTTCGTTTTTTTTTTTTCAGTAGGGACACGGTTTTGACATGTTGGCCAGGCTGGTCTTGAACTCCTGACCTCAGGTCATCCACCGCCTCGGCCTCCCAAAGTGTTGGGGTTACAGGTGTGAGCCACCACACCCCACCTATTTTTGTATTTTTTAGAAAGCGATATGTCCTTGAAGAGAAAGGAACCCTGCCAACAGTATATGTTCTAAATGAGATTTTAAAATGAAGTTGGCTGTTGTGTTTATGACAGGGGATGTCAGGCTTACTTGTGGCACCCTCATTGCCCAGGCTACTATCTGTCACTCTCACTAGTGATAAAACCATGTTGACTGATATCACCACAGGATAGTGATTTAAGGATTCCTGCATTTTTTTAAGGTGATTTTGGCAAGCAAGTGGTACTCTATATGACCTGGCCAGGAGCTCACAGGACAAGAGTTCTTCATTGCATTTCCCGGGCTTCCAAAACCTCTGTCAGACATATATTGGGCAAATTATATTCTAACATGTTCTATCAACTATTACCCAGCTTTGTATCTCCCTAAGACCTAGTGTGCAACAAAATATAGTAAATACAACTTCAATTGTGATGTTATGTTTTGCTACTGATCAGATTATTGGAGTATACTATTTTTGGACCCAAACAAATCAACCACATCCTTTGAAATGCACTGTAAGAGGTAAGATAGTGGCCTTGAGAATATTAACAGTAGGTGCCCTTAAAAGTAAAGGACCAAATATAGGGACATTTCAAGCCCAGTTAACCAGGTAGATGGGGGTGACTTTGTCAGCTGAGGAAGACCTTGGCTGCTGGAACTACTACATTCCAATGATAAATATCTTTCTTCAAGGGAATCTGAAGGATGCAAGCCTATGTACTTTTATTTAGTATATCTTTCAGTCAGCTTTTACAAAAAGTATTATTTTAGAGATAGGATCTCTCTGTTGCCCAGGCTGGAGTGTGGTGGTATGATCGTAGCTCTCACTGTAACCTTGAACTCCTAGGTTTCAGTGATCCTCCTGTCATCACGCCCAACCAAAAGATGAGGGCTCACTATGTTGCCCGGGCTGGTCTCCAACTCCTGGCCTCATGGGAGCCTCCTGCCTCAGACTCCCAAAGCACTGGGATTACAGGTGTGAGCCACTGTGTCTGGCCCCCTCTTTCAGTCAACTTTTTGGTGAGTATACTGACTGCTTAATTCACTATACCCAATAAAATTTATGTTTATGTCTATAAAATTTATGTATTAATTTTGTGTTGCCTTAGCATACATTTTAAATACAGTAGACTTACTCATACCTGAAGCAGGACTCAGTCATTCTTGACACTATTTCCAGTCCAACTCCCCCCCAGAGTTCTTCAATGTGCCCCATCCAGATATCTGCCTTATACAACTGCTGCCTAGTGACCATTTCCCCTGGGACAGCTGGATGCAGCCTCCTTGACCGGCCCCACTCACTCTTACACCCACAGGGACTGTGCAGATCTGCCGTAGTGACCACCTCTGAATCACTGCGTGACCTTCTGGAACTTGTGCCTGCTTGCTTTAGACCCACTGATTAAAACTCCCCCACCAGTTAAAACTCCTCCAAACAGGAAACCTGTTTGCATCATTCCCAATACCTAATAAAGGCATTGGCCGATGGGTTCCTTTTTTCTTCTCCTGCCTGTGCTCTCTGACCTCCCTGTGTGTGGCCTCTAGGCATGCCATGTGCCACCCAAGGACCTGTAAGTAATACAGTCTTTGTTTCTATCATCTGTTTCTCCTAATCATTAATGGGGTGTGCTCTCCATCTTAAATATGCTAAATTAAAGAAATAGAGAAACACCAATAGGGTTAATTTGGAGTTCAAATTCAAGCATATTATGAAGTGTTCCACATGAGGAAGAATTTTAGACTTCTTGGTCGTTTATCCAGAGGCTAAATTCAGATTAAGAAGCTTTATTAAGCCCCAATTATGAATGTGGCCAAAGGAAAAATGTGGTTAGTGGTCTCAGAGGAATCAGCACATTAACCATCTTGCAGAAATTTAAAACAATTCTGTCTGGGTTAATGGATACAATTAACACCAAAATTAGACTCTGTATGTAAGTAACTGGGGCTATTTAACACAGTTATTGACTATACAAATCTCTGCACTGTGGATTAAGTGGTCTCACAATTCATTAGAGAATGTAATTAGCAAGATTTTATTAAATTTCATTATTGGCTCCAGAGCAGATTTGTATGAAAAACACCTAGGTAGGTCGTTTTCTGAGAAGAATGCCTAAATGACCATCATTTCAATGCTTGGTTTTAAGTGAGTAGACATGTATCTTCGAATTCAAATTGTTTACCAAATTCAACTTAACCTGCAGCATATCCTTTCTCCCCACTTCTCTCCAATCTTCAATGGCCTTCATTTCTCTTACCCATGGACTCTTCTGCCCAACCAACAAGGTCCTTCATAATCTCCCTACCCTCATTTTACTTCGACATGTGTTTTTGCCAGTGTTAGGGCTGGCCTCCTCATTATCCATTGTATCCAATGAGCTCATTTCCTTCTTATCTCCCTGCTCCTCCATGACTGACTCCTGTCAATTATGGGCAAAGAACCATTTATTGAGATAAAGGGATTCAGAAGTAAGCCTATGGTAGAAAGAAGGGATGCATAATTGAATCTGTAATGAGGCTGCCAGAGCATGAATGTGTGCCCCAAAGTTCCTGTGCGGGAAACTTAATCCCCCATGCAACCGTGTTGGGTGGTGGGTCCTAATGAGAGATGATGAAGTCTACTGTTCTCATAAACAGATTAAAGTTGTTATTGAGGGAATGGGCTAGTTATCTTGAGCGGGTTGTCATAAAGTGAGTTTGGCTCCCTCTCATTCTCATCTCTTGCCCTCTTTGCCCCTCCTCCTTCCACCATGGGATGACACAGCATGAAGGTCCTTGCCAGATGCCAGTGCCATGTTCTCATACTTCTCAGACACCAGGACTGTAAATCCAAGGTCTCCAGGTGATTCTGAGAGTTCCAGGAGCCAGACATTTATCACTGGAGTTTAGTAGTTCAGGAATTTAGTAGTTCAAGGCCAGGTCAATAACTACTCCTTAAGAGTGGTTATTAACTTCTCAAACTTTGATGTGCATTTGAGTCACTGGGGGATTTTGTTACAGATTCTGCTTCAGTAGGCCTGGGTGAGGCTTAATGTTCTGCCTTTTGAAAAAATTCTCAAGTGATGCTGATATTGCTGGTCTGTGGACCACAGAATGAATAGCAAGGCTGGAATGGGAAAGGTAGAAAATGACACATAGACTAAAATCATTTTGCATCCGAAAAGAAGTTGAGATAAAGCACAATTGTTATTATACTAAGTTTGTGCAGAATAGGATGTTAATGATGATGATAATGGCAATGCTAGGCTGAATAAATACAATTCAGGTTTCCTCAGACCTCACCAACCTCTGAGTAAGACCTCACCAAGCTCTTATGTTTACAATATGTTTACAGTAAGTACTCAAAATTTTCCTGCTCATTAGTCTATTTGCATGTCACAGAAACACTAGCTCCCCTCTCTTCAAGCCTCACCCAATTATTTCTAGGAGTCCCTGGGGGTCTCTCACTTCACTTTGGCAAGAGTCCTCTGAGGGTCTTCAGTTCAGGATCCCCTTTGTTCATGCTCAAAGCTCAAGAGACCATTTGGGAAGGGGTGTTACTCCTGTTGGTGCCATTCCTAACCTGACATCTCTGGTGTCTACTCCTAAGGCACTATCTCCCAGGATCCCAAAGCTGCAGAACCTTGAGAGACCAGAGCAGGGCTTTATCCTTGAACTGAAGCCATGGAACATCGCACATAGCAGTGGGCAATAGCTTTCCAACAGCATTTTATACTGAAGCAGTCCCGCTTGCTCCCTACTGTGTGTCCCTGAGTCCCCCTGGGAAACGACAACAGATTCCATCTGCAGCCTGTCTCCAGGCCACACCTATAGGCTGGCAAGGAACAGATATCATATCTGTCTCAGTACAAGAGAAAGCATACAGATCAACTTCAAACTGAAAAATCCATCTCCTGGAATTGAGTTTCTTACCAAAGAAGTGTAAAAATAGGGGCAAGATGGCCAGTGCTTATACATGTGGCAGGGCAGTGGTTCCAAATTTCCCTAGGTTTTGAGTAGGAGGATCACTCTTTTTTGATCATTTCAAGATGCATCTGGAAATAAAAATTCGAAAAGTATGGCAATAAAGTCTTGCTCCCTACTCCTAGTCCAAATGCTCAGAGTAAACCCCTCTTGACTATTTTTGTCTCTAAGTCTTTTATGGCTACTGCCTTAGCTCTAAACTATATGCTTATACCGCTACTTCATGACTTCTTAGTTTTAAGCAGTATCTTCTAATAATCATGGTGAAAGATGAGAAATTTGATTCACACGCATTACCTCCTTTTCCAGCTATCTCCTTCTGATTTGGTTGGCTAGATTTTGTTAAATGATTGGTTCATATTTCAGTTACTTTTATTTTTTTATTATTCATCTTATTTTATTCAAGGTCATTCAATGAATTAGTGACTTTTTAAAATTAGGTTTTTGGCCTTTCAAAAAAAATCAATGAATCCAGGAGCTGGTTTTTTGAAAAGATCAACAAAATAGATAGACTGCTAACCAGATTAATAAAGAAGAAAAGACAGAAGAATCAAATAGATGCAATAAAAAATGATAAAGGAGATATCACCAGTGATCCCATGGAAATACAAACTACCATCGGAGAATACTATAAACACTTCTTTGCAAATAAATTAGAAAATCTAGAAGAAATGGGTAAATTCCTGGACACTTACACCCTCCCAAGACTAAACCAGGAAAAATTCAAATCCCTGACTAGGCCAATAACAAGTTCCAAAATTGAGGCAGGAATTAATAGCCTACCAACCAAAAAAAGTCTAGGACCAGACAGTTTCACAGCCGAATTTTACCAGAGATACAAAGAGGAGCTGGTACCATTCCTTCTGAAACTATTCCAAACAATAGAAAAACAGGGAATCCTTCCTAACTCATTTTATGAGACCAGCATCATCCTGATACCAAAACCTGTCAGAAACACAACAAAAAAAATTCAGGCCAATATCCCTGATGAACATCGATGTGAAAATCCTCAATAAAATACTGACAAACCGAATCCAGCAGCTCATCAAAAAGCTTGTCCACCATGATCAAGTTGGCTTTATACCTGGGATGCAAGGCTGGTTCAACATATGCAAATCAATAAACATAATTCATCACATAAACAGAACCAATGACAAAAACCACAATTTTCTCAATAGATGCAGAAAAAGCCTTCAACAAAATTCAACAAGCTTCATGCTAAAAACACTCAATAAACTAGGTATTGATGGAACATGTCTCAAAATAATAAGAGCTATTTATGACAATTCACAGCCAATATCACGCTGAGTGGGCAAAGCTGGAAGCTGGGCACAAGGCAAGGATGCCCTCTCTCACTACTCCTATTTAACATAGTATTGCAAGTTCTAGCCAAGGAAATAAGGCAAGAAAAAGAAATTAAAGGTATTCAAATAGGAAAAGAGTAAGCCAAATTGTCTCTGTTTGCAGATGACATGATTGTATATTTAGAAAACCCCATTGTCTCTGCCCCTAATCTCCTTAAGCTGATAAGCAACTTCAGCAAATTCTCAGGATACAAAATCAATGTGCAAAAATCACAAGCATTCCTACACACTAATAACAGAGAGCCAAATCATGAGTGGACTCCTATTCACAATTGCTACAAAGAGAATAAAATACCTATGAATACAACTTACAAGGGATGTGAAGGACCTCTTCAAGGAGAACTACAAACCACTGCTCAAGGAAATAAGAGAGGACACAAACAAATGGAAAAACATTCCATGTTCATGGATAGGAAGAATCAATATCGTGAAAATGACCATACTGCCCAAAGTAATTTATAGATTCAATGTTATCCCCATCAAGCTACCATTGACTTTCTTCACAGAATTGGAAAAAAATTACTTTAAATTTCATATGAAACCAAAAAAAGAGCCCACATAGCCAATACAATCCTAAGCAAAAAGAACAAAGCTGGATGCATCATGCTACCTGACTTCTAATTATATGACAAGGCTACAGTAACCAAAATAGCATGGTACTGGTACCAAAACAGATATATAGACAATGGAACAGAACAGAGGCCTCAGAAATAACGCCACACATCTACAACCATCTGATCTTTGACAAACCTGACAAAAACACGCAACAGGGAAAGGATTCCCTGTTTAATAAATGGTGTTGGGAAAACTGGCTAGTCATATGCAGAAAGCTGAAATTGGACCACTTCCTTACACCTTATTCAAAAATTAACTCAAGATGGATTAAAGACTTAAACATAAGACCTAAAACCATAAAAACCTTAGAAGAAACCTAGGCAATTACCATTCAGGACATAGGCATGGGCAAGGACTTCATGACTAAAACGCCAAAAGCAATGGCAACAAAAGCCAAAATTGGCAAATGAGATCTAATTAAATGAAAGAGCTTCTGCACAGCAAAAGAAACTATCATTAGAGTGAACAGGCAACCTACAGAATGCGAGAAAATTTTCACAATCCATCTGACAAAGGGCTAATATCCAGAATCTACAAAGAACTTAAACAAATTTACAAGAACAAACAAACAACCCCATCAGAAAGTGAGCAGAGGATGTGAACAGACACTTCTCAAAAGAAGACATTTATGCAGCCAACAGACATATAAAAAAATGCTCATCATAATGGTCATTAGAGAAATGCAAATCAAATCCACATTGAGATACCATCTCACACCAGTTAGAAAGGTGTTCATTAAAAAGTCAGGAAACAACAGATACTGGAGAGAATGTGGAGAAATAGAAATGCTTTTATACCATTGGTGGGAGTGTAAATTAGTTCAACCATTGTGGAAGACAGTGTGGCAATTCCTCAAAGATCTAGAACTAGAAATACTATTTGATTCAGCAATCCCATTACTGGGTATATAACCAAAGGATTATAAATCACTCTGCTATAAAGACACATACACATGTATGTTTACTGCAGCACTGTTCACAATAGCAAAGACTTGGAACCAACTCAAATGCCCATCAATGATAGACTGGATAAAGAAAATGCAGCACATATACACCATGGAATACTATGCAGCCATTAAAAAAAGGATGAATTCATGTCCTTTGCAGGGACATGGATGAAGCTGGAAACCATCATTCTCAGCAAACTAACACAGGAACAGAAAACCAAACGCTGCATGCTCTCACTCATAGGTGGGAGTTTAACAGTGAGAACACATGGACACGTGGACATGAACATTGCACACTGGGACCTGTTGGGGGGAGGGGGATGGGAGAGGGATAGCATTAGGAAAAATACCTAATGTAGATGATGGGTTGATGGGTACAGCAAAGCACCATGGCACATGCATACCTGTGTAACAAACCTGCATGTTCTGCACATGTACCCCAGAACTTAAAGTATAATTAAAAAAAAAATGAAGGTGAAATAAAAACTGTATCAGACAAGCTTGGTCTAATAGACACATATAGAATCCTGTTAAATACAGGTTTATCTCAAGTACGTGTGGAACATATACATAAATTGGCCACATACCAGGACCTAAAACAAGTTCCAATAAGTTTCAAAGCATCTGTATCATATATATCACATAATGTTATCTAACCAGTATATAATTAAGTAGAAAATGTGGAAAAGGAAACCTAAAATGTTTTACAGATTTAAAAACACAACTTCTAAATAATCCATTGTCTAAAAATGAATTATACTGAAAATTTAAAAATACTTGAAATTAAACAATAATGAGAATACTACATTCCAAAGTTTGTGGGATGTATCTGTTAAGACGGGAGAAGTATTTGCTTGGCTATAATTACTTATCTTTCTGATATGGTTTGGATCTGTGTACCCAACCAAATCTCATGTTGAATTATAATCCCCAGGGTCGAAAGTGGGACCTGGTAGGAGGTGATTGGATCATGGGGGTGGATTTCTCATGAATAGGTTAGCACCATCCGCTTGGTGCTGTTCTTGTGATAGTGAGTTATTTATGAGATATATGAGAAACGGCTATTTAAAAGTGGGTAGCACCTCCCCCTTCACTCTCTCTTCCTTTCGCTCTGGCCATGTGACTTGTCTGCTCCCCCTTCACCTTCTGCCGTGATTATAAGTTTCCCGAGGCCTCTCCAGAAGCCAAGCAGACGCCACTATGCTTCTTGTACAGCCAGCAGAAATAAGCCAATTAAACCTGTTTTCTTTATTAAAAAAAAAAGTTTTGGGGGGAACAGGTGGTGTTTGGTTACATGAATAAGTTCTTTAGTAGTGATTTTTGAGATTTTGGTGCACTCATATCCTGAACAGTACACACGGCACCCAATGTGTAGTTTTTTTTATCCCTTACCCCCTCCACCCTTTCTGCCAGGTCCCCAAAATGCATGGTGTCATTCTTATGCCTTTGCATTCTCATAGCTTAGCTCCCACTTATGAGTGAGAACATACGATGTTTGGCTTTCCATTCCTGAGTTATTTCACTTAGAATAATGGCCTCCAATTACAGCGGGCTTGCCACAAATGCCATTATTTTGTTCCTTTCTATGGCTGAGTAATCTTCCATGGTATTTACTGTATTGCAGTTCCTTTATAACTTTAAATAATATACTTAAACTTCTGTTTCTTGATCCATAATCTTTAGATATTGTTTTTTTTTTCTTACTAATACATAAGATAAGAAAAGTTGCACTTGGGACTATTCCTTCACTTATCTGCCTCTCTTTTCCCAAGTCCTGTTGGCTGTGTTTTTATTTTGTTAAAGTTTATCTAAATGGAAAATAGAGTTTAGTAAGTTATATTTAAGTACACATTGTCTGCTAATGAAGAACCAAGATGGACTAGGTGCACAGAATAGGAAATGTGCACTCACAGCGCCACTACTTCAATTCATACCAGTTAAAGGGAATATTCCAAGAGTCAGAGTCAAATCAATTCTGCTTGACTTCCATCGCGTACTTCAAATTCTACTATGTTTTGTTTGCTTTGTTTCTGGAATCAATATTCTTGTGCAGTCCCCCCTGCCACCCAGGTTTTAAAATTATCTTCTTATTGACAGGAAAAAATATTATCCTATCACTATATCTTCCAGCTGTTGAATACATTTTGAGTGCTGTACGTGAATACTGACTTCCTTCTAGGCCCATGTGCATAGAAGTTATCTGAGATTACTTTCTGTTGCCCTCTTTAACTGGTTCACTGTTCTTGGAGGTCATGCCATTGTCTTCAAGTTATTTTCCCTTTTGCTGCAGTAAATCCTTAAGTTACTTTTTCAGAAAGTGTATATACTTACCTATATATATGTGTGTGTGTGTTTATCTATATATAACCTAGATGCAAACATGCATATATAACATGCATATCTAACCTATATATGCATGTTATATATAACCTATATAACAAACATGCATGCACACACATGCATGTTTGAAAATAGGTTATATATCTGAGTTTTTGCATGTGTGAAAATGTATTATATCCTCTAATACCTGATTAATATTTTGGGTAATTTTCCATTTAAAATTACATTTCTTCAGAAGTTTGAAGGCATTTCTTTACTGCTTTCTAGAATTCATTGTCACCAATGAAAGAAAGTAGTGGTTAAGAGTACTAAGCCAGATTGCTGAGTTTGAGTCTTAGTTCTGCCACTCACAGGGCATGTATCCACGGGTAAGTTACTTGATATTTTCATCTGAAAAATGGTAATAAGAGTAGTGAACTTGTAGGACTATAATGAGGTTGAAATTAACCAATATTTGTCAAGTACTGAAAACAGCTTATCACACATAGTAAGCCTATAAAAATGTTAGCTTACTTTTACTGGTTTAATCATCATCTTTATATTTATCCTCCAGGTTCCAAAACATCATGGTATTACAGCTATGTGGGTCAGTTAGCACTCACTGGACTTGGAACTTAGGAAACTTTCTCATATATCTTCCTTTAGGTCTGGGAATTAAAAAAATAAATAAAAACAGGCTGGGCGCGGTGGCTCACGCCTGTAATCCCAGCACTTTGGGAAGTGGAGGCGGGCAGATCACGAGGTCAAGAGATAGAGACCATCCTGGCCAACATGGTGAAACCCCGTCTCTCTAAAAATACAAAAATTAGCAGGGCATGGTGGCAGGCGCCTGTAATCCCAGCTACTCGGGAGGCTGAGACAGGAGAATTACTTGAACCCAGGAGGTGGAGTTGCAGTGAGCCGAGATTGTGCCACTGCACTCCAACCTGGGTGATGGAGTGAGACGCCGTCTAAAAAAAAAAAAATTAAAAACAATTTCATGCCATTTATTCTCTCTTTCTCTTTCTAGGATGTCTTAGTTAAATTTGGACCCTCTTGAATTGATCTTATTTATTTCTTATTTTTTCACGCTCAGATTTTCCATTTCTTTGGGGTGTTTGTTGTTCTATATCCTGGGAGATTTTCTCATCTATTTATTTCACCCAGTGTATTACATTATTCAGATATGTATTTATATCTTTAATTTTCACAACCTACTTCTTGTTTTTTGCTTCTTTTTGCTAGTACTTTGAATGGACGAATATGATATCTATCTATATCTTTGTGACTCTTAATTAGATTTGTTTTATGATCTTCATTTTCTCCTAAATTATCTCAGTTCCTCCCGGAATGTGATGAACAAAAGTCATTTATAGATGCTTCAAATCTTTTGAGCACTCTCTCCATATTTTGAAACCTTTTCATAATATTAATTTCATCTTCTCATAATAGACTTTACAAATATTACATTTTCCATCTCCTCGTAACTAGAATGTAGACTTTGGTTGAGCCAACCAGCATATGCTCTTTTGAGAGCTTTGATTCTAAAGTTAGTTGCAAGAAGAACCTGCTAGGACACCTAGCACCTATTTATTTTGCTGGCATCGAGGGGAGGCAGAAGTGTAACATTTTTGGAGTCTATAGCATCAGGGGCCACGGCAAATCTCTTCTCAGACCAGTTCTGCAGTATAGTTCTGGAAGATATTCCTGGAGGCTCAGCCTGAGATGATTCCTCCAGTTTTTTCAAAGATTATCCAGCAATAAATACATTCCCCATGATGTCCAGCCTGGACTTATCCCTCAGATTCCAGATTTTTTCCAACTGCCTATATGACCTTGCCGCATGGATACACAGTGAACACCACCACCTGGCATTTGTGCCCATGTGTAATCCTCTTCCTCGAATGTGGGCTGGCTGGACATGTTAACTCACTCCTAATAGAATATGGTAGATGTGACGAATGTCACTCTGAGATTATGTAATAAAAAGACTATGCCTTTCATCTCGGGCACTCACTCTCTCTAGCCCTTTCTTGGATCACTCAACCCGAGAAAAGCCAACTCTCATAGCATAAGGCATCCCTGCAGAGAGGCCTCTGTGGCAAGGGACTAATGCCTGCCAGAAACCATTTGAATTAGCTGAGAAGCAGATCCCTCACTCTCAAACTCTCCAATGAGACCACAGCCCAAGCCCCAGTGACTCCACAAGGGACTCTGAGCCACAGGTACTCAGCTAAACTGCACTCAAGATCAAACTCACAGAAACTGTGAGATAATAAATGTTTGGTGCTTTTCAGCCACTGAGTTTTATTCTGCAGCAATAATGAATACAGGTGTCATAAATTTAACTTGTCTGGAACCGAACTCCTGATCTTCTATTCCACCCTCAACATACTCCTCTCATAGTCTTCCCTAAAAAAAGAAAATAGTGGTTAAGAGTACTAAGCCAGACTGCTGTGTTTGAGTCCCAGTTCTGCCACTCAGTAGGTGTATATCCACGGGTAAGTTCCTTGATATTCTCTTCTGAAAAATGCTAATAAGACTAGCTAACTTGTAGGACTATTGCAAGGTTGAAATTAACAAATGTATGTCGAGTGCTTAAAACAGTTGATCACGCATAGTAAGTCCTATAAAAGTGTTAGCTATTTTTCTTAGTTTCATCATTATCTTTATTTTACTCTATCCTTCTAGTTGCTGAAGCCAAAATCTTGGGAGCCATCCTTTACTTTTCTTCCTCTCTCATAACATGCCAAACCACCAGCAAATCCAATCGTATCTTTAAAATGTTTCTAAAATTTGACCATTTTCCGTCACCTCTGTTGCTACCACCCTGTATGAAATCACTGTCATCTCTGGTACGGATTATTGCAATAGCCACCTCACTAGTCTCCTGTCTTCCATTTTGACCCTCTGGAGCCTTTTCCACACAGAGCCAAAGTGATCTGTGTAAAATCAGATCATTTTACTCCTTTGCTCAAAGCTATCCAGTGACTCCCCCTCTCTTTCATAGGAAAGATAATCTCGCAAAGGGCTTTATGTGGCCTCACCTTACCTCCTACTATGCTTCCCTTTCCTGTCTTCCCAAGTTATACTGCCACCCTGCTGCTCTTCAAACATACAAAGCCTGCTGTCATCTCAGGGCCTCTGCACCTGCTGTTCTTCATCCAGAAGGCCTGATTGCACTTCTCTGTAAGGAAGGGGTCATGTCCAATCTATTCGTTGCTGTACCCCCAACACCCGAGAAAGTACCTGATTCATTGTAGGCCTTTAAATATTCATTGAAGCAATGTATAAACCCAGGTAGAGAGGATACTTCACTCTGCAGCTAAAAAACCAGATTGATATGTAGCATTCATTGTTTTCTTTGTTCCCTAAGTTTTTCTCTTTGTGAAGTAGCTTTTCCTTGAATGTCTTATGATACCAGTGAAAGCAAAAGGAGGCAGACAGATTCCTCAGCAGACAGGGATGGGTCCCTGGTGAGATCCTACCAGTTCCAGGTAGAGTCCACAACTGGAGTGAGAACTTCCTCAATGCCTTTTAGCCAATCAAATGGTGCTTTTTCCAGGCCTGCCCATGGTCTATCAGCATGCACTCTCCCATTCTGAGCCCATAAAAACCCCAGACTCAGCCACACATTGGGCTTCCTGCTTTCTGGCCCCCTCTTATTGTCAAGAACTTTTCCATCACTCAATAAAATTCTTCCCCTGCCTCCCCACTCTCTGGTGTCCACATAACCTCATTGTTCTTGGTTGCAGGACAAGAACCTGGAATCTGCTGAATGTTGGGGCAAAAAGAGCTGTAACACTGTAATCCTCCCTCCCGTTCACCGAGCAACTGGGGGAGTAAAAGCCACTTGGCACCGCATGCACCCATTCATTGAACTGAAGGCAGCAGAAACAAAGGAACTGTAACACAAATGAGCTGTAACACATTTCCCATTCGCCACTCTGCAGGGGCCAGGGGATGAGAGAGAGCTGTAATATTTCTTGGGAGCTCAAACCTTGAGACTTCCCAGGTGAGAGCCATAACACCCCTTGGGGCTCAGTGGTTACTGGCATCTGAGTTTTCAGGTGCCACTGCATTCCCCCTCATCCAAGTGCTGGTACCCAGGACAGAAGCAGGTCATGGCACACCCAGCCCAGCTGCAGGCTGAGGACAGATCCTGAAGTGGGTATAGGATCCAGGACAGGGCACAAGCCAAGCATAGCCTGTCAGGCCACATGGGCAGAGTGAGCCCAGTGTCAAGCCCAGGGCTGGGCAAAGCCTGCGCAGAGGCACCATTGGCCGTGGAGATTTCCAGCTGGCAAAGCAGCACTGAAAGGATCCTGTGTCACTAGGTTCATTCACTTAGGTCATTGGTATGATTTTCTCTGTCTTTACTGGCCTCTCTTTTGCACGGGATAGTTGGCTATATAATGTGTGTGTATTTCTGTGTGTGATGGTGGTGTGGTGGTGGTGGTGGTGTGTGTATAGGAGTATAGGGCATATCCAATGGTGGGCATCACTAAAAACTTTCATGAAAACATGTCCAGGTTAGAAACAAGCAGATATACTGACTTTCTCTTCCAAATGTCTAATGAGGATGGTTTTCTCTACTTGGAGAACTCAGTCACCACTAGAGGAGCACTAAATCCTAGTTCAACTTTTTAGAGGATGTTTATCTGGTTTAAGCCTCGGGGCAAATGCCACCATCACTCATAGGGGTGAGAGAAGCAGACACTTGATGTTTTTCTACAATTTCTATCAATGCTCTTTGTCCAAAATTCATCCATTGTACCTGTTGACTCTGAGGGCACCTGGAGGAAAGAACTCTACTGTAAGTCTGGGGATAGGGCTCTTTCCCCTGCACCCCCACCACTTTCCATTCATTGGTAGCAAGACTGCAGGTGCCCACTCTCTTTTCTGTTATCAGCAATTGTATGACTTCTCTTTCAATCCTGATGAGTTGCTAGAACTAAGTGGTGGGAAACTCAATTGCTCAGTATATCATCTTCAACCTAAAGACACCTCATTATCCTGTAATTTTTATGACTTGCCTTCCCCATTATATGGTAGTTTTATTTATCTACTTGTCTTTATTTTCTTTCACTGGAAGCATTTGTTCCTGGCGTTATGAAATTTTACGATACGCCTCTTGGTGTGGGTATTTGTTTATTCACTGTGCTAAGCACACAGAGTCCTCCTTTACTTCTGGGAAAACTTCCACTACTTTTTGGTAATTTCTTACTCACTGTTTTATCTTCCTGGAATCCTTATTAGATGGAAATTTTACCTCCTGGGTAGGTAAACCACCTCTCCCATCTCTCTTGTTTTCTATCTGTATATTTTAAAAAAATCTTTCTATGTACTTTCTTCAACTTTATCTCCCTATCCTCCAATTAAATTTATTTTGGCTGTGCTATTTTTAATTTCCAAGAGCCTCTATTCTCTATTGCTTATTCTCCTTGTACCTGGCATTTCTGTTTTATGTATATCATGTCCTCTTACCTCCACTTGGTTTTGTTTTAATCTTCTGTACTTCCTCTGGATTTATTTTTTGACTTGCTTTGTGCTCTTCCCTTTGCTCTGGTTGACTTTCCCAAACATTTGGAGATTCCTGGCTGTATGCTTCCATACCATAAGAGTAAGACCATGCATGGGCTTCATTTGTTGACAAATGGGTTTCACTATAGAATAATTAGGACAACTGAGCATTTCTGCGGTGATTTCTCTGGGAGCCTGACTGAAATGTGTATTGCAAGAGGCTTATTCCCACATTATGAGGAAAAGAATTATAGTCAGTTACAGAGCAGCAAATGTCGGTGATAAAGTATCATTATTTATACATGATTGCCCCCCCCAAGATGCCCTTACCACAAATGGCTTTATTATTTTCAAGTTGTGACCAAATTGAGGACAAGTACTTGATTCATTTTGATATTCCTCAATGTCTCAATAAATACATGTGGAGTGAATGAATTGATAAGCCAAGCCTGGTGGGAATTTACTCTTGCCCTCCATATTGTGGGTTTGGCATTGGCTGATTCAACAAAGCACAGGTCAAAAATATTTTGGAAAAAAACCCAATATAACAATAAAAAATTTTTTTAAATGCAATATAACAACTATATAACATGTACATCATATGAGATACAGTTAAACTAGAGATGATTTAAAGTATACAGGAGGATGGGTATAGGTTATATGCAAATACTACACCATTTTATATAATGTACTTGAGCATCTCTGGATTTTGGTGTCTGTAGGGGTCCTGGAACAAATCCCCCATAAATACCAAGTAACAATTATACTTAGACCCTTGCCCAGGACCTCAAATTACATCAGCCAAATAATGTTGGCCGGCCAGCCAGCTGCTGACTGTGGCAGAGGCCCCGGCCTAGGCCCTGAGTGATCAGATCCAGGTGAGGCAGCTCAGACCTCATGTGACCGAGCGAGGGTACACATGTGCCCAGCCCCAGTAGGAAAAGAGTCATGCCTGCCGTGTTGTGTTGCAGCTCATTCTCACCAGTGGGGCTGAGCTCATTGTCGGGTCCCTGTTGCCAAAACAGACCATGGGAATAATGGCTTCCAACGACACAGTGATCCCAAACCACTCATGTCTATGTGGTTTCAATGTTGTCCCCTTCTGTATTTTCCACATTAAAGCACTACTGGTCCTGTGTCAGTTTGCCATTTCACTATCCTGAAGAGCCACTTGTCATCTGAGAATGTTCCTTTTTGAGATCAGTAGTGAACATTAGGTCCTTTTCCATCTAGGAGAGAAGCATTATCCACATTCTTTCCCTCTTTATGTCAGTTTGTGTCAGATTCTTTCATATGCCAAGATAATGAAAGTTTTTAATTGGCTTTCTTAAGACTTTCTGGAATTAAAAATAGATGATGCCTTTCCATTTAAGTATGTATTATTCACCTGCATCATACTAAGTACAATAATGGATAAAGAGATAAATGCTCCCTTCAGAGTCTTACAATTTAATGGAGGGGAAAACACACAAACCTAACTATTATAAGTCTGATAAGTGCTGTATTAGTATTTGTACCTCAAAAAGTATTTAGAGACAGAGTAAAAGCTGATGGCTTCTCCGTGACCCTAGCTGGGTATGCACAGAGCTTCTAAATGACTCTCAGATATACAAGTAAAATTTAAAATTAGTAAAATTACTTTGTGCTTTGCTTTTGTTGCTTCCGATTCAGATTCGTAAATTAACAAATGAAAATTCTAAGTGACAGGCAGGTGTGAAGAGAACTCAAAGAAACAGCTGCTTTAAGGAATAATATTGAAAACATATAAAAGCTGTTAATAAATAAAAAGATGCCCATATGTGTATCTTAGAAATCCAAAACACTTATGTCCCAGCTTCTTCACAATTCCTAAGTGTAAATAGATTTTTAGAAAATTAACCAAATCTGCCTAGATTTCTAAGGACCCTCAAGGAAGCATGAAGATAAGACACGGGTTAATGTAAAAGATTACGTAAGAAATGACGGCATTAAAAAGGAAAGTTCGGCAAACACAAAAGACAGAACTCAGGCTTATAAATGTGTCTAGGACATAAAACCAAGGTGTGGAAACAGACTTGATGCAAGCACAGCTTGATACTACTTGGAACCTGGGATTCTCAGAATTCTCTTGGGGACTTATGGTGATAGTGGGTGGAGAAGTTGGGAGGGCTCCAGACCCCCTCAATCCCCTTCCCTCACCACCACCAATGACCAAAGCAGCTCTGGGTATGTCTCCTTTTCAGATTGGACTTATGCGTAAGATTTCATTTGAACTAAGTGTTTGGCAACCTTTACACAGATGCCATTGCATCAGCACAAAAAGCGAGTCAATAAGGTGGGAAATTCACCTGCACAGCAACCTAAGTCAAGACCAAATCACAGACACGGGCACTATAGTGCAGGAAAAATGGACAGATTTTGGGAGTCCTGGGAAGAGCTCATTAAACAGAGTAGGACAAGCAGATCCCAATAGTGTCTAGGGCTTCAAGGGCTATACCAGGGCTAAATCATTAAAGATCCGTATCCTATCCTGAATGGCAATCTCAATTCAGTCACTGGGAGAGAATGACAGAAACCCAGATTCAAAAAAATTAAAGAGTAACATTCAAAGAAAGACGGTTTCTGGTCAATGTTTTAGACCTCTAAATTAAAGACAGTCTCTTTAAGGATTTAAAAAGAAAGGAAACATTGAGAAATGTAAGAAGAAAACAAATTTGGAGTTTACCCCTTAAACTATTGAGAATAGAAAAGGAAGGCTTTGGAGAAAACATACAAAACTAAGAGAGATGGGGTTGTCAGTATCCATGCAGGGCTGGTCAGGGTGACCTTTCAAGGTCTGGTTGGCCTTTTACTTGACCTTTAACCTAGGCCAGGTTGACCTTTTATGAGCTGGTATGAAATATGTCAGAGGTACTGAAATAATTTGTCAACCCCACCTCCCACAGCTGCAATAACTTCCATCAGGGACAATGCAGATTTGAATGACATGAAAACCCTTCTGAAAGAGAAATTGTCTAAGACATTCCCAGAGGGCATGGTTGACAAAGAAACATTAATAACTATAAAACAGACAATAAAATATGAGAAGCACAAGATAAAGCTAGACTCTTGAAAAGAGCTGATTACTGGGTTAAGCCGCATATACCTGGTCCCCATAGCATTCACAGCAGGATCTCAATAAGTATTTTTTAAATGAATAAACCAATGTACCAGACACTGTGCCAGACACTGAGAATATGGCAGTTGCAACACAGACGTGGTTTTACAACACAGATGGAATTTAGAGTCCAGAAGATTGGGAGTGCAGAATGAAGGGAAATCAAGATGCTAAACTTTACTACAGTGGCAATGCAAATAAGGAGAAAAACAAACCACAGGAGCACTTAAAAATAGACTTAGGAGGTGGTAAAAAATATAAATGTATCAACTTACATTTAAGTCCCAAAGATGAAATTCTCTGGGTGAAAAACCAGGCCAGGCATAGAGGTTCATGCCTGTAACCTCAGCACTTTGCGAGGAAAGGTGGGTGGATCATTTGAGCTCAGGAATTCAAGACCAGACTGGGCAACATGGTAAAATGCCATCTCTACCAAAATTTAAGAAATTAGCCAGGTGTGGTGGCACATGCCCATAGTCCCAGCTACTCTGGAGGATTGCTTGAGCCAGGGAGGTCAAAGCTGCAGTGAGCCATGATTGTGCCAGCCTAGGCAATAGAGCAAGACTCTGTCTCCCCCACAACCAAACAAAAAAAAAAAAAAAAAAACAAAGAAAAAGAAGAAGAGAAGGAAGAGGAACCTTTAAGAGAATTAAGAAGAAAATCTAATAATCTGTTGCTTTAAGAGGACTGAAAAATGAAAGTCACTTATAAACTGAAAGGGGATTAAGCTATGTGAGAAACACAACAGATAATAGCGTACAATTCTACAAAATGTAATGAGGTCCTATAATATAAATATCATAATTCTGTTTGCTACATCATCAAGATTGATGAACAGATAGTTTATAAGCAGGAAAATTCAGACATTTAATTATCTGTCGAGAAAATGGACAATTTTCCTAGCACTATGAGAAAAATAACAAATTGAACCATCTTCTAGGCACCATTACTCATGGGTTCAACTAACGAATAAATTAAAGTGATAAAGTCCAATGCGAGCAATCAGGAGAAATATGTATTCATACTCCTAGAGACACTGTAAATGAGTCTTATCTTTCTGGAGACAATCAGGAAATACTGCAATGAGAACTATAAAATTGTTCGTATCTGTAGTTCTGGTAACTCTAAATCTTAAGGAAATATCCTCTAAAGGGAAAAAAGCATTTTTAATAATAACGTTCACATTAGCACTAGGTATAATTTTTAAAATAGAAATAATTAGAAGTGTTGTTAAACATAATATTTAAAACTAGAGAAACAACACTAAATTCTTACTGTTAATGGATGAACTAACCATAAGATGTCGTCTTAACTGTAGATATTAAAACAGGCATTTTTCTGCATCCACCTATGACAGCATAAGACTGTCCAGAATTAACTTCCCTCATTAAAATACTAGAAAAATGGACAAAATATAGAGAACAACAATTTTCAGACACTGAACAACAGGCAGAAATGAACTGTGATTCCTTAGGAAAGGGAACAAAGGAGGTAAGGTCTACATTGTCAAGACTTTCTGTCTGAGGTAGTTCCCAGACTGCGGTTCACAAAAGGAAATTCCACACAGTCTCTGAGTTGAGGAGTTAGACTGAAATTCTGAAATGCCTAGGTGACTAGAATTAGGTGCAGAGCAGGGTACGCAAGTGAAGAGAGCTACTCTAAGAAAGAGCATCAGAAATTTAGACAGAGGTCCTTTGTGTCTTTGAATGAATGCCAGTGAGTGCATGCATAGAGTAAAATCCCACAAGGCCAGATGGGAACTTCCAAGGAAAGGACAATTGCTGAGGTGCTATATGAATAATAATTCCCGGAGGTCACATAATGCCAGGAATTATTTGAATTGCTTCTAGCAGGCGTAAAAGACCTCATTAAATATTCATGGAATTAAGTTGAACCCTCAGAAAGACCACACCTAATAAGTGGGGTTAAGTTAGCTCTAGAATAAAGGCTACTCCAGACCTGCTTTAACTGAGTTTCAAAACAAACTTGAAGAGGATCAGTCTAATCCACAAGTAATGTAATTGCCTGCCAGAAAATACCCAGCATCCCTTAAAGGAGTGTAGTAAAACTCAGACTCAAAAATGTAAAATTAAATATCCATCATCAAATTAAAAGTTGCTACACATACAAAAAGGCAAGAAAATGGAACAATCATCAGGAGAAAAATAAGTCAATATAAGCAAACTCAAAAACGATAGTGATGATAGATTAGCAGATAATAAAATTAAAAGATTACCCACGCACACTTCCACATTCTCAAGGATATAAAAGATATATGATCATTATAAGGGAAGAAATGTAATACTTTTAAAGATCCAAACGGAACTTACAGAAAATACAACATTTGAAATGAAAATTTCCCTGGGATGGGATTAACAGCAGCATTAAGAATCAGTAAACCTGAAGACAGAGCAATTAGAAACTATTCAAAATGAAGCACACCAAGAAAACAAAAACTTAAAAAAATGAACAAAGCATTCATGATAAATGAAGCCACTTCAAGTGGCCTAACATACAAGTGGAGTCCTAGAAAGTGTGTGGCATCAGAAAAGAATATTTAGAGAAGTAACTGTCAAGTAATGGCCACACATTTTCAAATTTGATCAAGAGTTTTTAGTCAAACAAAAGATGAGACAATTTACTGCCAGGAGACCTATAATACACGAATGATAAGGAAATTTTTCAGGTTGAAAGAAAATGAAACCAGATGTGTGGAATTATGTAAAAGAACAAGTGCCAGAAATGGTAAATGTGTGGGTAAATATTAAATTGTCTTTCTCACTTTTTGCATCTTTAAAGGATGATGGACAGATAAAGCAAAAATGATAATACAGCTCATAGTTTGTAACATGTAGAACAAAATATATGACAACAAGAGGAAAAAGAAGGAGTAAAGAAGTAATCTGCTGTGGGGTTAAGCTAAATGTGTATATAGCATAATTTTTAAAGATAGACTGTAATAAATTTAAATATGCATACTATAAATCCTAAGGCAACCACTAAACACAAACCAACAAAGAAATAGCTAATTAGCCAAAAGTAGATGGGAAACTAGAATCATAAAAATACCCAATCTAAGCAAAGGAAAGGAAAAGAGGGAAAAAAGAAGAAAGATGATGAAAAATAGAAAACAACACAATAGTAAGTTTAAATCTAACTGTATTCATAATTATATTAAATGTAAATGGTTTAAAAACTCCAACTAAAAGGAGGAGGTTGTCAGATCAGATTTTTGTAAAAAAAGACCTGGCCGAGCGTGGCGGCTCACACCTGTAATCTAAGTACTTTGGGAGGCTGGGGTGGGAGGATTGCTTAAAGCCAGGAGTTTAAGACCAGCCTAGGCAACATCGCAAGACCCCACCTCTACAAAAAGTAAAAAATTAGTTGGGCAAAGGGTGTGCACCTGTAGTCTGGCTACTTGGGAGGCTGAGGCAGGATGATCTCTTGAGCCCAGGTGTTACAGGCTGCAGTTAGCTATGATCATGCATTCCAGCCTGGGTGATGGAGTGAGACCCTGTCTCTAAAAAAAAAATTTTTTTAATTAAATTTTATTTGCTTTTAAAAGATCCAAATATATATTGTTAATAAAGAAAGCTACTTTAAACATAAAGACACAGGTTAAAAGTAAAAGACAGAAAACTTCATAACAAGGAATACTGCTGGGAAAAAGAGGGACATTTCATAGTAATAAAGGAGTTAATTCATCAAGAGAACATAACTTTAAATGTGTATGCAATGAATTTTTAAAGTTTTAAAATTAAGCAAAAATTGAGAGGAGAAATAGGTTGATCCAATTATAATAGGAAATTTTAATACTCTTTTTCAATAATTGATAAATAAATGTTCAGAAAATGAAAAAATATATGGAAGACTTGAACAACATTATCAACCAACTTGACCCAGTTGACGGTTGTAAAACCTTCCACCTAACAACAGCAGAATATATATAGTTTTAAAGTGCACCGGCAACGTATACCAAGATAGACCCTATTTTGGGCCTTAAAACAAGTCTCTATCAAGTTAAAAGTACAGAAATCCTACAAAGTATGTTCTCTGACCACAATGGAATATAAGTAGAAATAAAATGAAGACATCAAAAAAATTTCCAGCCTACTTCTTAATAATACATGAATCAAACAAATAACTATAAAGAAAACTAGAAAATACTTCAAACTGAATAAAAATGAAAACACAATTTACCAAAATTTATGGTATGCAACTAAAATAGTACTTAGAAGGAAAATTGTAGCCTTAAGTGCTTGTATTAGTAAAAAAGAAAAGAATCAAATTAAAAATCTAAAGTTCTGGCATAAACTAGAAAAAGAAGAACAAATTATTCACAAGGCAAATAGAAGGAAGTAAATAATAAAAATGGGAGCACAAATCAACGAAACTGAAAACAACCAGAGAATATCAACAAAACCAAAAGATTGTTCTTAGAAAGAATCAGTAAAACTGATAAATTTCCAGCCAGACAATGGAAGAAAGAGAGAAGACATCAACTACCAATATCAGGAATAAAAAAAGGATAATTATGTATCCAACAGGCATTACATATTAATAAGAGAAAATTAAAAACAACATTATGCCAATAAATTCAGCAACTTAGATGAAACAGATATCTTTCTTAAAAGATATTTTACCAAAGCTCATGCAAGAAAAATTAGATTACTTAAGTAGCTTACTTAAAATTAATAATTTTATTTATCTATTGAATATTTATCTATCAAATAAAATTAATTTGTAATTAAAAGCCTCCCACAGTGAAAATTCCAGGAGCAGATAGCTTTGCAAGTGAGTTCTACCAGATATTTGAGGAAAAAAAAAATACAATTTCTATACAAATTCCTCCAGAAAATGGAAGAGGAAGAAATATTTCCCAAATCATATTATGAGGCTGGCATTACCCTACCATCAAAACTGGGCAAAAGAATCACAAGAAAACTATAGGGTGATATTTTCCAGGAACATAGGTGAAAATTTTTAAACAAAATATTAGCAAATTGACCACTTAAATCCGATAAAGGGCATCTACAAAAAACCTACAGCTAGAATCATACTTCATAGTGAAAAACTGAAACTTTCCTCTTAACCACTTTTATTAAACCTGGTATTGGAAGTCATAGCCAGGGCAATAAAGAAAAAATTAAAAGTGTACTTTGGGAATTATAATACCTGACTTCAGGACCTCCTATAAAGCTATAATAATTAAGACAGTGTGATATTGGCATAGGAACAGGCATATAGATCAATAGAACCACAGAGTCCAGAAAGAAGCTCACATATATGTGATCACTTGATTTTTGACAAAGGCACCAATGTAAATACAGTACAGTTCTTTCAACAAATGGTAATGGAACAATTGGATATTTATAAGGTCTGAACTATGACCCTTACTTCATATATACAATACTAACTAAATGGTCATAAATGTAAATAGAAAAGCTAAAACTGCGAGCTTCTAAAAGAAAACATTGGATAAAATCCCGGAGACTTTAGGGTGGGTAAAGACTTCTTTACATAGGACACAAAAAACCCACCTGTAAAAGAAAAATTGATAAACTGGACTGCCTCAAAATTTAAAATGTTCGCTCTTTAAAAGACATTGTTAAGAAAATGAAAAGGGCAAGCCACAGACTTAGAGAAAATATTTGTAAAACACATTTCTCATAAAGGACTTATGATTTGAATAAACATTTCTCCAAAGAAGACATAGGAATGTGTATATAGAATAAAGTGATACATACACATAAATATGTAATTCATGTATACACAATAGCAAGAATCAGAAATGAATCACAAAATGATTTTGAGTTCAATACTCAGCATTATATATTTAAATAAAGGTTTTTTTTAACATAAATATTTTAAGGAAAGCTTAAATTCATTTACATGAATAATGAATAATTCTTGATTTTGGTGCCAACATACCAAATTTCCAACATTCACCTTGTGGCAACACCCCAACATGTAAGCTCAAAAGGGAAGAAGACAGATGTGGGTATACCACATGAATATAATTTCAGAGTTCGAAACACCTCAAAGAGGGAGGTACATTGACTCTCATCTGGCTAATAATTTATTAGGTTTATTTCTGGAAGAAGAATAAAGCCTATTCTTTCTTGAGAAATGGGAGCCACCCTTGGTTCTGAAACAATGAGAGGCATTGTTCTCCAAAGCAAACCAATGTCCTTTAAAGAAGGAATTGGCATTTGGACCTTGCTGCCGCTGATGGAGGCTCGTGTCTCTGGTGAATAAGAATAGTACAACAGATCATTTGCTGTTCTGCGTACTTCGCCTCATCTCAATCACAGATCTAACGAGAATTTGCCTGCTTTCATTCTTTTATAATATAGCTGGGATTCTCTGTGTCTACCAGTGAGGCTGAAATTGATAGATGCTTCCAGCACAGGGGTGCCTGGCTTTGGGGCTGATTGCTGTCAGAACACGTGGAGGTTTGTTTGGAAAAATACAGCTCAGGTGTAAGGAGCTGGCGTTCTGCTATGGCAGACCCACACAAAAAGCAGATTATTTTATGCTCCTTGTGCCCCTTCCTGTGTTTCTGTCTGAAAATCCACATGGATGGTAAAAAAAAAAAAAAAGGCGTGGACTGTTAACTGAGCAGTGTCTAGCTCATTAATAATCCTCCTGAAGCTATGGCATGCCAAAGCAGCATGGGGTCTGAAGGAACCTTAGCTCTCTCATGCAGTGACATAACCTCTCTGAGCCTCAGTTGACCCATTTGTAAAATTAGAGTAGTACAAATTCACGATTCTTATCTGACACCCTTGGATCAGATGCATTTTAGAATTAAGATTTTTCCCCCTCAAAAATACTGTGCAAATATCATGTATTTCTTCATACCCCAGTAGAATATGGGGCTGAACTCTCATAATAAAACACATGAATATTTCTGTAGGAAAATGCATGAATATTCCCAGTAAGTGGGATAAATAAAGACTATAATTGTCTCATGTTAGCTAAGGTCAGGTTTCTCTGCCAACTGAGCTTGCTGCAAATCTATGAAAAAACGTTTCGTTTTCAGAGTTTTGTGGATTTCAGAACTGCAGATAAAGCGATGTGAAACCATTATATCTAGGGCCTCTGCTAAGTCATAGCGCTTTTGTGCAAATTAGACAATTCACTTTCTGGGTGGGTACAGGCCTTGAGCCCATAACTTGGCAAATAGGGTAAGAAAAAGGCATCCAGTCCTTAAGGGTAAATGACAAATGTCAACCCCATCTTGGGCCTACATTTGCGGTGCGCAACCTGCACAACCAGACACAGTGGACCTGAGCAGACACATCTCAGGGTTGTTGGAAGAATAAACAGTAATGAAAGATGACCCCATCTCCCAAAGCCAGAGCTTCTCCTCAGGCTATCTCTTGTGCTCTAGACCAGGGCTTCTCAAATGTAAATATGTATATGAATCACCTGGAGAGAGTCCTAAACTGCAGGAAGGCTGGTGTGGGGCCTGAAACACTGGGTTTCTAGCAAGCTCCCAAATAATTTCCATGTTGCTGGTCTGCAAACCACACTTTGAGTAGTAAGGCTCTAGAACCACTCCAACTTCCCCTGGATGTTTTACCTGAACTTTAATTCAGCCTGTCTCATAGTTACAGCCTTCCCCAAAACCTGTTTCTGCTCCTAATTAACTGACCACCAATAACGGCCCCACTATCCAGCTACGGTTGCCCAAGCTCGATTCGTGGCAATCCTCCTTCCCTCATTTCCCTCTTCCTCACCTACATTTTCATTCAGTTACTAAAAGCCACAGATTTTATCCCGAATTAGTATTTCTTCAGTGTAGGGCTTTCCAGCCTCGGCATTATTAACATTGTGAACCGAGCAATGTTCTGTGGTGTGGATCAATCCACTGAAAGGCGAAATCACCTCTGGTTAAGAACCACGGTTTGTCTCTCTAGCTACTGACTTGTATCACTTCTTTCCCAAGGGGAATTTGGTGTCTTGTCCTCATGCATGTGTCAACCACCCAACAACTACCTGTTAATGTTTCTATGTCGTCCACTTGATCATGAATCAAGAATTCCCATATTCTTTGCATCTTGTACAGGAGCTGACATAAGCAGATGCTTAATATATGTTTGCATGGATGAAGGAATGAATGGAACTCTTGACGGCTGCAGGAGAGGCTCAGAGGTCGCCTAACTTAGCGCTTCTCAAACTGTTTTCCTTCGAACCCTATGGCCCATGAAGTTTTATAGGACTTTATGGGTTAAAAAGAGGCAGAGCTGGGCCTCGAACCATTCAATGACAGCATCTCTGCCTCATCTGTTTTACAAGTGAGTGTTCAGAATGCAAAAATTTTTAAGAGGTTCATTAAAAAAAAATAAAAACCACAGATATAACTCAATTCTTTTGTTCTGCAGCTGAGGAAATGGAGGTCCCCTCCCCGCAAAGGAAGTAATTACCTCTACGTTGCGAACAGCTCCTTGGCGGATGAACTGCAGGTAGGCAAGGGTTCTTTCCAACCGTGGCACAGTCCAGACATTATTTTGTCCCCTGTTTTAAAGAGGAAGTGACGAAGGGAGTTTGTTTGGGGAGCGGTTCTCAGCCAGCAACGCGTTTGGAACGAGCAGGCTGCCTCCACTCACATCTGCTGGCTGTTTTCTCCACCTGCGGGTTCTTACAATTTGGGGACGAGGCAGGTGCCAGGTGAAGATTGTGAAATAGGGAAAAGGTGGTTGTTTTTCTCATATAGCCTTGCTAGAATCTTCCTTTTCGTGTTACACCAGACATATTCATCACCCCAGACCCAAGATGTCTGATAAACGATCCATAGCGAATGTAGCTAGCTCCGTGTTCAGCTTCTTGTGAGTCACCCCAGAACCCGGAGGCCAGAGCTGCTCACCACAATGTGGGGCCCAGGTGTGGGACATTCAGAACTGTGCTTCAGAAGGGATTTCCCCAGAGTTCTGTTTGCCAGGCCCTGAGGCTTCCCCTCCCATCACTTCATGCTGCGGATGTATTCTTGACCAATGAAGGGTTCCTGGTCTTTTTGGATATCATGACTTTTCCAGAAAATGTTTAAAATGTCATTGGGGGCTGACCCTAAGTTAGCAACATATTATGTCCTAGTATCAATTAAGGTTTATTATCATGAAAGAAAAGGTATTCTAATACCAAAAACGTAGGAAAGTCATAACTTGAGAAAGGGAGCTCTTCCCAAGAAAGAGCACTTTACATCTTACGCTAATGATTCTGCCTCGTCCTGTTTTTGTCCACTTGGTGGGGAATCAATAATCACCTTACCCTGACCTGGCCCTGGCAATGTTCTGGGCCACAGGCTCCTCGGGTTCTGCAGCGTCTGCAGTGTCGGACAGAGGGCACCTGGGGCACCATCAGAAACACCTTCCAATTAGCTGGCAAGAAGGCAGGTCAGTCTCACTCCAAGGGGAGCAAACAGGCTAGAGATGACCTCGTCCAGCTTTGCTTCCCACTGACATTTACAATGTCCCAAATGAGACAGAGACTGGCTATGGCAAAGTCACATTCATTCACTGATGAAAAGGGATGTATGTTTTCTATTAATCTAAGATGACTAAGTTCTGTGGTCTGGGCATTTCCCAACCAGATCGGACCACAGTAAGGACAGTGATGATACCAGCAATGTATTCTTGGCCAAGTATTCTTAGCCAATGGTTCCTAGTCTTTGCGGATATCATGTCCATGGGCGGGCACCAGAGTACCAGTGGGGAGAGCCAGCTGGTGATTAGAAACCGTATCTAGCACGGTTGAAAACAGGATCTATTTTCTTACCCAATATTTTCATGTTAAAAATGTTTAGATGTTATGTTTAAAGAAATTAGTTAGCTAGGCACGGTGGCACATGCCTGTGGCCCTTGGCTATTTTGGAGGCTGAGCCAGGAGATCGCTTGAACCCAGGTCAAGCCTGCAGCGAGTTATAATCATGCCACTGCACTCCATCCTGGGTGACAGAGTGGCTCTTAAGAGAAAATTAAATTAGAATACAATGAAATACAGAAACAACACTGAGCATAATTTCTTCTTTGGAAAAATGTACAGAAATCATTTTTACCAAGAAAGCTAAAAGATGTTCATCCATAGAGCCAAAAGAAATTATGTGGGGGAATCAGAAAAGGATTGGATTTGGAATTGAAGAACTGGGACTTGAAGTGCAGGCTTGCAAGTTCCTAGCAGGGGCACCATGGATGGTCATTTAGAGAGGTGTGTCGCTTAGTGCCCAAAACCTGGGGTTCTGAAGGCCCAAAACCTGGGGCTCTGAAGGGCTTTAATACTGGCTCTGCCACCAAAGTCATTTACCCTCTGACAGTCTTCATGGCCTTAGTTTTCACATGAGTGGTGGAACTGTGTGATCACAGTGGACCTTCTAATGCATTACTCTACAAAGAGTTTATAGAAAGAATGGAATGAAGAAAAGCTTCCATTCATCCAAAAAACAGAAAGAATTCAGATCTATGGTGGTTTTTACCAGGGCTGAGTCTGCCAATGGAGCCCACCTCTCCATCCTTTGATACACATGAGCAGGGCCCCCCCACATGCTGAGGTCCACAGCCCACCCCACCCCTACAGTCTTTTGTTAATGAGCCATGAACAAACCATACACAGAAAGCAGCTTTTTTCTTCAATTTAATTGAAGTTACTTAGAAAAATAATCAGGCTTGAATGGCTTTTCCTGGAGGAAGGTTCATGAACATTTTTCACGCTTTTGTTGGCAATGTGGAATTCAGCTTTCTTTAACAGTACAGCAAGATACAGGGAGAGTTTTCTACAACAGGCCCTCTATTGCATACAAATATGTAAAAAAAGAAAATCACACTCCACGAAGATGTGAAATTACATGTCCATATGTCATACTGAGCATGCTCATAAGAAAGTAGTATGGGCAGCTCCTTCTGGACCTAACAAAGTGAAGCAGACTGAAATTTGCGTGTTTTAGCCAAGGGTCAAGCAGATTCTGGAAGGCCTTGTTGCCTGTAGGGTTCTAACTGGTTGTGATGGAAAAAGGCTGGAGGAAACGCTGGTGGTGGGAACTCGGGGGAGTGACGCGCTAGTCCTGCTGACATAGAGGTGGGCAAGAAAGGAAGGGATTTGGTCACTGGGATCGCACAGAATGGGGCAGCTGAGATTGTGTGTGTGTGTGTGTGTGTGTGTGTCTAGGAAAGCAAGCGGAGTGCCTCTGCTGCTTCTGCCAACACCATCTCAGGACTGGTCCAGACCCCACAAAATGGGACAGCTGAGATTGTGTGTGTGTGTGTGTGTGTGTGTGCGCGTGTGCATGTGTGTAGCGGGGGACTGACTAGGAAAGCAAGCAGAGTGCCTCTGCTGCTTCTGCTAACACTGTCTCAGCACTGGTCCAGACCCCACCAGCTAAGCCTTCATGGCACCCGCACACTTTGCTGTGGAGCTTTCTAGTGGCATGGATTAGACCCTTGTGCTTCCATGCCTTCGCCACCAGAAGAACTGGTGCAACTGCAGTTTCCACTGCCCACTGCTCTCCTGTGGCATCCACATCCTGAACAAGCAGGTGGGTGCAGCTCACCTGGTGCACAGCGGGGAGGAGGAACGTCCCTCTGAGACACCACAGGTCAGCAGATGACCTTCTTCCCAGACCAGCTGGGGAGGGCAGGGAGGGGGGATCTGGAGGAGCTGCGGGAATCATCTAGAGCTTTCCAACCAAAGGGATAAAGCAAGCAGGGATGTCCTTGCAAATACTGCCCTGCCTGTACCTGGTCTTTAAGATACAGCAGCACCTTTGAGAAGTGGCTGGGAGTTGGCATGCCTGCCTGTACTTCTCTCCAGCTAAGCATGCAGAGAGAGCAGTTTCAAATAGTCCTCTGTAAAAAACACAAACTTTCATTTTCCAGGCACACTTCACCAGATTTCTTTAACCGAGGACACAGAATACTTTCTACATGTTGCAAAAACAGTTGAATCCATTTTTTTTTTTAAAGTTTCAATGCCATTAGAAAAGAAAATGTGAACACAAGCAAAACATGGGGAGCGAGAGTCCTTCGTTCCAGAAACCTATTGATGTCATGTCCCCTGAAGGACAATCTTTCTCACTGAAGAGACAGAAGCCAGAAGAAAGAAGGCCATCTGCACATGACAGTGAGCAGACTTGCACAACTGATCAAAGACGGACACAGAAATGCAAAACTATGCGAATTTCCATTTAAAACCCCAAAAAGCACACAGTGAATGATTCCAAGCTACGAAACTGAAGAATCACTCATCTCATCTCAAAGAGATCATCTGTTCCCACTGAGCACCCTTTTGAGCTTGAGGAGTAGGGAGCCACCCTGGGCCCTATACCCACTTGTCTTCCCTTCTCTTCCTTCTGTCCACACCACCCAAGACTTCCTCCACTCCCTCTGGGAGGGATGGAATCGTAGTCCATGGCAGTATCCAGGATTAGAACCATTGCGCTTATGTAAAAGCTTAATTCATTTAATAAAGTACCTCTGTTGCTATAAACCAGATGGAGACTGTGGTGCTATTTTGTATGTTTTTTTTAATGGAAGGGTGTTGGGGTGGCAGTTTTTATCCTTGAAGACCTCAGATATGCTAAGTCAACCTAACCAAAGTATATTCGGTGGAACCCTAGCTCTGTGGGGTGATCTGCAAAGAGAGTATCTTGGTTATGTAAGTTCAGGAAATGCTGCAGACTCAAGGATTGTTCTTAGGTATTCACCATGCACAGCACACATTCACGGCTCTGAAAAGTCCTGCAGAAAGGAAACTGACTTCACTTTGTTTCTTAAGGATAGTTGACCACAAAACCCTCATCAGCCTCACACCAACCCGATGCCTCCTGGAACCTGTGTTCTGTGTGTATTAGAAGATGTTGGCTAACTTGTTTCATTATCAGAAGTCCCATTTCTGAGGACAGTGTTCCTTGCCTGGAAATAAGGTCCAGATTCTCAATTCCAGGGACAGCCAAGTTCTGTCACTCTACCTGGTAAAACACATTGCATAAATCTCTATCCATCAAGGGTAGAGTTGCTGTGCCCTTCACAAAGGGGAGAGAGCTCGGAAGAAGGTACATGTTTTATAAACAGCTTCAGCTACCTTCTCCGGCACACATCTCACTCATGTTAAATAAAATAATTTCCCCCGGTGAGATGTTGCAGCTACTGCCCACTGAGCTTGCTGTGAGCTTTACAATACAATCTTAATAGTTTCTGTGAATAAATTATTCATTTTTTGCTTGTTTAGAATATCCTCACCCCGTCACTATATACTGCGTCAAAAACAAAACAAAAGGCAAAACTTACCCCACACCCCATCCCACCCTCCCGTATTATTAAAACTATTATTAATATATACAGTATCTGCTACCAACTCATTCACGAGCTGTAAGAGGGATGTGGCTCAAACTTCAACCAAGAAGCATCGGCAATGGCTGGAAATGAGAAGTGTGTTTAGATGTTAATTAGCAAGGAACAGGAAATGAAAAGTTTCCAGCCTTCCAGAGGAAATGCGGCATGGATTAAAAGCATGGAAGGCTGTCCTTTTTGCTCATGCATGGCAGTTATCGAGGTGTTGATGATCTTTCAGCCTCTGGAGGACGTGAGGGTATGCATGTGCATATGTGTACAAATAGTCCACCTCTGACCTTCATGAGGGATAAAAACATTGCAAATCCCCGAGTGTACGAGTCTCACCTCAGCATTTCACACTTGTACGTGGCAAGCGGTAGAAGACAACACTTCTGCACGGGGATGTGGTGCTGGGCTGGATGGAGATGACAGTGGGAGGCACTTGAGGAGTGTTCCCCTTTCCTTGCCCAAGGCAGACATTGCTAATCAACCACAGCACCCTTCCACACTGCACCTGGAGAATCCATTCTGGGGTTTAAAGGCAGACATTACCCATCAATTGGAGCAGGCACATGATAGGAAACATTTTTTAGCATCTTTTCTGTTGGGCAATGAGATTGGGATCACTCACAAAGATAAGTGGCCTGCTCCAAATGTGAGGTTTTCAAATTTGGGCCATAGAAAAATGCAAATGTGTAGGGGTCATGGACCTTCTGGTGTTGCTCATGAATAGTCGAAACCTCATGTCAAGTCCATGAATATCAGCAGTTTGCTAATTGTCAAGCTGGATGCTCTATGTTACGTAAAGCTTTTTGAGGGCCAAGACTCTTGGGTTTGTTCAACACTCTATCTTCAGGGCCTAGTATATAGTAGATGCTTAATAAATACTTGTTGAATATAAAGCAACAGCAATTTCACCTTCACTACAACTGGCACTGCCAGTTTAAAAGTCCTGTTAAAAAAGCCTATTCTATCAGATTACTAATTCTGGTGAAAAATTGCTACAATCAACTCTCTCCTTGGGTTAAAAAAAAAAATCACATTTTCTTTAGTGCAAGGGACTTTCAGGTCGATTGGTTTGGTATAAGTCCCTTGCAAAGACACCTCTAAGTGCAATAGCAACCTACTTCTTTCTAGCAGAAAATCAAGAACGGTGGCATTTGTACACATGACAATGGCTGTTATCACATGACTCCATGAGAGGTTAGTAAGGAGAACATTCATGCCTCCAAATGAGCTGTAGCAAGCAAAGCAGGAAACATAGATTTCTTCTGGAAAGACATTAGAATTTTGCTGCCACAAAAAGAAATAATGAGACCATGTTTAAATAACTATAAATAATATTAATTAGAATTTATGGAATGCACAATTCATGGAATTCACCAGAACACAAGGAAACCTTTGAGACAGTGTTGCAGTATTCACTTCTACAGACAAGGACGACCCATCCTATTTCCCCTGCCAAGACAGCTGTCCTTCCCTACGAAGGATTTTAAATAATTCTCACCATGCTGCTCGCAGCATCATCTCCAAAGAAATATTAATTTACAAAATAACCCAATATCCATATAATTCTTTTGACAAATAAAAATCTTAAATTAAAAAGCATGATTCTCTCCCTCTCCCCACCCCCTTTATTCCAATTTCAGGTAGCTTGGCACTGAGTAATTGAACATTAAAAAATCGAGTTTGTAGACTTCGTACAGCTGTGTTTGGTGCTCTGAGCTGATGTTCTGGAAGAATTCTGTGGTCATTTCATCAGTAGTTCTCGTAGACTTTGCATAGGTGGGGAACTTCAGGTAGCTGCCCACTCCTGCCAGCTGCAGGACGTAATTAGAATCCTCTTCCAGTGTCTCGTACTTGCCCACGAGGTCATAGTGGATGTGGCAGGGGGTGGCAGAGTGAGTAGACGGTTTGCCAGTGTTCGTTGAAGGGCTCCTCCCGTTGGGTGTGTGGGTCGATGAGATAGGCCACGAACTCCTCGAACTTGACATCGTCCCCTTTGCGCAGGGCCTCCTGGGTGGCGTCTTCCGCTGGCGTTGATGATCTTGGTGCCGTACCGCTTGTGAAAGGAGATGTTGTACTTCTGGGTGAACTTGTTGCGGTAGGCGGACACCAGCCTCTCGAAGGGCTCCCGGACAAACAGGAACTTCATGTAGCTTTTCAAGCGGTGGTTGATTTCTGGGATGCTGTACTGGTTCAGGGTCTTCAGGTTGGCGGAGACGTGCGCCTCGTTGGCCGGGATCTCCATGGGGTCGCTGTACTTCCCCCGCCCGGTCAGGACCATCATGAGCCGCTTCCAGTTGGTGCAGGCCACCTTGGGCACGTAGCAGTAGATAAGCTCGTGGTCCTCATCCACCACCAAGTGCTTCAGGTCGTTGGGGGTCAGCACCCTCCGCTTTCGGCTTGTGGCGCTGTTGGCTCGGCACGTGTCTGTCACCTGGTCTCGCCGCATCTGGTGCAGGACAGCGGTGTTTGAGAGCTCCAGCTGCAGAGGGGACACAAGAGGAATAAGAACTCAGAACTTGCCTGGAACATTTCCACTTGGCTGCAAGTAGATCATAAATCCACCCATTCCAACACGTATCTAGGCTGGGTGCAGTGGCTCATGCCTGTAATCTTAGCACTCTGGGAAACTGAGGCAGGAGGCTCGCTTGAGGCCAGAAGTTCAAGACCAGCCTGGGCAACATAGTGAGACCCCATCTCCAAAAAAAATTTAAAAATTAGGTAGGCATGGTGGCATACACCTGACGTCCCAGGTACTTGGGAGGCTGAAGCAGGAGAATCGCTTCAGCCCCAGAGCTCAAGGTTACATTGAGGTATGAGTGTGCCATTGTACTCCAGCCTGGGTGACGGAGCGAGACCCTGTCTCTAAACACACACACAAAACACACAGATCCAGACCTCATGATGTATAAAGCGCTCTGCTCAGCACTGCTAAGAGACATAACCTAAATCACTCACAGTCTAGGAGGTGCCAGGGCAGAGAGCTGGCAGCTTCAACAGAGGGAAAAGGGAAGTGCTTGGGAACATGTGTGTGTTCCTCTGAATTCTACGAGCAAAAGTCTCTCCCCAAAGGCTATTCACTCCCAGTACAAACCAGTGCTCACTGCCCAGCTAGACCAGGAAAGAGGAGGGCACTCTGCCCTGCTCTGCCACCGTCTGCATCTCCAGCACCCAGAGACTCAGAGACCTTCACAGAGTGGTGGCACATATTGCCAGCTTCCTGCCTTACTTCCACCACTACTCATGAAAGTTCAGTGTGGCCCTTCTTTTATATGTAAATGGAATAATATTAATTGTGATTAAAGTTATAGAGAAACTGGGGGCGCAGGGCTATGGAATGGGGCTACAGATGAGGTGGTGTTCTGGTTGCCTCCTAGCCCCAGGGAACCAAGCCCCCATTCATACACTGGTCTTTTGGGGTTCTTCATAGCCCAGTGCCAACCTACTTTTTCAGCCTGATTCCTACTCCTCACCCCTTCATAACTGGAGGGGGCTCCTGAGAAACCAACAATTCACTCTTTGCTTTTTGCCACAAGCATTCCTTGGATAATTCCTTTTGGGCAACAAACTTGACAATTTTTTTTTTTTTTTTTGAGACAGAATCTCACTCTGTCTCCGAGGCTGGAATGCAGTGGTGCAATCTTGGCTCACTGAAACCTCCACCTCCCAGGTTCAAGCGATTCTCCTGCCTCAGCCTCCCGGAGTAGCTGGGATTACAGGCATGTGCCACTATGCCTGGATAATTATTGTATTTTTAGTAGAGACGGGGTTTCACTATGTTGGCCAGGCTGGTCTTAAATTCCTGACCTCAGGTGATCGGCCAGCCTCAGTCTCCCAAGGTGCTGGGATTGCAGGCATGAGCCACTGTGCCTGGCCCCAAGCTTGACAATTCTTCATGGCCCCACACACTCCCCTGCCACACCAGTGGAAGAATCATTCTCCGCACTGAACACCCATCACGCTGAGTGTGCTTCAGAGCACACCCTGCAGTCTACGCCATTCTTAGCTCTCTCAACACCTGTGGCCACTTGCTTCACAGGGATTCAGAGCCCCAGAGTCACTGCCTCCTCCAGGCCAGACTGTGGGTCGCTTTAAGTCCTGAGAATGCAGCTGTATCAGTGAAAACCCCCAATTTTGACCTGGACAGCCAAGTCAATAGAGTGTAGGACTTCAGTGCAACCCAAGAATCTGCCCCTGCTCTTCCAACTTTGAACCTCAGTCTGCACAATTTATACTAAAAGGTGCACAGGGCCATTGGGATGGGCCAAAATTAGGGCCACTAACGAGTTTTCTGGGGACCCGAGGGACATCACGGTAGCCACCAGGGAGAAGCCATTGCTCCCTGTGTTAAGCTCCACGTCCATCTCCTCTTATGGTCACCAGGACAAAGGATGGTGATGGTCACCGTGACCACAGCAGACAGTGTGACTGAGGAGCTACTCTGTATGAGGCACCTTCACAGGTGATTTAAATACATTATGTTTAAACTTCCCAGCAATACACTGAACTACAAGCCATCACCACTAAAAATTTTTATACTCAAGAGAAGAAGCAAACAAAGACGGAGTACCAACGCTTGGCAAGGTCTGTGTGTGAAGAGTGCGGTGATTCTTTCACTGCTTTAGCCTCACAAACAACTGGTGGAAATCTGGAAAGAGTTGCTAGTATCCCCTGATGTCCGTTCCCCTTTGCAATCTGACATCGACACACCTCCCATCAAGAAGTAGAGACTCTTATTTCTTCACTCTTTGAAAGAGGCTCCCTGTGACTTGCTCTGATGAGTAGGATGTGGTGGAAGCAGTGATGGCCACGTTCTGGAGCCTATTATGAAGACAGGCTCCTGTGGTTCCCACCCTTCACGCTGTTGGAACGCTGCCCTGAGACAGTCATGCTATGGACAGACCTGTCCAGCCTCCTGGAAGATGAAGACTGGGGCACTGCACACCGGCACCATCCACTGACCACAGTGGTGTGAATGATCCCAGCTGAGACCAGCAGACCTGCCCGATTACCTACTCACAGAGCTGCGGCACATGACCTATCAGTGCTGTCTTAAGCCACTAAGTTCTGGGGTGATTTGTTGCCCAGCAATAAATAACTGAAACAGGAGAGCTGAAACACAGGAGAGCTGAGGGTCCTGGCCAGGATATGATGCTGAGACCCTCAGCCGGATTCCAGAGAAGCAAGGGCACTATATATATTTTAACTTTCCACTTGGTAAAACCAGGTTGGCCTGGAGTTTCCCCAATTGGAAATAACTGGCAAATTACTGACCTCCGGTTATTCACAGACTCAACAAATTCAACCCCACTAAAAAGGGCAGAGCAACCATCTTTTTTTTTTTTTTTTTTTTTGGGAAGGTGTCTTGCTGTGTCACCCAGGCTGGAGTGCAAGGGTGAGATCTCCACTCACTGCAACCTCCACCTCCTGAGTTCAAGCCATTCTCTGTCTCAGCCTCTCAAGTAGCTGGGATGACAGGCACCCGCCACCAAGCCCGGTAAATTTTTGTATTTTTAGTAGAGACAGGGTTTCACCATCTTAGCCAGGCTGGTCTTCAGCTCCTGATCTTGTGATCCACACACCTCGGCCTCCCAAAGTGCTGGGATTACAGGTGTGAGCCACCGCACCCAGCTAATTTTTGTATTTTTAGTAGATACAGGGTTTCACCATCTTAGCCAGGCTGGTCTTGAAATCCTGACCTTGTGATCCACCTGCCTCAGCCTCTCAAAAGTGCTGGGAGCCACTGCACCCGGCAGAGCAATAGTCTTGTATGTGCAAGAGGACTGGGCTACTGAGCCAGATTCCATGTTATCATGACCCAAATATGGGGCCTGGACCCTTCTTGGCCTTCGTTTCCTTGCCTGTGCAATGGAGATCCTCACTCCCAGACCTTGTTAGGCTGGTGTGAGGACTATGAGGTGTGTACTCCACGGCCTGGACACAGCAGACAAACAATCAATATCATTTCTTCCTTTCCCTCCTCTCTAGGCTGCCCCTGCCTTGCCTGTAGAAAGAGGTAGATAGATTAGCTGATTGCCAGGGTCTTGGCCACATTTAATGTTGAGTAGAGCCCCATTTCTTCCAGGGTAGCCAACTGGTGGCCATGCATTCTTTTCTGAGTCCCACAGAATCTTCCAGAATGTTCTTCCTTAGTGCCTGGACTCTGGTATTGTTTTGTCTTGCTGAGATTTTGCCACAAAGGCTCAACGCCCAGTGGCCATGGGTACTCCATCAATCCGTATCTCTAGTGATGCTTTCTAGTTCTCCAAGTATAAGTGACACTATGAATATGCCAAGAATTATCAAAAGCAAGCTGCAGAATTTCCTAATTTTCCCTCCTGCGCAATATATATCAGGATGATGATGACACTTAACACTGGGTGAGTGCTCATTGTGAGCCAGGTAATGCCCTTCATGCTTTTCACACTGACAACTTCTTTAATGCAATCAGCAGTAACAGAGATTATTAAGATCTCCATTTTACAGCTGAGGATCCATCAGATGCACCAACACATGAATAATCATATGGAGAACGGTATGTGGAGCACTCCTTGTTCATTCCCTTGAGGAGATTCTCCCAACATTTGAAAGCTATGGTGGTCTCGGCATTGATTCTGTCAACCAGGAAACACGTGGAGACAGGCAAAATGACTGCCCAAGGCAAGTCCTGTGAGAAGCAGAACTGTGACTCGAGCCAGAGTGTGTGACTCAGATCTACGCTTGTCTCACCACTCTGGCATGAAGTGTCTGCCTTGTCAAATGGAGGTACCACAGCGCAGGAATGTTGCCTTTCCACAGTGGTATCCCCCGTGCTTGCAAAAGTGCCAGCCCCACAGGAGATGCTCCATAAGTGATTGTTGAGTGAATGAATGAATGAATGACTTAATAATCTCTGTAGGAATACTTGATATGTAAGCAGGAAAACCCCTCTGTAAAGAAATTTCCGGGCCAGGCACAGTGGCTCATGCCTGTAATCCCAACACTTTGGAGGCCATGGCAGGCGGATCACTTGAGGTCAGGAGTTTGAGACCACCCTGGTCAACATGGCGAAACCCGTCTCTACTAAAAATACAAAAATTAACTGGGCGTAGTGGCAGGCGCCTGTAATTCTAGCTACTAGGGAAGCTAAAGCAGGAAAATCACTTGAACTCGGGAGGCGGAGGTTGCAATGAACCAAGATCACGCCACTGTATTCCAGCCTTGTCGACAAAGCAAGACTGTCTCAAAAAAATAAAAAATAAAAAACAACAAAAAAAGCAATTTCCTAATTGCTCATCGATATTAGAAAGTTCTTTCACAGAGCTGTACTGGGACAAATAGTGTCCTTCCCAAATTCATGTCCAGCCAGAACCTCAGAATGTGATTCGATATGGAAATAGGGTTTTTGCAGATGCAGTGAGTTAAGATGAGATTGTACTAGATGAGGGTGGGCCCTAACCCAATGGGTAGTATCCTTATAAGAAGAGAAAGCAGAGACGCAGAGGCGCGCAGGGAGAATGCCGCGTGAGGACAGAGCTGGAGACTCGAATGATGTGTCTCCAAGTCAAGAAATGCCAAGGGCTGCCAGCCACCACCAGAGGCTGGGAAGAGGCGAGGAAGGATCCTTTCCTCTGGAGCCTTCAGAGAGAGCTTGGCCCTGCCAACAGCTTGATTTCAGACTTCTGGCTTCCAGGACCATGAAAGAATACATTTCTTCAGTTTTAAGTCACTCAGTTTGTGGTAATTTGTTACGATGGCCTTGGGAACCTAACAGAGGAGGTCAATTATTCAATTGATAACTTTGAGCAAGTTGGTATTAAATTATAAGTTTAAAGAGAGGATAATATCATACAAGAGAATATGTATTAGGGCACTTGTAAAGCAGAGTGAGGATGAAATGAGAAGATCTGGGCTTGATCTTGGGCAAGAGCCTTAACCTTCTGAGTCTCAGTTCCTTTATTTGCAACATGGGGATATTACTACCAACCCTGCAGGTGCGGTGACTGCCGCAAATAAGGTACATTTCAGCATTCAGTAAATAAGATCAAGTCTAGTACAGGATTTGGACAAGGTATGGCACAAAGTAAGTGGTTCATACGTAGGCATTCTTTTATGAAAGAAGAAAAAAAAATCTGAAAAAGAACTCCTGGCTAGGAATCTCAGACAAACTTCACCAGCTCTGTGAATTTTGCTGCAGGTCAGCCCTAGATCTTTGGATTGAATTAATATTTATTTTGAATAGGAAAACTCTGACCTTTGCAATTCATGACCTCTTAGCTGATATATTCATCACCCTAAGAGAAGCATTCATGGGCCTCTTGGGCTATTAAGCAATGCCATTAAACAAAACAAAAACTGTGCTAGAGGAAATGAAAGGGCTAGGAAGGAAACGGGGCCCATCAGTTCTGCCATTTGAATTGCTAAGGACAATTTTGAAGGCAATAAGTTACGAAGATGAGCAGAGAAATAAGGGGAACTCCCCCGGGCACCCTCCCAAGCTCTTTTCAGTTGGAGACATTTTTCTGGCCACCTGAATCCCCAGGGAGGTAGCAAGCCAGTTAATACCGCATTCACGACCACAAAGGCAGGAAAATGGAAATGACACCAGCATATCATTTTACATCCAATTGCAGAGGCAGAAAATAACTCAGTGGGGCTTTAAAATGTGGTATTGAAGGTTTCTTTCTCCTCCATTTCCTTCTTCTCCGCAGCAGTTTAAGGGGCAAATGGTGCACCTGCCACGAGGCACACCCAGTTTCCCCTCAGGAAGACTCTGTGGTGGCTCGGGCCTATAATCCCAGCACTTTGGGAGGCCGAGGTGGGTGTATCACCTGAGGTCAGGAGTTCGAGACCAGCCTGGCCAACATGGTAAAACCCCGTCTCTACTAAAAATACAAAAATTAGCCGGGTATGATGGCGGGGCACCTGTAATCCCAGCTACTGGGGAGGCTGAGGCAGGGGAATCTCTTGAACCCGGGAGGCAGAGGTTGCAGCGAGCCAAGATTGCACCATTGTACTCCAGCCTGGGTGACAGAACGAGACTCTGTCTCAAAAACACACAAACAAAACAATGTACACAAATATAAAACTAGGTACACAACTACAAGTCCAAAATAAAGACAAACATTCAAATCACATCAATATGAGCGGTAATGTTGGTTTACTGGAACTAAAGCCCTGCCTGAAACCACGCAGATGCTCGCTGACTGCTGTGGGTCAGGGTGTTTGGAGCAGAGTTTTCCTCTTCTCCTGTGCTACGTGAGGACTTGGTTTCTTTACCACTTTCTCACTCCTAGTTACTATGAAACCCAGCATACTGTAATCGCATTTGACCTTTACTTGGTAAAAGCTCATCATGTATATATTTTCCTTTTCTGCTCATGTCCAGTTAGCCCAAGACAATAGAAATGGAGCTACATGGAACCACCAAGAACATCAATGAACACAGGCACCATGACTTCATATGGCAGAACCAGGTTATCCGGAACAGACCTGATGATCCAGAAATGGACAATCATGTTTCAAAGGATTATCGCCCAAATAAAAATACACCATTAATAAAATTCTTCCATGGAGCTCTAGACCCCTGAGGGTTCTATCTGTGGACTTCTTGAACCTTGATTTATGAAACCTGAATTAAGGAAAGCCCTGGACAGGCCAGAGGGGAAGAGAGGAATTCTCTGCCATAATGTCAAAATGGGGCAGGAGAGACTTCTGATGACAGCTGGGGTGTTCCAGGAAATGTCCACATTTATTCAGAGGATGGATGGCTTGTTATAGGTTGTGATCAGGAAACCAGTGATTTCTAATATTAAAAAATATAAACCTGGTCATGTCACGTCCACGCTCCCCCTGTCTCCACCAGGGCTCAGAAGAGCTTCTGTAACTGTCATAACCCCTCAGCAATTAACACGTTCCCTGAGCACAGTTCCAGAACTACCCATGGGACCAACAGCTCTGGGGCCATCAGGAAGACAAGAGAGTGAAGAAAACTCACTCATTAATGAAGAAAAACCTGTTCCCTCATCAGCAAAAGAGAATGCCCATCTTTTCCCACCAAATTTTATCAATTTTACAAAGGATTTGTTGATCTGACAATTAGCTGTGAGATCAATGTCTTTGTTCTTACATCCCTTTCTCTCCCCCTCTTCTTTTTTCTTTCTCAAAAGGGTTTGAAGAGACCATAACAAAGGACATATGTGCAGTATGAAATTAAAACAGAAAAAACCCAAATATACTACGAGGGCTGGGATTTAGAATCTCAATTGGTTGTGAGCTTCCTAGCTGCCAAGGACAAAAGTGGAAATAGGATTAAATCTTGCTCTCGTTATCAGAAAAGAGAAATGTTCCAGTTGTTTGGATTGGAACACGCACAAGATTTCAAGGGACTCAGAAAATTCAGTGCAGGAGGGAGATTCTTGGATTTAGTTTGTCTGTGTTGGGGTATTTAGAGGGTTGCTTTCTTCAGCTGACTGAATAATGCCACGATTCACTTCCACCTAAGGCCAGCAGAAAGCTTCAGTGTGTATGGAACACTTTCACACACACTGTCCCATTTAAGGAGCCCGCTGGGACTCTTCCAGAGACTGCAGAGCCTACTAAAAGAAATGTTATATTTAGCCGACCAGTCCCTACTCCAACCATGCATCATTCTCTCCTGGGCTGGCTACCCCTGAGTACTAATCACACTTCATGCCAGTGGTTCTCAAACTTTAGCATACATGAACATTACCTGGAGGGCTTGTTAGAACACAGCTTGCTGGGTTCTCCCCCCATTCAGTAGGTCGGACAGGCCTGAGAACCTGCATTTCTAGCAGGTCCCCCAAATGTTAGGGCTGCCATAATAAAATACCACAGACCGGGTGGCTTAAACCAGAGAGATTTCACAGTTCTGGAGGCTGGAACTTGAAGACTAAGGTGCCGGGTGGGCTGGTGTTCCCTGAGGCGTCTCTCTTTGGCCTATAGATGTGCCTTGCTTGCTGCCTCTTCACACGGCCATCCCCCGGGCATGCGCTCCAGGTGTCTCTTCCTCTTAAAAGGACACCAGTAAGACTGGATCAGGGCCCCAACCCAAAAGTCCTCATTTGTCCTCAGTCACCCATTTAACAGCCCTATCTCCAAATACAGTCACCTTTGGAAGCCCTGGGTGTTGAGAATTCAACATAGGAATTTGGGAAGGACACAATTCAACCCATATAACACCAGGAGATGCTGATGTTGCTGGTTCCGGGACCAAACTTTGAGAACCACAGCTTTATACTATCTGGAAATGACTGTAATCTAACGTCTTTCACCAATTCACAGCTATCCTTAATTATAAAACACAGAATCCAGGTTCACCATCTGCTGCTGAGAGACTCCCGCATCGACCCCCATCCCCAGCCTCCAACTCCCTTCATCTCTCTTTGATCTCTCAAAAGTATAAATTAGGTCAGAGGAGGGCCGATTCTAGGAAACCATGAACATGGCTCCAGGCTCTGGGCTGTGTCCTGCATCCTCGTTTAGACGTCTATTTTTAATTTGGACATTTATAAAAGGCAACCCTAATTAGTTAAGAACTAAATTTAGGGATTGTTTGAAAAAGTCTTTAAAATTTTACTACATTTCATCTTAAAAGGAAGAAGAACTGGTTTCCCTTAAATTAAAACATCTTCTGCAGTGTTTGCAATTTCCCTCAGACATAAGAACCCAAACGGGAGGAAGAGAGGTTGTCCGACCGCCTGGGGCGAGAGGGCTGGAGACATGCAGGGAAATGGACCCAGAGAAACAGGTAAATCTGGAAGCAGCAAGTGACTGAGGGTTTTCCGAATCTGCCTTTAACAACAGTTTGCTTGGGCCTAGCCTCAGTTTCTCCACTTAAAACTCTGAATGCAAAACCCCTTTCAGCATCTCAGTTGCACTGCCATCATCTATCTGTTTCAGAATTGGGGGAGAGGGAGGAGCACCTGATGAGCTGATTTGCTCTGATTATATGACATTTCCTTTTGGTATAGGATTCCTAAACTCTCATGAAAAGGGCTAGTCATGAGGAACCACTGAAGACACCACATCCACAGCAAAAAAAGGGCAACATACTTATACTTGCTAGCATATATTGAGCACTTACTATGTTCCAGCTACTGGTGATCTTCACACTCTATGGTATCAGTAGTATTTTCAACTTGTGGATGAGGAAACTGAGGCACAGGGAGAATAATTAACTTTTTCAAGCTCAGGGAGCTAGGAACTGGGTCTGGGGTTCAAGTCTAGGCAGACTGTGCTCTGAGACATGCATGGTGCAGCTTCCTGAGGGTCTGGAGACCTACCTGGGAGTTATCAGCTCTTGGGCAGCCACAGGAGGCATGGGTCTCAGCCCTAGCAGCTCATGGGGTTCACTGGAGAGCTTTAACACTACGGCCGGAATCCCACCCCAGAGATCTGTTATATTTAATTGCTCCTGGAAAGCTGAGGCTGCCCAGGTGAGACTCCACTACTTCAGGGGCTCCAGTGCCAGGAGCCATATGCTAAAGTAAAGACCTGGACCGGAATGGTGACCTGCATATGATCGCGGGTAAGTTTCATCTTCCTGGCCCTCGGGTTTAAGATAGGGGACTTTTCATTCAATAGAGCCAGGGGTCAAAGGTCTAGAAGGCCACAGGTGTCAGACATTTTAGGGGAAGCACTAAGAATTACATAATGCTCAAAACTCCTAGGTTTAGAAAAGAACAGAGAAAAATATTGGGCCTTTAAAGAAATGACCTGGTCTGGACCTGGTGCAAAATGTAAGTAGGAAAGAAGTGATTTCATGTTAACTGATATTAACATAGTCAGGGAAATCGTTTTCTCTGGATTATAATTTGTCACTAGGGAAGCACCTGTTTGACTGCCAGGACCAACAACTGAATCTCTGCAGAAGCTTTCCCTTCCTTTCCAAGGCAAAAGGAAGAAGGAAAATGCAGTGTGCCTGGGAAGCATTTTGAGCCCTGAAGGTGAGGCAGGAGGCTCTGGGTGGTCCAGGGCCTGGTGCTGGCCTCTGGATGCAGCCCCCAACCGGCCTCAGCTGACACTAGCATGGGTGAGTGATGGTTCTGAGCTCCATTTTAATCTTGGGAGCTTTGTAGGCAGAAAAAAAAAAATGAGCAGAAAGGAAAGGCCAGGCTTTGCCGAGCAATGAGAAAGGGTTGTTTCACCCCAGCAGTTAAAGTACTTCTTTTGTAGGCAGGGTTTATATTGGGTGACCAGGGTTAGAGTTGCAAACTCAAAGGCTCTCCAGAGCCATCAGGAAATGGAGTTGGCACCTTATATGGGAATGAACCCAAAGTCCCCGGGCCACTGAAGGTAGCAGATGCCACACAGATCTCACTGATATCGCCATTAGAGAATGGGGACCTGGTCCTTCAAGATGTTTCAATTTCTCAAGAGAAGTCAGAATACAAACCCAGAGCCAACATCATACTGAATGGGCAAAAGCTGGAAGCATTCCCTTTGAAAACCAGCACAGGACAAGGATGCCCTCTCTCACCACTCCTATTCAACATAGTATTGGAAGTTCTGGCCAGGGCAATCAGGCAAGACAAAGAAATAAAGGACATCCAAGTAGGAAGAAAGGAAGTCAAACTACCCCTGTTTGCAGATGAGATGATCCTATATCTAGAAAACCCTATTGTCTTAGCCCAAAAGCTTCTTAAGCTGATAAACAACTTCAGCAAAGTCTCAGGACACAAAATCAGTGTACAAAAATCACTAGCACTTTCATGCACCAGCAACGGTCGAGAGCCAAATCAGGAACGAACTCCAATTCGCAATAGCCACAAAAAGAATAAAATACCTAGGGATACAGCTAACTATGGAGGTGAAAGATCTCTGCAAGAGAACTGTAAACTACTGTTCAAAAAATTCAGAGATGACACAAACAAATGGAAAAACATTCCATGCTTATGGATAGGTAGAATCAATATCATTAAAATGACCATACTGCCCAAAGCAATTTATAGAATCAATGCTATTCCCATTAAACTATCACTGACATTTTTCACAGTACTAGACAAAACTATTCAACAATTCATATGGAATCAAAAAGAGCTCGAATAGCCAAAGAAATCCTAAGCAAAAAGAACAAAGCTGGAGGCATCAGCTACTCGACTTAAAGCTATACTAGAGGGCTATAGTAATCCAAACGGCATGGTACAGGTACAAAAACAGACACATAGACCAATGGAACAGAATAGAGAACCCAGAAATAAGACCACACGCCTACAACTATCTGTTCTTCAGCAAACCTGACAAAAATAAACAATGGGGAAAGGATTCCCTATTCGATAAATGGTGCTGGGGGCCAGGCATGGTGGTGGGCACAGTGGCTCACGCCTGTAATCCCAGCACTTTGGGAGGCTGGGGTAGGCGGATCACTTGAGGTCAGGAGTTCAAGAACAGCCTGGCCAACATGGTGAAACCTCGTCTCTACTAAAAATACAAAAATTAGCCAGGTGTGGTGGTGGACGCCTGTAATCCCAGCTACTTGGGAGGCTGAGGCAAGAGAAATGCTTGAACCTGGGAGGTGGAAGTTGAAGTGAGCCAAGATTGCACCACTGCAGTCCAGCCTGGGCAAGACAGCAAGACTCTGTCTCAATAAATAAATAAATAAATAAATGGTGCTGGGATAACTGGGTGTCCATATGCAGAGGATTAAAACGGAATCCTTTCCTTACACCACATACAAAAGTTAACTCAAGATGAATTAAAGACTTACATGTAAAACTCAAAACTACAAAAACCCTGGAAGACAACCTAGGCAATACCATTCAGGACATAGGCATGGGCAAAGCTTTCATGATGAAGATACCAAAAGCAATTGCAACAAAAGCAAAAATTGACAAATGGGATCTGATTAAACTAAAGAGCTTCCGCACAGCAAAAGAAACTACCAACAGAGTAAGCAGACAACGTACAGAATGGGAGAAAATTGTTATATACTCTGCATCCGACATGTATGATATCCAGCATGTAGAAGGAGCTTAAACGAATTTACAAGAAAAAAACAACCCCATAAAAAAAGTGGGCAGAGGATGTGAACAGACAGTTTTCAAAAGAAGACATACATATGAAAGAAAAAGCTCAGCATCACTGATCATTAGAGAAATGCAAATCAAACCCACAATGAGACACCATCTCACACCAGCCAGAATGGCTATTACTAAACAGTAACAAATAACAGATGCTGGCAAGGCTGCAGAGAAAAAGGAACGTTTATACACTGTGGGTGGGAATGTAAGTTAGTTGAGCCACTGTGGAAGACAGTGTGGCAATACCTCAAAGACCTAAAGACAGAAATGCCATTCAACTCAGCAATCCCATTACTGCATATATACCCAAAGGAATATAAATCATTCAATTATACAGAAGCATGTACACATCTGTTCATTACGGCACTATTTACAATAGCAAAGACATGGAATCAACCTAAATGCCCATCGGTAATAATCTGGATAAGGAAAATGTGGTATATACATACCGTGGAATACTATGCAGCCATAAAAATGAAAGAGATCATGTCCTCTGCTAGGACATGGATGGAGCTGGAGGCTGCAATATCCTTAGCAAACTAACGCAGGAACAGAAAACCAAATGCCACATGTTCTCACTAATAAGTGGGAGCTAAATGATGGGGACACATGGACACAGAGGGGGAACAATACTCACTGGGGCCTTTTGAAGGGTGGAAAGTGGGAGGAAGGAGAAGATCAGGAAAAATAACTAATGGGTACTGGGTTTAATACCTGGGTGATGAAATAATCTGTACAATAGACCCCCATTACCCATGTTTACCTATGTAACACACCTGCATATGTGCCCCCGAACTTTAAAAATGTAAATGAAAAAAAAGAGAACTCAGAATATTAGGTTTTTTATTTTAATATTTTAAAAAATAGAAACAGGGTTTCACCATGTTGGCCAGGCCGGTCTCGAATTCCTGACCTCAGGTGATCCCCCCCGCCTTGGCCTCCCAAAGTGTTGGGATTACAAGTGTGAGCCACCGCACCCGGCCAGAATATTAGGTTTTACGTGAAATCTTTGTATTCTTACATGTTAGTTACAATTCAAAAGAATCATTTCGGCTGCGGGCGGTGGCTCACGCCTGTAATCCCAGCACTTTGGGAGGCCAGTCACGAGGGCAGACAGATCACAAGGTCAGGAGATCGATACCATCCTGATCAACATGAGGAAACTCCATCTCTACTAAAAATACAAAAAATTAGCTGGGCGTGGTGGCGAGCACCTGTAATCCTAGCTACTTGGGAGGCTGAGGCAGAGGAATCCCTTGAACCCGGGAGGCGGAGATTGCAGTGAGCAGAGATCACGCCACTGCACTACAGCCTGGGCAACAAAGCAAGACTGTTTCAAAAAAAAAAAAAAAATCATTTTGCCAGTGTGAGGCGAACTATCCCTGTCTGGGTTGGCACCTCCCCCAAGTGTTGGAGGATGGTAAGGAGGTGCCCTCTTTTGGCTGCTCTCAGCCCCCACTGCCTCCAGCCCAGCTGCCCCTGCTCAGTTAATGGAACCTGTTGGCAACTGCAAGAGAAAGACCAGGTGGAACCAGCCAGACTGTGGGAGTCCTCGTGTGAGGTTAGGAAGGCCCACACTCAGTGGTGGATATTAAGAGAAACCTCCGGAACCTCAGCTCTCCCATTCCCCGCCCCGCTTCCCTTTTCTTTGTAGCACTTATCTCCCTCTTAACAGGCTTATCGCAATTTATTTAGTTTACTGGTCTCTCCCTTCTAGAATGTTAACTCAGCAATGGCAGGCATTTTCCACTGATTTTTGTTCACTGTTGTATTCCCAGTGCTTCATATGAAGTGGACACTGAAAGCTTTGTTGAATGCATGAATGACTTTGGGACAGTAGGGACTGTTTGGGTCACAATACGGCCAATGAGGCTGCATGGGCTTCCTGTGCCTACACCCGCAGCCCTCACCTCATCTTTTGGCGGAGGTTTCTGGCTGAGAGCCTGTGGCTGCCACACAGGAGCTCAGCATCAGCCCTAGGGCTGGAGGCCAAGAGAGAGGAGCGGGGACTCTCGGCCCTGGGTAGAAATGCAACAGCTTTTGATGAGGAAAGGACGCTGGCACTTTCCACCCATCTGGCGAGGCCAAGAAACAGGAGGAGGGGGAATGAAGTCATGTTGCAGAGGGAGGGTGCCAAGGGCTGCCCAGGAAGGACTTGGGTCTGAGGCTGTGTGGTACCCCCGGGGCTCCCTTTCAGCCAGGCCAGGTGCAGCTGGAAGGACCTTATTGACATCTCAGATCAGCTGTTTGGGCTTCCGGAGGCCTGGGCAGGGTGCCAAAGGGGTGCAGGAATAGGAACGGGGCTGCTGCCAAGCTGAACTGCTTTCCAATGAATGGTGGCCCGGAACAGGGACAATGTGAGGAAGGGATGTAGCTTGGGAGGCTGAATTTGCTGGGAAATCAGAAGTAAGGGCAGGCAGGCTGAGCACCTGCTGGCTGGTGCTTTGGGGTCCTCGGAAGTCACTGGCTGGCAGGAGGGAGGGAGGAGGATGATGGGTCCACTGAGCAGTCCCAGGAGGCTTATCCCTCCCCCTAGCCAAGGAGGCCATCAACCTCCCCCCACCAAGATGGGCCTCCCAGAGGATGAAGCTCTTGGGAGGCAGGAGGTTACCATCCTTCAGGATCTCCTCCCGACCTTTCCCTTCTTCGAACCAGCTGGCTTCATTAGTTCTCTTTCCAGACTGAGCAGAATATTCTACTTCTATTTTGCCCCAATCACTTGAGCCCTTCAGGCCTTAGTTTCCCCATTTGCAAAATGGGGACAATAATAGAGTCTACTTCTCAGGGTTGTTTTGAGGATTAGATGAGCGTCCACAAGGAAAGCACATAGCATGGTACCTGGCACATAGTAGGTATTCAGGAAGTAGCTACCATAAACCTTACAGAGGGTGGTTTCCCAGGTGCCCGGCAGGATAGCAAGAATATTGCTTTGATTTTCGCCTGACAGCATTTCTCTATGTTCAGCGTATGTAAGAATCACAGTGGGAATCCGATGCAACAATTCTGATGAGCAATTCTGGAATCCGATGAGCAATTCTGGTTCAGTGGGTCTGGCTGTCCTGGGAACCTGCTCTTGATCGCTGCCCCGCGGTGATTCTATCAGGCTGGTTCTGAGGTTGGTGGTCTCTGTTTCACTTTGAGAACTGCTGATTGAGCGTCGCTTTTACGTGAGCGGGTTCTGCAGTGAACGCCAAACACATTTGTCATCTGCACAAAATGCCTGGCTCATGGCGACTTAATATCTCGCTGACACAGAAGACCGATACAGGCAATTGGCGGCAACTTAGATTGGCAGCTGTTAAGCAAATTGGAGGTCTGAAGAGCAATTTTCTGGCAGTATCAAGATTAGCTATTAATATGTATTAACAGACTGTAAAGGATTCATGGAATTTCACAGTAACTGAACTATGGATTGAGAGGCACTCAAAGAGGTCCATTTATTTCTTAATCAAGCGGCACGTTTCAACAATATCCCATTTCCCCATTGTTCCAAAGGCATGCATGAGCCGTTCTCTGGGCCTTTTGTTTCTGCATGTTGTATGCTTCTAGTGAAAGAAAGGCTGGTCCTCCCCCGAGGAGGAGGGGTGGAGCTGGCTCTGCAGATGGGGCTTCAAAGCCCTCCTTCCACCCCTGCCTGGAAGACACCCTCTTCTCTCTCCAGCAACAACCACCACCAAGCCTGGGGCCCCCAACGGAGCCGTTTCTACCCCCCTTTAACTGCACCCCTTTGTCTTAAGCTGCTCCATCCTGATCACAGTTAATGTCACTGTGAACAATGTGAGCTCACCTCACGTCCCTCTCTCCAGGGTGGCTGGGATAAGGACCAGGTACCTCTGTGTCCCAGGCACTTGGTGCCCAATACTTGCAGAATTCAGAAAAGGGTGATGAGCTTTGTGGCAACAGATTAACATCTTTGCAGAGTACTAAGAAGATTTTGTTTATCACTTCACTGCCTTTTTCCTCTTCCAAGAAGGACGGCCCATTTGCAATCACAGTGAAAGTGAAGCAGGAAGACCATCGTGGAGCGCTACAGGGACAAGCACGTCTAAATCCATCAGCTGTTTACTGAGGGACTTAGGCATCTGTGTGGCTTCCTAGGCCATGGCCGAGGACATGCAGACACAGATACCCAGCAACAGAGTCACACATGAAGGCATGGATGTAGACCTGGGGGCCAGAGGTGAATAAGACATCCTCAAGTCCATGACACCAGAGGAATTCACATTCTTCTGCTTGTAGAGCTTTCAAATGATTTTACATCTCAGAGGCCTCAGAACCCAGAACTTCAGAGTTACAAAATAGCTTTGCGATCGTCTGATGCCACCCTCTGATTTTCACATGGCAAAACTGAGGCCCAGGGATGAGAGCTCACCCACCCACTCCCAGGAAGCAGCAGAGCAAAGACAGGAACCCAAGTATGCCTTTCTGTCATGCTGCTGGACTGCAGAGCAAAAAGAGGGATTTTCCTTCTATCCACCCAGCAGCCCTCATTGGAGGTGCAGGGATGGATTCCAGGACAGAGCGAGGGGGCGGGCAGTGTCATCTGTGTGGCACCATACATTCCTGTGAAATGAAAAATCCCATCTTTGCTACCTTCCATCAACCTCAGAGGAGTATTTTTGCCACACATGTAGATTTATGATCAATGGAAATTATAAAACTAAAAAGAAGTGAGCGACCCATTTTATTTTGCAGAATAGGGAATGTGGGATGGGTCCCCCTGGGCTGGCCTGATTTCAGAACTCATTAAAGAAAAGTAAGGCAAGAACTGGGAAAAGTCTGCATTTTTTTTTTATAGGCCAGTGACCCTACTGAAATGAAGCAGAAGAAACGAAATACATTGATCTCGGGATACAATTTTTATAGAAAATCAGTGTCTCCCTGATCTCATTAAATAAATGCTGAACAAAAACGGAGAGTATTTGCTTTGAAGGAACAAAGGTTTACTCCGCCAAGGATGTCCAGGACTCTGGGAAGTTGAGCAAGCTCGTCAGCACAGGCTGGAGGTCACACTCTGGAGTCTGACCTCCTGGACCAATCTGGATTAAAATTTGGCAATGGCCCTGACCAGCCCCGTGATCTGTGGTCAGCCAGATTCACTCTCCCAGCCTCAGTTTCCTCATCTGTAAAGTAGAAGCTGATGAGAGTAGACACCTCACTAGCCCCTATGAGGTTTAAAGGGATAAAGTCTGCAAAGAACTTAATGTGTCACTTGACCCACAGCTGCTCTTAATGGACAAGCAATTAATATTCACAGTTAAAAGTTTTTTCTCATGAAAAATAAATAGAGTTCTTTACTATGTGGCTGTCTGCATCAAGGTGCAGCCGAGCAGAGGGCTCTTCAGCCAGACAGCCTGGGCTTAAAATATGGCTCTAGCACTTACTGGCTGTGAACCTTGGGCAAGTTATTAATCTGGGACTCAGCATTCTCATCTGTAAAATGGGGATGATGGTGCTGCTGACCTCCTGTGGTTACAGGCCATGATGAGAATAGCTGACTGTATGCCTGGCACACAGATGACAGCCCCTGGCCGAGAGAAGTCACTCTGCCTTCTAGAAATTCAGGCCAACGTGGTAATGAAAAGATGAGGAAATCCCCCCACATTCACCTTCCCCAGAATTTTGCCCTAAGCTGCTGAAAAAAAGGGAGAGTGGCTGATGTCACTTTTTCTTTCATTTTCTCTGCCTCCCCTGGTTGGAGCCCAAAAAGTGATGAGTTCAGGGTGTTCCAGGTAGAGAAGGAGAGAATACTCAGGCCTGCCCTCACCCACACCTGCTGCCCGGGCTCCTCTGGCACACACAGGCGTCGGTTCCCGACCTCCCGCTGACAGCGCCTGCCACCTGCAGGTCCCACTTTTCCCTGGATGAGCTTCACACTGGTCAGCTCGCCCCTCATCCCTGCCCAGCAGACTGTTGACCTCCCAGCCTGATCCTCCATCTTCAGCAGGGACCCTGCCACCTGGCAGCACCTCCCTCCTTGGCCTGAATCAGTCCGTAGACTGCCAGTTACACAACCAGTCCCAGCCTGAGGCCAGTCTGTAGCAAGATATGATTTCAGGGAGAAAGCACACATTCTAATAGGGATGAGGAACAGAAAAGATGGCAATGTAGTGTGGCAGCTGGAGTATACTTTAGTGGCCAGGAGAAGATGCTGGTGTCCAATTCCCAGATCTGGCACCTACTAGCTATGAGGCCTGGGCCTTTCTCCTCAAGCCTCTATTTCCTCATCTGTAAAATGGGCCAAACAGTGCGCCCCCGCTTCAAAGGTGGCTGTAAAGATCGGATGAGAGGAGGGAGTTACATGTGCCTCTGCAGGTGAGTGCTCAGGAAACGCCTCATTGCATCACGGGTTTGGTGTGAGGACAAAGTCAGGAAGGCCTGGCCAGGCCCTTGCCTGGGTGTGTGTTTAGTTCATGCTCACTGCTTTTATTAAGCACATGTGCCACGGATGTGTGGAACAGGAGTGCCGTTCCAGATTGGGAGAGTAGGGAACGATTTTCCCAAGAAAGGAGTGTTCATGCAAAGCCCAGCGAGGGAAGGAGTGAGCTGGTGCTGAAGACCACCTAAGAGGGGATGGGGTGAGGGAGCAGGGAGTGCAGCCTCGAGGTGAGAGGGGAGCGGGGGACCCCTGCGAACCCAGAAGCCAGGTGGTTGGAAGGGGAAGGGGAAGGACTCCATGGCTGTCCCTGCGCAGGCTTTATGCTCAAAACCACAGGGCAGGCCGGTCTACTGAAGAGGGATGAGCCCGCAGGGCCTGGGAAGGCTGCAGCATCCCCCAACCAGGGCCTTCCAGAAAGGAAATGCAGCAGACATAATTACACTGGTCCAGCAGGGCGGGACGCTGGGGATCCTTTTTTATACACTAAGTGGCATTCTCTGAGCCAAAGCAAAGAACAGAAAGGTTCAGAAAAGCAAGTGGTGTCAAGGCCCGGAGGGTGGGATTTCGTGAATGAATCTGCTTCCTGTGGCAGCTGATGCCTCCAAGGGCAGCCCCTCAGCTCCAGAGAACAAAGGCACCCAGTGACAGCTCAGGACAGGCCACCCAGCCTTCCCCGGTGGACAGCCTCATAGCCCTTCCTTTATGCCTCGCTCATCTTTCACCTCCCCCTGCCCAGCACATTCTCAAGCCAGGCCCTCCCTGCAAAACTGCCTGGTAGGGGATTCTCCCTCCTCTATTTCTGTCTTTATGGTTTTGTTTTTTTTTTTTTTTGAAACATCAAAACCACAGTCTCTCAAGAGGAGTCAGAAATACCTCCACTCTGTGTCTTCCTCCACTGCCCCGAGGAAGGCACTAGGCAAAAGGGTCAATGTGAGAGCTGGAATGAAGCAGAAAGATCTAGAAGGTTCTAGATCAACTGATCATTCACTAACCAATCTATGACCCCAAGGTGGCCAGACAAGAGAAAACTACAAACTCACCTGCAGGGATGTGCGATGGGTCAGGCTTCCCACTAAGCACTCGACAAGTCACCATCGAAGTTAATCCTCACAATAATCCCAAAGAGATATCCTCAACTTACAGTTGAGTCAACTGAGGCTGAGAGGGCTTGACTCCTTGTCCCAAGGCTCATGCCTTGCAAGTGGTGAGGCCGATTCCACCCTGGCTGTCCTGTTCTGAAGTACGCCTTTGGCCCCCAAGTCAGTCACCCCCATGATGACCGCCCATGTGACCTCATTCATTCCCAATGCGGATGGCAAGGAGCCTGTAGGTTGATCCACAGCCCACATCTACCTGGCAGGGGCAAGCATGACTTCTGGGTATAGGGAAGCCCCTTGGGCAATGATTATCGAACTCAATTCTTTGTTAGGAAGGTCTGATTAACTTCCTTTCCTTAAAGTTGTTACGGAGTTTTAAAATTCCCATAACTAATTGCTTAGGCAGAATATCCCATAAAGATAATCTATAAATGGTGTTAAAGGAAAATCACATTTTATTCTCAAAGATACTCCTGGTCTCAGTTTTATAAGTCACAGGGCGAGGTCTGGCCTTCTTGAGCCCTGAAGCCATACTTGGTTTCTATCAAGACTCCAGTGAAGATGCTTCACACAGTGGAAGGACACATTTCTCCTAAGCTTTCAAAAATCAGATTTCAGGGCGGTTTACACATGACTTCTGGTGCACCTACAGCACTGTGTAGGGGACTTAAAGGGACTTGGAGGAGTCTCTTTCATGGACACCTGGATGGAGTTCAGAACTGAACTAGCTTCTCAAAGGGCTATTCTAAGACCCGCCTCCCCAGCCAACTCCGGGCAAATCGGAGTTCACAGGCCAGACTCACAGTGGGCCAGGTGGGCTTCCCGAGGCGTACGTGCAGTGGGGCCTGGCCCACCGCCCCACCACTGCATCTCTGAGGCTCTGCTACAGCTCAGCCTGGGGTGCTCTTCAAACTGGGCCAGAATCAAGGAGGGCAGGGCATTTTCTCCGGATGTTATAGGAACTTCTAACCAGGAACATCTGGAAATACATGGGGCTCTGCCGGATGCCTCTGGGTGAATCTCCAGCTCAGCCAGGCCGGGCATTCTCTGTACACTCTTGTGAGTCACTGGCCTTTTCTTATCAGCACCCCCTACAAAATGGCCCTCCCCCACCCTCCTTCTCTCTTCTTTCTCCCTCTCTTCTTCCTTTCCTTTCCTTTCACTGAACATGCCACATGCAGGATAGTGAACTTTCTGTTCCTTCTCCATGGAATGCTTTTTCCCCAGACTCTGTAGGGGCACAAGGATGGCCATTTTGCAGGGAGAACTTTGGGGAAGGGAGGATTTATAGCAGAGGCGAGAAGCATGGTCTCACCTTCCCGCTGGAAATTGCCCATGGAATGTCCCACAGGAAACTCAAACTCAGAATGTCTGAGAGTGGTTGCTGGCTCTTCCTGTGTTCCATCTCAGGGAATGGCACTGCTGCATCCACTCCCCCACAGCCTGGCCACATTCCCCCATCCTGGCAACCTTGGTACAGACCACATCCCCTCAAGCCTGGGCTGCTGCTGACAATCCCCTAGTTTCTGGGCTCCAAGCCTGGGTCTCCTCCAGACCTAAACAGATGCTCTGATCACAGCTCTAACTCTGCTGTTTCTGTGCTTTAAACCTGCAACGAGTCCCGACTGCCTTCCATGGCAAGTGCAGATTCCTGAGCCTGGCATACAGCATCTGCATCCTGGCCCCTGACAGCCCTTCAGGCTCCGTCTCTCAGCAGCCCCATCCCATGCAGGCACTGGACCCCTGCGATTTTTCCAGAAGGGCTGCGCTTTCTTGCACCTAAGGGACCTGCCCAAGTGGGAGTCCCCTGCCTCAGAGTCTCTCTGGATTTGCTCTCTCCTCTTCCGGCTAACTGTGGGGCTTTTAGACCTTATCATATTCCTCACTTCCTCTAAGATGATGTCTCTGAAGACCCAGCCCTGCCACCAGGCTTGGCTCAGTCAGGTATCCCGTCTTCCTGGGGCTCTGCCAGTGATCTAGGCTCATCTCTCTTCTAGAACAAGGTATTACTATTTTTACCATTGTTGCTGTTATTATTCACAGCACAGCCACCAGCACCACCAGCAGAGCTAATATATTTTGAGTGCCAAGTGTCAAGCATTGTTCTAAGCTCTCTGTAATCACATTTAGTCTTCAGGCCACTCCTACAAGGTAGTGATGTATTATACTCCCATTTTATAGATGAGGTAACTGAAGCCCAGAGAGGTGGTCATTTAAGTCACCAAGCTAGCCAGTGGTGGAGCCAGGATTTAAACCCAGGCAGCTGGACTCTGGAGCTCACTCTCTTCTTGCAGCATGCTGTAATTGTCTGTTTTCCTGTGGGACCCCCACCTCTGCTCCTGAAGTTCAGGACTGTGCCTTGCTCATCCTGGAATCCCCCCATTTTGAGCACCAGGAGCAGCAGCTCAAGGAATGTTTGCAGAACAGAAGCAAACCTGGCGATTTTGCAGTTTGCCCTGAGAAGGGCGTGTAGTGCCCAGTAGGGTTCACATCAACAACGGGATGATGACACAGAATCACTGTGTTATTTGTCAGACAAAAGCGTGGCCCCACCCTTGACTAAGCACCCCAAACCCTTCTCCTCTGGATCTCTGTATTATCTGTCTTTTGTCTGTGTTCTCTTGCTTTTGCTTTGACATAAAGCTCCCAGGAAGCAGAGTGCAAGTTCTCACACATCCTCCTCACCCTGGGGCACGTACCTGAGTGCCTACCAGGGAAGCCTGTGGGTGGCTGACTGGGTATCTCATGGGGCGAAGGGTGGAATGAACCACAGGGCGATAACCCCAGGTCCTCATTCCTCTCCATGGCAAAGTAAGAGAAGGGCCTGGAGCATTGTAGGCCACCCCGTTTCCACCTGTGACTGCATTCAGAACAGCAGGGATTTGGGTTCAGATCTTAAAGTCCAATCCTGCCCTTGTTAGCTGCACAACCCTGGGCAAGCTGACCTCTCTGAGCCCCAGTTTCTGCAACTATAAAACAGGCCCAGGGTGAGATTTAAATGGATGACATTCATCTCATGCCTGCACAGGGCCCAGAACTGCTGGCCCTTTGGGGAGGGATCTTGCCCCCGTAATCGAGGCCAGTCGTCTTTCTGATGACTTCTGGGGCTGCGTTTTCCTCAAGCAGCTCTGTATCTCCAACTATTTCAAGTAGTTGGATTTAAATTTTGTAAATAAGAAAAATACAGAGAAAAGCACGTCACTTCTGCAGAGAAGCATGGGCTGGGCCTGAAACCACCACCTCCCCATGCCCCTCTGGCAGCAGTGCTGACCAGGTACCTCTCAATAACTAGCTCTGCTGGCAGGAGCTGGCCCTCCCGGCCTTCCCTGCTGTTTGTCTCAGAGCTACTGGCCCAGGAGAAGCCCTGCTGCCTTCTTCAGAGGAGTGGTGCCCAGCCAAAACCTACAGAGATTGCTGGTGGTGGCAGGGAGGAGGCACGAGCACATATTCCTGGGCAGCCCCCGTGGGCACTTGCTCCAAGCACCCACCTTCCCCAGGGCTGGGCCATAGGGGCGTGGCAGCCATCATGGCATCCTTGGAAGCTCAAAGGCCCCCCAGCTGGCTTTTCAAATAAACCAGCCCCATCACCCAACTCCTCCTACCTTACAACATCAAAAGCAGAGTTCCCCTCCTCAGAGGCCGTATAGGTAAGATCAGTGCAACCAACCAATCTCCCTGGGTTTGAATCCAGCTCTGCTACCTACTTAGCTGTGTGATCTTAGGCAAGTGACTTCACCTCTCTGTGTCTTAACTTCTTCATCTATCAGGTGGGGGATGGTATTTGGTTGGTGCAAAAGTAATTGCAGTTTTATCATTACTTTTAATGACAAGAACCACAAGGACTTTTGCACCGACCTAATAGAAGTACCGACCTCACAGGATATGCGAAGTGTTCAGAAGAATGCCTGAAACACAGTGTGTGTCAAAGCGTTGGCTGTGACTTCCAGCAACAACCCTGGTTGAAGGGTTCCATCCTGCAGGCTTGGGAGAGAGGGTTGAACACAGGGGGACTTGCTGGGTTTAAAGGCCCAGCCGGGGGGGGGGGGCCGGAATCCCGGCGGGGCCCGGGGCGGCGGGGGGCGGGGGGGGGGGGGGGGGGCCCCCGGGGGGGGGGGCCCCCCGAAAAAAAAAAAAAGCGGCCGCCGCCGCGGGGGGGGAGGGGGGGAGGCGCCGGGCGGCGGCGCGGGGGGGGGGGGGGGGGGGGGGGGGGGGGGGGGGGGGGGGAAAAGTGTCCCCAGAATCAGGCAAGGCCCTCTCTAGACACCCACAGTCACAGTGTTACTTCCTCCCACAAAGGCCTTATAAATGTCCCCTTTCCTCTTTCTTCCATGCCATGGGGGAATCTTGGATCTACTCCGAGGTCTTTTCCTTGTGGGAGCTGGAAAGCTAGACTCCAGATTTTCCATCTAGCAGAAGCAGTCTGGCCTCATGCCCTCCACAGCTACCTTCAAGATGTGTCTTATCTACATCATCGTCCAGTGAAAGAACCCAACGGCAGAAGAGCATTGTGGGAAGAGGACACACCCTGGAGACAAGGGGCACGGGTGGAATCCCAGTGCGTGACTTTGGACACACCACTTCACTGGTCTGGGCCTCAGTTTCCCCATCTCTCATAGGCTGGTCATACCTACTACACAAGGGTGCGCAGCAAAGATTAAGTGAGATGATGCGTATTAAGTTCAAAGCACAGGGCTGACGCCCTCTTTGTGGACCACACGTTAGGAAGTAAGTGCTTAAAAAAATACTTAATAAATACTTAGTTCCGGAAAGAAAGCTTCTAGTTCCGATGTCGCTGCAAAAGCAGTCCCCATTTGTTTTGCCATCTGGTCTCATCAGTGATTAGGAAGCTGGGGAGGAGGATGCCAAAGAGAATGTGGAGACTGGGGGGTATCAATAGATGACATCAGCATCTGGGTGTGGCAAATGCCCCGGTGACGGCAACACCCACCGGATCCCCAACGGAGCCCAGGCCTGGATATGGACACTTGGACAGGAGGGACATTTGGCGGCTAAACCCCAAAAGGTGTTTTATTACCTAGTGTTGTGTATGGCAGGCACTCCCGCCTTAGACCCTTTGAGGGTGGGTTGAGGAAGGGAGAAGAGATGTGCGGGGACTCAGAGACAGGGCAAGAAGGTCTATTTCAAATGTGATGAAAGGTGACTTTTTAAAAAGGAAGTGAAATCCATTGATTTAGTTTTCAGGCCACTTATAAATGTCCCTGGTGTCAAAACTTAGGAAAATAAGCCACCGAGTCTAGCTTTTCTGCCAGGACCTTGTCAAGGGCTGGGGAGGCCCTTAGGGAAATGGGCATCACTGCTTTCCATCTTTCCGAGGGACCCACGTCTTTGGGAGAGGCCTTGCTGGGGTCTGGCTTATGACACACAGGCCAACAGAGGACAGGCTCCTGGCACAGCCTGGTTCACGCCAGCAAAACTCAGGAACCCCAGGTGGCCCAGCCACCACAGGGCACGGTCATAACCCACCACCTCCTGCTTCTGAGTCCCAGATGCTGAGGTGCACCCAAATAAAACTGAGCACCAACAGTGCAATCCTCTTCCCTGGAGAGCTGGGGAGCTGGTTGCAGCTTCTCCTGCCTTAGGCCAGAGGGGGAGGATGTTGGGGTGGACTTCTGCCATCACTGCCGATTCCCCAGAACTCCACCAAAGGCCAATCTGCTGGGCTGCCAGCCCCTGGGGCAGGCTCACCTGTCTCACTCACAGCTCTATTCCCAATGCCCAGTACACTGGGGATTAAACACTGTATAGTAAACACATGTATTTTGAAGGAGACCACGGTTGCATTTGTGCAAAACCACATTTTGGAATCATGACACGGAAGGACACCGTGCCAGGGAAGGCAAGGGAACTAAAAAGGGGAAACTTTTACTTGGTGCTGGAAACCAGATACATTATATCTGGAATCCTTTCAACCCTGAGAGGTGGACACACTCAGCTCCAATTTACAGATGGAAATGCTGAGGCCCACAGAGGCTGAGTCCTTGGTCCTCAGTCTCAGGGCTGGTGGGGGGAGGGGGACAGGGGTTTACACTCAGTTTTCTTACTCTTCTATTACAAAATGTGGCCTCAGACTCACAGTCCTCAAGCTCATGTTCAGAATGGGGATACGAGGTTCTCCCCCTCTTCTCCTCACGATCCCCCCAAAATAAAACTGGGAAGCCTTCCAGGTCTATTTTCATACTTCCAGCCCAAACAGGACTTATCTCTTAGGTCTGAGCAGCATAGACAGCCACCCCCCTGCACAGGCTGGAGGAGGATGACTTGTGTGGCTTTGTTTATGGATTGAACTGCCTGTTTAGTTTGCTGGTGGGAGTGTCCCTGTTTGGGCTGCACTCGTTTTCCAGGGCAGGGACAGCTGTGTCCGGGTGACAGATACATCCACCCTCCATGCCTCTAAGCCATGTTGTGCACAGTAAGTTAGTGCTCCACTGAGGGTTCTGATCAGTTTGGGTTCTGTGGTTTGGGATGATGCAGGAGACAGCCAATGCCAAGGCGCGCATATGAATAAGAGAAAATGGAGCAGGCAGCCAGGACTGGCCTCAGGAAGACAGCTCCTAAGTGGAGAGCAGACAGCAAATGTCCAGGACGCAGGACAGCTGCAGCAGTCCAGGGCCGAAGGTAAGATGGGCATCCTTGCCCCGGCTTTGACATTGAGGCAGCTGCAGCAGCGCTTTGGAGCAGTTAACTACCGTGCACCTGGGACCAGGGAGCTGTGGGGGAGCAGACTTTTCTGGCAGCTGCAAGCCAGGAGTCTGTAGAGCCCTTCTGGGAAACTGCTGTACCTTCTGTCCACTCCGGGTTGGCCTTGGATTCAACCTGGCCTCTCCTCGAGGTGAACAGTGTGAGCGGGCAGAAGCCACTCCTCTCCGCATTTCTTCCCAAAGCAGAGGATAAAAGGAGTTATGTTACATCCTGGAGCTGGGACTTTTCATACGCCATTCCCTCCACGTGGACGTCCTCCCACCTTCCTATCCTGTCCTTTCAAGACCCAACCATGTGCCTCCTCCTCTGAGCCCATCGCTGGGCCAGCCACTCCATGCTTTGTGCCACCTGCATCCGAGACACACCACTTCATCAGACTGTCACAGGAGGCTATTTCACACCCCCCGCCTGGGCCCATCACAAGCTCCTTGTGCCTCTAGCCCCTCCCCTCATACCTAGCATGGCAGGAGTTCAGTAAATAGTTGCCAGGTGAATACCTGTATGAGTGGCTAACATTTATTGTGCCCTTGCTAAGTGCCAGGCCCTGCATCAAAGGTTTTGCGTGGATGATCTCAGGGACAATCCTTATGACAACCCTCTGTGGCAAGAGTCACTCTCTCCCCATTTCATACAAGAGGCCATGTGAACAGAGAGGCTAAGTAACTGCTCTCAGGTCATACAGTGAGTAAGTGGCAGAGGCAGGATGCCAACCCAGTAGGGTAGTTTCTCCAGAACGAATGAAGGAATGGTGGAGGAAGCAGCAGGGAGCTTTCAGAGTCGACTGGAAGCAAAGCAGTGAGTACAAGGCCCTAGAGGTGAGGGGGGCCCCAGTGTGCCATCTCTGTTTTCAGTGTGCCTACGCTACCAGCTGACATCAGCCAGTCCGGCAGGTCAGAGGATGAGGGTGTCTGCCTGCCCGGCCAGTGTAATGCTACTTAGAGCCCCAAGTCTTGGAACAGGTGAGATCAGGAAGCGGAAAGTGCAAATGTGACTTACAAAACAGTATAATACCAATTACAACTTACCAAAAAATAGCTGGGAAAATACCCAAACAGGGATAATAATTACCTCTGGTTAATGGGAACTTAGGGGATTTTTATTTTCCTATTACTGTTTTCCTCTAATGATTACTGTTAGTTTCTATAATTGTTTTAAGGATAACAACAAGCAAGAAAAAAAGAGACAGACAGAAAAAACAAAGAGGCTGAGATGAGCTGACAGAAGCAGACACACGGCCAGAATGACCAACGGACTAGGGGAGACATGCGGCCGGAGAAGGAGCCCTTGCCCTCCCGCCTGGTGGACCCTGCTCACCAGGGTTTCCCTAACCCACATGGCCTGTGCTGCTCCTCCTCTTCATCTTTCTTAACCAACCTACCCTCCGCAGACCTCTGACCCAGAGCCATTGAGCTCCCCCTCAACTCCCAAGCACACAGCACTTCATCAGGCTGCCGTCTGCACATGGTACGATTTTGCACACCCGCTTCTCACTTCTCCAGCAAGTTTCAAGTTATGAGAAGACAATACGCTAGACCTGACACTGCTTCTGTCACTCACAGCACCTATGACAGCCATCCTTCATGTTCCTGCCCTGATGCTGTCTGTCTGAAATGCCTGGATCTCAAAGTCCGAGGGCAGGTGCCTGTTAAAATGCAGATTCCCGGGCCCTGCTCCCAGAGACCCAATCTAGGTTCAGGAATCTGCATTCTTCACAAAGCATTTGGGTGAACTGCCTGCAAAGAAACGCTGCTTGAATCCTCAGTACTTAATGACTGGCTCCCAGTCATCCTCTACACAATTTGCCAGGTCCCTTGTCTTCTCACTTGAGCGTCAGAACAACTGATAAGATGGTCAGGACAGGAAGCACGATTTCACAGGGGAGGAAGCTGAAGGTCACAGAGAGGCTGGCTCCAGGTGACAAGAGTATGTGGGACAGGAGGTCAGTCTCCCCCTAGTCCGTTGGTCATTCTGGCCGTGTGTCTGCTTCTGTCAGCTCATCTCAGCCTCTGTGTTTTTCCTGTCTCTTTTTCTTGCTCGCTGTTATCCTTAAAACAATTATAGAAACTAACAGTAATCATTAGAGGAAAACAGTAATAGGAAAATAAAAATCCCCTAAATTCCCATTAACCAGAGGTAATTATTATCCCTGTTTTGGTGTTTTCCCAGCTATTTTTTTTTGGTAAGTTTTAATTAGTATTACACTGTTTTGTAAGTCACATTTTTCCATCTGACAACCAGGATGACGTTGCTCTAAGTGACTCTTGACACTGGAAGGAGGACACTGGCCATCTACCTTGGACCTTCCCCTTTCTGTCCATCTCCACGCCCACGTCTGCCTTCCTCAGTGGCTTCTTTTCATCCTCTCCCCCTCTGCCGTCCAAGGAGTCTAAGAGCTGGTGGAACCCAGGAGGGCAGGGGCCCAGCAAGGTAGGGTGGAGCAAGCCTTCCCGGGTAGCATAGGGACTTCAGGAGGATCAGGGCCCTCGGTTCAGGACTGGAAGAGTCCCCAGTGTTTTCTTGAGTTAAACCAGTGGGACAAGAGCACATGGTGGCCAGTGAAGAACAAGAGCCGGCACTTTCCACGGGGCCCCTGCAAGTCACAGGCGGGTACTCTGAAATTCATCCTAACCTCAGGCCGATGGGCGGCTCATGTCTGCAATTCCTCCTCCAGCTCCTTGCTTCTTAAAGAGAACAAACTCATAGCTTTTTTTTTTTTTTTTTTTAAAGAAGAGTTTGGAGTTGAAGATGGTCTGATCATTTCAGATGTTTCTCCACAGAACACAAAACGCCGGGTTCTAGTGTGTGCACGGACTGTGGGGCGCGTCCACATTTCCTTTTCCGTTCTTCTGAAATCCATCATGCTCCTCTGGGCTTTGCTTCACATTAGTCACCTCAATGGGGAAGTTTTAAGGCTAAGCCTGAAGTGACCTGCCAATCAGTTCCTGCTGAAGACTTCTGAATGGAAAACTGATTACAATCCCTAATTCTTTCTAAAGGAACCACTTACCCAATTAAAACCACAGCCCATGAAAAAGAAGGAAGTGAAGATTCTCTTCAGATAGAGCTGTGAGAAATCGCAGCTATTTATTACTTTTATTGCTGATATTGTTTTTAAAATCAGGCTATGTCCAGAGGGCTTCAATTCTTTCAATATTGGATTTGATCCCCAGACGTGCCGGAAGGCACAGCTGTGCCTGGATCCTGGATCCACGCCTCTCTCCCCCTGTGCCTGCCTGATTTTTAACTTGCTTGCCAGGCTTGGCTAAGATGTCATTTCCTTAGAGGGACTTTCCTGAGTAGCTTAGAGTCCCTGTTCTCCTTCCTAGCACTTATGGTTCTGTGACCATCTCCTTATCCTCCCACTAGTCCATAAGCTTCCTGTGCTCAAGGAGCTCATTTGCCATTTTCATTGCTGTGTCCCCAGCACCTAGAACACTGCCTGGGACATGGTGGATACTCAATAAACACCTGCTGAATGACTGAGAGGGACTGGAGAATGAAGCATTTCCTCCTTGGGCTCTCAGTGTAGACTCCTGTCTAAACTCGATTATAAAAGCACTCGATTAACTCATTCATTCAGTAAACATTTAGGAACACCTACCATGTGTTGGGTGGTGGGCTGGTTGGGCCAGTCTTATCATCTCCACTCTACCGAGGCCCAAAACACTATTCCAAGGTGTGGTGAATGTGCTTTCCCAGAGCCCTGCTACTGGAGGCCTGCCCACTCCCATCAGCCTTCCTGCTGGCCCCACTGCCCACAGCGCTGGGATCTGAGGAGTACATTTCTGTTTGCATTGGTATAATTTCAGCACCTGAGCAGACGGCCAACTTTCCTGGCTAGATTAACACATTTATTGCTCCTCCAAGGGCTAAATAGGATGAGCTTAGAGCAAGGTTTGACCCTAAAGGATCTTGAATGTAGGACCTTGAGGGATGCAACACAAAATTTAACCAATCAAGACCTTATGGACATCCAGGGATTGGCAAATTACATTATTAGAACCATTCCCTTCTAGAAGGTTCTAATAATGTAATTTGCCATTGCCATGACTGCATTGAATTTAACCAATAAAGACCTTAGGGACTTCCAGGGATTGGCAAATTACATTATTAGAACCATTCCCTTCTAGAAGGTTGATGTAGAGCTGTGAGAAATCGCAGCTATTTATTATTACTATTATTGCTGATACTGTTTTTAAAATCACGCTATGTCCAGAGGGCATCAATTCTTTCAATACTGGACTTGATCCCCAGACATGCCGGAAGGCACAGCTATGCCTGGGGGTAGGGGCTGGTGGCCAAATAAATGTCTGTTTTCTTTTGGATCCCTAGAGAACCACTTGTTAACAATTATGCTGGTGAACTAAGGCAGCTTGGTGGACCAGACAAAAATGCCAGGTGGGTATAATCATCCTTTGTCACAATAGTGACCAGTCCCAGACATGTCCCTGATAGCCTCCTTACTCCATCCACCAAAATTTATCTGCCTACATCCTACCTTTTAGGGCCCTAAATTATGCAAGATAGATGAGATTGTTCAGATGTATCACATCTTGCTAATGGGCTCCTTAGGCAGTGTATTCTAATCACATATACAACCACATCTAAGCCCAGTTAAAATGCAGATGTCGGAATTTCTATTTCTAGGTCCTTGAGGAATTGCCACACTGTCTTCCACAATGGTTGAACTAATTTACACTCCCACCAACAGTGTAAAAGTATTCCTATTTCTCCACATCCTCTCCAGCATCTGTTGTCTCTGTTTCTGAGAAATTACACTCTAATGTTTCAGCCGTACAGCAGGTTTTGATGCCGCTCAAATCGTGGCACACCCTGTCCCAGCCTATTACACATATAGACCAGCCTGGCCCTTTCCAGAAAACCCCACCTGAAGCAGGGCTGTTGAGCTCCTCCATCTTGGGGGGAGAGAAGGCAAGGAAGATGCACGTTGCCTCCTCTGTCCACCTCCCAGTGGCCCATGATCCCTGGGATTTCCCTGCTTGTTCTGTGGAAAGAGTCTATTTTTAGTTTGCAGTACCAGGTACCAATTCCAGGCCTCTGGTTTATACCACAGCCTTTTAATTACAAGCCCCTTAGTTTTTCATTTTAATTCAGCTGCCTTGTTTTTCTCTTTGAATATGCCCAATGGCAGATCCAGTGTCTACTTCAAGCGTGGACTCTGCACCAGGGGATGTACCAGTATGGCCTTCACTGGCCAGCGAGACCACTCCAAACCCCATTTTGACAATGTCTGTCAGAAAATGAAAAGGACAAAAATTACCTTTGAACTTTGAAGCTAGGCCTAAAGCAAAGAATTAAAGAGTCTCTGATTCCATATTTCGCTAAGGATTCTAAATGAGATACTTAGAACCCCTTAAGAAATATTCAGTTTCTCTTTCTGTTGTCTCTCTGTTGTGTCAACAGAGGCTTGGCTCGGGCCTGTTTAGCACAGGCATGGCTCTTGCCAATCCTACTTCACTGGCTCAAGAGATGGACACAAACGGACTGATGATGTTAAGACCGAAGAGCTCCCTGTTCCTAGCCACATCTTGATTAATCAAGACGGCAGAGGCAAAGCAGCCAGAAAGATCATCCACACACCACTCCTACTGGCCCTTGGGAGCCATGCTGACTGCCCTGCCTTGTCTTGCTTGAGTCTGTTGAGTGGCGAACCCGCCCACGGACCATCTATTCAGAGTGGGTTGACCTGTGGCTGTGAGACCCACTGCCCACTCTCCAAGAAAACCAATCCTCGGCCTATAAAGGGTGACAAGAATTGGCCTATAGGAAGTCCAGGGTTGGAAGCTAGGCTCCACCACACAAGAGCTGTGTGCCCTGTGCCAGAGGCTTAGAACTTTTCTGAGTCCTGAGACTTATTTAAGTGGAGAAGTGACACCTACTTCGTGTGATTGCAAGTATTAGGTGAGAAAACGATCATGGCTGGGAGGAGATACAGGGGAGGAATGCTTAGAATTAAAAAAAAAAAAAATAACAGCTTTACTGAGGTACCAGGTACACTTTTGAATTTGAAAGGAACCTAAGAACTGTTTAACTGAATGTAGAGCTGGGAAAACTGACACCCAGAGAGGTGAACGGACTCACTCAAGGTCATGCAGCCCAGGAAAACTGCTGTTTTCCTGTTTCGGCACCACGGCCTCAGGCTCATTGAGAAAACAGTCATCTTTAATTCATAAATGGAGGCAAAGAAACAAAAACAACCTGAAGTGTTGACACGAACAGAACGCTTGCAATGCTAAAGACTGCACAGGTACTGTCATTTCATCCTTTGCCATTTCATAAGGAGGGAACCATTATTATCCACATGTTCAGATAAGGAAATTGAGAGTCAGAAGGTTGGGAACGTGCCCAAAGTCAGGTTGCTATACAGTGGGGGTGCTGGACTTAGAAGACTCCACAAGCAGAACCTGGGCTCGCAAAGCTGACACTCTACCACCCACTTCCAGCCCTAAAGCACCAAGACACACTGGGGAGGATGCCGCTGCTGGGTTGCCTCTCACACAGGCTTGCCAGATTCAGCAAAGAAAATACAGAACGCGAGTTACATTGGAGTTGCAGATCATTTTAGGATGAGTATCTCCCCTATATCGCATGGGATATATACATATACTGTATAATTATTCATTGTCTATCTGAAATTCAATATTAACGGGGTGTCTTACATTTTATTAGTCAATCTTACTCTAACATGTTGTATTATTTGACCACTGCTGATCTCAAATGCTCTGAGGCAACCGCAGCTCCGCCAGTGGAGGGAAGGACGGAGGGAGTCCTCCAGCGACTGTTCTGGGCAAGGAGTAGCCAGAAAGCCCATGCTGAGGCCTCAGAGGTGCAGAGGGGAGGCCTGAGGACAAGTTTCTCTGCCTCCCGGGACCCTAGCTGCTGCTCCTAACCCTGTGGGGACAAATGCTTCCACATAGCAAGAGCTCCCTAGGTAGCGACATAGGAAGAAAACCACCCAGAAGTCTCCTCTTTAAAAAAAATGGTGGTAAAATACATACAACATGAAATTTAGCATCTTATCTGTCCAGTTCATGGGCATTAAGCACATTCCCATGGTAGTGCAACCACCACCAACCACCTATCTCCAGAACTTTTTCATCTTCCCAAGGGATTCTTTGTACCCATCAAACAGGAACTCCCCATTCCCCTCCCCCCAGCCCCTGGTAGCCATTGGCCCGAGGCATCCTGACTACTCTAGATTCCGTCAGACACACCGAACAGTGTTTGTCCTTCTGTGTCTGGCTTCTTTCAATTAACATAATGCCCTTCTCACCACTTGAAAGCCACTATTTTCTCTCTTTAGGAGACTTCAGGAGCCCTTTAACTACTCACCACACTACTGCTTTTTTCCCCTGTAATCTATTTTCAACAGAGCAGCCAAAGTGATTATTTTAAAATGTCAGATCATATCACAGTCTCCCTATAACCCTCCAATCGCTCTCCTTCAACTCAGATTTACATAATTGCCTATAATGCCTTATATGTTCAATTATATACATACACACTTACCACCATGTCTGTGAAATGTCTTTCTCCTACTTCACCGGTATAAACCCTCCAGGTTCATCCATGTTGCATGTGTCAAAATTTCATTCCTTTTTTATAGGAACTGTTTTTCTCCGAGAAGAGGTCAGAAAACACCCAGTCTCATCTGGAGTCTTCTGGGTGCTAAAGGGATACGACAGAGCCCCTTTCCAGGGAGGGCCACTGAGGGTCACAGTAATTAGGGGTACCTGGCCAGGGTGATCAAGGCAGCTCCTCACCCCAGACTCTAATTTGGGCACCACCTCTTGGCTAACCCAACTCTTTCCGCCTCCCAGGGGCATGTCTCTCTATGCCAAAGACCCTATAAATAAGCCAGAGGCAGATATATGGGGCACTCCACGGAGGTTTTATTTTTGCCTTAACAATTAAATGAAAACAGGGAGTGATTTATTGGAGTGAGTGTCGGGAAAGGGGAGAGCAAATTCTGCCTTCACTGCAGGCCACAGATTGAACAAGCCTTCAGGGTCAGGGGGTGGTACAGGCAGAGGCCTGGGGGAGACCCCGCCCCACCCTGCCCGCCAGGCCGTCGAGACTGTGGCATGCAGTTCCCTATCGGGCTAACAGTACCCACAGGGTGATGCCAGGACTTTGTCAAACATGCAGCAGCGTCCCCAGCATACCGTAGGTGCTCATGAGGGACAGCCGTGGGGGTACCATGGTGGTGCTCAGAAGACCAACCCTGGGCTGGATGGGTGTGTCGGGACATCTGTCATTGGGATTTGGGTAATTCAAATAGATTAAACAAAGGATTGATGATCTAAAAATTAAAAAAATAAATAAATTAGGGAGAGTCAGATAAGCTCCAGTTTTATTCTCTGGGAAGAGGCCCACAGGCCACTTTCTGGGGGATGCTGGGGTCCTGGAGTGGGCGAGCATTCTTCTCCTAAACCCCTAGCTTCCAAGGGGCTGAACCCCACAGCAGTGTTTAGCTGGAGATGAGCATTTCATTTACTGAGGCCTTGGGGTTTTGAAAGTCAAGTGTATGTGTTTAATACAACTAGAAACTGACGCCCTCAGAAAGCACGGCCACGTTATGCAGCCAAGGTCGAGGGTCCCAGCCCAGCTCCACTTCAACACCAGTCCCTCATGCAGGCTGGGACATGCCGGGTCTGGCCTTTTACAGAAGAAAAAAAAAATGAAGGGCAGAGGATGAAAGGGGGTCAGAGAGGAAGGAACGCAGGGAGGCATGGACCACTGGCTTGCCACTGTTATCTTACAAGCAAGATAGGCTGCTGGCCTCCCCGGTCCCTGCGGAAGGCGAGAGAAGCAATGCTGCTTGAGACCCCACGGTCTGAGACCCCACGGTCTGAGACCCCACGGTCTGAGACCCCAGGTCTAGCTAGTGTCTAGTGTCTTCCTCTCATCTTGGAGTCCCGGCTCTGCTGTGCGTGTACTTGCTGTGTGACCTCAGGCAAGTTGGCAGCCTCTCTGTCTTCTCATCAGTGACTGTGAGACACTAATGAGTTAAAGGGCTCACCGCAGTATTAGGGATATTGTAAGCATTAAGTATGGTCCTTGAGGGGCCAGCTGCCCTTGTTGTCATCATTAATACTGCTGGTGGCTACCGTAACTCCCAGGGGGAGGTGACACTACCCTCGCACCACAGTAAAAGGAACCGAGGCACTGGGCCAGAGGCAGGACTCAGCCAGGTGTGTCAGGCTCCTGTCTGGGGTAAGCAGGTCTAACAGGGCACCCCAGCACCACCCCTGTGAGAACTGAGGGACAAAGGCCAAGAAAGTCATTAGCCTTGGCTGTGCGCGGTGGCTCATGCCTGTAATCCCAGCACTTTGGGAGGCCGAGGTAGGCAGATCATCTGAGGTTGGGAGTTCGAGACCAGCCTGATTGACATGGAGAAACCCTGTCTCTACTAAAAATACCAGGAATGGTAGCACATGCCTGTAATCCCCGCTACTCGGGAGGTTGAGGCAGGAGAATCGCTTGAACCCGGGAGGTGGAGGTTGCGGTGAGCTGAGATTGCAACACTGCACTCCAGCCTGGGCAACAGGGGCAAAACTCCAAATCAAAAAAAAAAAAAAGAAGAAAAAAAAAAGAAATTAATTAGCCTTCCCCTAGACACACAGCAGCCTTCCCTTAGGACATGTGGGTTTGTCCATGCAGGTTTAAAGTCCTCAGGAGCTGACACTGACTAGAGTCCTGGAAAGGTGCTATCCCCATCTTAGCTTCACAGAGGTCTTGGCTCACTTGATGTTTCACTGCCAGGGCCTTTGAGAAAAGCTCCCCTCACCTCCCTGTAGGGATGAGCAGGAAACAGAAAGATGACCTGCAGGGGACTGGGGCCTTGTTTTCTTGGACATTCTTTTCAGTAAAGAGTGCAGACAGCAAGGCTGGAAGAGAGAACCAGATCACAGGAAGGGACAGGTGCCAGACTATGTCCACTATAGCCCATCCTCTTCCACAAGCAGGAATGATGACGTGTTAGAAATAAAATTCATCCTCACCATTTTTGAAGTGTGCAAAGGCACAATTCATCCACTTCACAGAGGCACTTACACTGTGTTTTAGAAAACCAGTCTACCTCATCTAAGTACTGCAGTTCAGTCAATATACGAAATACACTCAAAACCATGGTCAGGGCAGTGCTGAGTTTGGGCAGCACACTTAGTCTGTGCTTCCTGGTAGCCAAGGTATAAAGAGAAAAAGAGAAATAGGATGGGTTATGAAAACTTTTACCTTTGATAAAGTTGAAAACACACAAAATTAGCCAGGCACGGTGGCTCGCATCTGTAATTCCAGCACTTTGGGAGGCGGAGGAGGGCAGATCACTTAGCCCAAGAGTTCAAGACCAACCCAGGCAACAATGGTGAAATCTCATCTACACACATACCACACACACACCCCACACACACACACGCACACACACACTTAGCTAAGTGGGGTGGTATGTGCCAGTGGTCCCAGCTACTCTGGGGACTCGAGGTGAGCGGATGGTTGAGCCTGGGAGGTTGAGGCTGCAGTGAGCTAGGATTGCATCACTGCACTCCAGCCTGGGTGACAGAGCAAGACCCTGTCTCAAAAAAACCCCAAACGAACAACAACAACAAACCCACACAGAATTTAGAGTTGGGGCATGGATCTGAGTTTAAACTCCATCAGGTGCAGACGGTGTGACCTCAGGCTATACCTTAACCTCTTATTTCCTTGTTTATCAAACAGTCTCAATAATATCTCAGAATACTGGGGGAATCGCCTGAGACATGCATGTGGCAGTGCTTTGAAATTTATACAATATCTTCCAGAAATCGGACTTATCATGAAGTATTTAGAGTAGTTCTTTGAGCGAGATGATCTATCTTTTTTCTATGCTGGTTGTGTTCTCTTTGAGGTGGCTCTGAAAACATTTGCTCACCTAACTTCTCGTACCAGGGGACGCTGTACAATAGGAAGGACCACAGTCACACTCCCATTTTGAGCACTCATTCTCTATCAGGCGCAGGGGTATGTGGCTTGAGTCTAAATGAGCTGAGCAACACTGTCTAACCCATGGCACCTTCACAGACATTCCAGGATAGAAATATCATTAGCATTCCTATTTTGCAGAAGAGGAAACTGAGGCAAACAGAGACTCTGATCTGACTTTCTTTCCCATAAAGGTGGTGTGGATGGTCAGAGACAGGTGAGTCAGTGGGGCACTGGACCCATGTGGGATTGAAGGCTCTAGGATGAAGGCATCATTTTTAGGTAGCTCTGGTGGGTGGGTGGGTGGATGGGGTGTGTGGTGTGTGTGTGTGTGTGTGTGTGTGTGAGAGAGAGAGAGAGAGAGAGAGAGAGAGAGAGACAGAAAGAGAGAACAGAGACACAGAGATAAGCCCCAGCAGAGACTTAAGGGCTCAGAGAGCACCAGGGACCCACAGGCCTACTCCTTAAAACTGATGCCTGATGAGATGGGGTGGGGGATGGGACCAGGCCCAAGCCCAGCTTCCTGCTCTAGGGTTTGCCCTTCCATGAAATTCCCCTTGGTCTCAGCATGACAGGGTGAGTTTCTGTCTTTTGTAAGCAAACACTTCTCAAGGAAGACATGAGTCTTCCTTTAGTAAAACCAAGGAACCCAGCCTGGCTGACAACCCCCGGCCCTGGAGCAAACGCAGCAAGGCACACGAGATGGTCTCTCCTCCCCTCCCACATCCACAGCTTCTCAACCTTGTTCCTCCAAGCCCCAGAATTCCAGGCTCACTAAGAGAGGTGAGCGGTGTCTATAAGACGTGCTGTCATTTTAAGTCCTAAAGCAGCAGCGACTGGTCTGCGGCAAACACATTTCCTGTTCGTGTGAACTTGGTTTTGTTTTTTTTCAAATTAGATTTCTACTCACTGATCCTCTCCATTTTTTCCCCCTTTTTAAAAAATTGAATAGCAGATCAAAAGGAAAACTCGTGTTCCTCTGCCTCAAGGGCCAAACGTCCGTGGACTTTGTTTTCTTGGTTGCTGACCGTGGCACTTCACTGTTTGAAATTTGCAGCTGGGACCGTCCATCTTCAGGGGGACAGAGGTGGTATGGACAGACCCTCCCAGCGCATGAGAAGAGTGTGGCTGCTGTCCAGCCCCAGGTCCTGTCTTCCTGGATGGGGAAATACTGAATAGGGTCTGGAAGGGGAGGCTGCACGCAGCCCTGGGGGGGTGGGGAAGACAGCATCAAGCGCCTTTGACGTCATGAGTCCTGGCCCCGCCCCTCGCCATCGTGAGGCTGTGGGGGAGCTACTCCGCCTTCTTCAATTCCATTTTCTTTATCTGTAAAAAGGCGACAATCCTGGTACCCACTGCCTAAGATTGAGGATACAATCAGACCCTGCAGGTAAAATGTTTGGCACACAGTAGGCTCTCAAGACGTGGACTATGCCACAGCGGGGGGATGGGGGGCGTCCTGCCTGCCTGGGGAGCATTTCAGGAGGAAGCGAGCTTCCTGGGGCTCCGGATGCCCCCAGCAATGCTTACGGAAGGAGAGTCCACTTGTTCAATTCACAAAAAGCAACATGTTTACAAGCCCCTCCACAGCTTGAGAGCTAAAGGTGGAGAAGCGCCTAGACAGCAGCGTTAGTCTGGAGAGAGGGAATTCTCAGAAGCCATGGAGCAGGGACCAATTCCCAAACCCTTCCCACTTTTCCTCCAGGAAATGGGCGCAAGGCAAGGAAAGCCATGGCCTGGACTGTCCTGTAGAAGCAGCTGGGACCCAGTGGCCCCTGGGGCCTCTGAGGGCAGTGCTGCCTGTCACTGTCCCTTGGCCATGGCGTGCAGCCGCCCACCCCCACCCCTCCCTGAGTGTCCCAGGCCCAGTCCATCCTCCAGGCCACAGCCAGGGCCGGCTGGTCACGCCCTAACTCCTCATTCTGAAGAATACTGAAAATAAACGAGGGGTCCCAGCTAAAAGGGGGATGTTTATAACTTGAAAAGTGCCGATTCGCCAGCCAGTCATTTGCCCTGAAGTAGGTATTAGCCAGAGCAGCATTTCTTAGAATTATAAAAAGTCTATGAATAGATAGTTATGCTGTGTGTGCAGTCAGGGTTCTCCAATTAATGGCAGGAAGCTTCCGTTCCTGTTGGGCTGCAGCCAGCGCCCCGTGTGCGTGTGCCTGTGCTCGAGAGACAGAGAGAGAGAGAGGTGGGCAAGGGGAGTGCAGGTGGATGGTGTGTTGACTTCCAGAACTTTGGATCGCAGGTGGTCACCTAGAGATCCAATTGATGGGAAAGAACACGATTTCCCACTGTAAGCCAACATGGTGTTTCCTCATGCAAGCCCCTTATCTAGAAAGAGATGCTGGGTGTCACTACAAAGGGACATGGGGACCCCAGAACTAAACCCTGGCCCACTAAGCATGGATTCAAGCTGGGGGAGGCAAGAGCTGTCAGCCTAGACGACAGTGCATTGTGGGGTGTCTGATTCTGGGCTTCACCATTCTGGAACCATGGTAGCCAAGGCAGAGTTCTGGGGGCCAGGCTCGCAGCTCAGTCGTCACCCGGCGAGAGAGGGCAGGAAGAGGAGGCTGGGTTTACTGTGCCCCATTCTGTACCCCAACCTCAGTGGCCACTGGTCCTCCAAAGGAGGAATGCATTGGGATTCCATGCACCCTGAAAAGTCAGAGAACCTTCCCCAACAGAAGCTCCCCCTCCCGCAATTTACAGTTTGAGCCTTTAGTAATTTCTGCCTTGCTCCTCAAGAGCGTCCCTTGTCTTGTTTAATTTAGACCTGGGTAGTAATGAGGGCTGCGTCGACTCCACTCTCATCCACAGGACTGAAATTTTTCATTAAGGAGCTCCTAGCAGACTAGCCACGTTGACTCTCGCAAGCATCGCATCTGCCTGCTTGTTGCAGTCTTCAGGCTGGCTGGCTAAATGACAGTCCTGGGTGGCAGGCAGGAGACGCCCCCAATTTCAGTTCTAAAGTAGGAGCGATTGCTTACCTGTATGGGGAGCCCGGGGAACTACGAACAATCGACACTCCTGAAAGGGACTGCAGGTGGCAGGGAGGGTTTTGAAAATATTCATTTTCTAAAAATTCTTTCTTCATTAGTAACACATGGCAAGGCAGTGTGATGCAGAGAAAGAGCCCAGGCAGCTCACTTAATGGTGACGCCAGGGTGGCCACACAATTTTTGTCAGCCTGTCTCCGTGTCTAAGCAGTTGGGATTCAAAAGAAATCCCGTCCTCAACTGGTGGTTGTGCAACTGCAATGGAACAATGTGCGTGAATGGCAGAGAAGCAGGACGTCAAGCCAGGAAAGAGCCAAGGCTCGAGTCCAACTCCCTAAGTTCAAATCCTAGTTCTGCCGCTGACGAGCTGTGTGATTTCAAAATCACGAAACCCCTCTGTGCCACAGCTGTCTCATCTGTCAAATGGGGGGTGACAACTTGAAACTACTTCAAGGGGCTGTCATGATAATTTAGTGAGGGAATAGGCATCTCGTGCCTGGTAAAGTGCCTTTCACATAGTAAGTACTCAATAAAGACCCCAGGAGTGGACTGCTGCTGAATGCAACCAACGCTTGCACATGGGAGGGGCTCCATGAACAACTCTTGCATCTGGGCTACTGTCCTATTGTCCTTTATTTATTTATTTTTGAGACAGAGTCATGCTCTGTCGCCAGGCTGGAGTGTAGTGGCACAATCTCAGCTCATTGCAACTTCTGCCTCTCAGGTTCAGGAGATTCTCCTGCCTCAGCCTCCCGAGTAACTGGGATTACAGGCGCCTACCACCTTACCCAGCTAAGTTTTGTATTTTTAGTAGAGACGGGGTTTTGCCATGTTGGCCAGGCTGGTCTTGAACTCCTGACCTCAGATGATCTGCCTGCCTCAGCCTCCCAAAGTGCTGGGATTACAGGCATGAGCCATGGTGCGCAGACTACCGGCCTTTATTGAGGCTTGTCTTTCTGGCACTTATGACCATCCCCAGAAAATGACTAAAAAAACTCTGAAGGCTGGAGTCATGCAATTCAGAAGAGTACCAGGAAGACCTACTGAAGGAAGCACTGGCCTAAGTCCTTTCCCCTCTCAGAATGGTTTTTGGGTAGTTAGAGAATTCCTTCATTTGCTTTCCCATCTTCCTACATACCCGAAAATCCCTGTGGTCAAAAGAATAACCCCCCACCCCTTTCTTTATCCAGGATGTCCACATCCCAACCTCCAGAAGCTGTGAATATGTATGTTACATGGCAAGGGAGAATCAAGGTAGCAGATGGAATTAAGGCTACTAACCATCTGACTGTAAAATAAAAAGATTAGCCTGGATTATCTGGGTGGGTCCCATGTCGTCTGTAATCACCAGGGTCCTTCAAATGTGGAAGAGGGAGGCAGGGGCTTCAGTGATGAGATGTGAGAAGGACTTGACTGGCCATTGCTGGCTCTGAGGATGGAAGTGTGTCATGAGCCAAGGAATGCGGGTGGCCCCCTGAAGCCACAATCCCCTTGATTTGATTTTAGCCAGTGAGATCCATGTCCGATTTCTGATCCCCAGAACCTAAAGATATAAATGTGTATTGTTTGAAGCCATTAGGTTTGCAGTAATTTATTACAGCAGTGATAGAAAACTAAAATAGCCCCAGCTGTTTCCTTCGTCTTCGAAACTAAGGTAACTTCTGGGCCTGTGAACCCCTCCAGGGATGAGCAGCACCCATAGGCCCCACCCCTGCCTCCCTCAGGCATGTTGGGAGCCATCACATACGTGTTTGCTCGTGCATCCTTCATGTATTCAGCAAACATTTCTTGAGAACTTTCCTTGGGACACAGTAGTGAAGAAGACAGACCATCCCCTTCCCTCATGGCACTCACAGCCAAAAGTGAACACTCATTTATGACAGATATGGAAGCAAGATGATCACAGAAACACTTTTCTGTGCTTACTACGTGCGTGGCAACGTGCCAGATATTCACTTGTTTACTTCTCACAATACTCACAAGGCAAGGAACATTATCATCCCCATTTTACAGATGAGGAAACTGAGGCACAGAGTGCTTGCATGAGGTGCTCAAGGTCACACAGCTGGGTGGGGGTGGACTCAGATTTGGAACCCAGGCAGTGCTTCCGTCTCTATACTAAGCTGCATCTAAAATTATAAGGGATGGGGCCGTCCAGAGAAGAAGGAATGTGTGACTCTGGCCTCCAAGGTTTCTCTCTACCCTAAGGAAGGGAGGCCCCATTTAAAGCAGATATCTATGACACTGGCTCTGGGGCTGACACTCAGAGGGCTAAATATGATAGAGCCCCTGGCACCCCGTGCGCAGAAGCAGCACCACCACATCCACCCGAGCTAGGGGCTTGAGCTATACCCTTCTCTGGGCTTGGCACAGGCCTGGGCTGGAGCTGAGCCAAGCCGAGTCTGCTGACAGTCAATAGGCCTTTATTGACTGCTCATTCTCAGCAGCACAAGGCTGTCCATTTAAACACTGATCCAATATTGCTGTACGTCGGGTAAGCTCATCGAGAATGCACAGGGTGATGCTCTCTCAAGGAAAGACAGGCGCGACACACACGAGCTCATTTATTCCAGCAACAGCCTGCAACCCCGGAACCCATTCATCGCTGAGCGACATCTCCCAGGGGTGGGGACAGCGAGGTCGCAAGGCTTCCTGTTAGAGGAAGGGGAGCCACAGGAGCCTAAGCTGGGAGGGGCTGGTGCATGTGGGGGCCCTCCTGGGAGCTGGGGCAGCAGCATCCTTTGGCAGCCAGGCGAACCCCGGCCTGGGTCCATTCCCTCCACCCGTATCTCGCTAGCTGGGTGACCTACAACACGCTCCTCTGGATGTCCAAATTTGCACATCTGTAAATTAAGGACTCATAATACTACCTGCCTGATCGCTGGGAGGATTAAGTGAGACAATATAAGGTGTTTAGCTTGGCAGCCAGCACTTAATAACCACACAATTATGTCATGCAGGGTCTTAGTTAATTCCTCCCAATGGCTCTGAGAGAAGTGACTGTTACTGTCTTCATTTTATTTTTTATTTTGTTTTTGAGACAGAGTCTCACTCTGTCACCCAGGCTGGAGTGCAGTGGCATGATCTCGGCTCACTGCAGCCTCCACCTTCTGGGCTCAAGTGATTCTCCTGTCTCAGCCTCCTGAGTAGTCGGGCTTACAGGCACCCACCACCACACCCAGCTAATTTTTTTCTTTTTTGTATCTTTAGTAGAGAGAGGGTTACACCATGTTGGCCAGGCTGGTCTCGAACTCCTGACCTTAAGTGATCCACCTACCTTGGCCTCCTAAAGTGCTGGGATTACAGGGGTGAGCTGCACCTGGTCTGTCTTTATTTTATAGATATGGAAACTAAGGCTGCCGCAGGAGCCAGGACTTGCCCATGGACTTCTGGCAAGTCAAGGGTTTGCATCCAGGTCGAGTGAGTTCTTCCCACAGCTCTGCCTTGAGGTCCGCTACCCCAGCTTGCTGCAGGTCTGGGCTGAACATTGGGTCTTGAGTTCCAGCCCATGGTCTTTGAAACTGAGTACTGTAGGAGGGAGGTACTGTTATCATTCCCATTTTACAGATGAGGAAACTGAGGCACAAAGAGTTTGAGTGATCTGCCCAAAGTCACAAAGCTGGGTGGTGGACCCGGATTTGGAAGCCAGGACGTCTTTCTACCTCTACACTGTGCTGCACCTAAAATAAATCCTATGCTCTGCGGGGCTGTGTTATGCTACATATCATATGTGACGAGCACTTCTCACCACCACAAAGCTCACTGTGAAGAAAGGCCTCCGACGTGCTGCCAGCGTGAATGTCAAGCAGCCACTGTGTCTGGCTGAGCTCATTATTGTCATTGTCATCATCACCATCACCACCACCATCACCATCACCACCATCATCATAAAAACAAACCCAAATTCCTCACATTTATCAGGCAACATTTATATATTTTGGAGCCCTTTCCCATCCATCAGGCCTCTGACCTTGGCTCCAGCCCTGACAGAGCATTACTATAGCAGGAAAAATAAGCCCGATTTGCAGACAGTGAAACTGACCAAGGCCCATGGTCCTCTGCTGGCAGGTGAGGCTTTGCACTCCACTTCACAATCTCCTCGGCTGCATCCTTTGGCATTTGTGGGAGAGGAAGCAGGAAGCACTCCCCAGCTCCCGCCAAAGAGAGGCCTCAGTGATTGGGACTTGTATGAGTTTGTTTACGGGGATGGGGGCTCCCCTTCGTGTGACTCTCTCAGTGGGCCTTCTTCACATGCCCTGACCTTTGAGATACATATATAAATGTCCATGTGCTTGTGCAGCCCACCATATTGGACATGTAATGATCACATTGTAATGCTCTGAGCTATGCTTAGGTGGGGAGGCAGGCGGTCGCCTTACTACCCATGAGGCATCTTTAGAGCACATGACAGGTGGCAGGGAGGCTGCTCAAGCTGCTTCCAAGTTGGAGAACCCAAGCAGAAGCCACTGCTAGAATGAAAATAAAGGGCCTGTTACGGGTGGGTTGGCAAAAATGGAACCAACTTGTCTCTACACCCTAACCTCGCCTGCTGCGCCAACTCTCCCGGCAGCCTCTGCTCATCGGTAGAAGCTGGTTTGGAGAGGAAAGCTGTTAGCAAGCCCTGCCTGCAGTGAGAGAGCCCGACTGCAGCCTCATGGGGTGACTTCCTCAAATCAGGAAACAAATAGCCGGTGTGGACCTGGCCTCAGGAATCAGCCAAGTGGGGCAAACAGAAGAGAGGTCCCGCATGGCATCCTTCACCTGCAGGACTCCTTTGGAGGAGGTGTAGAGCCAGGTGTCGGCTCCTGTTACCTGCCCTCTAGCTGTCATTCGAAACCCATGGAGAGTAAGCTATACAGGGTGTGGGTTCAGATCTTTTATCTTCACATAGAGCTGTGTTAAAAAAACTTCTTTACATTTGGCTGTACATTCCCTGGTTCCCACCTGGGTTTTGCAGATATACTGAGCATGCTTAGAGTAGGCCAAGCAAGTAAATAGTCCCATTCACAGGATACTGGCTTAGCCTGGCTGATTTCTGTCCTGGAGGGCTCCGTCTCACAAATATACCTACATCTCCTGTCTCACCTTGGCAAAAGAGTGGGAGACAGTCATGCCATTGTCAAATCTCCAAGCAGAATAAATGTAGTCCAGGCACATCCTTGAATACCTACTGGATTCTGAGGAGGGCCTGGGGTGGAAGTATGCACAGCCTGGCCTGTGTTTGATAAGGCTGAGCTCCCCGGAATGGTGTGGCCAGGCTGGATCACAAGGCATTCATTATTTGTCTTCCACAGCTACCAATAAATCCTTAAGAACACTCTACTGTGTGCTAACCATTCTCCCTACGTCCTTACTGCAAGCCGTATGAATTAGGGCTTGGGCTTGTTTAATGAGTGTATTTTCTTCTTTATCTCAGGGATCCTGGAGGGGAAGGTAGGAAGGGGGGATGGGGTTTGCTTGCACAGAACAATAGAAGATTGTCCCCTAAAATAACAACCCCCCTGTCCCCAGCCAAGTAACGGAAGACTTTAAGTTGCCAGGGTCAGGGCCTATAAGAACCACCCAGTCAAACTGGCATCACCCCATAAATGGGAGAAACGGTCTCCATTCATTCAGCCCAGGAGAAAAGGGCATTATGCTGTGGTAGAGGGAGTTTCAAGAATGATGACGTCGGTTTTAGGAATTTCCATGCAATGTCAGAGGGACTGTTCAGGGACTGAGGCTCTGGTCGACCAGGATTTCTCTTGGCTGGTAGTTCTGAGGGTTAACAGCTGATTAGTGTAGACGTGGCCAGCTCCTTCACACCAAATGCTTTCCAGGCAACTCCGGACGGAGTTCAGGGGCAGGGGAGAAAATGGCTGCCTGGCCTTTGGAAACAGACAGACCTGGATTTTGACCTTGGCTCCACCACCTTCTAGCTGTGTGTCCCTTCACCCTTCTAAGTCCTAATGTCCTCACGTGTAAAGAAGTGGAAGTGCGAAGAGGTGAGGCTGCTGTGGGAAGCTTTATACTGGCACACAGAAAACGCTAGAACCAAATGGACTGTCTATTCCTTTTGCCTGTTACCTCATCACAGAAGATGAAGAGTCAAGGCAAGGTGCTAAAGGCACAGTCCAGATTCTAGTTCCACCTCTCGGTGGGCTGTGCACCCTGGACAAGATGTTGTGCTTCTCTGGGCCTCAGTTTCCTTGGGTGTCAAATGGGCATAGGAGTCATAGTACCTACCTTGCAGAAATCAAATGGCACAGTTGGTGTAAAATGCACACTCCACGCCTTCTGCATGGTGAACACTTGGTAGGTGTCGGTGCCCAGCTTAACTTTTGCATTCTGACCTCTCATTTCTGCCCCGCCCCAGCCCAGCCTTAAGGTGTTCTTACCCAATCAACACATTCCCAGCGAGACCCAGCTTTTCCCCCAGAACATTCCTCTCCTTCCAACGTCAGGGGCTGCCTGTCCCATCCCTCCCATAAAGCTAAACTGTGGTCACAGGCCGCAGCACCTGGACTATGCTGAAGCCTCCAGGAAGCTTTTTCTGCCTTGGTGGTCTCCTATTTCTCTTTGTTGGAATGAGACAGGGCAAGTTTGTAAAATACCGAGCCCCGGGTGGACTTGGAACCCAGAGATGCAAGACTCATCCAAGTCCTGTTGAGTTATCTCCTTCCAATGTTTTTTATTTTTTATTTTATTTTTTAAAGTATCATTTGTCTTTAAAGAACCTGGCCGTCACCTCTACTTCACTCTCTCAGGCCCTTTTAAATTCACCCTTGCAGGCTTAAAAAAAATGTCACTGCACATGGCCGAGAAGAGAATAAACCTCTCACTTCCCACTCCTGCCACCCCCCCGAGTTTGGATTCAATTATAAATTGGCTGACATTGTCCTTGGGTCATTCCCAAGATTAATTGGGAAATTGCCATTAAGGACATTTTAAAAAAATGAGCCTGGCTGTTTATTCACAGTAGAAGGGAAGGAGGGATCATTTCTAATGCTATTTCCTACCATCTCCATGTGACGCTGAGACGTCAGCTGTTTTCTTTCTTTTTGTAAGCAACATTTTTTATTTGGATATATAACCTAGTCAAAAGTTAGGGCAAGAAAGTGCTAGGGACTGTGAAAGGAAGCTCGTCTATAAAGCAGTGCAAAAATTAAATCCATCTGGGAACTTCAGGCACTGTTTTAAAAGAAACATTTAAAAAAGCACTCACAGGGCATCTCAGAAAATGTGCCGTGTACAAGCCCATCTTGGCATGAACACAGTTTTACTGAGGATGACACAACAGGACCGCTCTAGGGAAGAAGAAGAATATGCACCCCCCCACACAAATATTTGATAATTGCAACAGGATGTTAAAATGGAAGTTTCACTAAAGCATCAAAATACATGAGATGCCGGATCCAGGAGGTCCTGGACTAAATGCAGACTACGAGAGAGGCTAACAGCTGGTGAGCTACTCTTAACTCACAACCACAGTCCCACTCAACTCTGCCCATATCGAGCACAAAAGGGTGGGATCTGGGAAAGAGACTGTAGAGGAGTTTGCCAGAGAGAGCTATTGCAGAGCTGGAAGTCACACCTGCCCGTACACTCAAGGGAGAAGCCTGGGAGATAGCTCCTTTGTCTTAAATGGGGGGGGTGGTTAAATCACTGAAGAACTTAATATATGTGCCCTTACGTTTGAGAAGCCACATTTACTCATTGTCTGGGGACTCAAACCTGTGACTTACTAGTAACTAACATCAAAGGAAAACCTGGAACGCAGCTGGCCCTCCCAGACTTTCCAGGGAGAGGGTGAATGTGGCTTCTTGCGGACCAGATGAGGCCTTGCTCCAGGGAAGGGTCATGCATGGGCTTGTCCAGGAGGTGCCCGCTGGAGGGGTATGGGATGGATTTCCAATCCTAGAGGAACTGAGGAATGAGTGGGGGAACCACAAGCTGGAAGGAAGCACTATTAAGGAAACTGACTCCCCAGACAGCCCACAAAAGTGCCACAGAAGAAAACAGCCTGCTGGGAACATCTGCCCAGTCTGAAGACAGCCAGCACCAACTCCAGACCACGTCAGTGGTGGGAGAATTTTCTCACATCTTTTCCTTCTCCCTCGCTCCTCGCTGTAGCCACAGGCCAGCTGACAGAGGAATCAAGAGATCGGCTTCACATGAAAAAACGTCTTTTTTTTTTTTTGAGACAGAATCTTGCTTTGTGGCCCAGGCTGGAGTGCAGTGGTGTAATCATGACTCAGTGCAGCCGTAACCTCCTGGGCTCAAGAGATTCTCTCACTTGGCATCCCAAGTAGCTGGGACTACAGGCACGTGCCACCATGCCTGGCAGATTTTGTAAATTTCTGTGTAGATGGGGTCTGGCTGGCCGTGTTCCCTAAGCTGGTCTCAAACCCCTGGATTGAAGTGACACTCCCACCTCGGTGTCCCAAAATGCTGGGATTATAAGCATGAGCCACCACGCCCAGCTGAAAGTTTTTAATAACAGCTTTACTGAGAAATGAATCATACACCATACACTTCACCCATTTAAAGTACATTATTCGACGGTTTTCAGTTTTTGTTATTTCAAAAAGAAACCTTGTACCCACCACCCACTTTTGCTGTTACCCTCTGTCCCCAAACCCCCAACCCGTAAGCAACCATATTAACCTGCTCTCTGTCTCCACGGATTTGCCGATTGTGGACATTTCATAGAAATGGAACACATGGTGCTCTGTGACAGGCTTCTCAATGAAAGAACTGCACGTGCTGGCTGAACCCTGCAACTTCCTAGTCTGGGGTTCTCAACAGGTCACAGTAGCACCTTCCTCAAAGGAAGGTGGTAAGGATTAAATGAGATGTCCCCAGTCAACTGTTTTATTTGCATAAGCTCATTCCCTGGCTGCACCCAGAGCTGGCAGAGAAATCTCCAGCACTTTGCTATGGTGGGCGTCACTATTAGGACAACGTCTGTCCCTCTACCAGATGAGAGCCTGTGAAGGCCACGTCTGCCTTGTTGGCTTTCCTGTCCCCAAAGCCACCTGCCACATGCCTGGCTCCTATCAGAGCCTCATTTACTTACTACCTGATGATGAGAGGAAGCTGAGGAGAGACAGAAGGCTCTGGAGCCAACCCTGGGTGTGAGGGCGAGGCTGAGGGTGCGGGGGGCTCGTGGGTCCCCACACAAGGGCCAGGAGGCAGTGCCAGAGGGCAGACAAGCTCTGTTGCATTCTGGTTAAGTTTTAAGCATTTCTTTGTTTTGCAGTTTCATTGTCATTGATATCTGCTGCTTTGTACTGTTCTGAAGGCAAATGTAAAGCAGAGACTGGGTCTTGGTGCTTTGCTCCTCCTCATCCCGGGCGCCCTGGGTAAACATGCTCTGTCCTTGAGCCCAGGATGGCTGATCCCCACTCCTTGCCCCATGACCTTCCTCTTTCCCTATATTCACGGCTTTGTCATTTCCTCTCCTTAAGGCCACATTCTATGAAGCTACTAGGGTGAAAATGACACTCTTCAACCGATGCTCATTTGTGCACCGGAGAGGCCCCTGCCACATCACAGGTAATACAGGGTCATCATGCTGGGGCCTTCTGGGAGATGGAGGAAGCTGGAGAGAGAGTAGACCCATTTGAGAAGTTACAGATGGCATTTCAAGGGGATGTCTCCACACAGCCCAGAAAGTGGTTCTCCAGGGAGCATCCCTGCCAGAGGGGGAGCCCAGCCTGGCTTCCATGTAACCCCAGAGATGGTGAGGACAGCACGGGCTGGCCTGGGCTAGGAGAGGGCACTGGAGGAAGACGCAGCCTTGGAGGATGGAGCAGGGACACCCTGAGCACCTTATAAGCTTGGCCAGCCATGGAGCTGTCACTCCTCATACAGAGCCTTGTTTCCTCCTCACCAGGATCCCGCCAGAGATAGGAGATCCCCACTTTACAAAAATGGTATCTGGGCCCAGGGAGCTGGTCCAATGCCGCATAGCTAGGCAGGGGCACAGGTGGGTCCCACATACCTGCAGGGGAGAGCTGGCGCCTTTGACAACCCTGCTCTCAGCTCATCCCCACAGCCGCCCCCGGGAAGGAGGCATAACTGTCATCAGCCCCATTTCTCAGGTGACAAATCAGGCTCTGTGAAATGAAGTACCCTGACCGAGGTCACTCAGTCAGGCTCAAGTTGGCCTAACTGCAAAGCCTGTGGATGCACCCACCCCCAGCACCCCACTGACTTTGGTTAGCAGAGAGGCTGTGTTCCGCGCCCTCCCTTGCCAGAGTGCACATCTGAACATGGCCCAGGAATCTCCTGGGGCAGGAGAAGGTGACAGCACATGTCATGGAACAAGGATGCTCCTGTGTGCACCTGTGTGCTGTGTGGACATGCATGCGTTGTGTAAAACTGTGTCTGTGTTATGTGTCTATATGCACATGTATGCTTGTCAGCATGAATGTATGTTTGCATCTGTGTGACTGCTTGCATGTGTCCACGTGTACATATGTGTTTGTATATGCACACATCTGTGAGTGCATTGCTGTGTGCTTGTGTCTGTGTATGAATGTGTGGATGTATCTACCTGCAGGCATGTATGTGTCCATGTTGTCAGTGGGTAGATGAGTATATGAGTATATATGAAACATGTGTCTGTGTGTGCTTGTGTGCATTTGTACGTGAGTGTGTAAGTGAGCCTATGCATGTCAGTGGAGATTTAGGAGACAGGGTTCCCTGTAGTGGAAAATTATTCATTTTTTTCAGCTAATAGGAAACAAAGGAATCTTTTCTTCAAGTTCTGCTTTGGGGCCCCAGAATGTAAACTTCATGCGACTGGGTTTATAGTCTCCAAGAGAAGAATGTTCCTTTTGAAGTCATCTAGGCTGAGAAAACTTAGCATTCACTGCTGAGTTTCAAATTTTTGGACTACTACAAAAGAAATAAAGTATATCATTCCATATCCATTTCTTAAAACAACAGTTACCCTTACTGTGTGTAATGTGCTCTGTTATTTTTTATTCTTTCGATTTCAGTTTTTAAATGCCAGTAACTATGAGTCACTAAAGTGATGTCACAGCCCTCTCATGGGACATGAACTGCACTTTGAGGAACGCTGGCTGGGGGACCCCTGCCCCGACTCTGTGGGAAGGGGTTTCACCCGCCCATTAGCAAATGAGCATTGAGCAGTTACTTTGTGTCAACTACTTTTCTAGATTCTTGGGAAACAAGTTTCCTGCCTTCTTGGCACTTTCATTCTAAAGGAGCAAAAGAACCACAAACCCAAAAGACTTTCATCATTTCAGGTGGCAGCAGGGTCTGGGAAGGAGCTGCATTGGGCAGGTCTGGGAGGACTTCTCTGAGGAGGTGACGGTTGTAGTGAGACTCGGATGATGAGAAGGAGCTGGCCTTGGCGGGAGGTGGAAGGATGACTGTCCTGTATTTTGTTTCCAGTCTATGCCGTCAAAGGATGGAAATGGACTCCGATTCAGAGCCTCGCTGTGATCCCATCCCCCTCCCCATCCCTCCTCTCCTCTCTCCTTTCAGCTACATTTTGCCCCAAGTTCTCCATATTAAAATATGGCAGCTCTACAGTGGAACAGACTCATTTTTCCCCCCAGACGTTAAAATATAACGTTTAGTCTGATAGAAGACAGCTGAGTGTGTGGAGGGTGATTTGCTCAATCAGTAAGGCTCAGGAATGGAGCAGAGAGGCCAGGCAGGTGGGATTGAGAGCCTCGTGTCTGAAAGCGCACTTCAGATGAGACAAAAGCAATGGAAAGAGACCTTGCCATCAAGGTTGCTCAAGGCTGGGGGCTGCCTCTCCAGGGAGAGAAAGTGAATGTGGTCATCCCCCCTCATTGCCAGTGGCTTGCTTCTCAAATGCCATCTACTCAGTGAGCCTTCCCTGACCACTCTGTCTGTCTATCCGTCCACCCACCCATCCACCCACCCACCTAAGTACCTACCTATCTACCTACCTACCTATCTGTTTTTGTTTGTTTTTTGAGAGAGTCTCATTCTGTTGCCCAGGCTGGAGTGCAGTGGCATGATCTCGGCTCACCACAACCTCTGCCTCCTGGGTTCAAGCGATCCTCCCACCTCACCCTCCCGAGTAGCTGGGATTACAGGTGCACACTACCAAGCCTGGCTAATTTTTGGATTTTTAGTAGAGATGGAGTTTTGCCATGTTGGCCAGGCTGGTCTCAAACTCCTGACCTCAGGTGATTCGCCCACCTTGGCCTCCCAAAGTGCTGGGATTACAGGCATGAGCCACCTCGCCTGGCAATATCTATCTGTTTTTGAGATAGGGCCTCACTCTGTCTCCCTGGCTGGAGTGCAGTGGCGCAATAACAGCTCACTGCAACCTCAAAACTTCAGCATTCAAGCAATCCTCCTGCCTCAGCCTCCCCAGTACCTGGGACTATGTGCATGTACCACCATGCCTGTCTAATTTTAAATTTCTTTTATTTTTTGAGACAAAGTCTTGCTCTGTCACCCAGGCAGTGGTGCAATCTCGGCTCACTGCAACCTCCTCCTCCAGGCTCAAGCAATTCTCTGCCTCAGCCTCCCGAGCAGCTGGGATTACAAGTACATGCCACCACGCCTGGCTAATTTTTGTATCTTTTGTAGAGATGGGGTTTTGCCATGTTGGCCAGGCTGTTCTTGAACTCCTGGCCAAAAGCAATCATCCTGCCTCGCCCTTCTAAGACAATGGGATCACAGGCGTGAGAGTAACTGCGCCTGGCCCTGCCCACGTTATTTTACCTGCAGTCTTTACCTTCCTGACTTGCTATATATTAATATTTCACTTGCTTGTCTGTTTATTACCCCGCTCCCCATCTAGGGTGTCAGCACCACAAGGGCAGAGATTTTTATTTTATTTCTCATCTAAGACACAGTTGGTATTCAAACAATAGCTGTTGCCCAGGTCAATGAATAACAGCTCCCATTTACCATGTACCCGGCATGAGCTGAGCCCTTTACATACCTGTGACCCCTGGAAATCCTGTAAAGTGGTTACTGTTATTCCCATTCTAGAGATAATAAAACAGAGGCTTTGAGAGGTGAAGACAGCACAGGGAATCAGTGAGGAATTTGGAGCCGAAGGCTGGATCTCCCTGACTCCAAACCCTCCAGGCCACGATGCTTCCACTTATCAAACAGTAACACTGTATGCACCAGGTGACCCACACCACGATCTTCCCAAGAGCAAGCTCTGTAGGCACCAAGCACTTCTCTTTGTTTTGCCTAAAGAAGGTACGAAGGTGGTGGTATTAATCAGTAGAGAGGCTTCTCTGCCAAACAGTTGGCCCACCCCCTCCGAGTGGAACGAGAGTTTCATATCGCAATATTATTCATAAAAAATGTCCATGCTGGCTGGGCACGGTGGCTCATGCCTGTAATCCCAGCACTTTGGGTGGCCTAGGTGGGTGGATCATGAGGTCAGGAGTTCGAGACCAGCCTGGCCAACATAGTGAAACCCCGTCTCTACTAAAAACACAAAAATCAGCCTGGCGTGATGGCTCACGCCTGTAATCTCAGCACTTTGGGAGGCCAAGGCAGGCAGATCACGAGGTCAGGAGTTCAAGACCAGCCTGGCCAACACGGTAAAACCCCATCTCTACTAAGAACACAAAAATTAGCCTGGCATGGTGGTGTGTGCCTGTAATCCCAGATACTCGGGAGGGTGAGGCAGAAGAATTGCTTGAACTTGGGAGGAGGAGGTTGCAGTGAGCTGAGATTGCACCATTGACTCCAGCCTGGGCGACATAGCAAGATTCTGTCTCACACGAACAAACAAAAAAATGTTTATTTTTTTGTTTCTCAACACACTGAGACACACGGAACATAAACAGGTAGAAACTGATACCACTAAATACCCTTTGTCAAGTCCCCTGAGGTTGAAGCTGGGTGCGCTCCTCTCAGTGCCGCAGGAGGAGTACTGAGGGGCCAAGGTGGACCGGGGATGCAGGATGTGCCTCCCTTCCGCCTCCTCCCTCCCTTGGGGCCAGCTGTCAAGAACAAATGAGCCAGGCACCTGAGACCTCCAAAGGCCAGGGTTCGGGGCACCAGCAGCGTAATTTTAGGTAGGGACAGCAGCTGCTTTGACTTTTGAACTACCCTAAACAGCGGATTAATAAGGTTTTTCTGCCCTGGAAAGAGACCAAGAGATTTGGGCTGCAGCCTTCATCCTCAGGCTCTTCATCCTCAGGCTAAAGCCTTCAGCTGAGAGGCAGAGAAAGAAAGGCCACAAGCAGTGACGGCCAAGGCAGCTGGGTTCCACCCCCTCCTCTAACCAGCAGCAGTTCCCGGGATGCCCGGGCAGAACCTGAGCAACAGAGGTGAGGCAGGGAGAGCCCAACACGTGGCCTCACCCCTTCCACAGCTTCCCCTTCCTCCCTCACCTGCAGCCCCCGCATAAGCCAGGTCTGGAGCCCAGTTCCTTCCAGGAGACCACAGCCCTGGCCTTCCTGGATCTCCCTGAGCACGGAGCCAGGAGGCAAGGGTTAGGCCCTAGGGAAGTGACACAGGCAGGGTGGGGGAGGTGGGGGTGGAAGAAATTTGCTTCCGGGATGTGTAGAAGTGATGGGCTCTCGCCTTTCTCTCACCCCGGACAGTTCCTACAACCTGAGCTAAGCCGTGTGTGTGCTGCCTCCCGGGGCTGGCCTCTATACCTTCAGTTCCATGAACATTTGAGTTCCTACTTGGTGCCAGGCATCGGCCCAGGCCCTGGACACGTATCCCATTCAACAAAAGGAGGATCAGCTACGAACCAGGCCCTAAGGAGTCATGCTAAGAACCCGGCCAAAACTACCAGCTATTGAGCTGGGCACTGTTCTAAATGCTCCTCAGGGGCCAGCTTGTCCGTCCTCAAAACCAGGCGTCGATGATAAGGGAAGTGATTTGTGAGCAGAGGCCTGAAGGAAGTGAGGGAACTAATTGTGAGAGACCTGGAGGAAGGGCCTTACAGGCAGTGGTGTCCACGAAGCGAAGGTGTGTGCTTAGTATGTGCCTGGAACACACGAGGAGCCACGCAGTGAGCCTGGAATGGAGTCGGCAGGCCATGAGGTTCCGAGCTTCCACTCTGAGCTGGGGGCCTTGGTGGTGTGAGTGTGGGAGGGGCATGATCGGACTTACGCTGTAGACCAACTCTGGCTGCAGCAGTAGAATGTTCTCAGGTGGGAGAGGGATGGAGGCAGGGTTCATCCAGGTGAGACTGGAGAAGAGAGAAGGCAGCCGGGGTGGGCGGAAGTGGCTGAATTACTGATCTCCTTTGAAAGCAGAGTGGAGAGGACCTGCTTGGGGGCTAAACACGTGGCAGGTCCTCTCCATGGAAAAGGAGGATGTCACAGAGGCCTCTGAGGATTTTACCCTGAAAACACCAGGTTGCATTAGCTGAGGTGGGAGATCTGAGCTATTTCAGACCTGTCAAATTTGCAGCGCCAAATGAAGATGGCCAGGAGGCAGCAGCTGGCAGTCCGGGGTCCGGGAGGCCCGAGGTGTCTGCTGCCTCATGCTAAGAACAGGGAGTTGAAGGCATTCACCTAGCACATATTCTAGGGTGCATCCATGATGGTCTATGCCCTGTGCTAGGTGCGGGGGATGCAGCTGGAAGCAGACAAAGTCTCAGCCCTGGTGAGTTTCCACGAGCCAGCTACAGGCATGCGGCAGGCAGGACGGCAGGGAAAGTCGCTGGGGAAAGCGAGAAGCCGGCATTGCGTGTGATTAGTCCTACAGGATGTGGGTGTGGGGCTGCGGGGCCAGGAGGTCAGTGGTGACCACACGCCTGCAGTCCCCTCCAGGCTGCCTGGGAGCCTGCTGCTAATGCATGAGGAGGACTTGGACTAGAAGTCTGCGAAGGGCGCCAGGCTCAAGTTAGATCTGAACGACATCCAATTTGCTGGAACCCATTATCGACTCTCGCTGACCCGCTGTCCGCCCTTGGAGAAACATCAAAATGGTACTGTCTGAGCCAACATCAGCTCAGATGAATAGCAGGGGACGAGTTAATGTTTGCAACGTGCTTGAAGCCACTGCTGGGGGCAGGGTGGAATCTGGGAAGGAGCCGAGGGAGTGGGGGAGGGAGAGATGATCCCCCTCCAGTGGGAGGGGGTCGTTAACCACTGGGACAAAGGTTCTCTCTTCCCTCCCTGCAGCCTCCTAAGGGACCCTGAGGAAGCACCTGGGTGCAGTCCTCCTGTGTCCCATCAGTTGGCATCATAGCATGGCTTCAAGGCCGCCTGGGTTCCCAACCTTGCTAGCTGTGAACCTCACGCAAATGATTTAACCTCCCTACGCCTCAGTTTCCATATCTACAAATTAGAGCTGCTGTGCAGTCTCACAGAATTGCGGAGAGGACTGAATGAAATAGCATAGAGCATGACTTAGAAGAGCCTGGCAGGCAGCAGTACTCAGTAATTGTTAGCTAGTATTATTGATCAAGCACCCAGCATGTTCTAGTATCGGGATTTCTTTGAAATGGGCAATGGAGGACTTGGTAAGATGGCAGGGTGGATTAAACACTCTCATGAGTTACCCAGGGTAGACTCTTTCTCCAACAGTCTTTGAAAATGTCACAGAGCAGAGTTTCTTGGGATGCTTCTCGAATGAATAAAAGATGGGTTTCTAGAACCCAAGGTGAACTTGGCAGTGCTTCGTGCAGCTTTCATGAACCTGTGAGCCCAGCCTGGCTGCCTGCCAGAAGTAAGTGCCTCTGAGTCCCTCCCTGACCCCAAACCAAGGTGAACTCTGCTTGAAGCAATATTGGGAGCCCACTACTGGCGGAAGGGGAACACAGCCAGGGTCACAGTGCCTCCTGCCATGCCCAGCACCCAAGTGCTTATCAGGCTGCACCTTGCTTGCTCAGTCCCACCAGAATTGAACACACTGACCGGCCTGGGGCAGCCCAAGTCCAGCTTCCCACGGCCTGGTAAGATGGCAAGGTGAATTAAACATGATCATGAGTTACCCAGGGTAGAGGCACTTTCTCCAGTGATCTTTGAAAATGTCATAGAGCATCCTGAAGTCACCTGGAGAAACCCTGCTGGTCTGCTCAGTGCAGAGCATTCCTGAACATTCCTGTGTCTTTAGCCTCCCCTTGACTCCTGCAGTGACAGGGAGCTCTGTACTCCCAGGCAGCCCTCCCCACCTCCTCAGATCTGATCAGCACTGGGCCTCTCGTACTGGAGGTGAGCCCATCCCACGCAGTGTGCCCTCTGGGTTCACTTCACGCTTGTACCTCAGGTCAGTCTGGGGCTCACAGAAAGCAGGGACCTTCTCATTTCAACATCAGTGATTTATTTTTGCCTGGTCCCCCAGTAACATTGGGCATAAGAGATGTCTTCTTATAGAAACAGATTTTCAGACACATCAAAGGGATTGGTCCCATCTCTTTAACAGAGAGAACTGAGTCGGTAGAAAGAGGGGAGACATTCTGGGCAGAAAGACCTGGGTTTGGATTCAGTTTGGCCACTTAGCAGCAGCTTAGTTAACCTTGGCCCAGTTACTCAACCCCTCTGAGCCTCAGTCTCTCCCCATCTGTGTCAAATGGAGTGGTTCTAAAGAGGAAATGAGACCATGTGTGTAATGGACTGGACGATGGCAGGCATCTGGTGTTATTATTGTTATTGTTGTTGCTATATTTTGCCTGTCCAGCTCCTATGACTTTTCCTTTTTTTTTTTGAGGCGGAGTCTTGCTCTGTCACCCAGGCTGGAGTGCAGTGGCACAGTCTCAGCTCACTGCAACCTCCACCTCCCGGATTCAAGCTATTCCCTTGCCTCAGCCTCCTGAGCAGCCGGGACTACAGGCGTGTGCCACCACGCCTGGCTAATTTTTGTATTTTAGTAGAGAAGGGATTTCACCATGTTGGCCAGGATGGTCTCGATCTCCTGACCTCATGATCCACCCGCCTTGGCCTCCCAAAGTGCTGGGATTACAGGCATGAGCCACTGTGCCTGGCCCAACTTTTCCTTTTTTGAATCTGTGTCTGTTTACATCTTCATCTTCTCATTATGCCATTCTCCTGAAAAGCTTCCCTTCTCTGGGATATTGGGTGATATACCAATAATATCTGGCATGGAGTAAGTGCAAAAAAAAAAAAGTTTTTGAAACGGCAATCAGTAGCAAAACTAATATATTACAAGGTGCCAGGTACCATGCTTATTGCTTTACATACATTATTCACCCGTAACCCTCCCATCTTACACAGGAGCTAATTACTAGTAGTATCCCCCACTTTACAGATGAGGAAACTGAGGTGCTCAGTTAATTTGCCCAAAGTCACATAACTAGTAAGATGTAGGGATGGGTTATGAGCCCAGATGATTGGATTTTGAAAACTGCTCTTTTTGACCACCATAGTAAATATGTAATTTTCAGAGCAATTTAAGCCTACAGTGAGTCCTGTGAAAGAGTAAAGGAGGTGGACTCATCTCCGTATTCCAGGATTTCTGAGGAGTTTAGAAATGGGTTCATACGATCTGAACTCACTTAAACTTGATTCTCTCAGTATGTTTAATAATGTTTATTGCTGCAGCCCCGACACCCTCCGGTGTATTGCTGTTTCATTGTTTTGCTATCCTTGTAGTACTGGAATTTAGTCAGAAGAATAAGACATTTACTTCTAATCTGCTTTAAAAAAAACCCAGAAGGGTAGTATTCGAATACACCCAGCGTTTTAAATGTAAAAGAAAACGTTTAATCTGGTATTTCTAGAGTTGAGTCATGAATTACAGGCAATGGGACAGAAGTGAATAATTACAGTAGTTCTGTGCGGACAGCTTGTAAGAAAGATGGGCACCACAGCTTGCAACAGTGGGCACGACTATGCCAGTTTTCAGAGATTTGGGGAAGGATTGCAAAAGAAGATAAAATTATCGAGGGTTCGCAGGAGGCACTGGCCTCATCACTAGCAAGATGGAGACAGCGTCATTTCCCACCCCGCTGATGATGCACTGCAGTCACTGCAAGTGGACGCCCGAGATCCTTCCCCCGAATCACTGAGATCCAGCTGGAGGTGAACAAAGGGCTCCAGCTACTCTGCTGATGTTACAGATACAAGACAAATGGAACGGCTTGTCTCAGTCCCACAGCAGGTAAGTGGAAACCACGTGTTACTCATCAACCTCATTCACCCATTTGTCCACTCAACAGACGGTCAGTGAACATCAACTGTCTGAAAGCCACCAGGAGGGAAGCACCATGTTCTCAGTGACCCTACAGTTGAGACCGGTGCTGTCCCACAGAGAGAGATATCATGCAAGCCACACTAACAATCTAAAATGCTCCAGCAACCCCATTCAAAAACAAAAAGAGGCACGTGGAATAAATGCTAATCATTTATTTAACTCAGTCTAGCTAAAATATCATTTTAACATGTAATCAATATTGAACAAATATTAATGAAAGAGATACTTTACTTTCTTCGTACTAAGTCTTTGAAATCTGAATTTTATACTTATGGCACATCTCAATTCAAACTGGCAAAAGTTCAAAAGCTCAATCACCACACATGCCTTGGTAGCTACCATATCGGAAAGCACAGATCCGTTATGTACAGTTCTCAATCTCACTATGTATTAGAATCACATGGGGGAGCGTCTACAAAAATACAGCTTTCCAGCTGTCACCCAAAGATTCGATTAATTAGATCTAGGGTGAGGCCTGGGAATTTGTATTTTAAACAGCATTCCAGGGGACTTTAATGCAGATAGTCATTTTGGAAGCAGTGAGCTGAGAAAATGCAACCGAGCCATTTATTGTACCTTATTAGAGACTGGCCAGATAGCTGGTGAAGACTCTTCCCTAATTCATATTGATTAGGAAAAGCTTAGTTTCTAACTAGCAAGTCGGAACTAAAGACAATATACAATATTCAATCACATTCAGTTCAATTATTTTTAAGTATCAACAGTAAATTCAGAAGACGTTCCAAGTAAACAGTGCTTGCTTTAGTAAACAGATAAGACTTCCTGATTAATAATAAAGAATATTCATTTGCACATGCTATGTTAAACTCCTGAAATACTAATTTATTTTCTTAAGATTAAACAAACCTTCAATCACATCTCCAGTAATTTGCTCAATAGAAAAACTTTCTATCAGATAATAGACAGGTGAGTGGTAGCACTGCCTATGCTGAGCTGGTAAGTGCAGGAATGAAGGTTAGGAGACATTCACCAATATGCTTTCATTGAATGCCTTCTGTATGCCAGACACAGCCCTTAGCTCTGAGACGGAAGAGATGGGTGAGAATTTGGAAGAGTCTGCACTATAGCTGAAGAGATGGTGATGATGGGCAGAGAACTCTATGGAAGCAGAGAAGGGAAAAGACAGTCCTGCACTGGAGCCTGAGGGAAGCTCCCTGGGTAAGAACTGAGCTGAGTCTCAAGTGGCAGGAAAGTGCTTCACAAGTAGAGACAAGGAACACTGGCAGAGGGAGCAAGAACATTGTCATCCACTGCTTGGAGTCATGTGGAGACTATATGCCCAAAGTGGAGAAGATGGAGAGGATGATGGAGAAATGGGTTGAAGCTGGGATGGTGAAACACCTTGAAGGCCAGGCTAAGGCATTTGGGTTGGGTTCTGCAGGTAATGAGGGGCAGTAACGGCAGTTACAGGAGTGCACTGAGGAGTGCTCTGGTCACTGATGGATGAATAAATGGCTTCATACATAACTGCATGAAATAAACATGTTGATGCATTCAACTAGGGGACATTGACGCCAGGAGACCAGTGAGGACGCAGGGCACCCGTCCAGGCAAGAGATGGGTAATGAAACTTGGACCAGGTGCTGACAGCAGATGGGAGAAGAGGCACAAACAAATATTCTCAAATGACCCAGAGTAAGAAAGTGAAGACTTGGTAAAAATTGCCACAGGAAGTTGCCCTTTCCTTGGCAAAGGCTGAAATGCCATGCTGCTGTGCATGGTCCCAGGAAGGGCAAGGAAAAGAGCTCCTGAGGCCAGAATCTCCAGCAGCCCTAAGGAAGGACGATGTGGAACCCTGGGATTTGCAAAGCATCCCTTCTCATGGGCAGGCTATGACACTTCTGAGCAAGCTCTTTGTTTTAAATTTTCTCATTTTTTCAATGAAAAGGCCACTTAGCTGAGAAGAAATACAAAACATCTGTGTGCTAGGGTTATCCAGAGAAACAGAACCAATAGGATGTATAAAGACATATATAAGAGAAGGTTTATTATGGAAATTTGCTTGTGTGATCACGGAGCCTGTGAAGTCCCATGGTATGTCATCGGCAAGCTGCAGAAACAGGAAAGCTGGTGGTGAGATTCAGTCTGGAAATGAGGGCCAGAGAACCAGGAGCTCCAATGTCCCAGCTCAAGAAGAGACAACTGGCCCTTCCTCCACCTTTTTGTTTGATCTAGGGCCTCAGCTGATTGGAAGGATGCCCACCCATACTGGAGAGGGAGATCTTTACTCAGTCTACTGATTCAAACACTGATCTCTTCCAGAAACACCCCCATAGACACACCCAAAAATAATGTTATCTGGGCATTCCTTCACCCAGTCATACTGTCATAAAAAATTAACCATCACAATATGTCAACATGAAGCAGTGAGGAGGACCCAGGGAAATGGGAGTCCCCATCCACTGCTGGAGGGTGTCCTGAGACACTCACTGGAGGTCACACTTACACTGTACTTGTGCATCTGAAGGCAGACATGCGCCAGAATGCTTTGATCAATGCTATTCGTAATGATTAAAAAAATGGAAGCAATTTGTGTGTCTCCCTATAGGGAGATAGATAAAATAAAATGCAATATAATCGTATGACAGAACATGATACAGTAATTAAAACAGACTGAGGGATCCACAGGGCTAGACATCAAAGCACATCGTTGAATAGAACAGGCAAATGGAAGAGTAATATATTCAGTGTGATAGTAACTATATAAAGTTGCATAGTGTATCCGGGTCCATGTATAGGAGTAACAGTATAAAACAAACACTGGAATTTATATTGTAAATTCATAAGAGGTTGAGAGGCGGGGATGAAGGGGAGAAGGGGGAAATTCAAAACAGATTTCTATCTTGGTGATGGCTTATTTATTTTTATTTTATTTTTTTGAGACAGAGATCTCACTCTGTTGCTCAGGCTGGAGCAATGGCGCGATCTCGGCTCACTGCAACCTCCGCCTCCCGGGTTCAAGCGATTCTCCCACCTCAGCCTCCCATGTAGCTGGGACTATAGGCGTGTGCCACCACACACAGCTATTTTTTTTTTTTTTTTTTAATTTTTAGCAGAAATGGAGTTTCACCATGATGGCCAGGCTGGTCTCAAATTCCTGATCTCAAGTGATCCACCCACCTCGGCCTCCCAAAGTGCTGGGATTACAGGCGTGAGCCACCGTGCCTGACCCTGAGGGTTTATTTCTATTATATATGCAGACCTATAAAAGATCTGAAGCATATATGCCACAATGTTACATTTGTTAATTCAGGATGGTGAGTAAAAAGTGTTTATTATATCATCTGCTGTGCATTATCTTCAAAAATTTCCCAACTAGACAAAAGGAAAAAAAGGAAAAAGGTAGGGTGGGTGGGAGCCAAACAGAAGGCTTGGAAACCATTTCTGTCCTCTTTGCACAGCAAAGGGAGCGTGCAGATGGTGATTTAACATACCTAGGAGGCCGCCTTGGGATTTAATGTGGCATTGTGTACACTCAGAACGACTGCTTGGCAAAGGCAAAATAAACACATTTCCTCTGCTTCCCTTTCTCAGCCCTGCACCCCTGCCAAAGTGGGGGGTGGGAGTGTCACATCATTTATTTACACAAGGTCCTCTTTATATGTGCGCCTCCAATAACGTTATTCATCGGGTTGGCTCCTCCAGGGCTGCCCCACTGCTCCCAGCGGGCCGGGAGCATGACTTCACTGTGAAGTGTCACGTCCAAGTTACTCTGTATGTGGCAACGCCAACTACCCACGAGAAAGGAGGACTGTAATGGGGTGAACTGGGGCCGCTTCTGGGTAATGGATTTTTCCCCCTATTTCTGGCAAACAGCTCTGTGGTCACAGAATTTTAAAAATGTACAAATTGTAAGCTAAAGGACATGCTGGGTGGAAGTGAAAGTGAGAGAACCTATTCTTATCACTAGTTCTGAGGTAAGATAGAAGTGTCTGGAAGCTCCTTGCTTGCAGCCAGGAATTGTGCCTTAGTCATCTGTATGTTTCCAGGGCTTTGGACAAAGTAGGTGCTCAGGAAATGTGGCCGGGCATGGCGGCTCACACTTGTAATCCCAGCACTTTGGGAGGCTGAGGCGGGCAGATCACAAGGTCAGGAGTTTATAGACCAGCCTGTCCAATATGGTGAAACCCCGTTTCTACTAAAAAATACAAAAATTAGCAGCGTGTGGTGGCGTGTGCCTGCAGTCCCAGCTACTTGGGAGGCTGAGGCAGGAGATCGCTTGAACCCAGGAAGCAGAGGTTGCATTGGGCTGAGATTGCACCACTGTACTCCAGCCTGGGTGACAGAGTGAGACTCCGTCTCAAAAAAAAAAAAAGGAAATGCTTGTTCAATAAGCAAACCATGAGGCCGTACACACACATATACACATATACCCGTTGTGTTGTGTATGATGTTTTCATGAGTTTTTTCTCTCTTACAGTGTCATTCTGGAACCAAACTACCTAATTCTAGGAACACACACAAAACCGCTCTTTACTTCAGTGCCTCCAAACTACTGGGCTTTGGAGGCGGCTGAGCTGAGGCCCTCTCCACAATGGCTAGCACATAAGGAACATTTGAGGAATGTTGGCAATTTCCAAATGTAGTCCTCAGGGCAAGCCAGCTGGACAGGCAACACCATGTCTATCTTACAGATGGGACAGCTGAGGCTCAAAGAAATCCTGTTGCTTTTGAAAGGCCACATGTGTTACTGGCAAATGACAATGCCGGGATCTGAAGGCAGTGTCTCAAGCTTCGAAGAACCCCCGAGCGTCCCCTGTGGCTCTATTTCTCAACAGCTGACTCAAGGACCAACAGACTGTTCTTGGCTTCTGTGTTTTCCACCCAGCAAAGGAGCTGATGGGAACCCCCTCGGCCAAATGGGAACCACTGGCTTCTACTGTGGGGCCCAGAATCTGACTCAGGCCCAGGGAAATCTGATTCCCACATCAAAGCTCAGGACTCAGAGCTGATCTGGCTCAGCACACAGAGCAGGCAGAAAGTTCTGATGCCAGAAGAAGGCAAGGAAACTCCGACGGGCTTTAATCACTCCCCCGTCACGAACAGCTCCGGTGACAGCTTGGCCTTTTTATCCCAGGAGTTCAAAGAGTTTCCATCGTTCATTCTCACAAAGGCTCACGCCCCCTCTGCCTCGTTCCTGCTTCACTTTATTGAAGTAACTGTGACCCCAGATAGAATCCTGGCAGGGGACCCAGGTGAAGTCACCCGCTTCATTAAACTCATTCCCTCCACTAATGCAGCGTCAAAACAGGGGCTGAGCTCCTGACCATGCCCAGGTTTTTCAAGAAAATAACCACAAAAAGAAAAACAAAACAAAACATTCAAAAAAACTTTTTTTTCTAAAGTGGCATCTTGGCCACCTTTGAACTCTGGGGCCTGGTGCAACGCCCAGTGCAGGATAAGTGCCTGATGAATGCTGAGGAAGGGGAACGGGGAAGGTAGCTAACAGCAGCCCTGAGAAGCAGGTGCCATTACCCACATTCCACAGGGTCAGGAAACAGATTCAGAGAGGTTAAGCGGCTTGGCCAGGGCTGGACTGCTGCTGGAGAGTGGAGGTTGGTTTGAATAGGGGTTTTTGCTGAGCTTTTGGACTTTTGAGGTCGGTATGTCCACAATACAAGCTGCCCCCTGCCCCATGATCTATACAATACGTGGTAAAGATTTCTGATGAATAGATATGCCATAAAGCTGGGCAAGACCATAACCTTTGATGTAAATGTGCAGGGCAAATCCAATTAGCTGCCTGTTTTACTATGGTCCTGGAGCTAAGAATAATTTTCATATTTTTAAATGGCTATGTTTTAAGTAACTACACAACTTCCTATGTAATATCCTTGATATTGCCTCTTGGCCCACAGAATCTAAAATATTTACTATCTGGCCCTTTAAGAAAAAGTTATAGATCCTTGCTGTAAACCATATCTATTTTATATAAGTGGTCCCAGAGAGGAGGGGTGTGTCCCAGCGCAGAGGCCTCATGTCTAGACTGAGGCCTTGGTATCCATTCCATCTCAGTTCTCACCACTATGCACTTCACTTTGGCCAACTCCTACTTACCCATCAATCTCATCTTAGTTGTCACCTCCTCCAGGAAGTCCTCCCTAACCCCCAGAGACCAAATCAGGGGCCCTTCTCTGTGCTCCCATCTTCTCATGATCCCTGAAACCCCGACATCCTGAAACTTGGCATGTTGCATTAGTACTGCCACTTTCTTGTCTCCCACCCAGTGGACTGTAGACTCCATGAGGGCAGGCACTATTCTGGCAGAGTCAATAAGTGGTGTAATTTAAGTGAACACACATCCTGGTGTGCCTGAGATAAGCCTCATCTTATGCCTGTTGACCCAGCACAAATATTAATGACGATCCTTCCCTCTCAAAGTGTCCCAATTTGGAGGATAAATTATGCAGTATTGCTACCCTAGGTATGGCATCACAGCTTAAGTGCATGGGCTCTGGGTTCCAATCTCAGCCCTCCAATTTCTAGTGATGTTGTACTGGGTGTGTTACACTGATCTGTGACCGCTTCAAATTTATATGTTGAAGTCTTAGCCCCCAGCACTTCAGAATGTAACTGTATTTGGAGATAAGATTTGGAAAGAAGTAATTAAGATACAATGAGTTCTCTGGGACGGGGCCTAATCCAATCTGATTGATGTCCTTATAACAAGAGGAAATTGCGACATCAGATATGTGTGTGTACAGCAGAAAGACCATGTGAGGACGCAGCAAGAAGACAGGCATCTGCAAGTCAAGGAGAGAGGTCTTAGGAGAAACCAACCTGCAGCCACCTTGATCTTGGACTTCCAGCCTCCAGGACAGTGAGACAATACATTTCTGTGGTTTAAGTCAGCAGTCCCCAACCTTTCTGATACCAGGGACTGGTTTCATGGAGGACAGTTTTTTCATGGATGGGGGGTGGGAAAGGGCGGGATTGGATGATTTCAGGATGAAACTGTTCCACCTTAGATCATCAGGCATTAGATTCTCATAAGGAGCATGCAACCTAGATCCCTTGCACGTGCAATTCACTATAGGGTTTGTGCTCCTATGAGAATCTAATGCGGCCACTGATCTGACAGGAGGTGCGGCTCAGGTGGTGATGCTTGCTTGCCCACCATTCACCTCCTGCTGTAGGGCCTGGCTCCTAAAAGGCCAGGGACTGGTACTGGTCTGTGGCTAGGGGCGTTGGGGACCCCTGGTTTAAGTCACCCAGACTGTGACGTTTCATTATGCCAGTCAGAGCAGGCTAATACAGTAAGTTATTTAACCTCTGTGTCTCAATTCTCTCCTCTGTAAAATAATACCAATGTTTCCCTCAGAGGTTTGTAAGGCTTCAGTGAGTTAATATGTGCAAAACACTAAAAACATCACTTGGCAAATTGCAAATGCTATGAAAGTGTTAGCTGTTTTTGTCGGTCACAAATCCCTGGTTCCTAATGCAATGTCTTATGTGTGGTAGGCAGTCACACACATTGTCTGGATGGACAATGCCTGACTTCAGAGGGGGGGGACAAGCTGGCCAGGGAGCACTGCATGCGTCGGAGCAGCTATGCTTGTGGGCTGCATGCTGTGAGGACTGCGGACAAACGCTCGCTCTATGGGTGGAACGGCAGAGACGAGACGGTGAATAGGAGCTGCTTTCGGGAAAGTTGCTGTGCCTGGAACCAGGTGCTCCATTCAGGAAGAAATGCAATCCTTGAATGACTTCACCACCTTGCTCTCAATGTTGAAAGACCTTGTATATATTTAAAAATGATGATAAAATCAAAACAAGGAGACACGCTGAGGTCTGGGCTGTGGGGTGGCACTACTGCTCTGCAGAGGATTTGCAGCTTAGGAGAGAAATGGTTTCTCTGAGGCAGCGACTTCCTCAACAGCAGTCACTCACCACATTGTCACACATTCAAGTACCAAGCCACACACTCGAAATTCATCTGGTCTGCGTGAGGCTGGTTGCCAAAGCCTGGTGTCCCTTGCCCCGTTCTTAGGTGACAGACAACACCTGTGTTAAGTTGTGCCTCTAATGTGCTTGTTAAGTTCTTTCCCCTAAAATTCTTTAAAACAGACACATCACCATGAAGAGAAACATGTTGGTCTGGGTACCATGCTTTGGGGAATGGGGCTTGTGCTCATCTGATAGTGGATGAGCTGAAAGTTAGACCCTCGCTATAGAACCCACCTGACGCTCTCTCTAGGCACCTTCTGTGGTGAAAGACAAAAGGACACAGAACATCGCATCCTCACGGCACATCCAGAGCTGAAAGGAAGTTCAGAGCGCGCTGAGCCAACCCTTCACATCCTCGTTGGGCACTGGCACATTTTCTTAGAGAAACCGAGGACCTAGAGCTCTAAGGCCACCTGTTCTTCAAGGGAAGAACTAGAACTAGACCCCACATCTTTGACCCCAGAGAGAACTGGGAGGAAAGAAGACGGTCGGAGTCTATACATTACCTAATGTTTTCAACATGGCCAATAATGGATTCTTTCAGGCAAGAAAAGACCACCCTTTGATGCCGAAGATGGCCAAAGGTGATTCTGATATGCAGTAACTACAGTGACACAGCTGCACTTATAAAAATCCTGTTTTGGTCTAACATTCCCCGATCAGTCTGTTTTTATTCTTTTGCTCCTCTTTTTTATTTTTGGAGACAGGGTCTCACTCTGTTGTCCAGGCTGGAGTGCAGTGGCGCAATCCTGGCTCACTGCATCCTCAACCCCCCAGGTTTAGGCGATCCTCCCACTTCAGCCTTCCCAGTAGCTGAGACCACAGGCGCACGCCCTCATGCCCAGCTAATTTTTGTATTTTTTGTTTGTTTGTTTATCGAGATGGGGTTTCGCCACGGTCCGGAACTCCTGGGCTCAAGCGATCCACCCTCCTTGGCCTTCCAAAATGCTGGGATTATGGGAGTGAGCCAGGGCCCAGTCTCCTCTCTCTGTTCAAGCAGCCTGTTGGTCGTTGTTTTCCTTATGACTGGCCAGAGGAAGACCCCAAGTGTTGGACTTAATGCATCCATTTCTCATATCAGAGGGGGATCAGAAATCGACTTCTATTCCTACCCACCACGAAGCAACAAATGGGCGCAAGTTTAAGACATTTTTTAGCAAATTGAAAAGAGAAAGACAACTGAAATGATACAAGCTTCAGGATGTACAGAGACCCAGGGACAGGAAGGGAATGTCTAAATCCTCACGGAGTCCCCCACATGAAATCCTTCTGATGCAATTTTTTCCATTAACTCCACTTCAATAGAAGGATATTAACTGGATTCACACCTTATTTACAGGTACTGCGTTATTTTAATGAAAACTAAATCTCACTTGCTCTGCTCAATCCTTTCTCTGCCCAATTGATTTCCTGTGGCTACATGGGAATAATTTATTTTTAAATCTTCACCTTCGTCACAAGAGTCTGAGCCCACCTGAATGGGGGAGACAATTGATATTAGACAAATTGAAAATACTCTTGAGAATGTCACACAAAATCCTCTCTGGGTCGAATTGACCCAGTTTTGACTTAAATTATGATTTTTTGTACAGTGGTTTTAAGTAAAAAAAAAAAAATGCATGAACGTTTTGTGAAAGAGGAAAGGGAAGAAGCAGGGGGAGAGACCACAGCAGAGGAGAACAGGGAAGAGCATCTGGGGGAGAGCTGGGGGACAGAGTTGGGGGACAGTACTGGGAGGGGGAAGGAGAGAGTTAAGCAGACAGTGCCTGTGTTGGCCTCTATTTTCCCATGATGGTCTTCACAGGGCCCTGTCTCTCCCAGGGCAGCCCAAACCTCTCCAGTGTTAAGGACAGCTGTCTCCCATACCCAGTCTCTAACTTCAGGTGGGTGTGCTATCTGCTTTGGGCACTGGTATAAGGCAGCACCCATCCCAGTGCCTGGCAAGGAGAAGCATCACATAGATGTAGTTACAATGATGAATCACATAATCATAGTAAGTGCTCGATAAAGCGTTGCTGGATGAATGCATGGAAGAGGGCTCAGAAGGACGGGCTTACCTCGTGTCAGCCTCACAGCTGCTGGGAAGTAAGTCGTGCCCCATCTTCAACAGAGCATAACACACAAATGAGGGGCTCAGGCGTCTGCTTGCTATGGGACAGAACAGCCATTGGGTCCACGCTTGCTCATGAAAAAAGCTTCCATTGTATTTCTATTGAAAGCAAGCATGTCCACCCAAGAAGGCAGCAGGCGATTTATGGCCCTGAGGTTTCAGGTTGGGTAGGAAGGAATTCTGGCTGAGACCAAGGTTTGTTTTGGTTTTAAAAATTTCTTTTCCTAATCCTTACTCATTGCAGGTAGCTTGGGAGGAAAATGAGAAAGTTACAGAAGAATGAAATCCCCATCACAGTAGAGCCCTAACACCCAAAGGAGATACTGTTAATATTTTGACATTTGTCCTAGAAATGTTCATGTACGTGTGTATATACCAAGAATTATATCACATAATACTTACACTAAAAAGCCTGCTGTTTTTATTTAGTGATAGCTTGTCTCCTTTACCTCCTCCTCCTCTTCCTCCATCTCTTGCTTCTTTTTGCCCAGACTGGTTCAAACTCCTAGGCTCAAGCCATCCGCCTGCCTCAGCCTCCTGAGGAGCTGGGACTACAGGCTCACCACCATGCCCAGTAGCAATGGCTTTTAACTGACATCTTCCCACGTCCACACATTTTACGCTGCAACATCATCTCGAGGGCCCTGTATGTTTTCCTTACATGGCTGTGGCAGAATGTACTTCACCACAGCCCTATCTTTGGTTACTGTCTAGTTCCAATTTTTTGTTATTAGAAATAACACCTGTGTGAACATCCTTCAGGATCCTTAACATTTTATTTTTGTGCGTATTTCTGAAAATCATCTTGAGACTGTTGTACAGGTTTTTAAATACATGTTTCAGGTTGACATTTTAACATTAATTTATGTTTCTAGCAAAACCAGTGACAAGAAAAAGCAATTTATTCAGAAGAATTCCCAATATGTCAATTTAGCCCTATAGTCCAACACACAGCCTCAGGGACTCTTGAGCCTTGCTACGTGGGGCCACATCTCATTTTACCACCTACTGGCTCCGGGACGAGTGATGAGTTACCTCTCCTTGCCTCAGTTTTCCCATCTATAAAATGGGTGGAGTGGCACCCACCTCACAGGGTTGCAGTAAAGATCCAACTTGCCAATCTACACGGAAAGCACTTGGGATCAAGAATCAGGACAAGAGCTCCAGGAATCTGTCGGTACACCCCACCCCTCCGCCCTTTCTAACAGCAAACTATTCCTCCAGAGTTAAAACTCCACAGCAACAGTCATCTGAGCACTTGCATCTCATTTTAAAATGGTCCCTACTGGTTTCCTCTGCTGCAACAGCCTGGGGTTCTTCAAGCGCACATAGGGATGCCACTTTCCAGCCACACAAATGACCACATCTCCGTGTTTTCTGAGAATCAGAAGGCCCATCTGAGGCCATGCAGGGAAGTGATGCACAGAAAACACAACCACACCGCTGCCAAATTCAAGTGTGAACCACACACTGGCCGAGAGCAGGAAATACAGAATGACAACGCCACCCTCACCCAACGGCGTTAAACTGTGAAATGCCGGTATGGTATGAAAACAGCAGCCTGTGTACCAGAAGACTTCATTTGGAGTATTTCTCTAGGAAATACTGTTGGTGTTACTGAAATCCAAAGCTGCAAAGACAAAAAAAAAAAAAAAAAAAAAAAAAAAAAATTGGGGGGTGGGGGCACTCTTTGAAATAGGATCATTCTAGGCAGGAAAGACCATTTCTTTAAAAAGAATCTTGAGCTAAACTGACCTTGACGTCTATCTTCCCATTTCAACTCGCAGTACCTCCTCACTTCCCAGAACCTCCTCACTCCCCAGGTCTTTGTCTAAAACTACCCTGGGATCAAATCCTTGCCTCCGGCTTCCCAGCTATGACTATGGGCAAATTCCTAAGCTCTTTGGCCTGTTTCTTCATCTGTAAAATGAGGGTTATTGCAGCATCTACTTAATGAGGTGGCTGGAGGGTGAGATGAGATAATTTGGATAAAGTGCTCTGCATATGTGTGGTACATAGTAAGTGCTTAATAAATGAGAATCACTGTTATTAACCATCACTACTGCTGCATTTTAAAATACAGAAGTACACAGTAAGTGCTCAGTAAATGAGAACCATTGTTATTAACCATCACTACTGCTATATTGTCTAGGACTTACACACATTTATTTAATGCCTCTGATGTGCAAGGTGCGTTTATGAATTTAGTCAATAGCCCTTGGCTTGACCACCCAAATGAGAACAAATAAAACCCTTAGATGCTAAAAAAACAAAATAGTTCCAGAAGTGCTGGTGACTGGCATGGGCCCTGAGGACTGCCCAATGCAACTTCTGAATCCTAGGCCCTACCGCGACCACTCTTAGCACTTGGCAAGGCCAGAAGGTTGCTGTGTTAACTGTAGGTCTGTGGCATCTATATAGGAGGACGATGAGCCTTGGCAGTTAGGACCCGCACGAGGCTCAAACCAACCCCTGCAGAGAGAGAGAGATGCAAACCGATTCAAAATATACAAGCTTAAAACATAACAAAAATAAACAGGAATGGCTGGGCGTGGTGGCTCACGCCTGTAATCTCAGCACTTTGGGAGGCTGAGGCAGGTGGATCACCTGAGGTCACAAGTTCAAGACCAGCCTGACCAACATGGTGAAACCCTGTCTCTACTAAATACAAAAATAGTAGCTGGGCGTGGTGGCGAGCGCCTGTAGTCCCAGCTACTTGGGAGGCTGATGCAGGAGAATTGAATTGCTTGAGCTTGGGAGGCGGAGGTTGCAGTGAGCTGAGATCGCACTGCTGCACTCCAGGCTGGATGACAAGAATGAAACTCCATCTCAAAATATAAATAAATAAACTAAAATAAAGAACAACAACAACAAACTAAAGGCTCTACCTAGCAGCTACTTTCTTTTGATACAGTAGCAGCCACAGCTGTAAATCTTGTCCACAATTCCTACGATCTTAAATAAATAGCCAACAGGAAGTGACACCTAGTAACTGAATTTGTGCGGGCCTAGTACCAGATTCTAGTTTCTCATCCTCTATTCCAGCAATCATCAACCAACATTCTAGTCTTCAGTGTCTTCTGCCCCTGAGTGAGCAGAGGACTGTCTCTCAGAGCACAGCTGTCCCACATTCTGGCACCTGGAGTCAGCCAAGCGCTGGATCAGAGGCTGAGCAGCTATCCATTCGACTCAAGAAAAGTCAGGTCAACCCTGTGGATCACTATGCTGACTCTTTTTTTTTTAAGAGATGAGTTCTCACTTTGCGCACAGGTTGAAGTGCGGTGGTGGGACCATGGCTCACTATAGCCTCCAAACTCAGGCTCAAGTGATTCTCCTGCCTCAGCCTCCTGAGTAGTAGCTAGCACTACAGGTATGCGCTACCATGCCCACCTAATTTTTAAAAAAAAGTTTTTGTAGAGATGGGGGTCTCACTAGGCTGCCTAGGCTGGTCTCAAACTCCCGGCCTCCAGTGGTCCTCCCACTTTGAACTCCTGAAATGTTGTGATTATTGGTGTGAGCCACTGTGCCCAGCCTATAGAAATGGTTTGCATGAATTTCTGGCACCATCAGAAAACACCAGAGTCTGCCAAAGAAGTCCCCAAATAGCACAGGAATAATGGCACAAAATATTAATAATTCATGTCTCAGCAGCTGAATAGGCAGAGAACACACGTTCTGCACCAGCAGCGCCAGGAGCTGTTATTTTGACCTAACTTGCTCCAAATGAAAGTCCAGGCACAATCTCTCACACAAAATCCTTCACCAGCTCAACCATAACAAGAACAATCCCTAACAGCATTTATTAAGCGCTATGATATGCCAAGCACTCCGCATACATCACAACATTTAATCCTCACAGTGGTCCTGCCGGCAAGTGCTCACCTCAATGAGACTGAGATTTGCCTGAGGTCATACATTTAATGAGTGTTAGAATCCCTTGTCACCAACCCATCCCTTACGTCTTAATGATGAATAGTTAAAAATGGAGAAAAGGTGTTGAAAATTTATCATTGGGTAATAAATCACGGCATACTTTTTCTCAATAGAAAGCACCTACACAACTTGAGACAGGCATCTGTATTAAAAGTCAGAAAATAAGTTTGGGTTTCTTATACCAAACAACCCAATTTGCTTATATATAAATACCGAGGGATAGAAAAGCAGAACTTCAAGGCAAATGGAATAAAAAGCATGCAGTAACATCGGCCTCAGCCCTCTCGGGAGGCTATATATTAAGTTTTTTTAGGCCTTATACCTCATGCTTCTGGAGCAATGAGACAGATGAGGTTTTGCAGATTTATTTCAGCATAAATTAATGCTGACCATCTGGATGGATAAGATAACCAAATAGCCATAAAATCTTGGCAACCTCCAATGTAAGAAAAATTGCTCGGGAGCTAAGAGGAGGAAAAATCCATGCAGTTTGTTGGAGGAGTGCCAAAGTGATCATAGAGTTTACTAAGATTTTGACTTACTCATGCACTTTAATCATAATATATTTGCAGCATGGGGGATTACAGGCAGCCTTTAGAGGGAAGAGGTTACATAGAAAATAATTCCTTATAGCTGCAGAGCACCTCGACTGAACAAAGGTGTTTTGGGCTGGGTGTGGTGGTGGCTGACACCTGTAATCCCAGCACTTTGGGAGGCTGAGGCGGGCAGAATACTTGAGGTCAGGAGTTCGAGACCAGACTGGCCAACATGATGAAACCCTGTCTCTATTAAAAATACAAAAAATTAGCTAGGCATGGTGGCACATGCCTGTAATCCCAGCTGCTTGAGAGACTGAGGCAGGAGAATCACTCGAACCTGGGAGGCAGAGGTTGCAGTGAGCTGAGATCGCACCACTGCACTCCAGCCTGGGCAACAGAGCAAGATTCCGTCTCAAACAAAAGAAAACAAAACAAAACAAAGATGTCTTGGCTTTCAGTTTGAGCTTTCTAATAGCCTATGGAGCTAGGGAGGGGCAGGGTATATCATCCCCTTTTTACAGATGATAAAAAGGCTCAGAGAGAGGCTAAGTAGCTCTGCCATTCAAGGCCAATGCTCTTTCACTACCCTATGGTGATGTCCCCTAATCCATCTACCTATCCATCCATCTATCCATCTACTCACCCATCCATCCACTCACCCCCATCCATCCATCCATCCATCCATCCATCCATCCATCCACATTTTATACCAATTCCTATTTATTCTGTAATCCTTCAAGAAAGAAGGAAAGGAAAGCTAGTCCTTTTGGAGAAAAGCCACACCCACGTGTCTACGTACAGTTTTGCAAGAGGGTCCTTCCTCATAAATAATACCACCAGCCTGGGGGTCTGGACTCTGCCGCGACGCTGGTTCTGCTGCATCTCCTCGTTCCTCCCTTGTTTCCGCTGTGACTATTCTGCCAGCAGGGTGCACTTACAGTCAAGGGCTAAGCATTAAGGGAACATTCTTTCACCTCTCTGCCCTTCTAATCCACTGATCTGGTAGGATGCCAGGCCTCTCCAGCTTAGGTTACTTGGTTAATAAATGCTAGCAGGATGGAACTGAGTTCAGAGGTGAATCCGGTCACAGTGAGTTTTCCCACAGATGTGAATGCCTGCGTTCACTTACACATTCATTTATTCACCGACATATTCCTTTTTCATCCTAGTGGATATTCTTGGGCATCTGCTCACTGCCAAGCTACATCCCCCAAGGGATGTAACAATGGATACAATTCAAATGTCAAATAACAATGTTTGAATCATGACTTTTAAAATTTTCCCTTGGGGGTGGTAATGTGGCGTTGGCAAATCAAAGATCCGCCCCATGAGAGTGGTCAGTTCTGGGGTGGCTGAAAGGGGACTCTTGTATCTTACTATTTCCTGGGAAAATCTATCCATATTTCTGAATACGGTATTTCAACCCCGCTAAGTTGCTCCCAGCCATCACGGGAAAATTGTTCAGCGTAGCCACAGCTGGATTTAGATCTTTAGAGGTCTGAAACCCCAAGAAAACCATAAGGCCACCTCCAAAATGTGATTCAAAGTGAAAATAAGGTGAAACCATAAAGTAAGTATAAGCCTAGCCTCATTTCTGACTGGTCCTATGATGACTACATTGATGATTTTTATAAATACAAACAGTTTCTCTTTCCCTCTCTCTCTGTTTTGGGGTGGGGAGCTAGCATGCGTGCAGCTTTGCTGAAGCCTCCGCCTCCGTTTTGTCTGACTGCTGGGTCGTCTCGCACTGAGCAGCTGGGTACTGAGCCTGAAAGGGTCAAACTCTTCCCTTTGATGACATTCTCTCCCTGCCCAATCAACCTCTATTCCTCCTGCTCAAGACACCCGCCCCCTTTGCCATCTCCTACTCTCTTTCTTTCTGCCAAAGGTTAATTTCCCTTTTGAGGTTTGCATATCTTTTAAAGTGGATTCACTTTTGTCTTTGAATGTGTAACACACCCGTGAAGGCGAGTACAGTTTACCCCTAACAGACAAGTTTGGAGAAGAAGGAACAGAGAGTCAGGCGGGGCTGGGCACAGGGTTGGTACTCAGTGATCGGTGGGCTACGGTTATGGTAGCTGGCTCATTAGGGCCAGGAGCAGTGTTCAAATCTGGAACCTGATTCTCAGTGCTTTCTGCTGGGCTATGCTGCTGTCAGTGGAATTGAACATCGACTACCACGGGGCAGAATTTATTTCCCAATGAGGTGGCTTCACGGGAGAAACACATCATGCAGGTGAAATCCTTACACCATACAGAGGATTTAACCATTGCTATCTCTAGTTTGTCTCAGATTCTCCCAATGTCAGTTTGGTGAAAAACAAGACCATAAAGACCAGAGAGACAAAATTTTTCACTACCAAGATCCAGGCCAAGACACGACAGGTGTTACCAAAACTGGGGTAACCAGGAGTCAAAGGATATCAATGACCCACTTGTGTCCGGTGGCCAGGGAGGGTTTCTTGTCACCAAGGACACAACTGAAATACAAGCATAACAAATGCTGCTCCTGTTCCTTCAGGCAGGTAAAGGCTTATAGAATATTATAGATCTTTTGTGTGCTGCTGTTTCTACCCAGCTTGTGGCAGTTGGCCAGACAGACGAACACCTTTATTCCTCAATGCCATGCTCAGATGCAACCTCCCTCAGAAAACCTTCCTGATACGCTTGCTCCCTTTGTCCCACTCTGATGGAAGCTGCTGTTCCCAGTGCTGTACAGTGTATATACTTCCAGTACAGCGCAATCCCACATTATATTATTCAGCATTTGTCAAAATATTATGTTATCCCCCATTTCTTTTTAAAAAAAATCAAAACAAACAAAAAGAAAAAAAAGAGGTAAATGAATGTTTCTAGACCTATCAGACTGAAAAACAGACCTCATTTTGCCTCCCAAGTAGCAGCTGGGACTACAGGTGCGTGCTACCACGCCTAGCTAATTTTTTTTTTTTTGTAGAGAAGGGGTTTCACCATGTTGCCCAGGCTTAACATGTCATTTAAAAATCTGTATTATTTCTGAAAGTAATGAAGCTATATCTCTTTTCAAAAAGCAGCTTGAGATATAATTTAGATACCATAAAATTCATCCATTTAAAATGTACAACTTAGTGGTTTTTCGTGTATTTACAGAGTTGCACAATCATCACCATAATCTAATTTTAGAATATATTTATCATCCCCAAAAGAAACTCCATCTATTACATTCCTAAGCCCTATGCAACCACGAATCTAGTTTCTCTCTCTATAGATTTATCCATTCTGGAAATTTCACATTAATGGAATCATATCATATGTGGTCTTTTGAGTGGCTTCTTTCACTTAGCACAATGTTGTTGAGGTTCATCCATGTTGTAGCATGCATCAGTATTGCATGCCTTTTTATTTATGATCTATTTATATGTATCCTATCATTTAGATGGTAATGCATGAAGTCATTCATTAGTAAATCATTCGATGGCGCAACCCTGCTCACTGCCGCCCAGCGATGTGTTACTAGAGAAGCGTTGTACCTTTTCTTCCAGGTACTCCACAGCAGGCTGGGAAGAGACTGCAAGAAGAGAAAACCTTTAGCCTGATCAAACATTCACCTTGTACTAGATGTCTTCATTTATTATTTCAATTTATACTCACAACAATCCTTTGAAGTAGATTTTATCGTCCCCAGTGTTACTGAGGTCCAGAGACTTTAAGAGACTTGTCCAAAAGCCACACTGCCATTAAGTGGCAAGACTGAGATTCAAACTAAGATCCGTCTGTCCCTAACATCTATGCCTTCTTCACCTGAAACCTCTACTCACAGGAGGAATGTGGGGGCAGGGGCACTCAGAGATGCGGGCCCTGCTAGTCAAGCTTTGCCTGCATGTGAGAACCCGGGGAGTGTGGTATAAGTTAAAGGTCAGGCGACCTGATAATTTCAAAAGTGGTTTGAGTGGGCACAGACCCGAGGAGGAGGGACTGAGAGGAATTGACTTCACTGAGTGCACAGCATTTCCTTCCCACGTGGAGCAGGTGCAGGAGCTGAATCATTGACCCAATAAGCAGAAATAAACCCTCGAACGACGGGACACCAGTGGGAGGCTCCACACTTCTGCCCAGGAGGCAAAAGCAATGGTGCTTCCTAGCAGAACATCCTCACTTCTGTGGTCTGATCAGGCTCCGCAGACCGGCCCCTGCCTGCCTGCCTGCCTGGCCACACGTCCTTCCGCATCCCCCATGTTCATCAAGGTTTCCCTGCACAGCCTTTGCGTGGGCTTCCTCCAGCCACCAAGCTTGCTTCTGCTGTGGCACTCTGCACTTGCTCTCCTCTCTGCCTGAGTATGTCCCCCAGATGTCCCCATGGCATTTGCATCTCACTCAAGTGTTGAGAGGCAAGAGCGTGGCTTCACAGCAGCACCCACTGGCTCACTGTGCCTTCTTTACTGCATGCTGTTACTACCTTGTATTTTCTTATTTATCTATTTGCGATCACCTGTTTCCTCTCAACCAGAAAGCACGCCCCTTGAGAACAAGGATTAGACAGGCCTCATGCTCTGCTGTATCCCTGGGGCCTCGCACAAAACCCCGCACACGGCAGGAGTCCAACTGATGCTTGGTGAGTCGACGAATGCTCAGAGGTTCAAGTCACTCCAGTGAAAGCAGATCAGCTGGCGGGGCTCTGCCGGCTGTAAGGTGACCTAGCAGATAACCCTGATTCCTGGGGCGGTAAACAAGCAAACCAACAATGAGAACAAACCAGAGGGTTTTTGTTGCGGGGAGCCCTCTTCTCTGCGAAGTCAGGCCGCTGCCCTTTGACAAGAGCCAGGGACGCGTGAGGAGTCTGCCATGACTCTGGCAGCCCTGCGGGGGAGCTAATTAGGATTTTCAGTGGGGTGGGGCTCCATTGCATCTTTCTCTGTGCTCTGCTATGAATTACACATGGCGGTTTCCAAAAGGGAAAGAAAAGTGCCTGCTCTCTCCAGGGCAGGTGATGGTGCCAGTTGTCCCTGCAGCTGGGGCTCGGCTGCCCCAGTACGGTCAGGCCACAAATCCCACTCCCCCGGCCTCCCTCACCAGCTCCTGAGGTCTTGTCGGCAAATGACTCTGCGTGAGGGCTCTCTCCATTCCCAAGCACTCCTTCCCAACCCACACACGGGGCAGAGGCCAAAGGAGAAGATCTGACTCCAGAGTTCTGCTCAAGGGAGACTGAGGCCCCGGGGGGGAACGGAGCAGGACGTGGAGGCTCTGGGGTCTGAACTGATTTCAGGCCTGGGTGGGCACCCTCCCAGTGGGTTTACAGACAAACATATACGCCCTCGGTCTCCATTTGCCTCTCTCCTGGCCGGCAGAGGCTCTAAACTGTGGAGAAAGCATCTGGGGTCCTGAAGTCCTTACTGCTAATCCTCCCTCCCTCAGACAGCACTGGCTTCTGGAATTGGAACTTTTGGAATCTTGACTTGATCATTTACCAGCCAGGTGACCTTGGACTGAATCTCTCTAAACTCAGTTTCCCCGTCTGAGTACCACGAACATAGGCAGGTGACCCTCACAGGTCAGTTGGTGGCCTTTCCAACTCCGTCATTCAGCCAATGTCTGCTGAGTACCAGCGACATCCTGGGTGCCCTCTTATGAGCTGGAGCTTTTGTCTGGAGAATGTCAGGAGAAATAAAAATAGCGGCGAGACTATGTGAGCTAGAGCAGGAGAAATTAAAATAGCCCTGAGATTGTGCGAGCTAGAGTAAGTTACTTTACCTCTCAGTGTGTTTCCCAAACTGAATGAAATGGGGTCAATGCCACACTCCTGAGGACTGCTTTGAGTATTTAATTGCAAAATGTAACAGAGAGGCTGATGCACAGGAGATGCTCAATGAATGCTCGTTGTAACTCTCTGTAAATATAAAATGTGGTTTCTATCTCTCCCACTACGAAGAAAAATAAAAACCTTGTCCTTTCCATTCCTCGGCAGCCTTAACGAGTATGAAGAAATAGGGTGTTTTGTTATGCAGAATTACCGTAGCAACGGATAACTGATACAGTTACTGAATCAATTCAGTAATACCTCAAATATATCTGAAGAGTCTATTGATTTGATGTTTTTCATTTATTAAACTATGACTCCATCTCCTCATCTGTAAAATGGATTAGTTGAGAGGACTAAATGAATTAAATCACGTAAAACATTTAGAACAGGATGTGGCCTGTTCATAATAAGAGCAGCGTGTTAGCAATTATTTTCATAAATGCCCTTCATGGGCTAGGCAGTGTCTCACGCTGGGATTATGGCAGTCAATGAGAGCCAATGTCCCCGTTCCCTTAGAGGTTCCATCCCAGAGATAGTGAGAAAGACACCAGACAAATAAGGTGTTTTCTTTCAATGAATGGACATGTTGGGCAAGGGTACACCTTTCTAGGCAAACCTTTATAATATGTTAGGAGAACATTTTTCATTCTCCACTGGGCCCTAATATAGGCCAATAGACACAACCAGCAATAAAAGTCCAATGTAAGGTTACGTCCTAGAGGTGCCGACCACAGAAGGCTCTCAGGGAAGTACGTTCCAGGAATGGGAACGGCAAATACGCGAGTCTGATGGTGGAGCCTGTTCAACGTGTTTGAGGAACATGGGCCAGGAGGCTGGAACAGCAACTGAGCGACAGGGTGACATGAGGTGAGGCTGGAAGGGAACCAGGGCCCCTTGGAAACAGAATCATCTAGCCCTCTGCCACTGAATCTCTAACTGCCCGTTTTGGCAACATGGTACCCAAGGAGGAGGGGAAGCTGTGCACAGCTAGATGCCATATTTGAACTTCCGTGAATCTGCAAATGGACCGAGTCTCCCTACCTCTCTCTCTCTGGTCTATTCCCCTCAAATTCCTAGTGGTTTCTCCAACTTTCACATGGGCACCCTGAAGCAGAAACAACACATGACCTGTGAAAGGCTGATCAAACAGAGTTGCTGTTTAGGCTCTGGGCCCCAATAGGGGCTATAAATATCTTGGGCCTCTTTTAATATAAACGCTGTCACAAAAGACTGCCTTGATCTGCAGCATTCACAAGAAAATACTGTTTGACAAGCTAATCTCCACTCGCCTTCCCCTTCTGGTCCTTGCCCATCCTCTGGTCAGCTGAATAACCCTTTTGTTCCTGAGTCCGGTTCTGGCTAGTTGGAACCAGGTTTTGTTTTCTTTTCTGCTTTTTGGAGGCCGTGGGGGACCCCTCGACCTGCACGCTAAGACCCTTGTTCCCTCTGACCAAGTCAAGACACTGGGTTCTGTTTGCTGTTACAGGAGCATTAAAAATAATTGAAAAGTAATCATTGCGAGAATAATGGCTCCCATTTTTGAGAGCCAATTAGGACCAGGCGCTTTCCACACATTACTTCATTTTGTGCTTTCAACAGTCGTGCAAAACTGGTACTGAAAACTCCATTCTTCAGAAGAGGAAAGGAGGAAACGGGCAGGGTCGGGGGAAGGTTGGAGCAGGGCAAAGAAACGGAAGTCTGCTTAGCCTAGGCTCACAGGCTAGCAAGGGCAGGGGCTGGGATGGGCCCACACCATGCAGCCCCTCTAGAAGCAAGAGTGTGCCAGCATCCTGGCATGATGAGAACGGCCATCTGTTCTAAGCAGAATGACAGGCACCCAAGAGGCCTCATCCTAATGCCTGGAACCTGTGAATGTGACTGTCCATGGTAAAAGGAGAACCTGCAGCTGTGGTAGAGTCAAGGATCTTGAGATGGGAAAGTCATCCTGGATTACCCAAGTGAGCTGGAGCGTCCTTATAAAAGGAGGCAGGGAGGCCAGGCCTGGTGGCTCACGCCTGTAATCCTAGCACTTTGGGAGGCCGAGGTGGGCAGATCACGAGGTCAGGAGTTCGAGACCAGCCTGGCCAATAGGGTGAAATCCCATCTCTACTAAAAATACAAAAATTAGCTGGGCGTGGTGGCACACGCCTGTAATCCCAGCTACTTGGGAGGCTGAGGCAGGAGAATCGCTTAAACCTGGGAGGCAGAAGTTGTAGTGAGCCAAGATCACGCCACTGCACTCCAGCCTGGGTGACAGAGCGAGACTCTGTCAAAAAAAAAAAAAAAGGAGGTAGGGACTCAGAGTCAGAGGAGATGTGACCGTGGAAGTGGGGTTGATGAGATGCGCCCAAGAGGCAACAAATCAGGAGGCATCTAACAGTTAAAAAAGGCAAGGGGCAGTTCTCCTCTGAAACCTCTGGAAGAAACTCATTTGCACGGACACGTTGATTCTAGACCCAGGAGACTCATTTCAGACTCCTGACCCCCAGAACAGTAAAATAATACATTTGTGTTGTTTCAGCCTCTACTTTGTAGCATTTTGTTACAGCAGCAATTGGAAACCAATATGGTGCCCTAATTGCAGGCCGATCTCTTGCTCAAATCACCAAAACAATGGCTCAAAAATCAAAACAATATAAAAACGTAGTCATTGAACAGGTCTTTCCTGTGCAGACAAAATTACAGGAGTTGGCCAGCTAAGGCACGCGAGGATGCAGCTTGTGAACCCTGGCTCTGGAGTCAGACCTGGGTTTTAGCCTACACCTCCTGATCAAAGCACATGTGACCTTGGACAAGCCCCCAACCGTCTCTGAGCCCAAGTTCCTCAACCACAAAATAGGGGTGTACCTCTGTCCGAGAAGGAATTAACAGCAATTGACATAACTGAATGCTTACAGCCTGACAGCATGCTGTGGACTTTGCACATATATATCATTTAAGCCTCAAAACAACCCTATAAGAAGGGTAATGTTATTTTATTTTATTTTATTTTTTGAGATGGAGTCTTGCACTATTGCTTGGGCTGGAGTGCAATGGTGTGATCTTGGCTCACTGCAACCTCTGTCTCCAGGTTCAAGCAATTCTCCTGCCTCAGTCTCCAGAGTAGCTAGGATTACAGGCACCTACCACTACACCCGGCTAATTTTTTTATTTTTAGTAGAGACAGGATTTCACTATGTTGGCCAGGCTGGTCTCGAACTCCTGACCTCATGATCTGCCTGCCTCAGCCTCCCAAAGTGCTGCAATTATGGGCATGAGCCACCGTGCCTGGCTGGGCTAATGTTATTAATCCCATTCCACAGGAGAGGAAACTGAGGCACCGAGAAGTAACTTGCTCAAGCACATGGTTTGAGACCAGGAATCGGGGTGGGGCGCGGTGGCTCACGCCTGTAATCCCAGCACTTTGGGAGGCTGAGGCGGGTGGATCACTAGGTCAAGAGATCGAGACCATCCTGGTCAACATGGTGAAACCCCGTCTCTACTAAAAATACAAAAATTAGCTGGGCATGGTGGCGCAGCCTGTAGTCCCAGCTACTCAGGAGGCTGAGGTAGGAGAATTGCTTGAACCCAGGAGGCGGAGGTTGCGGTGAGCTGAGATCGTGCCATTGCACTACAGCCTGGGTAATAAGAAAGAAACTCCGTCTCAAAAAAAAAAAAAGACAAGGAATCTGACTCCAAAGTGGGTGGTTCTTAACCCCTGGATTGAGTAAAGTCCGAACAAAGCATCTGGTACTGGTAAGCACTCGGCTCATAATAGTGGTTGTTAGTTCAATTCATTCATTCATGCATTCATTCATCTATTTATTTATTATGGTCTCAGTTAATTAGATCCTGTGGACTAAGGATAGTAATACATCCTACTCACATTATACCACGAAGAGAAAAGAAGAAAATAAAAATGAAGATTGGAAAGTTAGGAGTCTGTATTACCCAGGGGAAAAGGGGCAAATCTATGTTTGAGGCAATTCCATACCATTCTTACTTGTAGAGAAGGCACATGAATGTATTCGATGCTGCCATTAAGACGTGAGCACAAAAGAAGCCGAAGTAATTTATGTCAGTATAAGTCCTTAATGAGATCCATTTCAACAGTAAACTATTCTGGTTTTTAAATAATGATGACTATCGTCATCTATTTCTGAATCAATTTTAAAAGTATTTCTATATAAACTTCTCATTTGCCAGAATATTTTATATATAAAACTGCTTAGAGTGATCACCGCTAAAACATTATTATAATAGAGATACCTGTACTAGACTGATCAGAGCAAGGTAAATATAGTAAAAATATGCCTTAAGAGTTACGCAGCACCTTTCTTCAGAAAAATGCGAAGTATTTTGTATTTTATTTTTCACATCACTGTGTATCACAATCTGTTATTATGCCTGGTACCTTGCATACATTAGCACATGTAATGTGTTAAATGTTATTAACCCCTGAAAAGTGCGGCTCAGAGAGGTTACGGGACTTGCCCAAGTTACACAGCACCTGGGTTTGAAAGGCTATCCTTTTTATACCCTACACAGGCAAGAAGACTAGGGCATTATAGCCTAGATATAGGACTGGAAAACCAATGAGAGAAAAATCTACACTTGATTCAAGCCAGGGGCTGAAGAAAAAAAGTTGTAATCCATCAGCAATGACTGACTGAGATTCCTCTGTTAACAGGAAAAGCCATTCAACATTCAATTAATTCTATAAACATTTATGGAACTCTGACTCCTAGAAATTATTCAGGCGTTTAATGGGGACAGTCCTGGGTGGTGGCTCAGAGCAGAGCTGCTGGACTCTGAACTCAAGAGGCCTGGCTTATAAACTGGGTGACAGTGGACAAGAAGTTACTGAAACACTTTTGGGGCCTTGTTTGTTTCCTCATTTGTAAAATGTGATTGTAACAGCACCTTCCTCGTTAGGATGCAAGGATTAAATGCAAAGTCCCTATAACAATGCCTGGCATAGAGTAAGTGCCACGGCAGGGTGCGTTATCATCATAGAAACACTGCTGTTGTAGAATTAGTGACCTCGTTCCGACCACTCTGACAGACCACTGAGAGAAACGAGGCAGCGTTTTAATCAACAGTTAGGAGTTTTAAACACACAAAGTTAGAGTCTACCTGGAAATCTCGTACCTAACAGAACAGCTAAGGTTTGATTCATTATTAACAAACATCCTCCCCAAAGAAGCCAGCAAAAAAAAAAAAAAAAAATCCTGCTCTGGGACAGCAGTCGGAAATGTACAGCCTTATCTGTGCTGGAAACTGGAGAGAAATCAGACTCAGGGGAGGAAATTGACTAAAACTAAGTGCAGGCCATTCAACACAGGCCAGGAGAGCTGATAACAGAGAAAAACCGAGCAGCCATAAAGCCGCAAGCAGGGAAGAAAGATGGCACCAGCGTCCGCGGAGTGGCAACAGACTGTAACATGCTGCTTTCTCACTGCTCAGCCAATGTGGATGGATGCAGACTGTGTGTCACGAGGCTGACCACATTTCATTTTTTAGCACCCCTTCCAGGGAATGTTCTGCCAGACTCAGAGAGGTTAAGGAACTTGCCCAAGGTCACACAGCAACAAATTCCAAGTGATTTTCACTAGGTCAAAAAGTCAAAACATAAAAGGTCTGCACACAAGAAGAACGTGCTGTGCTACACATTAAAGGAGTTGTCTAGGACAGTCGCATTGCCTGGGGTCGGTTCCAGTGATGACTATGATGCCATGATGATAATCACCATAAGAATGGTTGATATTTAGGGAGTGCTTTGCTAAGTGCCAGATAGCACTCGAGGCATCGTATTTATATGAACTCACTTAATCCTCATAACAAGGCTATGGGTAGGTACTATTATCGTACCCATTTTACAGGTGAAGAAACTGAGGTCCAAAGAGGTTAAGTTACTTGTTCAAGTCAAATCACTAAAAAATAGGTATCACCACGTTTATTTTTGAGAAAATGCTCTAGGCTCACCCTAGAAAACCTTACATCAGTGTTAATCCATGTAACCATTCCATTAACAGGTACAGTAGGTTGCATGGTACCTCCCCAAAAGATAGGTCCACATCCAAATTTCCAGAATCTGGGAATGTGACCTTCTTTGGGTAAACAGTCTTTGCAGGTGTGATGAAGGATCTTGAGATTATCCTGCAGTGTGTGGGTGGGCACTAAATACCAATGACATGTGTCTTTATAAGAGACAGAAAAGAAGAAGACAGAAGAGGGGGGCAGCAATGTATAGATGGAGCAGAGAGATATGGCCCCAAGCCAAGGAGTTTGCAACTGGGAGAGACAAAGGCTAAATATTCCCTTAGAGTCTCCGGAGACAGTGCAGCTTTGGTGACACCTTGATTTCAGACTTCTGGCCTCCAGAACTGGGAAAGAATACATTTCTGATGTTTTAAGCCACCCGGTCTGTGGCGATTCGTTACGGCAGCCTCAGACAGAAATAATGGGGACGGTTATGGCCAAGCATCAGGATTTCAGGGTAATCCTCATGCTGGGTGTCTGGGTGGTGGCAGCAGCAGAGCAGAGGTGCCATGCAGGAGGCATGTGAAATCTGGGGGAGGCTCTTGGCTTGGAAGGTGTAGGAGGGAAAGTCACAGTCAGAATCACGAGCCAGTTTCCCAGCCAAGAATGCTGCCCAGCTGAGCATATGCTTGTTGCCACATACTGAGCTGCCCGTCATGGGGAGTAATCTTGCCCCATTGGGAGGTTATTCCTCGCCAGGTCCCTCTGGAGGTGGCGAAGCCAGCCATACTCACGTGTTCCATTCCTGAAAGAGGCCAGGCCCAGGCCAGCTTCCAGCTCTCAGAGACACCTGCTCGTGGAATCAATGGACACACGGCACGGGATAGCTCATAAAGGGGTTTTCCTTTAACGTTTTTCGTTCTCTGTAGTATTTTGGCAGAATTTGCCAGAAAGCAGAAAGCAATGGTCTCTTTATTCTCCATTTCTGGAGCGATCTGCTGCTTTTGCCCCTCTCTGCACAGACACTTGCAATGAGACAGCTGGACAGCTGGGCCCCTAATAGAGTGCTGCACACACATCACTCAGGCGAGCCCTTACTCTGTGAGCCAGAGCTGACCTCGGAGACTGCTCCACAACCCCCTCTCTCTCGCAAGGTCCACCCCACTGTGCAGGCCCTCAGGGAGGTACGTTTCCAGAAAACATACTTCCCTGGCATTCCTGGGCATTTTCACTGTCAGAGATGGAGAACTCCAGCTACCTAAATTATATCAAAACATCTGAAGTCAGAGCAGAAATCTTAGAGTTCCTTCCTCCAGGGCTGATAATTACAATATTTCTTCATGGGAAGGACATGGTCACTGACTGGTCAGAAGGAATGCTAGCTGGGAACTGTGCCAAAGCCTCCTGCCAAGTGCCAGTTTTGCCCCATCCCCCCAACCACACCCCAGTGATGGAGAGGAAATTGATGAGTCACTGGCCAGTTTGCTAACTTCAGTGTCCCAATGCCACATGCCTACAAGGTGACAAAGGGGGTTTCCATTTGACTGATGAAAGCCTCTTCTCACATTGCGCAAGAAGAGGGCTGGGGGCAGGGAGGGAGAGAGAGAGAGAGATTGGGTGAAATGTCTAAAACTCACATCCTAAGTTAAAGGGAGCCTTTCTATAAGTAAACGAATCTTGGGTGACTAAAGTGTCCCTTCACTTTAAACAGTGGCTTTGCCCACACTCCAGTCGTTCTCTAGGTTGCCTGAGATGACTGTCCTGGCTCCTTTGCTGGGAAACCTGTGGGGAAAGCGACAGGACTTCTTAGACCGATCACAGTGGGAATGTGCTAACAGCTTCCACAGTCAAAACGATGATCACGCCGGTAACAGTAAGATTGGTGGACAGGCATTCCAAGCACTTGATGTGGCTCACCTCATCGAATGTTCTCAACAACCCTATGAATCAGGGCAACTACTGACCTCACTCTGCAAATGGGGAAACGAAGGCACAGCAAAGCCAAATAATTTACAGGGCCAAGATTTCAACCAGGCAGCCTGGGTCCGGCCCTCTTCCCCTGCCACCCCACACTCCGTGCTTCGGATCACGGGTGCAGCAAGAAGCCATGTCCAATCAGACTGGAGATCACGAGAGGCTTCGCGGAGGAGGGCGTGCCCAAGGCCGGCAGACTAGCCGTCAGCTAAAAGGAAAAGGTCATCTGCTCCACCCCGTGTTAATGAGAAAAGCTAAAACTGGCCATTCTCCACTGTCTCAACTCCAGCCTTCCAATCTGGTGATTCTGTTTTCAGCTCTGAACATGATCTTAGGGCTTCTCACCTGCCCAGCACCCTCAGAAGGCAGGGTAGGAAATCCACATGTGGGAAATCAAAGCAACTGAAAAGGCAGAAGCAGAAACACAAAGCTGGAAGAGTATGTGTGTGAGTGTGTGTGTGTATGTGTGTGCACGCGTGTGTGTGTTGGTGTATATGTATAGGTGTGTGTGTATGTGGGGGTATGTGTGTGAGAGTGTACATGTGGGTGTGTATGTATAGGGGTGTGTGTTTGTGAGGGGGTATGTGTGGGAGTGTTGGTGCGGGTGTGTATATGTGGTGTGTGTGTGTGTATGCAGGGGTATGACAGAGTATATTTGTGTGTGTGGGTGTGTATGTATAGGGGTGTGTGTGTATGTGGGGGTATGTGTGGGAACGTGTGTATGTGGTGTGTATGTACAATGTATGTGTGTATGCAGGGGTATGTGTGAGTATATTTGTGTGGGTGTGTATGTGTGTAGGTGTAGGTGTGTGTGGGTGTGCATGTGTGGGAGTGTGTATGAGTGTGGGAGTGTGCGTGCATGTGTGTGCAGGTGTGTGTATGTGTGTGTGTGTGGTGTATATGTGGTGTGTATGTAAATGTATGTGTATGCAGGGGTATGTGTGAGAGTATATTTGTATGTGTGGGTGTGTATGTGTAGGTGTGTGTGTGCATGTGTGGGTGTATGTATGGGTGTGTATGTTCAGTGTGTGCGTGTATGCAGGGGTATGTGTGAGAGTATATTTGTGTGTGGGTATGTGTAGTTGTGTGTGGGAGTGTGTATGAGTGCGGGAGTGTGCACGCACATGTGTGTGCAGGTGTACGAGTGTAAGTGCATGTGTGTGTGTGGGTGTGTCTATGTGGTGTATACGTATAATGTGTGTGTATGCAGGGGTATGTGTGAGAGTATATTTGTGTGTGTGGGTATGTGTAGTTGTATGTAGGAGTGTGTATGAGTGTGGGAGTATGCACGCACATGTGTGTGCAGGCGTGTGTATGAGTGTGAGTGCATGTGTGTATGTATGTGGGTGTGAACACATACACTTGCTCATATGTATATGGTCCATGAAGAAGGCTATGTTGGGGGGGGGGGTGGGGGAAATGGAAGCAGTACATGGAGGGTCTGGAATGGAAAGTGGGGGAAGGCCCACCCTGCCGCAAGTGCCATGCAGAGGCAGAGACTGCTGGTGGATTTGGAGAGGTGGGGACGCCGCTTGGTTTTGAGGACTCGTTCTCCTACAGCCTGGTCAGCATCCTGAGGACTGAGGAAGTCGACAGACCACAAGGCCTCTGTGGGCTGCTCTGGCCAGAGTGCACCTGGCTAGAGTGGACCCCCTTCTTCCTCTCCCTGTGAGGCCAGCAGGCCCTGCAGCAGGTGGTGTGGAGTCCAGATTCTTCTGACTCTCTTGGCAAGCTTCCGCTGCTCTCCAGCTGTTGGCTCAGGTGAAGGTTTAGGAAAGTGTGGGGGTGGGGGGAACTTCGATTTATTAAGGACCTCTTCTTAACTAACGTTTGTTGGGTTGAGCACTTCCTAAGTGCTAAGCACAAGTATTTGATATGCATCAACTCAGTCCTCTTGCCACCTTTTGTGGGAATCGCTGTTATTCCCTACTGAAGGTAAATCAACTGAGGAAACAGAAAAGCCAAGCTCACAGAAGGAGGAAGTGGCAGAGCTGGGACTCAGACATGGGCACACTGGCCTCTAAAGCAAGTAAGCTACGAGCTGTCATCATACCCATTTCACAGATGAAAAACTACATTCTGGAGAAGCTGAGAACTGTGCCCAGGGTCACACAGCTAATTTGCAGGGCGTAGCGTGACCTTGGGTCAGCCTGGATCCCAAACTCAGGCTCCCTGACCTCCTTGATTGACATGAGTTAGATACACAGTCTGCAGAAACAGGGAGCGCTCTACAAACCCAGCGTGGGTCCGGAGCAGGGGAGATGCCCAATTAACGTTTATGAATGAACAAAACCTCAGTTAATGCACCCAGGTCGGGAGGCCTGCATTCAGAATCCAGCCCAGGGGCAGTGGAAGGACCTAGAAGCATCCTTTTCAAGGGTAAAAAAAAAATATATCATTTGCACCATTTCTGAGAGCTGGAGGGGGAATGGATTCAAAACAAGCAAAGCTCTCCAAATAGCGATAAATACCTTAAATTACCCAGCAAGTTTAAAAGCCTTCATGCTGCTCTTTTTCCCAGTGCAGAACAGGCTCCTGATTGTGGCTGTTTAGAATGGAACATTCAGGAGGGCGTGGAGCCGGCGGGGCAGGGGAAGGGGAGGAGGGTGTGAGGAGGGGGAAGAAAAACTCGCTGGCTGCCCGGGAGACATTCATCCAGCTGGCTGGCAGGAGACACAGCGGGCGATTGTGTGAGCTTGTGCTGGCGGAGGGGTGCGGACGTCTAAAGCGCGCTGGAGTGGGGACTTCCTCGGTGCCTGGGGGCCGTGTTCCTTCCCCCACGGAAATGGGGAGAAAGAAATGTCAGGGCTAAAGTGGCTTCTCGAGGAGCCCTTCGTTTCTGGAACCCAGCGTCGCCTGAGTCTTCTCTGTGTTCTTACAGGAAAACAACTATTGGTTCCAAAGAGAACAGTGCGCTGAGGGCTGTGACTATCAGAATCTCATTCCCTCCAAATCGCATGAGTCTGGGGTTTCTCCCTCTTCGCCATGACCCATACGTCTGTGGGGGCTGCTGCCATTAGACAGACTGGTATGAACTAGTGCTATCCACCCGGGGGGATAATAAATGTCAGAACCAGGGGATGATAAATGTTCACAGGCAAGACAGCTGGAAAGACCTGGAATGCCTCTTCCCTTCTGCACAACACAGCTAATCCCCAGCCCCGGATAAGATAAACATGCTTTATGGGGACTGTATTGAGTTGCCCATTTGTGTGGTCAGCTGCAGCTCAGGGAGCACTCACAGGTCCTTCAGCTAACTCAGCTGACGGCCCAATGTGGTGTGTCCTGTGTTGTCACGATGTCTCGGGAGCGGGTTTAACACCCATGACCTTAGAGGAGTTAAAAGATGCTCCACATACGGAAACTGGATAATGACATAATCTACTACCCAGGGTTGTTCTGGAGAGTGAGTTAATACATATCACGTGCTTACCACTTCCTGGGGGCTTCCTTTGTGGCAGGCACTTTATTAATATAAGACTCGGTATGGATAATCTTAGTCCCTATGTGACCCTATGAGGGGTGCCATAAATACTGTCCTCACTTTCTTGTGTGAACTGACTTCCAGGGAAGTTAAGTCATTAGCTCGAGGTCACACAGTCAGGGGTATATGGTGTGGGGTAGGCAGGGCTGGTACTGGGGTTGAACCCAAGTATTCTTACTCCAGCTTCTGTGGGTTGGCTCCACTGGCTAGATTCCTTCCTAAAGACAAGACCACATGAGTCCAGTTCCTTTAGAATTAGTGGTTTCAATCTTCACGAGGCACACAAATCATCTCTGGGGATTTTAAAAACCATGAACGCATGGGTCCACACCCCTAGAGATTCGATTCCGTGAGTCTAAGGTGTTTGAAAGCTCGCCAGGTGCAGTCGGTGTGCAGCTGCAATCACCAGCGTCACCAGAGAGACCTTAGGCGGGGCTAAGAAGGTGACAGGTAGCACCTCATTCAATCCTCCCAACTAGCCTGAGGTAGGTCCATGACTTGCCTGTTTTACTGATGAGGAAACTGAGGCCCAGAGGAATTTGTGGCTCAGCCTAAGATCATAAAGTGAGCAGAAAGCAGAGTCTGGATGAACGAGGAAGTCCCAGCTCCTATGCTGGATGGAAATGTAGATGAAAAAGTTAGGGCCACTCGTCTAAAACCCCTGTCTCCACTTGGCCCAAATGATGGCCAAAATTCGGTCCCTGATTGAGACGCAAGGTAAGGACTGGCATGAAACGCTACGGACTGGAGTTTTAAGGAACATATATGTCATCATCGAATGACATTTATCTGGAGCCAGACCAGTATCTAGCAAAACCAAGGCGACATTACACAGCCTCGGGTATAATCTGGAACACAAAATGAGCGGAGGCCGGATGACTTTCACATCTCATTACCAGAAGAGTGGTGGGGGATAGGACACCTGCAGGTCGCCATGGTGCCAAAATGCTGTCAACTTCTAATGAGAGAACCTGGAAGAACCTTAAATGTTTGCAGTCAACAGCCCAGGCCAAATGACTGTTAAAAACCAGAGACTCTGCTGGACCAAATTCACTGAACTGAATAATTCTTGTGGACAAGGTCAGAGTCACTTACCTCTCAAAATAACTTCATTTCATGTAACACAAGTTCTGTCAATGAAAATGAATGACTCTGTTCATAAAGAACTGTCAGGTCCACTGGAATGTTCCACTCCACAAGTGTTTTAAAGGCATCTACTATTTGCCAGGCCCCGTGCCATACACCGGCAGGAGTGTGACCAAGACAGAGTCCTGGACAGCTACCCTGGGCAGAGTTTGGGGGATGGGTAAAGGCAACAACTTGTCTGCCCTGGCTCTTTCCAGACCCCAGCGCACATGGTACTGGAGAACAGTGAACAATGGGGTTATCAGACCTTGCCCCGCCTCTCTGATGAGGTCCCTGATCCCAACCCTACTGTTCCACACTGGATTTCCCAAGCTTCGCCTCCTCTCCCTTCCCTTTCCTTCCATCTTTTTTCAATCAAGAAACATTTGTTGGCCATCCATTGTATTTCAGAACAGATCTGTATTTCAGGCATGTGGAGCCTTGGATACTGAATGTGAATACCAATGTGGCAGGACACCAGTATTATTCCACCCATTTCATTCTGCCATCATCGCACCCTCTAGAATTCAACATGCAGGCAGAGGCAAACGAGTTGCAAAAACACGGCATCCCAAGAACAACGGAAGGAAATAGGATAGTCTTATCTTAACAAAATCTTGCTTCGGCAAAGCAGAATTTAAGGTAAAGGGGACTACAAAGGCCTACCCACATTTCAAAATAACCCCGATCTCCTGTATTGCAATTTGGAAAACAAACAAAAATCTTTATTAAATTTGTCCATTCTTGGTTGTATCCAAAGTTGAATTGTTGTGGAAAGTTGAAAGAAACAGTTCAGGTGTTTTTCAGGGAGAGAAAACCTATACCTGTGATAATTTCAAATATTAAGCATATTTTAAACCCCTACCAAACAGAACTTGCAATTAGTAGCAATTTGTAAAAAGTGTTCAATCTCAATTCTATACATGTTAGTCTATGATTAAAGAGAGAGAAGAGGGAGAGAAAGAAAGGGAAAGAAAAAAACCCCACAAGCCATGGGCATTTGCTTGGCATCCAGAGAAAATTCTAAGTATGTTGTTTCAAATTTACATGCAGAGTTTTCAAGTTTTCAATAGGCATAAAAGGTTAAAAATTAGAAATATAACTACTTATACTTATTGAACATGATGGACTCGATGCTGTGCAAAGCACTTTAGGTTGATTAACTAATACTCAGAACCACCCTGTGAGTAGTCATCATTATCACCCCAAGTTTACAGATGAAGAAATAGAGGTTCAGCTGTGATTCACACCCAGGCAGCATGACCACCAGGATCTGCCCTCGTAACTGCTACACTCAACTACCTCCATGCAGATGGCACGGTTGGAAGCAAGACTTTCTGGACTGTGATACATTTTTAAATGTTTTAAGGCTAGACTCTCTTCTTTTTTCCATGCTGTTCCTTGCTCCTCCCAAAGTTCTGTTTTCCCCAAAATCCTGAGATGAGTGTCACTAGTATGCTTGCCTTTTATAGATGTAGAAATAAGCCCAGAGAGGGACAGTAACGTAACCAACACCACGCAGTGAATAATAAACGGGGTAGAATCAGAGCTCAGATTCAGGCCTTTCGACCCCAAATCTCAAGGTTATTCTCAGATATCTGCTGTTCATCCAAGAGTGGCCAGATTACCTAGAGAGGTGAAAGTGGGAAGAGGATAAAGATAAAAGTGTTTGGAGATTAACACCCTGGGTCTGCTAGCACAGGTGAGGCATTCATGCAGAGCACGCAGCCACTGTCTCTTCCTGAATAGCCTGGGTGTCGGTCACATTCATTATTGTAATTAACCCTCGAGCTTTGCCTCGGGGTTGGGGTTATTAAATATATTTTGGTATCTTTAAAAAAAGCACACACAGCAAGTTCCATAAATGTAATAAATGGGCCTAAGTTGGTGACATGGAAGTGTTTCCGTGAACCAGTTCTTGCAATTTCCTAACTGGCTCGTGTAAAACTTTAGGATGTCACTTGGGCCCGTTGGAGGAATTATTTCCTTATAAATCTATGGCAGTCTTAGGAAGTCAAAATGGCACCATAAAAAGAAATAACCCCACTTCCCTGGAAAAAGTGCAGCATGCCCTGTCCGAGGAGGGACTGGGGGCTGTTTGCACTTGTAACATTTTACAGTGGCTGTTGCTGGCATCCAGTGAGGACGTATGCTGCTGCTGGGCTGGGCTGTGTGTTATATTTTACTGGCAAAAATAAATCTTACATTTTTACATAAAGCTGTGCTTCTCTAGAACACACCAAGAGAAAGAGCAAATGCTGTCTCAACCTTAACAAAAAGGCCTTGCTGTCTCTCAAAGACCTAAAAAGACCACACTTAGAAAATAAAGTCTTAAGTGATCAAAAAACATTTTTGTTAGCATCCTCGTTTTCTTTGATAGATGACATATACAAGAGCTGTGTTGAGAAACAGCTTTTTTAAAATGTTGCTGCTGCTTCACCCTCAGCTCTAAACTTCACTTCATCTCGTGGTCTGAGTATCAGGCTACAAGCACAGTCAGCATTTGGCGGTTTACAGAAGAGAGGTGATGTGCAGTCCTACCCTTGAGATGCTCCACTGCAAAGGGAGGGACTGTTTGCCAGAGAGCGTGCTGGAAGTGATCAATTCCATGGTGAAGAAGTAAGATGGAGGCCCTATCTCATGTCCAGGGCAGACGGAAGTTCTGGAGGGAGACTGGTACCCTAGTGAACAGGGGCTGCTGAAATTATGTATCTGCGTCTTTACCACCAAGCACGATGCCTGGCACAGCCTAATTGCTCCATGGATGGATGGATGGATGGATGGACCGATGGAAGAAAGAAAGGGAGCAAGAGGCTGGGCGTGGTGGCTCACGCCTGTAATCCAAGCACTTTGGAGGCCAAGGCGGGCGGATCACCTGAGGTCGGGAGTTCAAGACCGGCCTGACCAACACGGTGAAACCCCGTCTTTAAAAAAATAAATAAATAAATAAATAAAGAAAAAAAAAAGAAAAGGGAGCAAGAATGAGAAAGTCACCCTTAGGAACTTGTTAATAAAGTACCTTAAATGGGCTAAAGAAATGGGGAGGGGAATTCTTATCATGTCAGTGTCCTTGAAATGACATTGAAGTAACCCAAACAGAAATGCACAGCTCTCTACAAAGGCACAGTGCACTTGGGAAAACCATTTCCGGTAAGAGTTTTTTAAATTAGGGTCGGTCTGTAGGAGTCCCCTTGACCACAAGTCTAAACAAAGCCGTTGAGTGTTATGGAGAAAAACTGCTCAAGAATGATACATGAATAAAAACAGGTTACCAAACACTATAAGCTAGGAGTATCCATCTGTAACAAATACAAACCTGAACATCAGAGAAAAAAGTCTGGAAAGATATTTATCAAAATTGTTAGCAATGAGCATCTCTGGGTGGTGGATTTGCTGGTGATTTCTAGTTTACTCATTTGACTTGTATTTATTTTCTATACTTTCTAAACTAAACAAGTATCTGTCTTATATCCACACAAAAAAAGTTTAAAAATTGCAAGAAATCTCTGATGATGCCAGAGAAGAAAAAGTATTAGCAAAACAAACTCACTGAAATCAACCTTAGCGAAATCCCAGATTCAGCAGAACGTCACAAGATGGACACTGCACCGAGGTAAGGATGGAGTATTAGAAAGAGCTCGCCCAGGCCTCTGGAAGGAAGCCTTGCTGTCCTGACCCCACACAGCCCAGCCTGCTGGATCCTCCCTGGTCATCGGCCCAATCCCTTGGGCACCCCCCCTGTTTTTCTAGGGGAACAGTTGTGGTTTGTTTTCCCTTTGTCTCTGGTGAGGAACAGCTGTACAACCCAAATCATATGAAATAAATTAGTGGCACCTGAGTGGGCTCCGTAGCACAATTTCTAATTCATACAATGCCTCCAGTTTTGCTATTTCAACTAAATCATGTATCAATCCCTGCACGGATGTCAGTAAATTTCAGCATCTGGGGGACCTGTAAACATTAAAATAAGAAGCTATAAAAAATATTAGTAAGCCAATTAAAAGCTCAAACAGTAATAAACCTACTTGCATTACACCTAAAAAACAAAAACAGACCCTCCTCCTCCGAAATTAAATAAACATTCCATATCAGCAGTTTCTCAATGAGCTTTTTCTTTCTTTTCAAAAGAGGTCCTGATCTCCCATCTGGTACCTTGGTGAGCTGGGAATTACACATCAGGTAAAAAGGAATAAAGGATGGAAGAAACCTGAATTTCTGACTCCAGAAAGCAAACGTGATCCATATTTGATTGCAAGAGTTAGGAAATGGCCTAAAAATCAGATCATGTGAAAAATACCTAGTTTGGGTCATGACTGGGAATTGACTAATATTTGCCCAAGTCAAATGAAAAAGATACACAATTATCACTATCTACAATGATAAGGAGGAGGAACTACCATTCTGTGGAGTTCTGTCAATTACAAAGCCCTTTCATTGAATGATTCAAGCCTTACAACCACCCCACGAAGTAGGTATAGAGTTGCAATTATTTCCAGCTTTTAAGATGAGAAACCTGGAGTTCAGAGATGTTAAGTGGCTTGGGGACACAGCTAATGACAGCAAGTGCTGACACTCAAACCCAGATCTTGGACTCCCAGATCGTCTCTGCTTAATGACCTGTTTCAGGTGTGACATCAAGGACAAGAAAGTAACATACACTGAGACCCTACTATGTGCCAGGTGCCTCAACATGGATCCTTGACTTTAATCTTGTGACCATCTGAGCTTATATTTCTATTAAAAATGACTTCCTGTTTTCCTTCTCCTCCACCCGGATGGAGCTCACTGACTCATCTCAGACTGAGAAACAAGGCTCAGGATGTTTAATGAAAAGTAACATCTTCTTTTTGCCAAGATTCCACGTTCTAATCCTGACACAAATAGAAAGAACAGGTGTTTTCTGAAAAGCAAGGGGGCAGAAACACGAGCAACCTCCAACTTCCAGAATACTTTATCCAAATTGTGTATTTGCTGGGGAAGAGACCCATCACTGGGTCTGGTTAAATTGGGGTAAAAATCATGTGGCTGCTAGAAAACCAGGCATCCTCTGTCCCAATCAAAGAGAGGAGCACCTTAATCCCTACTGCTGTGTACCAGGAGGCAGAGGAGAGCAAGACAGAAAAGCTAACACTCAGGACCCAGAAGAGAAGGGATCCTCGTGGTTCCTAAATGCCTACCACATGCTGGGCGCTGTTTGCTGCTTTCTTTTTTTACGTGTGGTGATGGTGCCACTGCACTCTGTTACTCAGGCTAGAGTTCAGACGTGGCATCACAGCTCACTCACAGCTCGCCTCAACCTCCCGGGCTGAACTGATTTCTCACCTCAGCCTCCCAGGCTGCTGGGACTACAGGCACATACCACTACACCCAGCTAATTTTTTTCATCATTATTATTATTTGTAAAGATGGGGTTTCATCATATTGCCCAGGCTGGTCTTGAACTCCTGGGCTTAAGGAGGTGGAAACACAAGTAATCTCCAGCGATCCACCCGCCTCGCCCTTCCAAAGTGCTGGGATTACAGGCGTGAGCCACTGTGCCTGGTCTGTTTGCTGCTTTTTACATACTGTCTCATTTAACCCCACTGACAAATGAGGCAAGAGCTACTCCCTTTCCATTTTTATGGTTGAGGAAACTGAGTCTCGGAGAAGTTGTCACTTGCTCAGAGACACAGGACTCAGGCGAAGTTCTGTCAGGATGGGGGCATAGGTGAATCGCTGTTCACATAGATTCAGGTCCATCACCCTTCCCAGGCTCATGGCAGTCTGGAAGTGCGCAGAGTGGATCGAGCAGAGGATGTGGACATCTAGGCTCATTTCTCTTTTTTCTTGCATGCTGAGCTTTCAATAGTAGCAGAGATGTCACAGAAGGATAAGAACAATAAAAACCCAAAATGTAAGTAGTTTGGACTAAGAGCCCTCCTTTTTTTTTTTTTTTTGAGATGGAGTCTCGCTCTGACACCAAGCTAGAGTGCAGCGGCGCAATCTCGGTTCACCGCAACCTCCACCTCCCAGTTCAAGTGATTATTCTCCCTCAGCCTCCCGAGTAGCTGGGATTACAAGCGCGCACCACCCCCCCCCAGCTAATTTTTGTATTTTTTAGTAGAGATGGGGTTTCACCATGTTGGTCAGGATGGTCTCGATCTCTTGACCTCATGATCCACACGCCTTGGCCTCCCAAAGTGGTGGGATTACAGGCGTGAGCCACTGCACCCAGCCCTCAGACCCCTTTTAACTCCAGCATCCTTTAATTGTAATTCCTTCCCTGAGATGCTCTACCCAGCGACCTCAAATCTTGGGATTGATCAAGATTGCAGCTGGGGTTAGACTCAGTTTTCATAAAATGTAAGGTCAAAGAGGAATGGCAGATGCATATCCCCTTCCAAGAGCTGGGTTTGGGGTTTTCTTGTGAGAAGAAGTGGATGTGAAAAAGGGCCGCGGATAGAAGGAGTACACGTGTATCTTCACAAGGCTCCTGTGAGCAGCCAAGTCCAGAGGAGGACCTCAGCCGGGATGGAAATTTCCTTCGGGTCTTTCTCTCCTGTTGTTTGTACACAGTGTTCTCTTTCACGGGCCTCCTCTGGCCTGTGAAATGAGCTTTCATGTTCTCTGTACAAAGTTGGTTTCTCTAACTTGCTGAAAATAGAAGAAACGACCATAGCCATGTTTTCCCTTGGGCTGAAGAGCAAGGCGGTGGCCCGCCCATCAAACCCAGCCATTCAGCTGCGGGCCCACCTGTGCTGAGCCCATGAGCAATGGCAATGCCACAGAGACCCAGGGAGCTTGAAAACCCAGCCTGCAAGGCTTTCCCTGAGCTTTGGGAACCAAGGACTTTCCTCAGGCCCTGGCTTGGTGCCCAGGAGGCCTTTCTGGGGCTAAGAACAGAGCATCTGTACAGTCAAAACAGCATCAACAAGTATTTTCTGAACATCTACTGTAAGCCCGGGATCTGGGCTAGGTGCTGGGATACAGCGATAAGCAAAACAGCTGTGGTCCCTGGAGCTTCTCATTTCTAGTCTAGCCCAGCACAGTCCAACAGAAGCATAATGTGAGCTGCATATTTCATTTTAAGCTTTCCAGTAGCCACAATTTGCAAAAGTAAAAGAAAGAAAGTAACTTGTTTTCTTTTAGAGACAGGGTCTCACTCTGTTGCTCAGGCTGGCATGCAGGAGTGCCATCACAGCTCACTGTAACCTCGAACTCTTGGGCTCAAGTGATCCTCCCACCTCAGCCTCCCAAGTGGCTAGGACTAGAGGTGCACACCACCACACCCAGCTAATTTTAAAAAATTATTTGTAGACATGGGGATCTCACTGTGTTGCCCAGACTGGTCTTGAACTTCTGGCCTCAAGCAATCCTTCTGCCGTGGCCTCCCAAAGCACTGGAATTACGGGCATGAACCACTGTGCCTGGCCAAAATTAATTTTAATAATATATCTTTATTTAATCCAACATATCTAAAACATTTTCATTTCAACATAAAATCAACATAATAATTATTCATGAGATCATTCATGTTCTATTTGGGTACTCACTCTTCAAAATATGGCATGTATTTAACCCTTACAGCACATCTCAACTCACACTCGCCACATTTCAAGTGCTCAGCAGCCATTTGGAGCTCAGGGCCACCACCCTGGGCAGCTCAGGTCTGCACTGTGGGGATGGCGGATTGGGGCAGTGATGCCTCTTAGATCCCAGAGGCTCTTAGAGATATGGAGAAATAATATTACCACCAATCATCATAAATGTTTTGAGCAATTCTCATGTGCCAGCCCCTCAAGGAATCCTCCCTAAACAACCCTAAGAGACAGTCACCCCCACTTTGCAGATGAGGAAAGTGAGGCACAGAAAGGCTACATCACTTGCCCAAAGTCACATAGCTAGTCAATGCAGAGCCTTTGACGCAGAACACAGAGCTGTACTTTGTCCACGGCATCATCCCAGTTCTTGAGCATGGACCAAGACAGATCCCAGGTTAGAACCCATTCCTTCTGTGCCCCTCCAGTGGTGCTCTGTTTTGATGGAGATCAAGTGAGAGAATGTTTTGGGAGCCCTTGGCAGGATGTGAAGGGCTTCAAGTGGAATATTAATTACATCTATTAAGTGAAGTAGAAGTGGTTTATAAAGTATCCTCTGCAACCAACCAGACTGCCTGGGTTCAAATCCCAGCTTCACCAGTTACTAGCTGTGTGCACTTGGGCAAGTTACTAAATCTCTCTGTGCCTCAGTTCCCTTGTCTGTACAATGAGAATAGTAATAGAGCCTATTTCAAGGGTCATGATGAGGCTGATATGAGTTAATAAAAGCAAAATGCCTAGCACTTTGCTTGGCACCTAAGGAACAACCACTAAGGAGCAGTTATTGTGATGGAGTGAACAGGGTACAGATGCGGCGGGTGGAGTGGGGACATTGGACAGGTGAGTCTGGGAAGAGGAGAATGGAAACAGAAAGTGGGAGAAAAGCCAATAATCAAGGCACTGGGAAGTGCCAGGGTTACGGTCCCCAAGGCTGCCTCCCTCTCTCCAGATAAACAACACAGAATGTAAGTGACATGCTGTCATGAATTAACCGTGTCTCCAAAATGCACACGCTGAGGTCCTAACCCCTAGGACTTCACACGGTACTCTTATTTGGAGATAGTGTCTGCATAGAAGTGATCAAGTTAAAATGAGGTCCTCAGGGTGGGGTCCCAATCTAATCTGTCTAGTATCATTACAAGAGGAGAAATTTGCAAAGAGACACAAGGAGACTGCCGTGTGAACATGAAGGTGCTATCTACCAGCCAAGCAGACAGGGCTGGGACAGCCCCTTCTCTCACAGCCTGAGAAGAAACCAATCCTGTCCACTCCTTGATCTTAGACTTCCAGCCTCCAGAAGTGTGAGAAAATAAATTGTTGTTTAAGCCCCTTGGCCTCTGGTACTTTGTCACGGTGATGCTAGCAGACGCTCATCCCGCATCATCTCCTCACCAAGGGGCGCTGCAGGTCGGGGGCGGCATAGGGGGCTGTAAGCCAGCCCCCACCCCAGTCCACACAGCACGCTTGTAAAAATCCAAGTCTCCTTGGCTGGCTGGCCTTAGCAGGTCTGTCGCAGTGGAAAACTACCCAGGAAGGTGGGCTGCATCCCTGAACACTGCTCACTCTGTTTCCCCTACTACCTTCAAAATCCCCCTCTGTCAACTGAAGGGGAAATAAAGCATGTCTTTATTTGGGTCCAGGCTGTCTTGGACACCCTGCTCCAGCTTGAGCCAAGGCAGACACAGATGCTTATTGAGCAAGGTTCTCCCTGTGTTCCCGACATACCACACTGGAGCCCGGGGACCCTCAAGAATGCAAGTCCAGCCATTGGAGGCCAGAGGGTGAAGGCAGCAGAAGCTGTCCAGGTAGCCAGTACCACCATCACCTATTTATTCAAACACATGGGGCACTTGGAATAGAACAAAGAAAATCCTTCCAAAATTCTAGCAGTCTGAAACAACTACTGCTAATTTTCCAAGCTGTGAAATGCAACGTGTGTTATTTCTCCCGTGCTCCTCATAGAAAAAACATGGCAGCGGGGCCGGCCTGCAAATGATCTCGAGGGATTTTTTTTTTCATCTGCCAGGGAAGAAGAAGGGCTGTGGCTGTCAGATCAATTCTCCATTCCCAACAATGGCTATACGAGAGGCGTGATCCTGAAAGACTTACACACCCCTCCGAGAACGGCTGTTTAAGTTTCTAATCAATCATGTCTCTTACCCAGGAGAATCAGCTAAACATAGCAAGTCTTGTGTTTTAAAACACAAATCGCTGACAATAACTTAAAATGTGTGTAAATGGTCATTGAGGGTGAAGGATATGAAAACCTTTCAAGTTTACCCTTTTTGTTTTGCTCCTGGAGATGAGAAAGACATGCAAATAGTGAATTAAAGATGCTTGCTAGACCAGGGAAGATGATTCCACTTGACTGTTAGGTAAGGGAAAAAACAAACTGGGATGGCAGCATGGGCTTGGGCTGACAGCCAAGCTGAGGCTGGGCTCCACTGCTTAACAATTTTTCTGCCCTTAAGCGACTCAATTTCCCTGTCCCACTCTTTCTACATAAATTAAAAAAAAAGGTAAAGTTTGATTAGGCAATGCCTGAGGGACTTTCCCAGCATGCTGTCCCTTTGTAAGGAACATCGTGTATTAGAAACATTGAAACTTCTCGAGTGTGAACTAGAGGTAGGGACCTGGGCTCATCACCTCTGTGGTCTTAACACCTAGATGGGGACAATAAAAGCTTGTTGAATAGAAAGGCAGTAAATAGCAATAAACAAAACAAGGATTTGAACTTCCTTTTCTCCTCCACTGTCTCTGGCTTTAAACCAGCAACCCCCCCCTGGGGTGAAGATGATTTGTGAGCGTGTTTCTGTATCTCACTGGCTGGGGACAATATCCCAACATCCCGGTGAGCAAGGCCAGCAGGGGCTACTTGTGCGTTAGTGAGACCAGTCACGGTAAGTCCAAGGCTGGGAATGTTCTGTGGTGCAAATCCACAGAGGCCAAGAAACGGTCACCATGTGCGCCCTGAGCTCCACCAGCACGCCATGGTTGGCTTCATGGGAGATGACGTGAGATGGTAAGGCGGGATCTATGCAAAGTGACTGTGGCCCCCTGAGTCTAAGCCTGTGTACTGTGCTCAGGTCAAGGCACTATCTAGTCTGTGAAGACAGACCCAGGACCTCATTCCAGACTGACCACTCCACCTCAGCAATAGGGAGCCTGATGCATACTTGGAAAAAAGATAGAAAATGAATGAGAAAAAAAAAGAGAAAAAGTGGGTAGAGGGGGAGATATGGGGCTCCATATTTAATTTAATTTAATCCAAAAGAAGTACTACAGCACGGTTGCTAATTACCTACCTAGCATCTAGTCTTATCTCTGTTCCTTCCCCATCTGTTTGATTCGTTTCGAGGTGGACACCAAATTTCCAAATCTCGTGCTAGTGGCCAGCTGACATAGTTCTATCTAATGAATTTTAACTGGAAATCTTTTAATGTTTGTTTAGAAAGTCTTGCTTTCTAGGTCTAGGAACTGCCCTTTTGTCTTGCATACCTTCCTTCTTTCTGCTGCCTGGAATCTAGACACGGTGGCTGGCACTACAGCAGCTATCTTGCAACCAGAAGGAAAAAACTAAGAAAATCAGGCCTCAGCTCTGCCATTTTTGAGCTGCTGACTTAAAAGAGTAACACCAACTTTAACTTCTTGCGACAAGAGAGAAAAAACCCTGAATTTACATAAGTGACTATACAGGGAGGAGGGGCAGAGAGCTCTCTGTCACTTACACCTGAATGGGCCCACCCTGGTTTAATACATGAGCACAGCACCCCTTTTATACTCTGGGACTTTTTAACTCAAATATACTCCTTAGGTTCAAAATGATTACATTTCCACTCCCTTTACCCAAATCTCTTACCCACTGCATGTAACACTGTTTCTCTGTGAAACTGACTCTCCAGTATATCTTTTTGAGCAACAAGGAGTGAGGCAAGGCAGCCTTGCCTTTGCTAGTGAACTCTGGCCAGGAAAAGCAAGAAGGAGGCTGTCCCTTACTTCCCACACACCTTCTCCACCTCCTGAGGGCTCCCACTCCCAAAAGGAAAGTCACATTCCTCAAACCTTTGCTGAGAAACCCCGGGCTCCAGGATAAAGGGATGTTGGGGGGGAGTGAGAGCAGGGGTGGAATCCATCCCTAGCCATCCTGCTGAGGCTGGAGGGGCAGAGTTGCCTTCACACTGGCATCTCATACATCAATCAGGAAAGAATTAAAAGAAATGCTGTGAAGTGGAAAATACCTGCCCGCAGCTCCGGCGCGAAGGTCAGGGGGATTTGTACCGAGCAGCTGGAAGCCTGCTCTGGGCTCTGCAAAGTTGTTTGCCCTTCCACCAAAAGCAAGGCATGCAGAAACCTTCCCCATCAACTTGACAAAGACCCCTGCCATTTCCATCAACTATTATTGGGCATAAATGTGCCCTCACCAACCCCCACTTTCTGAGCATTTCCCAGAATTCCATGAAGAGATGAGAGAGACACAGACAGACAGAGATCCAAGACACACATGCAAACAGCCAAAGGACGAGAGAAAGGAGAACTAAATGTGTTTTCCTTAAAGACCAGGCACAGGACCAGATGCTTCAAGTTTATTTCATTCAATCCTTATAATACAGATACTATGACCACTCCTGTTTTGGAGATGCGGGGGAGGGGTAGTGGCCTGATGATGACTTCCATAGCTGGGGGGGAAGTTGGCAGTGGAAATAAATAGAAAGTGGGGGGTAGAGGGGCTCATGGTTATCTCAGTTCACTTCTGTGGGGTGGCTAGAGGCTGGCATCTGTCTGAACGTGACCTTGAGCACCCAGCCTCAGCTACGAGCTGGAGTTAGCAGGTACCAGTTCCTGGCTCCGGGTGAGTGGACAGGCCACAGTCTCTGGAGCACTGGGCAGGGGGCAGGGGTGGCATGGAGGATATTACCCCGCATAGGGCAAAGGAAGCTTCCCCGCCAGGTGGACTCCTCCTCTAGGTTCTCACTCTGTGCTGCGTATCATCCCCATGGGGAATCCAGGGATCCCGGGAGTGAGCACCCAGCAGTGCACTGCCTTATCCTCACTGCACTGCCCTCCCCCACGTTTCCACGTCCTTGGTCACTTCCCACTGTGTCTGTGAATGTCTTTCTGTTGCTCTCATCATCTTCCTGTTGAGACAATCAAGCAGCTTCTCACACTCTCAGCCTTACACCTTCTTGTAAAACTGTCCAGGGAGGAGCCAGTGGAGAAGTTTTTGGGCTCCACCAAGTGTTGGGATCAGCTTGGATAATTCTGAACACTGGGGCTTATTTGTCCAAGACCCCAGTCACTGCAGGTGGCCTCGGAGCTCCCTCCCCCTGACTTTCCCTTGTATTCAAAAAGCTCCCCTTGCTGAGGACAGGGCCTTGCCTGCTGCATTACCTCTGCATCCCTGGCACCTAGCACACAGGAGGTGCTCAATAAATACTTGTGGGATGACCTTCATAAGCCTGGCACCCGGCTGGGCATGGTGGCTCATGCCTGTAATCCCAGCACTTTGGGAGGCCAAGGTGAGCGTGTCACAAGGTCAGGAGTTTGAGACCAGCCTGACCATCGTCAAACCCCATCTCTACTAAAAATGCAAAAATCAGCTGGGTATGATGGCGCTTGCCTGACATCCCAGCTACTCAGAAGGCTGAGGCAGGAGAATCGCTTGAAATCAGGAGACGGAGGTTGCAGTGAGCCAGGATTGTGCCATTGCACTCCAGCCTGGGTGACAGTGAGATGCCGTCCAATAATCAATCAATCAATCAATAATAAATAAATAAATAATAAATGCCTGGCATTCATACAGGGTTCCATTACATTCTGCAACTGGGAAACCAATCACATGCCTATGACTTTCTCCAGACCATGGGGCAGAGGTGGGGTGGGGGATGTTCTATTACCCTGGGAAAAGCATCTTGGCCCCCTGCAGGTGAAATGGCACTGAAATAGAAGGACAGCAGCCGTCTGAGGTTTTTCAGTCTAACTGAAAACCTCAGTTAGTGGCCCAGAGCCAGATTGCCAGGGTCTGAATCCTGGTTCTGTCACTACCTGCTACTTGATCTCAGGCAGGTCACTTAATGTCCTGGAGCCTCCATTCCTCACTGGAGATAATGTTAAGTTGAAGGGGAAGGTTTCTGCCTATGGAGTTGTTAATGATTGAATGAGATCACATAAGATGGAGACACAAGTACAGACATCAGGCCAGTGTCAGGCACGTGGTAAGGACCCAATAAACATGGGCTGCTGCATTATGGGGCTGCTATGACGGTGGTCCATGCTTAGTTTTCTCTCAGTGGGAGATGGTGTTTGTTTACTTTCCTCTCAGGTAGTCGGATTCACTCATGGGAGGCCGTGAGTATATATTTAAGCACGAAGATAAGGGGGTACTGTCTACCACACAGTAGGTACTCAGCATTTGTTAAAGAAGGGTGAACTCTGGTGGAAGCAACCCAAATGTCTACGAACAGATGAATGGATAATGAAAATGCAGTGTATACATCCAGGGGAATATCATTCAAACTTACAAAGACGGAAATCCTACCACACTACGACAAGGAGGAACTTGAGAACATTAGGTTAAGGGGAATAGGTCAGTCACAAAAGGACAGATTACTGTATGATTCCACTTACATGAGGTATCTAAAATCATCAAACTCATAGAAACAGAAAGTAGAATGGTGCTTACGAGGGGGCTGGGGAGTTAGTGTTCAAAGGGCGTAGCGTTTCCATGTTGCAAGATGAAGAGGCTCTGGAGATCTTTTGCACACAGTATGAATGAACTGAACTCTACAGAACTGTATACTCAAAAATGGTGATGGTGGCACATTTTAGGTTATTTGCTTTTTACCACAGTTTTTTAAAAAAAGGTCACGGCCTCCCTAGATGGAACAAGTGATGAGTAGGCCCAAGGCGAGGTAGTTTGACTACGATGTGCGTAGGGAGTGCGTGGGGAGCAGAGACCAGGCAGGGCAGCCTCCCTCTTCGCTGGCCAGGACCAGGCTGTCCTGAGCAGAGCCACTGGCCCCTTGGGCCATTTTCCAGAGGCAAACAGAGCTCAGGATAGAAACCAACAAGACTCATCCATTAGCAGCTCCATTTCAATCCGGGAGCCCTGTTGGGGCTTCGGGTCTTCCTGGGACCGAGATGAACAGGGTGACCCCTCCTGGCCTGGGTTTGTAAATCACATCCCCTGTCTTGGGCCTTGGGAATGTACCAGTTTCCCCATCATGGTTGGGCAAGCAAACAGTAAATACAGCTGTCATAAAATATCATCGAAATCATCCCAAATGTGAGCTCTGTTCTCCAGAGGAAGCCTAGCAAAATACACATCAGTGATCATTTGCAGGCGAATTGAAACAGTTTCCCCCTGAAGACATGCTTCTGCCCGGACTGTCCCCTCACCTCGTCTTGAACCTTCTCATCTTCCTGTAGCCACTCAAGACCTGGGGCATGGCCTGAGCTGCTGCCTGCAGGAGCCCACGGGCTCAGCTCTTCGGGGAGCTGCTTTCCTTTGTGTAATTAGATCAATTATCCCTCTGCTGACAATTACCGTCATTGCCTGTGCCATTTTTAGTTTATTTGGCAGTTATTCTTCTCATCTAAATCAAACCACAAGTTTGATTACACTGAAAATGTAAATGACTGTTAAACAACACCAAAAAATCTTTACATTTTTCCTGCATCTCTAAGAGCTGGGGGGTGGATGGGAAGGATGGAGTGTGGTGTGGAGGGGGGCTGCATTAGAGACAGTGGCATGAGCCACCTCCTTTGTGCCTCTCAAGTCTGCTAAGTGGGTATAATTATCCCTGCTCCACAGATAAAGAAACCGAGGCTCAGGAAAAGTGCCTTCCTTGTCTACCATCACCTAGCTAGGAAGTGCAGGAATCAGGAGCCATGCTCATGCACAGAAAGAGTGAGAACGAAATGTTAACTCTATTAGATGAGGTGAGATTGGGGCACCCTACAAGGGGGATCTTCCCAAATGCATCCACTGGGAGTTTCTCAGAGCAGCATCCATGCATAAGAACATGAGTCAGCTCAGCAAGAGCTAGATTGGAGAGAAATCAAGAGGCAGTCGAAAGCAGGAGGCATTTTTACAATTACGGGCAAAGAGCAATAAAAAGCAAGAAAAGAAAAAAGCGTGCTGGGCTGGGAGTCACAGGCTCTGGTTTCCTTAGAACTTTCTAGAATGGCCTTCGGTGGGTCACTTCTGGTCAGTTCTTCTCAAGGCACAAGGAAGGAGTGACCAGGGGCCAAGGCCGGAGAATCCTCAACAGGACTGGCCCCCAGGGTCAAGGAGAGGCTGAGCAAGAGAGATCTGGGCTTCTCCCACTCCCACCCCAATCCTTCTGGCTAAAGTTCCAAGGTAATATTTTATTTAAAGTGTTTTTCTTCTGAAAAACAGTGCAGGGTAGTGGTGGGGAACACTGCTGAGGGGTACAGTGATGAACGGCACAGCGCCTCAGAGTAGGTGTTCAATGCGTGTTAATTACATGATATGCATCCAAACAGCTTCCACTTCCAAAGAAACAAACCAGAGTGTCACATTCTTGGCTCACATTAACTTTTTCAGGGAGAACCCACAGATCGTCTTCACGTGAACCAGTGCCAAATTGCAAATCAGGTCTCTTACATCTGGTATTAATTTTTTAATGCAAACAAGCAATGAGCACAAAGCTTTAGGTTAATTTAGAAATTAATCTGATGGTGACGTGCTGGATGGCTTTGAACCAGGAGATGAACTGGCAGTTGGGCCACCAGACTGGGGGCCTTGAGAAAGTCTGGGTATCAAAAGTTGGCTTGGCCATTTGAAAATGGGGCTAAAAATGAGAAATAACAATAATGACTAATAAATACTAGGTGCTAGGCTCTTCACAAGTATTAAATCATTTAACACTTGCAGCAACCTCATGAAGGAGGGTGATTGTTGTCTGTGACTTGCCCAGGATCACAGAGGGCAGGATGCAAACCCAGGCCCGTGGCTCCCATATCCCCATTCCTAAGCATTCCCTACTGGCGAGGTTCTCAGCAATGCTGGCTGAGGAAGTGCCTGCTGTGCGCAGGACCCTGGGTCAAGTCCACCACGCACTATTGAGTCTCTCACGTTTTAGGCCCAGATCAAATCCCATTTCCCATTCCAGCCCATGTGGAATTGTCCATTGGCTGGCAAAGCCTTGGATGGGTGCCTGGTCACCTCTTTAGGGCCCTGGAGACTTTGTGAACTCATGGACTGCCCACCCCCCAAGATCATTTCCTCCCTCCTGTGTCCCCCTCCCCCTCACACTGTGCCCGGGCCTCCAGTGTGAGTAAGCAGAGCATTCTGGTGACCCTTCCAGAGACTCCTCTCACAGACATAGGTTCTAATCAGTGAGATTAACTTGGCAAGCATCTGAGCATCTCAGGGTTAATGAGGTATTTCAATCATGGCATCCAGAGTTCTGAAGTATAAATAATTCTCTACCTGGTAGACAAACTCAAAACAAATTCCCCAAACCCATCAGGTTCTGGCTTCAGCTCAAGGAGAGCCTGACCCAAGAGTTGGGCCAGAGTCTTTGGAGACTATGGGCTCTTGGCCACTCTTCAGCCCATCCTCCACCCGTGACCTCCCCAGCACAATGTCATCAAGTCCACTCCTCCATTTCAGAAAGCATCCCAAGGATGTAGCCGAAAACAAATCAGAGAAGGTCCTAAATTTTTACTACACGTCCAGTGCTGAAGACAGAGTGGGTCATTTTCATTATTGCAAAATACCGAGTGTAAAGTAATGTCATTCTGTTGCAACACTCTCCTCTCCCCTGCCCTCTGTGACTTCTGCCAAGCCTTCTCACATCCATCCATCTGCACTGTGAGGGACATTTTCTTCTAAAACCAAGTAATTGATGGAGTGCCCTTTGGGTACCCAGGGCTGCCACGGCACTGTTGTCAGGGCCACCGGGGGCACTGAGGGATGCCTGTGTGCCTTGTCCTCGAGCGGCAGTCTCTGCACAATAATTTACTGAGATCTCCAAGGTGACCTGTATTATGTGAGCTCACCATGCCAAGTGCCGCATTCCCCATTCCATTATTTCAAGGGATCTTTTTCTCACTTCTTGCCTACTTTATATGCACTGACACAAAACTCATAATTTGCCAAACACACTGTACTCTGACTCCTGGGCAATTGTTCAGATGTGTTGGCATGCTAAAGATTTTCTCCCCTTCCTTCTTCTTTTTAAAATGAGTGCTCTACTGTGGAAGAAGCCATTGAAGGCTTCTTACAGAAACCACACTGGTTTGCCCACTCCCCCTCTTAGGTTGGTCTAGACTGCTTTTAGACAAAAGCACTTGGAGTTTAAACTAAAACAGACCTGAGTTGAATCATAGCTCGACTACAAATTTTGTGACCCCAGGCAGATACCGAGCCTTTCCAAACTCATTTTTCCTTGCCTGAAAGAGACTCATAACATGTACCTAACAGATTGGCTATAAAGATTAGAAATTGCATGTGTTAAATGCCCTGTAATGTAATACAATGCCCTGTACATGAAAAAGACTTAACATAAGATAGCTAATATTGCTGTTAAGATTATTATTAATAATAAAATTACTCCGCATCTACGACAGGGCAGGGACTAGTTACCTCTGTTCTGATACATCGTTCTGTGTCTTAATGATGTTCCAAGAATACTGACTGAACGTGTTGGCTTTTCCATTCCCTCATTTTCCCACCCCAGCCCCATCCATTCCCCAACCCTCTCTGCTCTGCCTCCCCCCCACCCCCGAGGCTGACTCCCATCCTGTATCAGTGGGGCTCCATGCTGGCTGCTGGCTGACCTCCGTTCCAATTTGGTCAACAGGAGGAACCAGCAAGAGGACAGAAAGGAAGAGAGGGAGGAAGGGGAGGTTAAATGGAGTAAGGGTGTATTTTCCCTGCTTCCACTGCAGCTCAGGCAGCTGTCACCCCGGCTCTTCAGGCTTCAGGGTGGCAATGGCTCATCTCTGTTGCCAGTCTCAGGGTGCCTCAAATCTTGTTGGTTTGCTAGTCCCTGCTCAGATCTTTTTGTTTGTTTGAGAGTCTTGCTCTGTCATCCAGGTTGGAGTGCAGTGGTGTGATCTCGGCTCACTGCAACCTCCGCCTCCCATGTTCAAGTGATTCTCCTGCCTCAGCCTCCCGAGTAGCTGGGATTACAGGCACACACCACTACACCTGGCTTTTTTTTTTTTATAGTTTTAGTAGAGATGGGGTTTCTCCATGTTGGTTAGGCTGGTCTCAATCTCCTGACCTCAAGTGATCACCCGCCTCAACTTCCTAAAGTACTGGGATTATAGGCGTGAGCTACCATGCCCGGCACCCCTGCTCAGATCTTTATAAGTGAGGCCTTCATGAGTTTCTCTGAGTTGAATTTTGTTTCCTGCTAGACCCTGCTTACCCACTGAACCACGATGACCATGCCCTCAGGAGATGGTCTATGAAAATGCTTAAAGGGAATGGTCTAAATAGGAGGCAGCTTTGGGTATGGCTCCAAAATGACTCTGCTGTTGAGCTGTAACTTTGAAATTCTGATTGGACTAAGTGAATTCAAATGTACATCAGGCACTCGTCCCACATCAAGTACCTAAGGCTTTCAGGAATGTACCTTCCCTATGAGAGTGAAACAGCAGAAACAATATAAAGGCCCAACAACAGGGGACTGGTGAAGAAGCAGTTATTGTGGAAAGAGGATACACGGCAGTCAGCCTCAGGTGGCTCCAGATAAACTTCATCTCCTTGTATTCATGCGTCATGTACACACGCTCCCACAACAGAGCAGGCTGACCTGCGCAACCAATAGAATGCCACTCAAGTGACAGCATGTGGCTTCTGAGACCAAGTCATAGAAAAGGCACAGCCTCCACCTGCCTCTTTCTCTCAGACCATTCACTTAGGGAAGCCAGCCACCATGTCGTAAGGACACTCAAGCAGTCTAGTGGAAAGGCCACGTGGAAAAGCATGAACCCGAATGTGAGGGCACCACCTTGAAAGCTACAATCCAGTCTTCAGATGATGGCAGCCCCAGTCAACACCTGACTATAGCCCGAACCACAGACCCCACACCAGAAATGTCCAACCAAGCCACTCTCAAATTCCTGACCCACAGAAATCAGGCGAGATCATGACTGTTGTTAAGCTGGTAACTTTTGGGGTTCCAGATATCAACAGATAACATATACATGGAAATAGCACACAATAAGAAATATTGTTTCTTATTTTGAAATAATATTTAGCAAACTAAAAAGTGCTCACACTCTTTTAAGTGAAAGGAACAAGATAGAAGATGTGATCTCATTTTTTAAAATGTGTATTGTTATATATTCACCAAAAAGGCCATTGTTAAGTGTTTACAATAGTTAACTTTGAGTTGAGGAATTAATGTCCTTCTACTTTTCCTTTCAGTCTTTCCGTGTTTTCCAAAATGATCATTTTTCTTTGAAAAAAAGTATACCTAAAAAAATAGTTTCCCTGGTTTTTTTTAATTAAAATTTATTTTATATAAAATGAAAATGATTAGTTCCGGTTTTCAAAAGAAGCCTGCTGACTTCCATCGGGAAAAGACAAAGATGTCTACCTTGCATGCTGCTGCTGGGCTCTCACACACACACAATAGCAGCCACCCCATGGCGTCCTCCAGAGAACCAGAGAAGCCTGGAGGTCAGAGGGACCTTCAGGAGCCTCCACTTACAGCATGACAATGGGCTCTTTCTTGTTCAGGATCTTATTGAACATTTCCTGTGATGGGGAGCTCACCTCCATGTGAGGCAGCCAGTCTATCAGCTGGCAACGCTCATTATTAAAAGTATACATGAGAATGAACGGGCATTCCTCTTCCTGTTGATCACGGATTGAACACACACAGAACGAGTGGCTCGTCTGCAAGCTCCATAACAGCAGGCACTTGGCTTTGCTCACTGTTGTATCCTTAGCAACTAGCATGGTACCTAGCACAGAATAAGCACGCAGGGATTATTTGTTGAATGAATGATTGAGTAAACGAACGGATGAATGAGTAAGTAGTATTTGCCAGACACTTTAGGGTCTGGGGATAGAGCATTGAGTCTGGCACATTCGTCCTGGCCTTCACTGAGTTCAGAGTCTGGGAGGCAAGATAGGTGCAAAGGATCTAATGATTTAATCCCCACTACGATGAAGGTGAACTCCAGGATTCCATGAGAAATCAGTTTAGGGAGGTTAGGGAAAGCTGCCCTGAGAAAGCAACATTTAAGACAAGGTCTGAAGACTAAGTAGGAGTTGGCCACGTGAAGTGGGGGGTGAGAGGAGGAACATAGCAAGCCAAGGCCACGAAGAGGTCGCAGCAAGAGAGAAAGGAAGGAACAGAAAGTGGGGGTGGAAGCGAGGCATGGAAGGAGGGCAGACTAAAGGGATGCAGGGAGTGAACCACCAGGGCCCTGGAAAGTGGAATACAGAGGACATGAAATGCAACTTCTCCCCTGTAGGGGGAGCTCAGCATGGGAGCCATTACCTGGGTCCATTCACCAGGGAGCCGCTGGCTGGGCCGGCAGCATCCTGCAGGCAGGACTCAGAAAGAAGGCAGGGGAGGGCCTGGTGTGAGCCAAGTGCTGGCGAGTATGGTGCCACCATCAAGGTCCCCAAAGAATATGTTTGCTGAAGCCACCATGCTAACCAGCTTGACCATGACAGGCCGGCAGAGCTGCAAGGGTGGAAGAGAGATGATGGCCCCACTGGGAGCCACGCCCTAATTTGTAGGTCGATGGATACCTTTAGAATAAAGAGTGGTGCTCTGTCAACGCATCTTATTCAGTGCTGTTGTTTTTCTCATTTGAGGTTTGTTTATTCTTTTATTTCCTAGTTTAATTTCCTTTTAATAAAGCTCTAATCTTGTCTTGGCTCACCTAACGGGAAAAGGGATTAGTCCACAGCTAAGCCAAGGGGAGGCTGGAGGGAAGGACTTGGAGCTCTTGGAGGCCAGGACCAGCAGGGGACAGCAGGGGGTGGGGAAGGGCCCCCCCGCAGAGCCCAAGCAGACAGACAGCAAACTCAGGAGGGGCCAAAAATAAAGACAACTGCGGTGCCCACCCCCCACCTGCAGGTCGCTTCTCCAACAAGCCCAGCCGGGCTTCCAGCACAAATATTTCTTGCAAAGCAGATTAGGAGGCCCGAGCTCCAGTCCTGGCCCAGCCCCCTGGCTCTGTGTTGGGCCAGTTCTTTAACTTCCTGAGCCTCAGTTTCCTCACCTGTATGATGGGGATGAGAATCTCAGATTCCACCTTAGAGGATTATGGCAAGTACCTGGCACAGAGTGAGTGCCCTCAAACCGTGGAAACTATTATTATTAATTTAAAAGTGGAACAGGGCTTGGTGCAGGGATCTGTCCTCAGGTTTTCATGCAGATAAGCCACAGCCTGTTCCAGCACAGGGCGGGTCTCTGCAGCAACTCCTACCTGCTCTGTTCCTGCACTGTCTCCCAGAATGAAGCCTCTCAGGGGTCTCATCCCAACTCTACTTTAAAGGGACAGATCTGAGACGGAGGTCCAGCCAGTCCTTCCCTACCTACACTGGTCAGTCTGCCACCAGGCTCTGAGACAGAACCACCCCAGCAGCACTCTGCCTGCCAGGACCAAGGCCGGGACTCAGCCAGAGACTTCAAGCCCAGCCTTCCTCATCTCCTCCCCCAGTGCTGCTTCAAGGCTTTGAAAACCAGAAGCAGGAAAGCTGGCACGCTGGCCTGGCAGGAGGCCCAGGCAGCCCCACGCCAGCTGCAGAGCGCCCAGGTGTGTCTTTTTGGCAGATGCGAGCAAAGCCATTCTGCCTTTGAAGAAGAGGACTGGCCACACGTTAGACGTGAAGGCAGAAAACAGAATCTGGCCGCAGGGAAGGCTGGAACCAAGGAGAAACCACTTACAAGATGGCTGAGGACGGACATCAGCAGGGAGGCCACTGTGTGGGATCGTATGCAGTGGAGAATCAAAAGGCAATCTGAGACAAAACGCAGCAAGTGCGTGTGGGAGCCCGCCCAGATGCGCGGAAGGTGGGTGATGTCCAGGAGCTTCCATGGACAGATACCCAGGAGGTGCGCTCTGGGAGGGTGGCTGCAGCAGAGATTTTCCCAGCAGCCTCTGAGCCACAATAAGCACAGTGAGGAGGGAGCAGAAGTCCCTCTCTTCAAAGGAAGCAGATCTCCATCCCGTGAGCCAATCCACAACCGGCCGGACAGCTCCTTGCAGAAACCCTCCAAGAAAAGCAGCCTCCACTAGCAGATGGCAAAGGCGGAGAGACCTAAGGGGTCCCTTTCTTTGCTGATGCACCCCTAAACTCCAGAGGAAACAAGAAAATTCAAATTACTTCCTCTTGATACCGGGGGAATCAGGTTTGACAGTCTCTTTATGAGATGACAGCCGAGAAATGTTCTACAGAGCTCCTTTCTCACCCTGGGTTAAAACAGTGAAGTCTTGGCTTTCCAGGGGCCAGAAAACACGTTCATGAGACCCAGCTCAGATTCTCAGGCACAACTGATGTTTCCATCCCTGATCTAGAATAAGCTATTCCAGACAAAGGAATTCTCCAGACAGGAAAAACTCCTCAAGTGCCACAACAGAAAAGCAGCGAGAACTTTGTGTGTGAAGAGTAAGTCTCTGAATGTTCTCTTAAGTTCCCCAGATGGAAACGCCCTAACCATGCTGAGGTTCTTTAAAAGAGCATATTGGAAGAAACCTGTTACTGATGATCCCACACAGGTACGCTACCCTGTACGGTGGCACACTGGCCCTACCATGATACAGAGGGAAAGACCTGGAGTTAGAAAACACGGGGTAGAACCCCATCTCTGCATTTGACGTATGTAACCCTCCAACTTCTGCTTCCTCATCTGTAAAACTGGTGGTGAGGAGCAACAACAAGGTTTGGGGATTTTTTGTTTTAAGAGATGGGGTCTCAATCTATTGCCTAGGCTGGAACACAGTGGCACAATCATAGCTCACTGCAGCCTCAAATTTTTGGGCTCAAGCTATTGTCCCGCCTCAGCCTACCCCAAGTAGCTGGGACTACAGGCATGTGCCATCATGCCCAGCTGATTTTTTAATTTTTTGTAGAGACAGGGGTCTCACCATGTTACCCAGGCTAGTCTTGAACTCCCAGCCTCAAGCGATCCTCCCGCCTCAGCCTCTGAAAGTGCTGGCATTACAGGTGTGTACCACCATGCCCAGCCTACAACAGGGTTTTTTCGGAAGTAAGTAAAATGTACAAAACCTGCATGTAGTGGGCATCTAATTGATATGATAGTTTATTCCTTAAAAATACTTTTGAAAGTAATTAGTAGTTGAAAATAAATACTAATATTTAAGCAACCTCTAATTGACTACACACCTAGTTGCATAATTTTGTAATTTTTTAAAAGTATTCTTGTTTTATAAAAGTAATAAATGGGCTGGGTGTGGTGGCTTATGCCTGTAATCCCAGCAATTTAGAAGGCAGAGGCGGGTAGATCACAAGGTCAGGAGTTCAAGACCAGCCTGGCCAACATGGTGAAACCCCATCTCTACTAAAAATGCAAAAATTAGCTGGTCGCAGTGGCAGGCGCCTGTGATCCCAGCTACTTGGGAGGCTGAGGCAGAAGAATCGCTTGAACCCAGGAGGCAGAGATCATGCCATTGCACTCTAGCCTGGACAACAGAGCAAGACTCTGTCTCAAAAAAAAAAAAAAGTTAATTGTAAAAAAAATTCTAAATCCCCAAAATAATTTTAAAAGGTAAAAATCACCTATATCCAACCACCTAGACACAGGCTTGAGATTTTGTTATATGTCTTCTCAGAGATACATAACAGGCTAGGTGTGGCAGCTCACACCTCTAATACTAATATTTGGGAAGGTTGAGGCAGGAGGATCACTTGGGCCAGCCTGGGCAACGTGGTGAAACCCCATCTCTACAAAAATACAAAAATTAGCCAGGCATAATGGCACACGCTTGTAGTCCCAGCTGCTCCGGAGGCTGAAGTGGGAGCATTGCTTGCGCCTGGAAGGTTGAAGCTGAAGTGAGCCATGATTGCGCCATTGCACTCCAGCCTGGGCAACAGAGCAAGACCTTGTCTCAAAATATAAAAACATCCAATTAATTTTTAAAAATTAAAAAAAAGAAATGTGTAGGCACTCTGTCTTTACAATGACACAATTCTTCTATGCATATTGCTTTGTAATTTTTTTCATTTATAATGTCGCATGAACATTTTTTTCATATTAGAGATCACAGTCCCATACTACCATTCTAAGGCTGCACAGGATCCCACAGTATGGATACACCATCCTTTGTTTAACTAATAACTGCCACATGATATTTTGATTATTTCTAATTTCTCACTACTATGAACAATACTGAGATGAGTACTACGTAGCTGCCCACTTCCTCATTTGGGCTTCTCGGCAGCGTCACTCATGACATACAGGATCAGATGACTCTTTGTTGTAGGGGCTGTCTTGGGCATCACAGGATGTTTAGCAGCATCCCTGGTCTCTGCCCATGAGAGGACAGTAGCAGCTCCCCAGCTCTGACAACCAAAACTGTCTTTGGACATTGCCAAATGTCCCCCCTGGGGAGGATGGGGTGCAAAAATCCCCTCTGGCTGAGAAGCATGGCTTTAGGATAAACTCTAGAAGTGCCAGAACAAGGCGATTATGGACTTTTTATTTCTTACTCACTGCTAAATTGCCCCCAGAAGGTTGAATGCCCCAGACAGCACTGGGGAACAGCCATTCTCCTTTTCATGTTTGCTGATAGGAAGGTGAATCAGGTCAGCCCAGTTTTGTTTTTAATTAAATTAATATATTCTCTTTTTGAACAGTTTTAGGTTGACAGAAAAATTGAGTGGAAAGTATAGAGTTCCCATATATATTCACTCACACCTTACCCCCCAGTTTCCCATTATTATGAAGCAGGATACTGCCCTGACCCTTTTGCAGGCAGGAACTGCAGTACATGGGTGCTGGTAGGGGCAAATCCCACTCACTCACTGTTCCACCCCTTGAGGGAGGGGGAATGCAGGTGAGCGGGGTACAGAAGTGTGGGTGAACGCTTTTGGGTGCCAGCAAAAGCGAACTCTGTACTGGCCCCATGGCAGCCTCTAGGGGAGGATGCCCATGACCCTTGAAGCTCCAGAAGAAGTATTACAGTGCCCTTTTCACTTTGCCATCCATGGACACAGCTCAGTGGAGGGTCAGTGTGACAGCCTTTTGCATTCACATTTGTGGCACTTGAGTTCTTGTCTGGCATCCAGGAGAAACGAGATGACACAAACAACTCGAAGATGGCAAATGTGGAGGATTTATTGCCAGTGAAACTGGCTCTCAGCAGGAAGGGGATCTGAAAAGGGATGGAGTGGGAAGGTAATTTTCCTCTGGAGTCCAGCAGTCCCTGGCTGGACTCCTCTTTGTAGCTATGCCATCAAGCTGTCCCTCTGAAGTCAAGCTGCTTTTGACATCCAACTGTAGTCTCCAATGTCCAGTTGCTTCTCCTCTCTCTGTTGGCTGAGCCTGGGGTATTTATGGGCACAGGATGGGGGTCGGAGCAGGCAACATTTGAGTGGGAAAACAGGGATGTAAAATGTCACTTTGGGCTACAGTATTAGGCTTTTTGGCTTGAGGGGTAGGGACCTCGCCATGGACCCACCCTCTTGTGTCCAGAATTTCTCTGCCTCCTGTCCCTATCATTAATATCTTGCATTGGTGTGGTATGTAAGTTGTGACTTATGAGCCAATATGAATGCATTTCTTATTAACTGAAGTCCATAGTTTACATCAGATTTTACTTTGTGTAATGTCACATATCCACCATTACAGCATTGTATAGAATAATTTTCTCTCCTAAAAATCCCTTGTGCTCTTCCTGTTCATCCCTCTCCCCACCTCCTAAAACCCTGGGAACCCATAGTCACTTACTGCCTTTTACAGACATTTACCAACTTTTATGGAATGTCATATAGTTGGAGTTATACAGAATGTAGCCTTTTGAGATAGGCTTCTTTCACTTGGTAATATGCATTTAAGGTTCCTCCAATGTCTTTTTGTGGCTGGATGGCATATTTCTAATTGTTGAATAATATTCTGTTGTATGGACGCACCATAGGGGGTTTATCCATTCACTTATATAAGGGCATCATAGTTGCCTCCAAGTTTTGGCAATTATGAATAAACCTGCAATAAACATTTGTGTGCAGATTTTTGTGTACACATAAGTTTTTAACTCATTTGAGTAAATACTAAGAAGCGCAATTGCTGGATCACACAAGAGGATGTTTAGTTTCATAAGAAACTGCCAAACTGTCTTCCAAAAGGGCTATATCATTTTGCATTTCCACCAGCAATGATTGCGCTTTCTGTTACTCCATGTCTTCACCAGCATTTGGTATTGTTGGAGTTTTGGAATTTAGCCATTCTAATAGGTATTTAGTGTTATCTCATTTCTGTTTTAATTTGTAATTCCCTAACAACATATGGTGTACAGCATCCTTTCCTATGCTTACTTGCCATCTGTAGAACTCCTTTGGTGACATCTGTTTATATCTTTCACCCATTTTAATTGGGTTGTTTGTTCTCTTATTGTTGAATTTAAGAGTTCTCTGTATATTTGGTATATGAGTCTTTTATTAGATATGTATCTTGTAAGCACAAGCTGGTTGAGACCACCGACCTCCAACTGGGCCTGCACAAAGGCACGAGAGGTGACCTTTTGACCTGAGAGGGTCAAACACTCCTCCTTCAGATCATGCTAATGCCACCATCTTCTGAACACACATCCCATGAAGGGCAATGAAGCTTGATTACCCCATGCATGCATGGCCAATTACCTCACGTTCCCTTACCCCCCAGTCGCCTTTCCCCATGCTTCAGGCCACCTTACTCCTCTATCCCATAAAGATCCCTAAAATCCCATATTTGGGGAGGCAGATATGAGACCTGTTCTCCTACCTCCTAGCTTGGCTGTCTTATGAGTAAATTCTTTCTCTTTAGCAAAACCCATTGTCACAGTGATTGGCTTACCATGTGTGGGCAAAACTAACGTGGTTGGGCATTGATTGTATGGATATACCATATTTTGTGTATCCATGCATAAGCTTATGGACATTTGTTTCCAGTTTGGGGCCTTTAGGATTGATGCTATTTATGTACACTCCTTGGGCTGTGACCAGTGGTTTTAAAGTATTTTGCCATCTTAATCTTCAACTTGTAATACACAAGTATGTCTTATTACAGTTCAAACTTTGTGAACTGATACCAAAAATGCCAACATGAGCTATGCAACTCCAGACCTGAATTTCAAAGCACATTACTCAGAAGTTCCTGCCACATGCCCTGCAAACTCCAGGACGGCATACATTTCTAACAAAGGTCATGGAAAGGTACATGCAATTCTGAGAACCCCTGTCCCCGAAAGCCACCAAGCCACAGAATAGCAAGACCAGGAAATGCACTTTACACTGACATTTTCAAGCTTCCCACTCCCAAGTTGACATTTCTAAAGGAGACAATCTCAGTGCAAGTGCCAGGAGAAAAGCCACATGCACAGCTTTTGGGATCTGTGCCTGTTGCTGGTATTTGGGATTTGTTAAACTCAAAAGCCACTGCACTTTGCTGACTGCCTGTACCTTTTGAGTTCCAGGAAGCAGAAAAAGGCAGCTGAAAACTAACGTTATGCCCCATGAAAGGAGTTGCAGGACCTGGACCCATTCAGATAGAGAAATTCTTCCTTAAGATGAGTTGCACATATTCATCTAAGATTTCAGCAAAGCAGCATAGGATGAGGAACTTGAGACAAATGTCCCACATCCATTCCTTTGCAAAGTGAGCAGGCTTGAAGAGCATTCCCGGCAGAAATGCAAGGCTATTTTTTGTTAGCCCAACCCTTACCTCACACTCCTCAAATCACCCCCCACAGACTCCCTTTACCATGAGAGTAGAGGATGCTGGTAATTCAAGTGGCAGTTGGAAGCTGACTGCATTTTCCCATCCCACTCCACTAGGGAGGGCTTCAGGTTGGGTCACATGGTTGACGCCTGTTGCTAATATCATCACGCTTTAGTCAGATAACTTTCCCACCTTTTTCTTTTTTTTTAAATTTCAACCTATAGTAAGAACATATTGTACAACTTCACACACACACACACATACACACCCATTCACATACATACAAAATGAAAGTTTTATGAGACAATACTTTTATCCTTTCAAATGCAATGTCTTCTGACATTTTCTATTTTGTTTTCTTCTTTTCTTTCTCTCTTCTCCTCCTTCTCCTCCAGCTCCTTCTCATTTTGCTCCTCCTTCCTCCTCCTCCTCCTTTTCTTCCAAAGTTGGTTATGACCCGGGAGACCAATTTTACGACAGGTCACAACATACCACTGGTAAACCACAGCCTGGTACTTGTGCCTCCTTGAGTTGCTCAGCTGAGAGCCTGCTCTATGCCAGGACCTGTGCTGGGCACTGAGGAGATGATGGCGAATTCTACAAGGAGTTCCCGTCCTTATAGAGGTTCCAGCCTGACAAGACCCAGATATTGAAAGAGAAGTGCAGGGAGCTTGTGACACAGACACCTGATTTGGGGGTGAGGGGGAGTACAGCAAAGGAGGAAGGGAGGAGATGACCATTGTGCTGAGTCCTGCCGAGCAGGGAGCAGACGGACCAAGTGTGTCTATGTGACCAGATGGGCTGAAGGTCAGAGGCAAGAGTTCCACTCAAAGGGGACAGCAGATGCGTCTCTCAGACAAGAAAATTCAAGTCCCAGTGGGGAACAGGGAAGGTGACCAGCTTTGAGTGCCAGGGTGGAGGGCAGGCAGGCTAGTTAGGGGGACCCTCACGGACCTTATTAGAGACTTTGTATTTTATTCTAAGTGTAACAGGAAGGAAGCCACAGAGAGGTCTCACACAGATCTTAATCTGGATACAGTTTGGGCATTTTGTAGCCAAAGGTCCTTTTTTTTTCTCCCATGGCCCAGGCTGGAATGTAGTGGTGCAATCACAGCTGACTGCAGCCTCAACATCCAGGCCTAAGTGATCCTCCCACCTCAGCCTCCCAAGTAGCTGAGACTATAGGTGCCTGTCACCACACCCAGCTAATTTTTTTTTTGTTTTTAATAGAGATGAGGTTTTGCCATGTTGGCCAGGCTGGTGTCAAACTCCTGGGATCAAGTAATCTGCCTGCCTCAGCCTCCCAAAGTGCTGGGAATACAGGTGGGAGCCACTGTGGCTGGCCAGCCAAGGATCTTCCTTTTTAAAAGCAAGACTTTGGAGATTCAGGTTAGTTACTAAGTACTTATCCTTACAGATGATGACAGACAGTGTTTCTTACAGAAACCAGGCCCAAGATCATCTATCCCAGGACAGGGGTGCAAAAATAAGTTATTTTAAAATGAAAAAAACCCAATAGCAGTAGCAGGAGGTGCAGGAAGAGCTACATTTTACTGTGAGCCTACTATTAACAGATACCGGTCATGCTCCAAGTGCTTTATTTTGATTAGCTCCTTTGATTCTTCTGAAAATTCCATGAGCTACATACTATTATCCCATTTTACAGATAAAGAAACGGAGACACAGAGAGGTTAGGTCACTTGCCCAAGGTCACACAGCTGCTAAGTAGCAGAGCCAAGACTCATCCAGGCTCTTAAATGCTATACAATACTGCTAAATAAATAAATGGCACAAAAATCAAGCATGAGGAAAGTAAAAGGGGTGTTCCTTCTTGGCTTTTTACCTGAAGGCCACAAAAGGTGTCACAGAGATAGAGGGTACCAGAGTTCACCAAAAGGGGACTCGGACTTTTACAGGACTTTCGTGCTCCTTAGAGACTGATGGAGAGAACACGGAGAACAGACATGGAGAACAATATCAACGGTTGAGCCTCAGGAAGTTTCTTTGGTCCAGCCTTCCCCTCTCCTGGCCTCCACTGTCCTTCCCTGTAAAGAACTATGTGTCCCATCATGTTTCTTTGAGTTAGAGAGGAACCCAGTCTGGCCAGGGTAGAGGGTGGTAGCGTTGATTGGAGAAATGGAGCAGGATGTCCGAGGACCGAACAACACAGAAATGAGGACACGGGAGGCCCGCGCCTGGATCTGAGCCGGCCTCTGCCACAGCCCTACTGCGTAACCCGGATCAGGCGCCGAGCTCTCCAGGACTCGGTAACCACATCTGTGAAACGGGGGCGATCATGGTCACAATCCAGAGTTGACCCTCACGGCAAGCTTGTAGCACATAATATAGACTCTGTAAATGTTAATTATATTAGTATTAAATTGTACTGGATCCGGCAGCCCATCCTGTCCGTAATGAAAATTACACAGGTCGAGTGGCAGTGATATTCATGAAGGCGGTGTTGTGTGTCGGCCTGGGGAGCTGTTTCTGTTTTAATTTTTAATTATTATGGATATATGATAGTTGTACATACTGGGGACTGGTGAACACAGAGGACTTGATCACCAGCAGCTGCTTTTGCACTGAGTGATTACCAGCCACGCCCCCAACATTTGCAAGGAACGAACTCCCTAATTTGCTTCTTCAGATGAGACTAGCACTGATGAACCCTTCCCCCAATGAAAGAGAGGAATGGGAATTAGTAACACTCAGTTGATGGTGGAGACGGCAGATGCGGCCACAGACATGTCCTAAGGCTCTGTCATTCCACCAAATGTTGGGAAACCGGAAGCCATCAACAGTCATTTTTAGTCCTGTTTAAAGACACTATCCAGCTGAACTGGATCTGCCAGGTGTTCTCCCCCGCTATTTGCCTCCTGAGCTCTCCTCCCCCACCTCCCTGTGATGAGATGATTGCTTGTAAGACAACTGGCAATTAGACCCTTTTAAGAGTCTGGGTTGATATCAAAACACTCGAAGCCCTGGGCGTGTGCCACCAGAGGGCCGGGCAACTTTTGCGATGGATGGGGCCGTTAAGTAATCATGTAAGTGTAAAAATGTACTTTTTATTCCTGAAAATTCGGAGAGTCTCACTTCCCTCCTACACTGTCTTTCACAGACTTTTGCTACATACAAAGCTCAGACATGCTGGGGAGGTGATGTGAGGGTGTGTGTGGGCCCCTTGTGGGGCACCTGGGGTCACCTCTCGGAGCCTTTCATCACCTAATGAAAGGCTTTTGTGACAAATGAAATCTCAAAGGGGAATGAAGCTGGGTATAGAGGCAGGACAGGACTCTATACCCAGGAACAGGACTGCTGACTCTGCACTTGCCTGGTCCTGAGGGTGAATGCTGCCTTAAATTCTGTAACCCAGGAGCCCAGCTTGCCTTACCTAGTCCTGGCCCCATCCATCCATCCCTCCCTCCCTCCCTCCCTCCCTTGATGAATGACTTAACAAATGAATGAAGGAACAGCCAAATGGACAATCCCAGAAACAAATGGAGCAAATGCATATTGTTGAGGACAGTGGTGATGTTTTTCAGTGGGTGGTGTGGGGTTTTAAGAGGTTAATGCCTGGAGGAAAAGCAGTAGGAAGCCACTAGGCCCAGGTCAAAAGCAAACATGGTGAAACAGATGTTGCCCAGTCAACCCCAAACAGGGAAGACCCCTCTTGACACCTAAAAGAGGTGCCTTGGGGCAAGTAAAGGGCCCTGACACAATCACCCAGCAAGTACACATTCGACATAAAGTAAAATGACCCCAAGAAGTTGTACGTTCAAAACGACACACAAGCTGAAGAGGGGAAGAGACCCTCAAGGAGCGGTTTGGAAATGGTGTGAGATGTGTCGGGTGCATGGCAGAGGACAAACTACGAGCATCCTGTGGTCCCTGAAGCTCTTCCGGGACCAGCTCCAGGCCCAGGAGCCATGTGGTGGAGCCAGCTCGGCTTCTCTATATTCCCTCTCACGGGCTGTGTAATGCAGCCTTGAGGAGCTAATTCCACATGAGGACCTCTGGATTCCCAAGGAAGATGCAACCACCTCAGAGAGCCTAGATGGTCAAATGTCAGCCATCAATTCCAGACTGCCTTTCATTCCCCAGGAACCTACTGAGTGCCTACTATGCCCTGGGGATTCATGGTACCATGAACGAGACAGATACGGCCCTGCCCTCATGGACCTTCCAGTCTAGTGGGGGAAGACAAGTTAAACCAATCGCTGAATAATTACTCATCAACACAATGGCAATGAGCTTAGATTACCAGCTCCATGAGGACGGAGCTTTGTGTCTGTTTTGTTAATTGCTATGTCACAAGTGCCTATAACAGCCTGACACATAGTAAGTGCTCAAAAAATATTTGTTGAATGAAGTGCTACAAAAGAAGAGCGAAAGGCAAGGGGAGAGCATAGGAGGGGATCTAAGCTAGCTGGGGGCACCGGGGTCCCCGAGAAAGAATGTGGAGGACGCTCCAGCAGAGGGAACAGAGAGATGCGGAGGGAGGGGGTGGAGCTGGGAGTGGCAGAGTACAGGAAGATGCCCCTGTGGGCAGGAGGGCTCTGAGAGATGGCAGAGGCAGGGAGGGACCAGATCACACACAGCCACGTTCCAGGGCCCTTCTGAAGTCTGACTAAAAAATAAAAGAAAATTCTAAAACAAAACAGAGGGAGAGGCTGGGCATGGTGTGGTTCATGCCTGTAATCCCAGCACTTTGGGAGGCCAAGGCGAGTGGATCATTTGAGGTCAGGAGTTCAAAACCAGCCTGGCCAACATGGTGAAACCCTGCCTCTACTAAAAATACAAAAAAAAAAAAAAAAAAAAGCTGGACGTGGTGACAGGTGCCTGTAATCCCAGCTACTTGGGAGGCTGAGGCACGAGAATCGCCTGAACCCAGGAGGCGGAGGTTGTAGTGAGTCAAGATTGCGCCCCTGCACTCCAGCCTGGTGACAGAATGACACCCTGTCTCAAAAAAAAAAAAAAAAAGAAAAAGAAAAAGACAAGACAGAGAGAGAGGAGCATGAGCAGTTCTTTCCCTCACTGCTCTCCCAGTTCCAACACCACTCAATAATTTAAAATCATTTGATCATATATATTCATAGAATAATGTGTGCCTTCTTTTAATTGCTTAATAGGAGGCAGTGAAGAAATCATGAGTTATTGTCCCAAATGAGGCATTTGTCAAGGAAGAATTATGAGCCAGCCTCACTTGGTGCTCACGTCCAACCCAGGAGCAGCTGAGTATTTCCAGCGCTAGGGAGAACACAGCATAAAACCCAGGGCAGCCCCCCTCATCCTGCTTCCCGGCAGAGCCCAGCAGCTTTTGTGCATTTATGAACATATTCCCGGATAGAAGAGCTCTCACCCCTCCCGCCCATGAGCACGCTCTGAAAAATGAGAGATGCCTTCAGCCTGACAAAGTTGATGATAAAAAAAACGTTTCCCAGGGCCCCTGAGAACCACCGGCGTTTCACCATCACCTTCCCTCTCCCCCCTCCAGGGAGGACCGCAGCCAGCCACCCACATTTCCCAGCTTGGAAGGAGGCTCCTTAATGTCAGCTACAGCTTGAGTGTACTGGGAAACCAGTGTGGTGTCTGTGAGCTCCGCACGGAGGGGGACCGGGGACGAGTGCACGCTTCCTGCAGAGCCCTGCCACCAGCCCAGGTCGGGGTGCAGCTGCAGTCCTGAGGGACCCAGGGTCATTTCAGGTAACAAACAAACTTGGAAGAGGACTTCACAGTTTCACCGGAGCAGACTGATGGGCTAAAACTAAGAAACCCATTTGACTAGACGGGGGAACCCCTTACATGGAGTGATTTAGGAGGCCCCGTCCTCCCCCAAACCAACACTGACAGCTTGCCAATTTCTGAAATTCCATAGTTAGAGAATCTTTTCTTTGATGGGAAGCTCTAGGACTCCTAACACCTAGTGGCAACTTCTTAGAAGATCAGGTTCCTCCTGTATCTAGCACTTTCTCCCAGCCTGTCAGCTCAGCACTTCCCTTGCACAGAATTCCACCTGAGCTGGTCCTACGCATCTCCTGTGAGCAATCTGGGGGCAGAGACCTGGTCTTTCAAATTCAAATCTTCTGCACTGAGCACAGGTAAGCTCCTGCTAACTAAACAGAAGTCCCCTCTCCCCCGGCCCCCACCACCGCTACACCTCTGCTTGCGCTGTGCCCTTCTGAAATGGTCCCCCACTCCTTCTCCCATTTCACCCCCAATTCTATTTATCCATCATTTGGGGCAGAAGACAGAACCCTCGCCTGGAATCCAGGAGGTCTCGTGTTCCCAGGAGCATCACCTCCCCACACTGCACGCTTCGGATACCCCCGGGATGGGGCTCTGCTTCACAGTCTGACTGTGACATGATGATCTGTGCCTACATGTGTCTTCTCTGCTAAAGAGTCAGCCCCTGGAGGGAAGGGTTGGCGCTATGGCCCTTGTAGAATCCAGCCCCTCGGCATTATGCCTCGACTGTGGCCTTAAGTCAGGTTCATCAGAGCAGAGTACAAGACATGAATTCACATTGCAAGGGATGGAATAAGGGAGAGCTCCCCGGGACAGTAGGGGAGCAGGCAGGCCCGGCTTCATAGGCAAGCGACCTGTGCCGTAACTCATGACCCTGCAATCAGAAGGGTCTTACGTTAGGTTTCAGGCTCTGCTGTTGTTTTAAAATTCTTAATCATTTTTTAACAAGGGGCCTTGCATTTTCATTCAGCACTGAGTCCTGCAAATCAGGTAGCCAGTCCTGGGAGCAGCGAAGGGAGGAGTAGAGGCCAGCAAGGGTGGAATTGCAGGCTTCATGCTAGTCATTCTGATCCCATAGGAGCTCTGGAGCATAACTTTTACTCCTCCAAATTTGTCCTGACCTGAGGCAAGGGAGCTGGGTTGAGGGCCCCCCCATGAAGAGGTAACTTCCCAGCCCCCTCCCACTCTCTGGGCATGGGAGAAGCACCTCTTGTAGCTCAAAGGTGGCCTTGGAAAGCAAGTCACAGGTGCAGGCAGCCATTAGAGGCAAGGTGCATGGACACTGGGGGATGAGAGCCCAGAAACCCTAAAACAGATGCGACCGGGTCTGGGCAGAGCACCAACAGGGTCCGCTACCACTGTCAGTAAAATGACTTGAGTTGAAACATCAGGTGAAAAATATGAGGTCTAAGGAAGAGTGGGTGACTCGCCCCGGGTGACCCCACTGAAAAGGATTTCAAGAAAGCGAGTACCTTCCAAAGAAAGAAGCTGTGCCATCTCTCTCCCCCGAACAGCCAGGATTCATAAATATGCCACCACGAACTCGCTCCATTGACTCACCGTGTTGCGTCTTCCCACATTTGGTTCAAGCATCCCAGACCCAGCAACAAATCGGTTCTCAACACTCTCCAGCAAAACACACACGTCACGGGGCAAATTCCTAGGCAGGCCTCCTCCGGGCCACACTGCACAGAGACTGGTTCACGTCATCAGGGGGCTCATGGGTGTTAACGAGAGACCCTTATTCTTACACTGAACCAGTTGAGATCCTGTTTCAGAAGAAAGCCTTCCCTAAGGCAGACATCAACTTTGGGGTGCAGCTGCTGACACAAGTTGCCCGGATATCCAATCATGCTCATTTCTTCATATCTGGGAGATATCAATCGATTTAAATCCCTGATGTAAGGGATGTCACAGCTTTCCAGAGAGATGAGGCCATTACTCCTTGCCTTGAGAAGAGATGTTTTAATGAAAGGAGCTAAAATAAGGCACGTGCACCCACGTATATCCAATTTGCTTTAGTAACTGGATACAGCTTTTCACCTGCTTTCCCCATTTTCACCTGGTGGAGTAGAAGCTGTCAGCTTCCCTTTCGGGATGGCCAATTTACCAAGTCATTGATATTCTCCGGTCTCTCTTTCTCTGTGAGACTGGCTTCTCAGATTTCATTTTCCAGCCAGTTGGTGGACTGCATTTCTAAGCTTGGAGCCCACTGGCTCAGTTGGAGATTATCCTCAACTTTATGGTTGTAACAGCTAACATTTATTGAGTACTTACCACCTGCCAGGAATTGTCTTAAGCACTTTCCATAAATCAACTCGTTTAACTTTTACAACGAATCCTATGAAGTGGGTATTACTCTACAGATGAGATGACAGCGGCACAGAGAAGTTAAGCAACTTCCCTGAAGCCACACAGGTAGTGCGGTAGCAGAATTCTAAGATGGTCCCGGCAATTCCTGCTCCTGGCACACATGTCCTGTATAGTGAGTGCCCTTTGAGTGTGGACAGAACCTGGGGATGTAAGGGGATGTCGCTTCGTGGTTATGTCACATTACACAGCAAGGGCAAAGGGCTTTGCAGATATAACTAAGATCCTTAAGTGAGTTACGTGTTAATCAAAAGGAAAAATTATCCTGGATGGGCCTAAGCTAGTCAGAGAATACGTAAGACCATCCCCAGCTTAACAACGGTTTGGCTTTAAATTTGATTCAAAATTCTTCAAGATAACTTTATTATAAAACAAGCTTCATGATAGATGACGTTGCCCAGTTGTAGGCCAATGTTATTGTTCTGAGCATGTTTAAGGTAGCCTACACTAAGCTGGGATGTTTCATAGGTTAGGTGTATTAAATGCACTTTCTAAAAAATTTTTTGAGATGGAACAGAAAATCAAACACCGCAAGTTCTCACTCATAGGCGGGTGTTGAACAATGAGAACACATGGACACAGGAAGGGAGCATCACACACTGGGGTCTGTTGGGGGCGACTAGGGGAGGGGCAGTTGGGGGTGTGTAGGGAGGTGGGAAGGGATAACATGGGGAGCAATGCCAGATATAGGTGACAGGGATGGAGGCAGTAAACCACATTGCCATGTATGTACCTATGCAATAATCCTGCATGTTCTGCACGTGTACCCCAGAACCTAAAGTGCAATTACATATATATATATAATTTTTTTTTGAGATGGAGTCTCACTCATTCTCTTGCCTAGGCTGGAATGCAGTGGCATGATCTCAGCTCACTGCAACCTCCACCTCCCGGGTTCCAGCGATTCTCCTGCCTCAGCCTCGTGAGTAGCTGGGATTACAGGTGCCTGCCACCACGCCCAGCTAAATTTTCTGTTTTTAGTAGAGATGGGGTTTTGCCATCTTGGCCAGGTTGGTCTCGAACTCCTGGCTTCAAGTGATCTTACTGCCTCGACCTCCCAAAGTGCTGGGATTACAGGTGTGAGCCACTGCAACTGGCCAAATGCATTTTTGACTTCTGATATTTTCAACTTATAATTAGTTAATGAAGAAATAATCCCAATGGAAGTCAAGGGGCATCTGAACTTTAAAGAGGGCTTAACATTCTCTGAACTCAGAGACTGTACTCCTGGCCTGACGAAGCAAGCCACTGAGAGTTCTATGGCTACCGGGAAATACTTCTGCCAACCACCATGTGAGCTCCAAAGACCCCAAGCTTCACCTGAGACTGCAGCCGGATGAGATCCTAAGTAGAGGACCGAGTTAAAAGATACTCCGACTCCTGGCTCATCGAAACTGTGGGATTAAAAAAAAATGTGTGTATTGTTGTAAACTGCTAAGCTTGTGTGATTTGTTACCCAGCAAGAGAAACAAACACAGTAAGAGGCAGGGCTGGAATACAAACGCAGCCAGCCTCAATCGAGAACACTTGCTCTTAACCCCTGTGCAATTTGCAACTCTAGGTCTTTTAAAATGAGGCCCTGAGTAGACTGGCCAGAAGACTAAGCTCTTAGGAAGCTTGGGGGGCCCTGATCCTCACCCTGAAGCTCCCAGCTTGTCGTTCCATCCAGCTCCCCCTTGTTTCACGTAGTACATTAGGCACAAAAACAGCACAGAGGCTGCCAGCGTGGACCTTAGCATCCAGTGGGGAAGACAGCAATAAACAAATAACCAAAGTCATAAAATAATTACAATAGGCAAAGGGCTGTCAAAGAGAGGCGACGGTATTAGAGAAGCATGTGACCAGCTCTAGAGACCCTGAAGGCTGAGGAGGAGTCAGCCAAGTAGAGGTAAAGCAGGAAGAACGGCACGTGCAAAGGGCCGGTGGCAGGAAAAAGCAAGGAGAGCAGACGAACTAAACCAAGGCCTGGAGGGCTGGAAGGAATAGAGGGGCCAAAATGAGGCTGAAGAGGGAGGAAGGGACTCTCTATTGAAAGGATGCTGCTCCTTATAGCTGACGCAGAGCCTGTTCCTTCTGTCAGAAGAATTCAGTGCCACGTTACCCCGGACAACGGAAACTCATTTCACTGAGCATCAGTGGCCCAAAGTCAAAATTTCTGCTTTCTGAGAAAGAAGCTGGAATTGCTTCCAAGCTCGACAAGCCTTGATAGGCTCATGTTGTGTCTGAGAGCTGAAAATAGAAATCTTTTGCCCTTTTCTTTTCTTGAATGTAAAAAATGGAACCCTGAAGAGATGGTCTGGGCATGTGCGGTGAGCGAGCCCTGTGGAGTGAGGGGCCACCTGTCAGCATTTGTGAGGCTGGAGAGACTCCCTTAAAAGAAACATAAGAAGAACGAGGCCATTGGGATTAAGCAGGTCAACTGCAATCTCCTGTCTCCTGACCTCAGGGGCCTAGATACGTCACTCTGTGTGTCCCATGACTGTTAAAAGCCTTGACAGATAGAGACTTAGAGCACTGTGCCAGGCAGCAGGGAAGGGGATAAGGGCATTAGATGGCTGGGGATGACCTCCCACTGCTATCACATGCCAGCTGTGTGACCTTGGGCTAGTGATTAACCTCTCTGGGCCTTGACATTGTCATCTGTCAAATAGAGTGTCTGCCTTAAAGAGTTGTGATGATTGAAGTAACGTGTGTAAAACACAGAGCGAGTGTTCAAGAAATGTTAACAACAATAATTACCACCAGTCCTGCCACTGCTGCTGTTATCACCACCACCACCATCACCTGCTAATTCTGTCGTCATCCACCACCACCACCACCATCATCTTCATCATCTGACTTTATGCTGAGAAGACACTTTGAAAATAAGCCATAGAGTATGATGTTCCCCTCCCCTGTGTCCATGTGTTCTCATTGTTCACCGGGGCCTGTCAGGGGGTGGGGGGCTAGGCAAGGGGTAGCAAGGGAGTGAGGGGCTAGGGGAGGGATAGCAAGGGAGTGGGGGTCTAGGGGAGGGATAGCAAGGGAGTGGGGGGGGGCTAGGGGAGGGGATAGCAAGGGAGTAGGGGGCTAGGGGAGGGATAGCAAGGGAGTGGGGGGTCTAGGGGAGGGATAGCAAGGGAGTGGGGGGCTAGGGGAGGGATAGCAAAGGAGTTGGGGGGGCTAGGGGAGGGATAGCAAGGGAGTGGGGGGCTAGGGGGAGAGATAGCAAAGGAGTTGGGGGGGCTAGGGGAGGGATAGCAAGGGAGTGGGGGCTAGGGGAGGGATAGCAAGGGAGTGGGGGTCTAGGGGAGGGATAGCAAGGGAGTGGGGGCTAGGGGAGGGATAGCAAAGGAGTTGGGGGGGCTAGGGAGGGATAGCAAGGGAGTGGGGGTCTAGGGGAGGGATAGCAAGGGAGTGGGGGCTAGGGGAGGGATAGCAAGGGAGTGGGGGTCTAGGGGAGGGATAGCAAGGGAGTGGGGGGTCTAGGGGAGGGATAGCAAGGGAGTGGGGGCTAGGGGAGGGATAGCAAAGGAGTTGGGGGGCTAGGGGAGGGGATAGCAAGGGAGTGGGGGGCTAGGGGAGGGATAGCAAGGGAGTGGGGGCTAGGGGGAGGGATAGCAAGGGAGTGGGGGTCTAGGGGAGGGATAGCAAGGGAGTGGGGGTCTAGGGGAGGGATAGCAAGGGAGTGGGGGCTAGGGGAGGGATAGCAAAGGAGTTGGGGGGGGCTAGAGGAGGGATAGCAAGGGAGTGGGGGCTAGGGGAGGGATAGCAAAGGAGTTGGGAGGGCTAGGGGAGGGATAGCAAGGGAGTGGGGGGGGCCAGGGGAGGGATAGCATTAGGAGAAATACCTAATGTAGATGACAGGTTGACAGGTGCAGCAAACCACCATGGCACATGTATACCTATGTAACAAACCTGCATGTTCTGCACATGTACCCGAGAACTTAAAGTAAAATTAAAAAAAAAAAAAAAGAAAAGAAGCCCTAATCTTCTACAATCCTGATTTGTGTGAAAGATACATGAAATGCCCAAAAGGAGAGAATAAGAAGTCCCTCAAATACTTGGGAGAAGCCCCCTCCATCCTTGTTGACCGTGGCTGCGGCAGAGAATTCCTCAAGTCCCAAGGCTGAGGAACACCTGGCAATTGTGGCCATCTCACTGGTGCTCTGAACCTGGGCTTGTTGAAGAACCAGTTGATCGCAGTTTGGTGCCCCGGTAGGTCTGATTCCGGGGAGAGTGTTCACTGATCTGCTGATGAGGATATTCCAGTCTATGCGGCAGTTTCAGTTTGATTTAAATTAATAAATAGGCATCTCATTAATTTCTGTAAACAGTCAACACACTCCTATCATATGATCCAGCAATCACACACGTTTGTATTTACTCAGAGAAGTTGAAAACCTACATCCACACAAAAACCCTGAGCATGGATGTTTACAGCAGCTTCATTCATAACTGCCAAGACTTGGAAGTAACCAAGATGTCCTGCAGTAAGTGACTAGATAAATAAACTGTGTTCCATACAGACAATGGAATATTCAACACTAAAAAGAAATGAGCCATCAAGGCAGGCAAAGACATGGAGAAAACGTAAATGCACATTACAAAGTGAAAGAAGCCAATCTGAAAAGGCTACATATGTATTTGAACTATATGGCATTCTGGAAAAGGCAAAACTAACGAGGCAGCAAAAAGATCAGGGGTTGCCAGTGGCTGCGGGGAGGGAGGGACGAGGTAGACCCAGAGGATTTTTATGGCAATGAAACTACTTTAAAATGTGTAATGACACCTGGCCACGTGTCCAAACCCATAGAATATACAACAACAAGCGTGAACCCTAATATAAACTATGAGCCTGGGTGACAAAGACATGTCAATGTAGGCTTGACAGCTGTAACAAATGGACCACTCCAGTAGAGGATGCTGATGATGGGGGAGGCTGTGAGTGTCTCGGGGCAGGGGTGTCTGGGAAATCTCTGTGCTTTCTGCTCGATTTTGCCATGTACCTAAAACTACTCTAAAAAAAAAAATCAAGTCTATTAAAAAACAAATCACATGGAAAAACAGGTCATTCCCTCAGGAGTCTCCTAGGCAGTACCGCATTTGCATGCATGAGTATATTTTGACCATTTTTTGGTGGGGGGGGCTGTTCAAGTCAGAGATGGCAATTAAGAAAAACAAATGTACAGAACCCTCTCTCATACATGATTTCATTTGCTCTGCTCCAATCCTATAAAGTATTACAGTTGTCCTTGTTTCTCAGGGGTTCGGTGAATGCTGCTTTTAAGGTTAACATGAATAGACAAAAGTTCTGGTCTTTTAAAAAGAAGTTGTTAATGACATAATTGCAAGAGGGAATGTTGGTCCGAATGAATTGTATAGAAGGTTTTACGAGGTTTTAAAAAAGCTTTTCTTATTAAATCACTAAAAAAACCTCACCAAAATAGCTCAAACTAACTTGGGAGAAGGCCAGTCATAATTAGTGGGAAACCTGAAATGCAGAATATTTCTTTAAAAATGCACTTTCAGTACTTGAAGCTCACATTGTAAAAGGAACCCACAGCTAATAAAGAGCCTGTGTCTTTCACAAACAAGTCTCCGTGTTTGAGGCTGGTGTCCTGAAGGAGGTGAAACAGTCCCCCTGTGAGTGTGGAAGAGCCACAGAGCCTGACTGGGCCTCGATTTCCTCATGTGAAAAGAAACAAGCCACCAATGAAAAGGACTGGATCACCTCCAGGTAGCTCGCAACACTACAAGACTCATCTTTTCTAATTATGTTCACACTATTAATTTGCTTCACAAATGCCTTCTTCATGGTGAGCTTGGAGAAAATGTTACATATTCTAAATTAGCAGGGTTCAAATTAATGAGCTTTTACTGTCTTCCAGGGCAGATTTGGAAATGAAAAAGAAGACGGGGAAAAAATGAGATTTACCAGCGCTTACTCTGACACAAGAGCACACGTTCACATGGTCAGTTTCAATTCCCAGGGCACCTGTTTTATGGAATCCTTGGGAAGACAGTTCAGAAATTTTGCTTCGTTCAGAAAAACAGCATGGATGAGTTGCCTGTTTGTCTAACAGTGGAAAGAAAAAGGATGGTCAGCCAGGCACGGCTCACACCTGTAATCCCAGCACTTTGGGAGGCCGAGGCAGGTAGATCGCCTAAGATCAGGAGTTCAAGACCAGCCTGACCAGCATGGTGAAACCCCGTCTCTACTAAAAATATAAAAATTAGCTGAGTGTGGTGGTGGGCGCCTGTAATCCCAGCTACTCGGGAGGCTGAGGCGGAGAATCGCTTGAACCCAGGAGGTGGAGGTTGCAGTGAGCCGAGACCGCACCATTGCACTCGAGCCTGGGCAACAAGAGTGAAACTTGGTCTCAAAAAAAAAGAAAAAGGATGGTCACTGGGATCTTTGAAGAGCACAGAGTCAGGCGCTAACACGGGCATATGTTACTGGAAATCTATTCGATTTTCCAGAACACTGGGGCATCTCCAGTTTCTCATCCCAGGAAACAGTGATTCTAGTGGTTTTAAAAGGTTTTGCATAACTGCCTAGTCACAAGATCAGGCCTAATAACCACAAAAGCGAAGTGTGATTCTTTACTTGGTGTTATGGAATGGGCTGTGTCCCCCAAAGTGTGTATGTTGAAGCTCTATCCTCCAATGTGACTATATTTGGAGATGAGGCCTTTGAAGAGGTAATTAGGGTAAATGAAGTCATAAAGGTGGGGCCCTAACCCAATACGACTGGTGCCTTATAAGATGAGAAAGCAGGAGTGCACAGGCACCGTGGAAAGACCACGTGAGGACATAGCCAAAAGGGTGGCTGTCTGTGGGCCAAAAGAGAGGCTCGCTAGAAACCAAACTCACTGGCACCTGGATCTTGGATTTCCAGCCTCCAAGACCCGAGTCAATAAATGTCTGTTGTTCAAGCCCCCCAGACCGTGGTATCTTCTTATGGCAGCCTGAGCTAACATGGCTGTGAAAATGTAACGGCAATACCAGCTAGAATTGAGTGCCTGACACTGCCGGGCTAAGCGCTAAGAGTTTTAAGTGCATTATACCACCTAATTCTCACAGTAGTCATATAAGGTAGGTATGATTATTATCTTCATTTTACATGAATTCTTACCTTTTTAACTTGTTCATTCATTTTCCCCCACCTTCATTTGTTCAATATATATGTGGCAAGCACAAATCATTCATTCACTCAACAAACATATCCCAAGCACCATGCTTACAACTTTCTACAAAGGAAACTGCTTTGATTCCAAGAAGTCCTTTTAAGGGTACCAAATGCACTGCCCACGTGGCCGGTATGCAGTCTTGAGACCACACATTCAGTCCTGAGTGACCCAGGGTGTCCTCTCCTTCCATCCCTATCTTCCTTCCTGTGACAACCAGTTAATACCTATTGTTTCAAACCTTCTGCCTTCTTTTTCTTCTCCTGCCGATTATGCACCAACCCCTTTTCAAACCTCAAAATTGAGGTTTGCACGTAATTGCTCTGACAATTCCCCTAGTATCAGAGGCCGGAATGGAGTGTATCTTAATGAGCTGCATAATTGCTCCTCCAAATGCTTTTCTTCAGCAGCCATTCTGAGATTCCGCTCAGCAATTCATTCTCCACATATCTTCCCTCCATGAAGGCTGCAGGTCTCACTCCCCCAGCCTGAGACACTGAAAATGAGTGCTGTGTTTCTCTGGAGCCCCCATTCACCATGGTCATTTGCCATTTTCAGAATGAAGATCAACTCTCAATTCTGCTCATTTACCATTTTCAGAATGAAGATCAACTCAGACTACACGGAAGGCTTCACGGCTAGAGAAGCATCGCATGACAGCAACGGGAAGCTTTAAGACGCTGGTGTGTTTCTCATATCTCAAAACAAGTTGAAAGTGATTGAAATTAAATAACCCTTTCCTGATTTCATAATGCAACTGCAGACAGCAGAGACGGTGAGACAGAGGCCGGTATTTTACACCAAGTGCACATGTACACTTTTATCTACCACGAGTGGCCTGGACCACGACCATACATCAGCAATAAAATACTAACAACCAAATTAGGCACCGTACTCTACAGTTTACAAACAGCTTTCATTGTCTCACCAGCTCTTGAGGGAGGCTTTGTTATTCCCATTTTTAGAGACTAGGGGCTAAGTCCGGGGAGCCTTCCTGACTTGCTCAAGAACACCCTTGCAGTGTGGTGAGGCTGGGACTTGAACTCAAGACCTTTGGCTCTCAGCACAGTCTAAAGCAGGGAACCTCTGTGGATGAAATCCAGCCATGCCCATTCATTTACATCTTGTCTTGGCTGCTTTCATTTGCAAGGGCAAAGCTAACTAGTTGCAACAGAGACCTAAAATATTTGCTGTCTAGCCCTTTACAGAAAACGTCTGCTGACCTCTGGTTCAAAATTAATGCACCAGCTGAGTTGAGCACTTTACACTGCTTCAGCAGGGCGAGATGACTTTGGGGGTGCTTTGGCTCTTAATACATGGACAATCATGAACAGAACACTGAATTGGGAGTTAACTGACCCTTGGCTATTGCTGTGGCTGCTGCTGCTGCTAACAGGCAATTACACGCTTTTACCATGTGCTTGGCACGGTTCTCAGCCTTTTACTGCATTATCTTCATTTAGTCTTCACAACACACCTGTGAGGTGGGTCCCATTATTATCCTTACATTGGCAGATGAAGAAACTGAGGCACGGTGAGGTTAAGTAACTTGCCTAAGGTCACACAGCTAGCGCCTGGCAGGGCTGTCTGCTCTGAATCGGCATGCTCTATACCCTCTCCAGTCTAGACATTCAGGTTTAGCCTCATGTGACATTTATTAAGAGCTTACTTGCCTGGGGGAGAGTTATTTAATACCCTGATCTTCCTTCTCTTTGCATCTATAAAATGGGAAAATAATGTCTCCTCTGCTGACCTTCAGAGAATTGTGAGTTTCAATGAAGCCAGCAGGTACTTTGAGAATACTGCAAGCATTATATAATCATGAAGGAAAATCTTGACAAATCTAACACCATTAACTCCAAATATTTACTCCGTTCTTTTTAAAAAAATAAACGTACTGACTAAACAGTGGTAGTACCTCCTACCTATAGGAACCCATCCCCAAAACTGTGATCTTACGTAAATTTCGGGTTGAATGTGTGGTTGTCAAAGAGATCTTAAGAATACAGACAAGGATTTTGGCTATATTGACTCAGCCCATTCCCTGCAGGTGTGTAAGCCACAATGCACCAGTGGGGGTCACCAGGGTTGCCGGCTTATACCTAGACTTGCTAGGCATTTTCACAGTACCTCACTTGATCCTCAAAACAACTCATCACCATCATCAGCAGCGTTCCCAGTTTCCAGACTCACCACGTTGCTGCCGGCCTCTCCCAGGCGTCCCTTGGACCGTGGTTCAGGTATAGCCTCACCTGACATTGATTAAGAGCTTGGGAGAGGGAAGCTTAGCTCCAACTAAAAAGGGGTGTGTGCGTGTTAGTTTTCTATTGCTTCTGTAACAAATCACTACAAACAACTCCGCTTTCATTCCGGAGGTCACAAGTCCTAAAGTCAAGAGGTTAGCAGACTTGCGTTCCTGGTGAAGGCTCCAAGAGGAAATCCGTTCTGTGCCTTTTCCATCTTTTACAGGTCACTTACATTCCTAGGCTCGTGGCCCCCTTCCTCACATCACTCCAAACTCTGCTTCCATCCTCACGCCTCTTTTCCTGGCTTTGACGCTCCTGCCTCCCTTATCATCCTGATGATCGCACCGGACCCATCCGGATAATCCAGGGTACTCTCCCCATCTTAAAACCCTTAACTTAAATTGCCTTTGCAAAGTGCCTTTTCCCAAATAAGGTAACATAGTCTTACTGCTTGGAAAGGGGCAAGGCATTCTGCCTACCATAGCTTGGGAAGCCAGTGGCTGAGGCGTTGGGTTTTGAATGGCCTGAGTCAATAGCAAGGTCTAAGATAGCACCAGAGAGAAAGACAGGATGTCAGCAGCCCATCATCTCCTTGACTGGGTGTAACAGGCCGGGCCACACATGATCATCTTTGAGGCTGGCTTGACTTTTATTCTCCAAACAGATCCTTTGCCCAGGCCTTGATCAAGGTGCCCCCACAAACTGGGGGCTGTGGTCTGTGAGACTCCCCAAGATCCCACGGTGTAAAGCTTGAGATGAGCAACAACGCTGCCTTTGAAAGTCTGCCCAGGCTTTGGACGGCGAGATTTAGCAAGTTAAATTTGAACTGAACTGATAAAGACAAGCAGGGTTTCTGAGGCTCAAGAAAGACTACACCCCACGCTCAGTACTGGATAACAAATGGAAGCAATTTGCCATGGGCTGTTTTCGGCAAAGACTTGTCTTAACAAGAAAGATACTTATCACTTCTTCCTCTGGGGTTTAGTTACACCGTAATATCCTGGGGAAGGAGACTCAATTATCAATTGCAATGGACTGTCATTCTCCAAGCTCCTGGTTTTTATTTCAAGATTATCTAGGCCTGAATCCCAAACATTTTTGTTTTATTTTGTTTCGTGTTAGTGAAAAGAAAGTCACAATGTTCTACGCTATTCTCTGATACGACTAACAATGAACAAAACCAGCCAAGAAAATAAGCTCATTTTGCCCCTTGCTCAGGAAAAATGACACTTCACTCTGGGTGAGTAATAGAAATAAATAAATAAATGGGGAATTTCCATTCCTTTCAATGCTTCTCATTAAGAGAAGGGTTGGCAAATTAATTTTTCTGTGCTGATCTCTCAGGACGTCCGTTTTGAAAACAGTGCTAAATTGGCCCGTTTCTTGGTACTGTTAAAGGCATGTTGGAAGAGAAGGCTATGGATGAGCATGAGGTTTGGAGATTATCTGTGGATTTCTATTTCTCATTCAATCCCTTTCCCCCCGTGATCGTGAATAATTGGATGTCAGCTGCTTCTGAACTCCCCTCGTATGTGCCAGTTCCTTGAAGAAGTCACACTTCTTTTCAGACTCCAGCTCATTTATCCTGGAAAATGAAGGAAAACCTATGGAGAGCCAAGGCTGAGATTCTGACCTGAGTGAGATTAACTGCTCTATGGATAAGAGAAACCCAAATGTAACGAGCAGGAGAAAGTGGGGGGCACCATTGTGAGCCATTCTGTGTGGCGACAAAATACTTTTGGGGGACATGTCGCAAGGCAGCCTTCAAGCCTCTTAATTTTGAAATGTCTCTTTAGCATGCAATTTCCCTACAAAATTCGATGAGATTTTCAAGTGGCCCCATCAGACCTGGGATGAAGGCTCTTCGGGAATGACAGTTATAAAAAGACAGAGCTGCCGGGCTGGGGAGTTGACCCGGCTCACTTACTGGCTAAGGGAATGGTTTCTCCTATTCCCATTTGGCCCTTCGTAAAGATGACAAGTTGTTCCTTGTTAATGAACTTTTGGGTTGCCCTTGAAAAGTAGAAACCAGAATATTCCATCTGCAAAAACCACGGGCTTAGCATGAGTTTATTCAATTCCTCACCCTTAGTGAATGGGTTTGGGAGATGAGTTAACCCTTTCTGAACCTGTAGCCAACCAAAACCCAATGAGTCTACGGATCAGTGTAAACAGCCTTCTCCAAAATGGGCAGCCGCCAAATAAACAGCCCCCACCCCAGCCTCTCCCAGTGCCTGTTTGGGGCTTGCTTTCACAGGCTTAGGGTTTCCTGTCAACTAGGAAAGAGACCCAGAATGATCCTGATTTTTGTTTGAACACCAATTCTTGGTTGGGGCTTAGAAGAGGGCACTTGGGACAGAACCCAGTGGAGTGACTAAAAAGAGCCCTCTCCTGACAAGAAGAGTGAATTGAGAGGAAAATTACACGTGGTTACTGTGCCTAGGCAGGGAAGAGCTCAAAAAAGAAACATCTAAAAGCAGCCTCCTAACATTTTTGTGTGTGTGCAGAAAGTTTTAGAAAGTTCCAAGCTCACAGAAGTCCTTCTCTGCACTCCCCTGTTTCAGGCACAGTTTCTGGCCTGAGCAAACCCAGTCCTGGTTCAGGGATGCTCTGTCTGACTCATGAGGGGTCTGAGTGAGTTTCCGGGAGGAGCCGACAAACCAGGAAACCAAGAGATGTTGCCGGCACAGGCGCAGATGGGCACACAGCCCCCCATGCCGTGCTCCCATTTCACTGAATCCTGCCCACTAGGATGGGGGCTTTCAGGACCCTCCCCCAAGAGGTGCCTGGAGCAGCCATGGGTGGTCTTCACTGTGCATTTCATTCCAGCTGACCACCCACCCGCGGGCAGGCATTGAGTCAGCCCATTTATAAGTCCTGTATACTCCTTCTACAAACCACGGAGAGGGGAGGGGTTTCACCTCGACTTAAAGACCAGTAAATTAAGAATCAAAGGAGTTCAGGTCACTGATTTAATCACTGAGGCGACCCCAGCTGAGCTGGTGGAGGTGGCCTAGCCTGGCCCCATAAGCAACAAACAAGCTCCAGAGCGAGACAGAATAACGACTCTGCAATTCCCCAAACAGGCTGGATGATGGTGCACACCAGCAACAAAACACCTCTCTACGCCTCAGTTTCTTCATCTGTAAAATGGGGAATGATGTATTTGAAAAGCAGTAAAAGGTTGTCTGAATATGAGGGAGTAAAAGAGTCCCTGAGCCAAATAAGCTTCTCTTAAAACGCAGTTACTAGGACCCAAATCATGATTACAATTTTCTTTTTAAAGAAAGAATAGTAGGAAGTTTTAAAGATGAGAACACAGAAGTCAAAAACAAAACAAAACAAAAAGCAACTCAGCTAGGTGCAGTGGCTCGCACCAGTAATCCCAGCACTTTGGGAGGCCAAGGCTGGAGAACTACTTGAGCCCAGGAGTTCAAGACCAACCTGGGCAACATAGTGAGACCCCATCTCTACAAAAAAAAAAAAAAAAAAAAAAATTAACTGGGCGTGGTGGCCCAGGGCTGAGATCTCAGCTACTTCGGAGGCTGAAGTGGGAGGATCTCTTGAGCCCAGGAAGTCAAGGCTGCAGTGAGCCCTGATCATGCCACTGCACTCCAGCCTGGGCAACAGAGCAAGACTGTGCAAAAGGAAAAAAGAAAAGAAAGGTGAAATTTTATTGTGCTAATGAATTTCATCAGAAATGTGTATAATGGATCGGCTGGCAGTAGCAGTATTTTGTTTTAGGATGTTGTGACTTACAACAAATAATACAGATGTCTTCCCCCCTTTGTAGCTTTGACAATTTGAATTAGATTTCAAATAAAATCTGAACAGAAAAAAAAAAGAAAAAAAGAAAGAAAGAGAAAGAGAAAAGGAATAAAATAAGTATTTGACTTTGCACTGCCAGCCACTGTTCTAGGCACTTTACACAAATCAACTCACGTAATTTTTAAAATAATCCAAAGAGCTAGGTATTGTTTTTCTTGTTTCTACATGTAAAGAACTGAGGGATTCGAAAACTGACCCCAAATTGCTCCGCCAGTAAGTATAAATTTGCACCCAGGCAGCCTGACTCTGAGAACCCACAGTTTTAACTGTTACACTATGTGGCCTTGTTAGATGAAGTTAAATAAGATATTTCAACTTTCCAGATGAGGACATTGAAGACCCAAGAAGGTGAATTACTTGCCCAAAAGCCCACTGTAGGATTTGAGCTCAGGATGTAGGGGTCTACATTTCATCCTCTTCCCACAAAACTTGCATTGAGATTTGCTGTGCCAGGCATTTGGGGGCAGTGCAGGGGCAATGGGAGGAGGGTAAGATGACACCTAAAAATGTCCTTTGAAGGAAAAGGCTGGAGTGAAGGTGACAGGAAGGCATGGAGAGACTACATTGGCCTCCTCCTTCTTCTTTCTTGACAAAAGTGAAGGAACAGCCCAATCTATGAAGAGAACTATTAATAACCCTGACTGTGGCTACCCAGGGAACCCTATCCTGTAGCCCCACAAATCCCCTTCACTCCAGGGACACAGGTTTTCCTTTTATAGGTACTGCAGTGACATCTGCTTCTAAAGGCACCTGTTTGATGCCACATTTCTCTTCTCCCTGAGTTGAGTCATTTGAAATTTTGAGTATTTACTGCATCCAGAGGGACCGAGAGGCGACACATCCATCTGGCACACCTTGGGACTCCAGCGCCCTGCCACAGACTAGTAGCCCATGGCTGCATAAACACAGCCTTTTATTTTCCAGGGTTTCTGGGAGCAGAAGCATGCCACACTCCAAGAGAGGTCAGGACCTCTTCTTGTTTCCCGTCTCAGCAACCCACACAGACTCTGAGACCGCTGGTCCTTTGTGACCTAACATACTAGATGGCTGCTTCTTCCAGGGGCTCCCAGGCCCTGAGAAGCCTTGTCCAGTTAATCCTTGTATAGGTCCCCTGGGATCCTGTTTAAAATGTAGTTTCCCTTTGCAGGCTGGGGTGGGGGCCAAGCTTCTGCACTTCTAAGAAGCTCCCACGTGTGTCAATGCTGCTGGTCCCTGGATCTGTCTTTGAGTAGGAAAAACCTAAAGAGGTGGTTCTCAAACTTGGTTGTTCACTGGAATTTCCTGAGGGTTTACGGAAAATACTGATGGGTGGCCTGAACGTTGCGATTGTTTAAATTTCCTTTTTTTTTTTTTTGCTTCTACAGTGCAGCCACAGCTGTGAACCCTTGCACTAAAAGATGGCATGTCTTTTACAGATGGTGGATCTACAAGATAGCAGAAAATTATCTGGCGATATGGTGTTCCATCGTGCAGTGATCTTAGCCTCCACCTGCTCGTCTGCTCCCAGAGACCATTTGCTCCTCTCTGTCTTTATACCTGAGTAACAATAAACAACAGCAAACAGCAAACAGCCTTCACCTGGTGCCGTGACACCTTTCTAAGCACTTCACGTGTCTGGATTCATCACCTTCTCACAAGAGAGAATGAGGTAGGTGCTATTTTTGTTGTTGTTGTTGTTGCCCAGGCTGGAGTGCAGTGGTGGGATCTTGGCTCACTGCAGCCTCCGCACTGCAGCCTCCACATCCCAGGTTCAAGCGATTCTCCTGCTTCAGCCTTTTAAGTAGCTGGGACTACAGGTGCCTGCCACGAAGCCCGTCTAACTTTTGTATTTTTGGCAGAGACAGCGTTTCACCATGTTGGCCAGACTGGTCTTGAACTCCTGACCTCAAGTGATCCGCCCGCTTGGCCTCCCAAAGTGCTGGATTACAGGCATGAGCCACTGTGCCTGGCCAATTCTTATTCTTATTTTACAAGTGAGACAAGTGAGGCACAGAGCTGGTAAGAAGGTCTCCTACGTCACACAGCCTGCAGGCACTGACGCTGGGACTTCAGCCCACGTGGGGCTAGTCTCTAGAGCCTGTGCTCCCGACTCCTTCTAGGCTGTGTGGCCTCAGACATTTGTCTTTCCCTCAGAGCTTTTCTCCAAACACTGGGATGGGACACGAGGCAGGAATCCAGGCAAGCACCGAGCTTGCCGAGTTCTCAAGAGCCAAGCTCTGCCTTGGCAGGATGTCTGTTACATCCGTGGACATATCCGTGGGTATTCCGTGAGGAACATGCTGGAGACAAAACAGATGGCCAGAGCAATTTCTCCAATACTCAAAACAACTGCCAGAACTGTGGATTTGCCATTTTGTGGCTTCAAGTCCCTGATTTAAGATGAAGAGATGGGAATGTTGCAAGAGGCCATTTTAGGCAGCACTGGAGTCTGCCTGGGCGTCACACCCCTGTGGCACATTCCAAGGAAAGCCAGCTTCCTTCTAGGCCTGCCCAATGCCTGCCAAGGCGTGTAGTGTCTCCCAGCGCGGTAATGAGACATTGAACAGCAGAGGATCGGCTAGAGATACAGGGGGCTGTTGACTTTTCTAGAACTCCAGAAATACAGTGGAACTCAGTGTTCGTGCCTCTTTGGCCTGCCTATCCTCTGCATCCAAGAAGAGGGGCATGGATAGAGAATGCCTGCCCAGGAGGAAAAAGCTTCAGCCCCTCCAGTCAGTGCCTCTTCTCCCTTCTCCCCCTCTCCCATCTCCCCTCTCTCCTTGGCCAGATTTTAACTGTGCAAGAGAGGGTGGAGGGTGGAGCCACTTGTTCTTCTACATGCCATCCTCCTGTCTTTGCTCCGTCAGGATGACCAAGGCTCTACACACACACACACACACACACACACACAAGCATGCATGGCACACACACACAAGCACACAGGCACACACACAAGCATGCATGGCACACACACAAGCACACATGCACACACATACAAGCATGCATGGCACACACAAGCACACATGTACACACAAAGCATGCATGGCACACACAAAGCACACATGCACACACATAAGCATGCATGGCACACACATGCATGTACACACACACATGCACACACACATGCACGTGCCTAGTGTAGGTCCATCTCTATGCTCCTCCAACATCATGTATTAAACTCATACAGGACATCATTTTATAATTTCTTTTATTTTTAAAAATCCACCCAGGCTGGAGGGCAGTGGCAGAATCATAACTTGCTGTTACCTTGAATTCCTGAGCTCAGGGGACTCTCCGGTCTCAGCCTCCTGAGTGACCTGGGATGACTGGCATGCAACACCATGCCCAGCTAATTTTTAAATTTTTTGTAGAGGCAGGGTCTCACCATCTGGCCCAGGCTGGTCTCAAACTCCTGGGCTCAAGCCACCCTCCCACCTCAGACTCCCAAAATGCAGGGATTACCGGCAAGAGTCACTGCGTCTGGCCAGGACCTCATTTTATAACAGTCAGTTTACTGGCCTGATTCCCTTATTAGAGCACAAACTTCCCCAGACTTATTGAGGTTAATTTGACAAACATTATATATATTCACGGTATTCAACATGATGTTTAGATAGATAGAAACATAGTGAAGACGATGACCACAATCAAGCTAAGTAACATATTTATCACCTCACATCGTTACCATTTTTCGTGTGGTCAAAACATTTAAGATCTGCTTTCCTAGCAGATTTCTAGTCTACAATACATTATTGTTAACCATAGTCACCATGCTGTGCTTTAGATCTCCAGAATTTATTCATTCTGTCTAATGAATCTTTGTGCCCTTTGACCAACACCTTCCCATTTCCTCCGCCTCTGGTAACCACTCTGTTCTCTGCTTCTACCAGCTCAATTTTTTGAGATTCTGACATATAAGTGAGATCACCCGGATTTGTCTTTCTGTGTCTGACTTATTTCACTTAGCATACTGTCCCTGTATTAGTCCATTCTTGCACTACCATAAAGAACTACCTGAGACTGGGTAATTTACAAAGAAAAGAGGTTTCATTGGCTCCACAGGCTGTACAGGGAGCATGGCTGGGGAGGCTTCAGGAAACTTACAATCGTGGCAGAAGGTGAAGGGGAAGCAGGCACATCTTACACGGCCAGAGCAGGAGGAAGAGAGAGAAGGGGGAGGTGCTACACACTTTTAAACAACCAGTTCCCGTGATAACTCACTCACTATCACGAGAACAGCAAGGGGGAAATCTGCTGCCATGATCCTATCACCTCCCAGCAGGCCCCTCCTTCAACACTGGGGCCTATAATTCAACATGAGATTTGGGGGCGGAGGTGAAGGAAATCCAAACCATGTCAGTCCCCCAGGTTCACCCATGTTGTCAGAAAGGGCAGATAATTTCCCTCTTTTTTAAGGCTAAAGAACATTCCATTTATATATATTTATATATCTATGTCTATCTATATCTATATATCTCACTCACATATTCTTTATCCATTCATCAGTTGATGGACATTTAGGTTGATTCTGTATCTTTCCTTTCTTATTTTTGAGACAGGGTCTCCCCAGGCTGGGGAGCAGTGGCATGATCATGGCTCACTGCAGCCTCGACCTCCCTCAGTCTCTTGAGTACCTGGGGCTACAGGCACACAGCACCATGCCTGGCTAATTTTACTGTATTTTTTGCAGAGACAGGGTTTTGCCATGTTGCCCAAGCTGGTCTCAGACTCCTTGGCCTCAAGCAATCCGCCTGCCTCAGCCTTCCAAAGTGCTGGGATTACAGACATGAGTCACCGTGCCTGGCCTGATCCTGTATCTTCCATTGTGAACAATGCTGCAAGTCTTCTACAGTGAGAGTGCTGATGTGTGTTTCAGATGCTGCTTGCACTTCCTTTGGGCATATACTCAGAAGTGGGATTGTGGATCATATGGTAGTTCTGTTTTTAATTTCTTGGAGAACCTCCATACTGGTTTCCATAATGGCTGTACCAATTTACATTCCCACCAACAGCGCACAGGAGTTCCCTCTCCTCCACATCCCTGCCAACACTTATCCTTTATCTTTTGATAACAGAAGGACTTTATCCCAAAAGCCCTAGCACCTAGCAGAGCACGACACACACAGTAAGTGCTACGATTGAATTGTGTACCCCCAAATTCGTATGTTGAAGTTCTCACCCCAGTACCTTCAAATGTGACTTTATTTGGAAATAGGGTCATTGAGATGTAATTAGTTAAGATGAGGTCATGCTGGGGTCAGGGGGCCCTCATCCAATATGGCTGGTGTCCTTATGACAAGGGAAAACGTGGACACAAAGCCAGGCACCCACACAGGGGGAGCACTGTGTGAAGATGAAGGCAGGAATTGGAACAAGGAAGACAAAGATCACGCTCAAACCATGAGGCTGACAGGCCTGGAACAGGCCCTTCTTCACGGCCCTCAGACGGAACCAGTCCTGGCAGTGCCTTGATCTCTGCCTTCCTGCCTCCAAAACTGTGAGACAATATGTTTCTATTGTCTAAGCCACCCAGTCCATGGTACGTTGTCACAGCAGCCCCAGCGAACCACTAGAGTGGATATGCAATCAGTGAGGGAGAGGGTGGGGTGTGAGGGATTCCAGATCCATTTCATGCAGTGCGTATTTACTACGTGCCACGTACTATGGAAGAAGGAGAAAGGAGGTAGGAGTGGAAGGAATGGAGAAACAGGGCTGAGTATGGCTAAGCAGCAAGGGAGGGTGAAGTCTGGGCTTAAGCAGACCCGAATCCCTTCCTAGCCCCGTGACTTGTTTTCTCCAGTTCCTTCACGCAACCAATCCCCTGCTCCTATTCGCTCCAACTGCCTCACACCTGTCGCACACTAGTCACATAACGTCTTATGAAATCAAAGTTGAGACAGAATGACTGACACGTTTCAAACTGTTATCCCTTCCATGATACTCACACGTACACTTTCAGGAAGGAACTTCTGGGAGAAACATCAGGCATCAGCATGAAGCGGAGACTTGGGACAAAGGTGCCATACTCTTCACTGGGTCCCAGGAAACCGCCCACCCTGGTGTTCGGCTGCCTCTGTACCTCTAGGGGAGTGAAGCCCTGGTCACCTCCCCATGCTGAACTCACCTGAGGCACAGGAGCAAGTAGCTTCATTCACTGCCCAAACATCTACTGGGTACCTTTTCTGGGGCTGGCCCATAGCAGCTACTGGACGCCTCGAGATGAATAAGAAAGACATAGCTCCTTCCCTCAAGGGGCGCAAAGCCTAGTGGAGTCCTTTTAAATGAATGAGATTAGCATCATGACATGGGCAGGAGGTGGGGATAATGCGGCATTTTGCAGACCAGCACTGTCCAAGACAACAGTCACAAGCCACACGCAGCTACTGAGCACCCCACGTACCGCCTGTCCCAATTGAGATGTGCTCTAGGTGTCAAATACACATCAGATTTCAAAGACTTTGTATGAAAACACAAACACAAAATATCTTGATACATTTTTATTGATCAAATATGGAAATAATCATACTTTTAGGTATACTGAGTTAAATTAAAAATATTATTAATTTCACCTGTTTTCTTTTTCCTTTTCAAAATGCAGCTACCAAAAATTTTCAAACGACATATGTGACATATTATATTGCTAGAGCGTAGCACCATTGTAGAAGGACATTTAACATGAGCTTGGAGCAGGAAAAAAAATCGGAGCTTCCTGGAGGAGGTTTCTTCTGTGCAAATAAAAAAAAAAAATCAGCATTGACTGAGCAGCTTGCCATATGCCCGGGATTCTATATATTTTCTAATTCAATCCTTAATAACTGAACCACAGGCATTTTATTCCTGTTTTACAAACAAGGTCTCCAGTGCTCAAAAAGGGTCAGCCATGTGCCTCAGATCTCAGAGTAACCAGTGTGAAGAGGGGGGTGGAAACTCCCCAGAGACCTGCATGCTCCATCAGACCCACAGACTCCACTGGGAAAGGAGGACGTGTGCTGCCGCCACCCCTCACCCCCGAGGCCTCTCCTGCAGGCAGTTTCAGAACAAGCCAGGGCTTTGTTTCAGTTCTATCCATTCCGACAAGAGAAGCTGAGAAGCTACTTGAGTTGTGTCATTTACAGAAAAATCGAATCATGGGGGAGGCCTCTTATAATTGAGGGTAATTCAGGAAATAACTTTCTGAAAATGGCAGTTTGTATAGCTGTGTCACCATTTGGAAATTGCCAAGGTCATTTTGCTACTTGAATGCCCTTCTCTGGTTTAAATATGTCATGTTATATTCATACAGACTGACACAGAAAAACCCCATTAGTGCATCGAGCTTACTATCCAGATTTGAATATATTGTATCACATTAGGCTTGTTCCTGATGTGGACAATCAATGAGATCGATGCTTTCACATGAACACAATGCAGAGATGAAGTCTTATTTAACAACTATTACTGAGTACCTAACTAGGCATTCGGAGTGTAACACGCATGCCCACAGGAGACTTTTAAAACATGAAAGCTGCATCTGCATGCTTTATAGAATATAGGTTGAGTGAATATGCATGTAACACAGAGCACACACACTCAGGCACGCATACACACAGACGCACTCATGGCTTTATAAATCAGTGCATCGAGCCTGCTGATCAACACAGACTCTGCTAGAAACAAATAAATCAAAATTGTTAGGAAGTACTCACAATGAACATAGCTAGTAGCTTCCAGGCAAGAGGAAATCATCCATCTTATTATCATTCAACAAAACTCCAAATGTGCCTGTGCAGACTGTCTTGAGCCTACATTACAGAGCACAGCAAGGGCCCACACCCTCTAAGAAAATTCTCAGGTACCAAGCAAATGGAGAGCAAAAAAAAGCAGGAGTTGCAATTCTCATCTCTGATAAAATAGACTTTAAACCAACAAAGATCAAAAGAGACAAAGAAGGACATTACATAATGGTAAAAGGATCAATGCAACAAGAAGAGCTAACGATCCTAAATATATATACACACAATACAGGAGCACCCAGATACATAAGGCAAGTTCTTAATGACTTACGAAGAGACTTAGACTCCCACACAATAATAGTGGGAGACTTTAACACCCCATTGTCAATATTAGACAGATCAACTAGACAGAAAATTAACAAGGATATCCAGGACTTGAACTCAGACCTGGATCAAGCAAATCTAATAGACATTTACAGAACTCTCACCCCAAATCCACAGAATATACATTCTTCTCACCACCACATCACACCTACTCTAAAATTGACCACATAATTGGAAGTAAATCACTCCTCAGCAAATGCAAAAGAAGGGAAATCATAACAAACAGTCTCTCAGACCACAGTGCAATCAAGCTAGAACTCAGAATTGAGAAACTAACTCAGAACCGCACAGCTTCATGGAAACTGAACAACTGGCTCTTGAACATTGACTGGATAAACAATGAAATGAAGGCAGAAATAAGGATGTTCTTTGAAACCAACGAGAACAAAGACACAACGTACCAGAATCTCTGGGACACATTCAAAGCAGTCTCTAGAGGAAAATATATAGCAATAAATGCCCACATGAGAAGCAAGGAGAGATCTAAAATTGACACCCTATCGTCAAAATTGAAAGAGCTAGAGGAGCAAGATCAAAAAAACTCAAAACCTAGCAGAAGACAAGAAATAACTAAGATCAGAGCAGAACTGAAGGAGATAGAGACACGAAAAACCCTTCAAAAAAATCAATAAATCCAGGAGCTGGTTTTTCGAAAAGGTCAACAAAATAGACAGACCAATAGCCAGATTAATAAAAAATAAAAGAGAAAATAATCGAATAGATGCAATAAAAAAAATGATAAAGGGGATATCACCACAGATTCCACAGAAATTCAAACCATCATCAGAGATTATTACAAACAACTCTATGCACATAAACTAGTAAACCTGGAAGAAATGGATAAATTCCTGGACACTTGCATCCTCCCAATCCTAAACCAGGAAGAAGTCGAAACCCTGAATAGACCAATAATAAGGTCTGAAGTTGAGACAGCAATTAAGAGCCTACTACCCAAAAAAGCCCAGGTCCAGATGGGTTCACAGCCGAATTCTACCAGACATACAAAGAGGAGCTGGTACCATTCCTTCTGAAACTGTTCCAAACAATGCAAAAGAGGGGAAACCTTCCCAAATCATTTTATGAGGCCAACATCATCCTGATACCAAAACCTGGCAGAGACTCAGCAAGAAAAGAAAACTTCAGGCCAATATCCATGATGAACATAGATGCAAACATCTTCAATAAAATACCGGCAAACCGATTGCAACAGCACATCAAAAAGCTTATCCACCATGATCAAGCAGGCTTCATCCTGGGGATGCAAGGCTGGTTCAACATACGCAAATCTATAAACATAATTCACCACATAAACAGAACCAAAGACAAAAACCACATGATTATCTCAATTGATGCAGAGAAGGCCTTTGACAAAATTCAATAGCCCTTTATGCTAAAAACCCTCAATAAACTAGGTATTGACGGAACGTATCTCAAAACGATAAAAGCTATTTATGACAAACCAACAGCCAATATCATACCAAATGGGCAAAAACTAGAAACATTCCCTTTGAAATCTGGCACTAGACAAGGATGTCCTCTCTCAACACTCCTATTCAATATAGTACTGGAAGTTCTAGCCAGAGCAATCAGGCAAGAAAAAGAAATAAAGGGTATTCAAATAGGAAAGGAGGAAGTCAACTTGTCTCTATTTGCAGACGACATGATTGTATATCTAGAAGATCCCATCGTCTCAGCCCAAAATCTCCTGAAACTGATGAGCAACTTCAGCAAAGTCTCAGGATACAAAATCAATGTGCAAAAATCACAAGCATTCCTATACACCAATAGCAGACTTAAAGACAGCCAAATCAAGAACCAACTGCCATTCACAATTGCTACAAAGAGAATAAAATACCTAGGAATACAACTAACAAGGAACGTAAAGGACCTCTTCAAGGAGAACTACAAACCACTGCTCAATGAAGTAAGAGAGGACCCAAACAGATGGAGAAACATTCCATGTTCATGGCTAGGAAGAATCAATATCGTGAAAATGGCCATACTGCCCAAAGTAATTTACAGATTCAACACTATCCCTATCAAGCTACCAATGACCTTCTTCGCAGAACTGGAAACAACCACCTTAAACTTCATATGGAACCAAAAGAGAGCCCGCATAACCAAGTCAATTCTAAGCAAAAAGAACAAAGCTGGAGGCATCACACTACTGGACTTCAAACTATACTACAAAGCTACAGTAATCAAAACAGCATGGTACTGGTACCAAAACAGACATATAGACCAATGGAACAGAACAGAGGCCTCCGAGGCAACACAACACATCTACAACCATCCGATCTTTCACAAACCTGACAAAAACAAGCAATGTGGAAAGGAGTCCCTGTTTAATAAATGGTGTTGGGAAAACTGGCTAGCCATGTGCAGAAAGCAGAAACTGGACCCCTTCCTGACACCTTACACTAAAATTAACTCCAGATGGATTAAAGACTTAAACATAAGACCTAACACCATAAAAACCTTAGAAGAAAATCTAGGCAAAACCATTCAGGACATAGGCATAGGCAAGGACTTCATGACCAAAACACCAAAAGCATTGGCAACAAAAGCCAAAATAGACAAAATGGGACCTAATCAAACTCCACAGCTTCTGTACGGCAAAAGAAACAGTCATTAGAGTGAATCGGCAACCAACAGAATGGGAAAAAATTTTTGCAGTCTATCCATCTGACAAAGGGCTGATATCCAGAATCTACAAAGAACTAAAACAGATTTACAAGAAAAAAACAAACAAGCCCATTCAAAAGTGGGCGAAGGATATGAACAGACACTTTACAAAAGAAGACATACATGAAGCCAACAAACATATGAAAAAATGCTCATCATCACTGGTCATTAGAGAAATGCAAATCAAAACTACATTGAGATACCATTTCACGCCAGTTAGAATGGCGGTCATTTAAAAATCTGGAGACAACAGATGCTGGAGAGGATGTGGAGAAATAGGAACACTTTTACACTGTTGGTGGGAGGGTAAATTAGTTTAACCATTGTGGAAGACAGTGTGGCGATTCCTCAAGGACCTAGAAATAGAAATTCCATTTGACCCAGCAATCCCATTACTGGGTATATATCCAAAGGATTATAAATCGTTCTACTATAAGGACACATGCACACGAATGTTCATTGCAGCACAGTTTACAATAGCAAAGACCTGGAACCAACCCAAATGCCCATTGATGATAGACTGGACAGGGAAATTGTGGCACATATACACCATGGAATATTATGCAGCCATCAAAAACGATGAGTTCATGTCCTCTGTAGGAACATGGATGAACCTGGAAACCATCATTCTCAGCAAACTGACACAAGAACAGAAAATCAAACACCCCATGTTCTCACTCATAGGTGGGTGTTGAACAATGAGAACACATGGACACAGGGAGGGGAGCATCACACACTGGGGTCTGTCGGGGGGGAAAAGGGGAGGGACAGCGGGGGGGTGGGGAGTTGGGGAGAGATAGCATGGGGAGAAATGCCAGATATTGGTGATGGGGGAGGAAGGCAGCAAATCACACTGCCACGTGTGTACCTATGCAACAATCTTGCATGTTCTTCACTTGTACCCCAAAACCTAAAATGCAATAAAAAATATATATATATAAAAAAAATAAAAAGTAAAAAAAAAAAAAGAAAATTCTCAGGTTACATAATTCCATCCAGACAATGAATGGCTACTGATTAACATCAACTCTGACCTTGGCACTGTCCTAGGTGCTTTTTATACAGAATTTTGAATCTCATAAACCTGCAAGACTGGTATCAAACTCTTATTTACAGATAAGGAAACCGAGGCTTGAACAGGGTATGTAAGTGACTGCCCCAGGTCATACAGCTGGGCTGGGACTCCCCAGTTCCTTCAGGCATCTACTCGTCTCTTTTGATCCAAATTGTGTTTGACTCTCGTGTCCCCTGGCTTGACTGGAAATCCTTCCTACTTGGCTAGAAATCCAACCAGGGCAACTTCCCTGGTTCAAGAATAATGAATCCACTAGCCACGGTGAAAGAAGCAGTTCACTGTCCCTGGTTTTTTGCAGTGGGCCTCGCTGGTCTATTGTAATTTGCAATTAATAATGAAGCATTCTCCCAAGTGCTATTGTAAGATCAGGTTAATGTAATATTTCATCTTTGCCAGCCAGCTGCTAGGCTGGCAGTAAGTATTATCTTTGCATAAGGAGACAGTCTACAACCAAATCAATTAATCCCTCTTGGCTGGTAGACAGCTGCTGAGTCAAAGAAGATAATTAGACGAACTCGTCATTTACCAGGTGGTTGGTAATGAAGGGATTAATTGACCAGAGTTGAGGACTGTACAACGTCTGGTCTTTCATGCCTTCCCCAGCATATGTGACCACTCAGCAACATTCTTCCTGAATAGCATTCAAAAGGCAGAGGGCCCTTCTCCTTCCATGCTCATTTCTATAAATTGTAACTGATCCTTCAGAAATGTCCGATGCCTAGCCTGGAGCAAGTCTGGGTTCTCCTTCTCACTGGCTCGGGGGAAGTGGCTCAAGGGTCCCTTTCACAAGGCTCCTCCCAATACTTTGGCTGAGGACTTGGCATCTTGGATTGGCCCACATGCTGCTGGCTGGGTCTCCAGCACCATAGGCATCGGACCCACAAACCTGCAAATGGAGTAGATGAGGGACAATGATCTCTGTGTCCTAGTGGAAAACACAGGCACAGAGCCTTTATATAGAAAGACAGTAGAAACTACGTAGAGTGAACAACCTCAGCGTATATGCTTTGAGTTGCTTTTCGTATAATGGGTTATGTCCTGCTTTGTAACTATCTGGGGTTGGTATCATGTGGGTGGTAAAAAGAGTTTACCAAGACAGTTGTAGGTGAAGAAAGGCAGATTTATTAGAAAAAGTATGAAAACATGTTGGGGTGCAATGGGCAGGTCAGCAAGAGAGGAACTGACTGCAAGTGGACGAAGGCTTGCTGGGGAGTTTACAGGATGGTGCTTGTGCTGTGTGCTGAAGAGGGCTTTGTGCAGTACTGATAACGCCAAGGTTGTAGTGACCTAACTTGCCTTTTTCTATCCACCGAGGGTCTGGTGACAGGTGGGTGCAGGAAGATGGTGAGTTATTTGCACAGGAGGACTCTGGGTCCTGGGCCATGAAGAAAGGCAGACGTACAGCTTATCTGCTTTCTCTTTTGCCTTCCTTTGGTCCTGCCATCCTACTTCTCCCTCCCTAATTAGGACTTCGTGAGTTATAGGTTATGTTAGAATCAAAGACCTTTAGAACCGGGGGATAGCAGATGCTTAAAGACCCTCCAACCCAGGGCTTCTGAACCCTGGCTGCCCAGTAGACTCACTTAGGGAGCTCTGAAAAATATCAGCACCCCAGCCCTAACCCAGACCAATAAAATCAGAATCGCCAGGGGTGAGACCTGGGCACTGGTCATTTTCTAAGAGCTCCCAGGGTGGTTCTAATATGAGGACGACAGGTTTGAGAATCACTGATCCAGTCTAACCCCTTCATTTTATACATGACAATGCTGAGGCCTGGAAGGGGACATTACTTGCCCTGGAGAAGCCCCACAGTTAGCAAGTGGAGAAGTCAGAAGGAGAAGCTAGGTCATAAGACGCACGCCATGTTCTGTGGGCCCCTCATGACCACCAACCCTGCCAATAGGTGAAGACCAGGTGGACTGGAAATGACCAGAATGGCAGACATGACCCAAGCCACATGCTGCCAACCTGCCTCTCCTACCCCTCTCCTATCAGCCCTCACTGAAGTGGCATCACCTTCACTCCAGCCACAAACCCCTCCTAGTTCTCTGAATGCACCATGGACTGTCTCTGTGGCCTTGCTGACGTTCCCCGCTCTGTGATGCTGTTCCCTCTTCTTTAACAAGGGGAAGTCTGCTGTATCTTCAGAGATCGGACTCAAATCCTGTCTAACAGGCCCCCACTGTGCACCGCACCTCAGAGGCTAACCACTCACTCCTGATGCTCTCATAACTTTACACAAAGCGTCTATCTTATACCACTTACCGGGTTCCATGGCCCAGGTGCCTCTCTTCCCCCATGCCCTTTTCCTCTGTTTATTCTACAAATGTCCATTGAAGCAACATATTTTAGCAAGCATTGCTGAAAAAGCTATTTAGGTTGGGGCTAAGAGAGTCTCCCCAACTTCCCCAATAATCTTTGGACTATTACAAGCTTTTATCAATCTAAAACATTCAACGAAATCAAGGAGCCCAGCTTTCAAACGTCACCGAGATGTTCGATCCCATGGCCGAATTCTCGAGGGTGACTCCTGCTCTGCCATCTCCGGCCAGGAGACAAAGGCCTCTCCTTCACCGGGCTATATATCAGGTTCAGCAAGCAAAAAAGAAATGCGCAATTTTTTTTTTTTTTTTTTTTTTTTTTGAGGTGGACTCTCACTCTATCACCCAAGCTGGAGTGTAGGGGCATGATCTCTGCTCACTGCCTCCCAGGTTCTGCTTCCTCGGCCTCCCGAGTAGCTGGGATTACAGGTGTGAGCCACCACACCCAGGTAATTTTTATAGTTTTAGTAGAGACAGGGTTTTAGCATGTTTCCCAGGCTGGTTTAGGACTCCTGATCTCAGGTGATCCGCCCATCTCAGCCTCCCAAAGTGCTGGGATTACAGGGGTGAACCACCATACCCAGCCTGCAATTGTTTCCATCTACCATCCATTCCATGGCATTCCAGAAGTCCTGGCCCCTGCTTTTGTGAATTTTGCAACTGGTCCTGAGCATACCCCAGGTCTCAGCTTGAGTCACTAGGAAAGAGAATCTCAAGAAATTATTTTTCCAACCAGGAAAAATAAAGCACTAGCCTCTTCTCATCCTACAACCTAGCGAATAAGCCTGACTCTCCCATTCAGGAGCTGTGTGACTGGCACATCGCTCCACCTTCTGAGCCTCAGTTAACTTATCTAAAAAATTGGGTTACTGGAGACCGTCCTCTTTGGGTTGTTTTAAAGATTCCATGAGATGCGTGTGAAAAATACGTAGAATGGTCACTGGCACGTATTATGCATTTAGTGAATAGTCATTTGTCTTCCTTTTTTTCTCTCATCCTTCTTTCCTTCTGACTTCCTCCTCCCTCCCTCTCTCCTCCTCCCCATCCTGCTTCCTGGAATCTACCTGATGGAGAAATAAGTTTACTTTAGCACCGTAAAGATTTGACCATCAAGGAGTCAAATTTGTGTGTAACAGAGATTTCAGTGGGGGGCCTCCAAGACCTTGTAATTCCCTGTTTGCCTGGAGCCTTTTTTCTTCCCCTCAAAGAGTTCCCCGGAATTCCTCTAAATCCCTTGAACACTGTTTGGCCCTCAGAGACTCCTCGGACAATTGGATCTGCTGTGCCCGACGCAAACCTTCTAGGCTCAGCGCTTATAAATCCACGGTCAGCCCTGCGCTGTGTGTCCCTCCCCTTGGAACACGGCAATCACAGAGCAAGGGTAAATGCTAAAGAAAGAACCAAGCGGGGCAGGGCTGAACCACATGAGGGATGCTGTGAGGATTTCAGGGAACCCACGAGAGGACCGGGAGGTGGGCGAGGCAGAAGGACAAGCTGTCTCGCCCTCGCTGGCATTTGGGGGAACGAGGCCCAATTAATGGCTGACAACGCAGCTCTGCCCCTGTGCCTCTGAGCTGAGCCAGAGCGGCCCGCAGATGTGCTCGGCCCACAAATAGGCAGCTGACACCTCCTGAACTTTCGGTGACTTGATTCCAGCTGATCTGATGGGCAATTACATTTTATTTTGGGGCCAAGGAGACAGCAGAGAACCAGGAAAATTATAAGACAGCAAAGTCCAGTTTTTCTAAGAATAGCAACTCCAAACTTTTTTTAACCAGTTGTTGTTTTATTGGTTAGGAGTTTGCAGGGCACTAAAATAAGAAAACCTTGGACACTAAAATAAAAAAACTCTGCACACTAAAATCAGATTACAGCCAGTTTCCCAAGATTATAGCCAATTTTCCCAGATGATAGCCAAAATTTCCCAGTTTTTCCCAATGTTCCTAACCCTTTGTCCACTGAAAAATCTGGGTTTGATTTTTTTTTTTCTTTTCTTTCTTTTTTTTTTTTGGAGAGGGGGATGGAGTAACTCCCATCAAGAGAATTTTGCTAGTAACAGCAAGTACAGCATAGAGATAAAAAAAAATTTGGATTTGTAGTTTGCTTTCGGGTTGAATGTCACTCTGTTTCTTCCTAGCTATGTGGCCTTGGATAAGCTGTATGAAGTTATTGGCCTCAGTTCCCCCATCCATAAAATGGGGATATAAACCTAGCTTGGGGCTTATTATTATAAAGATTAGATAAGAGGTTTATAAGCATCTAGATAGTATCTAGCCTACCGTCCTGGTACAGAGTAACTAAGATGATACCTTCTTGCCATAATGTTGGTTTCTTATTACCTAAACTAAACAGTTCCTGTTTTCACCATTATATATCAAGCCCAAATAAGCAGTCAGTATAAAAATCGGAAACGCCAGCTCGGGGAGCAGTTTGGTTTCTAGCAACTAGAGGGTTTGTCATCTGCCTCGGTGATACAACGTCATTCCGAGCTCAGCAGCTTCAACAGCTTGGCTGGTCTGGAAATACAACAAACTGCACCAGAGCCCAGTCAGGTGCAAAGTTTGTAAATGGCTCGTGGACATGAAACCAGCTAAACTCAAGAGAAGCTCTTACTCCCTTCTCTTCTCAACTCCCCTGCCCACGGCAGCCCAAATGATCACCAAGACAGTTTCTCTGAAAAGTGCCACTTACTGAACTTGCGTGGGATGGAACATAATTGTAGCTTGTAAAGGAAACCAGCCTAAGAAAAAACATCCCGAGGAAACGAGGTGATTTTCCCGCAGGGACATTTCCCTTGCTGGCTAATGGGGCCAGACAACTTGCCCAAGACATCCTTGAGGGAGGACGGTGACTCACCCACCTACGCCCTCCTCCCAAATGCCTCCGGAGCTGCTCTCCAGCCCTAGCTGCCCTCCAAGTCCCAGGCTACTGCCCCATAGGCCCGTCATCCAGACAGTGCTCAGAACACTACTGGAAGGAAGAAGGGGGTTCTACCCAGGACAGGCATCTCTTCTCTGACTAGTTTACAATTGGACCAAGTAGGGTCTGCCTCGCCAATCAACTCACTCCCCTCAGCCCTGGGCTCAGAGTTACCAGCCACAAAAGGTTAATCACACACCCTCTCCACTCTTTTGCGCTCTGTGCCTAGGGCTAAGCTGCTAAGGTACTAAGCTATATTTTCCTAGCACACGAAGAAATGAATGAGGAAAATGAGTGAATAAACCTATGAAGGAGCAAACTCCGCAGGGAGCTCCAACCAAGGCATATCAGCAAATGCAACACTCCAAGGCAGGTACTGTTCACCCCACATTGTAAATCAAGGAAAGAAATTGCAGAGAGGTTAAATAAACATCCGACAGTCACATAGCTAAGAAATGATGAAATCAGGCTTTGAACCCAGGTCTGACTCCTAAGTCAAGGCTTCTGATATGGAAGCCTCCCCTCCTGACCACAAACATGCCGAATCATACCGACAGAGCCCCTGACGCATCAGGATTATTTCACTCTCCCAACATTCCAGGGAGACTTTTAGGTAGGAAAACTGATTCCTAAACAGAACTCATCATATATTCAGGGTTGCACAACTAGTTAGAGATGAAGTCAGGACTCGAACCTGGACTTTCATTTTTTGAATCACAAGTATTCGAGGGCCCTGTGTTAGGTCCTGGGGAGCCAACAGTGACCAGGACAGATGCAGTCCATGGACCTCCCATCCACAGGGGCGGTGACTTCAGAAATAGCTTTTCCCATGACACCATATGTTGCTCATAAAATCTGCAGCAGTGTTTCAGCAGTTTTGAAGGAGAAAATGATCTGAGAACAGAGGATATCAACAAAAAGATGGGAATGGTTTGTATCTGAGGCGCCTGTGTTGTTTTCAACGTGGGTTACCAGAAGTCCTATCCTTTGTTGAAGCCCCATTCTGCCTCTTCCTTAGGGTGTGTGGACAGGCTGGGAGACCTGCCTATAATAAGCAGATTGTTTGGGCACCAAAGGGAACCCAACTATCGAATTTCCCACCGAGTCACCGCAGAACTCAGTACAGGAAGCCTCAGGCAATACTGACTTGGCAATTAATGGGCTCATCTGGTCAAGTCACACCTCAAGACAGGGCATGAGTTAACCTAATTAGGCCACCCATGATGCATAAACCCAGGAATCCATTTTTCCGGAAGGGAGTGTGGGTGAGAGATTGGGAAGGGGACAGGGGGCATCATATAGTTATCACAGGCATCCCTTTACAAGAGTTGTAAAATTCCGACACCTCTGAGGCCCATGTATTATCTTCCTTGACCAGGTACCTTGGTCCACACAAGGATAAATGTAGTCAGAGACTGCGGCCAAAGCAGTACACTTTTCCCTCTTTCTCAACAGCTATCGAAGGTCCATTGATGCTGCTGCTAGCTGTTCACTCACTGGTTCTGGGCATCAAGTGCTAATTAATGTTCCTACAAAAGGATCAGCCCCAGAGTCTCCACATCAGGACCCACACACGCCACGGAGGCTGTCGCCATGGCAACTAGGCCTCCTAACTTGGCACTAGCTTTCCACAGAAGACACTTTTCCTCGGTTGGAGCTTTTTTTTTTTCCTCAAAGAGGAGCTCTTTTTATAATTGATGGCACAGAGGCCACGTTTGCTGCCTCATTAAACTAACAAGTCAGATTTACTGAGGCAGTCACTTAGCAAAAAGTCCCTGCTCACAAGGGAGTTTGCCAAACTGGCACAGTGAGGTGGGGCATCACAGGGCTTTAACATGTGAGATAGCCGGGTGTGGTGGCTCATGCCTGTAATCCCAACACTTTGGGAGGCCAAGGCAGGCGGATCACAAGGTCAGGAGTCCGAGACCAGTCTGGCCAATATGATGAAACCCGTCTCTACTGAAAATACAAAATTTCGCTGGGCATGATGGTGGGCGTCTGTAGTCCCAGCTGCTCGGGAGGCTGAGGCAGGAGAATCGCTTGATCCTGGGAGGTGGAGGTTGCAGTGAGTTGAGATCACACCCCTGCACTCCAGCTTGGGTGATAGAGCGAGACTCCGTTACAAAAATAAAAAATATGTGAGATGTGGGAGCTGAGTGTTAAGTGTACCCCACATGCAAGCCTTCCTTTGGGGATACCAGGGAAGACTGCTTAGCCTCACTGGCCCTTGAATTTCTGAGTCCGACTGCTGGGACTTCAGACTCTGTTAATCTCAAGAGTTCAAACCCTGGGCAGGTCTGAACGCTTAGCACTCCGCCCAGGCATTTCTCTAATTCTAAACATCCCTTGCTAGAATTTTTCAGAGATGCTACGTAGAAAAAGGGTGACAAAGAAAGCAGCCACTGAAGGTAAAATGCCAGGCAGTGAAAGGAAGTTTTAAATCCCCAACAGACCACCGTTTTTGAGTTTTTACTATCCACCCCCATCAAAAAAAAAAAAAAAAAGTTCACGTGCTGACAGTGCTGGAGGCTTACCTGGATCGGGTTGTAGAGTTCCTGCAGGGGGCTTCGGGACCCCTTCCGGCAGCAGATGTCCACGCCAAAGGGATTCCTCCGCATGACTGAGGAAAGAAAGTGAAGGCTCATCAGAAATGAGCAACAAAGATTTGTTGTCTGACAAAGAAAAAGGCACAGAGGAGGGAAGAAGAAACAGGCAGGAAAGAAAGAGAAAACCAGCTTCTAGCAAAGGACGATTTCCACGCTGTCCCTTCTCCAGTGGCACAGCTGCCGTCTGTCTTCCCAACATTCAGGCATCTCCACACCCAGAAGGATGTAAATCATGCTACGAAGTCTCCCCAGCAAGTATTACAAGAAAACAGGACAGGCATCTAAAAACTCACTGAAATGAAACCACTTATGAAAGATAGGGGAATGGCTGCTTCAAGACAGGAAATTCTACCCAGCACCAGGCTTGGTGACACATTTTAAAATTCCGCAGACGTCTCCAGCAACCCTCAATGCCCTCTTATTCCTGGTCCCTGGAAGCTGGGCTTCTGGGGATGAGCAGGTCCTTCCCCCAGGAGGATCCTCCCACTGGATAGGTCAGAGGTCCAGCCTCCCCAAAGCCTCTCCTCAATTAAGTTATTTTTAGTGAAAATATCAGCATGAAGCAGAAAGGATAAGAGTTTACTGTTGCAGACAGAGATGGTACTTACAATTAACAAAAGAGGGGGAATTAAGTGAACTACTCAAAACCCACCAACATTGAGGTTACCAAGAACTCTTTAAATGGCAACGAATTCTTTTTTTATTTTTCTTGTTCCAAAACACCCTCACTCTGTGCAGCCCCTGACGCACCGTGTAATGCATAGCCATGGGCTTGATCATCATTTGCTGGAGGGAGGAGGAAGGAGGAAGGGAGGGAGGAAATGGGGGAAGAGGGAAGGAAGGAAAAAAGGAAAGTAGGAGGGAAGGAAGGAGAGCAGTGAAGAGGAAGAGAAGGAAAGAGGAAAGGAGAAGGAAAGGGAGGGGGAGGAAGTGAAGGAAGGAAGGGAAGAAGGGAAGAAGAGAGGAAAAGAGGGAGGGAAGGAAGAAGGAAAGGAAAAAGGAGGCAGAGAAGGAAGAAGGAGGGAAGGAAGGAAGGAGAGAGGGAAAAAGAGAGATGGGGGAAGAGCAAATGAAAAAGGGCTTTCTTCTCAAATACGAGGTAGTTTTCTTATGGTTCAAGGTGCAACAGAAGCATGCAGGGAACAAGGAAAACAGATCCTTTCATGAGCCTAAAGAATTCGCCTGCTCCATAGAGGCAGCGAATGGACAGCGGGACATTCCCTGGAGCAGACAGCCTGGGTTTGAATCCTGGCTCTACCACGACCAGCTGTGTGACCTTAGGGAGGCTACCTAACCTCTCTGTGCCTCTGCTTTTTTGTCTGTGAAATAGGAATGAGAGGGGCATCTAACTTCCTGGGTTGGATGTGAGGATTAAATAAGTTACTACTATGTGTAGAATGCTTAAAACTGTGCCTGGCCAAAAGCCAGAGTTTAAAAGTGTTGATGACAAATTTCAGAAGCAATTTTAGACCCCCCTGGGAGGAAGGGGGGAACTTCTCTATTTGTGGCTATCAAGGGGCCTGGTGAAGAGTGAGCAGACCTCAAGCAGGGTGCAGCTCAAATGACTAGGAGGGCTGGCTGCACGGGGTAAACCCAGGACCTCCGCTCAGAAGTCAATCTGAGGTCAGGAAAGGGAGGAGAGTCATCCACAGGCAGCTGATGACATCTGGAAGGTCTCTGGAGGATCGACCACTGCTCAGGTAACTCCGTTGACTTGTCACTTTGAGCCACATGGAAACTCTGAAAGTCAATCAATGCCCGGAAACAAGAGGCCATGTTTTCTTTTCCTTTGCCTTGACTTCCTAGGGCAGGGGTCAGCACATATTTCTGTAAGAGGCCAAACGGCATTTGCGCTTCCCCCCCCCGCAGTCTCTGTCATAACCCCTCCGCAGGGTCACTGCGGTGTGAAAGCCGCCCCAAACGATACAGAAATGAATGGGAGCGCCTGGGCACCAAGAGAACTTCACTTGTGAACAGGGAGATCTGGGGAAAATGTCATCTAATTTTCATGTGTCAGAAAACATTATTCTTCTTTTGAGTTTTTTCCACCAATGAACAAAAATGGGCAGTCGGCCAGATGTGGCCGTCGGGGCTGGAGTTTGCCAACCTCCGCCCTAGAGAACTGCCCCTACCCTGGAGAACTGCCCCAGATCTTCTCGGGGTCAGTAGCACAAGCCCCAAACACAGCTACATGCCCTCTTCCTGGGGGAGGAGGCGATCGCAGGCAAATGTCAGTACATTAAAGCCATTCGAATCTGATCAGGCTGTACAGAGAAACACTGGTTCTTTGTTCCTCCAGGTGCCCCAAGAAGAGAGAAAAAATTCTGTGTTGTGTTTCTCTTTAATTTATGACTTCATTTTTCATTTCCACCAAAAAGGAGGTAAACTGTTAAATGCACGCAAGTTACCCTCCGTGCACAATGACATAGCAACACTTCGAAGAAGTAAAAACAGCCATAAAACTTGTAAAATTATGCCTACACCGGGCGAGATCAAATTCTCCCTATGGCGGCACACGGGTTCATCGAGGCCCATGGCTCCGGGACCGCCGAGGTGAAAATCCAACCATGGAATCCATTAAAAGTCTGCTTTTATGGAGGGCAGTATTATTTAATTGGTTTATTTTTCTAATACAAGGCCTTTAAAATGCTTTGACCGTGTGGGGCCTGAACCTTGGGTTCTTTGCCCACAGCCATCAGCCTTGCCCGTGACTTCAATGGGCGCCATGGGACCGGCCTTGGCTCCCCCAGACCACAAAAGCCAAAGGGGCCTTGTGTGCCTTTTATGGGAATGATAACAACCCCACCGTGTCTGGAGCGCTCGCTGTGCACCAGGCAGTCGGTGCGGTGTGATGCTTCCCACAGTGAAGGAAGTACCTGCATTTTACAGATAACCCCTCTGAGCCTCCCTTCACTGCAGGCACTTGGCCAAGGTCAAGGTTCTGTCAGTGGAAAGGAGCTAAGCTGAGCCACGAGACAGACCGGAGCTGCCCGACCTGTGAGCCGAGGGTCATCTCCCCAACTCAGCTATGCCAGTTAGCCACGAGGACACAGACCACTGAGTCACGGCCCACCCCACCCACCAGGGTGGGAGGCTTGGGCCAGCGCTTTATCTCTCCCCAAGAGGACAGAGGAGCCAAATGATTCAGGAGGGGCCCAGTGATCTGCGAAGGATGAGGAGAGTCAAGAAAAGCCAAGAAAAGATAAAGTCTCCCAAGTCCTCCATGTCATGTTCCAAAAACTACAGTTTTTCAACGTGTGCTCTGCTCACTTTCCCCAGGATAGTGCCTGTTAAAAGGGCACATTTCTGGGCACATTCTTGGGCTTCATCCCAGAATCGTTGAATCAGAAGGAGGGGGAGATAGAAGTTAAGGCCCCGCAATCTGCATTTTAATAAGACTTCCCCACCATGGGGAAGAGAGGTACAAATTATGCTTTTTATGCCTTCTGATTCTTGAGCACCCAATTACAGAATAAATAATTTCTGCGCAACCTGGCCCCATCTACCTCAGAAGACACCGTAATGTCTACCATGGGAGTTGTGGAACGTCTCATACTGCTGCTGTTGTGTGAAGGCTCGGACCCTCCCTAGAAGCAGAGCCCCACTGTACCCTCTCAGGTTTAGGCCACAGGGGCTTTGGTTTCCAGGGGCCACAAATGACTTCTGGACTAATCATCGGGAAGTGGTAGCAATGAGGACCTACTCTGCTGCCTGGGACGAAAGGAAGGACCAGCAATTATGCACATGAGTATATTCACCCACACGTAACTTACAAGTGGCATTAGGGAAGCTTGAGTAGCCAAGGCACAGACAGTGGCAGCTAATGTTGAGAGGGCACCAATGCTTTGCCAAGCAGCTCGCACATTTAACCCCCACAACAGTCCCACGTTGCGGGACTACTCCCGTTCTTTTTGCTGATGAGAACACTGAGGCACGGCAGAGTTAGGTAACTTGCCCAGATCTCATGACTAGAAAAAGGTGGAGACAGGATTCTGGCTCAGACGGCCCAGGCTCTCAGCTGCCACACTGGGTCACCTCTCCACTGCCAGGTAAGTCAAACATCTCCAGAGTCTCCTCCCGGCCTGACATCTGGTTGGCTGGCCACTTCCAGGACAAGTCCAACATGCAGTCCAGTCTAGGACAAGTCCAGAGCGCCACAGGAGTCATCAAAATGCTGTGATGACAAACTATTAATTAACGGTTATTACACTCATTCATTCAACAAGTTTTTATCAAGCACCTGTGATGTGTGGGGCAACCTGCCAGGCACTGAGCTTGGGGGATATGGCCTCTCTCTATCCTATTCATGTTGCTGCTGTGGTGCTTTGCACATAGTAGATTCTCAAAAGGTTTATGGATGATAGAGGAGTTAACACTTCCTTTAAGAGCATCAGAGAGGTTTGGTTCTTGCCATATATGGAGAGAACTGCCAGTAGCATTAGGCTATAGTTATTTCTTTTTCCTTTGAAAAATGAAAGGTCTGATGATCAAAAGCCCCACAAAAATCCCTGAGGCCCTGAGGACATTTAGCGGCAGCCTTCTGCTGTCCACCCCGCCCACTAGGAGTTTTATTTAGCCACAACACTTGTTTTCTCCTCTCTAAACTCAAATCAATGGGATTAAAGATTTTTTTTAAAGAATCTAATTAGCTCAATTTACAGTCTGATTTCTTAGACCCAGGAACAGTTCTGTATCTTCCATAATACATAAATGAAGCTAAAATTAAACTCAAGCCGCTCATGTTTGTTTCATTATAATGAAGAGCACGTTGTTTTCAAGTGGACGCTCCATTCCCACTCTGCTAACTGAGAGCGGCCCATGGAGAGCTGGCTCAGGACAAAGGAATCAAGCCCACCTCGTTCTTGGAGTGACTCCCAGTGACCCCCTCAGTGCTGCTGGAATGGAGGGGAGCTGCTGGATTGTAAATTCAGGTCTGAAGACATAGGACTGAAATACTGCGGGACCCTGAGTAAGAACTTGCCTCTCAAGCATGTCCTAAAACCAAAGACATTTAGAATTCCAAGGGATTAGAGTCTAGGCCAGTCCCCCTCAATTTACAGAAGAAACTCAGAGATCCTACATGCTTGCCCGAAGTGCCCAGTGCAGCTAGCAGCAGAGCCATGGCCGGAAGTCCTATCTTACAAAATAAATACCATGTAGTGAGAACGTGCCACGTATCTGATGCCTGACACAATTCTCAGCCTTTTTCTCACATTGTTTCATTGAATCCTCATAGAAACCTTATGAGTCAGATATAATAACGATGTCACATAGTCCCATTTTGCACTTGAGAAAGCTGAAGCCCGAAGAGGTTAAGTAAATTGTCTAAGATCACACAGTCAGCAAGCAGCAAGGGCCAACAGCAAATTTACAACCCAGAACCGGTGCTCTCCACAGTGCTATCTCGAAAGGCAGTCAAGGATACTTTTACACTTACAACTCCTACCATTTTTGGGCTGTCACTTCGCTCAACCTTTCAAAATGAAGCACTGCTGTACTAAATCACCCAAGTCCGGAGGGGTCTCTGCTCCTTCCACTGGCAAAACAACTCTAATACTCGGCTGACTTCGGACACTTTCCAAATCTCCTGACTTGCGCACAGGCTGGGGGCATGATTCATCTGCTCCACACTCTGAGAGTGCAGAGCAGCAATGCAGTCGCAGAAACGTTTTTTCCCCCAATGCACAAATTCATGCTGGAGCCCTACCAGTGTGGTTCATCCATCAAGACAGGACAGTATCTGAGTCAACCTCATCAAGTTAGAAGGGTGAGCAATACCCAGCTTCCTCAGAGGGAGCCGCTCCTGCAAGGACAAGTGATCCCGTTTTGTACCTGGGAGACCCCAAGTCAGCCCTCAAGGGACACTAAGTCTCCCAGCTCTCCCTCATTCTCTTCTGAGGTCACTGTGATGACACTAGACTGACCAAGCAGTCTAGTTTGCCCGGTCTGAGGAGACCCCCAGGATTCAGGACTTTCAGTGCTAAAACCAAGTAAGTTCCAAGCAAACCAAGATGGTCTTACAGGCCAAACCAAGTAAATCCCAGCGACTCCCTTTGGAAGGGGAAGGTTCATCCAGAATTGGATTCAAGTCCTGGTTTCACCCATTAACTAGCCTTGGGACCTTGGGTCAACTTCCTGATCTCTGAAACTCAACTACACAGTTCAGTGAACAATGCCCGTGTCATAGGGTGGGAATGAAATGAAAATGTCAACTAGCCTGGTCCACGGCACTGAAAAACTTGGAGTCACAGAGCTGGATCCCACCCCAAGCTCTGCCACCAAACTAAGATCCTCACTTTGAACTAGGTTTCCCTGGGCCTCCGTTTTCTCCTTGGTCAGGGGAAGTGGGTCAACCAGGTGATCGCTAAGTCCCTTCCAACTCGAAAGTCCTAACTTCCAAGCACAGGGCGGTGGGGCATCTCCCTGTAGAACCATGGGTTAAACAAGCCCACCCTAGAATTGCTCAGGTTTGGGGGGTCCGGGTGGAAGGAGCAGGGGGTGGGGAGAAGTCAAACAGTAATGGTGTGGGAGGAAAGATTCTGAGGCCAGGAGAGGCAGGGAACGGAAAAGCAATACCTGGCTGTGAGAACAATCTCCACCTGGTTCACAATCTAGCAGGGTTTAAAAGCCCCGGTGGTGAGGTTTTTATCATTTTGTAATAAATACAAAAATAGGGACATCCCCCTCCAAAGAAAAACCTTACATAGAAGCAGAGCTGGCAGTCTGTAGCTCCGCGGGGCCTGTGCCACAGGGGTAGCTTTTAGGACAAACTCCTTGTCTCAGTAACCCAGCTGCAACCTGAAGCTCTCCCAGGAGGGAATCAGAGTTAGGGGATCTCAGAGTGGGAAGAATCTGGCCTCTCACAGAGGCACTTTGAGGCTCTCCTTAGGAATGACTTACATTATTTTGAGTCCAGCAGTGCCAACACTCTCCTATCTATCTATCTATCGATCGATCGATGTCGAGACAGGGTCTCGCTCTGTCACCCAGGCTGGAGTCCAGTGGCCCAATCTTAACCTCTGCCTCCCAGGCTCAAGTGATCCTCCCGCCTTAGCTTCCCCAGTGGCTGGGACTACAGGCATATGCCACCACACCCAGATAATTCTTGCAATTTTTTTTGTAGAAACAGTTTTGCCATGTTGCCCAGGCTGGTCTCGAACTCCTGCATTCAAGCAATCCTCCCACCTTGGTCTCCCAAAGTGCTGGGATTACCGGCGTGAGCCACCACTCAGGCCCTACTCTCCTTTTAAATGCAAAGGAAGAAACTTTCTTCTAACACTAGAGCTCAAGCGCATTGTTTGAGCTGATTTCTGGAAGGAATTCCAGAACTGGAGGAAAGAGAAGAAAGAGCAAAATAAAAGTGGGGGGTGGGGGTGGGGGTGGGGGACAAGGACTGAAGCCCAAAGGCTTCTCTACATCACAGTTAGGCTTAGACTTGGTTCAATCCTAAATCGTTCTCGTAAATATGAGAGGTAAACAGAAGCCATTAAGTCCTCCCGAAAACGATATCTGAAGCTAATCCATTCAAGATTTAAAAATACCCAGGACCTCTATCTCTGTGAGATTTCATTTTATTTCAAGGATCCTGGAGCTCTTTGAATCCAAACTCATGTCTGGAGTCTGAGGGTTTCTTAGCCCTCATCTGCTCACTCCCGCTCATTTGCAGAGAAAAATACTGGGCCCAGTGCAGGGACAGAATGGCCAGAGGTCCCACAGCAGGGCTGGAGATCACCCCTGGGCCTGGCCAAGCCCCTCACCTGCCAGGTTTGCCGGTCTCTACCTGTCCACCGCCTAAATGCTCCGTGCATAGCAGGTACTTGGTATGATTGTATCAAATGAATAAAAACACAGATCAAGTGATCTAGGAATTAACTGAAGATATACTACTGAAGGGTATCAGACCAAATCACTTACTAATAGCAAAAGAACAACGAAAAGGCGTTAGCATGTTCTCTTCTAACATATTCTTCTCAAAGTGCCAATGCCTCCTCAAAGTGCTTTAATTACCTTCTTAGCCAAAGTAGTTAAAACAAAAAGAAAAATTAATATGATATGCTCTTGTGGTGCTGTGATGTGCCTCAAATGAGCTCTACAAGTCCCCAGTAACCATGAGCCTTTATTACTGTCTCTCTCTATTCCTTGCCGCCAGCCAGGAGATAGGTGGTTTCATACCCATTTCACAGTAAAGGAAGCTGAGGCTCAAAGAAGTTAAGAATTGACCCAGTGACACAGCTAGTGAATGGCAGAGGTGGGATTCAAACCCAAAAACCTGCATGCTTTCCCCCATTCTTGGGAAATGGGACACATCACAGCTTATAGATGCTTGAGACTGATAGAGACTAAGCAAATAGGCAGTCCCAAATGTTGACCCAGTGTTCTCCCACCAATCAGGCCTTCAGGAGCTTTACAAAACATTCAGCATGCTTGTATTCACAAGTGACTTTTCAGGAGCCCCAAAACAGTGAGGTGAAAATAGGGTTCAGCCTAACCTGTCGTTCATGCCGTTATCAACCTTAACTTTTCCAACTCCCATTCCTTTCCTCACCCAGTCTCTCCCACAGACAATTCAGAGCCATTAGAACCATTCCCAAATCTCTTTCTCCTTACTGGAGATCCTATAAGCAAATTCACTGAAGAATACTGAGGGATTAGGGTTTATTTGATTTGAGAATAATCTGAACCTATATCACGGCCATTCCCATGTCAGCCTCTCCTACTAGTCCAGATCCTCAAAGCAAGAGCACCCCCCCCCGACACCCAGCCTGTAGAAGGTAACTGTAGAACTAAAGTGAATTAAACTTGGCAGATGAAGGTCAAAAGTGTAAATCTAAGAATTACACAAATGTGCTTGGTATAACCTGGAAAAAGACACAGCTTCATCTAAGAGCTGTGAGATTTACTGACATGGAAGCCTTCCAGTGGGGGCTCTAATACTCAGCTTTAAAGAATATGCTCTATACATTAAAATATGTACCTGCCAGGAGAAGAACTGGGCCACCAAATGGAGTTCCCCAAACTCATGGCCCCAGCAGCCAACCCATTCCCTCTTTAGACGATTCTGGCCCATCAGCAGAAACACGCCCAGAGAGCATGCCTTCTTCCAAAAGCACAAGGTCCCTGCCCAAGTGCAAATCACTTGTCAACCTGACAGGCTAGTGCACCATCAGGCACATCTAAGACAAAGAAGGCCCTTTAGAGACCATCTGGTCCAATGAATTCCATGCAAGGAAAGAGAATGAATCTATGTGGTTGGGGAAAGTATCTTCAAAACTGGTTCTGACTGAGCAAGAGAAAGGCAGAAGACAAAGTGCTATACTCTGGATGTCGGTGTCCTGCCTAAAATTCATGTTAAAATACTAACCCCGAAGATAATAATTTTAGAGGGTGGGGCCTTTGGGAGGTGATTTGGTCATGGGGGTAGAGCCCTCATAAATGGGATTAGTGCCCTTATAAAAGAAGCCCCAAAAAGACCACTTATCCCTCCACCATGTGAAGACAGAGCAAAAAGAAACTGTCTGTGAACCAGAAAGCAGGGCCCCACCAGGCACCAAATCTGCCAGCGCCTTGTTCTTGGACTTCCCAGCCTCCAGAGCTGTGAGAAATAAATTTCTGTTGTGTATAAGCCTCCCAGTTTATGGTATTTTATTATAGCAGTCTGAACAGATTAAGACACAAAGCTCAAACATAATCTCCCTGGCCAGTGTGGTATGCTATCCACCCACTGAGAGCATGAGAGAGGGGGAGGAGAGGGGAGGGGGAGGGGAGGGGGAGGGAGGGGAGGAGAGAGGGAGGGGAGGAGAGAGGGAGGGGAGGAGAGAGGGAGAGGGAGGGGGAGGGGAGGGGGAGAGGGAGGGGGAGGGGGAGAGGGAGGGGAGGGGAGGGGAGGGAGGGAGGGGAGGGGAGGGGAGAGGGAGGGAGGGGAGGGGAGGGAAGAGGGAGGGGAGGGGAGGGGAGGGGAGGAGGGAGGGGGGAGGGGAGGGGGAGGGGGAAGGGGAGAGGGAGGGGAGGGGGAGGGGAAGGGGAGGGAGGGAGGGGAGGGGGAGAGGGAGAGGGAGGGGAGGGGGGGGAGAGGGAGGGGAGGGGAGGGGAGGGGAGGGGAGGGGAGGGGAGGGAAGGGAGAGGGAGGAGGTGCCAGGGAAAAGATAAGGGAACTGTGATCCAGTTGAAACCACCTCACCCCTAACCCCATTTTATAGGTAAAGAAATGGACGTGCAGAGTAGAAGGTGGTCTGTCCAAGACACACTGCTGGCTATAGGCAGAGTTGCAGCTAAAACGAAGATCTCCTGACTCCTGGCCTCATCCATTTCTCCTTTTGCACCCAGTTTACATATAAATACACACAAAAAACCAACACTAGTTTTATTTGAAAAGTACTATCCTTACTACGTGTGATGAATGAACATTTTCTATTGTCCTTTTTTAAAGTACTAGTCATGACTCATGAAATCCATTTTACAACACACCAATGCGTCATGGTGCACAGTTTGAAAATGGCTGACTCAGATATCTTGGAAAACTAAAGTCAAGGCCCAGAGGTCCCACAGCAGGGCTGGAAAGCATACCTGCAGGACCTCTGGCCTTGACTTGACTCTTCCTTTAAGTTCAATTTGAGGGTGTTTATGAATGGAATACATTAAACATTGATAAAGGGAACTCATGGCTTCCACAGCTAAAATTTCCCTCCCACCATGTTCACCATCACAGTGGATGCCGCCACCATGCCCCCAGCTGTGAAGACCAAACAGCGAGGAATTATTCTTGAATTCTCTTTTTTCTCTGCTGTGCCCCACTCATCAGCATGTCCTGCCCTTACCACCTTGGTACAAGCCACCATCGCCTTCCCCTTGGGCCATGACAAAAACCTCTTAACTGGTCTCCCTGCTGCCACCCTGGCCTCCCTACTCTGTTCCCTACCAGCGGCCAGAATAATCTTCTAAAAACATAAATGAGATCACAACAGTCTTCCTGCTCCAAAGACCTGCCACCATCTTAGAACAAAATCCAAAATCTTTCCATGGCCCTGAGGACCCCTCATGATACAGCCCCGCCTGCCTCTGCCCCTCCCCCGCCATACTGGTCATCTTGCTGCTTCACCAAAAAACAAAGCATGAGCCTCAGGGCCTTTGCACTCACTGCTCTGTCAACCTGGAGCCTCTCTTCAACACCAACGACTGCTCTCTTCTTCAGTCTGCCCTCTGACCGTGTCACTGGCTCCCCAGAGAGTTTCCCCAGACACACTGTCTCCCACGGCCTCACTTCTCACTTCTCCTTCCCTCTCCTGTCCCTCCTTTTTTTTTTTTTTTTTTTTAGACAGGGTCTCATTCTGTCACCCAGGCTGAAGTAAAATGGCACAATCTTGGCTCTTGGCTCACTGCATCCTCCACCTCCCATGTTCAAGTGATTCTCAAGTAGCTGGGATTACAGGTGTGTGTCACCGTGCCCAGCTAATTATTGACATTTTTAGTAGCGACAGGGTTTCACCACCTTGGCCAGGCTGGTCTCAAACTCCTGGCCTCAAGTGATCCGCCCACCTCAGCCTCCCAAAGTGCTAGGATTACGGGCACGAGCCACCATGCCCCACCTGTCATATTCTTCTTCAAGGCATTGATTCCCTCCTGTCTTTTTATCTTAAATGCTTTATTGGTTGTGTCCATTGTCACCGTGAGACCCTAAGCTTCATCAGCAAAGGGACTTGGACCATCTTGTCTACCACAATATCCTCGGTTCCTAAAAGGGGCCTAAATTCAGGGTCTGAATGAATAATTGAGTGAATGGATGCGCCTTTCCCAAAAGACAGGAAACTAAACCATTTCTGAAAAACAGTCACCCCAGTCCAAGGTCTTCTAAAGTTTCCTGATAAGAGTCATCCAAGGTACTTATTTAAAAACATACATTCCCAGACTTCTGAATCAGATTCTCCTGCAGGGGGGCCTGGGAAGCTTCAAGCTTGATGAGCACCGCAGGGGATTTGTATCTTGGAAGGGTCTGGGGACGCTGGATCAGCCAGACATGAGGAACAGGTACACACATAGAGCCTGCACATGCAGGCCATCGAGAGGAGAGGGAGAAACTGGGGGCCAGGTGGGGCCAGGTGGGGCCAACGAGGCCAGGGGCCTGGGCGTAGGTACTTTCAAGGGTCATGTGGTACCTAATAGCCAAGGGACGGGCCGGCTAGGTTGAGGCATCTTCATTTCTTTATTTGTACTTTAAATCATCCCAGAACCAACCCAAATGCCCATCGACGATAGACTGGACAGGGAAAATGTGGCACCTATACACCATGGAATACTATGCAGCCATAAAAAACGATGAGTTCATGTCCTTTGTAGGGACATGGATAAACCTGAAACCATCATTCTCAGCAAACTGACACAAGAACAGAAAATCAAACACCGCATGTTCTCACTCATAGGCGGGTGTTGAAGAATGAGAACACATGGACACAGGGAGGGGAGCATCACACAGGGGGGACTAGGGGAGGGACATCGGGGGGTACGGAGTTGGGGAGGGATAACATGGGGGAGAAATGCCAGATATGGGTGATGGGGATGGAGGCAGCAAACCACATTGCCATGTATGTACCTGTGCAACAATCCTGCATGTTCTTCACATGTACCCCAGAACCTAAAGTGCAATAAAATATATATATTAAAAAAAAAATCATCCCAGAAAAGGATTTGAGGCCAAATCGAGAAAGCATTCATTTGATTGTGTAGTCAAACCGGAACCCGTGAGTAAGCTCTTCAAGGCAAGACATAATACTGCAGTTTTGCCTTTTTGTTCATTGTGATAAAATGCACATAACATAACATTGACCATTTGGACCACTTTTAGGTGTCCAGGTCAGTGGCATTAAGTTCACTCACATTCTTATGCAACTGTCACCAAGTACACATCACTTTGTACTTAAATAACAATTCACCGTCTCCCTTCTCCATGGTAACCCCCCATTCTAATTTCTGTCTCTATGAATTTTTTTTTTTTTTTTTTGGAGACAAGGTCTTTATCACCCAGGCTGGAGTGCAGTGGTGCAATCTGGGTTCACTGCAACCTCTGCCTCCCAGTCTCAAGCAATCCTCCCATCTCAGCCTCGAGTAGCTGGGACTACAGGCACAGGCCACCATGCCTGGCTAATTTTTGAATTTTTTATAGAGATGGGTTTCACCATGTTGCCCAGGCTGGCATTGAATTCCTGGACTCAAGCAATCCACCCACCTCGGCCTCCCAAAGTGTTGGGGTTACAGACGTGAGCCACCACACCCAGCTGAATTAGAATATTCTAAGTACTTCACACAAGTGGGACCACATAATGTTTGTCCTTTTGTGTCTGGCTTTTTTCACTTAGCATAATGTCTTCTAAGTCCATCCGTGTTGTAGGATGTTTGAGAATTTCCTTATTCTGACACATTATTATTCCGAATACTATTCCATGATACATATATACCGCTATCCATTCATCCACTGATGGACCTTAGGGTTGCTTCCACCCTTTGGCTACCACGACTCATGCCGCTGTGAACACAGGTGTTCAGGTATCTGTCCAACTCCTGGCTGGGGTTTTGCTTTTTAAGCTGTTTTGCTGGGACATGGAGCAACACCCTGAGGCGGGGCCCAGAGGCTGCTGGTGAGCAGGTTGGCTGGTGGCCTCCCAGCTGGTGCTGCAAGAATGGCAGGTGGGCACTGGAGCATGGCTGTCACGTGCAGAACTTCAGAACAGTGACCTTAGGTCAGACATCACCGGGAGGGACTTCAGTCAGCTCTCACTTAACTAAGTCTCGAAGTTGTTTGTGAGCCCGAGGACAGGCAAGGAAGGAATCAAGACATAATGAAGCCACCTGGGTGGGTCTGGTCTTCGGCGGCAAGACATTTGAATCAGCCAGTCTGTGACTCAAGTCTGGGTCATGGGCTGCACGAACCCACGCAGAGCAGAGCTCAGCTCTGAAGAAATCAGCTTTAGGCTACTGAGGCTGTAACCCAAAAAAAAAATATGGCTTGAGAAGGTGACCCTGATATTGTTTGAGATGCCAAAATTGTTTTCTTAAAAACCTAGGACGATTTCAAATGAAAAGTAAATATAGAAATGCAGAAACTGTCCAGAACTGGCAAATACATAGACACAGAAAGTAGATCAGCAATTGCCCAAGGCCAGGGGAGGGGATGGCAAGTGACAGTAAACAGACATAGACTTTCTTTTCGGGATGATGGGAATGTTCTAAAATTAGATTGTGGGGGATGCCTGCATAACTCTATAAATATGCTAAAATTCACTGAGTTCCACACTTAAAGTGGGTGAATTTTACATGTAAATAATATTTCAATAAGACTTTTTGAAATAAGTATAGAGATGGTTAAGAATAAACTCATAATATTAATATTTTCAAGACACTGACCTATTTGAATAGATCCACATAGCAATACCAGTATGAAAGACATAACTGAACAATTTGATTTGAAATTTTAAGCTGAAATCTAAGTTTATATATAATACTAGAATATTTTAAACTTAGTCTCTAACCAATTGAAAAGTCTGAAACAATAAATAAATTAATTAAATAAATAAATAAATCTTAAGATCCACCATATTTCTAAGTCTGAGGTAGCAGATTTATATTATATAAATACTTGAGCAGGGCAGGATGGAGAACACGTGTAATCTCAGCACTTGGGAAGGCTAAGGCGGGTAGACTGCTTGAGCCCAGCTGTTCAAGATCTGCCTGGAGAACAGGATAAAACCCAATCTCTACAGAAAATACAAACACCACCTGGGTGTGGTGGTGCACGCCTGTAGTCCCAGCCACTGGGGAGGCTGAAGGGGGAGGACTGCTTGAACCCGGGAGGTTGAGGCTGCAGTGAACCTTGATCGTGCCACCGCACTCCAGCCTGGGCAACCGTGAGAGACCCTGTCTCAAAATAAATAAACAAACAAATGAATAAATAAATGCTTGTTTATTCATTGGGCAAATGAAGTATTCAAAAATAACTGTAAATAGATTACATTTTAAATATGATTTAAATTGTTATCAAGCCGGGCGCGGTGGCTCATGCCTGTAATCCCAGCACTTTGGGAGGCCAAGGCAGGCGGATCACGAGGTCAAGAGGTGGAGGCCATCCTGGCTAACATGGTGAAACCCTGTCTCTACTAAAAATACAAAAATTAGCTGCACATGGTGGCGTGCGCCTGTAGTCCCAGCTACTCAGGAGGCTGAGGCAGGAGAATTGCTTGAACCCGGGAGGCGGAGGTTGCAGTGAGCCGAGACCAGGCCACTGCACTCCAGCCTGGGGCCTGGCGACAGAGCAAGACTCTGTCTCAAAATAAATAAATAAATAAAATAAAATAAAATTGTTTTCATAAGATGGTGTTAAAGGACCACATATTAATTAAAGGCCACCCTAAATGTAACTGCTAAAGGCTTGTGAAGAGAAGAGTAAGATTCTAAATTTAAAGGTAGCTTCCTAGATTTATGATTTTAATTTTATTAGAAGCCTTTTCGGTATACAACTGTCATCCTAGTGACATTTAAAAAAAAAAACCCTCACATTAACAGAGAAGATAATTAATAGGAATTGGCATCTTCAGGCTGGCCTGAGGGGTGGAGGGTGAGAGTGTCCGGGGTGAAGAAGGAACCAGCCCCTACCCCAAACCTCAGCATAAATTCTGTCCCTAAAAACTTCCACAGTAGTAGAAAAACTTTATTGCTGAGAAATTTAAGACGCTGTGGAAAAAATGCAGTTCAAGGAATTGATATTGGCAGTTAACCTGGGGAAGCCCTTGTAAATTACATTTTATGTTCACTTAAATAAAACAAGAGAGACAGCACTGCAACACAGATCATATTAATTACATTTTACACACTTCAAATGAGTAATTATAAGCCTTATACATTTACTTTTCATTTATCCTTCCTCGCCTGCTGGAGAATGTTTCCCATCTCCCAGCAGTTTCCCTGGAATGCTTATACATTTACTTTGCAGTGAGGCAGAAAACATGCCGAAGTGCTTTCTCCCCCTGCCTGGCGCTCCAAGTCTGACTTTACAACCTGGACACGCTGATGCCTGCCTCTGGGGTTCCCCACAGCTTCAGAGACAGAGTAATGTAGCTGCTTAAGAAGGGAAATAGTCCAGGTAACCTTTATTTAAGCTACTCAAGCACAGCAGGGCATTAACCCCAAACCTACCTCCTCCCCTTGAGTCCAGAAAGCTGTTTAGCTCTGCCCAGGAAAATCTCACACTCACACAGTCTGACTGTGCCCGGCAACCCCACCTCACTCGGGCAGGCACCTCGCCCAGGGCTTCAGTCCCTCCCGGCCACACAAGCTCTTAAAAGCCCAAGCGATTTCGCCCATTCTTTTCCATCTCAAGGCCACCTGGGCAAACTCTGAGCCTACCCAGGCTTCTGCTTTCTTTCCCTTTTCTCCACTCTTGTCCTGGAAGGCAGGGACAGGTCCTGGCTATGACCACGGTACAGTGTCCCTCCCAAATTCATGTCCACTGGGAACCTCAGGAGGTGACCTCTGGAAATGGAGTCTTTGCAGATATAATGAATTAAATTAAGTGAGGCCGGACTGGTGTCCTTATGAGAAGAGAAGAGGACACAGACACACACAGGGAAGACGGCCATGGAAGACAGAGGCAGAGATTCAAGTGACACAGCTGCAGGTCACATGCCTCAGATTGCTGGGAGCCACCAGAAGCCGGGAAGAGGCAAGGAGGGATTCCACCCTGGAGCCTTCAGAGGAAACACAGCCTTGCTGACACCTTGATTTTGGACCTCTGGTCTCCCTCTGGAACTGTGGAAGAACACATTTCTGTGGTTTAAAGCCCCCCGTGTGTGGGAATTTGCCATGGCAGCCCTAGCAAACGAATACACATGGGTTCCCATCTTGTGCGTCCTTGACAAGATACTCAATCTCTTGGCTTCAAATGTCTCACCTGTAAAATGGGAAGAACTATTTGCCTACCAGTGGGGTTGCTGGGAGGGCTAAATAAGTTCATCCATGTCACGTGTTTGGAGCAGGGCCTGGCCCAGGGTAGTGCTCAATAAGCCATAATTAGTTACCACTTTCTAATTGCCCACACTCCCTTGTCTTTCTAATTATTTGAGAGTATCTCAAAACCCTCTTCTATTCCAACCCAAAATCTTGCTGTTATAAACATAATATATACACATTAATCTGTGGACACACAATTCTTTCACAAATCAGAGAGGAGCTGTTGCCCAGTTAACAGGCAGACGGAGCTGCCGATGCAGGCTGGAGGCCTGAGCGCTTTGGCATTGCTCCAGGTGAGTTCGAGGCTAGTGCCGGATGCTGAAATGGGGCTGTGGAGCAAGCACTGTGAGCATCCTTCCTCCAGAAGCAAAGACAGCTGGAAGACAACCTCTCCCCCCAAGGACAGACACGCTGCAGTAGCAGAGCTGGGGCTTCCGAGGCAGCACCCAGGGACCCAAACCCCATTTTCGTTTCCATATTTTTAAGAGTTAAGGATGGGGATTAGCTTTTTCATTGTTCATTCGTGTTATTTTCTTCTGACATTTTTCTGGCTCAAGATGCCAACACAGAGAACACTGATTTTAAAATATCCCTAAAAATATCCCCACGTGCACTGCATCACGGGAGCCATGAAGATGTTTACAGCCTTCAAATCCAGCCATTTCCCTCTTGGGAAATTACACCAAGGGATTAATTCCACAGAAACTAAACTATGTATGCACAAAGACGTTTGCTATAGAACTTCCCTTCCAATGGCCAAAAATTGGAACCGCTGTAGGATAGGAACTATCATTTATAAAATTATTCCTATAATCTTGGACCAATCAAAAAGTGCTACCGTCATTAAAAGCAGTAATGTGAAGACATGAAAATGGAGTTTAAGTTAAAGCAACAGAATTCAAAATATTATGCAGATTGGGACCTTGGTTGTGTAAATACACATACACACATAAAAGCACATAAAAATGAAAACAGGCAGGGCATGGTGGCTCATGCCTGTAATCCCAGCACTTTGGGAGGCCAAGGAAGGGGGAATCACCTGAGGTCAGGAGTTCAAGACCAGTCTGGCCAACGTGGTGAAAGCCCATCTCTACTGAAAATACAAAAATTAGCCAAGCATGGTGGCGCACATCTGTAGTCCCAGCTACTGGAGAGGCTGAGGCACAAGAATCGCTTAAACCCAGGAGGCGGAGGCTGCGGTGAGCCTTGATTGCACCACTGCACCCCAGCCTGGGTGACAGAGTGAAACACTGTCTAAAAAAAAAAGAAAAGAAAAGAAACAATTGCTAGAGTAGCTTTTACAGTTTCTTTCATGTTGTATAGTATTCTTCCCACTAAAAATGATGACTCAACATAACGTGAGATCCAAATCAACTCTAAGTGTTAGAGATACTACTGAAAATCAGGCAAGTTCTAAACTAAGGTTTGGAATTTCCCCAAAAAAAACCAGTTATCTACCTGCAGCCACTAATGTGAATAATTTCAATCAAGAGATCTTTTGACATGGTGTGGTAGCTCACGCCTATAATTCCAGCACTTTGGGAGGCCTAGGAGGGCAGATCACTTGAGATCAGGAATTTGAGACCAAGGCCTGGCCAACATGATGAAACCCAATCTCTACTAAAAATACAAAAATTAGCCAGGTGTGGTGATGGGTGCCCGTAATCCCAGCTACTTGGGAGGTTGAGGCAGAAGAATTGCTTAAACCTGGGAAGCAGAGGTTGTAGTGAGCTGAGATCTTGCCACTGCACTCCAGCCTGGGCGACAGAGTGAGACTCCATCTCAAAAAAAAAAAAAAAAAAAAAAAAAAAAAAAGCAGGGAAGGGGGTAGATCTTTGAAAAATGAGAGCACAGGGTATTTGTTTAATTTCTGCATATTTTAGGAATATAGGATGCTTAAGTATGACTTAAGTTGCTGCCATCAAGAAGTGCTGAAGGGGTGAGGGAGATAAAAGCAGGTATCAGAAGAGATCCAAAAATGGATAGGGGAGGCCCAGACAGGGGCAGAGGGCACACACATGGACTTGGGGGAGGCGAGGCTGTACTTCTGTTGAAAGGTGGTCAGAGGGAAATAGCCATTGCAGCTGCAGCTGATGAAACACAGACACACTCCCCCCAATCTCCCTCACTCCCTGCTTCCCTTCTTGTGAATTCAAGATGCAAAGCTGAGCCCCGTTCCGGAGATCCTCCAAAGATATGGAATGGGATCAGAACCATCCCAAGGAGGGGGAAAAAGATTCAAAGCCACTGAATGGATTTTCCCCAGGGAAATTCAGGGAAACACTGAGAATTCTGAGGTGGGGGGGGTGGGGGGGGTTCACCTTAAAATAAATATTAAAAAGTGTTGTGAAAAAATGGAGAGACAAGGCCCCATCTTTCTCCAGAAAGTAAGAAAACCATGTGCAAGATTTCTGTGGCCTTGATAAGCAGGAAGGCATGGCCCCGGTGTGCCACACATATGTATGAGCCATGCTTAGATATTAAAATTCCCTCCAAGTTGGCCAGGCAGGTCCATTCGTGCAGGCAAATTAAAAAGCTGCTGTAAGACAATAAGGTGTCTGCAAATGGTTACCGCCACAAGAGGATATGAAGCTATTTGCATGTCTGTCTCTACGGGAAGTGGTCAGATGTGTTAGAAACAGTTTCGGTTCGGAGTTTGCTGCCACCTGTGATCTGGGTGACTTGGGGAGAAGGGAAACAGGTAAAAGCAGAAGACATTCGGAGTTCCAGCTCTATACGACGCTGAATGCCAGGCAGGCACTTTAGTGAATGTCATTTCATTTAACCCTCCCTTTCTCACTACCATCCCAAGATGCATTATTTATATTGTACAGATGAGGGAACAAGTGCAGAGAGGTTCTTGCCAACAGCACACACCTAATAAATGACAGATCCTCCAGGAAGATACAGCAGGGAAATGTTTATTATCCCTGAGCATTCCCAAGAGTGATTGGCCCGTGAAGAGGGAGTGCAGAAGGGACGTGAAATGCACAGAAGGGCCAGGCACGGTGGCTCACGCTTGTAATCCCAGCACTTTGGGAGGCCGAGATGAGTGGATCATGAAGTCAGGAGATAGAGAACATCCTGGCCAACATGGTGGAACCCTGTCTCTGCTAAAAATACAAATTTAGCTGGGCATGGTGGCAGAGGTCTGTAATCCCAGCTACTCAGGAGGCTGAGACAGGAGAATTGTTTGAACCTGGGAGGCGGAGGTTGCAGTGAGCTAAGATCGTACCATTGCACTCCAGCCTGGTGACAGAGTGAGATTCTATCTCAAAAAAAAAGAAAAGAAATGCATAGAAAGAACTTAAACTCCAGTTGCATCCCTTAGTGAGGTTAATAACATGAAAACAGGGACCTGGGATTTAAGTAACTCGGTAAAGATAATGGGGCCGAGGTAACATATCTGTCTGACACATCTGGTCAAAATGTTGACATCAACATGTTCAAGCAAACACACATGCACACACACTTGCACCCCAGCACTAATTTCATTGCCAGGGAGCAGAGCACAACAGCCAAGGGTAGGCTCTAAGGGTGTTGAGAATTCCTGCTTCAAATCCTGGCCCCTCCACTAGCCAGCTGAGTGATCTTCTGCAAGTGTCTTCACCTCCTGCATCTCAGTTGTCTCACCATAAGATGGAAATAATGAACCTGCCTTATAAAGTTACCAAGAGGAGGACATGAGCTGAAGTTACTGAGTACATTGGCTGCCACAGTGCTTAGGTGCTCATTTCCATGTTTCCGTTTCTCTGAAATAAGGATGCATCTGACAACCATAGTCCTCTTAGATTGGATCAAATAAGGATATAATGACAATGTTGATGGTGACGATGCAGTACATCCCTGACTTCCTTTCCACCTCCCTGCCCATCCCCATCCCTATCCCACCTCAAAGCCCAAACTCCTGGATGGAGTGTTTGTTCTCAACTTCCCTTCCTTTTTCTTTTAATTTGCAGCAAGTTGACTGCTTTGTTTTCCAAGCCAAGATAAATCTCCTCAAATCCAAATGGCAAAGTGCCACAGCATCCAAATGCCCTGAACCTTCTGAGGCTGTACCCAAAGACAGGGCTCACTCAGATGCAGACGGGCAGCTCCAGGGTAACAGGCCCTTTGAGATCGCTTGTCCCAAGCCACTCCTCACACAGCCAAGGTCACTGGCCTGGATGCCCTGAACAGCTGGGGAAGTCTCTGTCAGGGCAGACCGAGGTAGCGGATCTCCAGCAGTGCCAAGAAAGACCCCCACCCCCCCACGCCTCACCCACCAAATAACTGCCTCAGCCCTCGCTGAGGCCAGAAATCCCAGGCAGTGTTCTTTTAAATCAATGGTTTCCAGTCACTCTCCAATGTTTGGCCACTACATCAAATCATAACCAGCTTTCTCAAAGTTTGACAAACTACAAGAAGTTGTGGTTCAAATAAACAAATAGGGATAAAATTTTCTCAATTATCAAGCTTTCTCCCATAAACCTTTGTTAAACAGTTGACACAGTTGTGCTTGAATCATATACACATAGCTATAAAGATATAAACATAGATAGCACAAATATCAACAAATATTAGTATGTCATGAAGACGTCCATATATCTGCCACCTGGCCAAGCTTGAGGTTGTTCCTCCAGCAGAAGCTAATGAACGTCAGCATCCTTGGGAGCACAGTCCAAAGTCCACAAGGGTGAGGATGCAGGAAGCATCTGTTTATCAGATGTCCTATTCAGAAAAGGCTGACAGGAGAAGTAGCTCCTGTATGTCCAAGATCAGGGGTTCAGAGAGAGAACTCAGGACAGAACAGGAAGGTCAGAAAAACCCAGGAAAGGTGGAAAAGGGACTCAGATTTTTGTCTTTCACTTCCTCCTAATCTCAATAAACATCAGTATTCAAGGATTCACTTGCTTTACACCATGAGTGTATTGGAACCGAAAATTCTAAGACAACTATAAGAAATATGAAAACCCAGCCTGGGTATAGTGGTCCACGCTTTTAATGCCAACACTTTGGGAAGCCAAGGAGAGAGGACTGCTTGAGGCCAGGAGTTCAAGACCAGCCTGGACGACCAAGTGAGACCCAATCTCTACAAAAAAAGAAAACGAAAATTCCCCCTCCCTTCCAACTGAAGTATGGAGCCTCAGAAGACAGAGCACTCATTTCGTGACAAAATTCTCCTGGCCCAGCTACATCCTAGAAGTGAATTATAACAAGTAGAGAGAAAAAGCTGGGCTCCCCCAAACTTCCAGGAAGCTTTGCATGGGACACAATCCTAGCTGGTATAGAAGTTAAAAGCTAAGTTACATATTTTTCTACCATTCTCTGATTCTGTCTGACATACTGAATATTCGTTTATTTCTTCCTTTAATTTATCCATAATGGACATGTCTACCATGCATGAGGGCTTAAAGCTCCAACTGAAATAAATTATATCCCATGGTATTTAGAAACAGGCAGCCTAACATCTAATCTAATTGGCCTAATTAACCCTCTTCTTAAATGCCCACACTTTATTACATCAGCCAGAGCATACAGTGAAAGCTTTTGGCTTTATTGTGGCTGAACAATATTAGAAACTTTAGTCAAAACCAGAACCCAATTTTTAGTTTCAATTTCCTTTTATACTCCAGCTCAAGTCTGAAATCTTCCTTCTTGTAAACAAAAACCACAAAAGATATTCTATCCTCCATTCCCCAAATGTAGGGGGAAAAGTCACAAATGATTTCTGGCTTCAGTCCCCTAATGAAACAGCTGAAGGGCCTTGAAAGCCAAAAGACAATGGTTTTATTGAAAGTTCAGGCTTTTTCTTCAAAAGTCCATTAGAATAAAAGGGACTGGAAACTTAGGGATGATCTTATGTGATCGTTGTCCATGGTCTTCAATGATAAACAATGGTTCTGTGTGCTCCTCGATGGCCAAAGCTGGTGCAGAGCATGGTAATTAACCCAGATGATTTAGAAGCAGCAGAGGATCCCGTACAGCACTTCTGATCATCGTGATACTCCTGGACCTTACACATTTAGCTTTTATCTCCAATTACATTTTGGTTTCAACAGTTATTCCAATTATCTTGCAGCTCTGAGATACAAGCTGGTTGTGTGTAGGATAGTGAGGCTACAGAATGAGAGCGGGCAACAGAATTAGAGCAGGCAATGTGTGGATGTGCCCTCCCCTGCCGGGCTGCTGAGAAATGCAACGGGGTCGGGGGCGGGGTGTGGCACAGCCACACATTGACAAATGAAAGTTACTCACATTGCAATGTATCATTCTCTTGAAATTTCATTTGAGACGAAACAGTAAGATAGTAGCCCATTTCTGACATGGGGATGATAATAACAAATGCCTGTTTCGCTGTCTGTCTGTTCCCACATGTGCTCCACACTCATCTTCGCTGTCCCTCATTTTAAAGATGAGAAATCCAAGGTCGGGAGGTTAAGTGATGTGCCCAAGTCATGAGATCAATAACTGGCATCTCCGCTCTACTGATGCAACAAAAATGGAGGCTCGGCAGCATTAAGTGACTTGTCCAGGGCTGAGAGCTAGGTGGTGGGGCAAAGACTTCAACCCAGGTCAAGTTGACCCAAGTCTGGTTTTATTCACTCTATACAACAATTGCCTCCCATAAGAAGGCTAAAAGAAAGAGCAGATATTCACTGAGCATCCACATGGTACTAGGAGCCCAGGAACGGAGGACGGGGAAAGAGACCCAACTCTCACTAAGCTTAAAGGGCAAGCAGAGCTTCTGTTCTTCTTCAAGCATCTCTCTCTCTCATGCCCTAAGGGTAACAAGGAAACAGGGGCATGAAACCAAGCCCCTTGATAAGTACCTGGGCCCCCACTCGTGGCCCCTTCTGGTCAAAGACAGCATCAAGTTGCTTTTTGTATCTCCTACTTTGAGTAAGGCCAGGCCTAAAATAGCCCCTCAATAAACATTTTGCATTTAGTGAGTTAATTAATCCAGCTTTGAAGCTGAGACAATTGCATGTCACAAGAGCCTAACATTCTCCTAGATTTTACCTGGGAACATGATAGACAACATGGCGGTCTATCGTCCATTAACACTGCTGGTTTTTCAAGGCCTCCTCAAGAATTTTTATCTCAAAGAGGTTGCTAAGCGCTTTCTATGGCTTACATGTGAATCACTTCCCATACTGCAAGGACGGTGACTAAATAGTTTCAGACAGGACTTATTCTGGGACAGAATAAACCACGCCAGAAAGCCGATGACTCAATTCTCCACTTTTCAACCTGTGCTGTCATCCCGAGAGAGAGAGCGAACGTACCCAGGGCTCTCATTAGAATAGAGGCAGGGGGTTCTGAAAATGCAATCAGAAAGATAAAGATCTTAAAGACACTCCAACGGAAAGATCTGCTCAGAGACAAAGACTGATGGGACCCAAAAGCAGGAAAAGAAAAATGGAGAAGTCACCAAATCTATAAATGATTTTGGGAAGAATATTCAATTCAGGAAAACTTACCATTAAGAATATTATATTACAAGCCATCTAATTCAACAGAACTCAGGGGCCAAGAGCTGGGAAGATCCAAGCAGTGGGAAGTCAATGGGTGTGGAGACCAGGAAGTCAGGGTGGGCTGAGATCCTAAGCAGAAATGTGACCTCAGGTCAGGACCACCCCCTCGTTTCTGGGTCTCAGTATCCTCATCTATAAATGAGGAGGGGGGGGATTTAATCTATATAAGATTCCTTCCAGCTGCAAAATTCAGTACTTCTGCACCTCCCAGCCCACTCCCTTTTACCGCGGTGAAGCTCACCAAAATTCCACTGGCACTGTGCTCCAGCTCTGAACAGGCCAGCTTTTGTGGCGTTCCCTCAGTGCATGGTAACCGCAGAAATAAACTCAAATACACCAAAAAATGTAAATGGGTCATGAGTGCTGTTACACTTATGAAGTCAGCAGTGTGAAATATATAACAAGATTGTCTACAGATCTTTTGTTGACACATAGTAAAAAAATCTCTTAAGTATAAAAAGGCCCATTTGTTTGGTTCTCAACCAGATCTCGGTCTTGAGTCAGCCGCATTTGAAACTGGAGCTCCAGTCATAACTGCCGGCTGCCCTTACCCGACACTCACATAGGAGGAACATTTGGATTTTTCACAGATATTCTCTCTTCTGCCTCAGGAGCCTAGGAAAGCAGGGGAAGTTGCCCTTGGCATTGACCAGACAATGAACTCATCATCCTGCTTCACCCAGAAATAGAAATGAAGCGTTAAACATAGCTCACTAGTGTCTGCTTCAGCATCACAGACTGAGGTTAAGTTGCCTAAGAAAGTCCAGAGTGGGAACGCTTACTTACTTAATCCACGATGATGCAGCCTACCACCACCCCAAGAATCCCACCACCCCACTGTCAGCTGAAAGCACTTATTAAGCACCAGGTGTGTACACAGCCCTTCCTTCCTGGAGTGTTCCAAAAGGAGCTGTCAAGTTTGGGCTGCACGAACACGATGTGAGTGTACTTCATGCCACTGAACTGCATCCTAAAAATGGTAAATTTTATGTTACGTATATTTTATCTTTTTTTTTTTTTTTTTGAGACGGCGTTTCGCTCTGTCACCCAGTCTGGAGTGCGTGGCATGATCTCAGCTCACTGCAACCTCTACCTCCCTGATTCAAGCAATTCCCCTGCCTCAGCCTCCCGAGTAGCTAGGACTACAGGCGCGTGCCACACACCTGGCTAATTTTTTTGCATTTTTAGTAGAGACGGAGTTTCACCATGTTGGTCAGACTGGTCTCGAACTCTTGACCTCATGATCTACCCGTCTTGGCCTCCCAAAGTGCTGGGATTACAGGCGTGAGCCACTGCGCCCGGCCCACCATTTTTTTAATACCAAAAAAAAAAAAAAAAATGAAGGGCTGCAGCCCTCAGATACATGAATCACACTGGTGCAAAACAAAACCACTGAGCCAGGCAAATGTTTCCAGCACGTCCCCAAAGTGTCTGGGGCTGATGATAATAACCTTTCCCCTGGCCTTGCGTGACCATGGTCTTTGTTTAAGCCTTAGACTGAATCCACAGTCATTTCCACCTGTCTGGAGTCTAGGACCGAGGTCTAGGGATTCTCCACCATGAATATCCCTCCGGGCAGCCTGGGGTGATGGCAATGCAGACCCGGGATCCTAAAATCCAGATCCTGATTCAATAGGCCTACCTCAGCCCCAGAAATCTACCCTTTTAAACGCATTCCAGGTGATCGTTAAGGATCTGGGAATGAATTAAAGGCCCTGGCTAAATGCAAGCGGGTGAGGACCAAAGGCAGCCTTCGCATGGGCTTTGGAAATGACCAGAGGTTGCAGCCACGGAGTAGCTCCCAGCTCCTGCTCTCCAGTTCGGATGCCTGTTGCTCTTCTCCAAGTTCAAGGAGGCTCCTAAGTCCTTGAACAAGTAACGGGCTCGTATACAGGGTTCTGCCACCTTTCCCATTCTACCAATCACCCCGAACCAGAACTCCCAGATTCTAGGCCCAGCCCTCCACCACACATTTTCCATCACTGCATCTCCGTCTTCCCCTCTGCACAATGGGCCTGATAATACCTGCCCTGACTTCCTCTAGGCCTACTGTGTCAGGATGCAGCTCCTGTTCTCCCAAGCTTGTGACCTTGGGCTCTTTAGGTTTCACCTCCCTGGGGCTCAGCTTCCACATCTTCCACAAAGTAAGAAGAAAACAGTCCTTAGTTCATAGAGTTCCTGTGAGGACACAGTAGGCTCAGGCAAGAACAGCGCTCCTGCCAATGAGAAGCACAGTGAGCACTTACTCAACGTTAACCACCATCACGCCGGTGAGTATGTTGACGTGGATACACTGTACTTGGGAGGGAACAGGCAGAAGAGAGAACAGTTCTCACACTTCTGTTTTAAAGAACAAAAGCTCGTGCACACATGCCGCCCTGCACCCACCCTGTGATTATGAATCACGGTGGCCCTCTGACTCTTTGTAATCACAGGGTGGGTGGGTAGCGTGTGTGCACAAGCGTTGCTCTCTAACGACAGAGGGACAAGAATGAATTTTGAAGAAGCTAACCCTTTTATTTACAATGTTGAGTTCCTCCATTCCCCAGGCAGAGACCAAGGAATACCCCCGCTAAGCCATTTCTGAGCACTGCTGAAAGAGGGAGGGCAGGACAGGCCCTTCTGATGAAGCAGTGGCCTCCCACCCTGTTGCATGCAGAGCGGCCTCCTTCAGAAGGGGGACCACTTGGTGGCTCCGCATCCTTTACCCAGACAGTTGGCTCACTCCACCCAACCCCACAGAACGGCACCTGCTGGCCACTCACAACAGCTCACTCAGAACACATCCAGGATTTCCCTTCAAATGGACAAGACACTCCTGGTTCTAGGCCTTTCTCTGCCTTTTCAGTTGCTGAAGTCAAGACCTCCTTCACCCAGATTATTACAGAGGACTCTGGGAGGCCATCCTGTCACCCTCACCCCTGCAATTCCACTACCCAGCATGTCTTCCTCAGAGCATTGTCCCCACCCGACATGGCCTCATCCCTGTCCCCCAGGTCCTCCTCCAACCCTTAATGGCAAGCTCTTGGGGCCTCTTCTGTTCATAGGAAGAATACCGTCTGGCACACAGTTGAAAATACTTGTTGACTGAATTGTGCATCCTGTTTAGGGCAAACACAAAGCCCAGTCACCCTGGGATTGTCCCAGTTTATGCCTGCGGTCCTACAGTCTTTTTTTTTTGAGACAGGGTCTCACTCTGTCACCCAGCCTGGGCAACCAGTGCAATCTCGACTCACTGCAACCTCTGCGATTCTTGTGCCTCAGCCTTCTGAATAGCTGGGATTATAGGTGCATGCCATCTCAACAGCTCATTTCTTTGTATTTTTAGTAGAGATGGGGTTTCACCATGTTGGCCAGGCTGGTCTTTTAACTCATGACCTCAAATGATCCACCCAACTGGGCCTCCCAAAGTGCTGGGATTACAGGAGTGAGTCACCGCACCTGGCCTCTGCAGTCATTTTTAATAGCTCCTTTTTTCACTCTAACAAGTGGCTGGGTTGGATAATACACTTTGAACTGTGTTGACGAGAGGTGATACAGTCCAGGGGTTAGGAGCCAGAAAGGTCTGGAATCAGACACACCTCAGCATCAGCCCTGAGCTGCCACTTCCTCCTGTGTGATGATCCTCACAAGCCAGGACCCTCTCTGATCAGTGTCCACAGCACTTCAGGAGACAGAAAGCCTGTGGGTATAAGCACTGACACGTGGGACGATAGAGGCGTTCAGTCAACTTTGTTCTTAATAACACTGTTTGCCACCGGGCACAGAGGCTCACACCTGTAATCTCAGCAGTTTGGGAGGCCAAGGCGGGCAGATCACCTGAAGTTGGGAGTTCAAGCACAGCCTGACCAACAAGGAGAAACCCCGTCTCTACTAAAAATGCAAAATTATCCAGGCATGGTGGTGCGTGCCTGTAGTTCCAGCTACTTGGGAGGCTGAGGCAGGAGAATCGCTTGAACCTGGGAGGTGGAGGTTGCAGTGAGCCAAGATCGTGCCTTTACATGCCAGCCTGGGCAACAGGAGCGAAACTCTGTCTAAAAATATATATATATACACACATATATATTGTTTATCCTCCAAAGACAAACTACCACCTCCTGCTAGCTATGTGACCGCAGCCAATTAACTCATCCTCTCTGCCATTTTCTCATTTCTAAGATGAAAACAAGAATTCCTAATCTCCAGGCTGGTTTTGAGAATTATGAGATCACATCATTCAGGAAAAGCACAGTGGGTTGACTGCAGTGGTACATATCTGTAATCCCAGCACTTTGGGAGGCTGAGGCAGGTGGATCATCTGAGGTCAGGAGTTTGAGACCAGCCTGGTCAACATGGTGAAACCCAGTCTCTACTAAAAATATGAAAATTAGCTGGGTGTGGTGGCAGGCACCTCTAATCCCAGCTACTCGGGAGGCTGAGGCAGGAAAATCGCTTGCACCCGGGAGGTGGAGGTTGCAATGAGCCAAGATCATGCCGCTGTACTCTAGCCTGGGGGACAGAGCAAGGCTCTGTCACAAAAAAAAAGAAAAAGAAAAAAGAAAAGCACAGTGGCTTGCCTATCCTGAAATTCAATACATGGTAGCAATTGTTAATACTGTTGCTATTCCTTCTAAATCCCCGACTTGCTTGAAGGCAGGAACCTTGTGTATTCACTTCTGTATCCCTAATACTAAATGCCTGGCACATTTTCTTGCAGGAAGGAAAGAAGTAGGCTTCTTTCTGAGGTCCTGCTGTGCTCATCCCCCAGTGAGCTTGATTCCTGATGTCAGAGAGAGGCATAGATGGGACACCGAGAAGGCACGTGGGTTGGGTGGGCTGCACAGTGCTGCGAAGGTAGAAGAGGATCTGGCGGAGCGTGGAAGGTTTGCAGATGGTAAAATCCGCCGCTGCTCACACACCTACTGGTGGGAGGGGGAGGCTTGCGAAATGTTAGAAATGAGTCGACTTCCTCAGATACAACAAGAACAATAACAAAGACGGTGAGGCAGAGAGGAATAAACAGGGTGTGGGTGGAGAGAAACAGGTACCCGAGCCTGGCGCTTGTGATACGGAAGGCTTTAGGAGTGGAGGGGGAACGGAGAGGGCAGTCACTGGTTTAATACAGCTCCTCCCAGATGGGCTAGATCACAGTCGAGCTTACAGATGCTCACTTCGGACTCCTCTGACACCACTGGAGAGATCAAACCCCGGGACATGTTGGCTTTGTAGGTTATCAGATACGTCAAGACCGCTGTTTCTATCAAAATTTAGGAATTTTGCAGACTCAGCGTTCTGACCGCACGCAAAGGAAGTTCCTTTCGCAACCTGTCTTCTTCCTCCAACTATAAAGTAAGATTATGAAGCAGAATCAAGAGCCTGCAATGAACCTCAAAAGGGAAAGCCCAGGGTTGGAGGCTCCTGGTGCAGCGTGATCAATGGTGCCACCCCAATACCACCATCACCTTCAATGCCAGGACCTATTCCCCTGTGGCTCCATAAACCGGGCAGATCAATGGAGAAGGGGCAGCCTGAGAACCCTGGAGGCTTCCCCTAGAATCTGGGCCCCAAATTCCGAGCTTGGACTCTCCCCACTTCATTACGTTCTTATCCCAGGAAAAACAATTCTGTTTCTGAACAAACCAACAGGTTTGCTGTACCTAACAGCTATGACGCACTCAGCCATAGCTGAAGATACAAAATGGACTCAGACATCCTCTGAGCTCTTCCCCTAAGTTCTGAAGGTAACTGCTCAGGACAGAAAACTGGAGATTGTAAGGGACTCTGGTCTCTAAGTGAACTGCCCACAAATCCTGATAATCACTCCTTTGAACAAATGCATCTGGTTGTTTTTGTTGGGTGCATTTTTTTACTCAGAATATAAAATGTTCTGGAAAGCTACGGGGTCTCACAAAGTGAGCTCTAGTAACTAAGACGGTAACTCCAGGAGGGTGCTCTATCCCTAGAATTTCTTCCGCCAGAATAACCAAGTCGCGAAGTTTGTCAAATTTTGTTTCATAAGCTAGCAGTTTTACTTGTGTGTGGAATCTAAAGCCAGACAATTGGATTCTGGTCCTGACTCTGTCACACCCTGGCTCTGTGACCCTGGATACTAACCCTCTCCATGCCTCAGTTTTCTCCCCTGCAAAATGGGGATGAAAATCATAATACTTACCTCTCAGGAGTGCTGTGGAGATTAATGACTAATAAATAAGAGTACCTAGAAGAGTACCTAGAAGAGTACCTGGCATAGTCTTAAGTACTTTATTCAGTAAATATTTAATAATTGTCGCTACATACACAGACCGTCTTAAATAGCTAATGACCTACTTTTATTTTAAAGATCTCCAATGGTAGGTTTCAACTTTTAGTTTAGAAACAGAGACAGTATAAAATAGCGGTTAAGCGAATGAACGATAAAGCCATGTTGCCTGGGACTGGACGCCAACTCTGCCTCTTTTCACTGTGACCTTGGTCAAGTTACTTAACCTCTCTGAGCTTTAGTTTCCTTATCTGTAAAACAGAGATAATACTGTCTCCAGGTTTAGCTGAGTTGATAAATGCAAGCCACATAATAGATAATAGCAGAGTATGACAGTTGCTGCTGTCATTGTATCTCTAGGGGAGGTCCCATCAGCAGCTCCCATGATCACATTTGTAAAATGTCAAGATGCCATTCAAAGTCCCAGGAAGCAACTAGGCAGCCAGCCATTCTCTTCCCATCTCAGCTCTGTTAGAAGTTGCTGACTTACAGATCATTCAGTGAATGTGTATCAAGCAGAAATCGATTAAAATCAGCCATACTTGCTACTGCAGTCTCCTCTGTCCCCAACCCACGGCAGGGCTGAGGGCTAAGGGGGCAGACAGGGGAGCTGTTGCAAGGACAGTGGGGGGTGCTGCTGGCACAGTACCTCTGGCTGCTCCATGGCAACGGTAGCTGCTGGACAGCGGGACAGCAGCAACACACTGCAGCAGAGAGGAGAGCCGACTCCTCTCACCAGGCAACGCCAGGCCATTCACTAGGCCGGAAGACAGGAAGACGCCGCCCTAAACAGCAGCCCAGATCATGGGACCCAGCCCAACCTCTGACCCCTGGCATAGAGAAACAACACACGTACAAGTCCTTCCCCCAGGCTCACCTGCCCCAAAGAGCCACAGACGCACAGACAAGCTTGGTATCTGTCTTGTCTGCTCCTGCTGCTATAACAAAATATCTTAGGCTAAGGAATGTATAAATAGAAATGTACTGCTCACAGTGCTGGAGGCTGGGAAGTCCAGGATCAAAGCAACGGCAGATTCGGTGTCTGGCATGGCACCGAATAGTGGTGCCTTCTGTGTCTTCACATAGCAGAGGGGGTGAAGAGGCTCCCTCAGGCCTATTGTATAAGGGCACTAATTCCATTCACAAAGGCAAAGCTCTCAAGACCTAATCACCTCCCAAATACTACTGCATTAGGGATTAGGTTTCAACACTTGAATTTGTAGGGGGGACACAAACATTCAGACCACAGCAGCCTCTAAACTTTGCACACAGCTTATGGAGCTGGTGGCCCTGGATCCTTGCTCAACATTGTCAGGTACACAGGAAAAACTTCACAGGAGAGCTCATGCTAGGTAGAGCGGGAGGCTCTCACTGGAGACACAATGAAGTGTTGCAACAGGAATGAAACTAGAGGTACTTTGGGCAGACAGCAGAGCGGAGGCTTCCTGGAGGAGGGAGCTGGATCTGAAAGGACAAAAGGAAATAAAGGAAGAGGCGGGGAGAGAGGGACAATGACATAAGTCCCATAAAACATCCTCCCAGGGAGCACCTTTCTACCCAAAAAGAAACTAATCATTTCAAACAAATGTTTCTCTACCCTCTGGGAAAGGACTGCATTTTCTGCCAGATCGGATTGAAGTGGGCAGATATTTCGTAACTGCACCTCCCTGCCTAGCAAAAAATGTTGCAACCTATCAGTCATCCTCCATCTCAGATGCATTCTGCCCGCTCCAGGTGATGCAGCCCTTCTGACCCGTGCGGCTCATTTTCCCAAATATTCCTGCAGCTTGAACTTGGCAAGCGTAAGGACTATGATGTTTTACCAGTGTGACAGTACACTCCATTCTTTAGGGACAGCAGCAAGTTTTGAAAATTGGTCCTGACGGAGAACCTCAGATTTAAAGGTAGTGGGCAGGGGTGTTCCATCAGGGAACGATTTACGAAACTTGCCAACATAAACTTTATGTTTGTGTGTACATGCATGTGTGTGTATATATATTTATATTCACTCACCTTACAAGAAGACTGCCTTATGCTACTTAAGTCTCTGGGTCTCAATTTCTATAACTATAAAAGTATACCTTTTCTCAGGCTCAGGTGCTATGGAGAAAGGATTCTAAGGTTCCATTCAGGTTCAGCACAGAGAAAGGTGCTGGGATCCATTAGTGATGTCTGCTGTGGTCACACTAGGGGAACATGGGAGGTGTATGTACCTGCGGGTGTTGGTAATTTCCCAGAGGGTAATTTAGACTCTCTAAAGCCCTATTCTTTCAAACATTCTGAGCACTGAGTTATAAAGGCCACATGTATGGGTCCAAAGGAGCCCCTCTGCTGCAAAAAGAGGAACAATGCTGTCTGTATTGAGAAGATCCCTCCAGAACCCACCCTCACAATCCCTGAGAGCGCACCCCACAGGTCTTCAAGTGAAAGTCACAGAGTTGCTCCTCTGCCAGGACCAGTGGGGATGGAGGAGTGTCTCCCAGCATGAGAAACCAAGCGTTTTTGCTCAGCTGTTGAGTCACAGCAACTTCTGTGAGAGTCTAAAATTATTTCCATTATAAGCAGCTTTCATTTTGTAGGCAGACCACCCACCCCCAACCGCTGGATGCAATTTAGAAGAAAGAACAGAGAGGGGAGAATTTCACAAGTGACAATAAGGACTCGTATAGATTTTGAGATAGGGCTTGGGGAGAGAACAGAGAAAGAAGTAACTTATGGGGGACCATGAAGCCTCAAAGCCTCTCGGTGAGGAATATTCTAGATTCCCATTAGAGCAGTGACATTGAGGCACAGAGTCATCAGGTTAACTCTCATGAACATCACACGGCCAGAGAATGGCTTCCAAGCCCTTGTTCTTTGCACGCCGCAGTCATGCTGACTGGAAATACTCCAGAGGGCTGAGTGTGTCCAGAGAATCTAGAACATTGACTGCCCTAGGAATGGAGGCAAAAGGGGAAGCACAAAGGAATGAGAATGTGGTTTCCACACAGGCCATCCCTGCTCTCCCGAGAAACGTGGTAAGCACAAGCCTACAGGTTCTGTCCCAACTTCCCAGCAACCACTGCCATTTCCCCACAGCAAGCACAGGGAGAAAATGGTACACAGTGTTCCTTTCTCTCTAAGAGGTGAACCAGAAGCCTGTCCAATTTCAAGGGCCTGCTGAGCAGAACAACAGAGTACCCTAATTAGCCCAGGTTTCCTAATGACTACGCTGGCGATTACAGAGCCACACAATTCTCCTGGGTCTCCTTATCCTGGTGGATTGTTCCACCTCTCACTCCCTGCCCCACTGTCTGCAGACTCCTCAAATACTGGTGACAGAGCATCTTGCTGCTGGGTGCTTCCTGAGCCATGGGTTAATACTCAGATAGACAATTTACAAAAGTCCTAGACGCTGGGCGTGATGGATCCTGCCTATAATCCCAACACTTGGGGAGGCTGAGGCAGGCAGATCACTGAGGTCAGGAGTTCAAGACCAGCCTGGTCAACATGGTGAAATCCTGCCTCTACTACAAATACAGAAATAAGCCTGGCATGGTGGCATGCACCTGTAGTCCCAGCTCCTTGGGAGGCTGAGACAGGAGAATCGCTTGAACCTGGGAGGCAGAGGTTGTAGTGAGCTGAGATCGTGCCACTGCACTCCAGCCTGGGTGACAGAACAAGATCTTGTCTCAAAAAAAAAAAAAAAAAAAGTCCTAGAAAACATGGAGGCTGCCCAGGTGGTCCTGAGATTCCCATCCAGGATGGGAGTTCAAAGACATCTACATGTGGTTTCTCCTCCTACCACCATTCACCACCAAGGAGTCCTGAGTCCCCACCACTGAAGTCACCCTTAGATGTGAAAGGCTAATTATCTTATTGGGGGGGAAAACAATACTGATATGGTTTGGCTGTGTCCCCACCCAAATGTCATCTTGAACTGTAGCTCCCATAATCCCCATATGTCATGGAAAGGACCAGTGGGAGGTACTTGAATCATGGGGGTGGATTTTTCCTGTGTTGTTCTCATGATAGTAAGTCTCGAGAGATCTGATGGTTTTATAAAGGGTGGTTCCCCCTGCACACACTCTCTTGCCTGCCGCCATGTAAGATGTGCCTATGCTCTTCCTTCACCCTCCATCATGATTGTGAGGCCTCCCCAGCCATGTGGAACTGTGAGTCCATTTAATCTCTTTATCAATTACCCAGTCTCGGGTATTGTTCATGGCAGTATGAAAATGGACTGATACAAATACATTAACAAAGGATCATCGACTCACATCTTGGACAATCCCATCCCTTGGCAGACTTGGGGAAAAAAGGTAAGATTAATGAGGCTTAATATTGGGAGGAAACTAGGCTCCAAGAGCCTTACAGTCAGGGTCCACAGGAATAATATCATAACACCAGCAGTTACATTGTTTGCACACCCAGTAAACCTTGAGCACTGTGATTCCGGCTTCAGAGGCACTATCTCATTTAATTCTCTCAAGAGCGCCATGAGGTGGGCAATATGATCTCTAAAGATAAGAAGCGGAGGGATTGAGAGATGAGATGACTTGCCCAAGGCAACACACTAATCGTCACTCATTCACCATGCATTTATTCCACATGTGGCTCCAGCACTGCTCCACACTGGGAGCCACAGAATGGCAGAGTGAGATCCACACCCAAGTGTTTGGACTCTGGAGCATGTCTGGGCTTCTGTAATGCCCCAGTGGGTTGGCCCCAAAAGGAAACATCAGGTGTTTGCTGAACTATGAAGACATACAGACGAGACCCACGTGGGAAACTCAGGTCTCAGTCCACTCTGTTGTGGAGGGTGGGGGGGTCCTCATCCTTGGAGCTGCAGGAAGGGGAAGACTAGGGGGGAAGAGAGTCCCGTTAGAGCTCCTGGGGGCAGAGACTGAGTCTACCTGATCCTCGATGCGCCTCAGCATCTCCACATAGATCTCAAATAACTGTCCCGGGAACATATTCCAGCCACACCTTAGTAGTGCCAGCCCCCCCAAGAACCACTTACGCAGAGGGTAACCAAGAGCAGGCTGTGGAGTCACATGATAACTGAGCACCTATGAGAAACTGAGAAACGTTCCCACTCTGACCCATTCCAGAGCCATGCAGAGCCTACCTCAAACCCCTCCCCGACCCACACGACCCTAGGGAGCCCCTTATGTGTGTGCGGAAAACCACCAAGAGCAAACATCCACAACTACTCCCACCAGATCCAGAACAAGAACAGCAATCCCCACCGTCTCACCAGGCTACTCCATGGAAGATGGGTGGGTTTATTTCCCGCCAATTTATCATGGAAAAGGTCATGTTCTGCGAGGCTGTTGAACAAGCTAAAATTAAACTTATGGAGGAAAAGGCTATTATGACTATTGGAGAATTCATGCATGTAGCATTGAAGATAGCAAAGGTAAACAAAAAGGTCTTTAAGCTGATGGATGGTGTGACCTAGGAAATACAAAGATGAATGGGAAAGACAAAGATCCCCAAGCTTTCTTAGGAGCACGCAGTCCCATGAGCAAGGCTGCTCAAGTCCCATGAGCAAGAGTGGAAAAGGCTATCATGGAAGTGATCACAACGACTGCTTTGAGTGTTTCCTTCATGCTGGATGGTCTAAGCACAGCATACACTATCAAATCAACAACGGCCGGGCACAGTGGGTCACACCTGTAATCCCTGCCCGTAGGGAGGCCGAGGCAGACGGATCACTTGAGGTCAAGAGTTTGAGACCAGCCTGGCCAATACGGCAAAACCCTGTCTCTACTAAAAATGTAAAAGTTAGCCGGGCTTAGTGGCAGGTGCCTGTAATCTGGGCTGAGACACAAGAATCATTTGAACCTGGGGGGACGGGAGACTGCAGTGAGCCGAGATCATGCCACTGCCTGGGCAACAGACCAAGACTACACCTAAAAAAAAAACAAGTATATATATATATAAACTTCACAACAACCCTCTATGAGGTGTTCTATTACTATCATGCCCATTTCACAGATGGGGAAACTGAGGCACCAAAATGGTAAGCCAACACAGCAGAGAATCGAAAACACCCGTTTACTCCATTGTGTGCTCTGAGAAGGTGCCAAGAGGCAGACAAATGCCCAGTCATCATGAATTGCCACCTCTGTTGCCTATATGAGAATTCACAAAATCCTGTCCCTCATGCTCAGGTGGGGCACCTAAAAACTCAGCCCTAACTCAACGTAGCTACAGGACCGTGGGCAGGCCAGGCAGGCAGGCTTTCTGGTCCTCTGTGAGATAAGCATTGGATTAATAATGCCTAAGCCCCCTTGAGCTCTAAAATCTTGCAACTAAACGAGGATACGATAACCTTTCATTGGATAGTAATTTTGAGATTGAGAAATGGGTGCCCAATTGTGAACACACTGAACCAAACCAATTTGTAAATAGGACAAAGTGCAGTCACTTTAGCCTGAGACTTTTGAGTTTTGTTCTGGGCCAGGGGAAGGCTCTGGAAGGCCCAAGCAAAGGTTCTGACCGCTACTTCGGGCTTTGCGCTTTTTCCTACCAGAGTAACTCAGGTCCAGGGGGCAGATGGCCTCATCTCTGTGTTTACAGTGCTGCAGGTGACCCCTGAAGGCAGTAGGAAGTCTAAATCCCTTCACAATGTTAATTCCCAAATCACCTCTGTTCACCTAGAGCTGGTTTTCCCAGCTCTGCTCACTCGACCTCTGTGGGACCTGAGCCCTCACCTACCAGCACGAGCAGACTTTTCAGTCGTGACCCATATTTCTGTGACTCAATTCCATTCTGGGCGGATGACAGCACTGTTAGGAACAACACCAACCAGAGCACAAATGTCCCCCTCCGTGTCGGTGGCATTTCTGGAAATGAGGCCCAGCCAGGAAGGTGGGGGCAGAAAAGGGACCAGATAGATCCAGAGCAGAAACACCAGATTGGAACCAGAAGCCTGAGCAGTAGGAGTATTGAGGGTCTGAGCTCTGGAGTCCAACACTCCCAAGTTCTAATTCCTCCTCTGACTTCTCTAAGCCTCAGTCTTCCTATCTCAAAAATGCACCTAACAATGGGACCTACGCAATAAGACCGCTGTGGGGATTAACTGGAAGTAGCACATAGGAAGCTCTTAGCACAGTGGCTGGCACAGAGCAAGCATTCAGTGACAATAGTAATACAGAGAATACGGGGTGTTGTTCTCAATGAGACTCCAGCAGAATCAAATCAGGTCCGATTCAAGCTGTGGGTGAGCCCTGAATCATTTCCACTTCCAGGTTCAGAATTCTCTTTTATTTTGCTGTGGCAGAGACTTCACTTGTTCCCCAAAACCTGGTCTTGCCTTCTTTCAAAGTGTTAAAAAGTGCGTCAGGCATGCTGGCACCTAGAATAAAGACCCACTAAAAACCCCTTTCAGCAAGTATGCCACATGGCCCAGTTCTGACCAGTGGGATATAACACACCCTTTGTCACTGTTCTCCTTTTCGCTGCAAGGGATAAGAATGTAGTAGAGGGCCATCTTGGGCTACGTGGATCAGGTCAACACTCGGTGGGGGGCATAACAACAAGATGGGAGAGGTCTGGGCTTCCGATGCCATGGCGTCGCCAGGTCAGGCCATGTCAGGACTGTTCTGTGAGCAATGAACTTCCGTCTTCTGTAAGCCATTGCTATCTGGGTGCCACGGAACCGCAATGAGTCTTATAACCTAATACACTCACGTTTCTTCATCTGACCCTCAGAAGGAGCATAAGAGGTTGGTAAAATTACCTTACTCATCTCGCAGATAGGAAAAGTACCGCAAGGGGAGCTAAGTGACTAGTCCAAGCCAAACCCCTCTAAGTGACTGAGTTAGACTTTCGGCTTTAATTTGAGCGCTCTTCTCCCAGGTTATGTGACACTTCTGTTGCAAACTCTGTCCCCCAGGAGACATGGCTGATCACAGCAATGTCACGGCAGAATTTGATTCTCAGCAAATCCAGTGAGCACCTTGGCGTTCTGCTAATTCCAAGAGACAGAAGAATGCATAAAATGAAGCCCCCATCCTCAAGGAGCCCACAGCCTCATAGACGGGTTTATAGTGGAGGATGCAGCAGCGACAGTTTCCGGAGGGTTTTCATATTCATTATGGAGAAGCAGAACGAGGACATCAGCTGCAGAAACTAAGCTTGTAGAGGTTAAACGACTAATCCAAGATCGCTCCATAAGTGGGATAACTGGAACTAGAACGCTTATCTTTCAAATTCAAGTCTTGTTCCCTTTCTGCTGCCCAAATATCAAGTGCCATAAAGTACTGATGCCGCCTGTTGGCGCATGACCATCCCTTCCCAACCCTCTCTCAAGATGCTTCCCGGTGCTGATCCGTATTTTTGAGTTTGAACAGCACAAATCAAATTCACCCCACTAAGAATGAATTCCTAGAAGGTACCATGAGCGCCCCTATGGCTCAACCAAACCCTCCCGCTGCTCTACCATGTTGAATTCCAAGGTTAACTACAAAGCGATGCCTCTTTATCTACGAGCAGAAGAAAACTGTAAACGGGTTGAATAGAATAATGTTAATACAAATGCCTTATCTTTTTTCAATAGTAATTTGGTTTCCTGCAGTCCTTTGATGTGCATCTAGTCGATACTAACCTGAATTGTAATCAGGTAAACACCCAACCTTGACCATTAAGACCCCACATAACCTAATCCTCACCTGCCTCTCCCACTCCAGTCCAGCCTCATCATTTCACTAACACGCCCAGCTCATCCCCACCTCTGAGCCTTTGGCCTTGGTATTCCTTCTGCCACAAACAAAAATTTCCTCTTCCCTTAGAAATTCCATGGCTCACCCCTTCTCATCCCGTAAATCTCTGCTCAAAAGCCACCTCTTCAGGGAAGCCTTCCTCAATGGTACCTTCCAAAATATTAGGTTGGTACAAAAGTAATTACTGTTTTCTCCATTACTTTTAAATGGCAAAAACCACAATCACTTTTGCACCAGCCTATAGCTTTCCCACTTTGTCTAGTTTCCTAGCCCTGCAGGAAATGGCATTCTTTACTACCCCAAATTATGTCATTTATCCTGCTTAAATGGCATTCTTCATTACCCCAAATTATGTCATTTACCATGCATGTGTTCGGTTATTTAATTTTAATTTTTTTTTCAAGACGGAGTCTCCCTCTGTCTCCAGGCTGGATTGCAGTGGTGCGATCTCAGCTTACTGAAATCTCCACCTCCCAGATTCAAGCAATTCTCCTGACTCAGCCTCCCAAGTAGCTGGGATTACAGGCATGAGTGACCACACCCAGCTAATTTTTGTATTTTTAGCAGAGCCAGGGTTTCACCAGGTTGGCCAGGATGGTCTCGAACTGCTGACCTCATGATCTGCCCACCTTGGCCTCCCAAAGTGCTGGGATCACAGGCATAATTTTTCTTTTTTTTTTTTTTTTGAGACAGAGTTCCGCTGATGTCACCAGGCTGCAGTGCAATGGCGCAATCTCAGCTCACTGCAACCTCTGCCTCCCATGTTCAAACAATTCTCCTGCTTCCACCTCCAAAGTAGCCGGGATTACAGGCACCTGCTGCCACGCCTGGCTAATTTTTGTCTTTTTAATTCTAAGGCCTTGGGCAGTAGGAGCATCTCTAATTGAGACTTTTCACAAGTGATTTTAGGTTTCTATGTGGGTGACTGCTTCCTAAGCAGGTGAGTCACAAACCCATCTTAAGAGCGCGGCTGCATTCTCCACTGGAGGGTGGTGGAGTAGGCTTCTGAGACAGGGCTGTGTCTTACACGGTTGTGTTCCCATGTAAGGATTACAGGCATAATTTTCAACTCCCGACCTCAGGTGATCCACCTGCCTCGGCCTCCCAAAGTGCTGGGATTAAAGGCATGAGCCACCTCGCCCAGCCGTGTTCACTTATTGATAGTCTGTCTTCCCCACCAGAATGGAAGCTCTATGAGGGTAGGGACTTGGTTTACTTTAATGCTTTTTCCTTAGTCCTGGAATGAAGCCTGGCACATAGGAGGCACTCAGTTAAGTATTTGAGAAGTGAGTGGATGAATTAATTTGTTGAACGTTTGCTACATGCCAAGTACTGTGCTAGGCTCTGAGGATACAGCGACTGAAAAACAAAAACAAAATAACAATCCCTGTCCTTGAGTTTATAGCTTGGAAAGGTGATACAGAGAGACGCGCCTAAGTCCAGAGGTGCTAGGAGAGTACCCATGGTGTTCCGGAAGCACCGAAGAGGAAACACCGTCCCTGTTCCCGCCACACTGATTGAGATGGGGAACCACAGCTCCGCCCTCTCGGTGGGAACACAATCGTGTGCCTCAGAAGCCTACTCCACCACCCTCCAGTGCAGGCTCCACCCACCTCCACTGGGGAATGCAGCCGTGCTCTTAAGATGGGTTTGTGACTCACCTGCTTAGGAAGCAGTCACCCACATAGAAACCTAAAATCATTTTTGAAAAGTCTCTATTAGAGATGCTCCTGGTGCCCGAGGACTTAGAATTAAAAATCTCTAGCCGGTCACAGTGGCTCAAGCCTGTAATCCCAGCACTTTGGGAGGCCGAGGCGGGCGGCTCACCTGAAGTTAGGAGTTCAAAACCAGCCTGGCCAACATGGAGAAACCCCGTCTCTACCAAAAATTACAAAAATTAGCTGGGCATGGTGGCATGCACCTGTAGTCCCAGCTACTTGGTAGGCTAAGGCAGGAGAATCCAATGAACCCAGGAGGTGGAGGTTGCAGTTACCCAGGATCGTGCCACTGCACTCCAGCCTGGGCAACGGAGTGAAATCGGTCTCAAAAAGAAAAGAAGAGAGAGAGAATTTCTGCTAAAGAGAATGACACAGCACAACAGAATTAATTCTGTACACTTGAGGAGGGGAGGGGGCACAGACATGGGAGCCTCCAATTTGCAGGAAATGGTACAATTCAGATGAACTTCATTCAGAGAATAAGGAAACGTCAAGCCCCCTCCCCAGCTCTTCCTTAAAACAAATCATTAAGACAGGTGCAGAGAAGGAGACTAGGAGACAGCCAGGCAGAGGGCTGGAGGCTCGGTTTCAAGAAGCCTCCCCCGTCTCAAGTCACAGACAGGTGCGAAGGCTTTACAAGGTCCCGCTCTGGCCCTGGCATACCCAGCAGCCGGGATGGCATCAGCTCTTCCCTTTATTCACCGAGGCTGCTGGGGAATGGGGGCACAGAGGCAGAGGGAGTGCTTTGCAAAAGCCGAGGCTGAAATATTGGTGAGGGGGAGAAACCACACATCACGACTGGAGGACAGACACTGCTGCCGTGACTGGAAAAGGTCCTCTCGGCTCGGCAGAGCTGGTCCTGTCTGGCCCTGGGTGGCAATGCCCTCAGCTCTAGCTCTGGGCCTCTCTATAGGCTGTCCCCACCCCAGAAACGCACCCCCTGCTTTCTGGCTTCTACACTTCCTTTCCCCAAGTCAGACCTCCACCCCCCACGAAGCCTTCTCTGATTGCAGCAGCCCACACTGAAAATCACGGAAACCTGGGGGATGCTTCAGGATTAATTCAGTTCCCACATTTCCCTGGGAGAAGAATCTGGGGTCCGTGAGATGGAGTGAGCTGGTTCCCTCGCCTCTCGCCCCACCTCCTTCCCTCCCACCATGCTCTTGCTCCTCCTAGGGACAATCCACCCTCATTCACTACAGGTTCCTTCAATTCACTCAACAAATGTTTCCTCCTCTCCCACTCTCTCCCTTCGAGATCAAGGCCTGCCCACCCGACCACCTGGATTCCTGTCCAGTCACCCTCCTCTCCCCCTCTGGGCTCAGGCCCGGCTCCTCTCCCCTGGGCCGGTGTCCCCGCCCTGTGCGTCCCCCTCCCAGTGCTCACCATGTACTCTGACTATACACTTCAGTTCCTTCGATGGCTCCCCCTCTGCCTAGTCCAGGATCAAGTCCAAAGCCTTAACCAAGGCCTATAAGCCCCTCATGACCTGGCCTCTCCAGCCTCCAGGTTCCCGGCTGGTGATGAGCAGTGAGGGAACCCTGTCCCCCAGTACACAGCCCAGAGAACCAGAAGAGGCGGAAGTGAGTTCACTACCCTTCAGCCTGACCCTGCCCCTGCACATTCCTGTCTTATAGCCACTCCCACTGTTGTGGGTTGAATTTTGTCCCCAAAAAACAAATGTTTAAGTCCTAACCAACCAGTGCCAGCGGATGTGACCTTATTTGGAAAAAGGGTCTCTGCAAATGTCGTCAAGTTAAGATGAGGCCATACCGGAGTAGTGAGAGCCCCAATCCAGTGACTGGTGTCCTTACAAGAAGAGGGAAGTCTTTTATTTTCTTTTAAACAAAGTCTTGCTCTGTCGCCCAGGCTGAAGTGCAATGGCGCAATCTTAGCTCCGCCTTCAAGCGATTCTCCTGCCTCAGCCTTCCAAGTAGCTGGGACTACAGGTGTGCGCCACCACACCCGGCTAATTTTTGTATTTTTAGTAGAGACGGGGTTTCACCATGTTGGCCAGGCTCGTCTTGAACTCCTGACCTCGTGATCTGCCTGCCTTGGCCTCCCAAAGTGCTGGGATTACAGGCCGGCCCAGAAGCGCACCTGGCCGAAGAAGAGGGACATCTGAACACAGAGACACACATGGAAGGAAGACAGTGTGAAGACAGACACACAGGGCGGATGTCAGGTGAGGGTAGAGGCAGGGACTGGAGACCAAGGGCTGCCAGCGACCGCAGAAGCCAGGCGGAGAGACGGGAAAGATTCTTCTTCAGGGCCTCCAGCCAAGCCTTGAGCCCAGACTTCCAGCCTCCAGAACCATGAGAGGACAAATTTCTGTTTCAAGCAACCCACTTTATGATCGTGGGACTATGTGTGTCTGCCTTTGCAACCTATTACGCCCACCCTGCCAAATTCCAGCACCATACTCATCCTTTTCCTGTATCCCTCTTATAATCTCTTAGCTGGGAGCCAGCTGAACCACCTGGAATAAATCTCCTGCGGTCTCAGAGCCTCAGTTTCTCCCCCTGTAAAATGGGGCACCACGGGGCGCCGCATCATCTTGAAATGTTAGAGACAATATATGTAACTAACATATACACATACTGGAGCTGCCGGGCCAAGTGTCCCAGGCTCTGACTCTGGAGAGCTGCCCTCCCACCACCTGTCGGTAATCCCTCTCCCTCCCTTCCGTGAGACAGGCACCTTCCTTTCCCTCTCCCTCCCTTCCAGCGAGACAGGCACCTTCCTTTCCCTCTCCCTCCCTTCCAGCGAGACAGGTACCTTCCTTTCTCAACCACCTGCACTCTGCCCAGACAGCAGCAGGGGCTGGACCCCCCCAAGGCTGCCTTTGTGCGGCTGGCAACACACAACTTGTTGCTTTTAAGGACAGGCCCCTTGCCAGCTCCATCTGCCTCGGGGACCAGCTGTTTAATGGAGCCTAGAGTTGGCTCCAGGTAAGACAATGAATTTTAATGCTTCCGGACACCGCAGTCAGTCAGAACCCGGCCTCCCAGGCAGGGCCGCGAGGGGCTTAGAAACGGTGGGGCCCAACCCCATCCTGGACCCCTGAGATCAGGGTGGCTGTGCTGCTTGTCCAAGATCCCACAGCTGGGTAGTGGCAACCGGTTCCTAAACCAGAGAGAACCAGCTGTTGCTCTGAGCCCTACACAGAACAGCATCTTTTATAAAGTTACAAATGTGCAGAGAGGAAGACAGGAAATGAGGGAGAAAGAGGCAAAAGGAGAGGGGGTGTGCCTCCTGTCTAGAAAATGAATGAAATGTCTTCTCGGGTCACTCCAGATGACAGAAATTTAACCCACAAGTCTAAAAAGTAAAATCCCTATTACAAAATTCTATTTCCCCCTTCTCTGGGTCCACTCTTCCTTCCCCCACACATCTTCACTCCCCATTCTGCCCACCATTCCCACAGATACTCTTCCATGGGTTCCCCCAGAGAATAGAGACACTGACCCTGACATGGTGCCCTTCCTCCAGAGAGCAAGCCACACGGTGTGCACAGCCGAGACTGCTACCTCCCCCCGATGTGGCTGGAATCAGAAGCTTGGCTTTCACAAGCTTGGTATTGACAAAACATTTTGGAGGTGAACTTGATAAAGTCCCACATTAACACTGACTGCCATTTGCCTAACACAGCACTGAGTGAGTAAAAGAACAAATGAACAGCTGAGTGAGCGAATGAATGAAACAGCTGAGATCACAAGCTTGGAAACTCGGTTTTCCACTAACTCAGTAACATGCCTCCCCATGAACCCCGCTGCAGCCTCGAGTCCCTCGTTTTCCTGATTCTGGATGGGGAAAGCAGGATCACGGGTTGACTGGCTCGGGGTCTGAGGTTTTGGTCTTGGCCCAAACCCACAAGAACCATAACAGAGCCGCACGGAGTCAGCAAAGGAGGGCTCTCTGAGGACAGCTAGTGCTGGCCTTTTCACCTGTTTTTAAGTCATGGAAGCCTCTGTTAAAAGAAAATCTTAAGCAGAAATCTCGCTATTGCACAGATTGAAGCAGAGCTGCTCTGGCAGAGAGGCAGGGGATGCTGACTCCTCCGTCCTCCCCAGCAGCCCTGAGATTTCTCTGTGGGACCTCAGGTTCCCCTGGTACCCAGGGTGAAAATGCCTGATCCAGGACATGCCTCTCGCTTTATGCAGCAGAGGAAATAGAAGCCCAGAGCAAGGAACATACCCTCAGTCATCACCAGGAGCAGTGATGCCAGCACCAGGGCCCGTGCATCCTTGCTCCAGGTCTGCCCCTCATCTCCAATCACTTAGCCAATCACTGGTCAGCCAGGACCATCAAGATGGGCATTTCCTCTCTAGGACATGGTGCCCCTGTCTCTGGGCCTTGGCACACGCCGTTCCCTCTGCCTGGACTGCCCTTCCTCTCAAACCCTTGGTCCACACTGTTCTTATGACGGTGAGTTCTCACAAGATCTGATGGTTTAAGGGTGTGGCTCCTCCCCTCATTCTCATCTCTCTCTCTCTCTCTCTCTCTCTCGCTTCATCATCTGAAGATTTGCTTGCTTCCCCTTCACCTTCTGCCACGACTGTAAGTTTCCTGAGGCCTCCCAGCCATGCTTCCTGTGGAACTGTAAGTAAATTAAACCTCTTCTTCATAAATTACCCAGTCTCAGGTAGTTCGTTATAGCAGTATGAGATTGAACTAATGCAACAGCAATGGTCACTAAGACATTGTCCTAAGGCATTACCACTTGCCTTTGAAAATTCAGCTCAAAGTGCACTTCCTATATGAAGCCCTCCCTGAGAAGTTAGGGTCTCCCTCCATACCTGTCACCATGAGCATCCCCCCACCACCATTTCATCATCTTCATCATCCTCATCATCACAACTAACATTCCTGATGGTCCACTCTACGCCGGTACTTTGCTCCGCCTTTACGTTTATTAGCTCATTTAAGCCTCACGACAGATGTATAAGAAAGGTACTGTTACTTAACCTCATTTTAATGATGAGAAAACTGAGGCACAAGAGATTTTAGAGACAGCCTGGGGTCGACTCTTTCTCACACTGCTTCTCAACACCACAGTTATAGCTAGTTACCGACTTTTCCATCTCTCCTTGTATTTCTCATAGAGACAGAGAGAAATACAAAACAAGATCCTCTCAGAGGCTGTCTTCTAAGAGCTAAAACAGGCAGTGGGAGCTACTTTAGATTTGGGCCATGGGAGAAAAGAAAGTCTCTCTAGGTGGCAACATTTTTGCTGAGATGGGAATCAAAGGAAGACAGCCGAGTAACGACCTAGAGGAAGGCTGGACGCGGCGGCTCACGCCTGGAATCCCAGCACTGGGGTAGGCCAAGGCAGGAGGATCACTTGAGCCCAGGAGTTTGAGACCAGTCTGGGCAATGCAATGAGACCCTGTCTCTACAAAAAATGAAAAGTTAGTCAGGTGTGGTGGTGTGCGCCTGGAGTCCCAGCTACTCAGGAGGATGAGGTGGGAGGATGGCTTGAGCTCAGAAGGTCAAGGCTGCAGTGAGCTGTGATTGTGCCACTGTACTCCAGCCTGGGTGACAGAGTAAGACTCTGTCTCAAAAAAAAAACAAAAAAGATCCAGAGGAAGAACATCTGGGCAAATGGGAAAGGAAGGTCCTGAGGCAGGAACAAGCTCAAGTGTTTCATCTTGTCACACCAAAGTGACACCCAGTGTTAGGCCTTCTGAACCAGGGTATGGTCCCTGGACCAGCAGCATCAACATCACCCAGAAACCTGTGAGAAAGGCAGACTCTCAGCCCACCCCAGATCTACCAACAGGACCCACATGTTAACAAGACTCCCTGGTGATCTGTGTGTACAAGAAAGTTTGAGAAACTCTAATTTACTCAAAAAATGCTTGTTGAATGAATAAACAAATGAATGTTCTGCAGATCAAGTTTCCAGTCCTAACTGCACCCCTTCCAGCACCCAGACAGCAGAGAAGGTGTCAATTTCACACCCCATAAATCAGGCTGACTGGCAGCTGTCACAGCAGGCAAGGAGACCACTGGCCCGCACCGGTATCAAATCACCCCACAGCTGCCCCACACCCACGTCGCCCCCACCTTGGTCTCTTTTCACCTAGCGCCACTTCCGTACGGCCTCACATGAAGCTTTAGATTCAATTACTAGTCCCCAAACGGCTATCAAACCCACACAACTTGGCTAAAAATACTCTTCACACTTGTTAGGCCTCCCCACCCTTAAATCACTTCGAGGAATCCGACAACCGTAATTAGCAAAATATGTAAATCCAGCCTTTTCACAGAGAGGATGCCCTTCTAAGTTACACTGGCACAGCGCAAGTCGGAAAGGAGGAGGGTGATTATCTCATTTCTTCTTGCAAGACTGGGCGATTCTAGCAATATGAGCCAGGGCTTTTGTTGCTTGAAGCTGACCTCTCTACCCATCCATAACCAATAGATGCTTACAAAAGCGAGCCGTCACAGGACATACGTTGAAAACCAGCCAACTCCCCCTGCACACGACCTGTCAGCGTTTGGAGGCCCTCACCCTGGTGTGCGGATCTAGGAGGTGTCAGCTCGACCCCACACCTCCTTCGGGGTCTTCACGTGAAAATAGATTGAGGCAACAGGAAGTTGCCTATTAATTTTTCCTGTCAAAAGTCTGCCGGGGAAACCAGAACATCTGTAGAACTGGAAACTGCCTTCCTTTCTTAATAGAGCCATTCCTAATCTGGGAGGATAGCAAGTGAATCCCAATCCACACTTCAAGATGACAGAGTAGGTGGCCTTTGAAATAAGGCCAAAGGCCTGAGAAGTGCTAAGAAAAAAGCTGTACTGTCTCAGGTAGGGACCATCAGCACTCACCTTATTTTCCTCTTTATCCAGGCTACTAGAAAGAGGGAAAAAGAGAGAGAGACAGACGTGAAGATTTAGTGAAGTCCTAGGGTAAAGTTTGGCCAGCCAGCTAACACAAAACACGTGGACATCACTGAGTGAGAAGTTAAAGCCTGCACCATCCAAGTGTATATACTTACATAAAGTGACACAGCGACATCGTCTGCCTCTTTACCCCTTGACCGTCAATGGAATAAGGAGTTCACTGTCCCTTTCTGCTCTTCACGCTGATTTCAGGTGAAGAAGTGTCTCTTAGCCAAACAGTGCACTGACTTTTAAAATGCACTGGGATCCATATGGGCAAGAGAGAGGTTTCCATTCCATCCAAGACCCATTAGAGCCATGGTTGGCAAACAATGGTGTGTAAACAGTGTGAGTGGGTGACAGCCCGTTTGTTTATTTATTGCCTCTAGATGCTTTCACTCTACAACTGCGCAGTTGAGAAATTGTGACAGAGACGGTATGGTCTGCAAAACCCAAAATGTTTACTGCCTGGTTCTTTAAAAACAAAGTTTGCCAACCTCTGCCTTAGAGGAACGAGGCAAGGTTCAAAGCAGGACATTTTCCATTCTGCTCAGATAAAGATCAAAATATTTGGCTGATGACTGAATACTCAGATGCGGCTCTCTAACTTAAAGTAGTTTTGCCCTTTATAACACGGGAGGTCACACCATACGGGGAAATGCCACCGACCCAGGAAACACTATCAAACAACAAAGAACCAAGCTACTCCTGCACTGGGGGTCGTAAGCTCTACACTGGAAAGCCGAAAAGAACTATTGCCTTCAACCAATGTTCTTCTGGACATCGACTCGGCATGGATATAAGGGGTACCTCTAGTTTTACAAACAGCCCAGAGAGGTCAGGAAGGTATTGATTCTGACCTCCAGCGCAATTTACACCCTGCTGAGAAATAATGAGTGGCCTCTTTTAACCTTGGTGCCACCAGGCTTCTCCTCTAGCTGAAGTGAGTCATCATTTTAAAACAGGGTCCATGTCTTCAAGATTAGGTTTTTTTGTTGTTGTTTTTTTTTGGAGATAGGGTCTCACTCCGTCACCCAGGCTGGAATGCAATAGTGAGATCACAGCTCACTGCAGCTTAACCTCCCAAGCTCAAGAGATGCTTCCACCTCAGCCTCCCGAGTAGCTGGGACTACAGGAATGCATCACCATACCTGACTAATTTTTGTTATTTTTTGTGGAGACGGGGATCTATGTTGCTCAGAGTGGTCTCAAACTCCTGGGCTCAAGCAGTCCTCCTGCCTTGGCCTTCCAATCAGCTTCGATAGAAAGCTTAGGCCTGTCTATCCCATGGCGCCTCCTGCCAGAATTGTTCATCTCCTTACCTCGATTCCTTCCTTTCCTTTGTTTCCCTCACTGGGCCTCTTATGAGGTGGAACCCATAAATCACTTGTAATCTCATTTGTTAGTTTATCTGTTTAACGAAACTGACACCAGGATATAAAAATCTGCAAAAGTCACGAAGAGGATGCTAAGACTACAGGAATATCCCTTAGTGTAGTTTTGGCCCTCTTTCCCCCAACAATGATCCCAACTAAGCCATTTTCTTTTATTCTATGTTTTTGACCTATCACCACCTCTCTTTTGGTTTCGGTCTTGTTTCGCTTTGTTTTCATTTTGTCCAGTGGGGAAAAGAGGAGGCTGGATCAAAACAGCTGCAGGAACCTTCCAGGAAGTAGCCTGACAAGAGGGAACTTTTCTCCACCCTGGAAAAAAAAGATCGCCAGGTGCTGCAACGGCCCTTTCTGAGACTGTGTGCCCTTTTGTGTTAACTTTTTCAATCCCCCTTTCCATCCATATTGAAGCAAAACCCAGAGCTTTCTAAATAGGCACTCTGAGTTGCTCAGACTATTGCCTGCCACAGAACTGCAATAAGTCCAGACTCTCCAATGTGAGCAACTAGCCCAGCAGGGTATGTAAAGGAGCATGCTGACCTGTAATGAAGGAACTCTGCAGTGGACATCCCCACCACCTCACTCTGCCCGCCTCACTCCTGCCATGGCCATCCCCCACTCCAGCACACACGGGACTGCACAGCCCGACTTAACTGTGGTGCATCTGCACGCAGGGGGGCTCCAGTTTTCACTCCTGGATGCTTTATTGCAATCATGTTTTGACAAGCTAGGTAGATTTCCTGCCTCCCCCACCTCATTTATCACTGTGGTTGGAATCTGTTTGGTTTAGAAAACCAACCATTCGATACGAAGGACCAGGTCAGTGTATGATGTCTGGAGTGCTATCCATGCAAATGAAAGAGCGCAGTGAGAAATTTTAGAATTTTGATGATGAGGAGGCTAGTTCGCTTTGCTGAAAAGGCAATTTTGTGTCTGAAAAATAATCCATTCTGCTTGAAAGGTCTCGTCTTTTCAGATAATCTTGCTTATCCCACAGTCCTCCTCCTCCTTGGCTTACAGAAGGCTGCCTGTGTTCAGGGAGGCAAGGGGCCCTGCCCTAAGGAACAACACCTGAATGGCCCAAGCAAGACACAACACGGCCACTTTCCTTGACCAAACTTTCCTCGCCTCTCCTGCAACTAGGAAAGACCATGCAACCCAGTTCTGGTCAATGAGATGCAAAGAGAAGACCACTAGGAGGGACCCAGAGAACCTGGAACAGAGGAAGCCCTCAATAAATTTAAACATTGTTAGTGTCATTACCGTGCTTACTATTAATTTTAATAATAAATTAATTTTCTTCTCTTTCTCTCTCCCTTTTTTTCCCTGTCCTTCCAGTGGTGAGCTGGAGCTAGACTGTACCAACTCACTAGAACTTACTGTGACCATCTCTTCCCAACACTGAGCTCACTGATATCATACTGATAGCATGAAATCAACCGTGATAGGAATATTTACACCATGGAAATTGGCAAATGCTACAAATCAGAATTTTTCCCCAGAGATCTAATTGTTAAACGTTTACCAGCACATCACTTCTACCTGCCTTCTCGCCTCCTTCCCCTCTTTCTAACCACACATCTTCCTATCATAAACCACTGAGCACCTACTGTGTGCTGTGCATTAGGCCAGGCTGTCCTTGAGAGCCCAAAGGTGAATAAGACATGGCTCTGACTTCAGTGAGTTTACAGTCTGGCAACAAATCTGCATCGATTAAGAAACTTTTGGTTGCAAGTGACCGAAAGCCCAACCATGAGTGATTGATTTCAGAAAGTCTGACGGTGGGAGGTCAGCTCTGGCCACCCCACAGTCATCAAGGATCCCAATAGCTTCACCCTCTCATCCACCATCATCTGCATATCAACTTTTCCCCCTTCACACTCTTCATCATGTGTACAAGGGGAGCTGCCACACTTCCGGTTATTAAGATTGCATTCAAAAGCAAGAATCAGGGACCTTTTTCTTTTTATCCAGAGAAAATAATTTAATTCTCATAATAAATTCATGAGATAGATACTATAACTATTCTCATTTTATTGCTTTGGAGATTGAAACCCCCAAAAGATTAAATAAATAATTTGCTCAGGGCCACACAGCTTGAGTAGCCAGAATATAAACCCAAGATTCTGACACCAGAGTGTACTGGTGTCAGATACACTACTCAGAGATTCTGGCACTTGGAAGCAAAACCATGCAATGTACTAATCAGCTATGTCGTCTTGTACTATTCTCTCGTTTTTGCAGGTACTCACCATTTAGCCTAAGACTTCTTGTTGCTCAGGAATGAAAACTCCATTTGCTCATCTGCCTACACTCTGCTCCCCCACACCCACAGTCATGAGCACGGGATTAGATGCCTGCACTTGTTAACTGGCCGGGGAAATACTCCCATGCACCCATCTTAGCTCTGAGACTACGCAACCCCCAACGGAAAATCTTGCTGCTCCTGGCGCCGGGAGGCCTGTGTTTGGCTCCTTCCTGTTCTAATTACCCACTTGAAAACCTAAAGACTTAGGCTCCAATCTACTTGGCAATCAGACCTTCTCCTTGGCCCACCTGCCTGCAACTGCTCACCTCCCTTTCTGGGGCTGCATTCCTTTTTCCCGTGTCCAGTCCTCGGGAAGATCTTACAATTTGTGCCTGTCCCAATTACTCCCCCATCACAGAAAATTCCAACCTTACTGGCATCGCACTATGAACTCCTATTCCTTCCTAGACTCAGCTAGAGATAAACATCAGTCTTTGCAAGAGTGGCCAAGATCTGAGTGCTTTATTACTGATCATTTTTTTTTAATAGAAAAAGTGAGTTCTCCCCTTGGTTTCTGCCGGAATCAGAAATCCTGCTCTGCAAAGAAATTCTTTGGAAATCTCAGCACCACTTCATTACTATTCTGGAGGACACTGTTCTAAAAGGCACAGCCTGGCACTGTACTTGTCACAGCAAGTTTGGGCTCATGCCCTGAGCATGTACCAATCATCCAGGGGAAACACACATGGCTGGTCCTATCACCACCTCTCTTTTGGATTTGGTTTTGTTTCGCTTTGTTTTGGTTTTGTCCAGTGGGGGAAAAGAGGAGGCTGCATCAAAGCAGCTGCAGGAACCTTCCAGTAAGTAGCCTGACAAGAGGGAACTTTTCTCCACCCTTGAGAAAAAGATCGCCAGGTGCTGCAACGGCCCTTTCTGAGACTGTGCCCTTTTGTGCTAGCTTTTTCAATCCCCCTTTCCATCCATATTGAAGCAAAACCCAGAGCTTTCTAAATAGGCACTCTGAGTTGCCAGACTATCCCTTATTATGCTAGCTAAGAAAAACTTAGAAATGAAATTTAAACTTTTTTTTTTTCTTTTTTTTGAGACAGGTCTGTTGCCCAAGCTGCGATGCAGTGGCAAAATCATAGCTCACTGCAACCTTGAGCACCTGGGCTCAAGCAATTCTCCTGCCTCAGCCTCCCATGGAGCTGGGACTACAGGCATGCACCACTGCACTTGGCTAATTTTTGTATGCGTGTTTTTGTAAAGATGGGCTCTTGTTATGTTGACCAGGCTGGTCTCAAATGCCTGACCTCAGGTGATCCTCCTACCTAAACCTCCCAAAGTGCCAGGATTATAGGTATGAGCCACTGCATCTAGCCCAGGAAATTTAAATCTTTTACATGCCTTGATCCATCAGAAATAACAAGAAATTAATTGATCACTTATGGTTCAACAATGTTGGCTCCTCATCTGTTACGAACTGAATGTGTGTGTGGAAATCCCCAATATGCTGGTATTAGAAGGTGGAGCCTGTGGGAGGTGATCAGGTCATGAGGGTGGAGCCCTCATAAGTGGGACTGATGCCTTTATGAAAGAGATCCTACAGATGGGCACAGAGACTGAGATGGGAGGATCACCTGAGCTCGGGAGCAGTGAGCTGAGATCGGGAGCAGTGAGCTGAGATCGTACCATTGCACTCCAGCCTGGGTGACAGAATGAGACACTGCTTTTTTAAAAAAAAAAGAAAGAAAGAAAAGAAAAGAAAAGAAAGAAAGAGGAGAGAGAGACCCTAGAGAGCTTTCCAGCCACTCTTCTCCCATGTGAGGCTATAAGAAGTTGGCCATCTGCAAACCCAAGAAGAGAGCCTCACTAAAACCCAACTATGCTGCCACCCTGATCCCAGACCTTCAGCTTCCAGACTGTGAAAAACACGTTCCTATTGTTTATAAGCCACATGCCTTTGACAGTTTGTTACAGCAGCCTGAGCTGACCAAGGCATCATCTTTATGGAACCGGGTATAGTGGGTAAGATGAAATAGCTCAATATCATTTGTTCTATATTTAAGCCAACTTCTAGATGTTCCATCAATCAACCAAGCCTGTGCCCACCTGAGAGACAAGGACTGTTATTTTCAAAAACGTGACCAAGAACAATTTATTTTCCTCCATCCAAACACAGTCCACATCCATTCTCCTGGACAGGCTCCACAGGGGAAGGCCAAAATGATCAATCAAGTCCAAGGGTCACAACACTTGATATCAATAAAGCCCAACACGTGGCCAGCTCTGTAGAGGCCCTGTGGCAGCTCACAGGGTAGACCCTGCCCTTCCCACCCTCAAAGGGGCCATTCCCTGATGGTCCTGAAACCTCTGAGTGTGGAGGAACATGACGGTGAATTTAAGAAGGCAATGAATGGATTGATTTTTTTTGCTTTTCAATTCGTAACAAAATTCACCTTGGGTTTTTGTCTCCCTTTTACTCTGCAGGGTAATAATAATAGAGATACTCGGACAGGATGGCTCTGGGGGATTCTTGCCATCCACAGGGACAAGCCCAACAAAAAGGAATGCTGGCCCTTCCTGCATGCCTCCTTCTTCTGGAACAAGGACGCTGCCCTGTGGCTCTAATAAACCCACCCAGTTTTCAGCCGCAGGGCAAAACAACGGCACACTTGGAAACCACATAATTGCTGTGGCAAGGCCGATATCCACCCCATATAAATTTACTGCAGTAATTCAGAGGGAGGCGAAAATGGCTTTATTATTATTTTGAGAAACCAAAAAGAAAGCACCAAATCCATTATCTCCAGGGGGGGGACTGCGACCCCCAGGGTACATCACTAACTGCTCACATTTCTGATTTCTATAAGAGCAAAATACATTTTCTCCCCTCACCCTCCTCTCTCCCCATCAATACACCCAATTTTTAATTTTGATATGGGATACAGTCTTGATGGTTCACGATTTTCTCAGTTATCCTTAACTATGCTTATTATTTCCTGAGAAATTAGCCTAGACAGGATAGTTGGCCAATACCTTCTTTAGAACCAGAAGGTTCTCATCAAAAATTCTATGTATGAGCATTAATTAGTTCTTTTCAGGTCTTTTTTTCTCTAAATCAATCTCTCTCTCTTTCTCTCTCTCTCTCTCTTTCTCTCTCTCTCCTCCCACCCCCTCTCCTTCCTTCCTTCCTTCTTCTTTCTCTTTCTTTTCTTTCCTTCCTTCCTTCCTTCTTCTTCTTTTCTCTTTCTTTCTTTCTTTTTTAGAGACAGGGTCGCTGGAGTGCAGTGATTCAACCATATAGCTCACTGCAGCCTCAAACTTCTGGGCTCCAGCCATCCTCCTGCCTCAGCCTCCCAAGTAGCCAGGACTACAGGTGTACGCCACCAGGCTCGGCTGATTTTTTTAAAGTTTTTACACAGATGGGGGTCTTGCTATGTTGCCCAGGCTAGTCTTGAATTCCTGGAATCCTTCCACCTTGGCCTTCCAACTAGCTGGGACTACAGGTGCACACCACCATGTCCTGCTTCAGACACATCTTTACTGGTGCCAAAAAAAGTGAAGGGAAAAATCAAATAATCAACCCCTTCATTGGAAGGAATCTGTTGGTTGCTGGGGCAGGGGAGATGGGTAGATGAGGAAGCAGAAAGAAGTGAAAAAAGTATACAGTGACTTCAGTGACAGCCATCAGGTCTCATGATGCCACTGAGAGATAACGTACACCAGGCAGGATCCAACCACATGTGTTAATTTTCCTCAACTTATACTCCTGGACTCCTGTAAGACTCTGAGCCAAGTCCAGGGCAGAGAAGGATGGGAGGGGGTTGGGAGGAATACGAGATTTCTCTGCAAAAACAATTTAAAAGCATAAAAGGCTGGAAGAGACCACTAGTCTCCTCCCCTAGTCAGGAGCAAATGGAAACACAAAATAGGACATATTGTCAAGAACGCCCGTCCTGCTAGTATAAAAACTAAGCCTGGAAACACGCTGCATCTCATGGTTGAGCTGGCTTGTGCCCTCCAAATGGCATGTGGAAATGTGACCTCTAATGTTGGGCATGGGCCTAGTGGGAGGTGTTTTGGTCGTGGGGGCGGATCCCTCATGATGGCTTGGTGTCGTCCTCTTAGTAATGAGTGAGTTCTCACACTGAGTTTACATGGGATCTGGTTGTTTAAAAGAGCCTGGCACCTCCTCCCCCTCTTGCTCACTCTCTCACCGTGTGACACCCTGGCTCACCTTCACCTTCTGCTATGAATGGAAGCTTCCTGAGGCCTCACCTGAAGCTGAGCAGATGCTGGTCCCATGCTTGTACAGCCTGCAGAACCGTGAGCCAATCAAACCTCTTTCCTCTATAAATTTCCCAGCCTCGGGTATCCCTTTACGGCAATGCAAATGAACTAATACACTGGTTGTCACTGTCCTCTGCACACCTCCCTTTCTGGGGCTGCATTCCTTTTTCCTGTGTCCAGTCCTCGGGAAGATCTTACGATTTGTGCCTGTCCCAATTACTCCCCCATCACAGAAAATTCCAACCTTACTGGCACCGCACTATGAACTCGTATTCCTTCCTAGACTCAGCTACAGAAAAACATCAGTCTTTGCAAGAGTGGCCAAAGAGTGGCCCATTCCAGCCAACACCCCCTCAGGCATGAGGATGACTCAGAGATTTAGTGCAATCATCAACCACTCTTTAGAGTAACAACGCTTGGGGGTCCTAAAATATCCTCAGCAGGAACTCACACCTCCCTTTACCACCTTCACGGCCACTGGATCTAAAGAGTTAACGTTTTGAATAGGTAATGAAGCCACACAATATGAAAATCCGAAAGGCACTGAAAGATTCACACAGTGAAAAATACGTCTTTCCCACTATCCCCACCCCATCCAGGCTACCACTGTTTATCACTAGTATTGCTAGAACATACACTGTGTGCTGGACACTGGGGCTCCAGGTCCTGGGCAATTTTGCATAATCACTGATACCAGTTTCCTGTGTGTCTTTCCCAAAATAGCCTGTGCTTTTCACATTTTATTAAGTGCGATCACATAGTATTAGTCCTTCTGTGCCTGGCTGACTTCACTTGGCATCATGTCTTCAAGGTTCGCCCATGTTGCAGCATGTGTCCACATTTTCTTTCTTTTTCAGGCGGAAGGAATAGCAGTCCATTGCATGTTTATGTCACATTTGGTTTCTCCATTCAGCCCTTGATGGACACTTGAGTTGCTTTCACCTTTTGGCTATCGTGAATAATGCCGCTATGAACATAGGCGTACAAATACCCATTCAGGTCCCTGCTTTCAGTTCTTTTGGGTATATACCCAAGAAATAGAATTCTCAACCACATGATAATTCTATGTTTAATTTTGGGGGGAACTGCCATACCATTTCCCACAGTGGCTAAATGTGGATTATTTCTAAAACAAACGTTAGCCTATCCTCCATGATGTTCAGCACTACCATTTAAAAGCGTGCCTCACTCTTCGCAACTGAGGAAGGACAAAGTTAGTTGCTTATCATAACTTGGTCCTACACATCCAAGATGTTGAAAATGAAATAGTGGACATAAAAGTTGCTAGAAAGTAAAATGCGGTGACATTATCATCCAGTTATGACTTCCGGTATAGCAACTAGTAGCTGACAGTCTGTTTGAGATGGAGTCGCCTTCTGCCTCCCAGGTGGGAGTGCAGTGGCATCATCTCTGCTCACTGCAACTTCTGCCTCCCAGGTTCAAGCAATTCTCCCTGCCTCAGCCTCCAGAGTAGCTGGGATTATAGGCACCCGCCACCACATCCGGCTAATAACAGTCTTTACTCCTAAAATACTTCTTTTTCCTCCAGATCAGCTGCCCTGAAATAATTTGCACTGCCCTTTTCTCATGTGTTTTCCCAATTCCCCCATGAGATGAAGCAAAGCAAAAGTGCCTCTACAATTCAGACAAATTCATTCAAAGTAAATATCCCATCCCCAACAGGGGGATTTGAAAGCAAGAGGTGATGGCCAAAACTCTATTTCAGAATATCCACTAGCCCACCACGGACATTTAAAAAATGTCAGAGTACTGCTTCCTACATACTCAGGCAAAGGAGCTAAAGAAATTACAAAAGAGAACACCATTGTCATTTTGTTACAGTGAAAAGAAAAAGCTGCACCGAGATGACTACGCAAGTCGAACACAGACCACGTTTCATGAAAAGGGTCTTGCAGGCTCTGAGAAGAAACACCCGCAAAAGGGATGTCAAGCTGGACTGTCATTTAAGATGTCAACTTCACTGACATGTGATGAATCACTTTGTAGGTTACATCACTCTGTGGAGGTCACCTCAAGGATTTTTGCATCTCCAGAGGAAAGCCAAAGACTCTCAATTAATCACAAAAAGAGGACAGCGTGATCAGGGCACATGAAAGCTTTTAAATGTGTGTGTGTGTGTGTGTGTGTGTGTGTGTGTGTGTCTTAAAAAGGCAGGGTAGGGGGCTGCTGGATATAATCCTAGAGACTTTTCTTACTTTTAAAACATTCTGTGGAATACGAACATACGCGTCATGTTCTGACCTTTATTCTTACAAGCTGGTGTGCTGGATACTTCAGGGATGCCGGGTCGTCTTCTAAGAGTTATTTGAAAAGTTCTGCCACTGGCTCTTTGCTTTTGCTATCAAAACACTACCAATGAAAAGGATTTTCTGACCTGACCTCAACTTTAACTCAAGAAGCAAAATCTTAGAGGGGAAGCTCCATTTCCACCCCACCCCTTCACATCAATCCACACACGATCAGGTAAGACCATGTAATAAACACGGGCTGTTTTAGAGCATCGAAATGCTCCCTGGCTCACCTTGGGCCGTCTGGAGCCTTTGCCTCCAGCCCTCATTCATTTTTTAATTAGAGAAGATGGAGCCGTGGCTTTCCCAGGCCGAACACTGTGGTTTCGCCCACCTGCAAGTATCCCTGGCAGATCTTGACATGTAATCAATCGTTCTGTTTCTGCTGAGGCACAAATCTGAGACAAAATCACCCAGGTGGGGGTAGAGGAGGACAGGTGAGGGGCCTCAGGTCACCGAGGATCTGCCCTTGTGGCCCAATGGGTCGAGGTTCCTGTCTCTTGCACACATATACACTCTCTCTGACTTTCATTCTTTCTTTGCAAAAAATATGGCTCTCCCTAAAAAGTGGTCTGCCAGAGCTATTGATTAAACTGAAGATTAACATTAAAACGTCTAGGAATTGATGGTTCTTAGCTGAAAATAATGACTTTTCTGAAATATGAGACACTACCTATATTCTTTTTTCTATGGCTTCCAAATTACAATAAGAAAATTTAAAATATACATCAACTTTAAAGTAGGCTTTATTCATTCATTTTATTTGTGACTTTTTGTCCTGTACAATCAGACTCCATATTGATGCGTTCCACATTCATGGGTTCCACATTCATAGGCTCAACCAACCTCACATGGAAAATATTCAGAAAAAAATTCCATAAAGTTACAGAAAGCAAAATTTGACTTTGCTGTGCAACAAGTACTACATTGAATCACACAAATGAAGTGATGTATAGACACTGTATTAGGTATTTTAAGTAATCCAGAGATTATTTAAAGTATAGGGGAGGAGGAACACAGGTTATATGCAAATCCTAATACACCAGTGTGGGCCAGGTGTGGTGGCTCATGCCTGTAATCCCAGCACTTTGGGAGGACAAGGTAGAAGGATCACTTGAGCTCACAAGTTCCAGACCAGCCTGGGCAACACAGTGAGACCCTGTCTCTAAAGAGAGGAAAAAACAAATACTAGTACACTATTTTATAAGGGACTTGAGCATTATGGAGTTTGGTATGCATAGGAGGTCCTGGATCCAATCCCCCCGGGGATACCAAGGGAAGAATGTATTTAGATAATGATTAGAAGTCTGAAAAGATAACCAAAGTCTTTCAGTTCATGCCCTGCTATGGCTTTTGCCATTGTGGTTGACAATTTTGGGGGTATAAGCTGCATCCCTCCTCAGGGACAAGGGTCCTAGCGTGTCCTGGCTTTGTCAGTCCCTTCCACAATTCAGCGCCTCCATCTTTCTGACAAGCATTTTATAATCCCACTGTTCAGCCATGCTACTTTTAGGAAACAATCCCTATTTTAAATATTTCCTCTTATCATCCCCATATCAGTACTTGTAGTTTTTCATTCATGTCTCCCTACTTTTAATTCAGAAAATAGAGTAGTTGTGTTTGTAATAAAAGCTAAAATAAAAAATAAATGCTAACTACTAGGTATGGTGCATTGTCTTATTAAAGCCTCCCAGGGAGGTACCAATATTATTATTAGCCCCATTTTTCAGATGCAGAGACAGAGAAGTGGCGTAACCTGACCAAGGTCACACAGCAGGCAAGTGCTGGAACCAGAAATAAACACTGCGGCCGTGGTGCTCCGAAGTCTGGACTCTGAGCTATCACAGGAAAAAAGTGAAGAGCGGAGTTATCAGCTACTTGTGGGTAGAGGGAAGAACGGCTGGCAAATATATAGATAACTTTTTGCTTTCAAAGTTCTATTGCCCAGCTCTGCAATTAGTGAGCTGTGTAACCTTGGGCAACACTTCTCTGGGCACAATAATTCTCTTGGCCTCAGTGTCTTCATCTGTAAAATGAGGAGAATAAGCATGACTGCGCTATCGGATTGCTGTGTGGATTAAATGAGTTGGCATATGTTACATGCAGACACGGTGCCTGAAATACGAGAAGAGCTGTGTAAGTATGAGCTTTCATTGCTATTACTGCTTGGACTTCCCAGGCCTCGATTACTCAAAAATCAACACTTCTCAAAATAAAGATAGTAAATTTCTGTTTCTCACTGCCAGATGTTATAATACTGAATTAGGATATGCACTGGCAATTGGGGGAACTGGTCTGAAATGTCGAGTAACTTGGCCAATTAACCTATATTGTTTACACAAATCAGCCTTGACTTTTTCCATGAAGGAGATTACAATCTAGTGGTGGAAAAAAAAGAAAGTGGATTTTAATAGGAGGTGAGCTATAGAAAATGTTGAAAAAGGTATGGGTGGGCAAATTTCAAAAAAAATCTATTCTCTTGAACATTTTCCGTAACTGTAGGCTGCGTATAATGACTTCTTCCCAAAGAATACAGTATGGAAAGAGTGGGAAAGGGCAATTTTACCATGGAAAACTCAACAAACACTACTTAGCCAAGGGACCAAGGTCAACATCAACAGTGATAGCTCATGTTGAGAGAGTGATGCACCCTTGATAGGATGAGATGAGAACACAGCCTTACCTCTCTGGTCTTCCTCCTGAAATCCCCAAACCCCAGTCAATTCATGAGAAAAATATGAGAAAAATCAAACTGAGGAACGTCCTACAAAACACCTGACCAACAAGCCTCAAAATGGGCAAGATCACCAGAAATAAGAAATGTCTGAGAAACTGCCAGAGCCAAATGCCTAAGGAGACGTGACAGCTAAACATAATGTGACCTCTTGCATGGAATTCTGGAATTAGAAAAGAACATTAGGTAAAAACTAAGAAAATCTAAATAAAATATGGTCTTCAGTTAATAATACTGTATCAACATCGGTTCATTAGTCATGACAAATGTGCCATGCTAACGGAAGATGTTCACAACAGCAGGTGGCTCAGCCTGTAATCCCAGCACTGTAGGAGGCTGAGGTGGGAGGATCGCTTGAGGTCAGGGGTTCAAGACCAGCCTGGGCAAATAGCAAGACCTCATCTCTACTAAAAATTAAAAAATTAGCCGGGCATGGTGGCACCTACCTATGGTCCCAGCTACTCAGGAGGCTGAGGTGTGAGGATCACTAGAGCCTGGGAATTCGAGGCTATAGGGAGCCACGAGGCATCACTGCACTCCAGCCTAGGGAACAGAGTGAGACCCTGTCTCAAAAAAAAAAAAAGGCAGGGGCGTGAGTTGTCATATGTTAAGTGCAGACACGGAGGAGTAGATGGAAACTGTATTTTTTCACAACTTTTCTCTAATTTTAAACATATTCCAAATGAAACATGCATTAAAGGGTTTTTAAAAATTCTATTGAACAGCCACTCAACCAGGCAGGGCATAAATTCATCTCCAGTGTTCTAATGTTCTTGTGAGTGGTGTGAGTTGGTGAAGTTTAGTAACTTGCCTGTGATCCCACTGCTAGAAGGCAGGGCTAAGATTCCAACCCAGGTCATTGGACCTCACAGCCCACCCTGTTAACTACTTGGCCTCACTATCCCCTCATGTGGTGGGAAGCCACATGCGGGGTATCTCAAGGCCAAAGCTAATTCGACGCTGGGCACCTGCCTGGCCGGCTGTTTCTATGGACAGCCCCAGCCCACCATCTTAGGTCCTGCTGTTTTAAGTCTTCTGTATCTTAGAGCCACAATCCCAGTCCAAGATGACACCTCTCCAAGTTGACGGATGTTTGAAGTCTGTTATTTGGGCTGTTCATTTTCTATCTCATTCCAGAGTGACAGGATAATGGAAACCCTGAGCTGATATTTTTTCAGCAACTACCCCTTTTTGTTCCACACACCTGTGTGCAATGTGGTATGTAACCAGAGGGCATCCAGGGGTGTGCCTGAACCTGACAGTGAAGGAATTGTTTCCTAACAGCTTCTAGAATGCTTCCTGGGGGAGCTAAGGTTATTAGGACTGCTGCCTCTGACTCAAACTGAATTTTCCAGAGATCAAGGATCTTAAGGTATAGATGCGAATGCTGTACAACTATCCCTTCAGCCATCAAACATGTTCTAGGCACAGAGAAGGGGGCCTGGAGGAACAGAAGGACGAACCAGAAAGAGAAGTTCTTTCAAAGGAACATACAACCAGCAGGGGAGACGGGACATAAACATCACCGTCATCACAGTGATAAGCAGCATCTTCTAGCTGCCTCACTCTACACCAAGTGCCTTATAAATATTCTCTAAAGAGCCCTGTTGTTGGTGTCTCCACCTTATAGACGAAGAAAGCACTGCAGAGCAATGAAAACACGGGCAGAGTCAAGCTGAGCACAGTTCTGACCAGATCCAAAATCCAGACTCCTCCCGATCAAAGGAAGAAAGTGAGACTCGGGACCACGGGCTGATGTGGACGACGTGGAAGAACAGTGAAGCAAAGGCGTGCACAATTCACACACATCACATGGGCAAGTGAGGCCTGAGGTTCTGCACTAACCTCTAACAATCTAACAACTATGGAATGGAATTCTGGAATAAGAAAAGAACGTTAGGTAAAAACTAAGAAAATCTAAATAAAATATGGTCTTCGGTTAATAATAATGTACCAACATCGGTTCATTAGTCATGACAAATGTGCCATGCTAATGTAAGATGCCATGCTAATGTAATCTTACATGCTAATGTAAGATTACGGGTGGCTCACGCCCGTAATCCCAGCACTGTGGGAAGCCGAGGTAGGAGGATCGCTTGAGCTCAGGAGTTCAAGACCAGCCTGGGCAACATAGCAAGACCTCATCGCTATTAAAAATAAAAAAATTAGCCAGGCATGGTGGCACACACCTGGTCCCAGTCACTCAAGAGGCTGAGGTGTGAGATCACTAGAGCCTGGGAATTTGAGGTTGTAGTGAGCCATGATGACGTCACCGCACTCCAGCCTGGGGAACAAGCTGTAGTGCTAGCATCTGACAACTGTGGTGCTGATACTGCTGGTCCTGTGACCACACGTTGCGTAGGAAGTCTTTGCCAAGCAACGATGGGCTTCGACTCATGGGCAGCTCTATACAAATGGCCTCATTAGACTTAAAGCCTGGGTCTATGGCATCAACACCAGGCTTAAAGTAAATTAAGTGGTCAGAGTTTTTCCTGAAAGGATTTGAGCAAATACTATTTCTCATGAGCTCCAAGGCATCACTTCTCAGCCTTTCCGAGCCCTCATCCCTAAGATGCTTTCCCATACCACCATTTTCATGTCCCTGCCAGGCAAGAAGACTTGTCCAGCTTTGCTGTCTGTATTTCGTATGGAAAAACAGCCAAGTGAATTGATATGTTTCATCACATTGTAGTCTCGCCCTCATTTCTAACGCATAGCCCCTCTATGTTGCTGATGCACCACTGAAAACAGCTGAACTAATAGATGCCCTAGAGGAAAGTACACGTTATATAATAAAAGGCTTGTCCTTCACAATCCACTGTCTATGGGACTCTAGAATGAATCTGCTTTTTATTCCACTGAATCCAGAGCTACGATCTCTTTCATATGTCTGCGCATAAATACACATATGCATTAAATTTTCTATAGTGCCATAAATGAATACATGCCACTGTTTAGGAAATAAAGCCCTGGTTTATAACTCCGAGGTTCGCTCTGGTTAAATAAATGGCATCACAAACACACACTGCAATGTACTTTCCAATCTATTCCGCCCTCCCCCATCTGCTCAATATACCCATATGGATACAATTTTAGCAGACATGGAGTCACCTTGGCAATGGGAGAGGAGAAGATATTTGCAAATACCTCTATTCCACAATGTAAGGTTTATGTTCCTTGAGGTAAGCAACATTCCACATTGCCTGTGGAATGCAGCACGGTCAAGAGAGTCAGTGTGAGATCTGGCCCTGAGGTCTAAGGACCTCACTGGGATGCACAGATTAGAACTCCCAGACATTAAGACCAGATTATTTTAAAACACTTTGCAGTTAAGACCCAGTGCCTGGCAGCCCATGAGGCACTAAGGACAGACACTCCGCTGAAAGTCCCCAAAACAAGCTGCCATCTCAACAGGAAGACAGCGTCAGACCCTAATATCTTCAGACTTGACCTACCATTCGCATTCCTTCCGCCCTGAAATCCAGGAGGACGAGGGCATCTCCATGAGAACGTCAAGCATGGAGCCCCTACACCATAACTCAGCCCAGACTCCCAAGAGTGGGTGAGGCGTAGGGAAGGAGGATCAGAAGGCATAAATACAGTCTTTTCACATTTACAAGTTTTCTTACAACATGAAGAAACAGCTCCGCGAGGAGTGATTTTACAACCCCATATGATGTCATCTTCTAGCCAGAATCTTTGCCACAGGGGTTTCATAGAAATACAAATGTGTCAGCCTTTACCATAATTAGCTGCTTTTTAAAAAATGTATAATTCACATCTTAAATTGCCTAATGGAGATGGGGTTAGTATAGCTAATCAGAAACTTGGCTTCTGTGAAGGAAGAATAATTGAGCTTCTTAATAAGATGAAATAAAAAGATTTCTAGCCCTTACATTCTGGTGCTTAATAAATCAGTGTGCAAATGAAAATAATCAAAACAAAAGCTCCCAAGAAATCAGCCTACACCTGCAGTATGCTCTTCAGTCTGGCAGTCTGGAGATTAGCAGAGCTTCAAGGCCACGCACCACTCACACCACGATACAGGATTACATGACGAATCCTTCCATCCTGGGAGGAGGCATTAAAGAGGACAGTGGCTTCTCTCTCCCTCTCAGCAGGATCAACTGAAATCCATCCACCTGGCAACCTTCAGGTACGTGTTTGTAATGTGATAGGAATGAATTCAGAAGTCACTAAGCAAAATTTCAGTGAAATGGCAATCGCTAAATGGGAACCATGAGCAGCAAGTGACACACCGCAACTTGGAAAAATATTGTTGAAAAATTGTTCTTGTTCTATTTCCCAGGTTCTGAAGGAAGGAGGAGGACGAGGCTAAATCATGAGAATTGCTAGGGAAACCACAGATGGTTTCAGGGTCAAGGGCCTCATTGGTGGCCCGCATCACACTGTCAAAGAAAATGAAAATGAGGGGTAGAGTCCTTGATATTCATTCCCTCACTCTCCTTCCTTAGTCAAAGCAATATTCTGAACTCAGAAACCAAATTCATCGCTGAAATATGTCATTTTGCTAAGTACATTTATTTATCCTTAAAACTTTATATCACTATTACATTAATAATGTTGAAGGAAAAAAAAGAACTCAGTTATTTCAACATGAACCTTGCGAAAGGCTTCAGAAAACCACATTTTAGTGTCCCCTTTTTCTATTAAAAAATCCATCTCCACTAACCCAAGATCTTTCTTTCATTATTAGTAACTTTAATTTCATTGAAAGGATTTAGGGATGGGGATAAATTTTAGTTTTATGCTAAATAAATGCCTTCAGTTTCCCAGCCTTTGCCCAATTCAATGGAAATTTATGTAACAGGACGTGAGCTACAGCCAAAAAGACTTATCCAGAAAAGCTGCCTGTGTCTCTCTCTGAACATCCACTGACTGAGGCCATTTCAGCGTGCCTTCTTTTCCTTGCTTCTTGATTGACACTTGGCAACTGGCTCTTTCCACTGTCCCCGACAAGTGATAATGATCCATGAACCATCTAAGACCCCAACTGTCTTCGGGGAGAACAATTTGGAAGAAAAAGTGCTGAGGAGAATCATTACCATGTGAATAATACTTCCACTCGACTGACTGATTCATTCATTCATTCATTCATTTATTTTTTTATTTGTCAAGTCCAGGTTAAGGGGGAGTGGCAGGAAACAAAAGAACCATCCAAATAAGCCTTGAAAAGTCTCCATTTTAGTAATCCTCCCTACCTCACACATTTCACCTGGTCACATTTTCAGGGTCGGTGGAAATTAAACTTACAAGTGCTCCCCAGGTGCTTCACAAAATGCCGCTGCCTTCATGCTTGATGCCATCAACCAAGATAAAGCACAGCGAAGTACAAAACAACAGAGGAATCCATGACACTGGGGGACACCTGATCATGTTTACGAGTCCATTACACTTCTTCCTATTCCTCTCAACCCAGGGCTCCTCGGCTTCCTCAAGTCTTGGTCAGGAATCCAAAGGGATGACAATCAAGTATTCATTCAACTATGGTATGATGTGGTGAGTTCAGTCACGGAGGCACGTTCAAAATACCATGGAAATTTACAAAACAGAGTGATGGAATCTGTTGAGGGTATAGGGGTTTGAGTAATTGGAAAACAGATTTGGAAGCAAGGCATGGTGGTGCATGCCTGTTAGCCCCCCCTCTAATCAGGACACTGAGGTAGGAGGTTTGCTTAAGCCCAGGAGTTCAAGACCAGCCTGGGCAACATAGTGAGAACTCATCTCTAAAAAGAAATTAAAACAAAAGATTTGGCAGTAACACACAACAGCACTTGGACATGGTTGCATGACAGGGAAGTCCCTCACAGCATGAGACCATCCAGAGAGTTACGGTGGGTGTAGGGGCCACTGTCCGGAGTGGGGAGGGGAATTGCAGGGGATGATATAGTGTAGAAGCATTGCAGGATCATTGGGTCAGTGAGCAGTCTTAGGTCTTATAACCACAAAGCTCTGTCTCATCAATGGCTGGCACATGGTGGGTATAGTTCTGTGGGGTATGCAAAGTAGGCAGGCCCTGAATGGCTAGAAATCTGCTTGTTTTGGCTATTTTTAAAACAAATGGATGTGTAAAAATTTGAGCTTGGGAAGGGGTGTGGAAAGCTTCTGGGCTGGTGAGCACAGGTGGTGGGAGGGTGGCATGCCTGGAGCGGGCATGGACTCTCTGCGCCCCTCCCCCACCTTGCCCTGTGGATCTCTGCATCAGACTGTTCCTTCGTATCCTTTGTCATAAACTCGTAAACATTTTAAAAATTGAGTTTGGAACCTGGAGGTGGGAGTGGGAATCATCACAGGGGTGCTGCGAACTAGACCTTGGAGTGAAACTTTGCCAGTCAAAAAGGAGAGGGAAGGCACTCCAGGCAGGGAGGACAGCGAATACAAAAGTTTAGACGCTGCGACGTGGACAATTTCAAGTCATGCTATTGACGACAACAAGACAAGGACTTGAAAGCAGATTCGTGGGGCTGGAAGTGAGGGTGTGAGGGAAAGAGGCAGCCGGAGAAGAGGACAGACAGAGATGAGACCAACACATGATATGGGGGTTAAGAGCACCAATTCTGGAGCACAGCTGCCCAGAGCCCAATCCTGGTTTCATCCCTTTTTAGCAGGAGCCACGGGGCAAGTGACTCGAGCCCTCTAGCCTCCATTTCCTCCACTGTAAAAGAGAGTTAAAAACAGTGCCTACCACGATGCCAGCTATTCTGACTGTTAGCAAACAACCATAGTAGTGGTCTGGTGTTGGACCCATGCCAAGGAAGGTTGACCCCACGCCAAGGACAGTAATGGGAAGAATGGACTGTGTGTAACAAGAGAGAGTGACTGGGCCAGATCCGTGCAGGGAGAACATGCACGGGATGGAGAAGAGGCAGGAGGCCAGAAAACCAGACTACTGTACTAGTCCTAGCAAGGGATACTGTGGGCCTGAATTAGAACAGCAACAGAAAAAAAATGAATGAGAGGAATTCCCAAGTGCTCTCAGGGAGCATCCACAGGGACTGAAAAGAAGAAAGAATGAGGAAGATAAAAAAAATCAACGACTTCAATCTTTCTTTGCAGGATTTTCCCATCCTTTGTCTCCATGTCACTTAATCTTTTTTTTTTTCTCTCTCTCTTTTTTGGACACAGGGTCTCCCTCTGTTGCCACAATCATAGCTCACTGCAGCCTCAAACTCCTGGGCTTAAGCAATCCTCTCGCCTCTCAAGTAGCTGGGAGGACAGGCATGGACCACAACACCTGGCTAATTTTTTAAATTTTTTATAAAGACAAGGTCCCATTATGTTGCCCAGGCTGGTCTCAAACTCTTGGCCTCAAGTAACCCTCCCACCTCAGCTTCCCAAAGTGTTAGGATTACAGGCATAAGCCACCATGCCCAGCCACCATGCCCACCCACCATGTTGTCTCATCTTTAAAGACACATACCATGGTAGAAGAAGGAAGGCCATCATCGTTGAGCAATTATTCTCTTAGGAGAAAAATGTCACTTTCTGATATAGTATTTTAGAAAGGAGAAGGGAAGAGATGAAGGTTAAGTGTGGCTGATGAAAAACATGAAAGCTGGCTGCAGCTCCTGTAAATTAGCCTCACTGGGATTTACACCAAGAGAGTGGCATCCGGCTTTCCCAACACCTAATGAGCCTTAAATCCACGTGAAATTGCAATGAACCATCTCCATCCTGAAAACCTCTTGCGGAACATCTAAATCATGAATCAGAGTCTACAGCACGAATCCATTTATATACCAAAGTGCTTCTGAACCAAAAGAAACTTGGCTTCCACTACCTTCTTAAGGCCACGGATTTTGAACCTACTATATTTCAGAAATCCCAAAGGTGAGTCAGGAGGCTGGATATCCAGACTGAAGCTTTGAGAAGAACTCCATGGAGATTTGCGGAATCTTCAGTGGATGTTCACAAAAGTGAGTGGAAAGAATACGACAAAATGAAAAAAAGTGCTTAACCTACATTTAAAGGTAGCTAGACTTTTTTTCTTCCTTCTGTCACCTTTTCCTGTCGTATTTTAATGAAGCTGCCGTGTGGACTACTAAGACTTTATGTTCTAGTCTCCCTAAACTGTCAATGTCCTCACCAGTTTTAAGATCCATTTCCATCACACGGGAGCTTATTGTAGGACTCTAGTTATATTGCCGACCTCTGGGTATAAAAAGGTCTCAAGACATGGACAGGGGCAAATCATGCAATAGAACAAAGCACAAGCTAACATGGGCTATAAGGGAAAATAGGGGGACCAAATATGAAGAAAGGACACGGAGGAATTTACAGGCTAAGACCAGAAATGATGGCAATCATGATGATTACAATGATGGTGGTGGCAGTGGTGGTGATAACTAACATTTACTGAGCATTTAACTCTTGGATAGATACTGCCAATGGTCCCCAGTATCCCACCTCTCTTTCTTATACAGTAATAATGCTTTGAGAAGAGTCTCGCTCTGTCTCCCAAGCTCAAGTACAGTGGCACAATCTCGGCTCATGGCAACCTCCACCTCCTGGGTTCAAGAGATTCTTGTGCCTCAGCCTCCTGATTGTCTGGGATTACAGGAGTGTGCCACCAAGCCCAGCTAATTTTTTTGTATTTTTAGTAGAGATGAGGTTTTGCTATGTTGGCCAGGCTGGTCTTGAACTGCTGTCCTCAAGTGGTCCACCCACCTCGACCTCCCAAAGTGTGGGGGATTACAGGCATGAGCCACCACAGCTGATCTGTAATAGTGCTTTTTAGCTGGGCATCCAGCTAAAGACAAAAATTTCCCCACCTCACTCAGGAATAATGTGATCACAAGATTGAGCTTTGGCCAATGAGATGAGACAGTGCTGTGAGTAACTTTCAGGCCACATTGTTAAGGGAAATAGGCATGCCTTCCATATCCTCTTTTCCCTTACTGGCTGGAATGCAGATATGATGGCAGGAACTGAAGCAGCCATCTTGGACCAGGAGACGGAAGGCATATATTAAAGATGGCAAAGTAACAAGCCAGAGGAGGCTGGGTCTCTGATCATTGCAGAACCTGCAGAACCAGTCTTAGGCTATCTACCCTGACCATGTATCATGGAGAAATCAACTTATATCTTTTGAAAGTCACCATTATTTTGAGCCTCTCTGTCAAATCAGCTGAATTGATAAGGTAAGTACTGGGCTACATACTTCACATGCATGATCTTATTTAATCCACACACATCCCTATAAAAGAACCAAGAGAGTCAACCCACTTGCCTGAGCTCTCAAAATAAGTGGGAGGGACTGGGATGGAAAAAGGCAGCCAGATTCCTGAGGTGAGAATACAATGTCTCCCTGCCACACAACCAGTTGACCTAAACCAAGGAAGGAATCTAATCAACCCCCAAAAATGCATGCCAGACCTAACAATCTCTCCAGCAAAGTATAAGTAGGCACAACTCCTTAGTTATTCTGGTCTCCAGGTGTTCAATTTGCCCTCATCTCCTTCCCCAGCCTCAGGAAAGCTCAGGTAGAGACTTTTCCACCTCTCTATTTGAATTTAACTTCCTTCACAGGGTCTGCCTGAGCACTAAGGTAAAATGAGAATACTATGGATACAGTTATTTCTTGACGGCAGCCAGCTCTCTCTATGCTAGACTAAGGTCCTACAAGCCCAGCTGTGTGTTTACTGCATTTCTACATCTGTTTATTCTTCTCACCTCCCTTCCAAAAGGTAAGGTTGCCTTCAGTGGATTCAGTGGTATGGCACAACTCAGAAAGAATTGCAAAGTCAGTCCTGTGGACATAGCACCACAAGGAAGTACTGTCAAGTGCATTGGATAGAAAATGGCCAGGTCATCCCTCTTCCTTCCCAGGTTTTTAAAATAAAAAATAACTAAAACCTTTGCTAGGACCTAGAGCAAAAAGCGAATTTAAAATTCTCTCTATCTGAACACCAAAGGAAAAACAGCACAGTCTAGTGCACTCCCTCGCTCTTCTTATAACCCGACAGCGTCTTGGAAAACTCCTCCGGGTCTCCTTTTCCACATCTAAAGAGTGGCAGGTGGAAGAGCAGCACTGGCCACTCAGTTCCCAAACTGCAGGGGGGCCCAGTGAACTCATCATGGTTCTGCTGAACAGAGCAGTCACTGAACAACGTCTTCCTACATTTGCAAATGCACAGTGAGTTAAAGGAGCGTTCATTTCTAGCCAGTTTCATTGAAGTTTTACTATGTTATTGGGCACCCGAAGAAAAATCTGCTTTGGAGTATCAGAACCTGCCAGAAATGATCTGGAGACAAAGAAGCCTTTAGCTTTTGAATCTTCTTGCTCACAGCTGGGCTATGCCATCTCTCAGATGAAGCTGGCTCAAGTGTACTTGAAGATACACTTACCTGAAAGGGTGTTGTGACGGTTAGGCGAGGTGCAAGCCTGTATGGTATACAGAACGTGCTCAGTAAATACTAGCTAAAATTACTAGTGTTATCATGGTCATAACATCAGCATCCGGGACATACCTGTTGGAGCTATTAACACCCTGTGGAAAATCAAGGTTTATCATCTGATATGGTTTGGCTCTGTGTCCCCAGCCAAATCTCATCTCTACCTGTAATCCCCATGTGTCAAGACAGAAACCTGGTGGGAGGTGACTGGATCATGGGGGTGGTTTCTCCCATAATGTTCTTGTGATAGTGAGTGAGTTCTCACAAGATCTGATGGTTGTAAAGTGTGGTACTTCCTCCCTTTCTCTCCCTTGCTGCCATGTAAGACGTGCCTCGCTTCCCCTTCACCTTCCGCCATGATTGTAAGTTTCCTGAGCCCTCCCCAGCCATGTGGAACTGCGAGTCCATTAAACCTCCTTTCTTTATAAATTACCTGGTCTCGGGTAGCTCTTTACAGCAGTGTGAAAATGGACTAATACATCATCTTTTTTAATAGAGCACAAAGTTGGGGGTGGCGGGTAGCTTCCTAAGGAAACAGAACAATAAAGAGTAAGTCTTAACTGATTCAATAAACATTCATTAACTACCAGGTTAACTATTCAGGTTAAGAGCTAGGTGCTATCTCTGCCCTCAACGTTCTCAGAAGTGTATAGACGATCCAAGTCTGTGGGGGAGGGGAGGGAGAGAGAGGGAAGAATAGTCTCAGAGGGCCTCACAGAGCAGGTATCCTAGAACTGAGTCTTAGAGGATCTGTAGTTTCTCAGGCATGAGAAGAGATCTCTGCACAAGGTCAGAAAGGCAGACAGCAGCCAGAGACAAAAGAGGTCCTGTGGGCACTCCATGAGGCTGGAAATGTATCTCATCAGTCAAGGTAGCCATGTGTATTAATCCACTCGGGCTGCCAAAGTAAAGTACCACAGACTGGGTGGCTTAAACACCAACGTTATTTTCTCACAGTTCCAGGAGCTGGAAAATAAGGTGTTGGCAGGTTAGGTCTGGTTTCTCCTGAGGCCTCTCTCCTTGGCTTACACACGGCCGCCTTCTTGCTGTGCCCGTCATCAGACTGGATCAGGGCCCATCCTAATTACCCCGTTTTACCTTAATCACCTTTTTAAAGGCTCTATCTATATTTGAATACAGTGACATTCTGAGGCACGGTGGCGGGGGGGGGGGGGTTAGGAATTTGTGGGGAGACACAATTCAACCTGTCATACTACAAAAGGACTGGCAGGAGGAGAGCCATTTTAGAAAGAGCGCTGTGTGGTGCTGAAGAGAATGGAATTTGTAGGGGGGATGACTAGCGGCAGTCAGGCCGCTGAGGACCCAGGGAGGAGAACATGGAAGCCTCACCAACCTGGGAGAACAGAGGACAAGGTATGTCTTGCTGGGGCTGGGCCAACTTGCTCAAGCCTCAAGCCCTCGTCATTCACTGCAAATCCCTGCCCTCCCCTGCGGGGAGGAGTCCGCTTGTCTGTGTGGGTTCTCAGAACAACCCTTCCCTGGCTGGGCCTGATCACCCACTCCCAATACCTGCCAGGGTTCTTGGTACCCCGAGAAACTAACCATTTCTGCCTGAGGAACAGAAACAAAAACAAACTGCCGTGGGTTGGGAACACAAGCCCAAGGCCTGAGAGTCAACTCTTCAGAGTGGAAGAACTGGAGCTCTGGTGCCCCCACTGGCCCATCAAGCCCCCTCTAACAAGCACCCCCCTCACAAATAAAGCCCCAGCAGGAAGCCCATTAACACCTCACAGGGGCACACCTCAGGCCCCCGAGGAGAAACTTCAAAAGACATCCCAGCAGCACGACAAGCCAGAAGAGCCATCAATCAACAGCACCATCCCAGGAAGCAGCGGCTGAACGGGGGAAAGGAGTCAGGCACATAAATTAAATGTCCCTCAGCCCCTATATGGAGCTCGATTTATTGCCATAGAGGCCAACTGGGCTCCTTAAGTTTAAAAAGGATCAAGGCCTCTATAAACAGTATTTAGAACTACCTTCCATGGAACAAAAACACCAAGAGAAACTCTTCCTTCTTTTTTTTTTTATTTTGAAAGAAAATGATCCATTTGTGAAAATAATTCCCACAACACTGAACACTTTGCCTCAAGTATATAAAAGTCAACTCACTAGTCAGCCCTTTAAAAAAAAAAAAAAGTGAGATCCAATTGGCCTTTCTGATTTGTTGAAATTAATTTCAGAATTAGATTTTCTCCTAAGTTGGTAGCCTGCCCAAAAGACATGCTAAAAATCTAAAATCTAATTTGTGCTAAAATTAGCTGAAAATCTGAAGCATTGTTTATAGGCTTGACACTCTTTCTTCTCCCATCCCCCCTACACACACAAACGTTCCCACCAACCCTTGAACTGCAAAAAAACAGCTTGGAAAAAATCGGCATCATAGCAAAGATGCAAATAAGGGCTATGTGAGAAACCTTCCGATTTCTCGGGAGATTGTTAGTTGTGTAATACCAAAAGGCATCGCATGTCTTATTTCCACGGAAACCCTCCAATGGCCAATATTTGGTTTTCCTTTTACTGTTAACTATCCAATCTCTTTGCCCCCAATAATAATCAAAACAGCGCTTACTACATGCCAGGCCCGTGTTGAACACTTTGCAAATCTTTACTCTCATTTCACTTTAATAGTAATTCTCTCAGGTAAATATTGTTGCTATTCCCATTTTATGAAGAGGAAAGCTGAGGCTCAGGGAGGTTAAGTAATTCGCCCCAAGTCACACAGGTAGAGAACAGCACAATGGAAAACCAAACCCAGGTTTGTCAGACCTAAAGCCAGTGCCCTTACTCATGAATTTTAATGGCCTGTCCTCATGCTAATTCAGAAGATAGAACCCTCTGCTTCCCAACTGGCCTTTCAGTAAAATATATTTAGAAATGTTTGCCATTTAAACTTACTTAAGGTTCAAAAAGTGATTCTGAAGAGTATACACTATGAGGTTTAAAAATATCTCTTAAGAATTAGGAGCAGTGGCTCATGCTTATAATCCCAGCACTTTGGGAGGCTAAGGCAGGAGGATCGTTTGAGGCCACAAGTTCTAGGATCACTTGAACCCAGGAGTTGAAGGCTGCAGTAAACTATGATCATGACACTTACCCTAGCCTGCATAACTGAGACTGTCTCTTAAAAAAAAAAAAAAAAAGAAAAAGAAAATAAGAAAAAAGGAAAGAATTCCATTGGATACCTTAATAAATTAGTCATAAGGTTTGATCTTTTTTCTGTATTGTCACTTCTTCCTTCTTTTTCTGTTTAATAATACAAGCATTTACACTATGCTGAGTTACGCAAACCATGAAATTCAACTCTAGAACTTGGGTTTATAAAAACAAATGAAAGTGTTACAATGGTTGCATGCTTTGCTCTGTTCACAGAGACGAGAACCAAAACAAAATAAAAATAGGTATGTGTCAAGAAAGAATTTGACTTAAAATTTAGGAAAACATCCTGTACCCCAGACTGTAGGTTCCTTGAGGTCAGAGATCCTATCTTATTTGACTTTTTATCCCCAGAACCCAATACAGAACTGGGACCTAACAGGTGCTTGATAACCACCTGCCAAAATGGAGGATGGATGGATGGATGGATGGATGGATAGATGGATAGGTGGATGGATAGATGGATGAATGAGTAGATGGATGAATGGATGGATGGACGGATGGATGATGGACGAATGGATGGATGATGGATGAATGGATGGATAGATGAATAGTGGATGGATGGATAGACGGGAGGGATGGATGGATGGATGGATGGATGGGTGGCTGGGTGGAGGGGTAGGTGAGTGGATGGATGAATGGAAGGAGGGATGGAAGAATGGATGGTAAGGTGGATAAGTAGATGAATGGATGGATTTATACCAATGGTTAAATACCGAAATTCTCTGTCAAGAACTCATTACCTATACATGCCTACGTCTGTTTTATGGCTGGATATATATTTTTAAACAGTTCATCCTACATTAGGATAACTTAATGAACTAGCTGTAAAGCCCACTAGGCTCTATGACGAAGGGTCAAATGCAGGCCACTATTGAACTATGACCTCCCCCAAAGACAGGAAGACAAATGCTAGCAACTATACACTCCATAGCTGCCCATTTAACAAACATATGGTGAAAAAATAATTTTCCGGAAGGCTGCCCTATCTGTTGGCACCGAACCTATTTATAATCCTCTCCATGTGTCCTTCCTATTCTCGAGTGACTGTGGTGGGAAGCAACATGTATTCGCAAGGAAAATACTTTGGGTCAGTAACTAATCCAGAAAACAAGTCTTGCTGCAGCACCCTATGACTTCAATTGAGAGGCAAAGAAAGCGAAAACAAACATCTCTGGCTTTCCTGAACACTGCAGCTTTGAGGCTGCCAATCAGAGCTTCTGTCTTTCACTCCAGCAAACACAGGGAGATAGGGACTTCTAAAGACAGACTATGTGAATAGGGTGAGGTGAAACCCACATGAAACTCCAGAAAACCCTTCTTCAAAGTGCCTAGGCACTGCAGGGTTCCCAGAAGACTAAAAAGCAGAAAGAAAACTTACAAACAAATAATTTTCCATGTTTAACACAGAGAGGGATAACAGGTAAACAACCAGCAAAAACACTGAATAAAAGCCAGTGTTCTAACAAGCAACAAAATATTTCTCTTACAGTAAGGGTGAGACTGCTCTGTGGTTTTACAAAAGCACTTTTACATAAAATAGTATTTCACTTGAGAAAGCTAAAGAAAGGAATGTGAACATTCTAACAAATAAGGAAACCGAGGCTCACTCTCTAAGGTTCAATGGCTTGCTGAAGGTCACAGACCCAGGAAGTGGAAATGGACAGGTTTCCTGATTTGGGGGATTTTTGCATCCTTCTCTGATATATTTCTCTTTGCTCAACAAAAACATCTGAGGCCTCACGTTGAATGCCAGGTTATATCCAGGTAGATTCCAAGCTGGGAACAGATCCCATCTTTATGACACTTCCAGATGGGATTTAAGGATTGGAGCCAGAATCTAAGTTGGCTTTCCTCACTCCAAAGCATGTGGGTCCTCCAGGAAGCGATAAGAATTCTCCCAGTATTAAGCCAGCCGAACGAGGAGGGGTGGAGACAGAGAGACAAAAACCCCACCCACACATCTGGAAACAGATACGAAACTGAATGTGGACTCTCACCATTCCATCTTAAAGCCATCTCAGAGGTAAGGTTCTGCATCTGAAGGCGAACCCTACGGTGGCCCAAACAGATATAATCTGGTTGTCTTTATTACTACGAAGAGTGCCTTTTTAAGAAGCAAATTCTCCATTTCCAATTAGTCAAGCATCACAGCTTCTCTTATTAGACTATTATTGTTTAATTGTCCCCCCTTTCTTACCCCACCTATCCCAACAAACTTGCTGTGAACAGAGCCCAAATCAAGCATGAAAACATGATCAGACTGAAATCTTCAAGTCTCTATACCACACCACCATTTTGCCTTTATCAAGGATGATAAGAAAAAATAAAACCCATCCTGCAGAGGTCCCCAAATGGGGCTGAGGATCCAAAACAGCACAGGGGGAGCCTTTCAAAATGATGCAATAGGGCCAGGCACAGTGGTTCACACCTGTAATGCCAGGACTTCGGGAGGCTGAGGCAGGAGGATTAACTGAGGCCAGGAATTCAAGACCAGCCCCAGTAACATAGCAAGATTACCCCCTGCCCCGCCATTTCTATAAAAACATTGAAAAAATTTAGAAAAATAAAATAAAATGATGGAACACTTGGCCCATCTCCGGAGATTCAGATGAGTGGATGGTCTAGGGGGACCCGGGCAGCTGATGCTTGTGCTAGGGTTATTTTAAAGTACACCAGGTAATTCTGATGATCAGCCTGCCTGAGAACCCTACACCAATACATATAAATACACCTACACCAACCACCCTTGGCAAAAGTCTGTCTTGAAAGCCCAGACCGTCACATGTAGACCCACTAAGTGCCAAACACAAATGGAATCTACATACCATGCAATCTCATGTAATCCTTACCACATCTGCAAGGGTGGCACATTGATGCCCATTTTACAGATTTTAAAAACACAGTTCAATGGATAGATTGATTTGCCCAAGGATGTTTGAATGTCTAGGTTTTCCCAGGAAGTTTGCTCTGTGCTCCTAAATTGCATAGAAAAATCCCCTTCTAAGAAAAAGAGCCAAAGCAAATACCAGAATACAGAGATAAATGTATTGGAGAAGCTGGTGCTGAGAGAAAGAATATCTTGATTTAATTTCACATTATTGATTAATATAACTGGGAAAGAAATGCTAGTGGAAACAGACGTCCCAATTTTATAAGCTCCAGGAGAGTCCAATTTTCCGGGTACAGAGAGGGTGATAAGATCCTGTCAGATTTCACCAAGCAGGAGACTGGGCCAAATAATTTCATTAGCCTGTAGTTCAGCCTGCCCCGGCCTAGGTGACCCATTCAGCAGCCATGAGCAGGGATGAAGGCAGAAAATGCCCACTGGCAGGGAAACAAGATACGACTCACCAGGCTGGGGACCGGGGGAGGCCCATTTCAATCAGACAGTGGAGTAGACTCAAATCTACTTTCCCTCAGTGTGCACAGAATCCAAGAATCACTGTGGGATCCCCAGAGGACAGAGTGAAATACTTTGACACCCTTATGCAGGATACCTCCATCCGACCCTCATTCTCTTAGCAGAAGGATACCATTTCTTCCCAGAATGCTTTGGGGCAGAAGCCAGATGCAGTAACCTTCCTGGAGTTAGGTCAGAGCTAAGCGCCAGGACAGCTAGCTCTCTATGACCGCCTCACTCACTCAGTATATTCTTGGGCAAGTCATTTCACGGTGGGCCCGAGTTTATAAAATAAAGAGGTAAAACAAAATCACCTTTGAATTCCTTGCCATCTCTGACAATAGACAAAACCAAGATCCATAGTCACAACCAAGCTGACCAGATAAAGTCTGCAGGGGGGGTGGATCCCAAAAGACGGACCACAGAGAAGGGGAGAAAACCAGCCTCCGTGTAATCATATTCACCCAGCCTCACCTGTTGTGGATATGTACTGCAGAAAAGCACGGCGGTAAGGAGAAAATAGTTATATGGGAAAAGGAAAAGGTGGACACCCAGAGAAAAAGAATGTTTTGCCTTAAAGGTCCCACCAGGGTGGACTCAAATACAATGGCCAATCTCCAAATCTTCCTTTGGATCTCCAAGTCGTTCACCTACTCCTAGAACAAATATGTACTGAGCAACTTCACTGGGAGACAGGACACTGAGCTCAACTATGATCTTTACCCGTATGATGATTACTATTTAATTAGGGCAGCTGGGGGGAAAAAAAAGACATGTCTAATTAAGTGATGCTCTGATTCCCTAAATAGATTTTTTAAATCCACCATCAAGATTCAGAATCTGTTCAGTTCTTTCCCACTGGACTCACACATTCCAAAGGAGTATCAGGCAGTTGACTTTAAAACAAAAGGACCACAAGTCTCCAGGGCCGGAGAACAGAAGGGGTAGCTGCACACGCCACTGGCTGCAGACTGTCTGACTTCCTGAGCAGATACAAGCAAAGGCCAAGTGCCCTCAAGGGAATTCAAAAGCCCCTCCCATCCCCCCTCCCATGCTGTGAGCCTGGGACAGATTGAGTTCCAGCCACAGAACAGTTCACTGCACTGGCTTGATGGACAGGGCTTATCCTGAACACTGCTAGGATCATGTCCCGGGAAAAAGAGCCTATAAGTGAACAAAATTAGGCCATCCTAAGAATCCCCTTCAACACGTGCTTTGGAATTTCAGATGCTGGAACAATCTATCCTATAGTAGACTGACAGGTTGTTTTTTAAAAGAACAAAAACAAAAAAAAAACAGCCCCTTTTAAACTAATGACTGCTGCTCCCACCCAGCAAACTAATCACTAACTAGTCCTCTGCCTCTCACAGAATGCACCACGTCCATTCCTTTAGGCTTTTAAAGCATTTACTTCTCCATTAGCTTATGTGGCATGTAAGATCCTGAAAGATGAGCAGAGCAGGTGGCATTGGGCCCACTGGACAGATAAAGAAACTAATGCTCAGTAGTTCAGAGACTCTCCTGAAGCCTCCCAGCTGATGAGCAGTGAACTGGTTTTGCTGCCTCATCCCTAACTGCCTGTAGCACGGGTGTGCAGAGAGACAACAGACACCTTTCATCAGTTCTGACGTCAGCAACTAGGAATGAGGCTGACGCATAAGGAACACAGAGCTCCTGCACCCCCGTTCCCTGATGGAGTTCCAGTCCCTTGCACAGCTGTGCCTCCTAAATTAAACACATGCACTCTCCAAGAGTAGTTTCCTAGGAAAACCAGACTACTGTCCTTTAGGAACCAATCCTGCACCTGCAGAAAAGGCTTCAACAAAACCAACTGCGAAGGCTTTGCCGCAACAGTTCTCAGAACAGCTGCCCTGGGCCTGCCACAGCACAGGAAATCATCCCATCTTGGCAAACCCCATTGCAACCATGTTTCCACGCTGCAGCCTTAGGGGAATGAAAATATCAATTTGAGCCAAGCAAATCTAACAGGCTATCATGCAAAATGTTGGTGTCAAATCAAGCCTCAACCAGTAATTATCCATCAAGCGGGGCCATAATAACTGGCTCCCTGAGTCACTTTGCTGGAAGGGAGGGAGGTGGTTACTACAGAAGGAGTTGGAATTGGACAAGTGACAGCCTTAAGAGAAAGGCGTTCATCTCACTTCTCTACAGATCCTTCTACAGATTAGGGGGTTCTACCCAAACCTCTCCCCACTGAGGTCAAAACCCATCATGTGACTGCCTTGAGGCACTGATGATTCTTAACGCACTGGGGCAGATTACTGTACCATACCCTCCTCTAAGTTTAAAGGAAGTTGTCTTTAGCTAATGGTCTGAAAGGTGCTTCCTTTCCCAGCTGCTGTCATTAAACTAGCAAAACATTAATTTAAACTCTTACGGTAAGGGGGTTTCCTGGAAATTCCTTAAAGGAAGTCTATAATTGACAGTGTGGTTAAATGTCATACAGACAGCACAAAAAGCCGAATCATATACAATTAGGGAAGGCTCAAGTCCCCTTGTAGACAAATAGCACTTTTGTTCATAAGAAGTATTGTACCATACCCCTGTTTAGGGTTGGGACTATTATGAAGAAAGAAACAGACACACACACTCTCTCTCACACACACTCACACACACTCTCTCACACACACTCTCTCACACACACACTCACACACACACTCTCACACTCACACACACTCACACACACATTCTCTCTCTCACACACACACTCTCTCTCCTCACACTCACACACACACACACACACACACTCACACTCACACTCTCTCACACACACATCATCTCTCTCTCTCTCACACACACACACACACACACCCCCTTTGATGCTTGGGCCTCAAAGCTCAACATGACGTTTGCTCCAACTCTATAATTTGATTGAAGAGAAGAAAGAGTTAAAAAAAAAGATGAAGAAAAGATTTTAAGAAAACAATAGTTTCTATTAAAATGCATAGCACCATCTTTCAAAAGATGAAAGGACTTAGTAGAAACACCATAAACCTCAGAATTACACAGTAAATGGCTTCTTTTGTTTAAGGCAAATTAATACTGGATCACAGATTAAAAAAATAAACCCTCCCAACATCCCCAGCTGATGGATGCTACATTCATTATGCAGCTTGGGAGACTGCCTGTTGACTATTTTGTAGAAAAATGAATGAAGGATTGGTTATAATCACCTTCCCACTCAAATCCTGTCTCATTACCTGAAGTGTTTTTCCTGCAAAGTGACACACAAATGATTTTCTAGTCTTCACTTTCTTCTCATAAGCCACCATATGCAGGACGAGGGAAAGTCCAGGGTGTATTAACTATGCCAGGGAATCTGCCCGGGGTCCTTCAAAGTGCTTCCCAAAACACAGTGTACACACATTATGTCTGCCTAGGTCTTTATCACAGTCCAGTTGAATCTGGGACAAAGGCAACTGACAACCTCTGAATATCCCTTACTGAGCCCAAATAATTAGTGAAGGAAATACAACATGATAACATGTGTATCATCCAACTCTTCCCTCTGACTCACGCGCTCCTGTCATACAAATGAATGGCAGGCTTGCTGACTCAAAGGCGGTCTTTGTTTTTATTTTTTTGAGACAGTGTCTCGCTCTCTCGCCCAGGCTGAAGTGCACTGGCACAATCATGGCTTACTGCAGTCTTGAACTCCTGGGCTCAAACAATCCTCCTACCCCAGCCTCCCATGTAGCAGGGACTACAGGCAAGTGCCAGCATGCCTGGCTAATGTTTTTACTTTTATTTTCATCAAATCAGGGTCTCACTATGTTGCCCAGGCTTGTCTTGAACGTCTGAGCTCAAGTGATCCTTCCACCTCAGCCTCCTAAAGTGCTAAACCTCAAAGGCCTCTTCCTTTATCTTTAAGTGGCAATAACAGCCATGATGGAGGGGATTTGGAAGGGGGGTGGGGAAAGAGAATGCATGAAGAGTGCTTAGAGCACAGAAGTGCTCAGTAAACATCAGTTACTGCCTTTTTACCATTTGTAACTCTAGAAGGAAGAACAGGAACATATTGCTCCATGATCAACTTAGGCACAGGAAAGAAGGTAGAGAATAGGAAATAAATCCAAATAAGCCCAACAAGGAACACAAATTGAAAAACACATTTCTTCTAGGCTCTCCTAATGTGCCCCTTCGTCTTGGTGCCCGAAGCTTCCGTTCCTCTTTACAGCAAGGCATCCCTTTAATTCAGCATGACTAGTGGTGACTTAGGAGTCAGCGTGTCCTAGGGGCTCCCCCAGGCAAAGAGGCCAATTTTCAATGGATGGTGTGTTACCAGGGAGCCTCAGAGGAACAGCATAAAAGCACCTCACTCTTTTATCTGCCCATCTCACGTCCTGGAGTTCAGATGGGTCAAAGGCATGGACTCAGAAGGCTCAGGCACGTTTCATAAGCTCTTAGGCCCTCTCCTTCCAACCAAGTGGATGGAAGAAATGATGGCCACCTTGTTGCTTCACAGGTCAATTTGGAAATTATCAAAGGCAGTCACACATAAGGGATGATGACTAGTAAGAGAAAAGAAAAGCAATGAAAAAAATTGCAAAGATGATTGTTTTAGTAGCTTGTATTTTCACACAAGGATCTGAGCCAATCATATAAATCACATAAATACGCTTCTCACCAGGATATGAACAGACACCGTGCTCTCTGCTGAAGAACAAGTGAACAAGAGAGAAGCAAGAGCCAGGGTCTCTGCTCTCCCAACTAACATTTGCCCAATGTTGCCCCTAAGGGACATATGACATTGTTTTGAGACATTTTTGGTTATCACAACAAGTATGTAGTGAGTAAAGGCCAGGAATGCTACTGAACTGCCTGCACTGCACAGGATAGCTTCCTGCAACAAAGATTTTGTTCAGCCCTCAACGTCAATGCTGCCAAGGTTGAGCTTCAACTCTGATCTGCCTGGAACCCCTTCTCTTATTCACTGCACTACATTGTCTCCCTTCGTGTTTTCTAGTGTTCTGAAGACAAAATCTTTTTTCTTTCATACGGAGCCTTGCTCTGTTGCCCAGGCTGGAGTGCAGTGGCGCAATCTCGGCTCCCTCCAACCTCCGCCTCCTGGGCTCAAGCAATTCTCCTGCCTCAGCCTCCCAAGTAGCTGGGACTACAGGTGCGCGCCACCACACCCAGCTAAGTTTTCTATTTTTAGTAGAGACGGGGTTTCACCATGTTGTCCAGGATGATCTCAATCTCTTTACCTCGTGATCTGCCTGCCTTGGCCTCCCAAAGTGCTGGGATTAGAGGTGTGAGCCACTGTGCCCGGCCCGAAATAAAAATTTTTAAACAGGACCATTTATCAGATTGCCACAGCTCTGTAGCCAATGCTGAAAATTAAAAACACACAAAAATGCCCTGTGCACATTGCTCTCCTTTGACCATCTCCAGCATTCACAACCCAAGGCTTTGGAACTTCCTTTTCCCTTTGCCCCAGCCCCATCATATAGGTTCAGGGCTCACACCCCCCCTCCTTCACATCACCTACAGCCTTCTCAATAAGGCCTTTCCTGACAGTCCCCACTCTCTCTCCCAGCCCTTCCACAGCATCTGTCACCCTCAGGCGAGTCTGGAGTTTTTATTTGTGTATTATCTTACTCCTCCCGCTAGACTATAAGCTCCAGGAGGGCTGGCATTTTCTCCTGTGTCACTGCATTTTCCTCACCACCCCTAACAGTGTCTGGCACATAGCAGGAACCCAAAGGATATTTGGTGAAACAATGATGAATGAATGAATGAATGAATGAATGAGTGAATGAATGAGTGAATGGATGAATGAATGAATGAATGAATGAAAAAACAAGCCAGCTTTGATTTCTTCCCTAGGAATTTGAGAGCTTTAGCATTCCTCAAGCTTTAACACCATCAGAGGGAAAGATCCCTGTGCAGAACCCGGTTCATCTTGCTGCAAGATGAACAATGCCACCGCAGTAACCACTTTTCTATATCAGGGGCTGGCACTTTTTTTCCTGTAAGGGGCCAGATAACTGCCTTCAGCTTCGCAGACCCATTCAGTCTGTGGAGCAGCTATTCAACGCTGCCGTTATTGCACAAAAGCGGCACAGAAAGTACACCAACGAGGAAGCATGGCTGAGTGCCAGCGGAACTTTATTTAAGGACATTGAAATTTGAATTTCATAGACTTTTCATGTGTCAAGAAATATTATTTTTCTTTTGATATTTTTCCTCAACCATTTTTAAATGTAAAGATGATTCTTAGCTCACAGGCTGTACAAAAGCGTGAGTTGGGCTAGATTCGGCAATGAATTTGGATGGTTTATTCAATAATGCGACACCACATTAAAATGGCCCAGAGTCCTTTCACAATGGCTATCTCATTCATCCTCAGAACAACCATTACAGGTTGGTTCTTCGTATCCTTCTTTACCCCAGTTTACCACTGAGGAAACTGGGGCACAAAGTGACTCACTGATAGAGTTCAGATATTTGTCCCCTTGGATCTCATGTTAAAACGTGATCGCCAATGTTGGACATGAGGCCTAGTGTGTCATGGGGGCAGATGTTCCCATCCTGGGGGAAAGAGTAAGTTGTCACTCTCTTAGTTCCCACGAGATCTGATTGTTAAGAAGAGCCTGGCACCTCCCTCCCTCTCTCTCTCTTGCTCCCTCCCTCACCATGTGATAGGCCAGTTTTTCTTTGCCTTCCATCCTGAGTGGAAGCTTCCTGAAGCCCTCACCAAAACCAGACACTGACCTCATGCTTCATGTAAAACCTGCAGAACTGTGAGCCAAGTAAACCTCTATTTCTTATTTCTTTGATGGTTTTGTTTTGTTTTGTTTGTTTTAGAGAAATGTTGTAAAGTGTCGCATATCCCAGCACCAGGAATGGTGTGGCGTCGCAGCAGCAGGGGACAGGCAGAGTCTCACATGGCGAAGAGGATGAGGAAGGCAACCACCAAACACAAGAGCCCCATCACCTCAGACAGGGCAAAGCCCAGAATGGCATAGGAGAAGAGCTGCCGCTTGAGAGACAGGTTTCTGGCATAGCCAATGATCAAGCTGCCAATCACCATTCCAATGCCAGCCCCTGAACCACCCACACCAACTGTGGGCTGCCCCAACACCAATCGCACGTGGCTGCTGTGTCAACGTCCTGGGAGATAGCACTGGTCTGGAAGTCCCATGTGGCCACCTAGAGTGGGGAGCTGCTGTAGGAAGTCTGTTTAGATGAATTCTCTGATCTATTCACGAAGGAGGCAGGCACGGGCCTGATTAGATCCCTGGTACAACAGCAGATCAGAGCTGAAGAAATGAGTAGTGCTGGGGGTCTGCATTTTCTCAGTCTGCCCTCCCACTGCCCTGCAGCCCCTGCTCAGCCCACAGTGCTCGCCCAGCTCTAACCCTCTCTTCTTTAAAAATGACTCAGCCTAGCCAGGCACAGTGTAATCCCAGCACTTTGGTAGGCCGAGGCAGGCGGATCGCGAGATCAGGAGTTCAAGACTAGCCTGGCCAACATGGTGAAATCCTGTCTCTACTAAAAACACAAAAATTAGCCGGGCGTGGTGGTGCATGCCTGTAATCCCAGCTACTCAGGAGGCTGAGGCAGGAGAATTGCATGCACCCGGGAGGCAGAGGTTGCAGTGAGCCAAGATTGCACCACTGCACTTCAGCCTGGGCGATGGAGTGAGACTCCATCTCAAAAAAAATGACTCAGCCTTAGGTATTTCTTTATAGCAACATAAGCAGACTCAGACAGTGACTTATCCAAGGTTGTCAAGCCTTAGCCTTCTGATGCCACTGCTAGAATTCTTCCTGCATTTAATGGACTTTCTTGAAAGCTTACCAATAATGAATACAAAGACCTCAGCTAATCCACCACTGACTCAGAGAATAGCAGGGAGTATTCCAGTGAATTGAGCATTGGAATCAGCAAAGATTCTTGTGTGAACACACAAATATCAAAGCAGTAAGAGGATCACCGGCATCATCCATCCTACGGCACAGACAGTCGTTCAACTTGCCTTGGAGAAAGAAAAGGTGGAGACCAGCACCCTCCTGCCCTTTGGTGTTACAGGAGAAAGTTAATGATGCAGAAAATTGGTTGTGTCACCCAGGATTGCAAATGAGAATCCTAAAGGTGAAGGCTTCATAATAAACACACAGGGGTTATATGTTAGTACCTAAGCCAGAATTCTTTTTTCCACCTTAATTTCACAAACATTCTAGAATGGTAATTAAGACACTCAAATCAAATGCAAACACGGGCTGGGGGAGATTTACCTCCCAAATCTGAGAAGTCTGAACCACACTCCTCTTGCTTACAACTTTAACAATAATCTCTGAATATACAAAGTATCACCTTTTAATTGTCTCTGAAGTTATTGCAACCAGTATTCTCCCCATGTATGTGACACATGACACAGAAATACTAAGCTTCTGTGTTTCAAATTCCAAGCACTAAGTCAAGGAAGGGTACTACCCTGGCCCACCTCCCCCGCCACCAACCTGGAGTCAGGCAGAAATGCAAAGGTAGCCTTGAGCTCCACGCCTCAAGACCTGTATACCTAGACTCAGGAGGGAATGGCCATATAAACCAATGACCTAGCTCAGCATCTCATGTGCAACATGTAGTTCCTTCCTGCTCCCAAAACACATTTGCTGGGAATTTTTAAGGCAATTGTTAAAGCCTAATGGAGTCTCCAAGAAAACATCTGAGACATGCTGATTGGTGAAACCTAAACAAAAAAGGCTGGGCACCTGAGGCTGTTCTTCATACTCTGAAATTCAAGATGGCACCTCCAGTTGGGTCTTGTCCATTATATTGGTAGTACCTGGCTTACTCTATCTCCAAAATGCTTTCCCCCTCTCCCACCTCTTCGCTGGTCCTACAACTAACCATCTAGCCTGAATTCAACTCCCTGAAAAATACTTTTCATCATGCTCCTTTCTGTTTAGAAAAACTTCCATAGTCCTTTTCTGGAGAAATTCCCTCTGCCTCAATAATAGCCTATATTGGTGACCCTATAATTGGTTTCCCAAACCAAGACACTTAAAAGGGAGCACTGTTCATAATTATGCTAGGACAAGAGCAGTAAATGGGACTGTCCAGGAAAAACTGGGACAGAGAATCACCCCAGCTATAAGGCCTGGGCAGGAGAACACCCTGACTTATTTTGTTAACTGTCCTATCTTTTTAACTGAACAGTTCATAGCATACCACCTGACAGCACAGGCACTCGATAATAAGTGTTTGTGGAACTGAATCTGTAAAACAGGAGCCTTAAATGATATCACAGATACTACTAACTAGAATGAATTTGCCTCCATAAAGGCTCCTCTAGATCACTACAAAGTAAAATCATACCAGAAAATCACTGCTTCTGATCATCTATTTCATTTTCTTTTTACCCTGGACTTTTCTTTTTTTTCTCTCTCTCTCGAGAGTCTCGCTGTGTCGCCCAGGCTGGAGTCCAGTGGCGCAATCTCAGCTCACTGCAACCTCCAACTCCCGCAGTTCAAGTCATTCTCCTGCCTCAGCCTCCCGAGTAGCTGGGACTACAGGCACCTGCCACCATGCCCGGCTAATTTTTGTATTTTTAGTAGAGAATGGGTTTCACTATGCTGGCCAGGCTGGTCTTGAACTCCTGACCTCATGATCTGCCCGCCTCGACCTCCCAAAGTGCTAGGATTACAGGCTTGAGGCACCACGCCCAGCCTACCCTGGACATTTTTAAATCTCTCACTAATAGTGATTTTGTATATCTCAATAATTAATAGTACAGTCAGCCCTCTATAACTTCAGGTTCTGCATCTGCAGATTAAATCAACCACAGATTTAAAATATGTAGGGGGAAAAATACAATAATTTTAAAAGTACAAATAAAAAAATACAGTGTGATAACCACTCACATAGCATTTACACTGTATTAGTTATTAATATCGTAAGTGATCTGGAGATGATTTAAAGTATATGGGAGGATGTGTGTAGGTTATATGCAAATACTACCCCATTTCATATCAAGGACTTGAGCTTCCTTGGATTTTGGTATTTGAGAGGGGTCCTGGAACCAATCCTCCATGGATACCCAGAGATGACTGTGGTTACTGTTACTGAGTCCTGCATTTGTTAGATAGCCCAGGAACCTCAGCTACATTCTCCCAGCAGCCCTAATAAGGAAAGCGATAGTATATCTAGTCTCCAAGTGAAGGAATTAAGGCTCTGCAAGGATAGATAATTCACTTGTGGTCACAGACTCTGCCCAAGGTCATTCTCTTCCATTGACCAGAAAACTCACCAACCAGAACTTTTCAGTTCCAAAGCATTATTTTTTTAAATCATTTCATGACCGAGGCAAGGTGGCATAATATTTAGCAAACTAAAAAAGCCATGAAATGGGCCATGCGTGGTCCAGCTATACCACTGACTGTCAACTGCATTTGCTGTAACATAATGTGGATTCAAACTCAGGAAATCAAGAAGACCCAGAAGTAAGCCAGCAAGACCCGATAACAACATACAGCACAAGCCTTCTATGAGCAGAAAGCAGAAAGGCAGAAACTGGCATCCCGCTCTCCAAGTTCCAAAGAAGTTTCTTTGGCCAGGCTCGCAAGTGGGAAACATAATTTCCTGAGCAATGCAAAGAAGGAAGTCCCTGCTTGCCTGAAGGGAGGTGAGGACAAGGCTGGGAGGAGGAAGAGAGGTTCTATTATTAAACAAGACAGATTAAAAACTCCTTTAGAAAAACGGAAGGGAACTTAGGCTTTAAACTCCCTGAAAGTGGAGACTAAGTCAACCCAAGGTTGTCCCCAACTTCCCCAGCATTTTGTCCAACTTATCTTTCTCAATGAAATTCCACACACAAAGTCTAGAAAATTTATCTCCCATAATGCTTTGCTTTATGGTAATTTCAAACAAAAGGTTTTGGGGTTTTTTATTTTGGTTTGGTTTTTTTGAGACGGAGTCTCACTCTATCCCCAGGCTAGAGTGCAATGGCACGATCTTGGCTCACTGCAACCTCCGACTCCCTGGTTCAAGCGATTCTCCTGCCTCAGCCTCCTGAGTAGCTGGGATTATAGGCACATGCCACCACACCCGGATAATTTTTGAATTTTTAGTAGAGACGGAGTTTCACCATGTTGGCCAAGATGGTCTCGATCTCCTGACCTCGTGATCCACCTGCCTCGCCTCCCAAAGTGCTGGGATTACAGGCGTGAGCCACCGTGCCCAGCCGGGGTTTTTTTTTTTTAAGTAAAATATGCATGTTTAAAGTCCCCCTCCAACCTACTCATTTTTAAGTATGTATAAATTTCCCAAATCTGTAAGACTAGGCTCTCATGAGTACATTCCTCAAATTACAAGCTATCAAACATTTTACAGTAATACAATGGGTTGTTGACTCCTCTCTCTTAAAAAAAAATCAAGAAACTCACATACACTTTCAAGAATCGCTAACCAACTTCTCATAAATACACTCCCAGGAAATTAACTAGCATCTCAATCACAACAAAGGGAAGGCTTTGTCTGCCAAACAACACATTCTCTTCATTAGTGTCTCCCCTGTATTGATTATGGAAGACATGCTGTACAAACAGTGTTTCCACAAAGAGGAGCGAGGAGCAAAGTTTTTCTGCAGTCACTGAATTTAATAGTCACCCACTCCCTGCAGATTAAATTCTGCTGCTGGAAGCATATTCAGCCATCATTGATCTCAAAGGCTTTAAACCAAGCAAGGTGGGCACGGTATTTACCGCAGCTCCCAGCCATATAAATATTCAGCCTAAAAATGAACTGGGTTCTAAGAACAGCACAAAGTAACATTCTTATCTTTACCATGCATAAATTGCCAACAGCAGCTCGCAGTCTCCGACCCTTCCCCCATTTCTGGTTCAAGGGCCCCCATGTAGTCACATGGCTGTAGTCTAAGACCAACGTGCATGAAATGCAAGTGGGGTTTGGTTAAGATCGGTTTAGCAGTGGAAAGCCAGATAGAGTTGTAAAAAAATGTTTCAGCATATCTCTTGCATAAACACTGTTGTATAAGGTCTTGCTAAACAAAAAAATGAATACGTGGATGGCTACATTTGTCAGCCTCCTCAAGACCAAGTTCTGGCCCATGGAATGGGAGCAGAAGTGATGGGGACCTCTTCTGGACCTGTTCAGTAAGCTCAGTGTCCTTATCCCCTCCCGCTAGATGCCAAAAGAGTAGATGACCTTCAGGATGGCCTCGAAAGCCTGTGTTAAAGATGGAAGATCTCAAGATGGAAGGAGCCTAGCTCCCTGAAACACCAAATGGAAGAGAGCTGCCCAACCAAGAACACCTACTCAAGAACTTATTTCACATCAGTGGGAAATCAGGTTTTCTTGTGTTCCTTCACCAAGATTTTAGGGCTTATGTTACAGAAGTTCATATTATCTTAAATAACACAGGCAATATGGAAAGTCCATTTATAAATATGTAAATCAGAGGCCCCACTGGATCTCAGGCTTCCTAGCATGTGCCTATCCATGAATTCCAATGTCTCATGTCATTCACGAGTTCCACTCTATTACTACACACCTCTACAACCATGGTTGGTGGTGGACGGGGAGCCTTTTACTGCAATCTCTGGTTTTAGAACAAGACTATCTATCACAAGAGTAAGATGAAATTCCTCTGTCAATGTTCAGCAGGTATAAACTGAGCATCTATTATACGCCAGATCCTTCTCTTAGATGCTAAGGTACAGAGATATGTATTCTGTCCCCTTATATAGGGGAAAACAGGAGACTCATAAACAAAAACTATACTTCAAATATGCTGTGTTAAAACAGAAGCATGTAAAAGATACAAAATAATAGAATGCTGTCTTAGTCCCTTTCACACTGCTGATAAAGACATACCCAAGACTTGGCAATTTACAAAAGAAAGAGATTTAATGAGCTTACACTTCCCCATGGCTGGGGAAGCCTCACAATCATGGTGGAAGGCAAAGAGGAGCAAGTCGCATCTTACATGGATGGCAGCAGGCAAAAAGAGGGATTGTGCTGGAAACTCCCCCATTACAGAACTATCAGATCTTGTAAGACTTACTCACTATCACGAGAACAGCGTAGGAAAGACCTGCCCCAGGATTCAATTACCTCACACCAGCTTCCTTCCACAACACATGGGAATTCAAGATGGATTTGGGTAGGGAAAATGTTATTACTTGTTTGGGGAAAGCTGGTTAAGAAAGTCACCATAGGCTGGGCGCCGTGCCTCACACCTGTAATCCCAGCACTTTGGGAGGCCAAGGTGGGTGGATCATGAGGTCAGGAGTTCGGACCAGCTTGGCCAACATGGTGAAACCCGATCTCTACTAAAAATACAAAGATTAGCCGGGTGTGGTGGCAGGCACCTGTAATTCCAGCTACTCGGAGGCTGAGGCAGGAGAATCACTTGAACCCAGGAGGCGGAGGTTGCAGTGAGCCAAGATCGTGCCACTGGACTCCACCCTGGGCGACACTCCACCCTGGGTGAGACTCCATCTCAAAAGAAGAAAAAAAAAAAGAAAGAAAAGAAAGTCATCATAGGGAAGATGACCTGGCAGGGGTTTGAAGGATAATAGTCGTTCCGGTTGTGCTGAAGTGATGGTGGTGATGATGGTGGCAGTGGGGGGTAATCATGGCAGTGATGGTGGTAATGGTAGTGGTAGAAACAGCAGTGGTAACAGTAGCATAGAAGGAAGATAAAGCATTTAAGAAAGAAAAAATCTTACTTGCAAAGAGGTTCAAGGGGACCGGCTATCAGAAAGACTGTCACACCGCATAAATAATCACAAGAGATATTTACCTCTGCCACTGCCACATTTCTCATATGGTGATCATATCCATAAGAAGCAATCATATCATCATTGCCAAGTTAAGGATAAAGCTGTTGGCTGGGTAATCCAGGCTTATGGAAAATGGTTAAGATTTCTTTTATTCGGGGGGACCGAATAACAGAAATAACCAGAATGAGACAGACTGACCCTGTTATTCAAGATAAAAAGGTTTATTTTGCTTTGTTTTTCCCACTTATGGAATGTGATGCACACCCTTGCTTCTACAGCAACAAGGCAAAGTGTAAATTCTGCTTGACCAAAGCACACCTCTACTGAGCATTTCTTTTTTGGTTTTTTTTTGCAGTCACTGATATGCACTTTACAACTCTTATTTAATCCACACGACAACCCTGGCAGAGAGGAAAGGAGGTGACGATACTTACTTTACAGAGGAAGCAACTGAAGCCCAAAGAGGGTGAGAAACCTGCCACGGTCAGGAAGCTTTAAATAAACGACACGAACCAGCTTCAAACCCAAACAATCTGACCCCAGAGCTGAGCAGATCAGATTGGTAAGCCAAGGGGCAGGTGTTACAGGCAGAAGGAACGGCAGTACAAAGGTGTCAGGGGTGGGGGAAACAGAACAGTATATGGCGGGAACTACCAGAAGTCAGAAGAGAAAAGAATTCCTAATCTGGGGTGTGGTTCAAGGGCAAGAAGACCAGTGAGTACCCTCTGTCCTAGGCTGGTAAGTGGGTGAGGGTGTGCTTGCATATGAAACTGTGAGGTTAGTACTCATGGCAGATTGCAAAAAACACCCCAATTCCATACACCTCCTGATGCACTCCCTTGGCGCTACAACTCTGCAGTGCCATCCAGGGCAGGGCGGTCTGCTGGGAGCCTTGACGCTGGGCTCAGCCATGTGACTTGCTGTGGCCAATGGGATGGCGGCAAACATGGTGGGGGAGGGGATGAGAAAAGGACTTAAAAGCAGTTACATGAGTGGCTCACTGGCTCTTGCACCTTTGCCAGATCCATGAGAATTTGCCTGGGCTACACCACTAGAGGAGGATGAGAGAGACACAGGAAGCTGAGACAAATCATCTCAGTCATTTCCCTCAGCCAAAGCCATCCAGACACACGAGCAAGGCCAGCCAAGACCAGCAAAGCCCTCTGGCCAGCCCAGATGTGTGACAACGTTTACTATCGGGTGCTACTGAGGTAGTTTGCTGGGCAGCATCGTGGTGGCAATAACTGATGAGTACTATCGGTATCATTCCCATTTTACAGACGGAGAAACTAAGGCCCAGACAAGGGAAGAAACAGGATCAAGATGGCACGGGTGGCAAAAGTGGCAATCTGAAAGCAAGCAGTTGTGCCAAAGCCTTTGCCCTTAGCCATTTTCATGTGTTGGAACTTCTCTCAAGGAAGCAGCAAAAGCAGAATCTATCTCAGCATGAGGCAAAGCGTGCTGCCTGCCTCCCAGGTGGGGCTGCTGGGCTGCGAGAAGGGGCTCTGGATAGCCTGCTAATTGGCAGCATTCGGCCTCTCCAGTCATTGATTTAGGTTGGCAGTGATGGAGACCATCTGCTCACACTCCACTTCCTTGCCCTCCCCAGGAGCTCTGCAACACGTAGAGGGAGCCCAGCACACCTGAGCTTATCCCACCTGTCCCTGCACTGAACTGTCGCAGCTCAGACCCTTCTCTCCAAAGATGCCTTCTGGGGGCCAGCATCTGGAGCCAGCAGGGGCTCTCTCTCCAGCTTCACTCCTCCCCTCCAAATCTTCCAGCTTGGCAGTCTCTTCCAGGAAGTCTGCAGCAATGTCTCCAGCACCTGCCTCTGCTCCCACCTTCCATCACCTCCCCCTCCTTGTTTCCAGATTGCTTATGCCTGGCTCTGAGGTTATCCCATTTTAGAGGTCAACTGTTCTGACAGCCAGCTGTATATGTCCCCCTCTCCCCTGTCCGTGGTCCCACCTCTAGCCAAGTAACAAATGACGGCTTGGCAAAGAAAGCACAAGCCCCCTGCCAAGATAAAAGGTCTGTCCCAGCAACTGTCAAGAGCTACTGTGTCCTCTTAGCCCTCCCGCCCAGGGAATGTTTCCTGCACAGTTTCCATCTTTGCCAGACACCAGAATCCCAAAGGTGATTGCTGTAAATTTAGCACCTGGATGACGTTTCTCAAACTGGCACAGCAGAGCTAGAATCCTTGGGGGTGCCTGTTTGAAATGGAGGTTCCAAGCCTCATCCCGGCCCTAATGAATCGACCATCTGTGGGAGACCTCTGAGTAAGTTTCCACGTGATTCCTGCACTCCAACATTTGAAAATAGCCTTACCCAAGTGCAGGCCCATCCTCGCCAAGTCATCAAGTAATTTACATGCGTCAACTCGCCTCTGCCTCACTTCAACTCTAGAAACAGATACTATTTTTCTCCCGTTTTAGACACAAGGAAACTGAGGCTTTGTGATGCTATATAACCCCCAGGTCACACGGCTAATACGTGGCAATGTTGGACTTTGAACAAAACTGAATCCCATGCTCACAATCCACTCTGAAATACGCCTGCAATAGGTGACTTAAGTATTTCAGGATGCTGATGAAATTGGATATCTGTGTTCGCTTGCCATGCTTCTCTATGGTCCCCAAAACCGTATCAATGGAAACGCACAAATCAGATTCCAGATTTTTGGGACATTCCTTCCATAGTCACTTGTTGAGTGAGTGGAGAATAACTACCACGTTTCCAGGATTTGAAGAATGACTTGGTGACACCCCCCACTTCTCAAAATGTTTCTCCTTGAGTTGATTGTAAGTCCTGTTCCAGCCTCACTTCCCAGTGACAGAAGGTGGGGGTGACTTAGGAGTAAAAACAATGCTATTTATCTTTATAACTCCCCATCACAGAGATGATGCTTTCCATCACCGCTCACCTCATCTTACTTTTTCATAGCAAAGCACGAGACACAAAACAGGTCGATAATGAAACAATGGACAATTGAAGCTGAACTGCTAAGTAAATAATAAGGGAGTGAAAGAAACAGCTACATTTGCTGAATGCTTGCCAAGGCCAATAACCTGTGTTAAGCTCTTTACATAAATTATCTAATTTGGGGGCCGGGCGCGGTGGCTCACGCCTGTAATCCCAGCACTTTGGGAGGCCGAGGCGGGCGGATCACGAGGTCAAGAGATCGAGACCGTCCTGGTCAACATGGTGAAACCCCGTCTCTACTAAAAATACAAAAAAATTAGCTGGGCGTGGTGGCGCGCGCCTGTAGTCCCAGCTACTCGGGAGGCTGAGGCAGGAGAATGCTTGAACCCGGGCAGCGGAGGTTGCAGTGAGCCAAGGTCGCGCCACTGCACTCCAGCCTGGCGCCTGGTACTGAGTGAGACTGTGTCTCAAAAAAAAAAAAAAAAAAATTATCTAATTTGGCCCTAAGTGATAGGATCTCCATTTTACAGATAAGAAACTTAAGAAACTTAAGGTGACAGAGGTTAAAGTAACTTGTCCAAGGTAGAGCAGCTAGTTAAAGGTACAGCTGTGACTCCAACCCTGAGTCACTCTGAAATCAACTTTTCTGAAAATGCTCACTACGCAAAGTGCGGGCCCCTGACAGGCAGCATCAGCGTCACCCAGGAGCTTTTCAGAAATACAGATCCTCAGGCCACACCCCAGACCTATCAAATCAGGACCCAGGGAGTGCACAGTGAAGTCTCAGAAGCACTCATCTAGAACAGGGTTGCTCAGCCTCTGAGCTACCGACATCATGTGCTCAGCAGCTCTCTGCTGGGGGTTGTGGGGAGTGCGGTCCTAGGCAGTGTCCCTGGCTTCTACTCACTAGATGCCAGTAGCCACTCTCACCCCTTTACAAATCATAATGACCAAAAATGTCTCCAGCATTGCTAAACGTCCCCTGGGAAAGGGAACTAGCCCCCAGGTAGAATAGAACTGCTGGTGTCTATAACAGCTCTGTTCTGCCAGGCTCGATTTCTGGCATAAATCTGGGGTTTGTGGGCAAAAGTTACCGAGGCCAGTCTAATAGGTGTCTGTAAGCCAAAACAGAACCTCTGAGTTCCAAGGTCTGGGTTTGGCTCCAGGTCTGTCGCTGACAGGCTCTGGAAAGCCAGGGTGACAGAATCACGGACCTGCACCTCTCTGTTCGCATTAGTGCAAGGCTGGACTCCGGAAAGCCAGGGTGACAGAATCACGGACCTGCACCTCTCCGTTCGCATTAGTGCAAGGCTGGACTCCGGAAAGCCAGGGTGACAGAATCACGGACCTGCACCTCTCCGTTCGCATTAGTGCAAGGCTGGACTCCGGAAAGCCAGGGTGACAGAATCACGGACCTGCACCTCTCCGTTCGCATTAGTGCAAGGCTGGACTCCGGCACAGCTTCCCTGAACCTTGCTGCCTGCGAGGATCACCTGGGAGTCATTTTTTAAATATTGATTCAGGTTCCACCCCTACCCAACCACCCAGACTAAATAAGAAGCTCCAAGTGGGTCCCAGATGTTGCTTATTTTTCAAGATAGGGGGATGGGCAGCTCACTGTGTTGCCCAGGCTGGTCTCAAACTCCTGGGCACAAGGGATCCTCCCACCCCAGCCTCCCTAGTAGATGGGACTATAGGTGCACACCACCCACCACGCTCAGCTCCCACTTTTTAAACAAGATCCTCAAAAGATCCAAATGCACCTAGGCCATGAACTGGCTTTTAGGAAGCACTAGACCAGAACATTCCCAGGGACCCTAAATTGTAGGATTTGATCTCCTGTGCCCCAGACCTCCTCCCTACCCAGATGTGTCGTTTACAGCTGACTTTCAAGTCACAAGACCCTAGAGAGTCCTCAGACTCACCAGGGCACCCATCCAGTCCAGCATGGGCTGCCCACCCTGAGGCCCCTCAGGCCATTGAGGTGACACTGAAGAAACGGGACTCAGGGTGCTGGAGTCAGGAGTCTGGCATCTGGTTTTCTTAGCACATGTGCCACTGTGCCTGAGTCTGCCTCAGTGAGAAGCCAGTGAGCTAATTACATTAACACAGCTCAACCGAGCTGGGCAAGGCAGGGCTTCAGCCGTGAACAGTCAGGGAGAAATGGGACTTTCCTGCAGCTGCAAAACTACAGGAGACACTGAAGTGGGCCCCGAGGAGCCCTTCCTCCCAGCCACGACTCTCCCCCACAGCAAGGCGCTGAGGACACGGATGCTGCTCTAGGGGTGTGGGGTACATCCAGGTCGGACCTAGAGAGCAAGAATCATCGTCTTGACTGGAGCAAACTCAGTGGAATGTTCTCTGAAGAGCCAGAAAGAAAAGCTCACACTGACTGGATGCGTCCAAACTTTGAGGCATTTTACATCTCCTTTCATGAGCTTTCTGAGCCCAAAAATACAAGGTTGGGCCCAAAGGCATTTTATCGTTTTTAATTCAGGCATCTGTCCAGTGACTTTTTTTCCCTCTCCACACAAAATTTTTTTCTCCCCGTACGTCCTCATGCATTCATTCACAGCCCTTCCTTGGCTTCCTCTGTTCAGTTTCTGAAGCAATCCCTGGCCACAGAGAAAGCAAACAGGTCCTGTGTCCCGTGCTGATGTCCCACTGGTGGTGGCCAGAACTCCCAGGAGGATCAGGAAGCACCATCATAATCAGGTGAGTGAAGGTCAGCTTCCCAGTCCTCCACGGCCTCTAGGGGACACGAGACACGGGGCACAGACACGGAAGGTCTCACTGGTCAAGTCCAAGTAAGAAAAGGAGCTCCCAAGCGAGAGAATGGAAAGACCTTTATTGCTGGCTACTTGAGATGTGCCAGGAGCTGTTCTGAGCATTTACCTGGATTTGCTCTTTCATTCCTAAACATGCAAACACTTTAGAAGGTGGGTATTAACTGTCAGCCCCAACGTGCAGGTATGCAATGAGGCTCTGACAGGGTTAATGACTTGTCCGAGGCCACACAGCCAGGCAGCGGCAGATCTGGGGTTAGAATGCAGACATGCTATGCCACACACCCCCTGACGATGTCTGAATGGGCATATTCTTCCCCATCTACCAACAGTTCCTTCTCCCTTGTAACAAACACCTTCAATCACATTACCTGTTAATGACTTGTCTGAGGCCACACAGCCAGGCAGCAGCAGATCTGGGGTTAGAATGCAGACATGCAACGCCACGCACCACCCTGAGGATGTCTGGATGGGCATATTCCTCCCACCTACCAACAGTTGCTTCTCTCTTGTAACTAACACCTTTAATCACACTACCTGCATCTATACATTACTGTCTAGCCTAAAGATTACCTAAGACTTCGCCACACAAAGTGTGGCCTCAAGCCAGCAGCATCAGCATCACCTGGGAGCTTGTTAGAAAGGCTGAATCCCAGCTCTGCCCTACATCTACTGAATCCAGATCTGCACTTTAACCAGAACTCCAGGTGATTTCTATGCATGTGCAGATTTGAGGAGCGCTGACATGGCACTTTTCTTACTGACTCAGTAGAAGGATCTGCCTCTGAATTCTCCTCTCCTGGGTTCTGGGCCTCGGGAGTGTTTGGATGCTAACTGAAGATTTATAACTTTCCATTGTTAAACTTCTTTCATGAACTCTTTCCTGATGATGCCCCATGCTGGTGTCTCTCTCTCAACTCAGTTTGCACTTGACAGTCTGAACTGCACCATGAGACCTTGGAACATAGATCAGCTGCCCAATTTAACACCTGGTGCTCTCTCCATCTGGATCAAGTTGTTTCTCAGATGTGGGTAGGGCTAAAAGTTAAGAAACTAATTGCAGAGGGAGTAGAGATAAATTATCACTCACAAATCAACTGATCTCCATCCAATTAAACTACCAGTGATCTGAAGAGATGACCTTTTTTCCCCCACAGCAACCAATGGGTACTCTGAAAAATGTACATCTTTATTAACTGAATCATCTGGCCAATTATTATTTTCCCAGACTGTTCTAAAAGCCAAGCATTTAAAAGAAATAAGAGAAGAATCTGGGCACAAGAGCTCACACCTATAATCCCAGCACTTTGAAGAGCCAAACCAGGAGGATTGCTTGAAGCCAGGATTTCAAGACCAGCCTTGGCAACATACCGAGACTACTACCCTCCCCCACCCCCCCAGGTCTTTATTTTAAAAATTTAAAAATTAGCCAGGCATATAGCCCCATAGTAAGATCACTGCCCCCACCAGCCTTGGTGAGACCACTGCCCTCCCTACCCTCCAGCTCTTTCCAAAATATTTAAAAATCAGCCAGGTACAAGCCTGTAGCCCCAGCTACTCAGGAAGCTGAGACAGGAGGATCCCTTGAGCCCAGCAGTTCAAGGCTACAGTGAGCTATGATCATGCCACTGCACTCCAGCCTGGGTGACAAAGCGAGACACTGTCCTGGAAAAAAAAAAAAAAGTAAAAGGAAAGAACAATTGAGGTCATACATGTGGTGACCTAGATGACCTCTGTCCTGCTCATGTGCTGCTAGAGAAAGAGAAAAAGGTGAGATGTTTGCTCACAGCTGTGCCTTACCCTAAAATCAGCAGGGGCCACATGTCTGATTAACAGTTTCCACAGTGACTGAGGCCAGGGTTTACTGGATGGCACTTCTGATTTGCCAATGACCTTCTTTCTGCAAAGGCTGTCAGCCTCTCTGCCTTGCTAGAGAGAGGCTGACTCCTTTATCCAGCATCTGACCTGAAGGAGCTCACCGTTTGCAGACTATAACTTACGAGTTCATTTTCTCCAGGCTGACTATAAATACCAGGCCAGGCTCCAGGCTGAGCACTTTACCTGCATTATGGAATGTAATAATCACAAATGCCAAGGAGGGTGCTCAGAGTGTCAGCTTGGTCCTGTTTTGCAGGTCAGGTGAACATCTGAGAGCTAAGCGATTTGCCCAAGGTTAGAAATCTAGTAAGTGATTGGCCAGGATTTGAACATGACCACCAAATGTTAGCCCACATCTCCTAAGAGGAAGAGAAAGCACTTCAGATCCTGAATCTTCAGGCTTGGTGCCTCCCCAAAATTACCTGGCAAAATTAAGGTGTTTGCTTTCAGGAACTGGGAAGTGGCCTCTTGGTACTTCCTGGATTCCAGGGCTCCACTGTGTGTCCATCAAGGACACACTCTAAAACCTGTCCCTCTCAGGAACTCCCAGGCAGCAGACTGTACAGTCAAAGGCAAAAGAGACCTGGGCTTGTGGCCCAACTGGGGAAACAAGGAAGGAGAGTCCTTCCTTGAGCATCTTTCTACTCAATCCCCAGACTCCAGTCTCCTCTCTTATTCCAGAATGCTCTGAAAAGCTCCTCCACTTTTTCTATAAGGCAGAAAAACTTAGAGACTCTCTTATCCTCAAGGACTCTGAAGGCATAATGAAGAGTCCTTAACAGCAGGTGCTGTTTGCCCTAAATGCTGAGCAGCTGAGATAGGGATAGAATCAAAGGGCTCCATTCACCCCCTCACAACAAGGGCAGAGATCAAACCTGCCCTCCCATCCATGACCCTACAGAGATCAGAGCCTGGGGGAACTTCCTCCCAGGTTACTCCCTAACGTCAGCAGACTTACTTGCCAACCTAGCGAAACAGTTAATTTCTACTACTCTATCCTTATTTCTTTCACAGAATCAGATGCACTGAAAGCTAAAACTCTATGGACAGGCCTCACACCAAACCCAGCTCAAAATCTGATGACTCTGGCATCCAACTATAACCCTCCATTGCAAGGGATTTGCAATCCCCCCTTCTAAGACAGGTTTTGTGGGGGAAAGTATATACGTAGCTTCAAGAGAGCCAATGTCATCATCATCACCAGAGCACTGGTTCATATATCCCTTGCCTATTCATTCCTCTCTTAGCTCATGTCATTCTCTTCTGCCCATTTCATAGAGAAATACCAAGCTAAAAAACAAGTAAGTCTTGTGTTGGTAAAACACCGAAGGGCAGAGAAGTCAGAAGTGCATGTGCCTTCTTCCTTGCTTGTTCATTTCTAGTATCCTTGGTTTGTTTTGACCCCTGATTAGCTACATGGCTTAAAACAAATCACTTAAAATTCTCTGTGCCACTCATCGCTAAGCTGGGACTAATAAATCTAAACTTTTACCTCCCAATGTAAAAAACAAGAGGCCAAGAAACCTTTGGCAAGCTCCAAGCCTGCCAGAGGAGAGGCAATATTATACGTTAAGAAAATAAAATGAGACCTCAGATAGAAGCTGCCAGGTATTAATGCAAAGTAATAAAACAGGAAAAAGCCCAACAGCAATGTTTTACGGAGATGAAGCAAGAGCTTCTCCCAAGAAGGGGGAGGCCAAGAACTGGGCTTCTAATCTAATAAATCAAAAGGGAAAAAAACAAACCATTAAAAAGGCCCAGCAAATGCATCTCAAAAGACAGCTACAGGGAAAAATAGAAGGAACTTAAGGGTCACCTGGGGTGCCAGATTAAAAGTCCACAATCAAACGCTGCAAAGCTGTATGAATCTTATTTATCACCATCAAAAAAATATTGATGGAGCACTTCCCCACTGAGCCATGGGCTGACTGTACCAGGTGCAGGGGGGCTCAGAAAAATGTCCCCAGACTCTGTGGGGGGCAGCCCCATGGCCACAGGGGGCAGCAGAAAGAGGACAGCACCAGAACAGAGGGGCAGAATGAGGGAAGATGGCACTGAGGAGCAGAGCAGATGGCAGAAGGCAGTCACAGGCCCAGAAAACCCACCCCTATTTTGATCATTTCCCTTCCTGTTTTTACTTTTTTTTTTTGTTATGAACTCTTCCAGCTTTGAGCTACCTGCTGTCCAGACAAGTGTCTGTTTGATTTACATAATAATGACTTCTTTCTACTCATGACCCACCAGGATGAATTTGTATCTATTTAACAAGGCGCATTTTCTCCATGCCTCCCCTGTATGTTTTCTTGCTGAGGCCAAGGTTATAGAATGCACAGTCTGGCCCAGAACTATGTAAAGTTAATGGCCCACTCACCAATAGCTGCTCCAGGCTTGGGGTGGGCTGGAGAACAGCCCAGGTACCTGGACTTGGGATCCCTAATTCACCCCTTTCCACTCCATGAAGGCAGGGGACTGGGAGGGGGCGCTGCTAGCAGTTCTAACTCAGCTTCTGGGGCCCCCTTGATGGTCACAGGCCTCACCTGGACTCTGGTCCAGTCCCAAAGACACCCCCACCCCTTGGCCTCAATAGAAAGCCCAGGTATGAAGCAGCAAATCAAATCTAACAGCCTATGAGAAAAGGATTTTAAAAACCAGACACCTCCTCCCATAAAAAGACCCACCAAGAAGTATCTGCTGAGTGTTACTCTATTCTTTGGAATCCATGTGAAATGAAAAACAAGAATCATGGTCCCTGCTGCAAAGAAATCAAATTCCAGATACGGAGATCTAAATTAAACCAGCCATGGGAGGAAAAGAGAATAAGGACTGGCAATAGTGAGCCACTGAAGGTTCTGGAGAGGAAGAGTGGTAGCCATCCTGAAAGGAGGTTAAGAAGATCAAGAAAATATCAGAGGAAATTCAAAGTTGAATCACCTTTCTTCTTCTTCTGGAAAGCATATAAAACAAAAACAACTCCTCTCTCCTACTACCTAAAAAGTATCATATTAAAGGTTCCTAAAAGAAACCCTTAATGCTATCGGCTGCAAAAGACTTTTAAAATCAACGGCTAATTTGAGTGTTCCAGGTCTTTGAACTGAATCCTCCCCCACATCCGCTTCAGCAGGCTCTCTCGGAAATCATTAAGAGTTGCACAAATAACCAAGACCCTTCCCAACAAGTTGGATAACCCAGATGTGAAGCCCTCAGTGAAAAAGGTCCAACAGGGACGTTTTCAATAAAAGCATCTTTGAAGGCCTGGCCCTCCTGTGAACTCCACAGTAAATTATCCCAGTCATGAGGCCCTAACACCATCCCCAGCCTTCATGTAGATAGCCCTTTGTTCTTGTGGCATTTTACTGGTTTGAGGTTAAGCATCACTGACAGTTTAAAATTCTCCTAAAATCTAGTCACTTCCAATCCTATCTGTCTGTTCCCCCAGTCATCATCGGCAATAAAGCTTTTAAAATAAAATGGACCCATATGCTTGGGGAAGTGGAGAAGCTTACATCTGCGCCACTCCCAGACCAGGAGGGAGAAAAGTGCCAGAGGTGGCAATTTTTATAAAGATGAGAGCTGGGGCCTAACAGCCCTGGAACTGTAGGACAGAACAAGAGAGGGGCCAGGGCTTGGTGCAGTGGTTCACACCTGTAATCCCAGCTCCCAGCACTTTGGGAGGCTGAGGCGGGTGGATCACGAGGTCAGCAGTTTGAGACCAGCCTGGCCAACATGGCAAAACCCCATCTCTACTAAAAATACAAAAAATTAGCCGAGCGTGGTGGTACCCGCCTGTAATCCCAGCTACTTGGGGGGCTGAGGCATTAGAATCACTCAAGACAGGAGAATTGCTTGAACCTGGGAGGCGGAGGTTGCAGTGAGCTGAGATCACACCATTGCACTCCTGGTGCGATGGATGATGACAGAGCAAGACTCTGTCTCCAAAAAAAAAAGAGACAGGAAGATTCTCAACTCCAGCACATGCAGGGTGGAGTGGAGCCTGAGCAGATGCCCCCTGCGCACCTGCCTGCACATAATCAGCTCATGAAGGAACAACGGGCTGATCATACTATTACCATCCAGTCCTCTCTCCCCAGTCCACATCACCTACTACCACAGACCTGACTTCTCAGCTAGGCAGGGAGAAAGAAGACAGATGTAAACATACGGTAGGAAGGTTAGCAGAGACCAAGAGACTTTGGTTTCTTATGGAAGCACCAGAAATAACTTAAGAAGAAACCACCAAGGAAACTGTGTAGAGAAAACAGAATGTGAACATTATATTTTTTAATACATGAGGTACTGCAGCATCAGAAGAGTTTAATAAGGTATTGATTTCCCTCGGCTCCCATAACAAAACACCACAGAATAGGTGGCTTTCACAACAGAATTTTATGTTCTCGCAGTTCTGTAGGCTGGAAGTCCAGAATCAAGGCGTCAGCAGGGTTGGTTTCTCCTGGGGCCTCTCTCTTCAGCCTGCAGACAGCCGCCTTCTTGACGTGTCCTCACATGAGGCCTTTCCTCTGTGCGTACACACCCCTGGTGCCTCCGTGTGTCCAAGTGTTCTCTTCTTACAAGAATTCCAGGTAGGTTGGATTAGGGCCCAAACTAATGACCTCATCATCATTTATTTCTCTCTCTAAAGATCCCATATCCACATATAGTCACATTTTGAGGCACTGGGGGTTAGGCCTTCAACATATGAACTTTAGGGGGACAAAATCAAGCCTGTAGCAAACAAAAATGACAATATCTGTCCTTTAAGGTATAGCACCTATTTTTGAAAGTCCTATGATAGATACCAGGGGCTTGATATCCAGGAGAAGTCCCAGGAGGCGGGTATTCTCATCCGCAAGTCAGAGGTAAGAGCAGCAAGTACTACACTCTTGCAAGGGAGGCTAAACTATCCACAACCATAACCGCAGAGGCAAGCCTGAGCCCGGAGGGAGTCAAGCAGGCCCCTCCTCCCCCCACCTCCCCCACCTCCCCCACCTCCCCTCCTCCCCCACCTCCCCCACCTCCCCCACCTCCCCCACCTCCCCCACCTCCCCCACCTCCAGTGGAAAGGTTTTTTCTGGATGGCAAATTCTTGTGGACTTCTCAGTTCTACGATCCTCACAACATGCCGTACATAAAACATCCTACAAACTCTCTAGGATTTAGTGGCAGGAAAAAACATCTCTTGTTTTCTTTATCTTGTTTTAAAAAAAAGAAAAAAAAAAAACTTGAGGATGAGTCTATGACTTGAGCTCTTCACGGAGACTTCATTTCATGGTACCACAGTAAGAAAACTGTTCATAAAACGTATCAAAGAGTGAAGAGAGGCCCTGCAGACTTAATTGGGCCTGTTAGAATGGCCCTGTGCCATTATTTACTGATAGGATTACCAGATGTGAGGGTGAAATTGATCCCCCAACTTAAAATAACGTAACGTATTTTTCCTAAGGCAATCTGAAGCATTTGTTAATACAATAATCCAACACAAACATTACAACTGATACAGGGAATTGTGGCCAGCAGTCACTTCAACAGTGCCTTAAAGAAGACTGGACTTGAAAAACAAGAAGACTGGGCCATTATTAGGTCTAATCAAAAACTAAAATTAAATATGATAAAGATTAACAAAAACCAACTATTTTACAATAATTTTTTCTTTGACAGGCATTCCAGCACATGCATGGCTTTCCAGAAAATCTGGTAGCTCTAAGAGTGAACCTTCTAATGCAACAAAAACTCATCAATACACCTCCCTCCCCCCTACACACAAACATACACAGACACACACACACACACACACACACACACAGAGAGAGAGAGAGAGAGAGAGAGAGAGAGAGATTTGGAATAGAAACCAAACTCAAAGTGGAATAGTGTCAAGAAGAAAACTGTTGTGTCTCTCTCCTCACACTTCCTATTATTTACTCAACAAGGGAATTCAAACCAAAAAAGTCAGAGTATTTTACAAACCCAGGGCTTTGGAGACAGGGCCACTATTTCTACAGCCCTCGCTTAAGTCTGCTCATCTAAGGCTTCAGTGATGACTGAGGCGTGGGCCTTATTCCAAGTTTCCAACTCCTGGGCACCTCAAGGAACTCCATTCAGGAGTCAGGATGTCATTATCTACTACGCCTTTCTGGATATGGATCAGCTGAGGATGTAAATTTTAAAGAGTGTAGTCAATTAGGAAAACAGAGGCAGAGAATTCCCTAGCAGCCAGACAGTTGCGTTCCAATCCACACACAGGCTTCAGTTCATTGTATGACCTCGGGTGAGTCCGTTAAATTCTCCAAGACTCAACTTCCTCATCTAGAAAATGTTCTAAAAATGGAACCTCTTCCTCATAGAGATGCAATGAGAATGAAGTCATGCGAGATGCTTAGAATACTTAATAAGCACTCAATAAATAGTAGTTACTAAGTTTTATTAGTACTGATTTATGTATTAATTACATGAAGTATAAATAATAAAACTTCACTGTTTAACAATAAGATATCATTTTACACCTATGAGGACTACGACTATCCAAAATAAAATCAGAAAATAACAAGTGTTGGCAAGGAGTGGAGAAACTGGAACTCTTGTGCGCTATTGGTAGGAATATAAAATGGCATGACCGCTATAGAAAACAGAATGGCAGGCCTTCAAAAAATTTAAAATAGAATTACCACAAAACCTGGCAATGCTACTTCTTTCCATTCTTTTGAGAGAATTGAAACCAGGATTCCAAAGAGATATTTACACACCTGTGTTCACAGCAGCAGTGTCCACAATAGCCAAGACACAGAAACAACCCAAATGCCCATCAACTCATGAACAGATAAACAAAATGTGGTATACGCACATAATGAATTCTTCAGCCTTAAAAAGGAAGGAAGGAATCCTGTCACATGCTACAACATGATGACCCTGAGGACATTAACCAAAGCAAAACAAGCCAGTCCCAAAAAGAGAAATACTGCATGATCCCACTCACATGAAGTATCTCAATTTATCAAACTCATAGAAACAGAAAGTAGAATGATGGTTACTGGAAGTTCAAGGGGTCCGGGAAAATGGGGAGTTATTGTTTGTTTAATGGGTATAATATTTCAGCTTTGCAAGACAAAAAAGTTCTGGAAATCTGTTGCACAACAATATGAATATACACAACACTGCTGACCTGCACTCTTAAAAACAGTAAATTTTACATTGTGCTTTTTTAGCCACAATTTTTAATTTTTTAAATTATTTTTTAAAATCTACTCACAAACACCCTGAATTGCTTAAGTGTTTTTTTACAAAATGAACTCTAGATGCCTCCAAGCCAATGAGTGAGCCCCCGTCCCCACCCCACAGTTATTATTCTGAATTCGTGGTGACTTACAGAGCTAATACGCCTACGAGACTGTTCTGAGAAGCGCTGGAACCCATCAGCAGCAGTCAGCTGCTAGCAAGAGGATCAAGATTGGAGAAGTTTTGTGAAGTTAACTTTAAAAGGAATATTCTGGCTTGGAACGGATTCTATTTTAATGCTTTGAGACAAAAACTCTTCCCCTGGGAAACTGCCTCCAACTCACTTGTCACATCCTCAGAGGTGGAGACCCTATTTTTCATCTTTGAGATGTTATTACTGAGACATTCAAATAAGAGCAGTATTGAAGAACACTGAGGACATGTGATATGGTGGCTTTAAGGCAGAGACGGGCTATTGACACTAAGAGACCAAAGCCAGAGGGGTCAGCTCACAAGCTCACAAGCTCACAAGCTCCTGCTTTTGCTGCATGGTGCAGGCTCTGCCTCTCATCTACATGGCATCTCTTCAGAGGGGATCTCCTTAGAGATTTGGGGAAATCAGCTCAATGTTGTCACCCAGCCCGTAGTCCCAAGTCCTCGTGACTGTGGATTGGCCAGGAATCTGGCTTCACCCACAGACATCTTGTTAGGCCAGGCACGATGGCTCACGCTGTAATACCAATACTTTGGAAGGCCAACGTAGAAGGCCTGCTTGAGCACAGAAGTTCAAGACCAGTCTGGACAATATAACAGCCGGGCACAGTGGTGTGTGATTAGTCCCAGCTACTTGGAAGGCTGGGGTGGGAAGATCACGTGAGCCCAGGAGATGGAGGCTGCAGTGAGCCAAGACGGCACCACTGCACTTCAGCCTGGGAGACAGAGCGACACGCAGTCTCAAAACACAAAACAAAACAACTTGTTGCTGCACATGGGATACCACGGGAGCATCACGCCCACTGATGAAATGCCTCTGAAGGGATGGCCCTCCACAAACTGTAAATGCATCTTTCTACATCCAAGTCTCTCTCGTCTTTCCAGGCCTATCAGAGTGAGTCACTATGAGCATTCGCCTGAGCCAAAGTTGAGAGAAGGGTAGAGACTGCGAGGAAGGACGCTTCGATGGTCCACCTGCAGGCCTTCAAACTCTCCCTCCATTTACTGCCCATCTGACACATATTCACATATACTATTTCCACCCCTCTCACCAGGACATGTCCAAAGCCACTGGATTAGAAGCCAGAAAGTAGACTTTGTTCACCAACATACTCCAGCACCTGACACCTCAAAGGTGCTCTGTTAAGAAAATGACAGGTGGGCGACAAGAACACCTATGTCTATTAAAGAGCCAATTAAGTAGCCCAAGGCCTACCTGGATCCAGGGCAAAAATATTCTCTTCCACATCCATCATCTGATGAGAAAGCAATAAAGATCTTGTCACATTGCTGGATACCAGCTCCAAGGGAAACACTAGGACCAGCGGCTCCTGCCTGAATGTGAACGGCTGAGGCCTCTGCATTGCTTGCAAAGCACTGAGCCACTGCACGCCATTTCCATTAGTCTTATTTCACTTTCCAATCTTTTTTTGGTCAAAACCTTCAGACTTGACTGAGAAAAACTTCTGACTTGACTGAGAGCAGGAAACACAGTTCTAGGTAAGTGTGCATTTCATTTCCACCTCATTTTCCTCAGTTACATCCTGGATTCTTTTTTTTATTTTATTATTTTTTGAGACGGAGTCTCACACTGCTGCCTGGGCTGGAGTGCAGTGGTGCAATCTCGGCTCGCTGTAACCTCCAACTCCCGAGTTCAAGCGATTCTCCTGTCTCAGCCTCCCGATTCTCCTGCCCGCCACCACACCTAGCTAGTTTTTTGTATTTTTAGTAGAGACAGAGTTTCACCGTGTTGGCCAGGCTGGTCTCAAACTCCTGACCTCGTGATTCACTCACCTCGGCCTCCCAAAGTGCTGAGATTACAGGTGTGAGCCACCACGCCCGCCACATCCTGGATTCTTATTACTAAAACCGTAATCAGCTCAACTGAGGTCATGTCCGATGGTGGTATCTTCAAACTGTATCTTGTTCCAGACACATAGATCAATAGCCAAAGTGTAAGCTTAAAAAAGGGATCCCATTCTTTACCTGCAACTTCCAAAAGGGCATTAAAAGGGATTTATTCATTCATTTAGTCAACAATAATATTTACTAAGCTTTTACTTTGGAGCAGGCATGCACTAGGGTATGTGCCAGAGATACATATGGAGGGACAGAGAGACAAAAGTTCTGGCCTCAGGAACTTCTATTCTGGTTGGGGGAAATGAATGATAACAAGGAAGAAGAAAAAAGAAGCTAGTTTTCAGAGAGTGATACGTGCCTTAAAAACAAATTTGTAAACAGAGTGACATGGTAACAGGGGGTTCTTTGGAGGGGACGGTTAGAAGAGGTGTCTCCGAGGAGATAATACAGGAGCTGAGACTGACTCATGGAAATCACACAGCCTTCAGGAAGAATAGCAGGTGCAAATGTCCTGAGGCAGTTTTAGAGACAGGAGGAAGATGCACGTGGCTGGAGCACAGCAAGTGAGGCTGTGGGTGGAAGGGGGCAGGTCAAAATGCTGAGCTCAGATTCAAGTCTTGAAGAGCCTTCTGGGCCCCAGTGAGCGGTGGGAATTTCACCCCAAGTGCAGGAGGAAGTGCTGGAGTGTTTTAAGAAGGGAACTGGCCAGGTATGGTGGCTCATGCCTGTCTGTGATCTACAACACTTTGGGAGGATGAGACAGGAACATCACTTGAGGCCAGGAGTTGGAGACCAGCCTGGGCAACATAGCAAGACCCTGTCTCTATTGAAAAAAAAATTTTTTTTTGATTAGCCAGGTGTGGTGGCACAAACCTGTAGTCCTAGCTCCTAGGGAAGCAGAGGCGGGAGGATCACTTGAGCCTGGGAGTTCAAGGCTGCTGTGAGTCAAGATCATACCACTGCACTCCAGCCTGGGCAACAGAGCCAGATCCCAACGATATTAAAAAAGAAGAGACCAAGGTAAAGTGATTCTTGTTTCTGAAAATTTCATTCAGACTGCTATGTAAAAAATAGATCATGGGGGGCATGGGGAGATAACTTTTATTATGTGGATTTTACTTATACACTCTTGCTAAATTCTCTTGTCCATCCTATCCCCAGTCACTCTCAGAAAACTCCAGATCAAATGAGATGAGTAAGGTGAACTGGGCTGGCAATTAGAGGACACTCTCCAATGGTCATGAAGGGAGGCGTCTGGGGGAAATCCAGCTGGATGTTGATTTAGTATGCACACTGTGAGAGAGTGCTTGTAGAGAACCTAGAATCTTGCCTGAATGTGACAGGCCCTCAGAGATATTTGTTAATAGATGAGTGGATGATTAAATACACTTTCTCCGGTAGGCTGGATGTTAGGACAGAGATAAAAAAAAGCCAGAGACCTCCCCTGCCAGCCTACACAGCACCTGTTCCACAGTAGGGGCTCTGAAGCTGGAGAGAGATACGTGAAATGTGAGCAAAATGACAGGCTTTGCCAAAGATCGCCCTGTGTTTTTCTCTTTGAGTGATGGTCAATATCTTATTATTCCTCAAATCTTAGAGTTCTGAAAATGGTCCAAGAATAAGCACTCCCAAGATCAAAATGTTGTCTCTTTAGATCCACCACACATACTAAAACGTGCCACGATGACTTTTTTTTAATGTCAGTTCTGGTGAGGAATCCATCCTCTCTTTTCAAAGGGTGAGAAAAGCCCACTTCCCACTCCTCAAATTCCCCTAACCAATGTTCAGCAAAAGCAGGTTCAATACTTAACACAGAATAAAAATGCAGCATCAACTCCAATCTCCCTCTTGCTTTTGCTGAACTTTTCCGGAAAGAAAATCACAGTGTTTGTACCTTGAATCTGCGAATAGTATACGCTCAGGGCAAAATGCTGATAGGGTGAAGTTTCCCGATAAACTCATATTGCCTACAACTTAAACACTTCGGCACCAACTGTGTGACACGGTATGTGTCCATTTTAATCTTGGTGCAGTTGGGTAATATCTGAGGTCCCTAAACAGGAAACACACATCTGCCAGGGGTGATCAATATTTGAAAGACCGTAATCAGAGGCCCACTCCCATCGGTAGTCTAACAGCACATCTGCCATCGTTACCTCCTACACACACCAAAGGGTGGGAAAGCTAGTATAATGAATGAGGGCTGCTCAAGATGTGTGATCTGGCTAGTTTTGCCCCACTTTTCCTCAACCAGCTAGGCCAGGGTGTATATCTTTCAGAGTACACTGGCCCAGAGTGCCACCTGGTCCATGCACAGACATTGTCAAAGGATTCTGTTGCCTAATCCAACTAGAAAGCTGAATGCTGCCCCAGAACTTTCTCATCTGTCCTGGGAGAAACTTCCATGCAAAGAGAGCCTCAGAGGATAAGCAATTCAAACTTCATCAGGCTCCAGATAGAAGCTGCATGAATGTCTGTGTCCTTGGCTTGCAGATGGCTGGAAAATGTATATGAAGTAGAACGAGGTCTGAGGCTTGCTTTCATCCTAGGAGTCCCATGATGTTGAGATTATATGGAGAGATCAATGGCCCTCAGCTATCTCAAAATGCTGGAGGCCACAGGCCTCTGCCAAAATCAGCCAGTGATGGTTGTTATAGATTGAATTGTGTCCCCCTCCCAAAAAAATTCATGTTTAAGGATAGGGTATTCCGGACAGGGGGCAGCAGCTCATGCCTGTAATCCCAGCACTTAGGGAGGCGGAGATGAGCAGATCACAAGGTCAAGAGATCGAAACTATCCTGGCCAATGTGGTGAAACCCTGTCTCTACTGAAAATACAAAAATTAGCTGGGTGTGGTGGTGCATGCCTATAGTCCCAGTACTCAGGAGGCCAGGGCAGGAGAATCGCTTGAACATGGGAGGTGGAGGTTGCAGTGGGCCGAGATTGCGCCACTGCACTCCAGCCTGGCAACAGAGTGAGACTCCATCTTAAAAAAAAAAAAAAAAAAAAGGATAGGGTATTCCTACCCCAAAGGACCTTAAAATGTGACTATATTTGGAAACAGGGCCTTTAAAGAGGTAATTAAGTCAAAACGGTGAGCAGACCCTAATCCAATCTGACTGGTGTCCTTGTAAGAAGAAGAAATTAGGGCCAGTGCAGTGGCTCACACCTGTAATCCCAGCACCTGGGGAGGCCGAGGAAGGCGGATCACCTGAGGTCAGGAGTTCAAGACCAGCCTGCCCAACATGGGAAAACCCTATTTCTACTAAAAATACAAAAATTAGCTGGGTGTTGGTGATGGGCGCCTATAATCCCAGCTATCTGGGAGGCTGAGGCCAGAGAATTACTTGAATCTGGGAGGCAGAGGTTGCAGTGAGCGAAGATGGTGGCCATTGCACTCCAGCCTGGGCAACAAGAACGAAACTCCATCTCAAAAAAAAACGAAGAAGATATTAGGACACAGAAAGAGACACCAGGGAGGTGCACAGAGGAAAAAGACCATGTAAGGATGGGAGGACACAGTGAGAAGGCAGCCATCTGCAAGCCAAGGAGAGAGACCTCAGGAGGAACAAACCTGCCAACACCTTGATCTTGGACTTCCAGTCTCAAGAACTGTGAGCCACCCAGTTTGCACTACTTTGTTACGGCAGCCGTAGCAAACTAACACTGTGGTGAACAAACAAACAGGCTTGGTATGTGTATAGACAAACACACACACACACACACAAACACATACATGTATACACACACACATACATGTACACACACATATACACACATACAGATATATACACAAATACACATACAGACATGCATACACACACACGTACACACCCATACACACATACATATGCATACACACCTATACACATATACACACACACGGATACACACATACATATACACACGTGTACACATATACGCACGCATACACACACACATACACATACACATGCACACACACACACGCCTCCCTACTCTTGGGCTCCCCAAGGGGACTTCCAGGTGGAGCTCATCCCACCTCCAGCTGCACCTGCCATCGTGGGCAGCCACATCATTCTCCTCCTTCCCTTGAACATGGTTCCCATGTGCAAAGCCAATTCTCAGAAGCCCTGGGCCCCTGACAAGCTAGCTTAATTAAAAAGGAAAAAAATCATCCATATAAAAAATGTAGTTGCCAGATAATGTTTGTTTTTGAAAAATTTACCAGTATTTTAAACCAGGTGTGGCGGCACACACCAGTAGTCCCAGCTACTTGGGAGGCTGAGGCAGGAGGATTGCTTGAGCCCAGGAGTTCAAGGCTGAGTGAGCTATGATTGTGTCACTGCACTCCAGCCCAGACAACAGAGTAAGATTCTATCTCAAAAAAAAAAAATTAAAAATAAATCTTCTAATAGAGGTATGAAGTGGTATCTCCTTGTGAAAAAAAAATAGAAAAAAAAAGAAAAATGCACCAGTATTTTAATCATTCGAGGAGACATACAAGAGAATGCAAATAATTAAATGATGGCAACTCTATGTCCACCCAGAAAGATCCATTTTTTTTTTAACAAAAATAGGTTCATACTGGTTTGTGTGCATTTTAACAGGATTCTTAAAGTAGCCAGCAATCTAAGTTCAGCTGCTGAGCTCAGATAAATATCTTTACCTCTCCAAACCCAGCTTCCTCACCTGTAAAATAAGGACAATGAAAACATCTCAAAAGTTGAATTAAGACAATGCCAGGAGTGGTGGCTCCTGTGTGTGATACTAGCACTTTGGGAGGTCGAGGCAGGAGCATCACTTGAGCTCATAAATTCAAGACCAGCCTGGGCAACATAGTAAGACCTTGTCACTACAAAAAATTTAAAAATTAGCCAAGTGTGGTGGCATGTGCCTGTAGTCCCAGCTACTTGGGAGGCTGAGGTGGGAGGATCACTTAAGCCCAAAAGGTTAAAGCTGCAGTGAGCTATGATCATGCCACTGCACTCCAGCCTGGATGACAGTGAGACCCTGTATCAAGAAAAACAAAACAAGAAAAAAGCAGGATATTGTTTCTAAAGCACCTGGCTTAGCATGTATCAGGCACTCAAGAAGAGGCTGTCATTATTATGAATCTAGTAATTGTTGATACCAACAGGGTTATTACAAGCAAGAATTCTTGACAGTCATGGGATGGAAAGAGTATTTTTAGGCAGACAGAAACTATAATCTGGCAAGCCTAGTTCTTCATTGATAAAGTCTACTGCATCGACCAGACGATTCACCGAAAACCAAGACGGGACTCTAAAATATCTCATACCGGAAATGGGTTTGCTTTGGTATATTCCTACCTCTACTGTCTGGGTATGCCTCTTTATAAAAGCCTCGTTCTGTTGGATTGCTGAATTGGACTATTACGCATTTGTGTAACAAAGGGTGGAAGGCTAGCATGCCCCCCCATTCCTTTTAAACATGCCGCTCCCTTAGAAATCATGTTCAGCTGCAACGGGAGTAGGGGAGGAGCCCTGAATTTGGGTCTTCCTACTCCTAGGGAAGTTCTCTTCCCCCTCCGGTTGGCTCCGGGGGCTCTTTCCAGCTCTGAAATTCCATGATTCCAAGATTCCAAGATTCGGTTTGTCCCAGGGAGTGGCCCTGGCAATGAGGCTTTTGTGTGTGGTCATTAAATACTCACCATGGTGAAGCCTGACTGGAAAGTTCCAGAAACACACCCTCTAGACAATCTCACCACCCAGACGCACCAGAAAACGCAGCCCATGTCTGTCAAACCCTCTGGCACAGGCATGGGCTATGAAGCTCTGGCTGGTGAACCCCACAGTCCAGCCACCCTGTGTCACCAACAGGCAAGAAGCCAGACCTCAAATAGCTGAAGTCATCATTTCTGAAAGCTGGGAGTACCCCGCTGCATTCCTCGATTCCTTTCCAAACAACCATTTGACAGTGACCCTCTCATCTAATATTCATTTCAGTGTCATTAAAAAAAAAGATCACACTGACTTTAAACACTTTTTCCCCATGGATGTGAAGTGAGGTGGGGAAGACTGCCCGAGACTGGTATACATCTGCTGGAGAACACAGACTAATGATCATATTTTCCCTAAAGAGAAAAATTTAAAGGTCAAGCAAGAATGACTAGCAACACGCACTGGAAGTAACCCAGCAGAGTGAAACTCACAGAGCAGGAAGCCCCAAAGCCCAGGCAGGGAAGGCTGGGAGGAGAGGGAAGACAAAGATGGGCACACACACACACACACACGCACACACATGCACACACACCCATGCACACACACACACACACAGAATGGTGCTATGACCTATGCTCCTGCTTTAAACTGAGCAGGCAGTGCAAAGGCCCAGTTCACTTTAGCTCACCCTGCCGCCTAACAATCATGCATCAGTAATGACAACCCAAGGTGCCCTGAAAGGAGGAGGGAGGCGGGTCAGCAGGAAGTCAGTGGCAGGAGGCCTGTTCAGTTTCCACCGTTTCCATTTGCAGCTCAAGTGCTCACGATAAGCCCCGCTGATCACAGATGCGTTGTGGTTACGAATGTTAAAGTTGCTTTGGGTTTGAATTCAAGGCTCCCCACGACTAAGCCTGGCAATGCCAGGGAGCATAGAGAGGTGCCCGAGTCAGTCTACCTTCTGCAGAAAAGTCTAAACCGATTGTTTCTGCTGTTGTCACAACTGCACAGACACTGAACAACCCTGAGTTGGGGCTGGGTGTCTGATGGCCAGTGTTCACCCTCTGTGATGAGCAGAAGGCCAGGAACGGTGAGGTTCCCAATGACCATGGACCCTTCTCGGGACCTGCAGCCCCTCCCAGCCCCGCTCCCTGCAGCTGCAGCCCTCCTGACGTGGGGTTGCATGCCACCCTTCTTGCCCACTGTGCACTTTCTAAGATCAAATAAAAAGTCTCCAATAGGTGCCCCTGTATATTCTCTGCTGGAATCATTTGCTGTCATGCCATCACGTTCCAGGTGTTTCAGAAGGGTCAACCTTCCAGAGATGTGTTTCTCAAAGCAAGGTCAGGGAACCCCTGCAGCAGAATTACCTCAGGATGTGTCTGTTAAATAATCCCCAGGTCCCACGCCTGCATTTTGAGTGAGACTCTGGTGATTTCTAAGCATGGGAACCTCTAAGCCCTGCTGTCCTGGAGCAGCAATTCCAAAAAAATATTCCCAAGGGTGCTCCAAATTTCTCGGGCAAGTTTTAAAGACATATATTTCTGGACCACCACAGCCTACTAGAGCCTGCCCCCCACCCCCCTCATTCTGAAATAGACAGTCCAGGGAATTTAACTCCCAGACAGTACCCATGTGTGTAAGAATCTGACATTCAGGCCATGTTTCCCAAAGCAAGCAGGTCTCACTCCCTTCCCATCCTTTTCCAACATCCCCCGCATACTTCGTGTCCTAGCTTCAACATGACTTCCTCAGGAGAGAGCCTCCATGACCGCCGCCCCCGTCACACCTGCCAACACTCATTAGGTTTCCTTCCTCTGTCCTCTCTGGACACCCTGTCCTTCTCTTTTGTATAACTTACCGCCATTGTTACTAAATAGGTACCTATCTAATTGTTTAATATCTGATCCTTCAGTAGGCTGATAACAATCATACATAGGTATCACTGACAGCTTACAACGTGTCCCTGGGCTGTGCCAAACACTTTCCCTGCATTAGCTCATTAAATGTAGACCTCACCATAACCCTGCAAGGTTGACACTACCATATATCCATTTTATAGATGAAAACACTGTAAGTTTGCCAGGCCTGCCTTGTCTCCTCCACATCTCAGGTCTGAATAGCATCTGCACACACTAGGTGCTCAGTAACCATTCAATCAGTAAATGAAGTGGTACCTCTCCAATCCTCAAAAAAGATTCTGTGGTTGTGTAAGTTTAAGAAATTCTGGGTTAACCCCAGTTAAACAGATTCCTTTATGGCAGGACTTCTCAGAGTATTGAATATGCTAATGTGATTGTGAATCACCACGATGAGGCTGTCCCATTTGTCATCTCAAGCCAAGGACACCTGTTCCCAGGAACCTGCAAACAGCTGTCCAAGCCCAGTCTCTCCCTCCTTGGCCATGACCCACTGAAAGATGACCTGTCCCTAGGGCCCACTCTGGCCACTAACCCGGAGAGGAATCATCAGGAATTGGGTCACTCTGACCATGATGCCATCTAATCTCATCCCATCTTACCCCAATTCCCAACAGGGACAATGGCAAAAAGAAGATCTAGATGTAGCAGTAGGAACAGCAGACCTTGGCAGATGGTAGCAGAAACAAACAGAGGCTGGAGAGTGGGGCCGGCCCAGGTTCAGATCCTCCCTGGTCTCAGCAGTGGACCCTGTACCTGCAGAAGCAGCTGCAGAGCCTATGTCCCCACCTTTGCCTCCAGCCTCCTCCACCAAGCCAGCTTCATCAGCAGGTAAGAAGAGTCACGGTCCTCCCCTGACCCCAGGCCTCATCCCGGTCATTCATCTACTCATCTGTTCCTTTCAGTCATCCAATAAACAAACTCACTAAGGGCGCATACCGAGGAATAAATACACAGGGAGCTTGTGGAGCAGAGTACTAAAGAAGAGACATGAAACAAACTCAGGTACCCCTTACTATCCAAACGCAGGAACCAAAGAGATGCAGGTAACATGGGAGAATTTGTAACTGAACCTCTTCTCTCATTATCCAAAATTAGCAGGCTGAATAAATCAGATCCTGAGGGATGGCTACATGGACAAATGAAGGGCAATGAAGAAAAGTCAAAGTGCATGGGGAGGCCAGGTGTGGCAGCTCACGCCTGTAATCCCAGCACTTTGGGAGGCCAAGGCGGGCGGATCACCTGAGGTCAGGAGTTTGAGACCAGCTTGGCCAGCAAAACCCCATCTCTACTAAAAATACAAAAATTAGCCAGGCATGGTGGCGGGCTCCTGTAATCCTAGCTACTCGGGAGGCTGAGGCAGGAGAATCACTTGAACCTAGGAGGTAGAGGTTGCAGTGAGCCAAGATCATGCCATTGCACTCCAGGCTGGGCGATGAGCAGGACTCCGTCTCAAAAATAAAAAAAAGTGCATGGGACAGACAGAAAAAAAGTAACCAAGGGACCTCCTTCAGGAACTGGGAAGGCTAATACGAGGAAGCAATATTAAACAGGACCCAAGGGAAAAGTACTCCAAGCAGAAACAACAGCAAGTACAAAATGCGTGATGTGGCAGGAGCGTGGTGCTCATAAGGCACTGAAAGAAGGGAGAGCAGCACGAGTCCAGTTTGGCAGAGGAACAAGGAAGCTGGACCAGGCAGACCTAGGTGAGGCACGACCCTGAAGTCAGGCTAAGGATTTGGGTTTCTATTCTGGATGCAGTGAGAAGTCATGAAAGGCTGGCTGGGTGCAGTGGCTCACGCCTGTAATCCCAGCACTTTGGGAGGCTGAGGCAGGAGGATCACTTGAGGTCAGGAGTTTGAGACCAGCCTGGCCAACATGGTAAAACCGCGTCTCTACTAAAAATACAAAAATTAGCCAGGCATGGTGGTGCGTGTCTGTAATCACAGCTACTGGAGAGGCTGAGACAGGAGAATTGCTTGAACCCTGGAGGCAGAGGTTGCAGTGAGCCGAGATTGCGCCACTGCACTCCAGCGTGGGTGACAGAATGAGACTCCAACTCAAAAAAAAAAAAAAAAGAAGAAGAAGAGGAAGTCATGAAAGGGTAGGTTTGAATGTTACTAAATGGATCATTCAGCCAAGGTGTGGATAATGGATGGGGTGTGAAGGGCGAGCAAGTGAGGATGCAGAAGTCGAGTTGTGCAAAAATCCCAGGGAAATACGAGAGCGGCTTGGGGTGGTTTGGTGGCAGTGTGGACGGGAGAGTTGTGGATGAATCTGAGAGCGTTTGGAGATGTTGCACCAGGAGGCGTGTAGGTATCAATGAACTACATGAAAGGATGGCCAAGCTGTTCTTAAGTTTAGCTGAGGTTAGAAACCACAAATCTACAGCGACCCGGATCAGCACTGCTTCAGACAGGATGACTTTCTCCTATGCTGACTCCAGGCCAAGTCTATGAGAACCGCCTTCTGTTCCAAAAAGTACGCAGAGACTTCAGATAGGAAGCCACTAAAAGAAAAAGTGAGGACATTTTGAAGACATTAGAGTCTAGCAGGGAGATGCACAGACTCTGGAGTGAGTTGGGCCCGAGTTGCAATCTGCAACCTTGGGTAAGCGGAATGAGTTCTCTGAGCTGCTGTCTTTGTCCGTAATATGAAGGTAACATGTACATTATGAGGTCCTTGTGAGAATTTGAAGCAATGTGTATGACTCCGGGCACACACTAGGTCCTTAGCACTTGTCAGCTCTTATTACAACAACTCCTACCTTACTCGAAGATTTTTGTCTCATCGATCTAAGCAAGTAGAACCACGTTGGGGTTCTGTGAGCCTTCCTCCATGGGAAAAGCCAAAATGGCACTGAGGGGTAGGGGAGGGGAAGGGAGGCAGTGGCCACATGGTCTAGGAAAGTGGTGGGCACGCTTGCCTCAGAGCTAAAGGCACGTGGACATAAAGGATGTGCCTGAACTTAAAAGCTGTAAACACCAGCTGCCCACTTGACACGGTCTCCTTTCATTTATTTTGGGCTCCCCATTTGATGTGGTTCTGGGGCCAAGCCGGCCCCAGGTGGCAGAGCAGCCTCCACTGGCTCGTAAACACCCAGGGCTACCCCAGATGACACACTGTCTTCAGCAAAGAGAAGGAATAGGGGAAGGCGAAAGGAAAGCAGAAGGCGGTGAGGAATAGGAAAAAAAGAGCCAAACATTCTTTACATCAGCAACAATCTGTCCAAATATAATATCAAGGAAACAATCCTTGGGAGGCTGAGGTGGGCGGATCACTTGAGGTCAGGAGTTCCAAACCAGCCTGGCCAACATGGTGAAACCCCCTCTCTACTAAAAATACAAAAAGTAGCCAGGCGTAGTGGCAAGCACCTGTAATCCCAGCTACCTGGAAGATTGAGGCAGGAGAATCGCTTGAACCCAGGAGGCAGAGCTTTCAGTGAGCCAAGATCGTGCTACTGCACTCCAGCCAGGGTAACAAGAATGAAACTCTGTCAAAAAAAGAAGAAAGAAGGAAAGGACGGAAAGGAAGGAAGGAAGGAAGAAAGGAAGGAGAGAGAGAGAAAGAAGGAAAGGAAAGAAAGAGAGAGAAAGAAAACAATCCTATTTACAATAACATCAAAAAGATCTTTTTTCAAGCCATAGACAAATAAATACTCCATTCACTTGGATGAGATATTTAGGTATCAGAAACCCAAAGCCCTTTCCAAAAATGCCTCCCCTTTCTTGGCCAATCTTTGCCATTTCTGATAATGTTGCCCCCGCACTGACGGGTGAGAGAAATGGTGACCACTCTCTACAGAAGGAAGTGACAAGCTGGAATAGCGTGCTCAGGTGACTGCAGCCAGGTTTGGTTTTTAAAATCATTTCTTTCAGTGGCTTAAAAATCCTGGGCCAAATTCTAAAAATTTTGGAGTGTGACGGTAGATTATTTTTTTAAGTGATAACTTATTCCAGCACACCCAACTGGGAAGGCAACATTCAATGGGAGCTGAGAGAAAAGCACTCCAAGCAGAGAGAATGGTAAGTGCAAAACTCACAACGTGGCAAGAGCGTGGTGCTTATATGGCACTGAAAGAAGGCAGAGTGGTGCGAGTCCAGCTGGGCAGGGGAACAAGGAAGTGGGACCAGGCAGGTCTCAGTGAGGTGGGACCTTGAGATCAGGCTAAGGATTTGGGTTTCTCTTCTGGGTGCAATGAGAAGTCATGAAAGGCTTTACCTTTGCAACGTTAGAGCAGATCAGAAAGGCAGCTCTCTTCCCATTTCATAGCTGGAAAGCACAGCACAGAGAGGTTAAGCGACCTCTGCTGAGTCACATCCCGGCACAGGGGTGAAGCTAAGAAGCCAGATCCCCCGACTCCAGCTGGAAAGAATCCCTACTGGGTCAGGGCAAGAAATGTGTTTCTTCAGACTGCAGTGATTTCCCAGGGCAGCTATAACAAACTTGGTGGCGTATTACAATAGAAACGTAGTCCTTCATGGTTCTGGAGACTGCAAGTCCAAAATCAAGGTGTCGGCAGGCCCAAGCCCTCCCTGAGGCCTCTAGAGAAGGGTCCTTTCCTGCTGCTTCCAGCTTCTGGTGGCTTCTGGCATTCCTCGGCTTGTGGCAGCTCCGCTTCAATCTCTACCTCCATTATCACATGGTCTTGTGTGTGTTTCTGCGTCTCTTCTCCTCTTATAAGGGCACTAGTCATAATTGGATTAAGGGCCACTGTCCTCTAATATGACTTCATCTTAACTAACTGTATCTGCAGCGACCCTATTTCCAAGTAAAGTCACATTCTGAGGTTCCAGGAAGGACATGAATTTGGGGGGAACACTACCAACTCAGTGCACTGACTAAGCAGGTGATTATGAAAGATAGATCTGAATTCAGCAAGGACTCAGAGCACTGAACAACGGAAGGATAGAACCTTCTTGCAGCAGAACTCCTGGCTGACCCCCAGTATCAGTTCTCCCTCTCTTCCTTTAGAGTGAAAAAAACACAAGTTTAGCACATGACCACACAGAATAAAGACTACCTTTCCCAGTGTCCCCTGCAGACAGAAGTGGATGGAGCAAAGTGAGATTCAAGCAAAAGTGATGGACCCAAAGGGAATGCCCTCCACTGGACCTCTCTCCCTCTTCCCACTGGCAGGAGGGCGGACACGGTGGTGAGCCGCCTTCAACAAGTGGCATGCTTACATGAGAAAATATGTCCTGCGGCCGGTTCAAGCCATAGGAACACATTTGTCTTCTAGCAACAGAAGGTAAACAGAATCAAAAGTTCACGTGGCCATTTTCAGCCCAAATATTTTCCCAGTGGCAAAAAACTTCCAAATATACTACCTACTACCTAAGAGTGCAAGAGTTTTTTAATTCTAATTACATATTTTTTACCTCTTCCCTTTCTTGGTTCTGTTATTCATCAGAAAAACAGGATCCAACCGGGCACGGTGGCTCACACTGTAATCCCAGCACTTTGGGAGGCTGAGGTGGGAGGATCACAAGGTCAGGAGATCGAGCCCATCCTGGCTAGCACGGTGAAACTCTGCCTCTACTAAAAATACAAAAAATTAGCCAGGCGTGGTGGCGGGCTGCTGTAATCCCAGCTACTCGGGAGGCTGAGGCAGGAGAATCGCTTGAACCCGGGAGGCGGAGGTTGCAGTGAGCCGAGATTGCGCCACTGCACTCCAGCCTGGGCAACAGGGCAAGACTCCATCTCAAAAAAAAAAAAAAAACAAATAACAACAACAACAAAAACAGGATCCAATGCCCACCCTGGATAAGAGCATCTCCGGTTTTCTTTGAGAACCACCCTCTCCCATTCCCAGCCTTTCTCTCAAACTGGGCGAGTGATCCCAGCCGCGCCAATGAGATTCGATCACTCAACACATTTTTCCTGGACACTTGCCGTAAGACAGGCACCATGCTAGGAGCTGCGGGTGACCGTAAAACAAAATATAAACATCCCTGCCCTTAAGAACTTTACATCCCAGGACTTCTGTGGAAACTGCTGGGAAAAAGAAGTGCTCTTTCTTTCTGCTGGGACTGCTGAAAGGCTGGGGTGGAGGCTGGAACTGCAGGCAGCCATCCTACCACCGTGAGGAGAGGCACGGCATGAACAATCAGATGCTAGGGTGCTTGGTATCTGCCACACTGGCTTTGGCTCAGTTCCCTGAGCCAAAAAAAGGGCGGGGGCACTTTTTTTTTTTTTTTTTTTTTTTTTTGCTTAAACGAATGTGAATTGGGTTGGGAAAGGAAGAAGTTGCATCTAATTCCTTAAGAGTCCCTCGGAAAGATACCTGAAGCAAGTTTGGAAATGCCAAGCAAAAACAGGTGACTCTTGAAAACGGCTTTTCCTTGGACATGCCTTACCCCCAGGCACTGTTTCAAGACGCCTTCCATGTTGTCCTTTCCCAGTTTTAAACACCTCCCTTTCAATAACCCCCTAGAATGAAGGCACCACTTCACTGCCTCTCCCACTATGCGTTAAGCACCAAACCACGTCATCACATCCCCCAGATGACCAGAGACTAGATGGTTCCAGTCACCTCCTGAAGCTCTTGAAATTGCCTGCCGCCGCCGCTGCTGGCCACAGGGAACACCGCCTTTATTTCCCAAACGGCTGAATCCCACTGGCTTTCCTCAAGGTGTGACTGTGTCCCAACGTTTCTGACAATTGCTTCCTTCCCAGGCAAGCACCTCCATGCTCTGGGGCCCCGTGAATACTTGGCTGTTAACAGGAGCAGCCTGAACTAGAAGTACAGATAACCAAAGCTAATTGACCACATCCTATTTAGCAGGAAACCTAATAGACGGCTCTTTCAGACTTATTCTCACTTCCCCGCAGCCGCTCCCACCTCAGCGCTCCGCTGCTGGGAAGTCAGGGTGTACATAAAAGAGACTGTGGGGAAGGGGTCAGTGGAGACTCCGGAATTCAGATATAAAAAGGCTTAGCGACGTGGGCCTGCTGGAAGAGAGGTGCTAGCACTGCATTCGCGTGGCAAACCACGTTTTTGCTGACAGTGGATTTCGGGGTCATCTGGTATGGACTAGTGGAAATCATTTTTTTTTTTAATGTTTAAGAAAAGAGAATAATAAAATTAAAATATACCCAGATCTTCCTTCTGGAGATATAAGTAACAGAAGTATTCCACAGCAGGCTCCATCTGCTGTGTGTGTGTGTGTGTTTCAGTTATGGGTTTGGTTTGGTTTTCTCTCCCCTGTCTCCCACCTCCACTTCCTGTTTGGGGGTCGGGGGGTCTGTTTCCCAAACTTGAGAGCACCTTACCCCCAGGCACTGTTTAAAGGCGCCTTCCACGTTGCCCTTTCCGGTTTTAAACACCTCCGTTTCAATAACCCCCTAGAATGAAGGCACAGCTCCCCGGAGAGGCTTCATTCTCAGGGCGCTGCGAGCCATCACCCTTCTAAGAGTAGTACGAGACATGTAAAGAGCTCAGCTCTCAGACCTTCCTAGTAAATGAACTTCCTCATAACTGAATTCCTTTCTCCCATCGGTTGAGGACCACCGCATGCACCATGCCTCCTCCTAGAGCTATCATCGTGTCTTCCCAACTGTAGAATGACTGTCCATTTTCCTTTCAGCTCAAGGGTCGTTCCTTGTCTCAGTCCATTTGGACCGCTGTATCAAAATATCTTGCACTAGGTGGCTTGTAAACGACAGAGATGTATTGCTCACAGTTCTGGAGGCTGGAAAGTCCAAGATCAAGGCACTGATACATTTGGTGTCTGGAGAGGTCCCACTTCCTTGTTCTCACTGTGTCCTCCCATGGCACAAGGGGTGAGGATCTCTCAGGTCTCTTTTATAAGGGCACTAATCCCATTCATGAGGGCTCCCTCATGACCTAATGGCCTCCCAAAGACCACCACTTTCTAGTAGCCTCATATTGGGGATTAGGTTTCAATCTATGAGTTAGGGGAGACGCAGCATGCAGACAATAGGGTTTCCCCATACGTTTTTCCTTCTAAATCACAGAAAGAAATTTTTCTCGCAGATGCTAGCCCACGCTTTGCAAACAGAAGTCTTAGCGGAGCACTTTGAGTCAGATAAGCCAGGGCATCCCAGCTTACTAGCTGTGTTACCTTTAGTTAACTACAAAACTTCTCTAAGTCTCACCTAAAAATGAGGATCAGGCCAGTCCTCCTCGCCAGGCTGTGGAGAAGACTAAATGATTTAACACCCGTAAAGGGTACCTAGTGAGTAGCAGTGAAGATGTATCTTTTCATTGAATTAGAATCCTAAGGATGATAAGACTCTGGACAGGCACTGAGAGTGTGGAGGTAGCTTTACAGCAAGTCACTTGTCCATGTATGAGTCTCCCTATTCCTGGAAGCCCGTTCATAAGATACTTTTTGACATTTGACGAAAGTTCTGTTCTCTTCCCAGGTATCAAGTAAAACCTCTCCTTACCCTTCTTGGCTCATTCATTCAGACATGCAAGCATGTATTCAACTAACATTTACTTTATTACAAGTCTGTCATAGGCGAGAGACTTGGGACGCAGTTGGTGGCCTCCAGAAGACTATAATCTAGTGTGGGCCAAAAACTCAATGAAAGCATAAATGTTGACTCTATCAGGAATCTGGATGACAGCCTAATCAAACAAGACGGGATATAATAAGACAGACATTTTCACACGCTGCTGGTTGGAGCATCAGTAGATACAACCTTCTAGAAAATAATTTGGCTACACTTATCAAGAGCCTTCAAAGATTTACAACCTGTGAATTCCCGTCTGAAATTTTATTTGAAAGAGACATTAAGAAACTCAGACAAAAGTTTAGTTTACGCACAAAAAATGGCATTTTGTTTTGTTTTGTTTTTTGAGACGGAGTTTCACTCTGTCACCCAGGCTGGAGCGCAGTGGTGTGATCACGATCTCAGCTCACTGGGTTCATGGAATTCTCCTATCTCAGCCTCCCAAGTAGCTGGGATTACAGGTGCCACCAACATGCCCAGCTAATTTTTGCATTTTTAGTGGAGACAGGGTTTCACCACGTTGGCCAGGTGGTCTCCAACTCCTGACCTCAGGCAATCCACCCGCCTTGGTCTCCCAAAGTGCTGGAATTACAAGCGTGAGCTACCACAGCCGGCCCACCATTTTTTCAAAAGGGAAAATCTTTTTCAAAAATGTTTAAAAAGGAGAATGACAAAATGAAAATACATCCATCTGATGGAATATTACAGTGTTTTCAGAGAAAACTGAACGACGTGAAAAAATGCCCATGATTCGGTACTCCATGGTAAAAGCAAAATATACTATAAGCCTGATGATTTCATCTTTGTAAATATATATATATGTGTGTATTAATAATATATGTTTATATATTATGTGTGTATATGTGTATATATTATATTACATGTGTATATATTATATTACATGTAAGATATAATATATTACATATATGTGTAGATATATTACATATATGTGTAAACTATTATGACATCTATGTAATGTGTGTTATATACATATGTGCATATTATAATATATACATACATCATATATCATTACATATATGTAATTATATTTTATAAATATTATATATACATATATTATTTGCAAATATATATTATATATTTATAAACATATCTTTGTAAAGATATATATATATATATATATATACACATACACACATACAAATATATATATATATTTACAAAGACATATTTTAAAAGTCATCCTTAATACCTGCCACCCAGGAAGGATCTCTTGACTTTCTCATCTATTTTTCTATTTTTCCATATATATATGCATATCTATATGGCAGGGATTAGGGAGACTTTTTTTTGGAAATAGGTCCCTTATATTATACATGTGTGTAAATATACACACACATATATTTACAAAGATACATTTTTTTACAGTTATCCCTAATCCCTGCTACCCAGGAAAAATCTGACCTTCTGGTGTATTTTCCATGCATATATATACGTATATATATGCAAATATATGGCAGGGATTAGGGGTGACTTTTTTGGAAGTAAGTCCCTTTTTTCAAAATTCTCTATAATACACTTAAATTAATTTCGTAATCAGAAATATGTGTGTGTATATATATATATATATTACCGCTTTACTCTGAGGCATCATGGGGCAGGGGAGGGAGATGATGGTGGAGAAGGAGCCAGAGGGGCCACCAACCTTTCCCCATGATAAATTTTATGCCAAGCACATGAGCTCTATTAAGATAGGGATCATTGTCTGTTTTGTCCCTTGCTGTTTCCCTAGCACAGGAACGGTCGGTAGACATTCTACAAATGCTTGTTAAATAACTGAACAAATGACCAGAGCTCAGCTCCAATGTTCCTTCCTCTGTCAAGTTCCCTGACCTCTCCTAAACTAATTACTCCTTTTTTTTTCCTCTAGCTGCCCATAGGCATTATCATAAAGCATCACAGCTAACAATTATGGGTCTGTCACCACTTGCTAAATTGCAAGTTATTTTCAGGCAGGAACTAAGTCTTATTTAGATTTGTCTCTTTAGTCAGATAAATATTTGGTCAATAAACGTTTGAGTGTCTGGATGGAAGGGTGGACAGATGTCAAGCAGTTCATACTGCATGAACAGTAATTATTCATTTTAATTATGATTTAACCCTCATGTAGATGTGTATTGATTTTGAGAACTGCTAATAGCATCAGAACTGAGTTGGGAAGAGACCTTAGAAATAGGCTAAGTAGTCAACTGCAAAATTATTGTGTTTAGCCCTGAAATACTTTCTTCTAACAAAATTTTACTCAGAACCCCAAAATATGAAACAGATAAGCAAGGAGCCACTCTGATGGGGTGGGGCTTACTAAGACCCCCTACCCTCCTCCAAAGACCTTCCCCAACGCTTGGGCTTAGAGGGGTGGTTTGAAAACTGCCATCATCTACATTCGTTAATATCACATGAGGGAGTCCCCAAAAGAGGGTAGAAGAACCAGGACAAGAACCCAAGATCCCTCATGCTACACTCAATGCCCTTTCTACTTTGTTGGGTTTTTTTTTTAGATGGAGTTTCGCTCTTGTCGCCCAGGCTGGAGTGCAATGGCATGATCTCTGCTCACTGCAACCTCTGCCTCTGGGTTCAAGCAATTCTCCTGCCTCAGCCTCCCGAGTAGCTGGGATTACAGGTATGCGCCACCACGCCCGGCTAATTTTGTATTTTTAGTAGAGACCGGTTTCTCCACATTGGCCAGGCTGGTCTCGAACTCCTGACCTCAGGTGATTTGCTCGCCTTGGCCTCCCAAAGTGCTGCGATTATAGGCGTGAGCCACCGAGCCCGGCCTTTGTTGGGGTTTTATAACAAATCAAACACTCAGCAATGAACTCTGTGTTTCTAATCCATTCCTCATTTATTTCCTATGAAAATAAAGAAGGAATGTTGCTGTGACTTTCCAATGACAACATCCTGTGCATCCCTCAAATCCCATTTGCAGGAAGGCACTTACTATCAGACCTGGATTTATTTTTTAAAATCTCATTTTGCTCTTACAGCCACAGGAAACAAAGTCAGCATAAGCCTTGAAAGAATTCTCTGCAGAATCTCGAGAAAGAGCCCTGAGCCACTTCCCTCCTGAATGCAACGGATTATCCGAAAGTGAGCAAGGCCACTCTTCCTTGTTAATATTTTTAAGCACATAATTGTCCTTCGGATAATGGCTCACACTCTCCCAACAAAAGCTGTTTTATTACAAGTGACTCAAAAGATTGCCTGTTCAGTTTCTGATCTCAAACTGCACTTCCATTTTTGAACAGCAAAATTATACAGAAAACCCTACATATAATAAAACCTTGGTTCTTAAAGGATTTCACTAATTCTTCCATTTGCAAAATAATCTCCGTTCCAATACCTTTGCATAGGCTTCCAATAATAAGTACTACCTCAGTTAGACCTTCCAATCCCTAATCCTTAAATCTTCATAAGTTGGCAAGCATAAATCCAGAAACCCCTTTAGCTTCCCTGTCCACATGTTCCCTTTTAAAAATGCTGCATATCTGTGATTACATATTACTTTCTTTTCAATTAAGCCTTTGGGAGAGTTCTCCCTGTCGTAGTGGTGGTGGTGGTGGTGGCAATGGTGGTGGTGTTGGTGATGGTGGTGGTAGTGGTGGTGTTTTAATGGGAAATAAGGGGATCAAAGGTGGTGAGACACCCCTATGAGAAAACCAGCTCCCGATTATTCATCAACAGGCATCAAGTGCTACAGTCTAGCAGAGAAAACACAGGTAGCCCTCAGCTTTGTACCAAGCACAATGGCCCTCAGAAGAGATTGTGAAAGCCACCGAGAGATGACTTTTTATGTTGTGTATGAGCTCTACAATAGCCCCATGCCCTCTCCCACAGCCCAGGAAGGGGAGCTTAAAAAAGAGGCAGGCTCTTGATTTAAAGAGGATACAAGGTGGCATCTTTCAGGGGACAATGCACTCAGACCCCACACACAGTGCGCTTAGGTCTCACTTCCAGGAGGAAGCAGCGGACTTTGTCCTCCGTCCTCCATTGCTCATCTCTAGGGCAGCCCAGCAACTGCAGCCTGACCCAGATACACCCATGAGCTCCCAGTGAAACAAGAAACTCGCTTCCTGGGGCTATTTACACACTTTCCCTTTCTCCTGCCACGGCTTCCAGAGCCCTCTGAGGGTGAAGCTAGGGCACCATTAGCAACTGAGAGACTGAAATGGAACCTCCATGGCCTATAATTTTGGCCAGAGCAACGCAAAACAGAGGAGTTTCAAATCCCACCACAGAGTGCTTTTAAGCTCTTTCTTACTTTGCACTTTAGGCGTTCATGAATAATATTCTTACCTCCCATTAAATGACGATAATAGAAACAATTTCCAAATGGCCCCGAGTTCATTTTGAGAAAGTGAGTTTGAAACTACTGCCTTTCTAATGAAACAAGAGAGTTCATTAAGCTTAAATTTCATCATCTGAAAAACAGGAGACGCTAAACTTTCTGTGGCTACCTGGTCCCAAAATTAAAATTCAAACTTGAGAGTGTTCATAGCCACCCAGGTCCACCTGTCCATCCTTGGGCTCCTGTATTCCCAGATACCCCTCTCCTCAGTGCCCCACACCCTGCTCCGGCAGCCATCCTCACCTGGAATGTCTTTCCTCCCCCTTCCCAGATTCTGCTAGCAAATTTCTAGTCATCCTCAGGGCCCAGTGCAAACCTCGACTTTGCCTGGAAGGCTTCCTCCCACCACCACCAAAATCAATCACCCTCCTTCCCTTTCCTTTGAGGTTTGTCTCTCTTTGTAACAGCAATCGCATTTGGCCCCATAAGATAGTGAAGCACGTGTGTTTCCATCCACCCTAATAGTATGAATGTTTCTTGGGCCAGTCTTTGTGGCCAAATGTTGGTATTAGAACTATTTGAAACAAAATGTAAGCAATTCCTTAAATTCTTCTGAGTCTCCATTGCCTCATCTGTAGAATGGAACTAGTAACAGTTGCTTTTCCTACATGGCAGAGTGTGTTAGGATCTCAATAGCACAATCAAGCTTCAGATAGCGACTGATTAACTAGAAGACTCTGAAGATACCTTAAAGGCCTAAAAGGACTTTAGGCGTGTGTGTGTGTGTGTGTGTGTGTGTGTGTGTAAAAAATTTGCAGCAAATATCTTGTATTTAACATGTTGAGACTTGAAATAATCAATATTATTCCCAAAGGGTATAGCTAAAACCCAGGAAAGACAACGTCCCCTTAAGAAAATGGAAGGTGCAGCCACAGTGGCTTACACCTGTAGTCTCAGTACCTTAGGAGGCTGAGGCAAGATCCCTTGAGCCGAGGTGTTTGAGACCAGCCTGGGCAACATAACTAGACCCTGTCTCTACAAAAAAAAAAATAAAAAATTAGCCAAGTGTGATGGTGCACGCCTGTAGTCCCAGCTACTTGGGAGGCTGAGGTGGGAGAACAGCTTGAGACCAGGAGATCAAGGCTGCAGTGAGCTATGATCACGCCACTGCATTCGAGCAAGACTCTGTCACCACAAAAAAAAACCTTTTTTTTTTAATTGGGGTGAGAGGAGACAAAAAAGGCCCTAGTTCAATGTAGAAAAGGTTATCTAATACTTTAGAGCTACACTAGCCATTACAGTGGCCCCTAGTCACATGTGGCTAGTAAGCATCTGAAATGCAGCTAGTCTGAATTTAGATGTCCCATAAAAATACACGTTGGATTTCTGAAGATTTAGTACCAAAAATATGTAAAATACTACAATGAGTTTTTTGGTTTTTTTTTAAAGGTCTAAGCACATTTTATTTTTAAGGCTTAAAATAACATCCAGTTCAACTTCAAAAACATTTAGTTAACATGTAAAGACAGCTTTTTTAAAAAAGCTATGTAAAATTTCCATTACATGATACGTGCTGTCTTTAAGTAAAGATAAAAGGGTACATTTCTTTTTTTTTATTGCATTTTAGGTTTGGGGGTACATGCGAAGAACATGGAAGATTGTTGCATAGGTACACACATGGCAGTGTGATTTGCTGCCTTCCTCCCCATCACCTATATCTGGCATTTCTCCCCATGCTATCCCTCCCCCAACTCCCCACCCCCCACTATCCCTCCCCCTTTTCCCCCCCCGACAGACCCCAGTGTGTGATGCTCCCCCTCCCTGTGTCCATGTGTTCGCATTGTTCAACACCCGCCTATGAGTGAGAACATGCGGTGTTTGATTTTCTGTTCTTGTGTCAGTTTGCTGAGAATGATGGTTTCCAGGTTCATCCATGTCCCTACAAAGGACACGAACTCATCGTTTTTGATGGCTGCATAATATTCCATGGTGTATATGTGCCACATTTTCCCTGTCCAGTCTATCATCGATGGGCATTTGGGTTGGTTCCAGGTCTTTGCTATTGTAAACTGTGCTGCAATGAACATTCATGTGCATGTGTCCTTATAGTAGAACGATTTATAGTCTTTTGGATATATACCCAGTAATGGGATTGCTGGATCAAATGGAATTTCTATTTCTAGGTCCTTGAGGAATCGCCACACTGTCTTCCACTACAATGAGTTTTAATATTGAGTACCTGTTGGAATATTTCAGGTATTAATCGCACCTGTTTCTTTTAACCCTTTTCAATGTAGGAATGGCTACCAGAAGATTGAGCTTCGTGTGCAGCTAGCAGTGTATTTCCACTGGACAGCGCTGCTCTACAAAAGTCTTGTCTCAAACCCTCCCACTGCAAACCAAATCAGCAGATCCCTTCCTGGGACACATGTAATCACCTCTGTGGTTACAGTGATGCAGCTCCTACAACTTTCACAGCTGTTCACTTTTTGGCTGTCCACTTTTTGGCTGTCCACATCTAGCCACGGTATAAAGGGATTGTTCTTGGCTCTCCTACGTGACAACTCACCATAGAACCAAAATGAAAATCAAATCAGCAATAAAAATTCCATACCCACCATCCCAAAAGGGGATTTTCTTCTTAGCAACTAACTACCATCAGTGCATTCATTCTTTTGGCAAATAGTTACGCAGTGACCATTATGTACCAGGCTCTATTCTAGATGTTGGGATATTGTGCTAAACAAGACATGGCCCCTTCCCTGAAGGAGTCAATGTATCAGAGTGAGTAATATTACAGATGTACACACACAGGACCACAGGGACGAGAGGAAGGACATGCATCCCCCTCGTTCTGACCAAGAGGGGACGGATGGTAATACAGGAGGTAATACAGGAACTAGACTTCGACCCAAGGTCACATCCAAGTTGAAGAAAGACATGTGTGTCACCTAAACACAGATGATAGCCCAGGCCCCAAGAGGGGGATGAGCTCACCAGGGATAGAGTGTAGGGTAAGAAAAGAAGGGGGCTACCACTGAATATCCCACTTACTGAGTCTATAGCTGAGTTTAAGGCCCTTATGAAATAATTACTTCTTGACCTAATTATCTGAAACCAAGAACATGGAGACAGGCACACTGGTGAGGTGAACAGCACAGTGTTTGGTGTCAGACGTGAGCCAGGATCCTGTTCCAGCTTTCCAATTAGGCAGGCTCCTTCACCTCCCTAAGTCTCAGTTTCCTCACCTGTATAATGGGATTGGTAAATGCGCATCTCACAAGGTTGTGGTGGAGATTAAATACGATGGATAATCCGAACACAGCAGCTGACCTACTGTGTGATACAGAGCAAGTATTTAGTAAGTGATCACTGTTACTTGTTTTCTTTCATAAAGCATCAGAAAAATGTTGAATCAAATAAGGGTTTGGTATGGTCTGGCTATGTCCCCATCCCAATCTCACCTTGAATTGTAATAATTCCCATGTGTCAAGGGCAGGACCAGGTGGAGGTAATTGGATCATGGGGGCAGTTTCTCCCATGCTGTTCTCGTGATAGTGACTCTCATGAGATCTGATGGTTTTGTGAGTGTCTGGCATTTCCCCTGCTTGCACTCATTCCCTCTCCTGCTGCCCTGTGAAGAAATGCCTTCGGCTATGATTGTAAGTTTCCTGAGGCCTCCCCAGCCATGAAGAACTGTGAGTCAATGAAACTTCTTTTATTTATAAATTACCCAGGCTCAGGTATTGCGTCACAGCAGTGTGAGAACAGACCAATACAGGGTTTCCCAACTATTGATATTTTGAGCTGGCCCATTCTTTGTTATGGGGAAGTCCGTCCTATGCATCATAGGATGTTTAGCAGCATCCCTGGCCTCCACCCACTAAATGCCAGTAGCACAGCCTCCCCAGTTAATGACAACCCAGAATGTCTCCAGACCTTGCCACCTGCCCCCTGGAGGGGGGGAAGAAGGAGGTACCAAACCAGTTACAAACAAATAGTCTAAATCAATGATTAGGTGGAACGGAAAGAGGTCTGGGTACTTAAAAAGAGAGAAATTTTTCAACTTGTGAAGAAATGTGAGTCCTGACAAATACACTCCCCTTCCTCTGTGATAACTCTGCAGCCTCACAGGGACTGTTTCAAATGTGTGCCTTGCCTCAGGCTGAAGAATGCTGAGCCCAGCTCAAATCAGGGTGATAGAGTCTTTGAACTAAATTTCAGCCCCTGGTCTGGTGAAGAAGGGTGGAAATGGGTCTGTGCCCCAGCTGTGAATGCCAGTCACAAAGGAAGCTCCAGTTAAGCAGTGGGGAAGGACTGAGCCTTGTACAAGAAGAACCCTTAAAGTCCCCCTCAACACCAAACAGGCCCAATGTGGAGACCTAAGGCCAAGCGCTGCTGTCCTGTGTAATGAGCCATGCTAACCCACCCGGCACTGCCCACATCCCGGCTGCCATGCTACCACTGTTATTTTTTGGAAACAACTGCTTTTCATCCTCCTTGGAGTTCAGCTTCAGAAATGGCATTGACCAGTGCCCTGTGTTATTTCTCAAGTGTCCCTTGTTAAAGCTAATGGGAACCTGAGGAGTAATTATGTGCATAATTGGGAGGAAATGCCCTGGTCACTGCATTCAGCATGAAACCACAGGGCTGATTTCTCACCAAATACAAACTCTGCTTTGCAAACTGCTACACAGTTTTGGCCATGGCAGAGGATGTGCCTGTTAGCATGGCAGGCAGAGAGAAGATATCCACAGGAGTCTCATGTTCATAGAAGTCAGATCCTTTCAGCAAATCTTACAATGTAGGACACACATGTTAAATGGATAAAAACTTGCCCAGGTTTCAAACAGAATGAAATACAACAGCATCATATTGACATGGAGATTCACATCCTTAAATGAGGAACCACACAGGTCACTTATTATAACAACAATATGTTTTTACTGCTTTTACATCCATTTTCTTTTCTTTTTAATTTAATTTCATTTAATTTTGAGTTCCAGGATACACGTGCAGGACATGCCATTTTGTTACCTAGGTAAACGTTTACATCCATTTCCAGTGCATTTTCACATCTAACTTCTCATTGAATCTTTACCACCATCACCTCCATAAGAGAGGTAACATTACTACCTTCACTTGGCAAGTGAGGGGACCAAATCTCTTGTTTGTGACTTTCACTCGGTCACTCATTCAATCGATTATTAAGCCCCTATACGTGCCGGGCACTTGCCCAAGTCATGAGATGCAGCCGAGTACTATACCAGATGCTGTTTTCACATAGAGTCTTGAGATATTTCTCAGAGGAGGGCCGTTACTGGCATTTGGGCAGAAGGACTCTTTGATGGGCAGAAAGGTCCCACCCTTTGCAGAATGTCTATCACTAAATTGCAATCGTTCTCACCAATCTTTGGGGTGGATGGGAAGAGTAATCCCCAAATGAGAGCCCTCCTAGATGTTATGAGCAGCGGATATGAAGTCACACAGCCGGGTTTAGTTCTTATTCCATCCATTCCTCTCCTGGTGAGTTTAGGCAAGTGATAATGCTCTACGCCTCAGTTTCCCCCCTTTGTAAAATGATGGTGATGATAGTGTATACATTATAAGAGTCCCATGGGAAGTAATCTAGATTCAATGCCTGACCCAAGATGGCCTTCAGTAAAATAATACCCAATAAATATCTTTGTTATTTCATCGGCTCATCTCATGTCTACCGTCATCTCCTTCAATCTTTAAAGCCATCTTTTTCTTTTTCTTTTTCTTTTTTTTTTTTTTTTTTTGAGACAGAGTCTTGCTCTGTCACCAGGCACCAGGCTGGAGTGCAATGGTGCAATCTCGGCTCACTGCAATCTCTGCCTCCTGGGTTCAAGCAATTCTCCTGCCTCAGCCTCCCGAGTGGCTGGGACTACAGGCGCACACCACCACGCCCAGCTAACTTTTGTATTTTTAGTAGAGACGGGGTTTCACCATGTTGGCCAGGATAGTCTCGATCTCTTGACCTCATGATCCGCCCGCCTTGGCCTCCCAAAGTGCTGGGATTACAGGCGTGAGCCACCGCGCCCAGCTTAAAGCCACCTTTTCAGAGAGAACTTCCCTGACAATCCTATTTAAAATTTCAATCCCCCCCACCACTGCCACTTCACATCCCTCTTCCTTGCTTTTCCCCCCCCAGCATCTGTCACCTTCAAACATACTCTTTAATTTAATATGCGTTTGTTATTGTGTCTCCCCCACTACGATGTATGTTCCATGAGGACATGGATTTTCACCTGTTGGATTCTACATCTAGAACAGAGCCTAACTCTTAGTAAGCATTCAACAAAAACATCTTGAATGAGCTCAAATGGATACAGGGAACAGCCAAACCTAAAAGTTGGTGTCTAGACTCCAAATTCTGTGTTCTTTTCACTATAATGAGTGACCACATGCAATGATATTAATGGTAAAATGGGACAACCGTTAAGAAATGTTAAGTGTCCTCTTACAACACTACCTTAGAGGGGCCTCTGTGGTTTCCCTCTTCTGAGATTCTTTGAACTTAACAGTTTCTAACAGAAACCCAGCCACCGGCTTATCTCACTTGAGTTCCCTTTGTGAGTTTTTTCCCCCAAGACATTTAAGATAACCACTCAAGCCAGAGACTGAAAAGGACTTAAACACTTCCATTAACAGGTTTCTTTGTCTCTAACCGTATCTAGCTGAGACAGAACCGTATCTACCTGAGACAGAACCGAAGTCCCAGTGATGCTGGAAATATCACCTCTCACCATACTGCTTATCTAAAGCCAAACTAAGCTTCCATCACTGTTAGAACTGACACTAGGTTAACACTGTGCTTACACCCAGAGTTGATAAGGGCAGGTCTGACAATAACCAATGACATTCAAGGCAGGTCTAGACCTGGGGCTCCAAAATCCTAGTGAACATGTGCCAGGTCTAGGGAGGAAACATCAGACCTTCCATTTTCAGTTCATCTAAACACCAGACCTCCCATTTTCAGTTAACCTAAAAAAAGAAATGTAACTATATCAAGAATACAAATGGCCACAAACACCCCCATCTAACCTGTCATATCAAATTACATGCCATTTTATGAAACTCAGGCAGTTATCCTCAACCACAAAGTGAACTAGGTGACCACCTCAATAATCCCACCATTCTCAGCATATTTCAGTGAATAACCATTTACAGCTGAATCGTAAGTAAATTTACAGATTATATGATCTACTTTTAACTATCCTATTCCTCACAAAATAGAACCGAGGCTTAAAGAGATCCCAGCCAAGAAACCACATCTTGAAGATAACTGTCACCATGCAGGCATACAAGAAAATGGCATTCCCCTCTCTTAAGTACTAGTTTCCATCACATCTTTGTGGACCACATTACCAAGTCAAAAGGAGGAAAGAATCATAAGTGATAAAGAGTCAGCCAACAGAATTATCCAACAGATAATGACATATGGATTTACAGTCACTAGTCAGAAAGGATCCTATCCTAGATATGTAGATAATGGTAGTAATATGCAGAAATTATTTATAAACAAAATATATTGGGGAATGGCTGCTCAAATATGTTTTACTAACAGGGTGCGGTGAGTATTGTGGTTATTTGCTCATCATTTATTCTACCCTCCTTCTAGAAAGCTTTCTAGCCTGCATAGGCTGGTAACTGAAAAGCTGTATTTCCCAGGCTTTTTGAAGCTGAGGTTCTGGATGTGAATTTGGCTCCCCCAAACAGAAGCACTCACTTGAAATTTAGAAAGCAGATGTGAGGCAGAGGCCATCTTCCTGCCTTTGGGGCTATTTAAGTGCTGGCAAGCATGGAGATGGGGACACGAGGGTTTTTTGCAACAGCATTATAGGGTCCACTCTCCAGCTTTGCCGTCAGTTTGTTCTTGAACTTAATAGTTCCAGACACAGACTCAGAAGGTGTAGCACCCCTGGTGAGTCAGTTTTTTTTGGGCAACCATGCCAACATACGTTTGTTTATGAATTATTATATAAACTCATTCCTGGAGCCCTATTCCTACAGCCCCCCCTCAATGACTTTATAGGCACCAAATTCCCTCTAGTAAATATCTTTCTGCTTAAAATACTTAGCCTGGGGCCAAGCGCGGTGGCTCATACCTGTCATCTCAGCACTTTGGGAGGCCGAGGCGGGCAGATCACCTGAGGTCAGGAGTTTGAGACCAGATTGGTCAACATGGCGAAACTCTGTCTCTACTAAAAATACAAAAATTAGCCAGGCATGGTGATGGGCACCTATAATACCAGCTACTCAGAAGGCTGAGGTGGGAGAATCACTTACCCCGGGAGGCGGAGGTTGCAGTGAGCCGGATGGCACCACTGCACTCCAGCCTGGGCGACAGGGTGAGACTCTGTCTCAGAAAAAAATTAAATTAAATTAAAAAGTAAAATACCTAGACTGCTTTCTATTTCCTGCCCTGAATCATAGCAGAACAGAAGCAAAGAGATCTGGGAGACAAACGGACTAGACCCCAGCAGATGCTATTTGGACATGACAGTCCAACCTGGCTCTTCCTTCTGAGTTGTGGGCACATGGGTTGGGTGGTGACCGAGGTGGAAAGGCTATCTTTGAGAACCAATTATTTACTCTTTAAATGTTTCCTAAGCACCTCTGGGCCAGGGTCAGAGGCTATAAAGATGAACCTGACAGAATCCATGCCTTGCTGTATCAAAAGAGGAAGATGTACAAATAAACAAACAACTATAGTACATTTCTAAAAGGGCCAGATAAGAGAAATGACAAAGTGATGACAGCTCAATAGCCTTGAAAGAAACAAAAATCCACATTGGTAATACTCACCCCAGGCAACGTTTATGTCCATTTCTATTTGAACTTCCAGGTGCAAGCCCCAAGTTAAATCACTTACTTCCCACCCTCCCCATTCTAACTCTCAATCAACCTCATCGTTAATCAGAGAAATAGTAACTACAAGCCCTGGGCTCTGAAAATAAGTGCCAGGCGGAGTTAAAAAGACCTGGACAGACTGCATGCCAGTCTAGCCATTGGGAAGCAAGTACTCAACACTGACCAGGTACTTTTGAGCCCTCAGAGTCTGCATTTTGGAGGAATGCCATTTTTCATCATTTACTGAGGTTTTCAAGTGTGCCACCGTTTACATAAAGTACTTTCGCAATTTACAGAGGTGGCCTCAGAGGGCATCAATGGTGAAGGCACACTGCTATGTTTGATGGACCACCAAGAAACAAAACAGCTGCTCAGTAAAAATATGCTGAGATGCCATCAATTACAACACAAACTGCATAATTACTAAAATGTGAAAAAATATGTCTTAGAATCAATAATATACAATAATTTATGGGGATAGCACATGGGAGACCCTGGACTAGGACTCAGGTCTTCCACTCCCAGATCATTGATCCATTTCATCTCTATGTTTTTATTGAGTGCTGATTTAAGTCTGGCACTTCTGGATATTTTTATTCACAAATGCCATGGATTCCACCCTGAAGATATTACCAATTTCCCACTACAAGCTCAGTCAAAATTATTCTCAAATTTCTTTTTCAGATCTCTACATTACTGCTTTAAAAACTGGAAATGGGGCTGGGTGTGGTGGCACACTTGTAAGTCCCAGCCACTTGGGAGGCTGATATAGGAGGATACCTTGAGCCCAGGAGTTCAAGGATGCAGTGAGCCATGATCTCACCACTACTCTCCAGCCTGGGCAATACAGCAAGACCCTGTTTTAAAAAATAAAAATAAATTTTTAAAACATTTATTTTCTTAAAAAAGGAGATAGTCTAGTTGGGCGTCAAGGGGGAGCAGGTGGTAGAGGGGAGATGGGACTTCTATGGTAACCACTTAACCAAAGTATACTGTTGGCTGCCCAAAGATAAACACAAACGTGCAAGTAGGGTTGGGCATGGTGACTCACACCTGTATTAGCACTTTAGGAGGCCGAGGAGGGTGGATCACTTAAGGTCAGGAGTTCGAGACTAGCCTGGTCAACATGGCGACACCCCATCTCTACCAAAAATGCAAAAATATGCAGGTGTGGTGGTGCATGCCTATAATTCCAGCTACTCAGGAGACTGAGACAGGAGAATCACTTGGGCCCAGGAAACAGAGGTTGCAATGAGCCAAGATCACGACACTGCACTCCAGCCTGGGTGACAGAGTGAGCCACCATCTCAAAAAAAAAAAAAAAATGCAAGTAGGAGACTTCATTTTCACCCTTGCTACATCGCTTCCACCCTTATTCCTCACCTCCCTGCCCTAAGAGTCCTCTGCTCAAGCTTCTGCAGTGCTTCCCTCCCATCTACAGTTAAACCCAAGGCTCAAAACAATCGTCTGGCTCTGACTTGTCTCTCCCTGCTGCGTGCTTGTTGGCTGCCTCCCTCCCTCTGCTCTGGGCACTCTGACCACCTTGCCATGCGTGTTCTTGCCTCAGCGATCAGACTTGAACTTGTGTTGCTCTATGCCTGGAATGTAGCCAGCTCCTTCACTTCCTGCAGGTCTCTGTTCTCAGTGTCATCTTATCAATGACATTCCCTAATTACCTCTATATTAAATTGCAACCCCTGCCTCTCACATCACTCAACCATCTTCCCTGTTTTGTTTTTCTCTTAACACCATCTGATATACTATATAGGTCACTTCTGCATTTGTTTAAAGTCTGTCTAGCCCACTAGAATCTAAGTTCCATGAAGGCAGAGATGTATGTGTTACATCTCCAGTGCCAAGAACAGTAGCTGGCACAGAGTAGAAGAAAGGAAAAGAGAGACAGACAGAGAGGGAGCTGGAGAGGAAGAGAACAAGTCGGCTTGTAAGTTTCAATCAATCACATTGGATCTAAGATGCATCAAATTACAAGTTCCAGGAAAATTTAACTGACAGATCAGATTGCTCAATGACCTCATAGGAAGAACTGCCTCCTCTTGTATTGTTATAAAAGTGGCATCCCAAAAATTCAAAAGAAAAACTAAAAGAAAAAGAAATGAATCAGCAGAATGACTTCTGTTTTTTCTCAGTCTGAACTTAGAATAGGCCTGCTGGCAATGACTTTCATGAGAGCCTTTTTCACTTGACCTTCAGATTAATGAGAGGTCCTTTCGGTGGGTTTAAGAAGGGAAAGGGTGGCGCCTCTGCTTAGGAGCCTTTGACTTCCTGTTTTGAAATGACTGTGCTGATAAAGCTATGAACAAAATGATTTTTCAACCACACAGACACTAACAGCAGATACCTCTGCTGAAGGATAGATTCCCTCACCCTTCCCCGCACAGAAACCCCCCAACCACCCTTTCTATGGTGCCTGATCACCCCTTTTATTGCAGAAGGCAATGAAAATGAGGGCTATAATAATCAAAGGAGACGGCCTACATCTGTCTCATCTAAGCACAGCCACGAAATACTCCATCCAAGTGCAAACATTTAAATGACCAGGGAGAGACCTCATGCTAAAAAATGTCTTCTCCTTCAGTTATTTTTTTCTTGTTAATTTTCGTAGGTACACAGTAGTTATACATACTCATGGGGTACACTTCAGTGATTCAATGCTGTTTTCAGAAATCATAACAGTCTCATATTTGAGACCCTCTTGACACCTTTTCAAAGGAAGTTTCAGGTATATAACATAACAACAGCCCCTACAAATTGGTGTGACTCCAAGCTCATTCCACAGATAAGCAAAATGATTCTGTAATGTAACATTAAATTTGTGCAACCACAGCAAAAAAACAATACCAAACTGACATCTTACAAAGGGATAGGATGGGAGGTGGAGACACATGCAAGTCTATACATTTAAAAGGTTATGGTTAAACTTTGTCTTTCCTTTAATCACTAGTTGTAATAATGATGTATTTGTCTAAAATACTTATTATCAGCCAGGCACAGTGGCTCACGCCTGTAATCCCAGCACTTTGGGAGGCTGAGGCGGGTGGATCACAAGGTCAGGGGTTCGAGACCAGCCTGACCAACATGGTGAAACCCCATCTCTACTTAAAAATACAAAAATTAGCCGGGTGTGGTGGCGCACACCTGTAATCCCAACTACTTGGGAGGCTGAGGCAGGATAATTGCTTGAACCCTGGAAGCGGAGGTTGCGGTGAGTCGAGAGTGTGCCATTGCATTCCAGCCTGGGTGACAGAGCAAGACTCTATCTCAAAAAAAAAAAAAAAATACTTAGTAACAAACCAGATACAAAAATGCATGCTGTTATCTCAACTTATATATATATATATATATATATTTTATATATATGCATTTTGTATAGCTGAAAAAAAATAGAATATATAAATATATGTAAATGTATTCTATAATATATATTTTTAAGTACCAGTTGCCTCTTGGTGGTGGAATAATGATTGTTTTTCTTCTATGCCTCCTAAATTTTCTTTTCTTTTTTTTTTTTTTTTGCCTCCTAAATTTTCTTTTCTTTTTTTTTTTTGAAATGGTGTTTTGCTTTTGTTACCCAAAATGGAATGGCCTGATCAGCTCACTGCAACCTCCACCTCCCTAATTCAAACAATTCTCCTGCCTCAGCCTCCCAAGTAGCCGGGATTACAGGAGTGCACCACCACGACCGGCTAATTTTCTTTGTATTTTTAGTAGAGACAGTGTTTCACCATGTTGGTCAGGCTGGTCTCAAACTCTTGACCTCAGGTGATCCACCCACCTCAGCCTCCCAAAGTGCTGGGATTACAGGTGTGAGCCATCGCACCCCACCACCTCCTAAATTTTCTAAAATGAGCACATATTATGTTTATAATTAGTTTAAAATTATAATACAAAATACATTTTAGATTCAACCTGATCAAGTGAAACGCCAAGGGGGGTAAACTGAGACATCTTTCAATAAAGGATATAATCTTTCAATACATTCGACCAAGGCAAAGAAATCCCAGGTGACAGTGAAAACAAACGTTTCGCAAAAATAAAAATAATACAGAGGAAGCGAACGGGACAGAAAAGGCTTTCTCCTCTGATGGCTTCTTTCTATGAACCGTAGCTTTCAAACAAAAACCACAATCCTATGGAGTAACACAAAAGGAAGGTTCAGAGGAGCTGCCTTTACACACTCTGTGCAAATGCAGCCCGGGGGCCTCTCAGCTTTGCATTGCATGACACGGCTCCATCAAAGCCCAGCCGTCTGGGGGAGGTATGCAACACATTTTAATGTAAGTGGATGAACTTTCATAGGAAGCATTCATTGGTGAACTCACACATGTATAGAAACCGCACGTTTGTGGTTCCATTGTCCCTGACTTTTGCAGTAGTTCACAGTCAGAAGGTTGCCTGTTCTATGGATGGATTTCCTTAGTGGCTAAACAAGGCCAACCTTCTCCAGAATCCAGGACACAGAGCAATGCCTCAGCTGCTTACACCTCATGGGCTGCATATTTAGGCCATGGTGACAGCTCCTGTCTGGCGCCTGATGAGTTTAAACCGGGTCCATGTCAGAGTTCAGGAAGGCAGAAGTGTCCCCCACCGGACAGGGCAAGAGTTATTGACCAGACATTCTTGGCAAAGCTTGAAGTGACCTTCCTGAAAACCAGAGAAGTGGGTCTACTTCTGGAGTTTAACCACTTCATGCATTCACCCAGCAAATATTTTATTGAGAATCCACCGTTGTCAGACCCTGTGCAAAAACACTGGCACTAAAATGGAGTCTCAAACCTGGTCCTTGCCCTGTAAAATATTCTTAAGGAAGACTATTAACTCAGAGTATCAAAAACTTCTAAAGGTAACTATCCTACTGACAAGGCCTACTTCTGCTAAACCCTTGTGCAATTGATGACCAATTACTCAAATGTGCAAATTAATCGATTATATGAATTAGAAAAGATAATGGGCCCCAGATTAGAATTGGAGAGAGGGGCAGCCAGCCTTGCCAGCTGTCTAATTTTTGTTTCAGTTTTTTTTTTTGTTTTTTTTTTTTTTTAGACACAGTTTCACTTTGTCGCCCAGGCTGGAGTGCAGTGGTGCCATCTTAGCTCACTGCAACCTCTGCCTCCCAGGTTCATCCACTATTCTCATGCCTCAGGCTCTGGAGTACCTGGGATTACAGGCATGTGCCACCACACCCAGCTAATTTTTGTATTTTTAGTACAGACGTGGTTTTGCCATGTTGGTCAGGCTGGTCTCAAACTCCTGAGCTCAAGTGATCTGCCCACCTTGGCCTCCCAAGATGCTGGGATTCCAGGTATGAGCCACCATGCTCCTCCTTCCTTATTTTCTTTCTCCTCCTCCTCTCTCACCCTCCAGCCACCAACGAAGCCTGGAAGCCATAGCTTTTACAATACTGTTTTTCTATTTCACATGTAGGTATCTGGAACCCCTGCCAAAGGCCTCCAAATTTTTAGCTACACAATCTGTGCCACGCTGTGGTCCCTTCTGCCTCTTCCAGGGTGATCTAGAGAGACAAAAACTGCAGAGCCAGGTTAAAGGATCATCCTTCATTATCCCAAGATATGTCAGAGAAGCAAGGATCTTTAATTTTTAAAGAAATTCAAACCAGCATGAAAAAGATTCCACGTCAGCGGTCATCAACAGTATAGCTTGATAAAATGAACACCCAAAAAAGAAAATGTTTAATGTGGATTTCAAAGTATATTTTTATGCCCCATTTAATAATAAACTGTTGACACTGAGTTTTTGTGGAACTATAAGTAATCTGAAATAAGGAAGGCCTTTCAATTGAACTATCTGCAATTCTACATTCAACAGAATATTTTGAAAGCAGTATTTGCTATGGACTGGGGGGGAAATATCAGAAAAGTATATTTATAGAGATCCAAATAATAAACAAAGGGAGAAAATAGGACCAGAAGGGGACATAAAAGATGGGACAGGATCATCAACAGAGGATCTTTAACAGCACAAACTTAGAAAAGGTTCTCTGCCTCTTCCAAAAGGCTGGACTGAAAAGATATGATGTCACTTTCAAGCCAACTTAAGACTCTAACAAGAGCTGGAAATTTTCATAAAGTGCCAATTACAAGTTGGAAGTTTCTTCCTAGTATCTTTGACTAGAAAGTTATTTCCCAATTCTCACAAAGATTCCATGACAATTCTATTTCCCTGGGCAATTAACAGGTACACAGAAGCTCAAGAGCATTCTGCTGAAGGCTGGCACTCATCCATGTTCTGCGCATTTGTACAGAGCATTCACGATCCCAGCAAAACTTTGAGAGACCTGAACAAATCTCTAGAGTCTAGACCAAATCACCCGGCCCCTTGTTTAAACTGTCTGAACCCCAGTGTATCTGCACACCACCCATCCCCTGGCGCTCTGGAGTGAGCCTGGCCTGGTCTCCGGTGGCCCCAGGAGCTTGGCACTCTGAGATACCCCTGTCTGTCTGTTCCTGCCCACTGCAACCAAAGCCTGCCTGCTGGAATGCAAGCCAGGTCCATTTTTAAATTCCCTTAGAAGTTTCACAACCGCAGGTTTGGGTGAGGAGACAAACACCGCTGTAGTTTGCTGACATTAAACTAAAAATACCCAGCTGCAAACAAAAGCCATCTTTAACGGGGCTGGCTCGGACGTCCTGAGGTTACATGTGGTGGAGTCGGACGTTACCCTTGGCAGTGTGGCTGCCCTAACAACTGCTCCAGGCCGAGTGGGGCAAGGGGGCCGTCTGTCCCTGCGCTGTCAAGGAATCTGCAGCCTGCAGCCCTGCCCGTTTGATGGAAAGAACGGCTTTATTCCTCTGCCATCGAGCCAGACACAGGTTTGATGAATTGGGACTGCGTCTGCTTAAAGTGTTAGATACACAGTGAAAGGAGAAGGCGAGAGGCATAAACGAAAAACACCAACCCCCACTTCCCAGGAAGGAAATGCGTTTCCACCTCCCTCCTCCTTCCAATTAGAAAAGCAAATTATTGCTGTGACTACGCGGAGAAAGGCAACTCGGAGGCGTAGAAAAAGGATTTCTGAGCCAACGTGGCCCGGCAGGGGGCTGTTAAGGGAGGGGGAAACCGGAGCAGGGGGAGCCATGGCTTGGCGGGGAGACCCGGTTACCCTGGAAGGCTTCTCGGAAAGTTCTACCTGTTGGGCTTCTTAGCCGAGCTGCTCACCCCCGGCGGCCGCGCTCGAGGGCGCCCCTCCCTCCCCAGGTCCCAAACTTTCCCCTCAAGCCCCTCGAAAGCGGCTAGCCTCGTCCCTCCCCCAGTCCAGATTTCGGACGTGGAACTTTGCCTGAGCCACAGGGGACCGGAGGAAGGGAGTTCATTCCCACGCAGCCCGGGGGATTCCCGTTGCTCAGATCCCAGAAGTGGGGGGGATGCATACGGACGGTCAGCCCAGGACCTGGCCAAAGTTTCCACCAAAACTTCAGTGGTCAAGGCGTGACCCAGGATCTCAGTTCCCAGCTCACGGATGAGGGGCTGGAGCAGGCCCCGGGGCACCAGCCGGCAAGGTCACTGAGGAGCCGGACCCCGGGGGCAAACGGCCGGCGCGTGATGGAGGGGCAATGCCGGGCACCCGACCTCTCTCCACACCTGCTCAGCTCTGCGCAGGGCCCAGGACACGTGGGACCCCAGTCCCGGGCTCCCCAGCCTGCTGCAAGGACTCGCACCCTCGCCAGGGCGTGCACCCTTCGCCCCCGGCCCCGCGACCAGGAAGCGGCGGCTCGCCGGGCGCAGAGCAGCCGGCTCCGGGTAAACTCTTTCATTCTCCGACCCCAGCAGCACCGGGGGAGTTTCGTTCTCCTCATACAGCCCCTCACCCCCGGCTGCTTCCCACACCTCTCCCTTTCCCTGCTACATTGCAGACAGACAGACAAGGGACACAAAGAAAAAAAAAAGAAGAGAAAAAAAAAACTACTGCCCCTCCTAGTCCCATCCTCCAACCCGGAGCCGGGAGCAAGAAGGGGGGAAGCACACCTTCTCTCCTTCTCCCCATCCCGACACGGCGACCCGGGTACACCCGGGCAGCCAGGAGCCCCGAAGAGGCCGAAGGCGGAGAGGAAAGGTAGGAAGAGGCAGAAACCAGGCAGAGCGAGCGAGCGAGAGCGCGAGAAAGAAGAAAATATCCAACAAAACCACGCTAACGCGCCCCCTACCTGGGTGCAACATACTTTGGAAATAGAAGATGACCAGGATAAAGGATCCCAAGCAAGTGGCCAGCACCATCCGGCAGATTCTGTTCATCCTCATCACTTCCAGCAGCGCTGGCTTCATGGCTTTGTCCTGGCTGCAGGGACCGGGGTGTCCGGGAGGAGCGCCCGGGGCGCAGGAGCAGGGACCCCGCCGCGCGGACCGGAGCCTGGGAGGCGCAGGGCAGAGCTGAGCAAGGCTCGGAGGGAGGATCGGGCTCCCTTCACGGCCGCTCTTGGAGCCCCCAGCCTGGGCAGGGGTGTGGAAGGTGCCGGAGTTGGTCTGGAAGTGCTGAGATGCGTGGAGCCGCCGGCTGCGCGCTCCTGCTCCTCCTCCTCGCCGCTCCGGCGCCTCCTCCGCTCCCGCCGGCGGCCGCCGCTGCCTCGTCGCGGGCCGGGCGGCTGGGGTGCGAGCGGAGATGGTGGTGCCGCCGCCGCTGCCGCTGCGCTGGCCGCTGTGGCTGTCGGACGGGCCCCCTCCCTCCTCTCCGAAGGCTACTTCATTGCGCTCCTATGATCTATATATTCCGGGGCTGGGTTTTACCAAAAGCAACTCGCGGCCCCCGGCGAGGGGGAGGGCGCCTGCGGAGAGCCGGGAGGAGGGAGGGGCCCCAGCGCCGGGGCGGAGCATCGCGCTCCCCCGCCCCTACCCGGGATATGGTCGCGTCCAGCTGTTGCCCGGGGAGTGCGGAGTGCGCGCTGCGCTCCCGCAGGGTCCCAAAAGCCCTCGGTCCCCGGCCAGGCTCGGCCGCCGTCTGGAGGTTGTGTCAGCGTTTCCATGACAAAACTCGGAGGAAAAAAAGACGAAGAAAATCGCCTCGGTGCTGCCACCCACCCCCGCTAACGTTTGGAGAGGAAAGTGGCAGGGAGCGGGCTGGGTCTCGGAGAATTAAGGGTTAGGGGGTTTCTGGTGGCTCACGATTATTTAAAATCCCTGGGCGATGTAGCGGGGAAGTTGCCCCAAGCCCCCAGGGAGCGAGTGCCCATTTTCCGACGCCCGAAACTGGGTGGTTTCGTTTTTCTTTCGAAGACAGCCCAGCTTGGGAGTCGGAGTTAAGAGGGCTGACTTAAAGTCAAGGTTAGGGAAACTGCAGGACCCTCGGGTCAGGCGACAGCTGAGCTTTTCTGGGGACTTATGCAGACAGAGTCTCTGACATCCACCATCACCACCGTCCCTCAAGGTAAAAGGAATTTGTGGATTGCAAAACTCTGCTTCCCTAAAGGGTAGAGCATCCTCGGAATTATTGAAAATGCACAGCAGTCTTAGCTGGGAGGGTATGAGAAAAGCGAAGCCACTTCACTCAAGTCCAAGAAACCACTGGAAAAGCCAAGCCAGCCTTAGCACTGGCAGGTGCATGGAAAGATGGTGTTATTTTCTTGTAGTGTGTAAAGTGACTTCAAATTTCCAATTCCGTGCATTTAAGCTGTTTTGCAATCAATAAAGTGGACACAGGCAATAGGGTAGGGAACACTTTTACGCCAGGAAAAAAAAAATGTTATTGTAAAGACTAACATTTGTGCCTTACCAAGTCATTACTAATACTAACTCAATTAATGATGAAATAAGACACCGTGTCTTTCAATGCCTCTCACAAAATAGGCGTTTGATAAATTCTTATTGAATCTGAATGTAATGGGCCTTATCCTCCCCTCCATAGACAGAGACACAACTTGCAGCTAGACACGTGCAACAAAAATCACCTGGGCAACCTCAACTCCCTTCCCCCAGAGTTCTCCAGCAGTTACATGGAAAGTAACAAACTCAGCAGCCTTGCCTTTGATTACAGAAGACAATCAATTACAGCACAATATTTATGTAGCTGCTGTGTACTGTGTTAATTTGGACTCACCTGTGAATGAGTTGCTTGCTCAAGGAAGCCGGGCTGAACAAGCTTCAGACAGAGTCGTTCTCCAGTGATTCTTCTGCTCTAGTGATAGGAGATCAGGAATGGGAGTTGCAATTTACCCTCCCAGTCTCTCCACCATCATCATTAAGATGGGATTCCTTGCAGGGAGCATGGCTTAGATGGACATTTGCACAAAGCCTTTGCCTAGAATGTCAGTCTCTCATTTAACACTTGGCTTTACAGATCCAGAGAGGGGGAAGGGATTTACTCCCAGGTCACCCAAGTGACCTCTCACCTCATCAGGCAGAGACTTCACTGTTACCTGTCCCAGAGCCTGGACATGCACAAGGCAGTTTAGGAAGTCACAGGGTCAAGGGGAGAGGTCAGAAGTCTAATTCCCTGTGGGTCGTGGAGGTCATGGAGTTGGCCCACATGGTGAGGGAGGATGGTGAACCATGCCCAGCATCCATTCTTGCATTCCCACAATCAGCAACCTGCCCAAACACACAGTGAGGATTAAGGCTGTGACAGGTAAGCTACCTTAGGTCCAAACCTCTTTGGGCCACTGTACCCACTAGGCTGAACTCCTTCCTGGAGATCCAAGTTGTCTTCATCTCTGTCTCTCTCTAATGCCCAGCACAATGACTGGCACATAGTAGGTACAAATAAGTCAGAGGCAGAGAAGTGATGCCTACTTGGACTAGGAGGGTAAATTAGATCACCTCTAAAATCTGTGGCAATGGGCAGTGGTAATGGTCTGTGATTCTGTTGTTCTGTGCACGTTGGGCGGTAATGGAAAAATTTCTCTTTTTCCTTCATCACACTTTAAACTGCCCAACTACAGTTAGAGTCATCACTTTCTTTCGATTCCTAGCCTAAGAAAATTTTGTTACATCTTATGCTATATAATAAATATTAGCCAAATAAAGGACAGTATTAACTGATAAGTCTGAGGAGAAAGAAGATTTTATGCTTTGAACATTGAAAGAGGAACAGATCACTCTTCAATCCTTTCTCCCTCATCTTTCTAAATTCCGTTTCACCCTGAAAGATCCTGCAGATTGGCACTGTGCTGACTGTGAGACCTGGCTTGATCGACTGACTCTCCAAATTCAACAACATGCAAATGTAGCTGGGGGCCTGTCCATTTTAAAGCCTGGCATGGCCCTGAAAAACGGGTTGAGGAGAAAGTCTTATTTATGTCGATGATCTTGTAGAATTTGTAGCTGGGGAAGAAATCAGTGCAAAGTCAGAATTTGGGCTTGTGGGTGCCATTGGCAATGGACTGCCAGATGTTTATTCGGCCCTTACCAATCCACACAAACTGAGCTCCTCCTCATTCCTGTAGATTACATCTACAATACACTGTCTTGTTAAGATCTTGCAAACCTGGCAATGATGCCCTTTTCTGCACCTTATTGGAGAAAAAAATGGGCCGATGGTACTGGTAGACAGAGAGCTCTTTAGCGTCCTTGAGGGGGGAGAGAGAGAGGGATGTGTCTTCTGCCAACATCAGCCAGGGGCCCAGACTGGCTCCTCAGAAGACTGCCACTGCCATTTGCATCTCTCTGGCACCTCCAGCACAAAGGACACTCAGTTAACCAGAGCACAGTAAATATTTGTGGAGTTGAATTATAAACCGGTTGCCCACAGTACGTGGAGATCTTAGGGTACAAATTTTCTACAGGTAGGTAAACCGCAAATAACACAACTGGGTTACTCATGACATGACTCTGAGAGCAGCCTCTGCTTTGCAGGCTTTTCCGAACAAGGTGGGGAAAGATGACAGCAAGAGAGAAAGGAATTGAAAGAGAGAGAAAGAGAGGGAGAAAAAGAGGGGAAGGGAGGAGAGAAAGGGAAGGGAAGGAGAGGAGAAAGAGTTGGGGGAAGAAAAGAACGGAGAAGAAAAGAATGGAAGAAAAGAATTGCCTGGGAAGAAAATAAAGAAGGGAGGAGAGAAAAGATGAAAGGACTATCCCTCGTTATTCTTTTTTTTTATTATTATTTTTGAGGCAGAGTCTCTTATCACCCAGGCTGGAATACAGTGGCACGATCTCAGCTCACTGTAACCTCTGCCTCCTGGGTTCAAGCAATTCTCCTGCCTCAACCTCCTGAGTAGCTGGGACTACAGGCGTGTACCACCATGCCCAGATAATTTTTGTATTTTTAGTAGAGATGGGTGTCACCATGTTGACCAGGCTGGTCTCCAATTCCTGGCCTCAACTGATCCTCCGGCCTCAGCCTCCCAAAGTGCTGGGATTACAGGCATGAACCACCATGCCAGGCCTTGTCTCACTTTCTGATCCCACCTTTGCTCCTCCACCCAGTTTAGGCTGGAAAGACTCCTCTCCCTCCCTTACAGAGGACTAGGTCTGTGGGGCCCTTGAGCCCTACCCCAGGCTGACTGCAGCTGCCCTCTGGGTATCTCTGGCCACCTCCCTGGCTCCAGGCACAGCCCAGAAATCAGTTCCCTGAGCCACTCATCCCTCTCAAATATCACTCAACTGGTGGCCCCTGATCAACTCCTAAACTCCATCTATATAACTAGGAATCCTCTAGCTCCTGGCCCCCTGCCCACCCCAGCACCCCTCCTTGCCCCACCAGGTGACTTCACTGTGTTTTATTCACTTCACCCCTGCCAGCCCCTCTGCTTGCCCTGTGCCCCAACCACCAGCTCATCCAGGTCTTTCTATGGAGTCTCTCCAGGCCCCCTGCCTGCCTCTTGCCTCAGTGAGAACATTAGCATTTCTTGAGCACACTTTGACATTCATGGCAGGATAATTTATTGAAATATTCACTTGTGTGTGTTATCCTCCTATTTTCCACTTCTCCACGCCCCCTCCATTTCAGGCAGGCTTTGTGCCACCTTGCCTGAGGGATTTGATGAAGGCTTCCTGGGAGAAAATGTTTAAACTGTGGAAGAGATAATGGCAGGGAGAGAAGGAGGTGTTGGAGGCAGATTTGTGAAGGAATATGTGAGTGCCCTGCCCCCTTTTGCCTGGGAGGTGGATGCTCCATAGGTACTGATACCTGGGATGGCTAAAACCTGGCACAGTGACCCCAGTGTCACCAGGAATTCCAGTGCTCTAAGTGTGGCACAAAAGTCACAGAACTGCTGACCTGAGGGAGCTTCAAGGACAGAGCCAGGCACTGATCATGTGGCCAAGAAGCCCTTTCATGCTCTGGTACCAGGGCTAGATTGAGACGCTGAAAACCTCTGAGTGCTGGGAGCTCATGATGTACCACTCTCATATGTAATTCCAAATAGAAATAATACTAAAGAAGGAGGCTGAGCACATTGGCTCACACCTGTAATCCCAGCACTTTGGGAGAATCATTTGAGGTCAGGAGTTCGAGACCAGCCTGGCCAACATGGTGAAACCCCTGTCTCTACTAAAAATACAAACATTAGCTGGGAATGGTGGCAGGTGCCTGTAATCCCAGCTACTTGGGAGGCTGAGGCAGGAGAATCGCTTGAACACAGGAGACAGAGGTTGCGGTGAGCCGAGATCACGCCACTGCACTCTAGCCTGAGCGACAGAGTGAGACTCCGTCTCAAAAAAAAAATAATAACAAATCAAGAAGGAAAGACCTTTTAAAAGAGCAAGGTTCAGATTTGTTAATGTTTTTCTCCCAGCTTTATTTAAATATCATATACATAAATGAAATCTATTCATTATTCATTGTACGTATACAGTCTGCTGAGTTTTGGCAATTGCCTACAGGTATATACAAACCCTCATCACCATAACCAAAGCAGAGCATCTCCATCATTCAGAAAGTTCCCCTCTTACCGCTTTGCTTTTGATTCCCCAGCCCAGACCCTGGACCCAGGCAAGCACTGATCATCTTTGCTTTCGTTATAGTTTTGCCTTTTCTAGAATTTCCTATAAAGGGAAACATACTGGACACAGCGTGTCATGCCTGGCTTCTTTAACTTAGCAGAGTTATTTTAAAATTCATTCATCTCATTGTATGTATTAATATTTAAATCCTTTTTATTGCTGAGCATGGATTTACCATAATTTGTTTGTGACTGATGAACATTTGCACTGTTTCCAGTTGTTAGCTGTTACAAAAAATGTTGCTATGAACATTTGCATACAAGTCTTTGTAGGTAAATAATTAAAATTAAATATTTTAATTTATCTTGGGAAAATACTTAGGACACTTTATAAAACACTGCCAAACTCTTCTCCAAAGTGGCTATAACCCTTTGTATTTCCACCAGCAAGGTAGGAGAGTCCCACATCCTCACCAACACTGAGTGTTGTCAATCTTTTTAATTTTGCCATTCTACTGAGTAATTTTTGCCATTCTACTATAATTCAAACTACTATCTCATTGTAGTTTGAATTATAGTTCCTTAATGACTAGTGGTATTGAGTATCTTTGCATGTTTGTTAATCATTCATAAATTTCTTCATAAAATGGTTGTTCAAATCATTTGCCCATTTTTAAATTCATACTGATATCCAGTTGTTCTAGCACCATTTTATTGTATTATTATCTTGTCCGATGTTGTGCAATTAGAGTATGCTACATCAGGACACAATCCTCATAGGCAACATGTGGTCCTCAAGGCATCAATAATAGACAAGATTCTGAGGATGTTGTAGAAATGAGGCCAGAAAAGCATAGTCTAGTTCATGTCGTCTCCCCTAGAACATCCTTCAGGATGCTCTGTGTTGTTCACCTACCATCCATTGTATTCCATGAGTTAACAACAGGCAAAAAAGAACATCTGTCCACCAAGAAACAAGAGGCCACATCGCTGCAAAACCGCAAGGAGCCTGTGTTACTTTATTCATTAAGGACCTGACTAGATGATCCAAGAAATGCACATTGTAACACCCCTCATCACATTTACAGTAATTACTTGCTTAATGTCTCTTTATCCTATTGGTCTCCGAGCTCTGAGAGGGGATATCTAGGACCGTGTATCACCACAATTAACACAAGGTAGTCTAAAAATACACATTAAATGAGTGATAGGATTTTTACCTGGCAGCTTGGCAATGACTGTAAAATACTGACAATTGCCAATACTGTGAAGGATGTGGGAAAAAGGGAACCCTTATGAACTGATGGTGGAAGGTGGTATAAATTGACATGACTTTTACAACATTTCCGGAAAGTGATCCAGCCATAAGTGGACCAAAATCACTAAGTTACTGATTGATTAAACTGAGGCATTCACATACTTAGCTGTGCTAAAATTACCTAAATATTTAACAATAACCATTGAAACAAATTATAAAGCCTCTGTATAATGGAATATTCTATAATACGATATTTAAATATTCTTTTTTTGCAGAAATAAGCAAATATAATTGTATTTGTATACAAATATATATGTACTTCATACAACAAAGTATTGACAGTAGGTATTCTTGGGCAGTGAGATTTTTTAATTGATTTACTATATTGTCTAAGCATTTTTAAAAGAGTACATATTATTGTTTAAAAGGAAAAATATGTAGCTATTTTTATTTTCAGATGGAAAAGTATTCGTCTAATCAAAGAATATGTTTCTTAAAGCATCAGCACCCAACTTAAACTCCTACTTCTTCCATGAAGCTTTTCCTAATTATTTCAAACCACGGAGTTATCTTTCTGCTTATAAGAATTAAGCCACTCCTCTACAATTTAGCACTTTTACCCTGTCACGTACAGTTGCAGAGTCAGTTTGTGCGCTGTGCCCTGTCTCCTTGGCCACACCATACAAGTTCATGCAGGCTGACTGTCAGAACCTGCTGTCACAGAACTTGTGCAATGCTGACCGCACACTGATGACCCACGAGAGCTTGCCAGTTAATTCCCCTAGTATGTTAGAATGGCCTCTGACTGCACATCCACTGTGGGCAGACTCTGCTATGCACTTCACATATGCGACCACTGATCCTCGTCAATCACACAAGTGAGTATCCCCTCACACAAATGACAAACCTGACCCTCAGAAAGATTAAGGGACTCACTCTCATTTATGCATCTGTTAACCGGCAGAGGCAGAATGGGATGTGAACCAAGGTTATAAGGCACCAAGGCCCATGCTTCTGAGAGTCTGAGAGTATCCAGCGTATGTTCTTTTTCATTTTTTTTTTTTTTTTTGGATACAGGGTCTCACTCTGTTGCCCACGCTGAATGCAGTGATGCAAATGTGGCTCATTCTAGCCTCAAACTCCCAGCCTCAATCTCCTCCTACCTGAGCCTCGTGAGGAGCTGAGACTATAGGTGCACACCACCACACCTGGCTATTTTTATTATTATTATTATTATTTGGAGAGATGGGGTCTCACTATGTTGCCCAGGCTGGTCTTGAACTCCTGGGCTCAAATGATCCTCCTGCCTCAGCCTCCCAAAGTGCTAGGTGTGAACCACCACAGCACTTGGCCTCATATCTGTATATTCTACTGATGTCTACGAATACCATCTCCAGGCTTCTTGTCACAATCAACCTTTAAAGGAGCTTGGGAGAAGTTGGGGGGTGCAGGATAGGAAACAGGGAGTTGGAGGAGAGCTTTCCCCCAGGCAGCTGGGTCCTCCCTTCACATTCACAGTCTTGCTCCTTTCTAGGAACTTTCCTTTCTGCAGGTTAATCTTGCGAACTTTAAAGCCCCCTGTCCCCCTCTTCTCCTTCCCTACAAATAGTTGTTTAGAAAGAAGGATAAAATGAGTCTGCGTAAATAATTGGCGCAAACATTTCTCACCTTTGTCTTTTTGTTGCCCTAAAGTGCAGTGAAAAACCATGCCTAGCAGAGTTATTTCTGGCCCTCTCTCTAAAGATGAAAGGGCTCTCTATAAACCTGCTCACCCAAAGGACTGGGAGGTGGCAGGGAGTCCAAAAGAGGAATTATCTAAGTATTGAGAAAGATTTTTTTGCCTAAAACAATCCCTTGCATTATGTGGGCAGCCTAGAAATATTTGTTAAATATTTTGTACATCAAAGGAAGAGAAGCAAAGTTAAACAGCAAATAAAAATGTGGTGAAAATATTCATTGAAAAATGAAAGATAGGTCGGGTACGGTGGCTCAGGCCTGTAATCCCAGCACTTTGGGAGGCCAAGGCGGGGGGATCACTTGAGGTCAGGAGTGTGAGACCAGCCTGACCAACATGGCAAAATCCCATCTCTACTAAAAATATAAAATGAGCCAGGCATGGTGGCGCATACCTGTAATCCCAGCTACCTGGGAGGCTGAGACAGAAGAATTGCTTGAACCTGGGAGGTGGAGGTTGCCGTGAGCCAAGATCACACCACTGCACCCAGCCTGGACAACAAATCGAGAGTCTGTCGAGAGAGTAAAGAGAGAGACAGAGGAGAAGAAAGAGGAGAAGAGAAAAGAGAGGAAAGGAGAGGAGGAGGAGGAGGAAGCTGAAGAGGAGGAGGAGGAGGAGGGGAGGAGGAGGAGGGGGAGGAGGAGGAGGGGAGGAGGAGGAGGGGAGGAGGAGGAGGGGAGGAGGAGGAGGAGGAGGAGGAGGAGGGGAGGAGGAGGAGGGGAGGAGGAGGAGGAGAGGAGGAGGAGGAGGGGAGGAGGAGGGAGAGGAGGAGGAAGGAGGAGGAGGAGGAGGAGGAGGGGGAGGAGGGGGAGGAGAGGAGGAGGAGAGGAGGAAGAGGAGAAGGAGGAGGAGGAGGAAAGGAGGAGGGGAGGAGAGGAGGAGGAGGAGGAGGATGAAGAGGAGAAAGGAGGAGGAGGAGGAGGGGAGGAGAGGAGGAGGAGGAGGGGAGGAGAGGAGGAGGAGGAGGGGAGGAGAGGAGAAGGAGGAGGAGGAGAAGAGGAGGAGAGGAGGAGGAGAAGAGGAGGGAGAGGAGGAGGAGGGGGAGGAGGAGGAAGAAGAGAAGGAGGAGGAAGGAAGGAGGAGAGGAGAGGAGGAGGGGGAGGAGAGGAGGAGGAGGAGGAGGGGGAGGAGAGGAGAGGAGGAAAGGAGAAAGAAGAGAATAAAGAAGATAAAGGGTTAAACTTCTTTGTGATTTACACACATCTCCCATTAAAAGTAGGAGAGATAATATTGGGTACACAAGGACACAAAGACGGAACAGTAGACACTGGGGATTCCACAAGGTGGGGAAGGGAATGGGGGACACAAGGGTGGAAAAACTACCTATTGGCTACTATATTCACTGCTTGGGCATCAGGATCATTGAAGGCCCAAACCTCAGCATTACTCAATATACTCATGTAACAAACCTGCACAGGTACTCCATGAATCTAAAATAAGAGAAAGAAAAATTTATTTGTGATATATAAAGAGCTCATATAGACAACTAGAGAACCCCACGATGATCCCAAAGACACACAAACAAAAACAATGGGCAGGATTTTTCACACACACACAAAAAGGAAATATACCAGATAATAAAATATAAGGAAGCATCTAATATAGTTTGGCTCTGTGTCCCCACCCAAATCTCATCTTGAATTGTACTCCCATAATTCCCACATGTTGTAGGAGGGACCTGGTGGGAGATAATTTGAATCATGGGGGTGGTTCTCCCCATACTATTTTCATGGTAGTGAGTAAGGCTCACAGGATCTCATGAGATCTCATGAGAAGTTTCCGGTTTTGCTTCTTCCTCATTTTTCTCTTGCTGCCACCATGTAAGCAGTGCCTTTCACCTCCCACCATGATTCTGAGGCCTCCCCAGCCATGGGCAATTCTAAGTCCAATTAAACCTCTTTTTCTTCCCAGTCTTGGGTATGTCTTTATCAGCAGTGTGAAAATGGACCGATACAGCATCCATCCTCAATAATTAAAAAGGCTAACCCAAAACAATAGGACACCATTTTACTTTATCAAATTACCAAAGATTTTTGTTAAACAATACATTTCCCTCGAGGCTGGAAAGGGTGGCATGCAGAGGAGCCACCCATGTGTTGCTAGTAGAAGCAACTGGAACAACCTCTTTGAAGTATACTTTGGAATTCTCTTATCCCAGCCGTGGGATGGAGTTACCACACTGTGATGCGTGGGAGAGTGGGCTTTGGAGTCACGCAGGCCTGAACTTGCCTGTGGCCAGTAACGTAACATATTTCAGCCTCAGCTTCCTCATCCGTAAAATGGGAATCATGATACATATTTTCGGAATGTTGTGAGGACTATGCAAACCCTAAGTCAGAGCACTCAGAGGCACCCCACGGCATGGGCTGGGACAGGAGCTGGTGGTGCAAAGAAGCAGAGCTGGCAGAGAACCCACTTTCATGGTGGCTGCGGCCAATCTAATGGCTGTGGCTGTGGTGGCCTCACTGGACCAGCCGTGTGTACTGCTGACCTCCCTTCCTTCCTAGTGATTCTCAAGCCATTTCCCAGCCTTTTTAGCATTTCTCTGTGTTACTCACAATGCTTTCAATTAATTCCTTTGTTGCCTAAATCATACTTTCCATTGCTTGCCACTAAGAGCCCTGAATATACAGATCACGAGGTATGGGTGGAGAGGCAGAACCTATAGCTGGGCCATCATGTCTAAGGAGATTGATTTTTTCCCTTTCGTGGCCCCTTGGTACTAGGCAGTAAGCTAAGGATGCCAAAGACTGGTCACGGTGAGTATCATTCTATTTTCTAATACCTTTGTTTTCCTAAATGCATTTGTGACCCAACCTGCCCAAATCTTATGCGGGTTGAACTCAGAGGTGGGTTTGCTCTCGTGGGGCCTAGGCTCAAATCTCAGCATGCCTCTAACTAGCTGTGAGACTGTTATGGACTGAAAATCATATGCTGAAACCCTAACCCCCAATGAGACTGTATTTGGAGAGAAGGCCTTTAAGGAGGTAATTAAGGTTAAGTGAGGTCGTGAGGCTGGGGTCCTAATCCAATAGGATTGGCATCCTTGCAAGAAGAGAAAGGGACACTAGACAGCACCCTCTTTGTGCCTGCCCAGAGGAAAGGCCATGTTAGGACACAGCAAGAAGGCGGCCGTCTACAGGCCTCACCAGAAACCAACCCTGCTGGCACCCCGACCTCGGACTTCTAGTTTCCAGAGAGTGAAGAGAATACATGTCTGTTGCTGCAGACACCCAGTCTAGGGCACTTTGTAATAGCAGCCTGAGCAGATTAATTCAGTGACTTTGGGCAAATCACTTTGTCAAGCATGCCTGCCCTGTTGAGGGCCCCCAGCGTCTCTGGGCATCCTACATGAAGTCCTTCCCCACCCCAGGTAGGAACCAGAACTTGCTCCTCCAGAGTCCCTGGCAGCTAGAGAGTGGCAGGGACCCAGGCTCTGCCCATCAGATGTGCATGCCATTGTCAAGGGTGACAAGGGGGAGTCCGGCTTTTGGAGAAGCTGTGAGGAGTTTACAGGAACCGGCCCCAGGTTCATCCATGTCCACCATGGAATCTGTGCCACATGGTGGTGTATTCAATTCCTGTGGTTGCTGGAACCAATTTTCACCAGCTCGGTGGCTTCCAGCAACAGAAATGTAATCTCTCATGGTTCTGGTGGCCAGAAGCCTGAAATTAAGATGTTGGCAGGGCTGTGTGCGCCCTCTGAGCTTTCTAGGGGAGAGTCTTACTTTGCCTGTTCCAGCTTCTGGTGGTCCCAGTGTTCCCTGGCTTGTGCCCATGTCACTCCAGTCTCTGCGTCCATCTTCACATGGCCTTCTCTGTGTCTGTGCTGTCTCCTTTTCTGTATCTTATAGAGGCTTGTTATTTGTTATTTGATTGAGGACCCACTAAGATAATCCAGCACCATCTCTTTAATTATGTCTGCAAAGATGATTTTCCCAAGTAAGGTTACATGTATAGGTCAGGATGTAGACGTATCTTTTTGATGGCCACCATTCAACCTACCGCAGACAGTGACAGTGATATATTTACTGGGGCAGCCCCCACAGCTCTGGTTTTCGGTTGTGTAGGCACACACTTGCTTCTCTGACCCTCCTGGAATTTCTGTGAGCTACCTTTAAAACATTCATGTTCTTAAGTCAGCAGAGTACTTGCCTCTAAGCAAGAACTCTGACTTACATACTTGATTTTCAAGTTTCACTTTTCCAACTAGAAAATGCAAGAATTGGACCAAGTAACTTTTAACGTCCCTTCTTATTCTGGTTGATTCTAGAATTGTCAGTTGAGCTTGGTTCATGGAGATGTGACAAATCAATACCATCAATATTAGGAACTCAAATGAAGAGGATTTTCAATGTGATCTCCATAGGGGGGCTGGGGGGAGCTGTCTCTTGCCCTTAGAGTGACGTGTCTCAAAAAACAGCAGATTGCTAGTAAACAACAATAACCTTGGAATGCAAATCTTACTCTGTGGAGTCATATTTTTAATATTCAAGATGTTAGATAATCTCTTTATGATAATGATAAAGCTAGGCTCCAAAAATGAAATTAAGAATGCTGATCGGCAAGAGGAGAGCCGCGAGAACTAATTGCACACAGCAGGGTGTGAGTTTGCAGAGCCACAGAAACAGGAGTGACTGTGCTCACATAAAGCTTGAAGCGGCATGCTTCAGAAAGCACAGAGCACTCAGGGCCAGAGTTCTTATCCCCCGCCTGGCCACCAGCCGACATGTGTCCTGCTGCCAGTCACTCCCTTTCCCTGGGTCTCCATAGCTGCATGAGATGAAGGCTGAGAAAGCAATATACCATGTACAAGGGTTAGGATTTGTTAAGTAAAAAGAACTGAAGTAGTAACTCGCAGCAGGAACATCCTCTGGGGGGAAAGGGACTCGCACTTTCTCCCCCGGTTTTAATTGTAAGATCAATGCCGTTTGGGTACTAACGTGTCTTGTCTTGAAAGTACTGGATTGTGCTCCGTAGTGTTGAACTTCAACAAAATCAATCATCAGATAATCCAATTTAGGTGACTCCTAACCACATAACACTATTAGAAACATCTGGGTTCAGAAGTTCAACTAGCTTAAACAAGAAGAGACTTGATGGGCTCCTGTCATTGAGATCTTTGAGCTGTCTTTACACATGACCTGATTCAGGTTTCTAGCTGTGTCTTAAGCAGAATGCCTCTCTTTCCAGTCTTTGGCTCCACTTTCTTTTGGGTTGTCTTCATTCTCAGGTGGCTGCCGCCCGCTCCAGGCTTCCCTTCAGCTCAGCATCCACTGTGGAAAAGACACACCCCCTTCCTAAAAGCTCCAGAAAGAGTCTAGAGCTGCCTTCTGAAAGGCCTTGCTCACCTCTGACCAGCCACTTCGACCAGAGAATGTGGTGAGCTTGTTGCCCAGGCCTGGAGGCTATAATCTACCCTGGAGCCAGAAATGAGGTCAGCCCCCACTCACATCACCGGGCCAAGAATGGGGCCAGGGGGCTTCCCCAAGAGGCAACTACCTGGAGAGGCCAAGATGGATTCTATTTTAGTTAGTAAGAGAGGAAACTGCACGTCTTCGTTTGCTATTGCTGCTGTAACACATTACCACAAACTTAGTGACTTCAAACAACACAAATGTATCATTTTACAGTTTGGAGTTCCAAAGTCCAAAATCAGTCTCAGTGGGCTAAAATCAAGGTGTCGGCAAGGCTGCATCCCCTCCAGGGGCTGTGGGGGAAAAGGTCTGTTTCCTAGTCTTTTTCCAGCTTCTGGAGGTCAGTCACTTGCATCGCTGGGCTCATGGCCCATCCTCTGTCTTCAAAGCCATAATATTGCCTCCTCCCCTGACTCTCTCTCCCCGTCTCTCTCTGTCTGTCTCTGTCTCTCCCTCCCTCCCTCCCCTCCTGCTTCCCTCTTACAAGGATTCTTGTAATTACATCAGGTCTACCCAGATAATCCAGGATAATCTGTCCATCTCAAAATCCTTAATTGGGTCATATCTGCAAAGTCTCTTCTGCCATTCAAGGTAACATAATTACAGGTTCCATGGATTAGGACGGGAATATCTTTTGGAGGCCACCATTCAGCCTAGCACAGTAGATGGGAAAGAACAGATGTTCTTCACAGCATCTGCACCTGCTCATAGATGACAGAGTCCATGAAGATCTGTTGCTAGCCACAAGTAATATGTAGCAAGAAGTTTACTAGAGTCAAGTGTGAAGATGGAAATTCAAGCCCAGACTCCACCTTTAACTAGTCCTCTTTCCGTGTTTTTGTCTGTATAATGGACATGTCTGCCTCAATCACTGAGTTATCATAACCAGAAGTTCATGAAAGCATGTTTACAAACACAAACTATCATTTCTGGAATGAAAATCATGGAAAGAAATGTGGGGGATATAAAATTTCACTCACGTTTGCGGTCATTCCCACCAGCCCTAGGCTATGAGGCTTCTTTCTCCAGAGTAAGAAAGGCTCCATCTAGAGCAAAAAGGTCATTCATCAGATTTGGATATTGAAGTAGCATGAGGCCGGGCATGGTGGCTCACACCTGTAATCCCAGCACTTTGGGCAGCCAAGGCAGGTGGATCAACTGAGGTCAGGAGTTCAAGACCAGCCTGGCCAACATGGTGAAACCCTGTCTCTACTAAAAATAAAAAAATAATAAATTAGCTGGACGTGGTGGCGCATGCCTATGATCCCAGCTACTCAGGAGACTGAGGCAGTAGAATCATCACTGAACCTGGGAGGGAGAAGTTGTGGTGAGCCAACATTGTGCCCCTTCACTCCAGCATGGGTGACAGAGCAAGACTCCATCACAAAAAAATAAAAGGGTGGGGGTAGAAAAACAAAAAGAAAGAAAAAGGCCAGGCATGGTGGCTCATGCCTGTAATCCAGCACTTTGGGAGGCAGAGGCGGGTGGATCACCTGAGGTCAGGAATTCGAGATCATCCTGACCAACAGAGAGAAACCCTATCTCTACTAAAAATACAAAATTAGCCAGGTGTGGTGGCAGGCACCTGTATTCCCAGCTACTTGGGAGGCTGAGGCAGGAGAATCACTTGGGAGGTAGAGGTTGCAGTGAGCCGAGATTGCGCCATTGCACTCCAGCCTGGGCAACAAGAGCAAAACTCTGTCTCAAAAAAAAAAAAAAAAAAAAAAAGAGTAGCATGAAAGCCAGAATTTGCTAAGAAAAAAAGGATTTTCTATACTCTCCAAGGTGCTGTTACGTGGCCATTAGGTCATATAATGTGTTAACACATCAACAACAGCTAAAACTGGCTGCCCAAGTGCCGGTTTTACTCCAGATGTGTTGTTGTGGCTTTGGAGACAAGGGAAGCCATGTATTCCCACTCTGTGTTCTGTGGGCAGGAGAAAGAGAAGGAGGCAGAGTGAGCAGTTCAAATGCTAGAGTTCTTGTTCCCCTTCCCCATCCCCCACCTCGGGACAAACACAGATGATAGGACCCAAGGGGCGTTTAGGTTACTAGACAGTGAGAAGGTCATGCTAAACTTCCCCATGTGTACCAGTGGAGGGGAGAGCATGGCAAAGAAGTCCCCATGTGCTCACGTCCAGCCCAGGGTGGTAGCATTGGCGGAAGGAAGTGCCTGGCTGGCTAGATGGCCTGCCACAACCCTCCTGGCTTCCCATGGCCTGCTCGGATGTGCAGGGCTCCAGAGAGCAAATGGCCTCCAGCAAAACCTAGAACCTATTGTGACTCAATGGCCTCCAGTACAGGGATGACGGACATACATGTGTCTCTGAGGCCCCAGGCAGAAAAGAGTTAACATAGTCAGTTTGAGACCCTTGGCTGGCATCTATGAACTTGGATTTGGGGTGGGTTCTCAGCACTCCCAGAAAGGATAAGAGCAGCACGCTGCACCTGAACTCTTTGTACAAAAATGTGGTTTATGCTGAACACCTGCCTTCCTTCTGGAATCCTGGACTTTTGGTACATCCTAGGCCATAGATGCTTACATCACCGATCCCCAGTGCAATCCCTGGACTGACTCCTAGGCTGAGGGACACGTCCTCGGGAGACAGCATTACACATATGTTGTCACAACTCTTTCAAAATGAACTAAGTATACCCTGTGTGACTTCTTGGAATTTTGCATCTGGTCTCCTCTAGCTTCGCCCCGTGTGTCTCTTCCTTTCAGTGATTTTCTTTTGTATCCATTCACTGTAATAAATCATAGCCATGAGTGTGACTATATGCTGAGTCCCATGAATCCTCCTAGCAAATCTTTGGGGCTAAGTGTGGTTGTGGGGATCCCCAGCCCAGGTCCTTCTTCCCCTGCCTCCAAGATGTCCCTCGAGTCCTCTTCTATACACCCAGCTGACCCTTGCAGAGAAGCAGGAGTGGCGTGGAATCTGAACCACTTAGTGTGGAACTGAGAGACACGTCCGTTCCAGAGGTTGTGTGTATTACTGGACTAAATGTTGATTTCTCTCCTTCTTACCATTCACTACATTTTTGTATACTTCTAGGTGTAATGTGAACAAACACTCAAGCCCCGTGTCATTGCTATTGTAAAATATCACCTTCTCAGCATTCCCATGTGTCCACCTCCCCACTCAGCAGATGACAGGGCAATCAGTTCACCAAAGAATTGGTCTCCCCCTCATCAGGGATAGTTCCTGGGACTCCCCCTGCACCAAGTTCATGCTCAGATACATCTCTTTCAACACTGACCCTACCTTTTCCATATACACACACACACACACACACACACACACACACACACACACACATATGAAAGAGAAATAGAGAAAATCTTTTTCTCTCTCTCTTGGTAAATTCTGGCTTTTCATGCTACTTCAATATCCAAATCTGATGAATGACCTTTTTACTCTAGATGGAGCCCTTCTTTCTCTGTAGAGAGAAGCCTCATAGCCTAGGGTTGGTGTGGATGACTGCATATATATGGAAGATATAGAGCCAGTGTGTTTTTTAGACATTTTAACATATACATTTAACATATATGTATACACATGTCTTTTATATATATATACATCTCATATATACATATATATACATCTCATAAACACACACACGTTTGGTGGCCTATTTTCTTATCTGTCAGATGAGAGTGGAAATTATCAAATACCTAAATTGTTGACTATTGCACATGAAAATTGCATAGTTATGTATGTATGTCTCAGTACAAACAATGTGCTAAGCACACATTACATTCCTCAGTAGACTTACGAACTTTTTATTAAGCTTTTTTATTCATTACCCTTGATATGATCCACAAATCCTCATAAAGATATATTTATATATAGATTCATAAAAAATTCCCAGTTCTGGCTTGACCATGGAGAATAAGGTTTGTGTTTGTCCAATTGAACAACAGCTGCCTTTGCTATTGATAGCCACAATACAGACTATGGGTGCCTCCTAAGTTTTTGGCTTGCGCAATTGAATAGGTGTTGCCATTTAAGGAGGTGGTAAAGACTAAGGACAAAAAAACAAAAACAAGATTTGGGTGCAAATCAAGAGTTATCTTTTGGTTTTGCTGGAGCTGAGATGATGTTACACATCCAGGAGGATCTATAGACCAGCAGGCAGCTGAATAGCTGAGTTTGAAGCTTGGGAGTGGGGGAGGAGGCAGAGCTGAAGGCATACATTTTGAAGCCACTGTATGTAGGTTGAGATGTCTCAAGAGTCACCAGCAGCACCATGTCCTCCAACAAAGGGATGACCTTGCCTGTGCTGTGAAAGGTAAGCTTCATGTTATACCACAAATTCTTGGGAAAAAATGAAATTTTGGTCAGTCAAATTTCATTATACCTATACCAGACAAACTTGCTATTTCAATCCTTTCATGAATTATTTCAAGAAGGCCAAGTTTTTGGGTTTTTTTTCTGTCACTTTTTCTTCTTCTTTTATTTGTTGAGTTTGTCCAAATGTTGGTATTTGGGTCTTTTTTTCAAGCATTCTTGCATTTTCTTTCCTGTAAATGAAGGTGTTAAAAAGAGATTCATACTGTTACGGTAGGTAGCTAGTCAGACATGAACAGGAGAGGCTCCCCCCACCCACCGCCAGGAATGTCAGGAGACCATCAGGTGATGTTCAGGCGGTTGTTAACTGTTTCTCTAAAACAATGATTGGTCCAGTCAGTGCAGGGGAAACGCAGTCTCCCTATAGAAAGGAAAAACCTGAAACTGGTAATCAGTAGCTTCCTGATAAGATCTCAGCAGTTGGGTGAGTGGGCTCACACATGCGCCCTAAGAGGCAAAGTGGTGCAGTTTAACTGGTTTTGACCTCCTAAGGGACATTCGGTTGGTAAGGGAAGACCGTCCCAAGTGAGCACAGGTACAATGCCGGTAAACACACTGCGCATGCTCCGGTCCCAAGCACTGACAGGTCACTGCGCATGCGGACAGCCCATCCCATGGGCAGAATCAAGAAAAAAGGGACGAAAGACCCCAGAGGCATGCCGACATGTAAAACCCCAAGTCAAAAGGTCAAACTTCTAAGTCGCCTGCTTGGCCCTCTTCCAAGTGTACTTTCCTTCCTTATGTTTCTGCTGTAAATCTTTTTTTCTTTCTTTCCTTTTTTTTTTTTTTTTGGAGGGCAGTGGCGCGATCTCAGCTCACCGCAACAGGGATATTCAAGCAGTTCTCCTGCCTTGGCCTCCCGAGTAGCTGGGATCATAGGTGTACCCCACCATACCCAGCCATTTTTTTCTTTTCTTTTTTTTTTTTTTTTTTTGTATTTTTAGTAGAGACAGGGTTTCACCATGTTGGCCAGGTTGGGTATCAAACTCCTGACCTCAGGTGATCCGCCTGCCTCGGCCTCCCAAAGGGCTGGGATTATAGGCTTGAGCGACTGTGCCCAGACATCAAAGCTTTTTAGTAAACTTTCACTCCTGTTCTAAAACTTGCCTCCGTCTCTCCTCCTGCCTTCTGCTCCTTTGTCAAATTCTTTCTTCTAAAGAGGCAAGAACTGAGGTTGCTACACACCCCTACCGATTCGCCTCTGGTAACATCCCAACCTAAGAACATAAGCTTCATCAGGCCAGGGGCCTCAGCTGTTTTGTTTAGAGTTAATTCTCCACACTGGCATAGAGTAGGTAGGTACTCCATAAATATTTGTTAAGTAAATGAATGAATGAACATATCAATTCGTTTTTCTCAATACATTTGAAATTGAATTTATCAATTTGTTTCATCATCAGTATTCCCGAACTTCCTACGTGGATGCTGCTGCTGTCTTTGGACAATTTCTTTGCCGCTGAGATAAGGAAACAACTCTTCCCTGAGGCCTCATCAGGAGAGAGGGGGAGAAGACTTCAAAGGAAGCTTTGATTTCACTGCCCGAAGTAGGAACTGGCTCTAAAGAATGAGGAAGAGAAAGATCAGGCAGGTTTTTGCAGCCTATGCTACCGTGCCGTCTGGAAGTTTCTGAGCTGGGTCTCTGTGGCAGCTGCAGTTCCTGGGCATGGTGGGCTGTAGCAGTCAAGGTCAGTCTCCTTCCTAGCTCTGCCCCTTACTGGCTGTGTCAGTGTAGCGTTAAGCAAGACCCTTAAACACTCACTGCCTCAGTTTCCTCATCTGTAAGTCGATACAGATAGTGACAGCTCTGTCACAGGCTGTTGTGTTGATTAAATTAGTTAAAATATGTAAAGCAACTTTTAATCAGAATATATAATAAGCATTCAATCAATGAAGTCCTTATTCTTAGATGCCAGGCACTTCAAGTATACTTTCTCTAAGCCTCCCAGATAACCTTGGAAAGGCAGCCACTTAACTGACAAAATCGAGGCTTGAAGAGGGCAGGTTTTTGGCCCAGAGAACACCCGGGCTCTTTATACCTAATCACCCCTGTCATGTGGCTGAACCCCCTGAAAACCACCTGGAATGAGTTCTGGTTTCAGAGGCAGGACTGCCGTCTTGATGTGCTAACTCAGCAGATAGGACCTGAGTGGCCATCACACTGGCTTATTTGGCTACACGTACAACAAAATTCTCCTTAACTTGTACCAAGACTTTATCCTGAACTTAACCCTGGGATAGGCAATGCGGATGCCAAAGGTGCAGGAAATCAGCCCTTGCCCTGAGGAAGCTCACAGGTGTATAAACCGAGCCCCAACTTTTCAGTAAACAGTGGCCAGTGCTCTGCCAGGGGCCATGTAAGGCTTCCTAGAAGAAAGGAAAGGATGTCAGCCTTCAGGCTACGAGGATAAGCAGAAAATGAAGGAAAAATGTGAATGGGGGTAAGGAAGAAGGAGAAGAATGGATCTGGGAAGAAAGAGCTTCCCAAAGAAAGGAAACTCAAGGGACAAAGATACAAACATGTGAAACAGGGATCTTTTTGTCAGTCACTGCTAACTCTCCTAGAATGATGGCACATAGTAGGTGACCAATAAACACTTGATTGAATAGGAAACCAAGGGAAATTAGGCATTATGGCTTGCAGAGACAAATGAGACTCAGAAAGGCTAAATAGTTTTTTCCCCAAAAACTATTTTTGGGAAATAGTTTTCCCAGGGCTCACAGAGCTGGTAAGTAGGGTATCCAGGACATGAATCCAGCACTTTTGACTGTGAGCTGAACAGATACATAAAATAATAGTAAAATGGTAAAAAGTAGAGCTACCCAAACAGGAGGAAAAAAAAATCCTCTATGGATCTGGGAAGAAAGAGCTTCCCAAAGAAAGGAAACTCAAGGGACAAACTCTAGAATGGATAAATTAAATGTGGCATGCATGTTCTAGGCAGTGGCTCATGTCTGTAATCCCAGCACTTTGCAAGGCTGAGGCAGGTGGATCACTTGAGCTCAGGAGTTTGAGACCAGCCTGGGCAACATGGAGAAATTCCATCTCTAAAAAAAAAAAAACTTAGCCAGTATGGTGGTGCATGTCTGTAGCCCCAGTTACTCGGGAGGTTGATATGGGAGAATTGATTGAACCTGGGAGGTTGCAGTGAGCCTGGGCATCAGAGCAAGACCCTGTTTCCAAAAAAAAAAAAAAAAAAAAAAAGTGGTATAGTCACACAATGGAATACTATACAGCAAAGAAAATGGAAAAACGGTCACAGGCAACCAAGGATGAATGTCACAGGTACCATGTAGAGGGAGGAGCAGCCACAAAACATGACACAGGCCATGGTTCAATGCATGTGAAGTTTATAAGCAGGCAAATCTTTTTTTTTTTAGACAGAGTCTTGCTCTGTTGCCCAGGCTGGAGTGCAGTGACCTGATCTTGGCTCACTGCAACCTCTGCCTTCCGGGTTCAAGTGATTCTCCTGCCTAATCTGAGTAGCTGGGATTACAGGCATGCACCACCACACCTGGCTAATTTTTGTATTTTTAGTAGAGATGGGATTTCACCATGTGGGCTAAGCTGGTCTCAAACTCCTGATCTCAAGTGATCCACCTGCCTTGGCCTCCCAAAGTGCTGGAATGACAGGCCTGAGCCACCATGCTCGGCCATAAACAGGCAAATCTAACCAACAGCGTATGAAGTCAAGACAGCAATTACCTTTGAGAAGGAGGAGGGGGTTAGAGGTTGTGCAGGATCTCAGGGAGGCTACTGGGGAGCTGAGCAGGCCCACCTGCTCACACAGGTGTGCTCCCCTGTGATAACTCATTGAGGGGCACACTTAGAATTTATACATTTGCCTATATATTTCTGTTAAAAGTTTCATATTTTAAGTGGGGATATCTATACTGTGCTTTAAACACGGGTTTCAAGATCCGTATTCCAGAAAACATCTGTGATCACCCAAGTTGAAATTTAAATGAGGGAATGCCCCAAAAGCACTTAGCATGATATCTGGAACGGTGAACTCTGCTCCATAAATGCTAGCAGTTGTTATTACTATTCTTATGTCTTTCACTTTCCAAATGGGAGCAGATAATTTTTTAAAGCACACCCCGATGAGGAAGCACCCTCAAGCACCAGGAGTCCACCTTAAACGGGGATAGTAGAAAAGGGTGAAATCCGACACCGCTGGGCCCATCCAGCACCAAGGCTAACGCAGTGTGCCTGAGTGACCTCATGCCACAGAGGACCAAGCTGCCTGCCAAGCTCCAGCGCAGCCCAGATCCTTTCCCAGGTCCATATAGTCTTTCTTTGCCCTTTCTTTTCCCCCATTACCCTGCATAGGCTACCTTTTATACCGTGAGGCTTCTGGACTCAGACTGACCACAGGCACGTGTGTTTTTAGAGAAGGAAGGCAGAGCAGCTGCTTGGAGCTGCTGGCCACAAGTGCGGGGAACACATTGTCCTATAGCTCACCAGGTCCCATCTCAGAGCCCTCCTCATTTGGTGCAATCCCCTCAGCCCTTTTTGTCCTCGCCAGGCACCTACACCCCATCCTGGGCTGTGTCTTCCTGCCAATGACATCCAACCCTGTGTCCTACCCCAGGACTGCTGCCCTGCCCCTCCTCCTCCCCATACACTGTAGTCATACGTTCACACACACACACACACATGTGCTCGGTCACATGCATATTCACTCCCACCCCTGCTCACACATACATATGTTCACACGTGTTCTCATCCATGCTCACTCTCACTCATCAAGCACAACCCATGACAAAGAAATGTCCCTTGAACACCAGAAAAGCCTTGTGGATCCAGGGCAGAGTTTCTGAAAACACGGCCTGAACATCGTCCCATCATCACCCAGTATCACAGGCATCTGCAGTGGAAAACTTCACATCCTCCTCAGCCAGGCCCTAGACTGATTGAAACAGCATCTGTGGCAGCGTGGCCCAGGAATCTGCATCTTAACAAGTCACAGGTGGTTTTCACAATTAACCTGAGAGCAGGAGAAAGGCAGGAGCTGGTGACAGCGTCTGAGGTAGAGGTACAGAGGTGAATGCGAGGTCACACCCCTGAGCCACAGAAGCCCCTACTCCGCTCTGGGCACAATGAAGATGGGTCTGGCTGGGCTCAGAAGAATCTGACTATGGGCTGCAGGACTAGAGAGGGAGGCAGAGGCTTTCTCCTCTTCAGTCATGGGAACAAAGTGCCCAAAGACCAGAAAAGGGCCGATGTCACTCTACAATGAGGTTACTTTCATTATCCTGGGAACTTCTGACAGGGCATTGGATTGCTCAGTTATCTGTCGCTGGATAATCAACCATTGCAAAATGTAATGGCTAAAATGACAATCATTGTATTACATCTCACAGTTCTGTGGGTTGACCAGCTGGCTCATTTCTGCTGGTCTTATTTGAAGTCTTTTATATGGCTTCAGTGAGGTGGCCCCTGGGACTGGAACATTCAGCTTGGCTTTGCTCATATTTCTGGCACCACGGTGGGGATGGTTGGAAGGCTCTCCCCATGTGGTCTCTCCACACAGCTAGCTTGGGCTTTGCATGGCAGCTGGGTCTCAAGAGTGAGCATTCCAAAAGAAGTCCTTCTTCCTCACCCCAGACACAAAAGGATACAGTCATGGGTCACTCAATGACAGAGATACATTCTGAGAGGTGCATAATTAGGCAATTTCATTATTGTGTGAACATCATAGAGTGTACTTACACAAACCTATATAGTCTAGCCTGGGAGCCATAGGCTGTATCACGTAGCCTAGGTGTAGACATAGGTGTGGACCTAGGCTACGTGATACAGCCTACCACACCTAGGCCACGTGACACGGCCTACCACACCTGGGCCACATGACACAGCCTGCCACACCTGCGCTGCATGATACAGCCTACTACACCTAGGCCACGTGACACGGCCTACCACACCTGGGCCACGTGACACGGCCTGCCATACCTGGGCTGCATGATACAGCCTACTACACCTATATGATACAGCCTATTTCTCCCAGACTACAAAACTGTACAGCACATGACTGTGCTGAATACAATTTTAACACAATGGTATTTGTGTATCTAAACATATAAAAGGCACAGGAAAAATACAGTGTTAAAATCTTGTGGAACCACTGTCATATATATGCAGTCCATCATTGATTGAAATGTTATTATGTGATGCGTGACTGTACATAGGATATGATTGCATTATATTAAATTCTAGAAAATGCAAACTAATCTATAGCAGCAGAAAGCAGATCAATGACTGGGCACAGGGTAGGGGGTAGAGAGAAATGAATTATATATACAAGGGCATGTGGAAGCTTTTGGAGGTGATAAGTGTATTCATTATCTTGATTGTGGTGATGGTTTTGCAGATGTACAGTTATATCAAAACTCATCAAATTATGCAGTTTATTGTATATCAATATACCTTGATAAAGCTTTAATAGAAAAATAATCATTTACAAATCTTACAAATACTAAGGCATGTATTGGCACAATCTGTTGACACATCAACCCAGACAGAGAAGATACTGCTTTTCAGTTTATTGCACAAACCTCTTCAGCATCATGTGACATGCCATCAATACACTGATTGATATTGTATTCCCCAAGAGTGAAACCTTTTCAGTCCCTCATACTACATCTTGTCCTGGCAGTTTACTCACTGAAATTTTACCGGCATTATTAGATTCTCAACAACTGTGTGGCCTTCCCCTTTTCTGGCCAATAAGTTCTGCTACTAGATCTTGCTTCCTGTGCCTGAGGGTGACTTTTTAACAAAAGTTTTCCACTCTTTCTTTGAGATTCCAATTGCCATTTAAAATGGTCTCTTACCTTATCAATAGCGGTGGCCTGTAGGTCAGTGTGTTTTTAGTGGGCTAGGCCACTGTTGCACTTGTGAGTTGTTTGCCACGTGGTAAGGACCACGTGGATAGTACCACGTGGATCACCAGCCTGCACAAAGCTCATTGAAGAGTGGCTTTCATCAGCAGGAACAGGTTCTCTGTGTCCTGAAGATTGTCATCTTAGTCACTTCTGGCTGCTGTAACAAAAATATCATAGATTGGGTGACTTAAACAGCATTTATTTCTCAAAGTTCTTGAGGCTAGAAGTCTGAGATCAGATGTCAGCATGGATGGGTTCTTGGTAAGGACTCTTTTCCAAGTTTGCAAATGGCCGTGGTCTTGCTGTATTCTCATGTAACAGAGAGAGAGAGGTTATCTCTCAGTGACTGTCCTTATAAGGGCACCAATCCCATTCCTGAGGGCTCCACCCTCATGACCTAATCACGTCCCAAAGCCCCCACCTGCAGGTATTACTACACTGGGGTTAGGTAGGGCTTCATATGTGAATTTTGGCCAGGGATACAGGCATTCAGTCCATAGAAACTGTAATTCCCCCATCAATGACTTCAGTTTCAGGTCCTAAGTGTGATGTTTCATCACTGATTTTACCAGAACTGTCTGTAGGTCTAGACCTGGAACTTTCCTCCCTTACATCCTAACTCATCGTCTCAACTCACCACGTGACCCTCAAAGGAAGTTATAAAACACAAATGTTAAGAAAATACAAAATAAAAGGCACAAGAAAATTAACAAATACAAAACTTCACAATACCAAGTCTCTTATCCACTCAGTCTATTTTGCAGTGTTTTCAATGACAGCAAAGAGGTGAGGTGAGGCAGCTGGGTCACAGTGGATGAAAATTTCAGTCTTAAAATTTCTCGCTGATTTTCTATTACACCAGTAGAGCTCGTTTGCTCCTGTAAACTAGTCAGCAGCAAGTACGGGGAGGCTGTGGGAGGTCACTTGGGAGGGGAGAAGCTCGTGCCATCATCCTACTCTCTTCACTTCTGGGCAAGTCGGAATTCACTGGTTATCCACAGGCTTGTCCTGACTCAGTGGACTCATCTGGGGATGGACTAACAGGGTGGACACAGCTCTCCAGCACACTGCCACAGGGACTGTGACAGTGACTTTTAGGTGCCAGCTTGGCTAGGCTGTAGCCTTCAGCTATTCAATCAAATACTAACGAATTGTTGCTGTGAATGTATTTTACAGATGTGGTTAAAGTCTTGTGTTTGTCCATTTTCACACTGCTACAAAGATACTACTTGGGACTGGGTAATTTATAAAGGAAAAAGGTTTCATTGACTCACAATTCCACATGGCAAGGGAGGCCTCAGAAAACTTACAATCATGGCGGAAGGCAAAGGGGTAGCAAGGCACATCTTACATGGCAGCAGGAGGGAGAGAGAGAGGAGGAAAGCGCCACACACTTATCAAACAACCAGATCTCTTAAGAATTCACTCAACATCATGAGAAGCGCATGAGGGAAACCGCCCTCCTGATCCAATAACCTCCCACCAGATCCCCTCCCTCAACCCGAGCGGATTACAATTCAGCTTACAATCAGAGATGAGATTTGGGTCGGGACACAGCCAAACCATATTAGTCTATAATCAGTTATTTTAAAGAAGAAACATGGAAATTCTGCCTGTAGGACTATAGCTTCAGCCCCTGCACCTGTGGTTCCAGGCTTCCTTCCTCATGGCCTGCCCTATAGATATCAAACTTGTCTAGGCAGTCCCCACAACAGCATAAGCCTATTCCTGACAATACATCTCTTAATATATAAAACTTACTGATTCTGTTTCCCTAGTGGAACCCTGATTGCCTGATTGATTCTGGGGCTTGAAGACCTTTAACAAAATTGCAAACAGAACTGTTGTGTTAAAGTCCTTTACTGTCTACACAAACATAGCATGGCACATAAATTTAAATTACAATGTGGGCTTTTTTGCAAACACAAGTTTTCATGGAACTGGGTTCTGTGGAACTCTAGTCTAAAACTCTGGTTCAAAGTTCTGGGCCCGCATTGGCTCTCCTTCTCCATTCAGATCCAGTGTTCTTTCTGACTTGGCTCATCCTCTGGTGTTTAGTTCATTATCTGAGCCCTGCTTTGCAAGATGTCTTAAATAAGCAACGCTCCCAGTTCTTCGTGATCCAGGGACTCTCTCCTACCCACTGCCCTGCTCCTCCCACCCTTGAAAACCAAGCACCAAAAAACTATCATTGGACCCAAGTAGAAAATCAAGCTCTCCTTTCCTCATGTGGAAAACGAAGGTAATGATTTTTTCCTGTCCAGCTTCATAGGACTGCCATGAATCAAGTGTGATAAAGGATTATTTTGAAAATGTAAAGTCATAAAGATAGATCATCATCTTTGTAATTATCTTAATTATTATTATTATGGTACTAAACCCACCAATTATTCTCTTCCTGCCCACACCTCCTTTCTAAGAGAATTTGTCTTTGTTCACAAACCAAGGTGGTGTTAAGCCACTACGTTTATACCAGAGAGTGTAGAGAATATAGATGACTAACCATGTTGGATTTTTTCAAGAATTGGCTATAGTTCTGCACTCAGGATCCATCAGTTAGGGCTCTTGGGTTGTAAATTTCAGAAACCTCAATCACAAGAAAAATAACTTATCGATCCCATCAACTGAAAATTCATAGTTGACTCTCACCACTAATGACTACACGATACTGGAGGTCATAGCCAATGAGAGAGGGAGAGAGCAAGAGTGAGAGAGAGAAAGAGAATGTAAAAATTGGAAGGGAAGAGATAAAACTATCATCATTTACCTAGGAAAATCAACAGGACTAACAGGCAAATTCTTAGAACCTAGAAGTAGTATTGCCAGATACAAGATTAGCCAATAAAAATCAATAGTATTTCTTTACACTAGTAATAGAAAAAATGACACAATTTTTAAAATATTTTAACGTCTCTAAAATTGGGATGCATCTTACATTGATAGCATCTTAGATATGAATAAATATAGATTAGAAAATAAGACACCATTCACAACAGCCACAGATATTTCAGTGTCTTGGAAATAACAAAGGCCATCTGTGGAGAAAACTTTAAAATTCTAGTAAAGGAAACAGAAGATGATCTCAATGAGTGAAGTGACTTTCTATGTTCTTGACAGGATGATTTAATATTATAAAGTTGTTGATTCTCTCCAAATTAACCTATAATTCAATGCAATCTCAGTAAAAAATCCATACAAAATTTTTAGAGGAACTCAGTAAACTAAAATTCTGTATCAAAGATAATATGCTAAAAACTATAACATTAATAAAAGAAAATGCTGGGCATGTGCAGTGGCTCATGCCTGTAATCCCAGCACTTGGGATGCTGAGGCAGGAGGATTGCTGGTATCCAGGTGTTTGAGGCCAGCCTGGTCAACATAATGGGACCCCATCTCTACAAAAAATTCAAAATTAGCCAGGCATAGTTGTGCCTGTAGCCTGTAGTTCCAGCCGCTTGGGAGACTGAGGTAAAAGCATCACTTGAGCCTGTGAGTTCAAGGCTTCGGTAAGCCGTGATTGTGCCACTGCACTCCAGCCTTGGCAACAGAGTGAGATCCTGTCTCTAAATTAATTAATTAATTAAATATAGAAGAATATCACTGTGACACAGGGCGAGTGTTTTGCAACTTTTTTAAAATTATCACCTAAAACTCATAAAAACTCCTAAGGAGTTTTTTAAAGACTTTTCTTTCCTAAACGTAACCCACCAGAGGGGGATGTTAATACCAGCTATGTTGGTTTTCTATTTATGCATACATATATATATAGTGTGTGTGTGTGTGTGTGTTGAGTCTATACACACACACGCGCGCACACACACACACATACACACACACACACATCTGTGCTTTAAACATAAAAAGTTAGGTTTTTTTCACTTCCTGAGAACCAATTTTCACTGTCATGGGGAGGCAATAACCCCCCCACGAGGCTGAAAATTCATGTATGCATGGGGTAAGGAAGAATCTGAAGAAAAAATCTAGATGCATAAACCATACAGCAAAAGACTGACAGGAGTGATTTTTCTATTAGTTTCCTCTTGCTGCCATACAAATTACCACAAATGGATCGATTCTCATTTATTATCTCACAGTTTTACAGGTCAAATCCCGTGGGCTCAGCTGGGCACTTTGCTTAGGCTCTCACCAGGCTACCATCAAGGTGTCAGCTGGTATGGGTTCATATCCAGAAGCTCTGGAGGAGAACCTGCTTCCGGGTTCCTTTGGGTTGTTGGCCAAATTCAGTTCCAGGCAACTGTGGGACTAAGGCCCCTGTTTCCTTGCTGGTTGCCAGCCCAGGTGCCCTTCTCAGCTTCTAGAGGCCGCAGCCAATGTTTGCTTCGTGGCCTCCTTCCTCAATCTTTCAAGCCAGCAATATCCAGTCGAGCCCTTCTCATGATTCACACCTCTGCTTGCTCCTTCTCCTTCATGTGTCCTCCTACATCTCTCGGATGCCAGCTGGAGGCATTTTGCTGCTTTTAAGGATTCAAGCGATGAGATTGGGCTCAAGTAAACCCAAATAATCCAGAATAATTTCCCTGTTTTAAAGTCCATAACCTTATATACATCAGCAAAGTTCCTTCTCTGCAGTACCTAGGTTAGCGTTTGATTAGATAATCAGGGGACCGGAACCTTGCGATAACAACTTTAGAATTCTGCAGACAAAAAAAAAAAATAGAATTCTGCAGACCAGAATTCCATTAAAATTAAGAATCTCGCCAGGCGCGGTGGCTCACGCCTGTAATCCTAGCACTTTGGGAGGCCGAGGTGGGTGGATCACCTGAGGTCAGGAGTTCAAGACAGCCTGGCCATCATGGTGAAACCCCATCTTTATTTAAAAAAAAAAAAAAAAAGTTAAGAATCTCTGATCCACAAAGGACACTGTGGACAAATGATGAAAGAAAAGGGGAAATATTTTTAATTTCTAAAACCAACAAGGGGTTAAATACCATACTACATATGGAACGCTTGTGAACCAACAGGAAGAGAGCAACCCCAGTAGAAAAATGGGCGAGGCATATGGACAGGCAGTTTACAGCAGGGGTGACCCCAAATACTTACAGGTATATGGAGAGATATTGCAAGTTACTGGTAATTAATGAAATGCCAATTTAAAAATACGTGACTAGGTGCGGCCTCATCCCAGCACTTCGGGAGGCCTAGGCAGGCTTGAGTCCAGGAGCTAGAGACCAGCCTGGGCAACATGTTGAGACCCCATCTCTACAAAAATTTCTAAACTTAGCTGAATGTGGTGGTGCACACCTGTGGTCCCACCTGGTGGGGAGGCTGCAGTGGGAGGATCATTTGAGACCTGGAGGTCAAAGCTACAGTGAACCAGACACATCACTGTACTCCAGAGTGAGACCCTGTCTCAGAAAAATAAATAAAATAATAAATAAAAATATCACATATTGCCTTTTAAAAATTTGACCAGCAAAAATTAGAACCCGAATAATGCTAAGAGCTGGTGGGAAATAGAGATACAAGGACCCTTGCCATTGGAAATGTAGACTGATATCCATTACCCAGAGAAATTAGCCATTACTTAGTCAAATCAAGTGCCTCCTGAGACCCAGCAATCCCACCGCTAATGTTATGACCCAAGGAAACTGTTACATAACTTCACAGGAGACACATACAGAATGTTCATTGCTGTCAGGGGATTTTGTGGTGGCTGTGGGGGGATGGATATGAATAAACACAGTGCATACACACCAAGGAGAAGTATGCAGCCATGAGAAGTAGTGGGAAAGCTGTTCCCTGAGGTAGCATCACGGATAGACTTCAGAGACATGGTACCCAGTGACAAAAGTAAAAGAAAGAAGATACGATAAAATCATTTGAATAAATTAGAAATACAACCACTGCAGACAAAGTTACATATTAACCATATTAAGAGTGACTGCCCATAGGAAGAGATGGGGGAAAGGGGGAGAGGAGTAAGAGTTAATTGGAGATGAAGAGATTTTGCACACAGTTCCATGATCTGAGGATAATGATCAACTCACCCTTCGGCACAAATATCTAGTTCTTTAAAGAGGCAGTAGGCAGGGGAAGGGTCCAGGCACAGCTTCACCCAGGCCTCGGGCAATGCCACCAGGCTCCACCTCCCTGCTCTGTGTCATCGGGGGATTGGCTCTACCCTCAGTCTGGCTTGGACAGAAGTGGCGCTTGATTAACTATAATTTTCAAAGCAAATATGTGTTCTGCTTACTTGAGTATTCCTACTTACCAGGCCATACCCAGACTTGGGGTTGAAGACATAATGTTTATTAGTGGCCTTTCCTGTCTTAGTAATTTTAGCCCATTTGCATGTGACTTACTAAGGTGTCTGGCATGTCCTTTTGAATAGTTGTGGTCATCTTCTCAAAACTAACAGTGCAAACATTAAGCTGTGGATAGAAACGTCTATGCTGATAAGAGATCTCCGTTGCATGTGGTTATGTTCTGATCAAGGACTTGAGATAAGCTTGTTTACCTATTTTCCAACAAGCGGGGGAGAGAGGTATGGAGTGAATGTTGATTCCACAGGGACTCTAGCTTAGTCAGGATTAAAGCCTTCATGACAGCTTTGCTCTTCCAGTGTGATTTTCATTAGTGATGGTACTGGGGAAAGCCCTGCCTCAAGTCTCCCCCCCAGTGAGCTCCGAGAAGCTCCCACCCCTTGTCCCCCCATCAAAAGTAATTAATCTTCCTGGTGAGTTGGGGAGCAGACCAGGGCATCCCTGGCTCTGCCCTTGCCTTTATCTTTCACTCCATAGCCTGTCGGCAGCATCATTGCCCTTGACTGTCGCCTTAGCATCCTAGGACTGCCAAAACGAATGACCACAAATTGGATGACCTAAAACAAAGAGTTTTCTCACAGTCCAGGAGGCTGTAAGTCCAAAATCAAGGTTGTCAGCAGATTTGGTTCCTTCCAGAAGCTTCTGGAAGATTCTGGGAGAATCTGTTCCATGCCTCTCCCCTGGCTTCTGGGGGCTCCCGGCAAGCCTTGGCCTTCCTTGGCTCGTAGCTGCATCCCTCCAATCTGCTCCCATCTTGGAATACCTTATTCTCTGTGAATGTCTCTCTATGATCTCTTATTGTAACGACACTAGGTATTGAATCTGAGGCTCTCCCTGATCCAGAACGGCCTCATCTTAACTAATCACATCTACAAAGACCCTATTTTCAAATAAAGTCACACTCTGAGGCCCAGGTTGATGTGAATCTGGGGGGGACACTACAACCCAAAACAATGGTCTAGCCCTGCATTCACCCAGGCCTGGGTGGGTGAATCGACCTAAAGCAGAGTGATGGTGGGCACATAATGGATTAGTGAGCTGTTGGGTCAGACCCAGGCCACCCATCTGCTATCTCTTCATCAATAATGAAGGTCAGAAGGGGCCAGCTTGGTGGCTCACGCCGGTAATCTCAGCACTTTGAGAGGCCGAGGCGGGCAGATCACGAGGACAGAAGTTTGAGACCAGCCTGGTCGGTGTGGTGAAACCCGGTCGCTACTAAAAATACAAAAAATTAATCAGGTATGGTGGTGCACCCCTGTAATCCCAGCTACTCAGGAGGCTGAGGCAGGGGAATTGCTTGAACCCAAGAGGCAGAGGTTGCAGTGAGCTGAGATTGCACCACTGCCCTCCAGCCTGAGCGACAGAGTGAGATTGTTGTAAAAAAAAAAAAAAAGTCAGAAGGGAGTTCTGACAAATCTCTGCCTTCTGCAGCAGTAAAATACCTTGTGCTCCAGTGAGAAGTGAAGAAGAGCGGTAGCTTGCTTTGAGGCCCCTTTAAGACTCTGAGGTCCTCCAGGTGCACCTCTAGCCATCCATCTGGGAGCAATCAACATTCTCCAGCTTCCCTGGGTGGTTCTGTGCCGTTCAATTATGCAGCTACCAACCCGGCATGTGAGCAGAATTTCTAACCAAAACCCCTACCCTGAAAGAGAGAGGCGTATCCAAGGAGACTGGCAGGTAAATGTGAACGTGATAAATCAGGATCTTGCTGCTGCATTCTTCCTGTCTTTTTCCTCTGAATGGACTCCTGTGCCCTCCTCTCGGCAGACTTGTTACAGATGTCATCAAAACTTGGGTGGCAACTAAATGAGAATGGCACCCATGTGGTTCCAGAACTGTTGGGATACAACCCTCTTATCCCGGAAACCCAATTCCAGCTCCCTGCTGAGGAAGCAGCGTGGTTGGGAGAGGAGTGGGGGATCAATACAACCGCAGAATGATCTGTCGAATCTTCCTTTCTGTGCGGCTTCACAAAGACTATTTTAAAGACATTTGCATATGCCTTCAATTTAGGATCACTGAAAAGATTCCACCTAACCAAGCACAAGAACGTACACTTATAAGCCCAGAAAACAAAGATGATGGCAATATTTTTACAATGGTTAATATCAGAAAATTGGAGTTGAGTGGCTGTAATGCAGAGGAAATTCACATTTGAACTAACCATAAAAGAAATAATAAATATCCTTGGCCCTCAGCTCATATTGTAGGTGTTGGATCAACCCTCTCTGACTCTAGTATCAAATTTACAAGGTTTTTCCTTAATTCCCCACCTGGCCATAGTACAGAAGCCTTTAGTTTGGTGCAGGGAGTGTCTTCATCACCGTATGTCACTGCTTTGTCACTGATAGTTTCTTCTACTGGCCTTGTGTAAACGAAGCAACTGGGACCTTCCAGTGTGTGTTCTGACCCTGTGAGTGGGGCCCTAGTGGTGTCCTGAGCCCTGAAAACCTAGAACCTGACAATATCGCTGGTTGTGGTGGAACATGTTTAAGCAACATGTTTATGTTGCTTAAAGTAAAGCAGACCTCACTGGCATCTCATCAAAACCAGTCAGCCTACTGTGCATTCTAGAGAATTTCTTCTAGAGAAACAATTCAAGAGAACTGTCTATGGGATATGACCCATCCTCACTCAATACAATTTATAATCTCATTGGGAAAAATTTCAAAATGCAGGTGAACACGTTGACAAGCCCTTGAACTGCTGAAGCCTAAGCAAAGATGTGCAACATCTAAATTACCTGAGAAAATCCTTTAATGCTCATCAGGTACACAGTCCTCCTCCTACATTTCTGCAAAGGGCTAGCATGATTGGCTTTCCCTCCAGTATTGGGACAGATTTCTGTTTCTTTGCTTGTCCCCAAAGATGAAACAGCGGGCTTACATTTGGAAGATATTTCATATAATGCTATATCTTTTAGGCACTGTAAGTGCAGAGCCAGACGCTCAAACCACACAAGGGTCATGGAAAGTAAGACTGGGGGAACAGCTGAATCTCTTCTCTCTGGGATGGAGACTCTGGCTTTTTACTTGTCCTCCATGAGCATGTGGGACCACTGCTCATTTTCACCCTGCCCATGCTACGCTTTCCCACTTGCTAACTTGATCAAGGATGCCTTTCTCCACCTTCTCCACTGTCTCTCTCCTACTCAGCTCATGTGTCACCTCCTCCACCAAGCCTTTCAAAAAGCTTTCCTTGCAGAGTTGGGTTATATGACCCTTCTCTGTATCCCATAAGATCCTGAGCACTTCTCTGTCATCGTGTCCTATTTTGTTAGTGAGTTTCTGTTTCTTCCTCATGACACGGTGAGCTCCGGAGGACCGTGGCTGCGTCTCACTCAACTCAGTATTGCCACATATGTTGGCATCTAGAAAGTGCTGGGTAAATGTTGAATAAGTAAACAAATGGTTGGCTTAAGGGTTGGCTAGAGTTGAAGTACATTGATAGGGTATTCCGGGCAGCAACAAAACTATGTGCCTGGGACAGAGTAAATTTTCAGAAAAAGGTAACTGCTACTATTGTTTGTAGTACTTCTTGGAGAAGTGTAAAGACTGATAACGCCCCAAAGTACTTCTTGAGTGGAAAAATCAGATTCAGGCAGGGTCTTTTTGAGAAAGATGAGCTCGCTAACTGTGACGATAGAGACGTGGGGCCAGTTTTCTCAGTGAGGTTGCTGAAGTCCCGCAGACTCCCAGATCGCTGTATGTCAGCAGGAGGTGGGCGGAGCCAACTTGCAGGGACGCAGTTGCATTTCCCTAAGCCTGTGTACAAACAGAAATGCTGATTTTTCTATTCACCACAGGAATCTTAGCTCCTTTCTGCAAAGAAGACCCATTCATTTCTCCCAGGCAGGCCTTCAAAGGAGGCTCTAAACTAGACAGAAGTTCACTCAGTCATCAGAAGATTGAACCGGCAGGGATCTGTGGTTCTTGAGAAACAGTCCTATTCTAACGCCAGGTGCAGTGACTCCTGCCTGCAATCCCAGCACTTTGGAAGGCTGATGTGGGAGGATCACTTGACACCAGGAGTTCAAGACCAGCCTGGGCAACATAGGGAGACCCTCACCTCTACAAAAAACAAACAAACAAACAAACAAAAAAACTAAACAGCCAGGCGCAGTGCCTCACGCCTGTAATCCCGCACTTTGGGAGGCTGAAGTGGGCAGATCACAAGGTCAAGAGGTTGAGACTATCCTGGCCAACATAGTGAAACCCCATCTCTACTAAAAAATTAAAATTAGCTGGGCTAATTACACCTGTAATCACAGCTACTGGAGAGTCTGAGGCAGGAGAATCACTTGAACCCAGGAGGCGGAGGTTACAGTGAGCTGAGATCACACCATTGCATTCCAGCCTGGCTACGGAGTGAGACTCCATCTCAAAAAAAAAAAAAATACCCTAAACAATTAACCAGGTGTTATGGTACACACTTGTAGTCCCAGCTACTTGGGAGGCTGAGGTGGGAGGATCACTTGAGCCCACGAGTTCAACCAGTCTGGGCAATGTAGTGAAACTTCATGTCTACAAATTGAAAAAGTAGTAAGGTAGGTTGAGGTAGACAGAGCCTCTCCTCATCTGAGAAGGCCAACATTTTTTGTGCATTTTCTGTCTCTGCTTTCTGTGAATATCTATGCCCCTTACACCCCTTCTAGATTCTTCCTTTAGCCATGTTAATGAGTCAGTCTGATCTTAATAGTGCCTGGGGGCCATTTCCAGGTTAAAAAAAAAAAAAAGACCATGTCTTTCAGGAGTTTACCCTTGTAGCAAACACAGACTTGTAAAAATAATTTCAAAATCAGGAAAGTGCTTCAGGAAAGGTATCTTAGGAACCAGAATGGGAGGGAAGAGGGGGAAGAGGGGGAAGAAGGGGAAGAGGGGGAGGAAGAGGGGAAGAAGAGGGGGGAGGAAGAGGGGGAAGAAGAGGGGGAAGAAGGGGGAAGAAGAGGGGAAGAAGAGGGGAAGAAGAGGGGGAAGAAGAGGGGAGGAGAGAGGGAAGAAGAGTAAAATCAAAAGAGATGGGTGATACTGAGTAATACTAACATAAACCAAAAATAAAATTCTAAGTCCACAACTGACTGATGGACCCCACCCTCTTGGCCAAGGGCATTCCAAAGTTAACCCAAAAAAACTAGTTCAAGCCATGATAGGAAGGGAGGGCCAGACATGCCTCATTATGCCCTCCTCCCATTGGAATTCAGGCACAGCTGACCAGCATTAACATAAAAACAAAGTGCTTAATACAGATAAAATAGACTCTTTTAAGTCTGATAAGAAACATTCTCTTCTACTGATTTTATCTGCATAATGGGAACCTTGGTCACCACAACCCCTTATCTTAACCCAGACATTCCTTTCCATTGGTTCTAGGTCTTTAGATAATAACTCTTTCAACCAATCGCCAACTGGAAGATTCTTGAATCTGCCTATGACATAGACGCTCCCTCCCCTCACTTTGAGTTGTCCCATCTTTCCAGACTGATCCACTGTACATCTTACGTGTATTGACTGATGTCTTATGTCTCCCTAAAATGTATAAAACCAAGCTGTAGCCTGAACACCTTGGGCATATGTTCTCAGGATCTCCTGGGGCTGTGTGATGGGCCACTGGTCACTCATTTGGCTCAGAATAAATCTCTTCAAATATTTTACAGAGTTTGACTTTTTTCGACACCCACTAGACCAACTTTAGAGGCTTGGAAACCTGAAGCCTAATTAGGGAGATGAGCGTTCAAAGGAGAAGAATCCCAGGATATATTTTTGGACATAGAGTATGGACTGAGTGATAGACTAAATTGTGAATGGAGAGGAAATTGGAGAAAGTCAACGATAACCCCTGGGCTGCCCCTAATAAATTCTGCTGCCTCCCAGGTGTGGAAGAATTGGTGATGAAGGTAGAATTTCCAGATATATTTGGCTACGGCTTCTGGGTACTAGAAATGCTTGAATCTAAAGCAACTATCTTGTTCATGCTTCTATCATTGCCCATGAATTTTTTTCCCTGCTGGCAATTGAGATAGTAAACAAAAATGTTGCCAGAAGCAGAAGTATACAACTATTGAATCAGAATCAGACAAAGCTGGACTTGAGTCCTCACCTAACGGCTTAGAGGCCATCATTTCTCTGAGCCTTAGGAGACCATAACAACATCCTAAAGGCTAGTGAAGATAAAATTAATAATAGCAAGCATTTGAGCACTTACCAGGCACATGCACTATCCTGAGCGGTTTACATGGACCGACTCATTTAATCCTTATGACCTTCTATGGTAAGTGCTGTTATGATCACCCTTGCACAGCTTAGAAAACTGGGGCACAGAGATGTTAAGTGAGTTCCCCAGGGTCACACAGCTGTGCATCTAACCTCTATCCTATAAACTGTAGATAACTTACAGAAACCAGAAAGTGACTGAGACAGATGTCTCAATCAATTAGAGGTTTATTTAGCCAAGGTTGACGACACTCCAGGGAAAAAAACATAAGTCATGTGTGTTTGTATGTGACCTATGCTTTTCCCAAAGGGAGGCATGTGTGACCTGCGCTGTTCCCAAAAGGAATTTTGAGAACTACAGTATTTATGGGGGAGAGAACAAGCAGGAGGAGAAAAAGGGGAGGAAGGGTAGACAGTGAGGCTGATAATTACAGTTTTGTAAGGCTCTGGTTAGCCTCAGTAAATCTACTTTTTACATGCTAAAAGAGAATAGAGGAAAAAATCAATTATGCATTGTCTTGTGCTCAGGAAATCTATATTTTACCTAAGGTAAAGTAAACATGTGAAAGGAGAGTGGAGAGGAGAGGAAGTGAGGCTGTGACGCAGGGTTGTGAAATTACAGCTATCTGTTTGAGAACAGAAGGAAGATGGTGTGGTGACTCAGTTCCCAGGCTTCCCTTTCCCTTTGGGATAGTGAGTTTGGGGTCCTGAGAGTCTGTTTTTCTTTCACATTTACAAATGTTAGTTAATGGTAATTATTTATCAAGGCCTGTTTCACTGCAGGAGGTTTTTTTTAAATTTTTATTTATTTATTTATTTTTTATGAGACAGTCTCGCTCTGTCGCCCAGGTTGGAGTGCAATGGCATGATCTCAGCTCACTGTAACCTCTGCCTCCTGGGTTCAAGTGACTCTCCTGGCTCAGCCTCCTGAGTAGCTGGGATTACAGGCACAGCCATCACGCCCAGCTAATTTTTATATTTTTACTAGAGACGTGGTTTCACCATGTTGGCTGATCTTGAACTCCTGGCTTTGTGATCCACCCACCTCAGCCTCCCAAAGTGCTGGTATTACAGGCCAGGAGGTTGATTTGTATTATTTCTAATTCTTAATACAATGCCAAGAGGTAGAAATCAAATCACTCCTTTTTACAGAGGAGAGAACTGACTTCCAGAGAGCTAGGAGCTAAGCACAGAGCTGGGTAGCAACTGAAAAATTCAAGCCCAGCTCTGTCAGATCCCAGACCTCTCTATTCCATATAGGCCTTCTGAGGAAAGATCCAGAAGCTGAATTGAAGACCTCTAGGTTCTGGATAAGAATTTACCTTCCATTGTTTAACGGGTATAGAGTTTCAGTTTTACAGGATGAAAAGAGCATGGAGCTGGATGGTGGTCATACTTTTACAACATTATAAATGTATTTAGTATCACTGAAATGCAACTTAAAAACGGTTAAGATAGTAAATTTTATGTGACATGTATTTTAACACAATAAAAATTTGAAAAAAATTTACTTTCCATAACTCCCTCTACAACTCTGAGAGAAGAAAGAATTCTGGCTCTTTCTGAAATCTGAAAGAAAAGAGAGAAAAAAAGCCTATCTAAATAATGAGAGAAATATCTTGGCATTGTCAATATCCCCAAACCTTGGGTATATCTATTCATGACAATGATGATGATGATGATTTTTAAGTTGCAAAACCCCTTCCATAGGGTAAAAGGATCCGTGTCGCAAAAAGGCAAAAGGATATGGCCAACTACTCAATTATTCGACCTTTGTCTTCTTGGACAAAGAATTTGGCTGATGGCATTTTGCCCAGTGCTTCTTGTCCAGCATTTGAGCTCTAACCCAGGGCTTGCTGGTCACTTAGGACAGCAGGTATCACACTGCAGCATGCACTAGTCTCTTGGAGATGCTGATCAAACACAGATTTCTGGAAATCATGTGTCCTTACAAAGACTTGTACATCAATATTTATAGTAGCTTTATTCATAATAGTCATAAACTGGAAACACCCATGTGTCTATCAACAGGTGAATGAATAGACCAACTGTAGTACCTCCTGGAGTACTACTGAGTGATAGAAAGAACAAACTTGGGCTGGGCGCGGTGGCTTATGCCTGTAATCTCAGCGCTTTGGGAGGCTGAGGGGGGGTGGATCACCTGAGGTCAGGAGTTCAAGACCAGCCTGACCAACATGGAGAAACCCCATCTCTACCAAAAATACAAAATTAGCCAGGAGTGGTGGCGCATGTCTGTAATCCCAGCTACTCAGGAGGCTGAGGCAGGAGAATTGCTTCAACCCGGGAGGCGGAGGTTGCAGTGAGCCAAGATGGTGCCACTGCACTCCAGCCTGGGCTACAAGAGCAAAACTCCATCTCAAAAAAAAAAAAGAAAAGAAAAGAAAAGAAAAAAAATTGTAATCTACACAACAGTATAGACAAATCACAACAGCATCAGGCCATGCCGCAAACCCAGATATGAAAAGATGCATCCTATGCGATATTAATTATGTGAAATTCTACAACAGGCAAACTAATCTATGGTGATAACCAGCAGATCAGTGCTTACCTTGGGCTGGGGTGAGGAAGTTAGAAGGGGGACTGACTGCAAAGGAATACAAGGGAATTTTGCAGGGTGATGGAAAAGTTTCATATTTTTATTAGGGTGGTGATTACATGGTTGTATACATTTGTCAAAATTCACATAATTGTAAACTTTAAAAGGACACATTTTATTGCATGTAAATTATACATGAATAGGCTGGGCGCGGTGCCTCATGCCTATAATCCCAGCACTTTGGGAGGCCAAGGCAGGCAGATCACCTGAGGTCAGGAGTTTGAGACCAGCCTGGCCAATATGGTGAAACCCCGCCTCTACTAAAAATGCAAAAATTAGCTAGGTGTGGTGGCAGGCGCCTGTAATCCCAGCCCACCACCACACCTACCGGTGGGAGGCTACCACTTGGGAGGCTGAGGTAGGAAAATTGCTTGAACCTGGGAGGCGGAGGTTACAGTGAGTCAAGATCAGGCCACTGCATTCCAGTCTGGGCAACAGAGCAAGATTCCGTCTCAAAAAAAAAAAAAAAAAAAATTATACATGAATAAAATTGACTTTTAAAGCAAAAAAGGTTTAAAAAAACAGATCCTGGGCTGCACTTCCAAAGATCCTGATTCAGTGGACCTGGCTGAGGCCCAGGAATCTTTAATTATTATTTGAGATGGAGTCTAACTCTGTCACCAGGCTGGAGTGCAGTGGCACAATCTCGGCTAACTGCCACCTCTGCCTCACAGGTTCAAGCAATTCTCCTGTTTCAGCTTTACGAGTAGCTGGGACTATAGGTGCGTGCCACCACGCTCGGCTAATTTTTGTATTTTTAGTAGAGGCGGAGTTTCACTATGTTAGCCAGGATGGTCTGGATCTCTTGACTTCGTGATCCACCTGCCTCAGTCTCCCAAAGTGCTGGGATTACAGGTGTGAACCACCACACCCAGCCCCGGAACTTTTGTTTTTAACAAAATACCTCATGTGATTCTAATGCAGATAGTCAAAGGCCACACTTAGAGAATCATTACCCTGGAGGGTTTAAGGAAGACCAAATCCAGAGACCCTAGAAATGGTTATATCCAGTTGATAACCTTTCCCTTCTTATACCTGCAAACCTTTGCCTTGTCAGTCAATAAATATTTACTGAACTGTTGAGGACTATGAACAACACTTGGCTTAGTGGTAGAAAGATAGACAAGATAGTAATTCAGCAACCTAGGTGAAGGGGCAGCACTGCTTCATTAAGAGAGGAATGAGTAGTCCAATTACCTTCCTCTTCCTTTTTGTCATTGTTGTTCTTAATCTCAAGGGCACAGAGTCCTTGGTTTATGACACCGTCCCATCATTGATCCATGAAAGGCTCTCCTTTACTTAAATAATTTAAATGTAAGGCTGGGCGCGGTGCCTCACCCCTGTAATCCCTGCACTTTGGGAGGCCGCGGCAGGTGAATCACCTGAGGTCAGGAGTTTGAGACCAGCCTGGCCAATATGATGAAACCCTGTCTCTACTAAAAATACAAAAAATTAGCTGGGCACGGTGACACGTGCCTGTAATCCCAGCTACTCAGGAGGCTGAGGCAGAAGATTGCTTGAACCTGGGAGGCAGAGGTTATAGTAAGCTGAGATCGCACCACTGCACTCCAGCCTGGGCAACAAGAGCAAAACTCCATCTCAAAAAAAAAAAAAAAAAAAAGGAATTTAAATGTAAAAAACAAAACTTGGCTGGGCGTAGTGGCTCATGCCTGTAATCCCAGCACTTTGGGAGGCCGTGTCAGGCATATCACCTGAGGTCAGAAGTGCGAGACCAGCCTGGAGAACGTGATGAAACCCCATCTCTATTAAAAATACAAAAATCAGCTGGGCATGGTGACACAGGCCTGTAATCCCAGCTACTCGGGAGGCTGATGCAGGAGAATCGCTTGAACCTAGGAGGTAGAGGTTGCAGTGAGCCAAGATCATACCACTGTACTCTAACTTTGGCAACAGAACGAGACTCTGTCTCAGAAAAAAAAACAACAACAACTTGAAAACTTTTAAGAAAAAAAGTAGGTTAACAACTTTCTAATTTCAGGGTAAGAAAAGATTTTTCTTAAACAAGACCCAAAGTATCAACTATAAATGAGAAGGTTGGTACATATGATTACATTAAAATTGAGCTTTTATTCATTAAAGAACACCTGAAAGAAAATGAGAACGATTTACAAAGTAAGAGGGGAAATTTGCAACACATGTATCTGACAGGAGTCTTAAGAATACCGGAAGAACTCCTGTATATGGATGTTCAATTTGTGTATCCAACTGTGTATTTGACATCTTCATTTGACATATTCAAATTATAAAACTAAGCTACTAATACCAACCCACCCAAAACCTGTTCTCTCACCATCTTTCTCATTAGCTCACAGCAATCCCATCATTTTAGTTGGACAGGCAAAAACCTTGGCATCTATCGAGTCTTTTCTTGCTCTCACACTTCACATTTAATTTATCAGCAAATCCTTCTGGCTCTGTCTTCAAAATATGTTCAAGTCCTTCTCACCACCTCCACAGACACCACCCTGATTCAACCAACTATCATCCTTCCCCCAGATTATTGCAATAGATTCCCTGATGGCCGTCTGCGTTTGACTCGTCCCTTCATAATCTGTTCTCAACCTCGCAGCCAAAATGGTTCTTTTGAAATGTAAGTCATATCTGACCTCTCCTCTGAACAAAACTCTCTGCAGCTTCCCGTCACGCTGCAGGAAACCCAGAGTCTTGCCACTGGTCGACAAGGTCTCCACAGGCGCTCTCACCTCACCGACCTCACTTCCAGCCATTCGCTCTGTTTACCCTGCGCCAACCACACTGACCTTCTTGCTGTCTTGGACACTCTGGTCATGCTCCCACGTTGGGGTCTTTGCACTTGCTGTTCCCAAATATCTGCCTGCCTCTCTCCCCTTACTCCTCCAGGTCTTTGCTCCAAGGTCCACTTCTTAGTGAGTCTTCCCTGACCATTCAGATATCAAACTGCAAGCCCTGCATACACAGTGCACCTCTTTCCCCATTTCCAACTTTATTTATCTTCACAGACCGTCACTACCACTCAGAATACACATATTATGCTTTTCAGAAAATATGTTTATTGACTCTCTCTCTTGAATAGAAGTTCTACGTGGGCAACACATTTTTTCTTTTTCTTTTTTTTTTTCTGAGATGGAGTCTTGCTCTGTCACCCAGGCTGGAGTGCAGTGGCGCGATCTCAGCTCACTGCAACCTCCGCCTCCTAGGTTCGAGTAATTCTCCTACCTCAGCCTCCCAAGTAGCTGGTTACAGGTGTCTGCCACTGCAGGTGCCAGGCTAATTTTTGTATTTTTAGTAGAGATGGGGTTTCACTATGCTGGCCAGGCTGGTCTCGAACTCCTGACCTCGTGCTCCACTCGCCTCGGCCTCCCAAAGTGCTAGGATTACAAGTGTGAGCCACCGTGCCTGGCCAAATCTTGTTTTCTTATTGTTGTGTTCCCAGTGCCTAGCATTGTCTAATTTCTTGGATGAATGGATTGATGAATTAACTAATGAATACAATCTTTTTTTTTTTTGAGATGGAGTCTCGCTCTGTCACCCAACCTGGAGTGCAGTGGCGCTCTCTGGGCTCACTGCAACCTCTGCCGCCTGGGTTCAAGCGATTCTCTTGCTTCAGCCTCCTGAGTAGCTAGGACTACAGACACATGCCACCACACCTGGCTAATTTTTTTTTAGTATTTTTAGTAGAGATGGGATTTCACCATGTTAGCCAGGATGGTCTCGATCTCCTGACCTCATGATCGCCCACCTCGGCCTCCCAAAGAGCTGGGATTACAGGCATGAGCCACCATGCCCGGCAGATGAATACAGTCTTCTACAACCTTCCCGTCTCTCTTCATTTCCAGTTATTTTCTGTACCATCTCTTATGTTTCATTCACTCTGACTGCTAACCTGGCCTTCACATACGCTTTTCTCTGTCTTTCTTTTGTCTTACTAAACTCCTGTGCAACTACTCAGACCCAGATCAAATAGCACCTCCTCTGGGCAACCTTCCCTCACTCCTCCAGGCAGTAGCAGCCACTTTGTTCTCTGAAGTTTCCCAGCTCCCTGGTAGATCTCTCTACCATGCTGTGCTTCGCCCAGGTCACAGTGATCTCTCACTTGATCATGAGCCTCAAAGACAGTGGCTGTGTCTAATTCATATCTATATTCTCAGCACGGTCCCTGGCTCTTCTCCTCACTTCTGCCTTTATGACCCACGCCAGCCTCACTGCCTTCTACTTCTTGACCTTGGCCAAACCATCTGACCTGAAGGCATTTACATGAGCTCTACCTAGAATGCTCTTCACACACACGCACACCCTTTGCCTACTCGATGCTTTGCCTAATTTTGTTTTGGTTTTTGGTTTCTTGACATGGAGCCTCATTCTGTGGCCCAGGCTGGAGTGCAGTGGCATGATCTTGGCTTACTACAACCTTCACCTCCCAGGTTCAAGTGATTCTCGTGCCTCAGCCTCCTGAGTAGCTGGGATTACAGGCGTGTGTGCCACCATGCCGGCTGATTTTTGTATTTTTAGTAGAGATGGGGTTTCACCACGTTGGCCAGGCTGATCTCAAACTCGTGACCTCAAAGTGATCTGCCTTGTTCTCCCAAAGTGCTGGGATTACAGGCGTTGAGCCACCACACCCAGCCACCATGCCTAATGTTTGATTCAATCTTTAGGCCTCAGCTTAATCTCCCAGGCTAGGTTAGCTGCCACCCCTCCCTCTATTTTATAGTCTCATGCTGTCCTCCATTTTCCTCCTTAACACTTATCACAATTAGAATTATATAATCATCTGTGGAATTGCATATTTGATGTCTGTCTCCGCCACCAGTCTACAATCCAAGACACCTTCATTCCCCTGTACTTCATTATCCCCCAGCGCCTAGCACAGTGACTGACACACAGTAGGTGGTTGAAAGTCATATGTTGAATGAATGAGTGGATGCATGGATAGATCAGCAGTTTGTCTTTCATTTATATTTTGGATAGTTTATCAGGATATTGTGGACTGGCTTCCTGCTCATCTTTCCCCCACTTCCTTTCCTATAACTTGACGAACACATCAGAGTATTATTCTCTTTCACCCTAGTCTTATGATTGCTACTTGATTTTACATAAAAGGATTACTGGTAAAAAGGAAGGATTAGTTTGGACTATGATCCATTCCTGATAATACCCTACAGGAAACATTTTCTTGAGGATTAGACAACAAAATTTCAGAGGCAAGATCCTGTTACGCCTAGGGTTGATACTAGGCAACCAGCTCTCCTCCAGCCCCGTGATTAGACACAGGGCAGATAGGAATCAAGCCTCAGGCACCGTCCCTATGGGAGAAGGGCGAGCCTTGCTGGATTCTTATTCCCCAGTCATCCAAGCATGCAGTGTCTCCAAAACATTTTAGCCAGTTCCCCTAATTTTGAACACCACTAATCTTATGAACAAGAGCCCATTTCTTACCTCTATTAGGTTGTTAGCCACAAGTTTTACCAATAAAAACCTACTTCTGCTACTCTCTGCGCTAATTAGTAAGACACCTGGTGTTGATCAATGAGATGGAAAACAGAAGAGCTTGCAGCAGGTGTCCTGAGGTGTGACCCTTCTGAGCAAACATTAATTAATCACCCCTGGTATGTGGATTCCTCCCCAGATGAGTCAGTTGAGCTGCTATAACAGATTACCCATTCACTGGGTGGCTTCAACAACAAACATTGATCTCTCACAGTTCTGGAGGCTAGGACGCCCAAGATCAAGGTGCCAGCAGATCTGAACGCCTGGTGGGACCAGCTTTCTGGCGTGCAGATGGCTCTCTCCTTGTTGTATTCTCACAGGCCAGAAAGACAGCGAGCTACCTCTCTGACCTCTCCTCATAAGGGCACTAATTCCACTCAGGAGGGCTCCACTTTCATGACCTAATCACCTCCCAAAGGCCCCACCTCCTAATATCCTCACACTGGGGATGAGGTGTCAACATAGGAATTTTAGGGGGACATAAATATTTAATTCATAGCACAAATGCACACATCTATATCACACCATCTAGAACTATGTATCTTACAGTAGATTGCAGACTTATAACACTAACATATTTTGTTTTTTTTTTGAGACGGAAGTCTCCCTCTGTTGCCCAGGCTGGAGTGCAGTGGCATGATCTCAGCTCACTGCAACCTCTGCCTCCCAGGTTCAAGGAATTCCCCTGCCTCAGCCTCCTGAGCAGCTGGGATTACAGGCACCCACCACCACACTCAGCTAATTTTTATATTTTTAGTAGAGATGGGGTTTCTCTGCGTTGGCCAGGCTGGTCTCAAACTCCTGACCTTGTGATCCACCGGCCTCAGGCTCCCAAAGTGCTGGGATTATAAGTGTGAGCCAGACTCCCGGGGAGTCCTTGCATAGAATTCAGGGCATCCATGATTTTGGGTGGGGAAAAAGTTACTTCTTTCTTTTCATTGACCTCAGTATTTGGAAAACCTGTGATTTTGTCATCAATGGAAGTCAGATTTTTTTATATCCCAATATAGCTGTTGTGTTGAGATATCATTGACATTCATTGCCTCTTCTAGATGATTCACCCCACTGATGGATCTTTCATTATTACTGTATCACAATGATTTCTATATTGCTATGTCATATATTAATATGTAATAAATCTATTTCATAATGGTCTGATAACTATATTGCAATAGAGTGGGTTTCCTTTGCAATCCTGTGACTTTTATTTTAGGCATTTATAAACATTAACTTTAGAAGGGGTCCAGAATACAAAAACAGAATTTCTGACATGCCTGAGAACTGTCTTGCCTCACAGGCTAGTTCTCCAACACATTGCTTTCCTTCTGATCTTCTGGACTAAAAATTTGCAGTACAGTCTCTTAAGATTCTGGCCAACCAGAAATATCTGATATTCCATGGCTTTTGAGTCATTCTGCCAAGATACTACTATTCACTGGGTTCCTGGGAAAGCAGACTCTGAGATTGAGATTTACATGCAGGACATTAATCAGGGTCTACACACAACCTGTCCTGTAAGGGGAGCCAAGGATACAGGAATGGCACGAGGGAGAGGCTGGGCGATGGTGCAATCACAGCAGAGGGCTTAGCTTATCCCATGTGGCTGACCCCAGGGGAAGGAGACGTCCTGGGGTGAGGCCGGGCCCTGTGGGGGATGCAGCTGTTAGCTGTCAGTGACCAAAAAGCCCAACAACTGGGACGATAAGTCCTTCAGTCCTGGAGGGGGTCTGAGCAGCCCAGCAGGACATCCAGGACACCGATCCCACAGCACGTCCTGCCGTGAGTCACCCACCTGCACCAGCTTGCTCTCTACTGCACAACCGTTCTACAAGGCGCACTTATCATTGCCCCATTTCACATCTGAGAAGCTGAAGTTCGGAGCCAGCAGGCGATGCCTCCGTGAAGCTCTGCTGGGAGGGGCTCGCCTGGGTGGCTCTGAGGTCTGCTGGGCTCCCAAGTCCCCTCTGCATATGGGGGTCAGTGTTGCCAGCTGACCCTTCCCTTACATCTGAGACTGCAGGTGATACAAATTGACCAGTTCTCCGAATTAGAATCAGTGAGCTGAAGAACTCCTGTTTTCACTCAAGCTTCCCCTCAGAACTTGCTTCTCCCTCACACCTCCTGCTTCTGATCTGAAACCTCCCTATTTTAGTCCACAGCCCTGGTCTCTTCCCCCACTCCACCATCAAATCCTGCCTCCCACCATCCTCCTCCATCCTGATCCTCCCCGGCCTTCACAGGCATTCCATCCTTCCCTTCCCACTGCCACACTCACTTTCACTCAGGAGCCTCAAGAGCTGTCTGGTGGCTACTGGCGCCTATTCCCAGCTGTATCAGTCTGTTCTCATGCTGCTGATAAAGACATACCCCAGACTGGGTAATCTGTAAAGGAAAGAGGTTTAATCGACTCACAGTTGCACAGGGCTGGGAAGGCCTCAGGAAACTTACAATTATGCCAGAAGGGGGAAGCAAATATGTCCTTCTTCGCATGGTGACAGCAAGGAGAAATGGTGAAGGTGGGAAAAGCCACTTATAAAACCATCAGCTCTCGTGAGAACTCACTGTCCCAAGAACAGCAGTAACCGCCCCCATGATTCAGTTACCTCCACCCTGTCCCTCCCACAACACGTAGGATTATGGGAACTACTATTCAAGATAAGATTTGGGTGAGAACACAGCCAAACCATATCACTGGCCTACCTGCTCCCTCTCCCTGTCCCTACCAGCCATACGGACACGCCTCAGTAGCCCCGATCACATCTGGTCCTAGCTCCCCATCACCTCCCAGATTAAGCAACTGGTCTTCATCACAGCCTTCCTCACTGCCTATCACCTCCTACACATGCTCTGCTCAGGCTGTAGCTGATCTGCGTGACTCACTCCATCCCCCACTTTTGCTCATGATCTTGCCTTTGCTAGAAATTCACAGGAGGAATATCTACCGAGTGCCTGCCACGCCAGACACTGCTGAGGAGAGAGCAATGGAATAGGGTTGTGTGTTACAGGGCTTCTTTACTGGAAAGGTAGTCAGTGAACATGTCAATCAACACCGTCATCACAGATCTTGGCAACTGCTATGAAAGCGGTAAAACAGATTCTGCTGAGCTTCCTGACCATGTGCTGTGAGTGGATTACAGATACGCAAAATGAGGAGCCCCTGGAAGTTTCCGCTGCCACCTCTGGCTTATCCCTTCAGTCCAGCAAGCCACACAGAGTACCATTTTCTGCCTCTGCCACAACGTGAAAAAGGCTTGAAAAGCATGAACGCGGCCGGGCGTGGTGGCTCACGCCTGTAATCCCAGCACTTTGGGAGGCCGAGGCAGGTGGATCACCTGAGGTCAGGAGTTTGAGAACAAGCCTGGCCAATATGGTAAAACCCCATTTCTACTAAAAATACAAAAAAAGTAGCCAGGCGTGGTGGCAGGCGCCTGTAATCCCAGCTACTTGGGAGGCTGAGGCAGGAGAATCGGTGGAACCCAGGAGGTGGAGGTTGCAGTGAGCCAAGGTCATGCCACTGCACTCCAGCCTGGGCAAAAAAAGAGCAAAACTCTGGTAAAGAAAGAAAGAAGAAGGAAGGAAGGGAGGCAGGGAGAAAGAAAGAAAGAAGAAAGAAAGAAAGAAAGAAAGAAGAGAAAGAAAAGAAAGGAAGGAAGGAGGGAGAGAGGGAGGGAGGGAAGGAAGGAGGAAGGAAGGAAAGAAAGAAAGAGAGAAAGGAGGGAGGGAAGGAAGGAAGAAAGAAAGAAGAAGGAAAGCAAGCAAGCAAGCAAGCAGGCAGGCAAAGCACGAGCACTAGGGAAGTCCCACGTGAAATGGGAGCTGCCAGAGGCCTGGTTGCTGCTGTGGCATTTGAGCCGAGATGGAAAAGAAGCCCCAGGCAAGAGGGTTCAGGGAAGAGCAATCCAGGCTTGGAGGCCAGCAGGTGTGCAGAGCTGCGGGTGCTGGGAGAGCAGAAAGGAGTCCCTGGGGCTGAGCAGAGGGGTCGAGGATGGGAGATGGGACAGGAGGAGCGAGGAAGGCCAGATCCTCCCATTCATAAGTGTAGCCTGCAGACCAGCAGGGCCCACCTCACCTGGGTACTCGCTAGAAATGCAGGATTTTGGCACCACCAGACAACTACTGAATCAGAATTTGCATTTTATTTTATTTCATTATTATTTTTTTTAGCCAGTCTCTCGCTGTTTTCCAGGCTGGAGTGCAGTTGCATCATCTCGGCTCACTGCAACCTCCGCCTCCCAGGTTCAAGCAATTCTCCTGCCTCAACCTCCCAAATAGCTGGGATTACAGGCACCTGCCACTAGGCTCTGCTAATTTTTTGTATCTTTAGAAGAGATGGGGGTTTCACCATGTTGGCCAGGCTGGTTTTGAACTCCTGACCTCAAGTGACCCACCCGCCTTGATCTCCCAGAGTGCTAGGATCACAAGCCTGAGCCACCGTGCCTGACCCAGAATTTGCATTTTAATAAGATCCCAGGCAATTCATATGCACATTAAAACTGTGGCCAGGACCAGCCCACACAGGGCCTCCTAGGCCATGAAAAGGAATTTTAAATGATCTCTCCCTCTTTTCCAGGTCAATGCTTAGTGCTTATGCCTCTAGGAAGACTATCTTGATCCTTATGAGCTGTTGAAATTTACAATCTTGTAGGTGATTAAATATACTTGGCCCCAATCACTGAATCAAACTCATTGAGATCCAAGAGTATGTCTTAGGCATCTTAGTTTTTTGTTTCTTGTTTGTTTTGTTTGAGACAGGGTGTCACTCTGTGGCATAGGCTGGAGTGTGGTGGCACGATCACAGCTCACTGCAGCCTTGGCCTCGTGGGCTCACGCAATCCTTCCTCCTTAGCCTCCTGAGTAGCTGGGACTACAAGTGCATGCCTCCACCCAGCTAGTTTTTCTATTTTTTATAGAGACAGGGTCTCACTATGTTGCCCAGGCTGGTCTCAAACTCCTGGGCTCAAACACGCCTCCTGCCTCAGCCTCCCAAGTGTCGGGATTACAGGCATGAGCCACTACGCCTGGCCTCTTAGTTAATTTTATAATCTCCAAATCCCCTTGTAACTTCCTGCTGTGGCTACATTGTCAGGAAAAAAACAAAAAACAATACAGTCTTGTACTGGCACATGTCAGGTAGAGTGATACCATATTCAAGTAAGACTCTGAACTCTTTCCAGGGAAAGTGACAGAATCCAACTCTACTGGCTTAAACAAATCAAAAAAAAAAAAAAGGGAGGCCAGGCGCGGTGGCTCATGCCTGTAATCCCAGCACTTTGGGAGGCCAAGGCGGGCGGATCACAAGGTCAGGAGATTGAGACCACCCTGGCCAACATGGTGAAACCCCATCTCTACTAAAAATACAAAAATTAGGGGGTGTGGTGGCACGGGCCTGTAATCCCAGCTACTCAGGAGGCTGAGGCAGGAGAATTGCTTGAACCCAGGAGGCGGAGGTTGCAGTGAGCCGAGATCATGCCACTGCACTCCAGTCTGGCGCCTGGCGACACAGCAAGACTCTGTCTCAAAAAAAAAAAAAAAAAAAAGGAGAATTTATCTGCCATAATGGAAAAGTATAAGAGAATAGCTTCAGGCATGGCTGGATCCAGGTGTTCAAACTATAATATGTAATCAGGAATCTGTTTCCCTCTGTTTCTCTAATTTGCTTTTCTTCATTCTGGATTCATCTTTAGGACCAACTTCACATATTGACAAAAATGGTCTCCAGCAATTCCAGACCTATAATGAACCAGCCTAACAACCTGGAGAAAAGAATCCTTTTTTCTCAATTTTTTTTTTTTAAACAGTCTCGCTCTGTCACCCAGGCTGGAGTGCAGTGGCGTGATCTCAGCTCACCACAACCTCCACCTCTCGGGTTCAAGTGATACTTATGCCTCAGCCCCCGAGTAGCTGGGATTTCAGGCATGTACCACCACGCCCGGCTACTTTTTGTGTTTTTAGCAGAGATGGGGTTTTACTCATTGGCTAGGCTGGTCTCAAACTCCTGACCTCAAGTGATCCACCCGCCTCGGCCTCCCAAAGTGCTGGGATCACAGGCGTGAGCCACCACGCTTCGGCCTCTTTCTCAATATTGATGACTTTGGTTGCAGGCCAAAAGGGGTCAGGAGGTAGGATTTAGCCCCCACCTGAACCACACGGCCTGGGAGTGGGGGTGGGAGTGATCCCTAAAAGAAAATCTGGTGCTGTTACCAGAAAAAGGAGGAAGGATATTGAGCAGGGGGCAACCATTCACTATAGATGGCATCACACAGATGCTATGCTAGCACTAAAAATCAGGATGTGGAAGAATATTTGTTAACCTGGGAAAAGATTCACAGAGTCTTGCTAAGTGAAAAAAGTAAGGCGCAAAACGCTCCTGTGAAATGATACCATGCCGAGGTATGCAAATATTACAGTGTAAGTATGCCTAGAATTAACTCATAAGGCGATATCCCAGTGCACCCCGGTGAAATGGAAAGTTTTCTTTTTTATATTTGTTTGCAATTTTAAATTTTCTACACTGAATATCTATTGCATTTACTATTATTTAAAATGTATTTTTAAAATAAGGTATGTGTGAGGATTGATTTTATGTGTCAGCATGGCTGGGCTCTGGTGCCCAGATATTTGGTCAATCATCATTCTGGACGTTTCTGTGAAGATGGGTGTTTTTTTTAAATGAGCTTCACATTAAAATCAGTGGACTTTGAGTAAGGCAGACTGCCACCTACAACATGAGTGGGCCTCATCCAATCAGTTAAAGGCCAAATAAAACAAAGGCCAACCTCCCGAGGCAAGAAGGAATTCTTCCAGCCGGCTGACCTTGGACTTGAACTGCAACTTCTCACAGAGTCTCCAGCCTGCTGGTCAATCCCATCAGATTCTGGACTCATCTAAGCCTCCACAATTGTGTGAGCCAATTCCTTAAAGCTCTCTCTCTCTACACACACACACCCTCCCTGTCCGTTCTGTCTGTCTGGAGAACGCTGACTAACACAATACGGCTCCTGCCTTGTATCAACTCCCTGTGGAAGACAACAGCAGTCTCCAAGCCAGGAAGCTTGTTTCCCAGCCTGGGGCTGTCTCTTACCAGAAGGCTGGTCCCAGGCAACCCCATTCTTCCCTGAGCCTAGCTTCCTTGTCTCTAACCCTGGGGGTGACTCACTATTCCAGCCTCGACTGCGGAATGTCAGGGACAGTGATATTCCCGCTGTGCCCAGCCTTAGCATAATTTTCTCAACACTGAGCTGCCAGTCACTAATTTCTGAAGATTAGGTGCTGCCATACTTTACATGAGAAGTCAGTGTGGGGAAAAAAAGTAGAATAAAACAACAAAATCTCTCGAGCTAAGAGACTTTTCTAGTCACTGATGAGTAGATAAAAAGAAACGTCTGTTTCATCTTCACACTTAAAACACCTGCAATGTCAATACACTTCCGATCTCATCACTGGCATTGAGCAGACTGATCCTTGCTTAAACCCAACAAGACTTAGCTCCCAAAGCAAAGAGCCTTTGCCTCTTGGGTCACCTCTCTGGCTTTGTACTTTCTTTGTGCGCTGAAGATCAAATGTGACATGAAGTGAGAAACTCACTTCAAACCCTCACTCTGAATCATTGAACGGGTTCTAAAAGCACTGGAGCTGAAAGGCACCTCTCCTGATTCCAGCCCGTACTCACTGGACATGCCCAGAAAGGAAGTCCTGCCATTGTCCTGGATGTGATGTCACCAGCAGTCTTCCTTGAGTTTACCAATGTCCCCAAAGCTTCCTCGGTGGTCAACTATGCAAGTAGTTGTCTTGTGGCTTCAGGAATGCTCAAGGTGACCCCCAGGGCCTGTTGAAACAGGACATTAATGAGAGTCATTCTGTCCAGTTTGTCATTCTTATGCCTCTCACCCCTTTAAAGAACAGAAGATGTTCACACTTCCTTCACTATGTGGAAATGAAATTCACAGATAATTTTATCTCCCTGCACATACAATTAAAAATAAATCAATAGAATGTTCCATTTATGCTATGAAGAAGGAATAAAAGTAATTTAGGATAAAAACAGACGTAATGTAGAATAAAACAATATCCATGCTGTCAATCATTCCACAGTGTCTATGAGGGCCTCCCACCAGGCAACGATGTCAGTGCAGAACAGTGAGGAAAACTGGCAGGAAGCGGGGTGGGGGGGGGGGTGGGGGGGGCCAGTGTTGAGGGCATGGGCTCCTAGCTCAGGCAGGACCTTACTGGAAGTCCTAATGAAATAATCAGATGCTCGCTTCTCCTGTGTTAATGAATTCAATGAATGTTCACTGAGTGTTGACTGGGGGGGCAGGCACTGTTTTAGGGGATGGGAAGTCAGGACTGAACAAACCCTTTCCTCCCCTCCACGCCCTCACCAGTGTTGCCATTCCAGGCAGAGGCATAAGTTTTGCTGTAAGAGGAATGAGGATATCAGGAGCCAGTGTCTACAAGGAAATCAAAAGAGCTGCAGGTATGCGAGGACATGAGGAGAAATGTGAGAATATCATATCCTGCAGGAAATGGAGGGAGAGAGAGGCATGGGTCACTCCCAGGTCTCAAGCCTTGCTGAAATTTAGAGCAAGAATGCTTCACTGGAGCAGGGCAAGAAAAGAAATGTATCTGTGTCATTTTACATAATACCCCAGACTTCCCAGATATTGGGACCTTTGGAAACAGAGACTAAAAGCAACCCCCAGGCATCCTCCTGCCTCTCACCATCGACTTGATGCTGGTTTTTCCCTCTCCCTAGGATGTTCTCTGCCCAGGAATCCTCACAAACTCTCTCCTTCACTTCATTCAAATTTGTGCTTATGACACCTTTTAGGGTGTCATTCCTATCCACTGTATGCAAAAGGGCTCCCACCGCCACCCCATCCCAGCCTGCCCTCCTACTCCACTCCAGTTGTCACGCACCACTCCTCAACGTCGTGTTACATATTTACCAGTTCCTTTGGTGGCTGTCTTGTCTCTCCTGCTCAATCTAAACTCCAATAGGGCAGGGGCCACCTGTTTCATTCATTGCTGTCATATCAGCAATTGGGACACTGCCTGACACACAAGAGACCCTCAATAAATATGTGTATGGGCTGGGTACTGTGGCTCCCATCTGTGATCCCAACACTTTGGGAGGCTGAGGTGGGCAGATTGCTTGATCTCAGGAGTTCAAGACTAGCCTGGGCAACATGGCAAAACTCTGTCTCTACAAAAATACAAACATTAGCCTGGTGTGGTGGTGTACACATATAATCTCAGCTACTCGGGAGGCTGAGGTGGGAGGATCGCTTGAGCTGGGAGGTAGAGGTTACAGTGAGCCGAGATCACGCCACTGCACTCCAGCCTGAGCAACAGAGCCAGACCCTGTCTCAAATAAATAAATAAACAAGTAAATAAATAAATGATAGAATTAATATCCAGTGATGTGCCGGAGCTGGCTGACTCCAGCTTGAGAGTGTCAACTGCATGCCTCTGATCCCAAATGTGTATTTCATGATGTAGGGTTAGTATCTTAAAATCTGCCATGATGGGAGTATTTACAACACAGTAATTGACCAATGCTACATGTCAGAGCTCCTTGCCCCCCACCCCCAGAAAGCTGGTTGTTAAGTATTTATCAGTACATCACTGGACGTAAATACACATGTGCTACTGAATTATATCACCTTTGCTAAGAGATGTGGTTCCGTACGGCTCTGAAGACAAACCATTTCAACCCCATGTTGCTGCTTCTGTCATAGGCCTAACGAATAGGTTGAATGTCAAGAAACCTAAACGCCTTATATTTATTCTCTACACACAGCGTCACTGAAATTAGTGTGCAAGTGCATTCTTCATGACACTAGAGCCATCTCATCTAAGAGGTAACCATTTTTTTGCCCTAGTAATTAAAAAATGGCAATTGCAAGTTATTAAAATAGGAAAGTAGATAAATAGTGATGATAATTATTGCATTTTTCTCATCAGAGAAAACAGTACTGTATGTAGTCATTTTCGATAAATATAGAAAATAAGTAATTACTGCTGGAGCTACTCATTATGAATCTCTATTCCCAGTCTCACTTCTGCAAACACCATTCATTGTTTAAAAGAATGGTTCTAAAGGGCAAGGCAAACTTCTCATTACCGGTTGGCGGGCCGGTGGATGAATCTCCGTGGATGGAGAGGCAGCGGGCACATGGGACAGCTTGGCTAATTGGTCATCTCAGCGCTGATTGTGAAAATCAGTTTGAAAAAATAATCTTATCCAACACAGAAAAAAAAAAGCAGAAAAGATTAGCACTTCTGTGTGGGGGGCAGCCAAGGGCGGCTGTAGGTTGGGAGCTCTAATTAAGAAATGTGCAGTGGTGGAGGGAACTTGGTGTCCACTCAGCCACAGTGCTGTTTTCATGTCTCACCTTGATTGAACTAAGATTCGCAGAAAGCCCAGCCCTAATGGAAAATAAATTCCACTGAATTCGAATGGAGCCATTAACATCTCCCTTCTCAGGTCTTGAAACATTTATTTGCTTTAAAATACACACACGCATCTCAGTTCTATTAGGAGTCAGTGCCAGCTTTTGCCTACGAGCAGATTTAACTCGGCCCACACTCTCCTACTCCCCATGTGGTTCTCCTCCTCAGGCAGGGCTGAGCCACAGTGGAGAAGGCACAGGGGGCAGAGGGCAGAGCATCCCAGGGGCTCCCCTGCTCATCAGCTCATGGAAGTTGCCTTAGCACCACCTTGGGGTGCTGAGTCCTGATGAGCCCCAAGACCGTCCCTCCAGGAGCTTCCTTTATGATCTGAACAAGCCCTACTCTCAATGATTGAAGAAAAAGTCTTTTTTTTTTTTTAAATTTGAGACAAGGTCTCACTCTGTCACCTAGGCTGGAGTGCAGTGGCCAGATCACGATTTCGTGACCTCCCTGGCTCAAGTGATCCTCCCACCTCAGCCTCCCAAGTGGCTGGGACTACAGGCGTATGCCACCATGTCTGGCTAATTTTTTTTCTTACAGAGATGGAGTCTTGCTCTGTTGCCCAGGCTGGTCTTCATCTCCTAGGCTCAAGCAATCCTCCCAGCTCAGCCTCCCAAGATGCTGGGATTATAGGTATGAGCCACCTTCCTGGCCCTGAAGAAAGACTCTGAATGTGTTATCAGGAATTTGTTCCAAATGCTGGCTCCATCATCTGAGGAAGTCTGTCTTCCTCCATGGGTCTTAGTTTCTTCATCCATTTGGAAGGACAGGCTGGATCTGCAGTTCCCATGGGGGTCCTGTCCCTACGAGGTGCTTTGGAGATCCGCCAGAGCATCTCTGATGGTCACAATGATTAGAGACACTATTGGCTTTCATGGGCATTGGCAGGCAATGCCTGGGACAGTCTTGCACAGCAAAGAGCTGTTTCACGTCCCGTGTGACTTTCAAAAACCCCACGGCACATTCTCATACCTGTGTGACCTTGTCAAGTCACTTTGCTTTTTCATACTTGACTTTCCTCTTCTTTAGCTAAGACGTATTTTTCTCAAGACTCAGGTCAGGTTGGACAGTGTATGAGTCTATGAGAGGAATTCAAATAAATATGTTTATTCATAACAAATATTCCTTGAGCACTGTGTCCTGGGTTGGATGCTGGGGATACAGCACTCGGTCAGTAGTTCTTGTCTGCACAGGGCTTAGAGCCCACTGTATTCAAATCTGATTCTGGAAAGGATGTTAGGTCCCTTTAATAATCAACACTCAGGAGCTAGGCGCGGTGGCTCAAGCCTGTAATCCCAGCACTTTGGGAGGCCGAGGCGGGCGGATCACGAGGTCAAGAGGTCGAGACCATCCTGGCCAACAAGGTGAAACCCCGTCTCTACTAAAAAATGCAAAAAACAATTAGCCGGGCATGGTGGCGTGTGCCTGTAGTCCCAGCTACCCAGGAGGCTGAGGCAGGAGAATTGCTTGAACCCGGGAGGCAGAGGTTGCAGTGAGCCGAGATCGCGCCACTGCACTCCAGCCTGGCTCCTGGCAACAGAGCAAGACTCTGTCTCAAAAAAAAAAAAAAGAAAAAATAAAGAAAAAAAAATAATCAACACTCAGTCTCCATTTATGTGGCCCCATTAGGTCCTGGGCATGGAGCTACTACTAGAGATTCAGAGATGAAGAGCGGCAAGCAAGTAAACAGCAAACCAGAGGCGGCAGGATCTGTCCTGTAACGCAGGTTGCATACTACAAGATAAGAGATACTATTTATCACACACTTACTATGCGCTGGACCAGGAGAGGGACGTTTTTTGTTCTTGAGACAGGGTCTTACTCTGTCACTCAGGCCGGAGTGTAGAGGCACAATCACAGCTCACTGCAGCCTCTGCCTCCCAGGCTCAAGCAGTCCTCCCACCTCAGCATCCTGGGTAGCTGGGACCACAGGTGCCCACCACCATGCCTGGCTAATTTTTTTACTTTTCATAGAGATGGGGGGTGCCATGTTGCCAAGGCAGGTCTCAAACTCCTAGGCTCAAGCAATCCACCCTGCCTCGGCCCCCTGGGTCAGCCCAGGAGAGGGACTTCACATACACGATGTCATTTCAGCCTCACAATAACCGCAGAGAGTAAGCCAGGGTGTGTGCCACCGTCAAAATCTTTGCCATTCCCACCTGCCACCTTTTCTGTGATTTACTTGACATTTTTCTTTAACCAACTTGCATAATGAAACCAACCCTTGTCCTAAGTGACAATATCTCTGAAATCATAAAACTGATGAGGTAGGGGTGTGTGTGTGTGTGTGTATTTAATACTTCGTTGTGGTCTGAATGTGTATGTTCCCTCAAAGTCATATGTTAAAACCCTAACCCTCAATGGGATGGTATTAGGAGGTAGGGCCTTTAGGAGGTGATTAGGCCAGGAGGGGGAGCCCTCATGAATGGAATTGGCATCCTTAGAAAAGAGACCTCAGACACACATACACTATGGAATACTATGCAGCCATAAAAAAACAATGAGTTCATGTCCTTTGCAGGGACATGGATGGAGCTAGAAGCCATCCTTCTCAGCAAACTAACACAGAAACGGAAAACCAAACACTGCATGTTCTCACTCATAAGTGTGAGTTGAACACTGAGAACACATGGACACAGGGAGGGGAACATCACCCACCAGGGCCTGTCAGGGGATGGGGGGCAAGGGGAGGGGAGAGCATTAGGACAAATACCTGATGCATGTGGGGCTTAAAACCGAGATGATGGGTTAATAGATGCAACAAACCACCACGGCACATGTATTCCCATGCAACAAACCTGCTCATTCTGCACATGTATCCCAGAACTTACAGTAAAATAAAAATAAATAAATAAATAAATTTAAAAAAGAGACCCAGAGAGCTCTCTAGCCATCTTTCCATCATGTGAGGATACAGCAGGAAGTTGCCAGTCTACAACCTGAGGGACGGCCCTCACCGGAACCCATCCCTGCTGGCACCCTGATCTTGGACTTCCAGCCTCCAGGACTGTGAGAAATAAATGTTGCTTAAGCCACTCAGTCTACAGTTCTTTTTTAACAAAGAAATACCTAGAAAACAAATATATAATACATCAAGAAAGGATACCTATAAAACAAATGTGTAACACGTGAACATTCTTAACTGTTTGGGTACACTTAAATCATCTCTTGTATCAGACACTGGGAAATGCTGGGTCAATGGGTCTGGGTAAGGAATGCTAGCTGCTATAAAAGCAACATGCCCAACAGTTATTTTTCACTCATGTCACGGCCAGTGTAGCTGATTAGGTGGTGGAGGTTCTCACCAAGTCACTCAGGGACCCCGGCTCCTTCCATCTAATAGCTTATCATCCTGGAGCCTTAGAAGCTTCCCCCTGAATCCTCAGCTCCCAACTGACAGTTGCAGGAAGAGAAGTCATCGCATGCTATTGGTTAGAGCATGTGATGCTCTAACCCTAACGGTAGTTTTAGACCAGGAGGTTCATGGAGCGTGGTTTTCAAGGCTAAGTCAGGGACCACCCTAGAATTGACCGCTCCCTAACAGCAGGGATGCTGGCATATGTGGTTGCTCCAAGGGCCATCGAGGAAAGGAAAACAAGGTTTGGTTAAGATCTAGCATGGTCTCTGCCACTCACAGATTAGAATTTCTACTTTGGAAACACTAAGGCAAGAATTTCCACCAACATGGTGAAAGCCCGTCTCTACTAAAAATCCAAAAATTATCAAGACATGATGGCAGGCGCCTGTAGTCCCAGCTACTCAGGAGGCTGAGGCAGGAGAATCGCTTGAACCCAGGAGGCAGAAGTTGCAGTTAGTGGAGATCACGCCATTGCACTCCAGCCTGGGTGACAGAGTGAGACTCCGTCCCAAAAAACAAACAAACAAAACAAAAAAACCTTCTACCTACACTCATCTTGTGTTATCATAAATACTAAATACTAATTTTGTTCTTCCAGTTGCCAAAAACCTTGTGCATTAATTATACATTGTGGCATAACAAATTGTCCCAAAACTTAACAGCTTAAAAAACATACATGTATTATTTCAGTTTTGTGGGTGAAATATCTGGCTTAGCTGTCCCCTCTGCTTTTGTGTCTTTCTCAGGGGACAGTCACATTGTTGGCTGGTGCCGCACTCTCATTCCACGGCACAACTGGGAAGGACACACCCCAAATTCATGAGGATCAAAATTCAGTTCGTCAGGGTAGTTGGACTGACAACCTCAGTTCCTGGCTGGCTGTTGGTCAGGGGCTGCCCTCAGTTCCTTGCCACGTGGGCCTCTCAACAAGGCAGATTGCCTCACTGAAGTGTGCAAGCCAAGAAAGCAATGGAGAGAATCTGCTAGCAAGACAGAAGTCACAGTCTTGGTGATGTATCCACAGAAATGAGATCCCATCAACTTTGCCATAATCTATTTATGATTTAAAAAAAAGTCTCTAGGTCCATCACAGACTCAAGAAGAAAGAAATTACACCACAGCATGAATGCCAGGAGCTAGGAATGACTGTGAGCTGTATCATACGCTGCCTACATGCCTTGGAGTCATCCTCAGTTTCTCGCCTTCTCTCACATCCTCTACTCAATCCTTCAGGCAGCCCAGCAGGCTGCACCATCAAAGCAACTGACTCAGCATCCCTCAGTGGTTTGCTCAAATGTCACCTGTTCAGTGGCATTTGCCCGTCTTACTTAAAATTGCAACTCACCCACTAACACACATACTCCCACACCTCTTTCCTCATTTCTTTATAGCACCAATCACCATCAGACATTCCAGATATTTAATCATCCTTTAAATTTGCTCTCTCTCCATCTTAGCATGTAAGCTCTATGAGGGCAGCGGTTTTTACCTGTTTTGTTTGCTGCTGTATTCCCCAGGCCTAGCGCAGTACACATGCACACACAAAAATTGTTGAATGAATAAATGTTAAAATACATGGAAATATCTTCTCTTCTTTTAAAAACCTAACGGAACACCTCATTCAAAGAGTGTCAAAGATTCCATCATCTGGCTGGGCGCGGTGGCTCAATCCTGTAATCCCAAAACTTTGGGAGGCTAAGGCAGGTGGATCACGAGGCCAGGAGATAGAGACCATCCTGGCTAACGTGGTGAATTCCCATCTCTACTAAGAATATAAAAAATTAGCCAGGCATGGTGGCACCTGCCTGTAGTCCCAGCTATTAGGGAGGCTGAGGCAAGAGAATCACTTAAACCTGGGAGGCAGAAGTTGCAGTGAGCCGAGATCGTACCACTGCACTCCAGCCTGGGTGACATTGCAGAGGGAGACTGTCTCAAAAAAAAAAAAAAAATCCAAGATTCCATTACCTATACACACATAAGTACAGATTCTGTTGGTTTCACTAGTGTCCTAAATAGAGACCATCACAGGTCTAGCCACCTACTACTCATTCCTAACCCCTCCTACACCAAAACCAGGTGAGACTGGGCAAAGAACAGGCTCCATTTCAGCCTCAAAATTCTAGGGTGATTTCTGACTTAGCCTTGAAAACCACACTCAGTGAACCTCCTGGTCTAAAACTACAGGGAACATTTTGCCAGGGAAGCCCTTAACTCTAAAAGATCCTGCCTGCCAATGGCAGACCATGGTCATGGGCAAAAAGCAATGGGAGGCAGCCAAGGACAGAAGGAACCTAGCGTATTTTTCTGCTTAATGACCAATGGCCAAGAAGCTCAAGGGACTCTTTGTAACATAGAGCTCCTCAAACTTTTCCACACCAGTATCGTTTGGGGCAGCAAAAATGATCACTCAATCCTGGGGGCTTGGAGGTCTAGACTGAAGCTGACCAGGAAGCTAGAAATGTATCTGCTCGTCTTAGTTTTCACCCTAAGATTTATGGAGATTTCACATTTTCCCCAGTAATGTAGCTGCATTGAACTTAATGCAACAATAATGCTTTAAATTACTTATACATTGTTTTCTTAAAAATTTTTACCTTTTTTTTCGGTCAATGAATGCAATGCTAAAGTACCAAGAAATTCTGGGAAATTTGTGCTGAATTAAAGTGAGTGCATACTGCTTAGCAGATTCAGGGCAATTTCTTTTCATAATAGTTGGAAAATTCAGATGCTCATAAGCATTTGGGTACAGAAGGCAGATGGCAGAGAGCAAGGAAGTCTTGGGGAGAAAGCACTGTTAGGGAGGAAGCGCTATACACCTCTTCAAGGCTCCTACCCATGGACATTCCTGTATTAGTCCGTTCTCACACTGCTAATAAAGACATAACTGAGACTGGGATATTTAGCAGCTATCTGGGTCAGAGCTACTGAGCCCTAATAAACAAATGCTTAATAATCAATTGAAAAACAAAAACAAAAAAAAAAGAAAAAGAAAAAGAGGTTTAATGGACTCACAATTCCACATGCCTGGGGAGGCCTCACAATCATGGTGGAAGGCAAAGGAGGAGTAAAGGCAGGTTTTATACGGTGGCAGGCAAGAGAGCGTGTGCAGGGGAATGCCCCTTTATAAAACCATCAGATCACGTGATACATATTCACTGTCAGAAGAACAGCCTGGGAAAGATCTGCCCACATGATTCAATTACCTCCCACCAGGTCCCTCTCACAACATGCGGAGATGATGGGAGCTACAATTCAAGATAAGGTTTGGGTGAGAACACAGCCAAACCATATTAATTCCATAAGCATCCTCTTAGACACCAAGAAGCCAGTATCAGATGGTGGAATTTAGCAGTCTCTGATCCCAGTCTCTCTTTCTCTCTTTCTTTCTGTCTCTCTCTCTTCCCCCTCCTTGGAGAACAGTTTTCAAAAGATATTTTCCATGAACTAAGATGAAAGATATTTCCATGAACAAAGATGACTGATTTTTCTTTGTTCTGTTTTATCACCAAGGCTGTACCTTTTGTCACCTGAAAATGAATTAAGCCTCCAAAGACTCAGTCTCCATAATCAATTCTAGCCATTGATATATCAAATTTCATTGTCATCCTATCAATCTTGTAAAACACAATAAAAGCAATAAAATATAAAATTTGCACTAATTCAGCCTTTAAAAAAAATCTGCTAAACACAGTATTTAGAGCCAGCCTTTCCCATTAGGTCAAACACTACATTCACATTTCTACTCTTTGTCCTAATGTCTACTTAATACTTGGCAAACAATAATAACTCAGGCCTGAATTCAGTCCCTGACGACTGAGATTGCTTCCTCCCTTGACAAAGGCTGCAAACATCTGTGCAGAAGTCATCAGTTAAAGTCACTCCCCATTTCAATATAAGTTATGAGAAAAGACAAGAACCCAAACTGCTTTTGTTTCTACTCTTTTCAACACTCCATTGAACACAATGAGAAACAGTCTGGTGTGAGAGGCCATAGGTAAATGAAACAGCACCTTCTGGGATGTTCTGGGTGATAAATAGCCTTGATGCAGGTTTCTTCTTCTGCTATTTTGCCAGTCACACAATTGGCCTCATTTTCACAACATATTTGCACTTTTTTTTTTTTGAGATGAAGTTTTGCTCTTGTTGCCCAGGCTGGAGTGCGATGGCACAATATCGGCTCACTGCAACCTCCACCTCCTGGGCTCAAGTGATTCTCCTGCCTCAGCCTCCTAAATAGCTGGGATTACAGCCTCCCGAATAGGCTCCCGGGTTCAAGTGATTCTCCTACCTCGGCCTCCCACATAGCGTCACCACGCCCAGTTATTTTTATATTTTTAGTAGAGACAGGGTTTCACCATGTTGACCAGGCTGGTCTCGAACTCCTGACCTCAGGTGATCCACCCGCCTTGGCCTCTCAAAGTGCTGGGATTACAGGCGTGAGTCACCACACCTGGCCATTTTTTTTTTTTTTTTGAGGCAGAGTCTCACTCTGTCACCAGGCGCCAGGCTGGAGTGCAGTGGCGCGATCTCGGCTCACTGCAACCTCCGCCTCCCGGGTTCAAGCAATTCTCCTGCCTCAGCCTCCCAAGTAGATGGGACTACAGGCGCACGCCATCATGCCCAGCTAATTTTTGTATTTTTAGTAGAGATGGGGTTTCACCATGTTGGCCAAGATGGTCTCAATCTCTTGACCTCGTGATCCGCCCGCCTCAGCTCCCAAAGTGCTGGGATTACAGGTGTGAGCCACCGCGCCCGGCCCACATTTTTTTTTCTTAATCAGTGCTATGCTTGTTAAAATACAAATCTGGTTGACAATTCACCAGCTATTATCTGACACACTGCAAAGTAGCACATCTCTAGGTGAGATGCTATAATGGAGACCCTGGGGCTGACTGCCTGGCTTGGAATCCCACCTAGCTCTACCAATCTCTGGCTGTGTGGCTGTATCTTCCAAGTGCCTCAGTTTCCTTAACTATAAAATGGGCTCTTGAACGAGTTAACATGAATGAAGTACTGACCCATGGCAGATCAGAAGTTCTATGTGTATGAACTGTTACTGTATTTCATTGTGTCTAATACGTTGTTAATTATAACATGCACCATTATTTTATATATCGCTAAGGAAGCAAACGGAAAATGCTACTAATTAAATTATGACAATACTTTCTTCGATCTCTTAAAATTTTTAAGACTTACTGACAGTAAGTTTTTAGACTTATTTAGATAGCTTATCTGTCACCCTTGGGCACTCAAAATAGGAAAACAAGTGAAAAAAGACTGGTTAAACTATTCCCAAAACTTTTTCAGAGTCTAAATTTTCTTTGTTATTTTCACCTCGATCTTGTCACTGTATGTATCCTTCAACACAAAGTCACCCTTTGCCATCAAGGGCGTTGATGAGGAAGCGTTCCTCACAAAGACACTACACTGAGGTCTCAGAGGCTTCTCCCGGCTGCCAACACTCATTCTGCAAATTTTGTTCCTGGGTCTTTCTGGATCTCACCAGAAGGTGTCGGCAATGACAACCATGTTATGACCTTGTGTCAATGACCATAAGACATTGATCTTAAGACACATCCTAATTACACAGTTGCTAAAAATGTATGTGCGTTGAGGGGTGGGTAGAACTGCAGCTTCGAATCAATGAAATGTTACTATTATTACATTCTCATTATAAATAGAGCAAATAAAGCTTGCTAAAATGGTTGAATCATCAATGTCACCCCTTTATTGAATGGTAAGGTAAAGAACCACTAACCTGGGTCAGGATCTCAACTAGTTCAAATGCAATTTCTGAACACATTCAATTTGTCATTTCACAAGGGCAAGATTTTCCACTTGGTGCTTAATTTTGAGCCAAATCAGGTTCATGTAAGTCCACCGAGGTTTTTCTTGGGATATTCAGGTTACTGTCCAAGCAGTTCTCAAAGGAAATGTCATTTTTTACTTATATGTTTGATCGTGCATCTGTAGGAGTAAGAAACAAGCATGGTGTTGATTCCCCAGAATCAGCTTCTTCTCTTTATCTGCCCTTGGCCGCCTTGCCTGTGATTCCCGGGCACGCTCTGAAATAGAGTTGCACCTGAGCAGCGGTTCCCAAATCTGGCGGCAGTACAGTGCCCTGGAGAGTTTAGTGACAAGACAGGCAACAAAGACCTGACCTTCACACTGGACTAGGCCAGGCTCTAAAAGTGAGACCTGGAAATCTGCATTTTACAGAACAGACTTCCCAGCTATGATTCTGATGCAATCAAAATTTGAGAGCTGTAGGTCTAGAAAAAAAATAGTAGCAAAAAAATGGGCAAAAGATGCAACAAGGGGCGTGGTGGGAGAGGGGCACATAAGGAATGATTGCTTCCACAGAACACCTTCTCCAAATGTGGCTTTTTTTCAACAACTTTTGCAAGGTCATGCATTTGATTGATTCTGTAGTGGTGTTAACATACAATCAAAGATGTGAAGGCAGCTATGGGAGGGCTTAGGTTATGATGCTTTTGGCCTCAATCACAAGTCCAGTCCCAGCCAGATGAAATAAGGTGGAAATTTACCAGCTACCCAGGAAGAGTCCAGCAGCCTGGTCAAGCAGCTGGCTGAGATCCTGAGGGGGCGTGTCCCTCTCTGTACCTTCTCTCTGCCACACTCAGCATTGGCTTCATCAGAAGCCTGCAACCCTCAAGCCTGGAGAGTGACTTCCAGTAAAATAGAAGTAATGTGCTCACCGAGCAAGTGCCAGAAAACGGCAACCAACTGGTTTACCTGTTCAGAAATTACTGCGAGGATTCTTTAGAAGAAATAAAACATAGAGACTACCGTAAAATAGTTCAAAGGATGTTTTTAACTACTCGTAATCCCAGCAGTCTTACAAAGACATTACTTCCATTTGTTAATTATGACCTTCTTGTTTTAATTCTTCAGAGCATATCTATATAGTTTCGTGCATAATATTTTCTCTTAGTATCTTTATGCAAACCTTTCTTCATGTTTTATAGTCATTATGTTATTTTAAATAACAGCATGGCATTGCTTTTTGTTGAGATACCACAGCTTACTTGGGAAAATCCATGATTTCTTCCGGTGATTCACTGTTGCAGGCCATGCTGTGGCGAAAAGTTTTTGCATATGGCATTATTATGTACCTACTGCTTAAACGATTTTCATTTTCTTTCTTGCCCTGTGGAAAAGAGAGGAACTTTCTCAGGACCTCCAGCAAACAGTTCCTCAGCGGTACAGGTGACATGGCTATTCCTGAACCAATCACAAGAAGGGGTGGGGAGTGTCCTAACCCCTAACCAGTCCCACCCCAGAGCTGGCCAGAACAGTGCCTGGCCCTCAGCAGGTGCTCAACAAATACGTGGCGAATGAATGAATGATTTCTTAAATGGACAGTCCAGCTTCAGTGAGCAACTACGTCAAAGCGGCTGAGAGTCCTAAAGTTGTCACCTGGGCTTCTAACACACTCCTTGCTTTCACTAGCTGAAACTATGACCGACAGCATGGCAGAGAAGCCAGTCTCTCTGGGAAATTATTGAACTATATAGATTATGTAGAAATTTATTTCTAAAGTCTCATTATAGGCTATCTTCCTCACTTCCCAGCTTCTCTTACTTTTCCCAGAAAGATTTCTAATTAGTCATAAGTCTATTAAAGAGTTGGAGGAGGAGGAGGAGGAGGAAGAGAAAAGCTTGATGGTCTCAAAGGAAAAAACATGACAATGTGTACGACTTCTTTTTTTTTTTTTTACAGGACCTTGCTTTGGAGTGCAGTGGCATGATCACGGCTCACTGCAGCCTTGACCTCCTGGGAAGTTATCCTTCCACCTCAGCCTCCCTAGTAGCTGAAACTAGGGCACACACCACCACACCTGACTTTTTTTTTTTTTTTTTGATACAGAGTCTCGTTATATTGCCCAGGTTGGTCTCAAACTTCTGGGCTGAAGCAATCCTTCCACCTTGGCCTCCCAAAGTGCTGGGATTACGGGTGTGAACCTCCAAGTCCAAACTTAAAATTAATTTCTACTGGCTTCATTAGTTAAAGTTGAAAATGTGAGATTGCTATTACTAGCATTTATCTTTACTAAACTTGATCAAATTTATTCTCTCCTTTGCACACTGGAAGTGCGAGTAAGATTTCTTTCTTCTCCTGCTCCTCCTCCTGATAACAATGGTGATGATGATGGTGATGATGGTGGTGGTGATGGGTGTGGTGATGATGGTGATGGTGGTGATGGTGGTGATGATAGTGGTGATGGGTGTGGTGATGATGGTGGTGATGGTGTTGGTGATGATGGTGATGGTGTTGGTGATGATGATGGTGGTGATGATGGTGATAATGGTGGTGGTGACAGTGGTGGTGATAGTGTTGGTGATGATGGTGGTACTGATGATGGTGATGGTGATGGTGGTGGTGTGAGTGCTGGTGATGGTGGTGATGATGGTGGTGGTGATGGAGGTGTGGTAATGGTGGTGGTGGTGATGATGATGATGTGATAATGGTGGTGATGATGATGGTGACGATGGTGGTGGTGATGATAGTGATGGTGGTGGTGGTGATGGTGGTGGTGGTGATGGTGGTAATGGTGGTGGTGATAATGGTAGTGATGATGGTGGTGATGGTGGTGGTGATGATGGTAGTGATGATGGTAGTGATGGTGGTGATGATGGTGGTGATGGTGGTGATGATGGTGGTGGTGATGGTGGTGATGGTGGTGATGGTGGTGGTGATGATGGTAGTGATGATGGTAGTGATGGTGGTGATGATGGTGGTGATGGTGGTGATGATGGTTGTGATGATGGTGGTGGTGATGGTGGTATTGGTGGTGGTGATGGTGGTATTGATGGTGGTGATGGTGGCGGTGATGGTGGTGATGATGGTGGTGGTGGTGGCGGTGATGGTGGTGATGATGGTGGTAGTGATGAGGGTGATGATGGTGGTAGTGATGGGGTTGGTGGGGAGTGGGGGATGATGGTGGTGGTGATGGTGGTGGTGATGATGGTGGTGGTGACGGGGTTGGTAATGATGATGGTGGGGGTGATGGTGGTGGTAGTGGTGGTGATGGTGGTAGTGGTGATGGTGGTGGTGATGGGGGTAATGATGGTGGTGGTGACGGGGCTGGTAATGATGATGGTGGTGATGATGGTGGTGGTGATGGTGGTGGTGATGACGGGGTGATGATGGGGTGATGATAATGGGGGTTATGATGGTGGTGATGATGATAACAAACATATATTAAGTCTTACCACATGCCAGGCGCTGTTTAAAATGCTTTATCTGCATTAAATCATATAATCTCTCAACACTCATCTCAAGCAGGTACTATTAGTCTCCTGATTTTACAGATGAGGAAACCAAAGCAGAGAAGCTATATAATATTAGATACTGGGCAAAACATGGAAGTAGATAGAACTGCCCACCCACCTGGGCATGCCAAAGACCACTAGTTAGGCATGTTGTATGACTGATTCTTCTACCTATAACATTGTTTTGATTTGAACCTTAAAGATTGGGCAGTTCCATTAACTCATTGCATTGGATAGACTCAGGCTATGCTACAGTGAAAAGCATTCCCCAAATTTTCTAAGTTTGTTTCTTGGTAAATGCAGGTAACAATCCAGGGTGCCTGTTCTCCATGCAGTGACTCACAATCCAGGCTGCTTCAGTCTGTCTCAAGAGAAGGCCTCCACATTTATCATGGCAGGGAAGGACAGAGGCTGCAGAGTCACATGGAGGCTTCCACTGACTCGGCCTGGAAGTAACACACTTCACTTCTGCTCACTTTCACTGGTCAAAGCTAGTCACTAGTCATGTGCCCCCACCCAAAGAAGGAGAGAAGAGCTGGGTATTGGTGAGCACCAGTAATATTCACACTACTCACTCATTCAGTAAGTTGGTACCTTCTAGGCCAAACAGGCAACGTGCTAGACTCTGGGTGTCTTAATCTATTCAGGCTGTTATAACAAAATACCACAGATGAGGTGGCTTATACATATACACAACAGAAATTTATTTCTCCCAGTTCCGGAGGCTAGATGTCCAAGAACAGATCCAGTATCTGGTGAGAGCCTCTTCCTGGTTCCTAGATGGTGCCTTCCCACTGTGTCCTCACATAGTAGAAGGGGCAAACGTCTGTCTGTGGCTGCTTTTATAAGGGCACTAATGCCATCATAAGAGCCCCATCCTTGTAACCTTATCTAAACCTAATCACCTCCCAAAAGCCCCACCTCCTCATACCATCACCTTGGGGTTTAAGTTTTCAACATATGAATTTTGAGGAGACACAAACATTCAAACCATAGCAATGGGGATATAGAGATAAAACCCTTTCCCAGCTCTTATTTATTTTGAACTGGATCTGTTTTCCCAGTGTGCTACGCTGAATAATGTCCCCCAGACATCCCTATCCTAATCTTTGAAACCTGTGAATATGTTACCGCACACGTTAAAAGAACATTTGCAGACAGGTTATTAAGGATCTTGAGATGAGAAAACTATCCTGGATTATCTGTTTGAGTCCAAGGTACAGATCCTTAAAAGGAGGCAAGAGGATCAAATTAGTAGCAGGAGATGGGTGATGGCAGCAAGCATTTGGAGAGATGTAAGAAGGGGTCACAAGGCCAGCAATGTGGACGGCCTCTGGAAGCTGGGAAAGGCAAGAGAATGGATTTTCCCCTGAGGTCTCCAGAGAGAACACAGCTCTGTCAACACCTTGATTACAGACTTCTGACTTCTAGAACTGTAAAAGAATAAATTTGTGCTGTTTTTAGCCATTCTATTTGCAGCGATGTGTTAGAGCAGCAATAGAAAACAAGTACACCTACGCTAGGGCTGGGATGGGTGGCTCACTACAAAAATTAGTGACAATAGGAGTGGCAGGGTGCGGTGGCTCACGCCTGTAATCCCAGCACTTTGGGATGCCAAGGTGGGTGGATCACTTGAGCTTAGGAGTTTAAGACCAGCCTGGGTAACATGGCAAAACCCTATCTCTACTAAAAATCTCTACTAAAAATACACACACACACACACACACACACACACACAAATTAGCCAGGTGTGGTGTTGCACACCTATACTCCCAGCTACCTAGGAAGCTGAGGGGAGAGCATCACTTGAGCCACAGAGGCAGATGTTGCAGTGAGTTGTGATCGCGCCACCGCACTCCAGTCTGGGTGATAGTGAGACTGTGTTTCAAAAACAGTAATAATAACAGCGATAAAATAATAACTGCCAAAATCCATCCAGTGCTTACTCTTTTCTGTGGCTGGAATGGTGGCTCCCTGACCGTAATCTCAGCATTTTGGAAGGCCAAGGTGGGAGGATCACCTGAGCCCAAAAATTGAAGTTTACAGTGAGCTGTGATGGTACCACTGCACTCCACCCTGGGCAATAGAGCAAGATCCTGGCTCTTAAAAAAATAAAATAAAAGGCCGGGTCCAGTGGCTCATGCCTGCAATCCCAGGACTTTGGGAGGCCGAGGAAGGCGGATCACAAGGTCAGGAGTTCAAGACCAGCCTGGCCAACATGGTGAAACCCCATCTCTACTAAAACAAAAACAAAAACAAAAACAAAAATTAGCCAGGCATGGTGGCATGTGCCTGTAGTCCCAGCTACTCAGGAGGCTGAGGCAGAAGGATCACTTGAACCCAGGAGGCAGAGGTCACAGTGAGCTGAGATCAAGCCACTACACTCCAGCCTGGGCGACAGAGCAAGACTCTGTCTAAAAAATAAATAAATTAAAAAAAAATAAATAAATAAAACCTCACTACACAATAAGATGAGTGTCTTTATTATCTCCATATGACAGATGTGAACCTGAGGCTCACGAAGGTGAAGTAACAGTCCTAAGAGGCCACCACAGCTGTGGGTGGTTGAGTCAGGATTTGCACTCAGTCCAGGATCTAGCAAAGATGTGGGCAAGCCTTGCCAAGGCACACTGTTAGCGGCAGAGGCAGGACAAAACCTTGAGCCTCCCAACTGACTCCAGAGGACTCTTTCCTGAAAGTGTATGTAACGTGCTGGGGGAGATCACCGCACCTCTGCAGGGGGCGGGATCGGGAAGGGGTGTGGCACTGAGCCAGCCGGGGAAGGGACCTGGAGCCCCAGATACATTCTTTAGGATTCTTCCCAGGCCTGGCCGAGGCTGTTGACACTTTGTAACACTCAGAGGCTCCGGGTGGGCATGCTTATCTCAGCAGCGGCTGGTAAGTGTCTCTGACATCTCGCAGGAGCCTCCAGCCAGCACCACCTCTCAAGTCTTCCCTCCTTTGTCAGTAGGGAAGTCAGAGAAAGTACTACCACGTCCACCAACCCCGAGCTCGTGGGGTCCTTGCGGCTTCTAGACTCTAAAGTGCACCTCACTTAAAGAACAAATGCCCCACAGACCAAATCTAGCTGAACAGAGGTTCTTGGATCCACTAGTGGCCTCCAAGAGCAACTGTATGTTCTGAGCGCCACCTAGTGGTATCCAGAGCCCCCAGCGTTTTTGACTTCTCAAACCTGCTCTTAAGGACGGAACTCCTACCGCCCTTCCTGAGAGGTCTCTCCAGGGAGGCTTAGGTGACTGAGAGGATCGCCAGTTCCCTCTGGTTCCAGGGTTCTTCAGAGAGGTCTAAGGACAGTTGGTTCCCCCAAAACTCTGTGGGTTCACACTGGGACTCCTCCATCCTGGGCTCTGCCTGTCGAGGATGCTCTCCTGGGTTAGGGCACAGGATAATGCGTTTTATCATTTGATCTGGAGGGAGGGAAGGCTTGTGGGAGAATCAGCATCTCATTTCAATGTGAGAGAAACTAACGGAGGGGAAGAGAACTTTTAAAAGCTACTGAGAACACACATTCATTTGACAGCTGAGTTAAAGAGGACCGATTCCTTGAAAAATACAAATGACTACAACTCACCCAAAGTGAACTAGATAATTTGAATATGCCTACAACTGTTAAGGAAATTGAATTTGCAATTTTAAAACTCCCAAAAAAGAAGTCTCCAGATCCAGATGGTTTCGCTGAAGAATTCTACCAAATGTTTAAAGAGGAATTCACACCATCTCCCTACATTCTCTTTCAGAAAATAGAAGAGGAGGGAACAGTTTCCAATTCATTTTATGAAGATAGTAGTTCCCTGATATTAAAACCAGAGATAGGGCCGAGTATGGTGGTTTACACCTGTAATCCTAGCATTTGGGGAGGCCAAAGTGGGAGGATCACTTGAGCCCAGGGGCTCAAGACAAGCCTGGGCAACAAAGTGAGACCCTGTCTCTATAAAAATTACAAAAACTAGCCAGGCATCGTGGCATGTGTCTGTAGTCCCAGCTACTTGAGAAGCTGAGGCCAGAAGATTGCTTGAGCTTAAGAGGTTGAGGCTGGTAGCCAGGCACGGTAGCTCATCTCAGCACTTTGGGAGGCCAAGGTAGGTGGATGACTTGAGGTCAGGAGTTCGAGACCAGCCTGGCCAACATGATGAAACCCCATCTCTACTAAAAATACAAAAATTAGTCAGGCCTGGTGGCACATGCCTGTAATCCCCGCCACTCAAAAGGCTGAGGCGGAAGCATCACTTGAACCTGGGAGGTGGAGGTTACAGTGAGCTGGGATCATGCCACTGAATTCCAGCTTGAGCAACAGAAAGATACTCTGTCTCAAAAACAAATAAACAAAAAACCAAAGTAATAATTTAAAAAACCCTACAGATCAATATCCCTCATGGATATATACATGAAAATCTTTAACAAAACATTAGCAAATAAAATTCAGCAATATATCTCAAGGGTTGTACACCATGACCAATTGGAGTTTATTCTACAGATGAAAGGCTAGTTGAATATTTGAAAATCAATCAATGCAATCCACCATATTAACTGGTGAAAGAAGAGAAATCATATGATCATATAAATTAATGCAGAAAAAGCATTTGACAAAATTCAATGCCCATTCATATTAAAAAAAAAAAAAAGTTGCAGAAAAAATGGGAATAGAGGAACATTGCTTAACTTAATAAAGAGCACCTGTCAACAAAACTACAGCTAACGTGCTTAATGCTTGAAAGACTAAATGCTTTCACCTGCAAAATTAGGGACGCGGCCAGGAGGTCCACTCTTAGCCTAGTGCTAGAAATTCTGGCTAGTGAAGTAAGGCTAGAAAAATAAAAAAGGCATACAGTTTTGCTTATGTTTCAAATCAAGAAGTTTAGGGTCACTTATGAAGCATAACTGGCTTTGTCTGCTCAGGGATTTTTCACACTGGTTTTCATTTTAACACTACAGAGATGAGGAAATCACTTGGGAAAGTTTTAAATGAACTAGCAAAGCCCAAGTTCCGCTCCCTAAGATTAGGTTCACCTGGTCCAGGGTACGGCTGGAGCATCTGAATTTTGTAACACTCCCCCAGGTGATTCTAAGGTGCACTTTTTTTTTTTTTTACATAGAGATAGGGTTTCTCCATGTTGGTCAGGCTGGTCTTGAACTCCTGGCCTCAGGTGATCTACCCACATCGGCCTCCCAAAGTGCTGGGATTACAGGCGTGAACCAACACCACACCTGACCTAAGGTGCATGTTTAGCAAATGTGAGAACCACTTTACTAAATGAAGAGCTTCCACAAAACACCCAAACACAGTGCCTCTCCAGGTATGGTCCCTGACCAGTTGGCAGCGTCAGTGTCACCTGGGTGCTTATTAAAAATGCCCAGCAGGCCCCACCCCAGACCTACTGAATCAGAAACTCTGAGGATACAACCCAGAGGTCCGCTTTTTCAGAAGCCCTCCTCTGATTCTGATGCCCACTCACGGCTGAGAACCTCTGCCTCAGCAGATGAATTCTAGGAGCAGCTGATTCAGAAACTAGAAAATACACCTGGTTAAAAAGCCTCAAGAACATTGTTCAGCCTCCCTGGTGATCAAAAGAAAGGCAATGTAAAAACAGCGGTGAAATCCCATGTGACATCTGTCAAATTAGTAAATTTCAAAATAAGGCAAAGAAATGATTATCCTTTATGACTCCCTTTTCATAGAACTAGGTTAATACAACCATCTAGCTTACCAGGGACTGAGGTTCCCAGAATTTAAGGCTTTCTGTGCTAAAGCTGGAAAGTTTCTGCAAGCCAGGACCTTCCATACAAGACTCGTCAGATTGCTATCATTATGACTTACTCTCTGTTATCCCCATTGGACTGTAATCCATAGGGACAGGACCCTGTGTGTCTTGTATTATAGCCTGTCAAAGGCGTCAGGGTCTAGAGCAGAGGAGAATGAGTGCTGAGTTCAGTCTGTCTGGCTTCAAGTCCAAACTCCACAGATTATCAGCTGTGAGACCTTGAACAATCTATTTCCACTTTCTGAATCTCAGCGTCCTCATCTGATAAATGGGTATGATAAGAATGACACAGGACTGACCTCATAGAGATGTTGTGAGAACTGAACAGGAGTTACTGCATGTGACCCACTTAGAATAGTGCTGGGCATATAGAGAGTGCACGATGATGTCAGCTACAATTATGAGAGATTGGAAACCCCATTTGAGAGATTGGAAGTAACCGCATGGTGACCCAGACGCTGCAGGTGGCTGGCTTTTCTGGATGGTGGATAGATAGCAGTCTCTGGCTACCTCCAAAGAGTCAAGAGGGAAGTTTTCAGGGTGAGGAAGATGACACAGGGAGGGCTGCAAGCTGCCCCTGGGCTCCCCCTTTCTGGTTTCCCTACTCATTTCCCCTTAGATAAACTCCCCCAGTGCCCAGGGTGCTCAGGGCTCCTGGCCTAAAACTACACTTTCCATTGTATTCTCACTTGACGAGGCCCGGGGCTCTCGCTGGAGACTCCACCACAGGAGGGTGGGTGCCTTTGTTCCTTGTTGAGTAATCAGGACCCAGCGACTAGTGCAGGGTAGATACTTTGTAACTATTTGTTAAATGATTGATTTTAATGAGCCTAAATCTTTCTCTCTCTTCCTCTCTCTCTCTCTTTTTGATAGGGTCTCTCTCTGTCACTAAGGCTGGAGTGCAGTGGCATGATCTCCACTCACTGCAACCCCAACCTCCTGGGTTCAAGCAATCCTCATACCTCTGCGTCCCAAGTAGCCAGGACTACAGGCATGTACCACCACACCCAGCTAATTATTGTAAATTTTTTTAGAGATAGGGTCTTGCTATGTTGCCCAGGCTGATCTTGAACTCCATGGCTCAAGCAATCCTCCCTTCTCAGCCTCCCACAGTGCTGGAATGACAGGCATGAACCACTGTGCCCAACCTAAATATCTTTTTAGTTATCATCTCTCAGTGACCAAGACCCTCCCAGGGTGTCTTCCTGTTGGGTCCTGAACCAGGAAGCAGAATGGCCATATACAAAACAGCTCCACCTGGGACTCCCCCCAGGGGTCCTCCTCTACCCATTCCCCCGCCTCGACTTGAGAGACAGCAAAGGGAAAGAGAACATACTGGATGCAATTGTTAGATCCCTAAATCGTCTTCTTCATTACCATCCTTGTTAGGAACCTAACACAAGAGCCCTGTGTCCTGGCTCCTCAATGGCATTTCACATATTCTCTCAGCTCTGAGGCGCTAAATAGCCTGGTTGTCTTTGCATGTGGAGTTAATCATGGAGTCAGGCTTAATGGGAGCGTCCATCCAGAAGAGAGCACTTGTGAAATCGATGAAGGCTGAACTCACCCCACTCTTCCCCCTCACCCAGCCCTCTGGAATGGATCATTTTTCCTGTGTGTCCCACCAGGACACGCCACCACCAACACTTTAACAAACCTGCTCATCAGTTTCCCTTTCCTAGCATGTGAGTTTTTGAAGGACAGGGACCCTGTTCATTCATCGTTTGTTTAGGTGCCTGGTACTACCCTAAGCAAGGCAAGCAGAAATGCATAAGACACAGCTGAGGGATTTGGAACCAGGAGCCTCCTGTCTTACTCACCTCTGCATCCCCGGCATTTGACACAGTGCCTGGCAAAGAAAACACGTGTCTGTTAAACAAATGGATGACAATCCCTAAAATGACCCCAAATCAGGCTACAGAAGGTGCCGCAACTAAATCCACTGCAGCGCTACTGAGGCAATCTAGGCCTCTTCCCCGCCCCTGCCCCCGAGGAGAGGCAGCGATGGGGGACAGGACGGCGCCGAGTCACATAAAGACAGAAGGCATCCTTCATGGGCAGATCAATAGCCGCGCAGCCAGCTAGTGTTCTCAGCCCAGTCCTGCCTTTTGTGGAAGAGAGCTCTGCAAAGCCGAGACCTGTTTTTCAGGAGCGAAGTGGATTCACAATGTCAGTGTTCTTTGTTGTCATTTTATTTTTCCTTTTAACAAACATTGGGTCACATAGTACGTGTTATTTGGTAACTTTGGCTTTCCCCTGCCCAGCACTTACCAGCTATAACGAATATTTTTTCCAGATTACTAAACCTACAAATTAAGCACCTTTTTTTTCTCTTCTGAAGCAGGGTCTTGTTCTCCCGTTCCGGCAGGAGTGCAGTGGTGTGATCACAGCTCACCGCATCCTTGGACTCCTAGGCTCAAGCAGTCTTCCTGCCTGGGCCTCCCAAAGCACTGGGATTCTAGGCGTGAGCCACCACATCAGCCTTAAGCACCCGTTTTAATGGTTACATAATGATCCATCTAAGGAATGTATACTACCCTTTACTTAACTATTTCTCTGCTTTGAGATTTTTGCGTGGTACCAGATTTCCGCTATAATGGATATTCCTATCCTCAAATCCTTAGGAAAAATTCCTAGAAGAGGAATTGCGGAGTCAAAGAGCACGTGCACGCTAACCGCTGGTGATAGTCATTGCCTTATGGAAAGATTTCCTGGGAGGAATGTATGAGCAGGTGCCCCTCACCCCACCCCACCATGAGCATAAGTGGACAATTTTATACAGATCCACAGCCCTTGTCTGAATCCCTTGGGTGTTTCAGAATCCCAGAGGTGTTTCAGAAGTCCAGAGGTGTTTCAGAAGTCAGGATTTCCTAGAGAAACACAATGTGAATTCTGTCTACCCTGTCAGATTCCCAACAGGGTCTAGGGCACACCCACAATCTAACTCACTCATATTTCTCCCGGAAATCACAGGAGCGTCCACAATAAGTGAGATAAGTCAAGACCACAACGACCCTGGTTGCAGCTCGGGGCAAGTTGTACCAGGATAAAACTTTCCATTTTCTGAATGTATGCATCTGGATGTATGGAGCAGAACATGTGCACCCATGTAAAGTTGCTGTGCTGCTTTGCAAGGGAAATTGGCTGCAGGAAGACAGAAAGAGAAAGACGAAGTCATCTGCTTCGGAGGAAAATCCGATCTGGGTTTAAATCCTGGCTTCACCTACAATAGGCTGGGTGAGCTTGGGCCAGTGGCTTGCCCCTTCTGGGCCTCAGTTTTGTCATCTCTGAAGAGTACAACTGTGCCAGAGCCGTGGAGATGACAAAGGATAAAGTGTACGCCACGCTTCGCACACGCCAATCGACGGCCTTCAACAACGTGCGCTAGTAAATGGCAGAACTGGGAGGTGACAGCCTCAGCTTTTCCTGCAGTGCCAGGTGGGACCAGTTGAACACTGACACCCTTCTCATCTGGCCAGCCCCAAAGCCAAAGCCCAGAATTCCCACTATAACTCACCCAAGCAGAAGGTCCAAAACTTTGGGTGGAAGGAAGGCCCAACAGGAGCCGCAGTGGAATTTCTCTCAGTGGCCCCAGATGGCTTCTGCCCACCTTGGTGGCGCTGGGGCACTCTGTCTCCCTGGCGCCCTACTTGGGTGGGGCCAAGCCCAGGCCAGCCCCCACCTGGACCTCCCCTGAGACCTATTTTGGTGTCCCAGTGTGTGGTTTTGTTGCAAATGAAGGCCTGGACAGTTTGACGCTACAGTTCCAGGAGCAGGCCAGCCCACTCCCCCAACCCCACCCCTCTTCGGGCAGGACACCAGCCGGTCCCACAAAACGTCAAGCTGCCTCGTTAAGCACAGGGGCTGTCCAGAGGGAGGGGGTGTGAGAATGGGCAACTGTGTGGTGTCCTCTGTCAGACCGTAGGTGGGCACTAGGGTGGGAGGGGAGTGTAGGGGCAGCAGGGGTGGCTAGAAGGGACACAGGTCTGCAGGGACAGGGTGGAGGGGGACAGCAGGGACAACGCGAGGTCTTTTTCCATCTCATCCCACCCCCCACAGACCTGAGAGAGTACAGAAATCATCCCTGGGTTATTTACAAAACTTAAAAAAAAAAAAGAAGGAGGAGAAGGAACAGCGGGAAATAAAGGCCTGAAAAGGCCTCTGTCGAATCCCTGCTGTTTACAAAGCTTCACTAACACAGATTCTAGCACCTCCGTTGCTAAAGGCTCCTTGCACTGACAACTCTTTCTGAGATGAGCTTGCGTTTGCCAAGAATAATTTTGCCAGGTCCGAGTTGCTATCCACCAGGAGGTGGACAGATGGAAATTTCCAGAAGCCCCCTATCCAATGGGGCCTTTCACAGCTCACCCAATAGAACCTGGAAAATAGCAAACCACCAGCTCATCTGTTTAGAAAGTACTGCAGGGATTTCTTTAAAAGAGTTTAAAACATATTCTAGAATCCACTGTAAAACATTACCAAGGTGTTTCTTAATTGCTGCTAATTTTACACAGCAATGACTTTAACTGTAAATGGGCCTTTTAATCTTTATCTATGTAGATATACATGTTTACATTCTTTAAATCACAGTATTATTAAATTTCATTTAACAACATCCCATAACCCCGTTCTCATGGCTTTATAGTCCTCTTAATTTTAATAATAGCCTGCCATTTCACTGCATTCATATACCACAGATTTCTTAACCAGACTATACAAAACAATTTTTCCACTGTTATAAACAATGCAGCAATGAACATCTTTGTGCATATGCTATTTTCACATACCAGCTGCTTAAGTTAATTTTCAGTCATTTGCTAAGTATATGTTTATTGGGTAACTACTACGTACATTAAGCCAGAGGGTTACATGAACGGAACAGATACAGTCTCTGCCCCCACAGTCTAAACATTCTATATTTTAATAATTTTTGGATCTTCCTATGTGGGGCTCAAATATATATTTTTTAAATCTTCCAAATTAAAAATGGTATATTGGCAGCTGAGAAAGTGTACACTGAGGCCTGCCTGCTTCAGGAGCAGATGTAACACAAAGTTTCCCTACACTGCTGGAGGTGGGGGCTAGTGAACCACACCCCCTCTCTCACCTACTCATGGAGCCTGCCAGGGTCCCAGGGATGGACAGCAAAGTGGCAGCTCATTTATACAAGAGGTAGACTGGGGGCTGGGCACGGTGGCTCATACCTGTAATCCCAGCACTTTGGGAGGCCAAGGCCAGTGGATCACAAGATCAGGAGTTCGAGACCAGCCTGGCCAATGTGGTGAAACCCCGTCTCTACTAAAAATACAAAAATTAGCCAGGTGTGGTGGCAGGTGTCTGTAGTTCCAGCTACTCGGGAGGCTGAGACAGGAGGATCGCTTGAACCTGGGAGGTGGAGGTTGCAGTGAGCTGCGATCGAGCCATTGCACTCCAGCCTGGGCAACAGAGCGAGACTCTGTCTCAAAAAAAAAAAAAAAGAGATAGGCTGGGGAACGGGAGGCTGGGGACAATGTGCAAGGCTGCCAGACTGCACCCCAGAAATGAACTTGCCCACCTGTCACAGGGGCTGGTGGTGGGAGGCCTCTGCAGACCTCCATCCACTCCCCCATTCACATCCGGGGCCTGCCCCTCTGCACCGATGTTAGGTGCAGGGATGAGCTGAGCACGCTCACTCTTTCTCCTAAGCTCCCTAAATCAGGGAACTCTCTCCTTTCCTGAAAGAGGCCAGGATGCTGCTCTACTCTGGGGGCCCTTCTGCATGGACATGTGGACGGGGCCCCAAAGGTCATGGCCAAGGTTGGCCAGTCTCTGCTGCTTACAGTTCCCTTCCCCACCCGACACACACTCCTGACACTCACCTCGTCTCAAAGGCCAGCCTGGCCCTGCTGGGCTTCCGGGGCCTTGTCAGAGGTCCTTCCGGGCCAGGGAAGTCTCCGGACTGCCGGTGCAGCACCCAGGGGCTGGGGAGATGGCTGGAAGTGGCGGGGCATGGTAGGATTCCCTCCTCAGCCAGCATCTGCTTCCACCCTGCTGCGCCTGGGGCTGCCATTCAGGAAGGTGGTGGATTCAGGGCAGATGATCAGGAGGCAAATCCCCCCTCCATCGGCTGCAAGCTGATTTTCTATTGCATCATCGCGGCTTCAGCATGGCTGAATTCACTGATTGAATCCGTCCTCTCTGCCAGGCATGGCGCTGGCCTTTTTACATCTTTGTCCTATTGGATCCTCTGAGCAGCTCTAGGGTCCAGGAGCATTTGTCGTTTCTCCTTCACACATGAGGGTGGATGGCTTCTCCAGGATCACTCTACTAATGGGCAGCGACTGAGTTCAACCCAAAATGTGTCTGACTCCAGAGTTCTGCTTCCCGGCCTTTCTGCTCCTTTGTATATACAGCACCTGGTAAGCCTTCCCCACCCCCTTCCCAGTCTCTTGCCTTCTTTCCTGAAAATGCATGAATTGCTTTCGAAACCACATCTTGCGTTAACAAAGAGGAAAGAAAGAGGTTCTCAAGGTGTCTCTGAGACCAGGGGTCCCCAGCCTCCAGGTTGTGGACCGGTACCTGTCGGGTCCGTGTCCTATTAGGAACTGGGCCGCTCAGCAGGAGGTGAGCTGCAGGCAAATGAGCGAAACTTCATCGGTATTTACAGCGCCCCCTATCCCTGGCTTCATCACCTGAGCCCCGCCTCCTTTAGATTGGTGGTGGTAGACTCACGGGAGCATGAACCTTATCGTGAACTGGCCACGCGAGGGATCTCAGTTGTGCACTGCATATGAGAATCCAACTAATGTCTGATGATCTGAACAGTTGCATCCCAAAACCATCCTCGCCCCTCTCACCCCCATCCGTGGAAAAATTGCCTTCCATGAAACTGGTCCCTGATGCCAAAAATGCTGGGGACTGCTGTCTTAGACCACACAAGACATTCATGGTCATAGTCAGAAAAAAGCAGCATCCTGGCTGGGCGGGGTGGCTCACGCTTGTAATCCCAGCACTTTGGAAGGCTGAGGCTGGTGGATCCCGAGGTCAGGAGTTCGAGACCAGCCTGTCCAATATGGTGAAACCCGTTTCTACTAAAAAATACAAAAACTAGCCAGGCATGGTGGCGCATGCCTGTAGTCCCAGCACTTTGGGAGGCTGAGGTGGGTGGATCACCTGAGGTCGGGAGTTTGAGACCAGCCTGACCAACATGGAGAAATGCCATCTCTACTAAAAATACAAAATTAGCTGGGCATGGTGGTGCATGCCTGCAATCCCAGCTGCTTGGGAAGCTGAAGCAGGGGAATCAATTGAACCCAGGAGGCAGAGGTTGCAGTGAACCAAGATCGCACCACTGCGCTCCACCCCGGGCAACAAGAGAGAAAGTCCAAGGGGAAAAAAAAGGAGGGAGAAATTAGTTCTGGTGCACATTCTAATCTTTAAGCCATCTGACATTTGAGCAAGCGCACAATTCAAACACCCGCAATGGAAGAGGGGCCCTGGAACATGAGCCGTTATTGCCATCTTGGCTGTCCCAGAGCAGTTAGCAGTGCCGGAAAGTCCCATGTCCCCCACGGTCAGGAGTGGGTCTTTCCACCTGAGATTGCTTTAAGTGTGACATTTGATCACTGTACAAACACTGGAGTCTGAGCATCCTTGACATCACTTAGCTTCCCTGAGCCTCTGTGCCTCCCCTTTGAACATTAAGGCTGGAAAGGCTTCTCCTTTTGTGCTGGACAGAATGGATCCCTGTGGCGTCTTTCCTCCAGCTCAGAGATCCATTCTCCTCCTCATCGTGAATGCACAAATGCATCTAGAAAAAATATGCTGAGAGATACCACAAACCAGGCATCCTTGGAGATGTCACTCCTTTCTGAATCCCACAGGGACTTTTAGGTGGCATGGCCCTCTTTGGAGTTCTGATGGAGACCAGCCACCATCTCCCTGGAAAATGTACATGAGCACAGCATTTTGCATAAGGTTTCAGGGGCTTCATGGGGGATCCCTTTGGAAGTGAGTGAACCAGGTCAGGAATATTTGGTTGGTGTCCTCTCAGACTGCTTTCAATTCTAATTTCTGTTCCTGGAGCAGTGGTGGCCTCATGGGGGAAACCCTGAGTTGGAGACCTGGGAGAGAGGGTGGCTAAAGATGGAAACTGAGGTGGCATGAATAGCACCATCGCAGGGTGGGAAAGAGCCCCTCACCAGCCAAGCTGTCAGCTTTTCTGTTACTTCAAAGGAAAGCCTCAACTGGATTCAGAAGCTCCTTTACCATCTCCCCTCTGCTGGCGAATCCTCCGCAGCAGAGAGAAGCCTCAGGTGTAGCAACTTCAGCTGGCAACAGCGTCCAGCCAAAATCTAATGCCAATGTTTTGTTTTCATATCTTTTTCCCCCAAAATTCTTTGTTTTTATTTAATTCCACAAGCCAAAAATGTATAAGTGGAAATACACAGGAATATTCCCTAAAAGTGGGCCCCCACCCTTGCCCCTAGCCATGGGTTCTTCTCTCCACAGGCAATCGCTATGCACCTCTTATGTGTCCTTCCAGAAATACCTTATGTGTAATGAAAGATACAGAAATACGTGTTTTTGCATTTATTTTAAAAATTAGTCTCTATTGGCTGGGCACAGTGGCTCATGCCTGTAATCCCAGCACTTTGGGAGGCTGAGGCGGGCAGATCACGAGGTTAGGAGTTCAAGACCAGCCTGGCCAGCATGGTGACACCCTGTCTCTACTAAAAATATAAAAAATTAGCAGGGCGTGGTGGCACACGCCTGTAATCCCAGCTACTCAGCAGGCTGAGGCAGGACAATTGCTTGAACCTGGGAGGCAGAGGTTGCAGTGAGCCGAGACTGTGCCATTGTACTCCAGCCTGGATGATGGGGTGAGACTCCATCTCCAAAAAAAAAAAAAAAATTAGTCTCTATTTATGGGAAATGCGACTAGCTTCCATTTATGGTTTCAGTCTATGGGTTTCTTTTAAAATAAATGTATTTACACTTAAAGGAAGTAGGAATCGCTTTGAAGTATAGTGTTAGTAAATACAGTGATGATAAAACGTGTGCGACCAAGGCACTCGATGACACAGAGCGAGAGTTGCGAAACCCACGGTGATCTGCTCCCAGCTCTGCTCTCTGCAGTGGGGGAGTCTGGAAGGTCCTCCATTTAGATCCAGGACCCCTGCTTAAGAGCAGCCCCTGACAAGTTCCCTTCTTCACCTAGGAAGCACAGAAAGCCCCATTTGGGGGGCACAGACCCTGGCCAAAAAGGCTCCTGGCCATTGAAGACATCTGTAGATGGGACTTGGCCAGAACGTCAGGAGCGTTTGGGGGCCATCTGTCTCTATTGCTACATCCAAGGGATGGAGGTTCAGGTTAGATCATGTCTGATGTGTTTTTGCTTCCAGAAAGAACATATCACCTGAATGCTGCCCCTCCCCATGCTGCATGGGGGGCGTGGGGTGCAGGTGTGTAAACATACATGCCTGTGTGCCTGTGAGTCCAGGGCATGACTCTCAGTAAAGGAGCAGAGAAGCTGCAGAAACAGAGTAGTGACTCAAAACTCCCCATCTCCTCACGGCGCTGGTCTCTCCAGCAGCACTTAATAGTCATCCATAAAATATGAATACTTATGCATGAATGAATTTCATTATAAATACAATTAACAGTCTCATTCTCAGATACAACACCTCATGAATCTAATGAACAAAGTTTACAGAGAGCCACGTATCACTACTCATAACTAAATTCAGATTTCAGGAGATGTGTATGAGGCAGGACAGGCAAGCCCTGAAATTGGGGCTTAGCCCAGGAAGGTTCTTGGCTTCACTCAGGAAAGAATTCAAGAGCAAGTCAGTCGTAGAAGAAAACAGCTTTATTGAGGCAGCAGTGTTACAGCTCCATGTCTGCTCCTGCAGAGCAGGGCTATGCCGTAGGCAGTGTGCTCAGAGTAGCAGCTCAGAGGCCGTTCTGCAGTCGTATTTATACCCACTTTTAATTCCATGCAAATTAAGGGCCCAGTTATTCAAAAACTTCTAGAAAAGGGATGGTAAATTCCAAGTGTTGCCATAGCAATGGTAAACTGGCATGGCACTGGTAGGTGTGTCATATGGAGAGGCACTTTTGCCTCTCCCCTTGAAGTACCAGATTGGAGACTGGTACTTCAGCCAGTCTCCAATCTGGTCCAGAGTTTGAGCCCTGCCTCTAGAATAGAGTCCCACCTCCTACCTCATATGCAGACTGTCAAAATCAGCCCACATAACTCAAAATCATGTACAGTTCTTCTCAACAGCTTTAAAAGCTGTGTTGAATTTCATAAAGATGGGACATCTTTACCATGGCATAGTACAATTCTGAGATTAATTTCAAAAGGGCAAAATTAAAACATGCTCAGAAATGCATGCAACTGTCATAAATAGTCACTATATATACCACTGATAGTCACTTACATAATAACAGGTTTGATTTTCCTAAAGCCACTGGATTCCTGCTCATCCATTGGTTGGAGGGATCATGTGACTCTCCTACCCAGCTGAACCTTAGGAAAACCTACCCCAGCATCTGGCAGAGAGATGTTCACTGGGAGATAAAAGCTCCAAGTTCCAGGTACTACCTTCAGATAAATGTGTGCCTTGTTTCTCAGCAAGCCTTGAGAAGGCTGAGGCCACACCACAGAAACATGAGTCTTATGTTTGGTATACACCAAGGTAGTTTTTTAAATAGACTTTATTTTTTAGAGTAAGTCTACATCAACATTGAGCAGAAGGTACAGAGATTTCTATATACTCCCTGCCCACATACATGCACTGCCTCCCCTACTATCAACTTCCCCCATCAAAGTGGAATGTTTGTTACAATTGACAAACCTGCACTGACACATCATTATCACCCAAAGTCCAGAGTTTGCATTAGGGGCCACTCCTGGTGCTGCACATTCTATGGGTTTGCACAAATGTGTGATGATATGGATCCCCCATTGTAGATCACACAGAGTAGTTTCACTGCCCTAAAAAAATTTGTTGTTGTTGTTGTTTTTTGAGAAGGAGTGTCGCTCTGTCGCCCAGGCTGGAGTGCAGTGGCATGATCTCAGCTCACTGCAACCTCCACCTCCTGGGTTCAAGCAATTTTCCAGCCTCAGCCTCCCCAGTAGCTGGGATTACTGGCACCCACCAGCACGCCCAGCTACTTTTTGTATTTTTAGTAGAGACGGGGTTTCCCCATGTTGGTCAGGCTGGTCTTGAACTCCTCACCTCGTGATCCACCTGCCTCCACCTCCCAAAGTGCTGGGATTATAGGTGTGAGCCACCGCACCTGGCCAAAAAAATCTAGTTTTTATATACCAATTTTTTTCACTGAGGTATAAACTATAAGCTTTTTCTCATATCATTAACTACTTTCTGAAAAACAAGATTTAAATGTCTGTATTAGTGGGAATACAGGCTAAGCAGCTATGTCAGAGACCCAAAGTTCAATGTCTTCAAAACGTAGTCTATGTAAGACGTTTGCTCTTCCCATTCAGCAGACGGAAGTGGGGGGTGGGGGGATGCTACAGGGTGTGGGTCACCCATGGCCCTGGTTCCTTCCAACTTGTTGCTCAGCATCTGCTTTCTTCTTGACTCATCTGCTTGCTCAGGGCTGGCCTCCAGACCTCCAGAGTGGGTGTCATTCACAGATGCAGCGGAAGGGGAAAGTGGAGAGCAAATGATTTTCTTACACAGAACATAACATGTTCACGTCCATTCCATTCCAGAACTTAGCCACAGGGCAACTTAGTACCAGGGAGGCTGGGAAATTCAGTGCATAGCTGGGTACCCAAGCACATTGCTGAAATCTGTGTGTGCAGAGGGAGGGGTTTCTGCTACCAAAAGGACAAAGGGAAGAAGGATAGAAGAACAATTAGATCTTCCCATTGATTTGGATAAACTTTCTCCCATTGTTGAATATTTCAATTATTTTTCATTTTTCACAAATATAAATAACACTGTGGGGCTAGGTGTGGTGGCTCATGCCTGTAATCCCAGCAGTTTGGGAGGCTGAGGTGGGCAAATCATCTGAGGTCAGGAGTTCAAGACCAGCCTGACCCCATCTCTACTAAAAAATACAAAATTAGCCAGGCGTGGTGGCGCATGCTTGTAATCCCAGCTACTCAGGATGCTGAGGCAGGAGAATTACTTGAACCCAGGAGGCGGAGGTTGTGGTGAGCTGAGATTGTGCCATTGTACTTCAGGTTGGGCAATGAGAGCAAAACTTTGTCTCAAAAATATAATAATAATAAAACTGCGAACACCCTTATACACCTAGCACCCCCTTTGTGCCAGCCACACTATTCTAAGCACTTCATGAGTGTGTGTTAACTTGATCCTCACAGAAACTCTGAGAGGTGAGCACAATTATTATCTCTAGTTTATGGTAAGAAAACAGAGGCACTGGGGTCTAAGTTACCCTGCTGCAGGGGCTGGGCTTGTAACCACTGCCTGTAGGAAAGCCTGCATGGGGCAGGGCCCTTCTCTTCAACATCCTTTTATTTCCATTCACTTCCTATTTCCCTCTCCAGAGACGGCCCCTCTGATGTGGTGCATCTGTGCTATTCTGCTTGTAAAACATGTACCATGGTTTCATGGACATGCATTTTTAGTACACAGAAGCAGTTATGGGGGGCTCGGTCTCTTTTTTTTCCATTCACCTCTACCCATGTCATGAGTACTCCCCAAGTGCTGCTGCATCATCTTGTATCTGCTGCAGCCTACTCATCTATTCCCTGTGAGGGACATTAGCATGGAGTTCAATTTCCCCGTACTGCACATACTGCCGTAATGGGTGTCTCCGTGCACGTTCCCTTATGGTTTCACAGAATTTCTCTTGGATTGAGAGCCAGGAGCCATATTGCTGGGTCACGGGCTACACCATGCTTGAGGTCTACATACCAAGCCGCCAACAGTCTCTTCTCCAGTCAGCAGGGTCTGACAGTCCCTTCACCTAGCCCATCATTTGGCATTAACCAAATGTCCGCAAATCTGATGGGTATACAGCAGTCTCTCATGATTTTAATGTGCCTTTCTTAATGACTCACGAGTTTGTACACCTCTCCTATCTTGGTGGACTTTTGGGTTTTATCTTTAGTGAATAATCAGTTCAATGTTCTTCACCCATTTTCTTTTGTGGTTCCTGTCTTCTTGTTGATTTGCTAGAGTTCCTTGAAGTCACCTGGGTCTAAATTCCTTATCAGTTTTAGACACTGGACTGTCCTCTCCCTCGTGGTCATCTTTAACTTTTCCCTGGTGGTCTTCGTGAATTAGAAATTCTGGGGCAACTAGCACATCAATGCTTTTGCCTTATGATTTAGTTTTTAGACCATGGTTTAAGAAATCCTCACCCCGCTCTAGGTCACAGAGGTATTTTCCTATATGTACCATATCAATTTTGTGGTTGTACCATATACATTTAGGTCTTCAATATGTTTCAAGTCTATCTTTGTCATGCATGATCCTTAGATAAGGATCCAGTTTTATAGCTACACATATAGCAAACAAGTTTTCCCAGAATTGGGCCAGGCACGGTGGCTCACGCCTGTAATCCCATCACTTTGGGAGGCCGAGGCGGGCAAATCATCTGAGGTCAGGAGATCGAGAACAGCCTGGCCAACATGGTGAAACCTTGTCTCTACTAAAAACATAAAAATTAGCTGGGCGTGGTGGCAGGCACCTGTAATCCCAGCTACTCAGGAGGCTGAGGCAAGAGAATCGCTTGGACTGGGGAGGCAGAGGTTGCAGTGAGCCGAGATCGCGCCATTGCACTCTAGCCTGGGCAGCATGAGCGAAACTCCGTCTCAAAAAGTTTTCCCAGAATTATCTGCTAACCTCTTGCCCACCTCCCTTGATTTGCAAGCCCTGTAAAGTTTTTTAGCTATGTAACCTTATTCATTACAGCCCATTAAACAAGGGTGTTCCGGTAAAACTGAACACCGAAGTGGCAGCCTGCTGTTCCCAGGGATGGACACTAGGAGGCACACCTTCTCTTTTGCTTTGGAGTCACCTGTGCTACTTAGAAGCGACATAGCATGAGCCTGGGCAAGTGACTGAAAGACTCTGAACTTCCCTTTCTTCATCTAAAAAGTGGGTGTAACACTAGTTCTAAAGGTTCTTACAAGATTAGCGGAACCACTGCATGGAAGGTGTTTTGGATATGCAGTTCTTTCTCTGCCTGCAGCTCTCATCAAGTAACGCCTCTTCTCTTCATTTCTGCTCCATGCCATTTTAAGGCCTTTATTCCTCTATGCACTTGTACTTCCAGACCCCACATCATTCCAGACAAAATGAAATGCATCACTTTCCCACTTTCAATATAGTTAATTTACAGACACACGGGAATCAGATCCAATTGTGTTTGATTGGTATAAGGCAAGTATGCAGACATTTAAAGATTTGTCCATTACAATTTTCTTGTGTTGGGTTATGTTCCTTCGTATTCTGGAGCTTTTTCAAAATGGTTTCAAAGGCTTTTGCAACCACTGGGACTTTTGCTCACGGCACTTAGTGGGGGATGAAACAGCCTTGCCTTCTCTACCTTAGCAATACTAGCAGATCTTGTGGTTGTCATTCGTTTTTCTGTGCAGATATTGACTCAGAGCCTGCCATGTCTCCTCCCTCCTAACCCCAGATCCACCTTCCTGTCTTCTCATTGGTGGACCCCACTGAGTGCCTGGCCAGGACTTCCAATTGAGGATGAGTAGTGGCCATGAGTATTAAATGTTGATATGTGCATAGCACTTACAACACGACCCTACTATCCAGACAGTAAGCATATGATAAAAATGTATTATTATTACACGATTTGGTCAGAATGGAGAGTGGAAAGTTAGAGAGACAATGTAGTAGGCAATTGCAAATCAGAGCAAAAGATAAGGGAGGCCTTTAAAAAGGTGGTGGCTGGTCGGGCACAGTGGCTTAAGCCTGTAATCCCAGCACTTTGGGAGGCCGAGGTGGGTGGATCACCTGAGTTCGGGAGTTTGGGACCAGCCTGGCCAACATGGTGAAACCCCGTCTCTACTAAAAATATAAAATTAGCCAGGTGTGGTGGTACATGCCTGTAATCCCAGCTGCTTGGGAGGCTGAGGCAGGAGAATTGCTTGAACCCAGGAGGCAGAGGTTGGGTGAGCCAAGATTGCGCCATTGCACTCCAGCCTGGGCAACAAGAGTGAAACTCCACCTCAAAAAAAAAAAAAAAAAAAAAAAAAAAGGAGGTTGCCATAGAAAAAATGAAAACAAAAAGAATGAAATCTGTGGGACTTCAGTGTTCTTTTTTGTTTTGTTTTGTTTTGTTTTTTGTTTTGCTTTTGAGATGGAGTCTCACTCAATCGCCCAGGCTGAAGTGCAGTGGCGCGATCTTGGCTCACTGCAATCTCTGCCACCCGGGTTCAAATGATTCTCCTACTTCAGCCTCCCGAGTAGCTGGGATTACAGGTGCCTGCCACCACGCCTGGGTAATTTTTGTATTTTTAGTAGAGATGGGGTTTCACTATCTTGACCAGGTTGGTCTTGAACTCCTGACCTCATGATCCACCCGCCTCAGCCTCCCAAAGTGCTGGGATTATGGTCGTGAGCCACCGCACCCAGGCGTCAGTGTTCCTTCATTCCAAATGATGTATAAAGTACTGACAGTGTACTTGGAGCTGTTCTGAGAGCTGGGTTGGTGAGTAAGCAAGGAAAAGTCTAGTCTTCCAAGGAAGAGTCCAAGGGGCAAGAGGAGGTGGGAAGATGGCAGCCTCCACACAAGGCTTTGGTCTCCCCCGGCCCCAAAGTCAAGACAGGCAGTTCAGCAAAAGAAGTCAAAAAAGTGGCTCATCTGTTGGCCTAAAGGGTACAATTACTACTCCTATTTTACAGAAAAGGAAACTGAAGCCAAGTGAGGTTAAGCACAGGTAACTTGGCAAAAACTGTGGCTGGGATGCAAATCTGTGTGGCCTGGGTCTGGAGTGAGTTGGGAATTTAATCTGCCCAGAGCCCAGCTGTCTGTCAGTTCTGCAGGACCAGGCTTTGGATGAAGGGATGGGAAACTGACCTCTTAGCGCTGTTGAAGGACCAATCTTGCTCTGGGAGAGCATGTGCTCCTTGTATTTTGTGGCTGAGAGCCTCATCCACTGCCCCAGAACGGTGCCCAGCATTGGCCTGCATTTGGGTGCTTCTCTTTCTGTCTCCATGCCCCTCCAAGCCCCGAACCTGGACTACATCCATGCTTTTGCTTGCCAGGTGTCTGCCTGGAGCGTCCTTTCCTCACCCCCCAAGTTTCCAGATCTAAATGCTGCCATCCCTCATCATGGACAGGATCCCCAGGGGAATCCTCAGGCAGCTCTCTTCCAGCGTGGGCCCCTCCTACAGCTGCAGGTGCCTAGCAGAGCTTATCTCTTTTCTATCAGCAGTCATGCTCTGTGGCACCGCGTCATTCTTGAGACCTTAAACACCCGTTCTGGGCTAATGCTGTGACATTTGTTTAACTGTATCCTGGACTTCATTCTGAAACTCCGGACTCATGTCCAACTGCCAGACACACCATCTCTACTCAGACATCTCCTAAGCATCTCACACTCAGCGCCCAAAACCAAGCATCTGATAATCCCCACCCATCTTCCTGTAGTTTTCCCACCTCGGTGAAACGGTACTTCATCCTCAATCCTTCCAATTCTTCAAGTCCAAAATTCTGGAGTCATCCTTGACTCCTCTCTCTCTCTCCCACCCCCAACCAATCCAACAGTAAATTCCACTCTCAATTTAGGTCAGAATGAGATCACTAGTCTTAAATTAGGCAAGAATATCCATCCACTGCTACTGCCGTGGCTGAGGCATCGTCTTCTCTCCCGTAGATTACTACAGTGGCCTCCCTGCTGGGCTCCCACCTTCCACCTTTCCCTCAACCTGAGGCTGCCCTCAGCCCAGCCCCAGAGTGCTCCTGAGAACCTGTAAGTAAGAACCTCTTACTTACTTACCCCTCCTCTGCTCCGAGCCCTCCAATGGCTCCCAATGGGGCCAGTGCATCAAGATCCTATACCATCTGCCCCTCTCCCTGTTCTGTCTGCAACTTTGACTGCTTTCCCCACTCAGTTCCTTTGTACTGGACATTCCTCCAACCTCCCAGGCATACGCTGCCTCAGGGCCTTTGCACTTCCTGACCTCTGTGCCTGGAATGTGCTTTCCCCCAGATATCTGCTTGGCTTCCTCCCTCCCTTCCTTTGAGTCTTCAGCCAAATGTGACCTTCTCACTGAGGTCTTCCCTGATCACCTTAATTAAAATTCCACTGCCTCTGCCCCACAGCCCTAACCCCCTTCTCTGCTTAGATTTTTCTCCATGGCACTTAACCACCACCTAACTTCTGTATGATTTACTTATTTGTGTGAGTTTTGCCTGTTTACCTCCACCTCAAAACATAAGCACTTTGAGGATGAGGATTTCTGATATTTGTTCACTGCTCAGCTCTACTGCCTAGGAAAGTGCCTGGTACACAGTATTTGTTGAAGAAATGAAGGAATAACAATTTTTTTTACACCCACTCACCCTACCTGACCACACTCACCCTAGATGAGGTGTGCTTATTCATTTTGTGTCCACTGTGCCTTGGACATAAAGGATAGTCCATAATTTTCTTCCTTTACTCATTTAGCAAACACCCAGGCTGTTTGCTTTTGCAATTATTAGGCAGGTGCTACCTCATTTTCCTGACATACAAGATGATGTCACCATCATATGCACAAGAAAGCCAACGGCAAGGGCCTCTGATGCCTCACTTTAGGTCAGCCACGTGTGGACTGCAGGGCCAAGGACCTGTCTGACGGCTTTAAGCAATGTATGCTTTCTTCACACTCTTCAATTTCACTGCAGTCAAGAGTATGCTTACATGGCTGGGTGTTTTTAAGAACGTAGGAGGATCTACAAAAATGATGATGGGCAAGATGGTGGTGTGGAAAGACAGACAACTGGAAGTTAAAACTGGCTTCTGTGTTTGGCTGTTTAACCTTGACCTTGATGTTGACTAGGTAGCTTTGCCTACTTAGCCCTCAGTTTCTGCATCTGCAAACGGACTTGGAGGAGCTGACCTCCCTTACCAATCTCAAACACTATGAAATAGTGCTGGATAGCTGAACAATTGTACTAAAGGACGTTCACTGCTGAGATCACACTCACCTAGATGGCCAAGGGACACAGAAACATCTAGTCTGCTCTGCTCAGCTCCTTGTGAGTCCTCATGGCACAAAAAAGTGCCCAGAGGGCAATGTGTCAATGAATCAATGAAGTGCATTAGCAAGAAAGGTACTACAGTGAAACCCTGCTTCCTTGCTGTGGAATCTCGTGTTTAAAAACTTAATCCATTTTATTTTCCTAAATAAAATCTTGTGAAATGTTAAAAGTTGAGTGCTGTGATATAAAGGGGGTATAAACCCTGGCCTGCTTGCTTTGTAACCTCCCTCTCCAACTCCCATGTATTAATTACCTACTGCTGTGTCAGAGATTACTCCCAAATGTAGTGCATGTTTAACCCATTCCTCGACTTCAGACTGATGTTAGAACCCTGGTGGGTGATGGTCAGGAAGGCCCTTCTGCTGTATCATCTTTCTAGTCTGGTCTATTTCTGTCTATGAAAACTTGGACATATTCCTGTTACCTAGTATTCGGCCAATACTGCAAGCTGCACCCTCCACCCCCACCTCTTCTAAGCTGCTTGCTTAATAAGTTTTTTAAATATATGAATATTGGCCGGGCACAGTGGCTCACACCTGTAATCCCAGCACTTTGGGAGGCCAAGGCAGGTGGATCACCTGAGGTCAGGAGTTTGAGACCAGCCTGGCCAACATGGTGAAACTCCGTCTCTACTAAAAACACAAAAATTAGCCAGGCATGGTGGCAGGTACCTGTAATCCCAGCTACTCAGGAGGCTGAGACAGGAGAATTGCTTGAACCGGGAGGCGAAGGTTGCAGTGAGCCGAGATCGTGCCACTGCACTCCAGCCTGGGCAACAAAGAGCAAAACTCCGTCTCAAAAGAAAAATGAAAAAATAATAGATATTATCCCTTAATAATTTCGGGCAGAACCAAATAAAATACATATAGATAGATAATACCGATAAACAAATGCACAAGTCCCAAGCACACTTCAGTTCTGGTTGCCCCTCCCTAATCCCATCTGACATTGTTTGGCTGTGTCCCCACCCAAATCTCATCCTAATTGTAGGTCCCGTAATTCCCACGTGTTATGGAAGGGACCTGGTGGGAGATAATTGAATCATGTGGCAGTTTCCCCCATACCGTTCTTGTGGTAGCAAGTCTCACGAGACCTGATGGTTTTATAAGGGGAGACCCCTTTCACCTGGCTCTCATTCCATCTTGCCTGCTGCCAATGTAAGACATGCCTTTTGCCTTCTGCCATGATTGTGAGGCCTCCCCAGCCACGTGGAACTGTGAGTTCATTAAAGCTTTTTTCTGTATAAGTTACCCAGTCTCGGGTATGTCTTTATCAGCAGCACAAAAACAGACTAACACACCATCCTCTGTTCTACCCCTTCACCGGTAACTACTAGCTTCTATTTTATATTCATCATTTTGAATTCTCTTGCTTTCCCTTATGGTTTTACAATTTTCTCTCTAAATTTCTCACTGTATTTCTTGGCTTTGCCTGTTTATGCACACAATGAAATCATATTGCATATATTCCTTTGACTTTCTCACTCAATACTGTTTCTGAGATCCACTGTTACATATATTTTGCTGTTAGTCTTCTGTTACATGGACACATCACAACTCATTTGCCCATTCTCATGCCGATGGATATTTGGGCTGCTTCCAGGTTTGGTTTTGGATTTGTTTTTTTTTTTTGCAATTACTAACAGTGTTATGAACATTTCTGTACATGTCTTTAGGTGTGTAGAAATTACATTTGTGCTGAGTATACACCTAAATGTGTGATAGCTGGGTCAGGAGCTATGCATGCATTTAATTCTATTAATGACCGGTACCATTTTTTGGTTTGGGGGGGTTTGCTTGCACCTGAATGATGAACAACTTTATTCTGCATCAGGGTATCTGGAAAATGAAGCTGCACTGGGGGGGACAAATTATAGATGAGGGATGATCCATGTGTTAAGTACAAAACTCAATTATAAAATTATAGAATTACTAGTATCAGATACTGGAAATTATTAGTGATTAAGCGGAAGTAAAACGTGATTCGCCATACTAAAAGGCTAGAAGTGACCTATGGCAGAATTTAACCCAGCAGCTATAAATGCAACATCTATGTGTATATTTTTAAAATCCAATATTGGGGGAGAAAAAAATATTGAGGAAGAGCTCTGACCTGAAAGACCTCTTACCTGAAATCCAGCCAGAAAGCCAGTCCATGATCTTTTAGCAGTTTAAATTCATTGTATGAAAAAAAATTCTGAATGCTAAGGGAATCCAGTGACAAAAAGGGCACTTTTTTTTTTTTTTTGGTTAAAACTACAAAATAAACTGGTTTTCTTAAAACATGTAAGAAAACATTTCAAATCATTTTCGAAGTGTTTATTGATATGCTGATCTTCACTGCTTTCCGAAGTGACTGCAGTAATTGACACCCCCACCAGCAGTAGTAAGTGCTCCACAGCTTTGCCCACACTGGATACTCTTAAAATCTACCATACAGGCCAGGCGCAGCGGCTCATGCCTGTAATCCCAGCACTTTGGGAGGCCGAGGCAGGTGGATCACCTGAGGTCAGGAGTTCGAGACCAGCCTGTCCAACATGGAGAAACCCCATTTCTACTAAAAACACAAAATTCGTCGGGTGTGGTGGCACATGCCTATAATCCCAGCTACTCAGGAGGCTGAGGCAGGAGAATCGCTTGAACCCGGGAGGCAGAGGTTGCGGTGAGCCCGAGATCACTTCATTGCACTCCAGCCTGGGCAACAAGAGTGAAACTCCGTCTCAAAAAAAAAAAAAAAAAAAAAAAAAAAAAAAAATATATATATATATATATATATATATATATATATATATATGCCATACAATGGGTGCATTAGGGCTCTCCACAGAAACAGAACCAATGGATTTTATATATACGTGTGGACATAAATCATAGAAAGAGATTTTTAGGAGGGACTGGCTCATGTGATTAAGGAATCTGAAAAGTCCCACAGTCCCATCTGCAGGCTGGAGGCCCAGGAAAGTGAGTCGTGAAGTTTCAGTCCAAACCTGAAGGCCCGAGACCAGGGAGCCAAGGGTGCAAGTCCTAGTCCGAGTCTAAAGTCCCAAGAACCAGAGCAGCAAGGTCTGAGGGCAGGAGAAGATCGATGTCCAAGCTCAAGGACAAATAGTGAATTCACCCTCTGCCTTTTGTTTGATTTGGGCCTCAAGGATTGGACAACGCCTACTCACATTGGTGAGGGTAACCCTCTTTACTGTCTCCTGATTTGAATCAATGCTAATCTCTTCCAGAAACACCCTCACAGACACACCTAGGAATATTTTACCAGCTATCTGGGTATCCCTTAGCCCAGTCAAGTTGACACATAAAATTAACCATCCAGGCCGGGCACAGTGGCTCATGCCTGTAATCCTAGCACTTTGGGAAGCCAAGGCTGGAGGATCACTTGAGCCCAGGAGTTCAAGACCAGCCTGGGCAATAGAGCAAAAAACCCCATCTCCACAAAAACAAAAAATTAGCCAAGCATGGTGGTGCATGCCTGCAGTCCCAGCTACTTGGGAGGCTGAGGTAGGAAGATGGCTTGAGACCAGGAGGTCGGAGGCTGCAGGGAGCTGTGTCGTGCCATTGCACTCCAGCCTGGGCGACAGAACAAGACCCTGTCTCAAAAAAAAGAAAAAACTAGCCATTCACAGTGGTTATAAAATGGTATCTCACTGCAGCTTGATTTGCATTTCACTACAGTTTAATTTGCATTTCCCCTCACTAGTGAGGCTGATTTTTCTGTTTAGCCCCTTTTTACTTTCATTAACATTTAAATCAATGGTTCCTGACTTAACAGGAATTCAAAGGCTTCCTATATGCCATCTCTGATAGGTATGGCTCTGTCAATCCAATTACACCAATCTTCTAAGTGCCTTTGTAGTGCCAGACCTTGTGCTAGAAGCTGTGGAGCACACAGAGGTAAAGAACCCTCTTTATTTAGTGGTGGCAACAGATGCACAAACTAGACTCCATGCACAGTAATTCAAAGAGCTCTAGAGACAATAGAGAGTACCCTGGGAGTACAGGTAGAGAACCAGCCAGAAGTTACCTAGAGCAGGTGACCTTTGAGGGAGGCTAGCAGTAGTTACATGGGAGCATAGAGCAGGTGTATCCAGAACAGGCAAGGGAAAGCACAGGTCAGAGCTGCAGGAAACAGGTCCAGGGTCTGGCAGAGGACTATGGGTCTAGTTACAGGCCTTGGGAAAACCTCAAAGGCTTAAGACAAGGGAAGTTTAGGCAATAAAAGCCTGGCTCTAGTGTGGAAGTAAACTGGCAGTGGAAAGTCGTTAGAAAGTGTTAGAACATCTCAAGGCAAGGTATTTTATTTTTATTTTTATTTTATTTATTTACTTATGAGATGGAATCTCACACAGTCACCCAGGCTGTAGTGCAGTGGCATGATCTCGGCTCACTGCAATCTCTGCCTCCTGGTTCAAGCAGTCCTCCTTCCTCAGCCTCCTGAATAGCTGGGACTACAGGTGCATACCACCACGCCCTGCTAAATTTTTTGTATTTTTAGTAGAGATGGGGTTTCACCATGTTGGTCAGGATGGTCTCCATCTCCTGACCTTGTGATCCGCCCGCCTCGGCCTCCCAAAGTGCTGGGATTACAGGCGTGAGCCACCACGCCTGACCAAGACAAGGTATTTATTAAGTGTGCAAACCACACTATTTGGTAGTGCTTCTGCACCTAAACCTAATGCTTCCATTTGTCAGAGATGAATGGGAGGTCGCACAGCAAGGTAACTAAGTTTGGGCCTTTGAAGTCACAGATCCAACTCTGACCTCAAAAACTTGATGCATTATTAACTGGCTGTGCAATCCTAAGAAAGTGACTCACACTTCTGAACCTGTTTCTCCATCTATCAATGGGTACAAAAGCACCTTCTCTAATAGGATTGTTGTAAGGATTACATCAGCCAGGGTGTGTCAAGCACAGTGCCTGCACGTGTTGCAGTAAACATTCATGTAGCTGTTACTATTAGCACACTACAGATACTTACTACAAAAAGGAAAAACAAACTGGGAAGGCTTTTGGTAAAGATTACATAAAAGAGGAGTTTCAGCTGGGTGCAGTGGCTCACGCCTGTAATCCCAGAAATTTGGGTGGCTGAGGCGGGTAGATCATGAGGTCAGGAGGTCAAGACCAGCCTGGTCAATATGGGGAAACCCTGTCTCTACTAAAAAATACAAAAATTAGCCAGGCATGGTGGTGCACACCTGTAATCCCAGCTATTCAGAAGGCTGAAGCAGGAAAACTGCTTGAACCTGGGAGGTGGAGATTGCAGTGAGCCGAGATTGCACCACTGCACTCCAGTCTGGGCGACAGAGTCAGACTCTCTCAAATAAAGAGAGGAGTTTCTGCTTAAAAGGTGATACCTAAGAAGATTAAGTGCATGTGAATGTATAATCTGAACATGACAATCAACATTCCTATAAACATTTATTGACCATCTATGTGCCTGTTACTGCCAGAAGATGGGAAATAGCAACGAACCCATCAGTCTCTCTCAAATCAGCATAGCATCATTGGAGCCTACTCAGCAGCTAGCTCTTCAACAGTGTCAGAGATCTATTCAATACTCTTGCAAGGACTCCCAAGACCATCGTTCAGTAAGAAAGCACACATGTGGATATTATTAATGCCTTTTAATGTTTCACATTGTCTTTTTTTTTTCAGAAGATTTGTAACAAAAATACGTGGAACTTAGTATATGTTTCAATAAAATGGGTAAATACAGAATCTGACCAAGACATGTCTATAAGGTATAATCCTTCTTGCGGGGATAGAATATTCCACTCCCCTAAGAAAAGAGAATCACAACATGATTAGGCCTGATTATCTCTTACTGCCTACTAACTTCAGAGACTGGTGGACTTGGAGGAAAAAAAACAAATTAAAAATAAAATAAATAAAACTGAATACGGTCAAGTGCCTCAACTGCCCTCTCCTTTCCCCTTTTCCTAGATCTTCACACAGCCAGATGAGATGAGGACGTGAGGCAGAGCTCTGTGGGGCACAGTCAGGGGCTCTGCTGCCTAAATGCCAGGCAGATGCATGGGTTTCCTGAGGTGGCCCAAAAATGTACTTTGAAACAACCACGCAGTGCTGTAGCTGACAAATACAGGTAGATGGGCAGGAATGAAGAAGAAGTTACAAGACCTGCTGGCAGGAGGCCTGATGTCCACAGCACGTATTCAAAACTCAACTTACACAGTGAGAGAAGACAGCTGAAATAGAATCCTGAGCCAGTTCATTGACAAACACATAACATTTGAGGCATCTATACCCCTTTATAATAATGCAAATTGGAATGCTAACAAAGCATAAACACTTCTGCAAAATTCCATTAGGCACAGTTGTTCATTCAACAGAAAAAGTCAAAACCACTTGGTTTTGAAACGAAAATCCTTCACATCCACCTGTGTTCAAAATAGTAATAACTTATAATATTAATAACTTCCTTTAAAAAGCAATTACCACAAAAGATTTAAATCATAAGCATGAAAAGACTCTTTTCCTACTAACGTAGTCTTAGAGTTACCTAACGCCATTATATTTTGTGTTTTTAACATAAAGCTAAAACTGCCAGAAACACTTTTAAACAAGTTACGTGTTTTCCATTGCAAATGATCTCAGCTTGCTTAGACCAACACACAATAAACCAAAGACAGAAAGATATGTACTGTTACGCCCCCATTTCTGGTGTATGTCTGCCCCCATGACGAATAATTGTGAGAATACTATACTACCAAATGTCAGCTAGTGGCTGGCCAGGTAGCCACTTCCCTTCCTAAACAGACCTTAAAACAATAATCGTCCGTGATGTAGCAAACAGGGGCAAATCTGGCTAGAGTCGATTGAAGATGTACTCGTTTTGGACATATATTAGAGAAGAAACTCCTGAGCACGTCAGTAAAGAACAATCCATTTCAGCTGCCCGACAGTTCTCCTTCCTGGGACAAGCGTGCATAGCCTCCAAGGGAGCCAAACTATCCCTTCCATGCAACACGACACCTTGTATGGATACTCTGGCCATGACTTGCTTTTGGACAAAAATCAGCTGCTAACGTTTTTCATCTCTAATATCATTAACACCATAAAGAAAAAAGGAAAAAAAAAAACCAACGTTAGAAAACTTGACAATGAGAGTAAGAAAATCCACAAAGAAAACAGGTCATGCTGAAACTGATTTGGCAGTTGTTCCATCACTGTCTACCACATGGGCTTGAGACTGGTGACTTCATGGATGCACCCTTACAATGCCCTGCCAAATGTCAGCTTCGAGTCTGTCAGTGACCCCAGTGTGATGCTGCCTGCCTTCCATTCACCAACTCCTATCCAAGAGATCCAAGGGGACCTTGGGCGGTGGTAAGCACAGGACATGTGGGTGCCGAGAGCCCAAGAACCTTCTAGAAAACTCCGCCTTGGATTTGGGCACGGAAATGAGCCAGTGGTTTGGAGTCTTGGCAACAGCATCTACACTGGGGCTTAACCTCAACAGCCAGCCTGCAGGATGCTTGCCCCAGAGCGTTTGGTCACAGAGAGTGTTGTGAATACCTGCAGGGGAAGAGAAAGCACAACATCTTCAGATGCCTGAGCAGATGAGTTAACGGAACAGTTCAGATAACACTATGTGCATTAAAAACGTCTTAGGTGACTATCAAAATGAATAAAACAAGAGTAGTACTATGATCAAGGATATTTCTATTTCTCAGAGATTAAAAGGGAGAAGACATTTAAAACCAAGGTGAAAGAGAAAAAAAATTTAGGTTTTATCTGTTGAAGAATTTTGTTAGTATGAGGATGATTAAAACAAATCAGGTACCCCCAGCTGTTTGTCAACCCTCTAAAAGAAATTCACCATGAAATATTTTGGATATAAAGAAGGGTATAAAGTGCATTATTACAAATACCCATGTGCCCAGTTAGTCCCATGTGTGCCAGCCCCTGATGGCCTTCTCCTCCTTTCCCTCCACCTAATTGGTGCTTATCATTCCTATGCATTTCTTCCTGCATCTCTCCCTGTGGTTTTTAAGCTTTACTTGCAAATGGCAAGATGATGTAGATTCTTCTGTTACCCTGCTTTTTGTATCCCACACGGATACAAATAGCTAATTCTTCCATTTTTTTCACTGAATTGAGTTCAATCACTATAGTTAGAACAACACATACAGCCTAGCATATATAGTGTATACTTAGTATTCAATTATTTAACTAGTGAATATGAATCACACATTCAGGCTCCTTCTACTGGCCATCCAAGCTGTTGCCAAAATGCTCTTTGCAACACGATGCTATGACATTCCAGCGCATCTTCTTGCACACAGAGCTGAAGTACAGTTGCTGGGCCAGAGAGCAGGTGAAACTTTGGCTTGACTGGATTTCCAGAGGTGCCTAAAGCAACTTGTACTCTCATTTGCAGTGACTAACAAGTTCTCCTTGTTTCATATCCTTGCAAACATTAAATGGTTGTGGACTTAACAGTTTCAAACAATTTTTACTTGTTACTGCTCAAGATTGCCTACACATAAAAACAAAAATACATGGCCGGGCACAGTGCCTCACACCTGTAATCCCAGCACTTTGGGAGGGAGGCCAAAGTGGGCAGATCATGAGGTCAGGAGTTTGAGACCAGCCTGGGCAACATGGTAAAACCCCCATCTCTACTAAAAATACAAAAATTAGCCAGGCATGGTGGTGCACACCTATAATCCCAGCTACTCAGGAGGCTGAGGCAAGAGAATTGCTTGAACCCAGGAGGTGGAGGTTGCAGTGAGCCAAGATTGCGCCACTGCACTCCACCCTGGGCGACGGAGCAAGACTTTGTCTCAAAAAAACAAAAACAATTTTTGAATAAGGGGGAAGACAGTTTTGTGTAAGAAAGGAACAATACTGAAAAAAGTTTTTATTCTGTTTTAGCCTCAGAGAGTAACAAAGTCTTTACTTCTCAAAAAATCCAGACCAAGTACTAATGGCCAGTATCTTAAAAAAAATTTTTTTAAATACAAATGCATTAGAAAGTATGGATAATTCACATCCAAAAAAATAATCATTACAAGAAGAAAGAGGCTCATCATTGTTAACAAAGATATGCTAAAATCCTTGAAATAGTTATCTTTTTTTTTTTTTTTTTTTTGGCGACAGAGTCTTACTCTGTCACCCAGGCTAGAGTACAATGGCACAATCTTGGCTCACTGCAACCTCCACCTCCCAGGTTCAAGTAATTCTCCTGCCTCAGCCTCCCAAGTAGCTGGGATTACAGGGACCTGCCACCACACCCAGATAATTTTTGGTTTTTTAGTAGAGATAGGGTTTCATCATGTTGACCAGGCTGGTCTTGAACTCCTGACCTCAGGTGATCCACCTACCTCAGCCTCCCAAAATGCTGGGATTACAAGCATGAGCCACACCACCCGGCCAGTAGTTATACTTCTTATCCTCACTATAGAAAAAAACATTATGGCCAGACATGGTGGCTCACGCCTGTAATCTAAGCACTTTGGAGGCCAAGGCCAGCGGATCACCTGAGGTCAGGAGTTCAAGACCAGCCTGACCAACGTGGTGAAACCCCGTCATTAAAAAAAAAAAAAAAAGAAAAAACATTACACTGAATTTTGCAACATTTTTATTAGCACTCTTATATGCAATGCTGGTGACATATTGTAAACTAGTACAACTTTTTTGGAAAGGCAATAAAATTCCTTTGTTTAAAAAATGTATGAGTACAGATGAGGACGGGGAAACAATACATGATAATAAAAATAGCTGTGTTAGAATTGGGTATTATGGGCAATTCAAACATGCTTTCTTTTCCATTTTTATAGTGAGGAAATAAAGAGCCAAAGAATACATCTAAACAAATTCCAGGCTTATCAATGTGCAAGCCTGGGTTCTAGTTCTCAGAAACTGATTTAGAAATAGAACTTGTAGGAGATTTGGATACAAAAACTAAACCAATCAAAATGAGCTCTCATCTGTTTTTTCTCATACTGATGTTGTTCTTATGTTTAAAAGATGGTGGAAGCCAAACTGCCATTGTTGATCAGTCTAAGTAAAAAACTGGCCGGGCACCGGGGCTCATGCCTGCAATCCCAGCACTTCGGGAGGCCTAGGCAGGAGGACTGCTTGAGACCAGCAGTTTGAGACCAGCCTGGGTAACATAGTGCAAACCTGTTTCTAAAAAATATGTGTATATATATATATAAATTAGCTGGGAACAGTGGCATGTGCCTGTAGTCCCAGCAACTCAGGAGACTGAGGTGGGAACACTGCTTGAGCTTGAAAGGTCAAGGCTGCAGTGAGCTGAGATCACACCACTGCACTCCAGCCTGGATGACAGAGACCCTGCCTCAAATAAATGAAAAAAAAACAGCTGGGGTCAATTTTGACAGATTTCGTTCATACACAACCGTTTTAGAATTTTTATAAGAAGGGGCAGCCTTCATGCCCTTCCATCCCAACACACAGGACTCGTACAAAGGTCAGGAGCTGCTGGAGGCTTTCACCTCACATACTCGTATCTTGCCCCAACACTTTCAGCCGCAGAAGGCTCCCGCACTTTAGAGTGGGATTATACTGACTGTACACCAAAACCTTTAGTATTTGACACCAAAGGTCTTTTCAAATGCTTTCCTCTTGAACTATTACCCTAATCTGATCACTATAAACTCTGTTTTAAAACATCACTATGAACCCTATAAATATTTACAATTATTATAGCACAGTTAAAAGTAATTTTTTTAAATGCCTGTAACTAGGAGTTTAAAGTCTTTAGTTTTTCAAAATCCAGTATCAAAGCAAGTTGTTCCTTTATAAGTAAACTTGATTAGTTGAAATTACTACTGAAAATTATGTGTGATCCATTTCCTACTCAATGACTGTAGCTCAGGTGTTCAGAATAAATGACCACTGCCCCATCTCGTAATGAGTAAGACAAAAGCATGACTAATGCCCCAGGTGCTGAGAATCCCTCTCACACAGGGCTTCAGTCAAAACAAGAGTAGCCTCTCCTCTGACAGCAATTCCAGAATTCCAGTAATTCCCTTTGGAAATTAATAAGGAATTTGTCAACTTTTGTAAGTAATTGCTACTCAGAGCCAAAGATTGCTCTCAATTGCCCAGGATTTATCAAAGTGGTACGGAGGAGTTCTTTCAATGAGTCACTGTGCTAGCCTACCACAGCTGGCCTTGGAGCTGTAGCTATTTTTTGAGGACCCAGTTTAAAGCAGTCTCAGGACTGGTTTAAAAATTACTATTATTTCTAACTCATCCACAGGACTCACACTTGTGAAATTCACTGACAATGTGCTAGGGAAATGAAATTTTAAAAGGCATGTAAAATTAAAACACCATTTTTTATTATTAGATCAGTCACTAACAAACTGATGTTAAAGTTTCTAAACTTTCTTCTTCATTTCTATCCTTCTCTCATTATAGACTACTAACAAACATTCTGTGGACCACATTTGAACAGTATATCCTACAGGATATGTCTGGACAATAAAAACAGTGGGTCCAGTAGTAAATCCAATTACTAAGTCAAAACTCAGCATTTAGCAAAGAAAAAAGTTCCTCCTATGAACCCCTAATGCCAAGTTTCACTCTTCCTAGATCAAGAAGCTTTAAAAAAACAACTTCCTTGGGATAAATGCCCAGTAAGTAGTGGGACTGCTGGATCACATGGTAGCTCTATTTGTAGATTTTTGAGGAACCTCCATACTGTTGTCCGTAGTGGCTGTACTAGCTTACTCACAGAGGTAAAAAGAAGAGACATTACTAGAGGCTGGGAAGGGTTGGGAGAAGGAGATAGGGAGAGATTTGTTAAAGGATACAAAATTACAGCTAGATAGGAGAAATGTGTTCTATAGCACTTTAGGATAACTGTAGTTAACAACAAAGCATACTTTCAAAGAGCTAGAAGAAAGGATATGGAATGTTCTCAACACAAATAATGTTTGAGATGATAGATATGCTAATTACCCTAATCTGATCACTATAAACTGTTTCAAAACATCACCATGCACCCTATAAACATTTATTCCACGTCAATTGAAAATAATTTTTAAAAATGTCCATAACTAGGATTTTAAAGCCTTTGGTTTTTCAAAATCCAGTATCAAAGTAAGTAGTTCACAACCAGTGTTTAAAAAAAAAAAAACCACTGGAGCTTTTTCAAAATATCCATCCCTCTCCAACCCCCATTAAAAATACTATCGTGATGACCTTCAGTCCATCCACATCTTCTCTCCTCCCAAGCCACAGCCACATCTTCTATAATATCGTAGGGAAAAGAACGGCTAACAGGTACAGCTCTTCAGCATCTATTAAATGCAGGAACTCTCCTACACACTTTACAGATTGCATTTTAATCAACCCTACAGTTAGATATTATCTCATTTTAGATATTCTCTCATTTCGTTTTACTTTTTTTTTTTTTGAGACAGTCTCGCTCCAGGCTGGAGTGCAGTAGCACAATCTTGGCTCACTGCAACCTCCATCTCCTGGGTTCAAGAAATTCATGTGTCTCAGTCTTCCAAGTAGCTGGGACTACAGGTGTGCAATACCACACCAGGCATTTTTAGTAGAGACAAGGTTTTGCCACGTTGGCTAGGCTGGTCTCGAACTCCTGACCTCAGGTGATCTGCCCAACTTGGCCTCCCAAAGTGCTGGGATTATAGGTGTGAGCACCGAGCCAGGCCTTACTTACTTATTTATTGAGATGGAGTCTTGGTCTGTCACCAGGTTGGAGTGCAGTGGTGCAATCTCGGCTTATTGCAACCTCCGCCTCCTGGGCTCAAGCAATTCTCCTGCCTCAGTCTCCCGAGTAGCTGGGACTACAGCTGTGCACCACTACACCCAGCTAATTTTTTTGTATTTTTAGTAGAGACAGGGTTTCACCATGTTGGCCAGGATGGTCTTGATCTCCTGACCTTGTGATCTGCCCGCCTCGGCCTGCCAAAGTGCTGGGACTGCAGGTGTGAGCTACCGCGCCTGGCCTATCTGTCTAACTATCCATCTATCCATCTATCTATTTTAATCTATCTATCTATCTTGAGACAGGGTCTTGCTCTATCGCCCAGGCTGGACTGCAATGGTGTGATCTTGGCTCACTGCAACCTCTGCCTCCTGGGTTCAAGAGATTCTTGTGCCTCAGCCTCCCAAGTAGCTGGGATTACAGGCATATGCAACCATGCCCAGCCAATTTTTTGTTATTTGGAGATGGGGTTTCACTATGTTGGACAGGCTGGCCTCAAACTCCTGGCTTCAAGTGATCCACTCACCTCAGGCTCCCAAAGAGCTGGGATTATAGGAGTGAGCCACTGTGTCTGGCCTCTTATTTTATTTAATGTGAAAACTAAGCTTCCGAAAACCTGAGTGGTATGGCCAGGTCTCACTGAGAGGAATTTGCTGAGTAAGATTACAACCCAGGTCTGTGTGTCTCCACTATGTTCATGTTGCCATCAAGAAATCATTTCCATTTTTAAATTCTGTGGCACATATGGTAGGACAGTCTGTGGAAATGCAGTATCACCTCCATGGTGTGGTGCTTTGGGGTTCTGGACTGCCTGCCTGGGTTTGAATCCCAGCTCGGCCATGACCAGGCTGGGTAACCATGGGCAATTTACTCAGCCTCTTTGTCCTTGGTTTCCTCGTCTGTCAAATAGGTATACCACCCTCACCCACCTCATGAGGTGCTCATAAGGACCAAGTTAGTCAACAGGCAGGGACAAGGTACCCAGCATACAGCAGGTCCGCATACGCATCAGTGGTCTTGTCGTCACTGTCACCTCTCGAGCCTGCTCTTGCTATTACTTCCTGTTGCAGGACACAAACCTGAGTGGTCTTCAGCTCTTCCCTCTTCACATTCCCCGTCAGTGGGCAGGTACTATCAACTCTACCCTCAAATACAACAGTGTTGCTCCATTTCCACTGCCACCGCTTCAGGCCACTATCATCTCCTCTTGTCCACCTCAACAGCCACATAACTGGATCTGCCATTCCACTCGCCCGCTCAGTCCAGCTTCCATGGTGCAGCTGGAGGAATGCTTCTGAACAATGTACCTGAACATGTTACTCCCTGCTTTAGGCCTTTTGGCTGAATCACAATGCCCCAAAGGCAGTCAAAATATCCTTCCTTAGTTTACAAGACCATCACCTACCCACCTGTTTATCCAGCGTATACATACATATATATTTAACTCTCTAAGCTCTTTAAGCTATGGCAATATTGAGGGTCTTCTTCAGTTCCTTGAATGAGCCATCTTCTTTCCCCACCCAGGCGTTTTATACAGTGTTCTCTCAGTAGCTAACACCCACACATTCTTCTAGTCTTAGCTAAGAACCCCCTCCAGAATCATCCTGCCCCAACATCCTATGATATTGTGATATAATGAGAAATATGTACTTCGTCTTCCATCCTGTCCCTGGTTTCTGGCATGGGCGCTTCTAACGCCCTTGGAATTTCCTGAGTGACACTAGTGAGATGAGCATCTTTTGCTCTTCATAATGAGCCCCTTTCAACCACACCTGAGCTTATGCTAATGATGTGACTTTTGGTGGGGCTCTAGATAGGTTCAGGATGGCGGCTGGTTGCCAGAGGAACCAACCATGTCATCAGAGGTAGAATTTTTAGCCCCAATTCTGACCCCCTACATCTGGGGGAGAGAGCAGGAGAATTGGGTTAATTACCAATGATCAATGATTAATCAATCATGCCTACATAATGGGACCTCTAAAAACACCCCTAAATGAGAGGTTTGGAGAACTCCCATGTTGGTGAATATCGAGGTGTTAGGAAGGTGCCACACCTAGAGAGGACATGGAAGCTCTGTCATCCCCCACCTCCCCACAACCACTTTGCCCTGTATAACTCTTCCATTTGGCTGTTACTGAGTTGCAACCTTTATAATAAACAAGTAAATATAAGTAAAGTTTACTCCTGAGTTCTGTAAGCCATGCTAACAATTTATCGTGGGAACCCCGTGACTTCATAGCTGGTAAGTCAGAAGTATAGGAGGCCTGGACTTGAGACTGGCCTCTGCAATGGAGGCAGGCTTATGGGACTGAGCCCTTGTAGGATCTGATGCTAACTAGAGGGAACTGGTATCAGAATTGAGTTATGTTATAGGACACCCAGCTGGTGTCTGGAAAGCTGGAGAATTGGTTGTTCATGTGAGCAAAACCCCCACACATCTGGGGTCAGAAGTGCTCTGTGAGTAAAAACAGATCAGAGGAATCCCTGAGCCAAAGACCACAAAGGTAGCAACCCAGTGCCTCCAGCACTTTATATCTACCCTGATCCTAGGACGCATCAGACGGAATTGTTACTGGCACATCACCCAGCTGCCTCCTCTGCTCCTAAGCTTATCCCAAATCCCTGCTGTGTTCCCCGTGCCCAGCACGGCGCTGTGCACACAGCTTGACAAGTGTGTTCACAGAGTGTAATTTCACCCAATTTTTTATCTTGTTAATCAGCCGACAGCTTGGGAAAAATAAAATACCATAGTCCTATCAAAGCACCAGAACGTTCAGCCTTTGAGCTTCAACATCCTAAGAGGACCAACAGATGGAGATGCACAGCTCTAATGTGCCAGGCATACCAAGGAGAACAGGCCTTTGGCTGACCTCCCCGCAGCCATGGGCTTCAGGAGACGTCCTGCATCCTTACGGTATCCTTCTGCCCAGCCGGCAGTGACCCTGCCAGATGCTGCTGCTGGATCACAGCACAACAGCCTCCTGAGGGGGGTCAGAGGCCAATACACAGCAGTCTTTCTTTCAACACGCCCAGCTGAATTCTGACAAAAAATTAGACACTCATATACAAAAGAATAAAATCGTCTTTTCCTTCATCCCTATCAGAAATGGTTATTGAAGCTTGTGAGTATCTTGAAATGGCACCTACATTTTAAAATATACTCACTATTGTGTGTTGAATTGTGTCCCCATAACTTTAAAAGACATGATCAAGTCCTAACCCCCAGTATTTGTGAATTTGGAAGTAGGGTCTCTGCAGATGTAATCAAGTGAAAATGAGATCATGTTGGATTAGAGTGGGCCCTAATCCAATAACTGGAGTTTTTTGAAAGAAGGAAATTTGGAAACAGACACACAGGGGATGAGGCCATGTGAAGTGGAAGGCAGAGATTAAAGTAATACATCTGCAAGCCAAGGAACGCCAAGGAATGCCAAGGACTGCCATTTCTCCCAGAAGAAAGAAGAGGCAAGGGAGGATTCTTCCCTAGTGCCTTTGGAGGGAGCTTGGCCCTGCTGACATCTAGAATTTGAACTTCTAGCCTCCAGAACTGAGAGAGAGTAAATGTCTGCTATTTTTAAGCCACCCAGTTTGTGGTACTTTGTTACAATAGCCCTGGGAAACTAATGGACTCAAGAAAGCAAAGTTAATTGGCTCCTTCCCAACACAGGCAGTTTGAGTCATTCCACTGAATAAAAGATCTACCACACATTAAGGGCATTCATCAAGGCTTCAGTATTTATCTTTTTTTTTGAAGCTTAATTCTATTTCTTTCACAAAACAGCAGCTTTCTATAACTGATGCCCTAATCTCTCAACCTGTTAATATTTTAGGCTTATATCCCAGCCAGGTGCCTATTAATAGAGAAGGATTCTGGATCACAGAGAAGGCAAAGCAAAAGAAAGCTAAAACGTTTTTCCAGGCCTTAAAACTGACATTCCACATACTTAGCAATGAGTTCAGTTGTACAAGGGCAATCAGGAACAGATCCCAACCAGTCATGGAGCTGCTGAGTGAAATCTGTGTGTGTGTGTGTGTGTGTGTGTGTGTGTGTGTGTGTGTGTGTGCGCGCGCGCACGCGCGCGCACGCACGCGCAATCAACTTGGAACACTTCCAACAACAGATAATCACTGCAATTTTCAACTCCATATATAAGCTGGCATAGTATGACATGCCTCCTCCCACACCTCCCCAAGTTCTCCAATATAAACACGTTTTTGGCTTACTATTCCTATGCAGTTAGGTATTACGATATTCAGCTCTCAGATGATCACTGGCAGCAAAGAAACACTGACACCCAGAGGCCTAGATTGGTCAATTTCTATTTCTACTGTCATTTGATCTTTTGAAAGCATCATTTTCAAATCTCATTCATTGATACCAAAAGCTGAAGAGGCAAACAGTATCATTTAGCCTCAAGACAGCTGTGAAATAACTAAGATTGAAGCTCCTCCATTATTAACTGATTGCCATGAAAATAATTTAGATGCTAAATAAAATATTTAAGGCACAGCTCTATAAATCACTCTGATAATTTTTACCACTTAACAACATGACAGAAACCTCCAGTTCACACCATGAGCAATGAATACTGAAAAATGAAAACTCATTTTTAGAGACAAGGCCCTCTTTTGAGGAATCATTATCAAACACAGGGTCCTATATCTGTCACTTATAAGCTGGGTGGTATGCATTTTTAAACTGCAGAAGTGTAGATGACCCACCTCTGCACAGACAGGGTGGATTCCAATTGTGCTGTCCAGCTGTTTTTTGGTCAGTCCACATTTCAGTGCAGCTGCGAAGCCTTGTGTAACTTCTCCAGCATTTGGACCCAGTACGTGAAAGCCCACAACACGTTCCTAAAGTAAAAAAAATAAAATAATGCAATTAAACTGATTTTTCTCCCCTTCTCTTCCTACACAGACTAGAGCATTTCTCCAGTCTATTTTCTTAAAAATGCAACTCAAAAATGTCCAGAAACTTTAATGATTGCTGGTAACAGCTATTTAGGCTAAAGACTCCCCAACATGATCCAATACAGAGAGTATGATGCTCACTTCAAATAAGAGCAAAGAAACAAGAGACAGCTACAAGAGATTACTCATTTTATGAGGAAAAATACAAAAGGCAAAGATGCCGACAGGTCTTTAATAACCAAAATGCTCTGGAAAATATTATCAAAGGGCAGTGCATCCTCACATCCTGTATTTGATTGCCTCAGCTCCACACAGACTATCTGCAATAGCTGGGACCCTTAAGAGTAGTCATTCAAATTTAAAAGTCATTTTGACTTGGCACCATAGCTCAAGCCTGTACTCTCAGCACTTTGCGGGGCTGAGGCAGGAGAATCACCTGAAGCCAGGTGTTCAAGACCACCTTGGCAACACAGGGAGACTCTGTTTCTACAAAAAAAAAAAAAAAAACTTAAAAATTAGCTGGGCATGGTGGCTGACATCTGTAGTCCCAGCTACCTGGGAGGCTGAGGTGGGAGGATTGCTTCAGTCCAGGGGGTCAAGGCTAAAGTGAGCTATGATTACACCACTGCACCCCATCCTGGGTAAGAAAGTAAGACCCTGTCTCTAAAAAATAAAATAAAAATAAAATTTAAAAAGTCATTTTAAATAAGGTTTTGAGGATAAATAGTGCAAGATCATTAACGTCTGAAAACATTTTTGTTTTTTGTTTTGTTTTTAATAGAGATGGATTTCATCATCTTGCCTGGGCTGGGCCCAAACTTGTGAGCTTAAACAGTTCACCCACCTCGGCCTCCCAAAGTATTGCAATTACAGCTGTTTCCACCACTGTGCCCGGCAAAGTCTGAAAACATTTTTGAAAGCAAAAGAAAAATGTCTGGCATTCTAAAATACCTGTGTAGAAATTCTTTTGGATAAATTCGAAATCTCAAACTCTGGCTACCTCTGCCAAAAGCAGAGAAATCTGACATACTCAATTGTTCAGCTGATGGATTTTCAGTGGGGACTCTGGGTAGACAAGACTACCTAGTCCAATCTCATCATAACAAATGAGGCAACTCAGGCTGTGGGGGTGCAGAACTTGTCTAAGGTTCTGTCACTCCCTGGGAACAATCAGGAGGTTGTTCTGCTGACAAAGGACTATAATATACTGTATACTGTACTCTTACACATATTCACCCTGACAATTTCGGGGTTAGGGTATGAATAAAGTACAGTCTGTAGGAGGAACTACTAAAAACCACTTAAAATACATTTACATGTAATAATGTGAAATGGGTCTAAAAATTTGAGATTATAAAAAAGTTTCAGAACTCTACATAATGAGGATGCCACCTTCAATTAAACCACAAACACTGTATAATGTTTATGCATTCATAAATAGGTGGCAAAACAGAAGAACATAAGTATGAGAGACCCTTCGACTGCGTTAAGTTTTGCCTCTCAGGGAGTGAAGGAAGACGGAAGACTGCACAGGAATAATAGTTAATAGCATGGTATCTACATTGTGTGAGAATGAATGTACGGATCTGCCCTTACCTAGGTAAATGATTTGAGTACAATTACTTAACTTCCACATGCTTCAGTTTCCTCATCTAAAAACAGGGAAAACAGTAGCACATACCTCACAGGCTTGTGTAAGGATTACATAAGTTATTACCTGTAGACTTTTATAGTGCCTGGTACATAGTAAGTGCTCAAAAATATAAGCTGTTATAAACTGCATATGTGATTGTTTCTCTCTTATAAGAAAAAAGCTCTGAAGCAAATTACAACAAAATGTTAACATTCGTTGACTTTGGATGGTGAGTACTTTCCTCATCTTTATTATATTTTAAGTATTTTACGTTAAAAAAAATAGCAGAGAACAAAAGCCAGCAGATAATAAACATTGTGAGTACAATTTGAAATCAAGGACATTTAGACACTGAAGTCAAGTGACTGACTCAAAATGAATAAAGCACACCCCAGGGATAGCCAAGTTCTTTTGCCTCAGATAGCTCATAACAAAAGAGCAGTAACACATATTCATCTTCTCTATTACTATCTTTATCTATGAAAATAACTGAAAACACTGTCACCCTACTTATGACCTCAATCACTGGCAGGTTTATTGATAGTAAAATTATTCTTCACATTATACTAGCAATGCCATTTGAACAAACTGAAACACTAAAAAAAGAACAAAATACATATTGTTAAAATGGATTTGCTTGGTAGGAAGGAAATCTGCAAGGTTTCACTGACTGCTATGAGCAATTGAAGTCTCTCTCAGTGAGACAGGGGCAGTTAATATACTGCCAATGAGAATCCTGACATTTTCTCCTTTGGTCTGTAGCAAAAGTGATATCTAATATATGCCCATATAAAAAACTTTTAAGAAAATTTGCCTAAAAAGAAAAACTATGTATACAATTGTTTTTTATGTTAACTGTGTAGCTCATTATGGGTTATCCTAGAATATTCATTTGAAGCTTTTTTTTTTTTTTTTTGCAGTGGATCCAGGAAAATGTTTTCTAAAACCCTGGGTTCTACCAAAAACCAAACTGTAAGTGTCGTACTGCCTAAAGAAGTAGTTTCCAAATAGGATACATGGCTTAATTATATTAAAATTTGGAGATTAAAACATTATCAGAGTTTACTAGGCTTTTAACATATAGATTCTTTAACATCATTTATACTTTTACTGTGGTCATTTTTTTAAAAGTGTCAGATAAGTTAAAAAGATTGGTTTTTCTTAAGAGTCAATACATCACTTAAAGAGAGTGTGTGTATATGCATACCTGTGTCCCAGGTTACAATGTGTGGCAGCAATCAAAACAGTTTAAAAAATATGAATTATCCAATCCCGCATTTTGTGCATATGGAAATAAATCCTGTGAGGTATAGAGCTTGCTCACAGGCCTTCACAGGTGTCTGCTAAAAAAGTATTGTAATATATAGCACACTGTACTCTTACACATATTCACCCTGACAACTGGGGCTTTATGGTATAAATAAAGTATATCTGTGGGAGGAACTACTAAAAAGCACTTAAATACATTAGATTTACATGTAATAATACCTGACCAGTGTTACATGTAGCAGCAGGCAATGAAATCTTGGAACTCAATTAAGAGCTCTTTTTCATTAGTACCAGTTGCTGAGGATCAAATGTGCATTGCTCTTTTTTGTTATTCACTATATTTTGATAGTTGATGACTTTATTGTTCCTCTTTTATAAACACAAACAGACAGTTCTCAAGTTATGCCTTTGTTTCCTTAAGTTTTGGCTGCCTGTTGACTAAGTGCAGGGCCCCCGTGCCAGTGAAGATGAGCAGAGAGCAGGCAATGCAGCCAAGGTCCTTGCCGGCTGCTGCTATCTATTAGCTGAGAAGACTGGCAGGCGAAATACTGAAGGAATGCCATCTGCACCATGTGACCAACTAAACTATATATTAAAAACTAAAGCTGGGTGCGGTGGCTCACGCTTGTATCCCAGCACTTTGGGAGGCCGAGGCGGGCGAATCACGAGGTCAGGTGTTCAAGACCAGCCTGGCCAACATGGTAAAACCCCTTCTCTACTTAAAAAAACTCAAAAATTAGCTGGGCGTGGTGGCATGCATCTCTAATCCCAGTTACTCAGGAGGCTGAGGCAGGAGAATTGCTTGAACCTGAGAGGCAGAGGTTGCAGGGAGCCAAGATTGCACCACGGCACTCCAGCCTAGAGGACAGAGCAAGACTCCATCTCAAAAAAAAATAAAAAAATAAATAAATAAATGAAAGTAAAAATAAAATTATTGGAAAAGGATTAAGTGAAAATTGTACTTACATTGTCTTTAGTATTACAGATTATTTTTGCATAACATTTGTTGTTATCTCTTGATGGAATCGTCCATTCCAATGGCCAAAAGTTACTATGGTAAACCTAAGAAAATACAAAAGCAAAATTTAGACACATTATTTTAAATAGTATGTCTGTCAAACATTATATATGGTGAAAGACAGTGGAGACAAAGTAGACTTTCATTAAACAATAACATTCATGGAATAAATAGGAATCTGGTTAAAAGGTAAATGACCTTAAACTCCTTGCTGTCAGGCACTTTTGCTATAAGCTCATCCCTTAATTACGCATATCTCAACCTCAAAAGAATACACCCTAACTAATAACAAAAAAGAACAAGGGAATGAGAGAAAGAAGCCATTTAATTACCTGCTGTCTTACATTGAAAACACACACATATGCAAACCTCAATACTATCTTGTTACTCAATGTGAATGACAACTTGGGCAAGAAACAAATAAGGTGCCAGGATCAATTATAGTAATTACCTAATTCTCTTGCTTAATGCTTCCAAAAGACATTTCCTCCTTTGGCATAATTCACTAAAAGCAATGAAGGAAGGAGACAGGGAAGGAATGAAGGAAAGAGGAAGAGAGGGAGGAAGGAAGTCTGGAAGGACAGCATCCTTACTGATGTAATTCCTGGATGACCAAATGGATTTTTTTTTCTTCCTCAGCTGCTAGCCTCAGTTCAAAACATGTTTTGCTACCTTTTACAAGCAAACTGATTAGGAAGACATAAGTAGTGTTCTTCCATGTTGTAATACATGATACAATTTTAAAAATAAACATAGGTTACAAAATTTAAGTACAGTATCATAGTATCATAATTATATAGGAAAAAAATTAAAGGAATGACCCCAAATTGCTAAAAATTGCTGTTACAGACATAAGTCCGTGAGTAATTGTTTCCTCTTTCCCTTACATTTTTCAAAGTTTCTTCAACTCAAACACATTACACTGCTACAACAAAAAGCAAATTAAAAAAACTTAAATACTGTCTATCAAGAAATATGAAATATGTTAAAAACTTCAAAATTTAATTATATATGTATGTCACATATATACACACACACTCATATAGGAGGATCTATCTTCAAAAAATAATCTGAAAAACAATGAATTATGAAGATGTTCGTCATTCTATTTATAATAATGAAAAAACTGTAAACAAGCTAATCAAAGAATGGCTTAACAAATTATAGTATAGCACCCCTTAATAGAAGAAGTACAGGCTGGGCACGATGGCCCACACTTGTAATCCCAGCACTTTGGGAGGCCGAGGTGGGTAGATCACAAGGTCAGGAAATTGAGGCCATCCTGGCTAACACGGTGAAATCCTGTCTCTACTAAAATTACAAAAAATTAACTGGGGTGGTGGCATACGCCTGTAGTCCTAGCTATTCAGGAGGCTGAGGCAGAAGAATCACTTGAACCCTGGAGGCAGAGGTAACAGTGAGCCGAGATCACGCCACTGCACTCCAGCCTGAGCGACAGAGTGAGACTCTATCTCAAAACAAACAAACAAAATAATCTTTTTCTTTATTACATGCATTGGTAGTAGCATGTTATATCTTGGTCTACTAGTAACACATTATTAACATTTTTTTCTGATTATAAGAATAGTATTATCTTTATTATAGGAATGAATACTGTATTTCATGTGCATTTTTATTCATGATAAAATGTAAGTAGAAAAGTTAGTACAAATTAGAGGGTAATGCTAGAAACAAGTATTACTAATGGTCGGAGCATTCACTTTCCTATAATTAATCAAGAGAAATCAATAAATGTGATTTTTACAAGGGAAATATAATTGGGTCGACTGACAAAATTAGAAAATGAAAGTTAAATCAGATAAAAATACTACTCATACTAAATCTCCCGAAGTAGTAACTACACTGTGGTTATATAAGAAAATCCCCGTAGGCCGGGCGCGGTGGCTCACGCCTGTAATCCTAGCACTTTGGGAGGCCGAGGTGGGTGGATCACATGAGGTCAGGAGTTCAAGACCAGCCTGGCCATCATGGTGAAACCCCATCTTAAAAAAAAAAAAAAAAAAGAAAATCCCCTTGTTCACAGAAGTATACAGTAAGTATTTAGGGGTAAAGGAGCATTCAGCTTACTCTCAAATGATTCGCAGAAACACACACACACAGAGACAGAGAAAGAATACTGAAAGTGTATAAAATAAATTGGCAAAATGTTAGTAATATATGACTCTGGATAATGGGTACATGAAAATTCTTTGTACTATTTTTCAACTTTTCTGTATACTTTAAAATTCTGAAGGATTAAAGTAGTAATTTCAAGTAGGAGAAAAGAGAAATTACCTCAATATTTTCTTCCCCAAACTTCTCCACAGCTTTCTCCTCAGAAAGGCCACAAGCACCATATTCCAAAGGAGTAAATACAGTGGTTGGAACATTTTCATAGTCACACTGTTTAAAAATGGAGGTAAGGAGTTATAATAGGCAAAGTTATAACTTTAAAAAAAGGGGGTACACTTCAAAAAAGTTCAAAATTGACAGAGGAAATAGTGGTTTAAGTTACTTTGCACACCGACACCATTACCTAAATCCTCAAGTCCTTTTATAGCCTAGATAAGTGCCATAAAAAGACCTTAGAACATTTGATTTATATTGGCAATAATAAAACAGGCATACAATGCAACTATTTAGAGTATACGGATATGAAGTACATTATTTAACAATAGTGCTGAAACCTGATTAATCAAGCTCTTTGTTCATAGTATGAATTCAAGAGTGCCAATTTTCATAATAAAGTCACAAATGTACAGCAGCCTTAATACTATCTTGTCTGGAATACAGCTAATAAAGGACATCTAGGATGCCATCACCAAAATAACTAAAATATTCAAGATCTGCAAAACTTCCCAACTGCCCCCTAAATAAGGAACTGGGAGTATGACTGACAACAGTACCTAGTGAAGACAAGCACAACACTCACCTTAACAGTGGAACCTGCATAGAGCCTCTGAGCCAGCAATCTTCCTGCCTGGATTGCAACTGGGGTAAGCTCCACCTTACCCTCCAAAATATCGCCAATGGCATAGATGTAAGGCACATTGGTCTGCTCTTCATCTGTGACAGGTATTTTTCCAGTCCTGCAATTTTATTCAGTTAAAAATTATCATTAATTACTATAATTAATTAAGGAGAACAAAATCCTCCTTTTTCCTAAGGAAGCCCAAAATCGTGACTCTAGCTGAGGACAATGTGCTAATGTATTAAAAATAAAACAAAACAGCTCAAAGAAACAAAAAAGCTTATCATGACAACTCTGGCCACTATTTTGAAAATCAAAGAAATAAGAAAACTCTATGAAATCTTAGAATGGAAGAACTCCAACACAGAGGTTAAGAGTGAGGATTCTAAATTATAATGTCCCCCAAAATGGAAAAAGAAAACAAACAGAAATACTAATGTGAATGCCACTGGAAGAAAAAGTTTACTGTGTCTGTAATCCCAACACTTTGGGAAGCTGATGTGGGTGGATCACTAGAGGCCAAGAGATGGAGACCAGCCTGGCCAACATGATTATAGGCATGATGGCGGGCGCCTGTAATCCAGCTACTAGGGAGCTAAGGCATGAGAATCACTTGAACCCAGGAAGCGGAGGTTGCAGTAACATGAGATTGCACCACTGCACTCAAGCCTGGGCAACAGAGCAAGACCCTATGTCAAAAACAAACAAACAAAAACACTAAAATTCTATAATTGACCAATGCTGTAAATAACTGAAATAGTATTAAGTATTACATAATAACGATTTTTTTTCTTACTTTTCATTTATCTTCACCCCTACGGTTTCTAAGCCAATTTTTCTTGTGCAAGCATCTCTTCCTATTGCCAACAACACCTGAAAAATTATTAATATATTAGTGACTAACAACAAAAAGGCTTTGCATTTATTACTTAATCATATTTTTCTCTGCTTACTAAGCTAATCTGATTTCATTTTTCGAACCGGTAAATAAATATTTCATTAAGAAAGTAATGTAAGAGTTTAAATAAATTAAAATCCTCAGGAAAAAAAATCCTTTGAATATGAAATAGCAGAAATTATTTTGCACTTCTTATTAGAAAAAGAGAATTTGTAATGCCTTAATAAACCTATCCAAATTTAAAGACAACAACATCATAGTCTATGACTAAATTATTTTTTAAGTGGTTGCCTGGGGAGATGAAAGGGAAGAACACAAGACAGAAATTCTGGTCCATTTAAAAATTCTGTTGCCTGGCCAGGCACAGTGGCTCATGCCTGTAATCCCAGCACTTTGAGAGGCAGAGGCAGGTGGGTCATGAGGTCAAGAGTTCGAGACTGGCCTGGCCAACATGGTGAAACCCCATCTCCACCAAAAATACAAAAATTAGTCTGGCATGGAGGCAACATGCTTGTAGTTCCAGCTACTTGGAAGGCTGAGGCAGGAGGATCGCTTGAACCTGGGAGGTGGAGATTGCAGTGAGCCGAGAGGTTGCCGTGAGCCAAGAGTGTGCCACTGAGCTCTAGCCTGGGCGACAGAGTAAGATTCCGTCTCAAAAAAAAAAAAAAATTCTGTTGCCTTAAGTTATGGTGGAAAAAATCAGAAGCCATCCCTATATCAAAACAATTTTTTCTTTTTGGATACGGAGTCTCATTCTGTTGCCCAGGCTGCAGTACAGTGGCACAATCTCAGTTCACTGCAACTTCTGTCTCCCAGGTTCAAACGATGTTTCTGCCTCAGTCACCCAAGAAGCGGACTACAGGCGCCCGCCACCACGCCCAGCTAATTTTTGTGTTTTAGTAGAGACAGAGTTTCACCACATTGGCCAGGCTGGTCTTGAACTCCTGACCTTGTGATCTGCCCACCTCAGCCTCCCAAAGTGCTGGGATTACAGGTATGAGCCACTGCGCCCAGCCACCAAAAAAAATTTTAATATCACAAGTTATTGAGATGTCTTAGAATGGGCATAGAACCAGTACATCTGGAAATCCCTAAGAGCCATTTTAAGTTTCTAAAAAATACTCGATAAGCACATTATTTGCTTTCTGGTAAAGTATTAACCTGGACCCATTCCTTACCGTGTTATACTCTCCTTCAATGATTTCCTCACTATTGGTAGACTGAGCTACTACTCGGAGTCGGCCTGGTGTCCCTGCTTCAATTTGTTCAACCTGTTAAGAGTAACAAAATTTTACTGTGAAATAAAAACAATTATCAAGTTGGATTCTGTAACTTCCCTTTCTATCTGGTTAACTCAAAGTTAAAATATAAAATCTTGCTTGAAAGGTCTTTTATGGGCTGGGCGCGGTGGCTCACGCCTGTAATCCTAGCACTTTGGGAGGCCAAGGTGGGTGGATCACAAGGTCAGGAGTTCAAGACCAGCCTGGCCAAGATGGTGAAGCCCCGTCTCTACTTAAAAAAAAATACAAAAATTAGCCGGGTGTGGTGGCACATACCTGTAGTCCCAGCTATTTAAGAGGCTGAGTCAGGGGAAACGCTTGAACCCGAGAGGCAGAGGTTGCAGTGAGCTAAGATGGAGCCACTGCACTCCAGCCTGGGCAATAGAGACAGACTCTTTCTCAAAAAAAAAAAAAAAAAAAAAAAGAAAAGGTCTTTTATGTCCCATCTCCCTCACTTAACATTATTAGGATGATAATGATTATCTCCTTCTTCTCCATGCTCAATGCTGTCCGCTAGAGGGGCTTTCTTTTAAAGAGTTCTCAATCAATAAAATTCAGAGAAAATGCTGGGCACGGTGGCTCACACCTGTAATCCCAGCACTTTGGGAGGCCGAGGCAGGTGGATCACAAGGTCAGGAGATCGACACCATCCTGGCCAACATGGTGAAACCCCATCTTAAAAAAAACAAATTCAGAGAAAAATAGGGAAAAAAAGAAAGGTATGGAAAGCACACTACCATCCCTAAAATCAAACCAATGACTTACTACTTTTCCCAAGAGTCTATCTTATAATTTACCCAGAACCATTAATCCCATGGAGGGCAACTGTTGCCCAAATTTAGAGATTCTCTTTTGACTACAGATGCTCAGCTTTCACTGACAACAAAGGATAGATACTGGAATAGGTCAATAGCAACACAGGTAACTGAAAGTCTTAAATATCGGCGTGGGCAAGGAGATGAGGGCATTTATCAGAACCAGGGGTTGTTTCTGGTTGTTAAGGATGTAGAAAAAAATGAGTAACCCCTAATACTTGAGTGATGGTGGATGAAAATGAATATACCAACCCACTACACATAGATGTCAACAAAAACCTACAGACTAGGTATAATGACTTAGAAACTCTATCACCTGGAAAACTGTCCAGGCTTATTTTATTTGACATCGATAAAAAATAAAGATTTCCTTCCTGAATTCCCTTTCTTTCTTATATAGTTAAATAATCTTCTTTGGACATACTAGAAAAGTCTTTCCTGTTTAATTTTAATTAAAATGTCCCAATCCTTGGAGAAGAGTTTAATTGGTCCATTGCTTAAGATTTGTTTGGAAATAAGGGCCTCATCCTACCTCCACCCTTATTCACTTTTGTACTTCCATCAGGCCTTTTTTGTATGTACAACAGTATTTCTCCCCACAGAGCCTTTTTACACAGACTGCATTCTCCATCCAAAATGTACTCTCTCCCCCACTCTCCACCGAATGTTCCTTCCACTTGGTCACTTTAGAATACAGCAAGAGTTTAATTCCCACCTGTGAGAATCAGATACCCTGGTAACCCTATTTTACTAGGATTAGTCCACCAGGTTTTCAAAGGGGTCCACAACTCCCCAAATGTTAAGAAATTTATATAAGATGTTACTTTCTATCAGTACAGCATATACATACAGCTGTTGTTTTCGAATCATAGCTCTAATACAAATAATAGCATATATGCCTCTACTCTTAAAAAACAGCTACAGGCCAGGGGCGGTGGCTCATGCCTGTAATCCCAGCACTCTGGGAGGCTGAGCTGGGAGGACCACTTGAGGTCAGGAGTTTAAGACCGGCCTGGCCAACATGGTGAAACCCCTCTCTACTAAAAATACAAAAATTAGCCGGGTATGGTGGTGCGCACCTGTGGTCCCAGCTACTGAGGAAGCTGAGGTACCAGAATCGCTTGAACCTGGGAGGCAGAGATTGCAGTCTGCCGAGATTGGGCTACTGCACTTCAGCCTAGGCAACACAGCTAGACTTTATCTCAAAAAAAAAAAAAAAAAAAAGTAAAAATTAAAAATAGCTATAGTAATCAAGCACTGACAGCTTCCAGGAAATTTGTGCCTAACTCTCCACAACAATATTATGAGATAGATTCACTTTAGACTTACTCTCTACCAGGTACTTTTCTAATTACTTTATAAGTGTTGGCTAATTCAATCGTCACAAGAATTCTTAGATGCTATTTATCAACCTCATTTTACAAAAGAAACAGGTTCAGAGAAGTTAAGTAACTCTTCCAAAGTCATAGAGCAAGAAACTGGCAAAACAGTATTTGAATTCAGGCTGTTCCAATCCCAAAGTTCATATTCTTATCTAACAGCATTAGGAGATTCATAGCCACATACACAACTCAAGTTAACCCACTGAGAGATGAAAAAAAAAATGACAACTATAATTCCTTAACAAAATAGTCCCACCATTTTCCCTGCAATAGAGAAAACTATTAGTCTGAGACATATACTAAGTGTACAATTTTGTCACTCTTATGTATCAAAAACTATTGTGATAATGTTAACATGTCCCAGGTGTGACTTGGCATGTTATTAGAACTTTTTAAAAGAGTAAAAGAGCAAAAAAGGTTATCGTACATAAATAAATGAGATAATCGCTGTCAGGGATGCCATAAGTATGTAGTGTATATGTTGAGACTGTATCATGTACCAAGGGGAAGATGTTTTATGGGGAGCCGGGGGAGTGTGGGGGGGAGCCTATTCTTGAATTCTTATTTAAATCTCTGGTGCATATGAAGAAACAAAGTATTACCAGACCAAAGATGACAAAGGATTGCATAAAGGGAAGCATTAAACAGAAGAGAACAGAAGAAAACCAAAGGAAGAGATTATTAATCTATAAATAAGAACAAAGTTATATAGGTGTGTAGATGCTAGGTAGGTACAAGTCTGTATACCAATATACAACAGTAGGGGGAATCAGCATTTCTGATGGTTTATAATGCTGAAAGGATGCTTCCACTACCAACTCAACTCTCTTTCTGCCTTTTATCGTGAATGTAGAATCAACAAACCTACCGGCAAACCCACTTACTTTAATTGGTACAAACTGTCTTATAAACTTGATGCCATGTTCTTCCATGTGTTCACCAATTCTGTTGGCCATGTCCTGGTCAAATCCTCTAAGAAGAATGGACCTAACCATAACAGTGACGTCTAAACCGATACCAGCCAGAAATCCCGCACATTCCAAAGCAACATAGGATGCTCCAACGATGAGGGTCTTCCCCGGGCAGTAAGATAAGGAGAAAAGGTCATCACTGGTGGGGTGGGGTGGGGTGGGGGGGAGGAAGAAAAAATAAAAATAATGTTCATATATGAATCATTACTAAATCCAAGCACACATTTTTACTTTGCTAAGCACATACTTTCAGGATGATAAACATTCTACTAGCTACACACATAATACATGAGAAGTTTTTATAATTCTTAGGTACCCTTTCTTGCCACTCAGTTGCGTTGGGAGTAGTTCAAGCTATCCATAGGTAAACACAGCAAACTGTGTAACTCCTGATATTAGTCAGTTAGTCCAATTCATCTTCACACTAAATGATTTTGAACTGTTTGGAATAAATCACACATTTGCAAACGCAAACCCCCATCCTCATGCACCATTCAGCTCTCTCTGAGGTGGAAAAATCTGTGTTACTTCTTCTTAGTGGAAACCAATTATTATCAAGAGTGTGAACAAACATGGAGGAAAAAAACCAAAAAACTTTCAATATCTTGAAATATAAAAGCCAACTATAAAAAGTAGAACCCGACAAAGTCTTCTAGTTGAGCTAGGAATATACAGGACACAGAGATCATAAAAATAAAAGTACTGTTAGAGAATGAGTTGTTTTTCTTGTTTATTTGGTTTGTTTTGAGATGGAGTCTTGCCCTGTTGCCCAGGCTGGAGTACAGTGGCATGATCTCGGCTCACTGCAACCTCCGCCTGCATAGGTTCAAGGGATTCTCCTGCCTCAGCCTCCAGAGTAGCTGAGATTACAGGCACCCACCACCAAGCCTGGCTAATTTTTTTATTATTTTTTAGTAGAGACGGGGTTTCACCATGTTGGCCAGGTTGGTCTCGAACTTGTGGCCTCAGGTGATCCACCCACCATGGCCTCCCAGAGTGCTGGGATTACAGGCGTGAGCCACCTCACCTAGCTTTTTTTTTTTTTTTTTTTTTTTTTGAGATGGAGTCTCACTTTGTCGACAGGCTGGAGTGCAGAGATGCAATCTCAGCTCAATGCAACCTCAAACTTCTGGGTTCAAGCGATTCTCCTGCCTCAGCCTCCCAAGCAGCTGAGATTACAGGTACAAGCCACCATGTCCAACTAATTTTTGTATTTTTAGTAGAGACAGGGTTTCACCATGTTGGCCAGAATGGTCTCAATCTCCTGACCTCGTAATTTGCCCACCTCGGCCTCCCAAAGTGCCGAGATTACAGGCATGAGCCAAGAATGAGTTTTTTAAAAATATCGGAAGGGAGCCTGCTATTGTCTGAATGTTTATGTACCCCCAAAATGCATACATTAAAATCCTAAACCCCAAGGCAATGATACTAAGGGGTGGGGCTTTTGGGAGGTGATAAGGCCATGAGGGCAGAGCTCTCATGAATGGGGCTAATGTCCTTGTTAAAAAGGCCCCAGAGACCTGCCTCTCCCTCTTCCACCATGTGGGAAAGGATAAAATCATATACCAAAAACAGCCTGAAGGAGAAGAGTAACTTACAAAACAATCAGAAACTCCCCGAGCAAAAAGCATTCAAGAGGACACATTTACCAACATTCTGTCTTAATGACTTCATAATTGAAAACTCCTGAACAATGTCAGCAGTGTTTTCATTTCATGGGCAAAAATAAACCACACAGAAAAACCTCTCCTTGCTTGACTGGCTTCAAGAGGTCCTTCTACAATGACACTGCAACCATTCAAACAGCATTCAGTAGGGTCTAGAGTCTGATAAATCTAAATGGCCTGCCATCCTCTAATTCTTATAGCAGTCACTCTGTATGTGTTAAAGGGTAATACATGATTCTCATTTTACAAAATCTAAATGTATATACGTATTATACTTATTTTACAAAATGTTTGTGAATATTCATTTGGCTTTTTAAATATATACTTATATACTCACACATACATAAATTTCAAATACAAATGTAAATATAAATCTATAAGCTAGTATGTTAGTGTTACTAATTCTGTGTAACAAGATGACCAAGTTTTCAATAAAATGTTCTCCTGGCCAGGCACAGTGGCTCATGCCTGTAGTCCCAGCACTTTGGGAGGCCGAGGTGGGTGGATGACAGGTCAAGAGATCGAGACCATCCTGGTCAACATGGTGAAACCCCGTTTCTACTGAAAAATACAAAAATTAGCTGGGTGTGGTGGTGCGCACCTGTAGTCCCAGCTACTTGGGAGACCAAGGCGGGAGCATTGCTTGAACCCGGTAGGCGAAGGTTGCAGTGAGCCGAGATTGCGCCACTGCACTCCAGCCTGGTGCCTGGCAACAAGAATCTGTCTCAAAAAAAAAAAAAAAAAGTTCTCCTTTATAATAATTTTTCCTCTTTCTCTTTCTCCCAAACCCTGGCCCCCAGAGAGGGCACAATGTGGCAAAGAAATCTGTCTGAAGTCCAAGAAATTGACAAAGTGGGTTTGAAGAAACATGCAAAAGCAAAAATCCACAATGGGTTTTTCTTTTCCTCCCTGCGTTTTTTCTTTACCTGCTGATGCAGTATTCTTTGTCACCAGGGATGCCCAAGTAACGTGGTCTTTCACCAGTGGCAATGAGAAATCTCTCTGCTGAATAAATCTTTTCTTTACCTTTATTATTTGTTGCCTACAAAGGAACCAATACGAAAACCTTATTAAGTAATCGATCCTCAGAATTGTAAGCTTCATAGTTAACAAAGGTCATTCACTACATTGTCTCATTTCATCCTTATAATGAGAACAATAATATAATAAAAAGGATAAATTAAGGCTGAGTATTTAACAGACTTGCTCAAAGTCACAATGCTACTAAGAGGCAGAGCCAAGCCTGAAATCCAGGTGATCTGGTCCAGTATGCTTACATTTTACCATACCTCCACACAAGGCCCCATTGGATATGACAGCAAAAGCATCAAACTGGGTAGTCTGGGTCACAGTGGCTATTACTTTTACTATAATACTTTAACATTTTCCAACCAAAGCTTAAAAAAAAAAAAAGCTAAGTCAGGATGTCACACAATTACCTTAATCCTGTGAGGACCAATAAATTGCCCCGTAAGCATTCTCATAGACGACTTTCTTCTCCCGCAGAGCTACTCGGTAGCCCCAATTCAAAGAGCCAATGTGATTCTGTACAGCTTCTATCATTCTGTCCCAATCATGCTTAACTGTATGAGAAAATAAGACAAAATCTTGTTTGGCTTTTCAACTCCTGGCAAAGATCATTTCTCAATAACCACACAAGTGAAATACAAGGAGCAGAGCTTTAAAAGGCAATCTAAAAGGGTGGATCCTCCATTTTGAGCATGTACTTTACTTTTTCATCTTAAAATATTCTTTCCCTTTATAAGACCAATACAATTAAATAAATATAAGACAGAACTGACAATTTTAAACTAAAGTAACAACACACAAACTTTTTCCTTCTTTATCTAGAAATGAACTCAAATTTTACTGATTTCTGGAATATATTAAGGTTTAGGATTCTCTATTTGTAAGAAAATCCAAGAGATTCTGATGTAGCCAACTACTCGAGTCACTACACTAGTAACACTGCTTATGCTAGAGGCCAGCAAACTGGCACCATGGGCCAGTCCAGCCCATCACCTTTTTGTAAATAAAGCTTTATTAAAATACAGCCTTTATTAAAATACAGCTAGGCGTATTTATTTCAATATTTTCTAGTGCTGCTTTCACACTACATGGGCAGAGTTAAGTGGCTACTAGAGACTCTATGGCCCAAGAATCCTAAAATATTTACCATTTGGCCTTTTACAGAAAAAATTCACTGTTCATTTAGACAGAATTTTAAGAGTCTATTTCATTTCCCTCCAAACTCTCATATATCTTATGAAACAGAGAACTTTTTAAAATTCTATTCTGTCATAATGAAATTAATCTTTTAAATCAGGGTACTAAAGTAATATTAAATTTCAAAGGATAAAAATCAACTCTATGTTATTCAATAATCTTTCTTTTTTTTTTCCCCCCTCAGACAGTCTTGCTCTGTTGCCCAGACTGGAATGCAGTGGCACCATCAGCTCACTGCAACCTCTGCCCCCACAGGGTTCAAACTATTCTCATGTCTCAGCCTCCCGGGTAGCTGGGACTACAAGTGCAGGCCACCACACTCGGCTCATTTTTTTTTTTTTTTTTTGGAGACAGAGTCTTACTCTGTTGCCAGGCTGGAGTGCAGTGGCGCAATCTTGGCTAACTGCAACCTCCGCCTCCTGGGTTCAACAGATTCTCCTGCCTCAGCCTCCCAAGAGCTGGGACTATAGGCGCATGCCACCACACCCAGATAATTTTTGCATTTTTAGTAGAGATGGGGTTTCACCATGTTGGCCAGGATGGTCTCCATCTCTTGACCTCGTGATCTGCCCACGTCAGCCTCCCAAAGTGCTGGGATTACAGGCGTTTGAGCTATTGCGCCCAGCCTCAATAATCTCTTCTTTAGAGATAGGGTCTAGCTCTGTTGCCCAGGCAGGAGTGCAGTGGTGCAATCAATCATCACTCACTGCAGCCTCGAACTCCTGAACTCAAATTATCCTCCTGCTTCAGCCTCCTGAGAAGCTGGGACTATAGGCAAGGGCTTCCATGTCCAACTAATTCTTTTTTTTTTTGTAGAGACAGGGTCTTGCTTTGTTGCCCAAGGTACTCTGAAACTCTTGGCCTCAAAGTGGTCCCTTCCACCTTGGCCTCCCAAACTGTTGGGATTACAGGCATGAGCCACCTGGCCCAATAACTAATATGTTATAAATTACGAGGAAAAAAACAAGATACAGGTAAATATACTCTGGTGGTAGGCAGAAGACAGGTCCTAGGGCAGCTGTGGTTTGGATGGAAGAAGCGAATCAACATATACTGAAAGCTGCTCTCATGGAAATGAGGAATATGGAGACCAATTCAGTGGGCAAGTAGCCTGGTATACAGTAAGTGTTGAAAATAGACTTATAACACTTGCTGGCCAGCCTCTGGAAGTGGGAATGACAGCAACACAAAAATTGATTTAAAGCCTCCTACAGAACAGATAGTTCATGGATATTGAATTCATATGAACATATGTCAGAATTAGAGCAAACCTTAAGAGACTGGTTCAACTGAAAGAAAAAATAATAACTGCAGATGCCACTGTGGTTATGGTTCTACAGGAAGCCTGGACCAACCTGCCTGCCTGGCTTCTGTTTACCACCACCACAAAAGGCTCAGGACTTGCTGTTTCTCTACTAAAAGTAGAATAGAATAGTACACAACTCACCCACATGTGCCAATCATCTAAGCTGCAGTAATTAACAATGTTTTACAAAATTTCTTCTCATATCCCTCACTCTCTCAAGGGTCTGAGCAAATAATGTGATCCCAACATTATAAAACTTTAAAAGTTAGTGATTTTCTAAGATTCCAGACTTGAAAAGTGTACTATTAGGCCAGGCACAATGGCTCACGCCTGCAATCCCCGCATGTTGGGAGGCTGAGGTGGGCGGATCACAAGGTCAGGTATTGGAGACCAGCCTGACCAACATGGTGAAACCCAGCCTGACCAACATGGTGAAATACAAAACTTAGCCGGGCAAGGGAGAGGCGGCTGTAATCCCAGCTACTCAGGAGGCTGAGGCAGGAGAATTGCTTGAACCCAGGAGGAGGAGGTTGCAGTGAACTGAGATCTCACCATTGCACTTGCTTGAACCCAGGAGGAAGAGGTTGCAGTGAACCGAGATCGCACCTGGGTGACAGAGCGAGACTCAACCGAGATCGCGCCTGGGTGACAGAGCGAGACTCCATCTCAAAAAGAAAAAAAAAGGTACTATTGATTTTAAATAGAAAGTAAAAGTGTCAACAAAGGAAGCATGACTAGTTTGAGAGCAAAATTTTTCAAAGCATGTATTTATGCCTTATCCTGCTACTACATTTAATAAACAATTAAAACTCCGGAAAAAGCCACAAAATAGTTTATCCTGGCTACTGGCTAGAGTCTTTTCCTTCAAATGCTCCATAATCCATAGGTCTCAAACCTCAATCAGATAGGGGTTGGAGTTTCACTCTTCATAACAGGTGACATATGTCATAAATTAGCCAGGAAGCTGTGCCGGGTCTCACTTTATTATTCTAATAGATAATGCAATCTACTTTCTAAAATTGTAATTCCAATCTCTTCAACTTGTCTAGGGTTTCTAGGTTATCTAGGGTACTCTAAACATTTTTAATCCAACAAAGTCTAACTACTCCCTCTCCTCAACAAACAACAATCACCCCCGACAAATATTGGCTCATGAAACAGACTTCTTTGGAGGGAGAAAAATGCAACAGCTTCAAGAAAACAAATGTAATTAGTACTTCCTTACAAATTATAAACACTGCATGATTTCTCACAAACACTACATGACAATATATTCAGAAGAATTCCAATTTTATATTATAGAAACCCCATAGTCCAAGTGCAGTATCTGTTGTTACCACTACAACTATGTAAATACTTGACAAAGGATAACTCCAGTGACTATATCTATCAAAAATGTAAACAATAAAATCAACTAGGCTGGCTGGGCACGGTGGCTCACACCTATAATCCCAGAACTTTGGGAGGCCAAGGTGGGTGGATCACAAGGTCAGGAGTTTAAGATCAACCTGACCAACATGGTGAAACCCTGCTACTACTAAAAATACAAAAATTAGCTGGGCGTGGTGGCAGGTGCCTGTCATCCAAGCTACTGGGAGGCTGAGGCAGGAGAATTGCTTAAACCCGGGAGGCAGAGGTTACAGTGAGCAGAGATCACGCCACTGCCACTGCACTCTAGTCTGGGTAACAGAGTGAGACTCTGTCTCAAAAAATAAAAACAAAAAACAACTAGACTATTTGCTATCTTCACGGAAATGGATGATGCATTACAAGATTACAGTTCAACCCCCAAAAGCACAAACAGAAGAGTAGCTTTTCCCTCCTGTACCTGTCTCCTCGACTTTCCATCCATAGTTTCGAGAGTCTTGTAGGGCTTGTCCTAACAAAGCTGCTTGGTGCATCAGTTTTTTAGGTATGCAACCCACATTCACACATGTTCCTCCGAGACCTACAACAACATTGAGAAATCAGTTTATAGCCTGCTTTCCAAGCCTTACAAACCTTCAAAGAAAAAAAGTCAACAATTATTACAATTCTAAGAAATATTGTATTATATTTGCTTAATGTGGCAAATAACATTTATATAAGTTTATTCCTAAATCTTTACAACATTCCTAAGTTCAGAGACTCTTTTATACCAAACACAGCAACACCATCCTAAAACGAAACAAAGAGGGGCAGATTTCCACAATTTCCACATACTTCAAAGATTCAAAATTAAATGACTACTGATAAAGATGCCAGAAATTGAAATTTTACTATATACACAACCCTATACAGACAACCCCTGATTTATCATTTTTCGACTTTATGTTGATACCCATGCAACCATACTGTTTCACTTTCAGTACAGTATTCAATAAATTATATGAGATATTCAACACTTTATTATAAAATAGGTTTTGTGTTAGATGATTTTGCCCAACTTTAGGTTAATGTAAGCGTTCGGAGCATGTTTAAGGTAGACTAGGCTAAGCTATGACGTTTGGTAGGTTAGGTGTATTAAATGCATTTTTGACTTATGTTTTCAACTTACAAAGAATTTTATCAGGATGTAGTCCCATTGTAATTCAAGCAGCAGCTGCACTTGCCATTGAATCTATGCACAGAGGTAACTGATAAAGGGGCTGTTATGCTGAGCATGATTAGAGTGTAGTGGGTCTTAAACTACATATAAAAGTTGGTGTATATGAGCATTTTTTAAGAAGGTGGCCTACAGCATTCACCTGATTTTTTAAAGGATGCATGACTTCCCTTGCTCCCTAAAAAAAGGTTTCATATCCCTCAGCTTAAAAAATATGGTGACAACTTGTTTCCATTAGAACAAAAACACAGGCAGGTGACCAAAATGACAGAAGTAAGAAAGAATACAACTCAATTAAGTCCTCTGAGCAGAATGCTACCAGTGTCGCTCTGGAGTGTAAGTTCCACAGGGCAAAAGGGAAATACCTAGCAGCAACAGCAGTGTCTAACACAGAATTGACACATTAAATATCTGCTGCATGGATGAATCAGAATTTGTGACATCACCTTATATGGACTTCTTGCTTCTTAGTTCCTTTTAATGCAAGCAGTCAAGTAATCTTCAACAAAATTTACATTATCATGGCCAGGCGCGGTGGCTCACACCTGTAATCCCAGCACTTTGGGAGGCTGAGGTGGGCAGATCACAAGGTCAGAGATCAAGAGATGGAGACCATCCTGGCCAACATGGTGAAACCCCGTTTCTACTAAAAATACAAAAATTAGCTATGTGTCATGGTGTGCGCCTGTAGTCCCAGCTACTTGGGAGGCTGAGGTAGGAGACTCGTGTGAACCCGAGGACGAAGGTTGCAGTGAGCGGAGATTATGCCACTGCACTCCGGCCTGGCAAGAGAGCAAGACTCCGTCTCAAAAAAAAAAAAAAAAAAAAAATTTATATTATCACATGGCTCCCCTGCCTTAGAGTCTTCAAAGGTTCATTTATATGCTTTGATTAGTCCAATTTGGTCTAACTTATATGCTCTGATTAGTCCAAATTCCTCATCTTGGCCTACAAAACCCTCAATAGTGACACCTGTCTTCCTCTCTGGTCTCAGCTCACATCACCACTTCCAGCTCCCAATATCCATGCCACAACCATGAAGGACTCTTACCTACCTCAGGGCCTTTGTATGTGCTATCTTCAGAGAAAGAGAAGCTGCCTGGAAGGTTTTGCCTCACCTTTTGACAGGTGGCTCATTCTCATTCTTTGGCCTCTTCTGAATGTCACCTCTTCAGATGCCTTCCTTGATAATCTTCTCAAAGTTAAACTCTCCTTTATCTACTTCCTCTCTATACCACTATATAATTTTTTCAATGCCACTTACCACAATTCCTAAAGTTCTTATGTATCTTTTGTCTCCCTACTTAGAATATAAGCTCCACAAGGGCAGGAACTTTGAATTTACCAAGTTCACTGCTACAGTCACTGCCTTGGTTCATAATAACTATTTGTTGAATAAATGAATAATGAACATATAAAGACTCAGAAGCAGCAGGGGCTATGCAGTAAGGTATCTGATTCCAGTTATTGTTGAATGTAGGAGGTAGATTTAAAACAGAAATCCATACATGAAAAGTTTAAATTTTCAATTATTAAGCCCCTATATATGCTAGATAACCTAAATTTTCAGCATTTAACCTGATCCATTTTAACTTAGTTCAAATAAAAGATATATATGTTTTGGGGCTGGTTTTTCTTTAACTTAGTTTTTGATTTTTTCAATTAGGTTTTAGGAGCCTGTTAGATCAGTGCCAGGGGAAAACTGCTTCGAAAATATCACTTCTAGAGTATGTATGTATGTATGTATGTATGTATGTATTTATTTATTTATTTATTTATTTTTTGGCAGGAGAATTGCTTGAACCTGGGAGGTGGAGGTTGCAGTCTAGAGCATTTTAAAAGCTTACCCCATCTAGTTCCAAGAGGGGGTGGGAGTGACAAAGTCCAGGACCATCACCTTCATGCCATATTGGGCTGCCTCCTGGAAAATAAAATTATTAAAATAAGTTGGAAAGGTTAACATGACATATTGGAAATGGGCTGTTAAAAATCCATTTTTTTTTTAATTAAGCTATAGAGCTTAAAGCATAACAAGTAATCAATACCTGGGTACTGCATACACCATGATGATTAGCTCAACTCCAGGATAAAAATCAAGAGATATTCAGATAATTGTGAGAGTCGATTTTAAAATTATGCAGATTAGAGTAGTAAAATTGTTAGAATCCTCTGGAAACCTTAGAATCCTCTATCAAAATTCTACTCAAACAACAGATTAAGCAATAACCTGAAAAAAGAATGTGGCTATTTCCAAGCAAGTTGCCAAGTAGCTGAAAAAGTAGGTTTACTGACAGTCTATAGCCCTTAATGCAACCTGTATCCTATAAGGTGATATTTTTAAAAGCATTTTAAAATTTAATCTAATTTGGTTTCTAAGGAAGAATACTGGAAGAAGTTTTTCTTGTGTATTATAAGATTTCCTAAAATTTTCACATGAGGAGCTCATGAAAAAGTTGACAATATCTATGACATTTCCAAATCTATTTTTAGGGAGGGAAGACAAGAGTTAGAAGTTTGTTTTACAGAGTGTCTTTTTATCTGAGAAACAGAATAAGCTTTTATATTGGCAACTATACCTCCAAATGTTATTTGAAGGACTGAGCCTACAAGTCTTTCAAATACACCATCACTGGAGTGAAATACATCAGGTATTATTCCTGAATTCCTTTCAGCAAAGCCCTGCTTTAGTGCTACACACTGGTCTTCCCCTAATTTGGGCAGCTTCTACCCTTTACTGAGTCAGCACAAGCTACACCTTAGGGAAAGATAACCACATTATCTTTTAAAGGAACCTGTTGGGAAAGGATGACAGGCCCAAGGGGTCCTCACATGGGAAATTTATGTTGATTCAGGACCAGGGGCCTCACTCCTAACCTTCTTTACTTATACATCCTCTTCCCCATCACCCTCAGACCACAGAGTTAGTGGTTATTAGATCACCTCACATACACAGAAAGCAAATCATTTTTAATAAATGGATTTAAGAAACCCAATTGCTCTCCATCTTTTTTATATTGGGGAGGAGGGGTTGTGAACAGGGAAATCATTCGAGTGAAAAAGACAGATATTAATTAAGAATAAGAAATATATGGCTGGGCGCAGTGGCTCACACCTGTAATCCCAGCACTTTGGGAGGCCAAGGTGCATGGATCACCTGAGGTCAGGAGTTCAAGGCCAGCCTGGCCAACATGGTGAAACCCCATCTCTACTAAAAGCACAAAAATTAGGTGGGCATGGTGGTGAGCATGCCTATAATTCCAGCTACTCAGGAGGCTGAGGCAGGAGAATTACTGAAACCTTGGAGGCGGAGGTTGCAGTAAGCCCAGATTGCACCACTGTACTCCAGCATGAGTGATAGAGTGAAACTCCATCAAAATAAATAAATAAGTAAATAAAAATAATAGGAAGATATATGAGCCAGGCGCAGTGGCTCACGCCTGTAATCCCAGCACTTTGGGAGGCTGAGGCTAGTGTTATCACCTGAGGTCAGGAGCTCGAGACCAGCCTGGCCAACATAGTGAAACTCCAGCTCTACTAAAAATACAAAAAATTAGCTGAGCATGGTGGTGGGCGCCTGTCATCTCGGCTACTAGGGAGGCTGAGGCAGGAGAATTGCTTGAACCTGGGAGGTGGAGGTTGCAGTGAGTGGAGAGCGCACCATTGCATTCCAGCCTGGGCAACAAGAGTAAAAGTCTCAAAAAAAAAAAAAAAAAAAGGAAAAAGAAGTATATTTGCTTAATTTGCAAACCATTTTTATACAACATCCTTATTATCTTTGAAAAGTCAACTAAAAAAGTGAATGAAACATGTTCCAAAATACTGGGCCCTATATTTTTATATAAGGACCATCTATTTCAGTCTGGAAAAATGATTTATAAACTGGTCCTTTACCAGGTCCATGTTCTGCCCAAGTTAATGTGCAAAATGTCACAAGAGTGGTTCAAATAAATTCCACAGAGAACAGGAGATAACCCTGTCAAGGAAGTTAATATTCTAACCACAACCCAAACAACACATAACACAAGGAGCCTTGCCTTAGCAGCTGCCAGGCCTCCGCGGAGCCACCTCCAATGATGATAAGGTCATAGTCATAGGACTCGGGAAGATCCTCAGGGCCATTCATTTTTAGTAGCTTTTGAAGTCTGCCCTCCTGATAAGCCTAAAGAAAAATAACAGAAGAGAAAATAGTTTAACTTAGAATCAGCAATTTCTATAAAGCTTTGTAAGAAAATCTTTCCTTAAAGAAAAGCAAAAGGAATTTTCAAAGGGAAGATGTTATTTGATTTATATTAATTACAGCATACAGATAGAAATATTCAACCTTCCTTAAAGTGGTGAACTGCTTGCTTTATTTTAGTTTATTAACCCCAAAGACTGTCACTGTTAACTACTTTGAAGTGTTCATATAGTACCTCTACATAAGTAAACCAACTTAGGTCAAAATCAAGATTAATCATCAGCCTTTTATTCCTAGAATGTTTAAACTACGTTTTAAATCAGGATTTTAAAAACATTTGTACTATGTTTCAATATAATTCAGCAATCGTCTTTACTTTCTGATCAAAGGTAGAATGAGTGGGTTATGATCCCAGACTAAGATAGGGGCTTGGTAAATATGGGCATAGCTTAAATCTCAGCATAACAATTTTAAAAGATCAGTCAAATTTAAAACTCTTCTACACTGTTTAGCTGGGGCGTAACATCTAGAAATTCAGACCAAAACTGTCAATTGATACTGACCTGTATGAAAAGTTAAATGTAAAAGCTGCTGCTCTTGTAGGATATTTTAAATAAGCACAACTCTGCAAAGCTCATTCCTTTAATTTGCACATGCATGAAGTCTCCCATATTTAGTATTTATATTTAGTTTCCATATACTTAGCAAGTAACAGACTTTTATAACTTAGATGTTAGACTCTAAATTTTTTAAAAAGTCCTTTCATACCACTAATTCTGATGCCCATTGATTATATTTCACATTGGTTTAATACAATATTTTGGTGATATATTTAATATTATCTTTTTATTAAAATAAAAATCTACATTAACAAGAGATAATGACTGAGAATGCTGTTAGTAAGCACAATACAATGTTTTTAAAAATATCAAGTCTTAGGCCAGGATCAGCGGTTCACGCCTGTAATCCCAGCAGTTTGGGAGGCCAAGATGGGAAGATCACTTGAAGTCAGGAGTTCAAGATCAGCCTGGCCAATGGGGTGAAACCTTGTCACTACTAAAAATACAAAAATTAGTCAGGCGTGTGGCATGTGCCGGTAATCTCAGCTACTCTGGAGGCTGAGGCAGGAGAAATGCTTAAACCTGGAAGGCAGAGGCTGCAGTGAGCCAAGATTGCACCACTGCACTCTAGCCTGGGCAACAGAGTGAGACTCCGTCTCACAAAAAAATCAAATCTTAACCTTAGTAACAAAAAGCCCCCAAACTTACCAGCCCAAACTGCACATTTCTCTCTTGCCTACCATCAGATGTAGAGGGGGTGAAAGGCAGAGCTTGGGGTCAGCAGAAGAACAAGGTTCCTGGGATGTGGAAGGGGGTGCGGTGGAGCTATGTGGCAGAAGCAGCACGGCATTGTGGCTACCTGTTGGCAGCATGTCAGGCACACGTAGTGGCTCAGGGACTGAAGGGAGAACACCTGGAAACCAGCAACAGTGGGGGACAAGACTGCGCCACCCTGACAGTCTGCACAAAAGGTCTTAGCATGAGAGGCTGGTAAACACAGCCAGTAGTCATCAACTGGCATTATGGCCAAGGCTCCTCCTTCAATACAAAGCACTGTGGGAGGAAAACAACTTGGTAATAACAGCCATTCGATGAAAGGATCAAGTAAGCTTCAAATAACTAGTGTGACTCCAGTCAGTCTCAAAGAACATGACTTACTGGTTTAACAGTTTTTCGGTTTTTAAAAATAAAGTTAATGTTTATTATCTCTGTATAATCTGTGTATGGATTTTGAAAAAGTCATTTATGTATTTTACAAATTTCTTTCTTTCTTTCCTTTCCTTTTTTTTTTCTGGTTTAAGAGTTAACCAATAAACTCAATTAGATGCTCTGCTGGAAAAATAACATATAATCATTTTTCATCTTGACCTCATTTTATCTGCATGAACTTAGCAAAGATGGTGACATAACACAATAACCAGTTGTCTAAATGAAAACCACAGTTCTGGGAATCCCCCTCCTCCAATATACTTACTAGAACAAATACCAGAAAATGTATCCTCATGCTAAAAAGCCACATGTTCCAGCCACCAATGTTTAAAATCTGTTCCTTACTAAAATTCTGTATCTATCCTGGGTTCTCTGGTTTAAACTTAAAGTCAGTCAGTGCACAGATTTTACAAAAACGCTCTGGATGAGCCTCAACATTTTTAAGCACTGTAGGTAAAACTGGTAAGACACAGGAAATTGAAGCATTCAGTTGACCTTAGAATTAAACATTTTGTTTTTAAATTTTAACCAGACTTGAAAAGGGCTGTTATTCAGTTCCATGTAAGTGGTATCCCACCTAAATATAAATAAAATAGAAGATAGAAGACAGCTCCCCCGAGAGTATAAGAAAGTAGCACAGAGATGGGGTAAGGAAAAGAGAAAAATGCTCCCATTCTCCTCCAATTACAATTGCTAGAAATTACATCTGCTGACCACAGTGAATGTCACAGAAGTTCTCAAACTTTTGCATCTCAGGACTCCTTTACAATCTTAGCTTTAAAATTGAGACTCCAGAGAGCTTTTTTGTTAACGTTAGGTTTTATCCATTTACTATATTAGAAATTAAAATTGAGAAGAAACTTAAAATATTAACAAATTTAAGAATAGGTCTAGTGCGGTGGCTCGCGCCTGTAATCCCAGCACTTTGGGAGGCCGAGGTGGGCGGAGCATGAGGTCAAGAGATGGAGACCATCCTGGCCAACATGGTGAAACCCTGTGTCTACTAAAAATACAAAAAAAAATTAGCTGGGTGTGGTGACACGTGCCTGTAGTCCCAGCTACTCAGGAAGCTGAGGCAGGAGAATTGCTTGAACCCGGGAGGCAGAGGTTGCAGTGAGCTGAGATCACACCACTGCACTCCAGCCTGGTAACAGAATGAGACTCCGTCTCAAATAATAATAATATACTTATTAAATGTTAACATGAGTATTTTTACTTAAAAAAAAACTTTTTTAATTAGTGAGAAGAATGGCACTGTTTTTGTATCTTTGCAATTCTCTTTAATGTCTGACAATAAGACAGCTCATTATCTGTTTTCCCATTCAGTCTGCTGCAACATCACCTGTCATGTAACCTCTGGAAAACTTCACAGTTGACATCCAAGAGAATTATAGTATTATGGAAATAATTCTGACCTCAAAGTATGCCCAAAGGGCCTCATCCACTTTGAGAACCACTGCTTAGAATACGAGATGACCTGTAGGCATCTGTCACTTGTTGGCAAGGCTTACGCATTGAATAGTCTTCCTTTTCTTCCACCTGCCTGTCATAGTAATCCCTTTCCCCAGCCCTATTCCTAGTAAAACACTGCTCAAGTCTCCCCCAAAAAGGGTACAATACAGAAAGCAATTCAACTGTGGTCGCCTTTTAAAATCAGAGAAGCAATCCTGACTCTTCCCCCAAACATAGCTTCTATCCTATACCAGATTTGTATTTTTTCCCCCTACCATTATACATGGCTCTGGTTCAGAAATAACCTGAGTTAAAATACTTGCTCTACCACTCACAAGGCCCGGTGACTTGGACAAATCACCTAATCCTTAACGAAGCTAACAGGTTCCTGACCTCATCAAATGGCTGAGTTTAGGAAGATAATGCATGTTAGCATAGTGGTGGCTGGTAGGAACTAATCCCTTTAAGTTACTAATTCTCCACTTCCTGAAGAAGGGAAATTGCCTGGAACTAAGTCAAGAAGTGCTAGAACGTATTTTACAGGTATCCTCCGCTGAGCTTCCCTGCATCAATCTCCACTTGAAATGCCCTCTCCTAACAAATCTTGATCCAGTATATAGACAGACTAGCATGATGTTATAAATTTTTATTCAGTGTACGAACATATTATCCTTCCACAGCATCTCCCCTGGAGACCTGGGGCTTCCTTAACCAACACTCTAAGAGATCCCAACACAAAAGTTCCAATTTACCCAACAAATTTCTCTTCAGTTCCCAATGTTGTTTTCTTCTTACAATGCCAATAACACAAGCTGCCACAGCACTCAGAATACACAACTGTTCCACTACCTGGGATGTCCTCTTTCTCCACTCCAACCCCTCATGCCCTTCAAGCTTAAATTAGAAGCCTTTACTTAACAGCCCTTGTGATATGGTTTGGCTGTGTCCTCACCCAACTGAATTCCCACGTGTTGTGGGAGACACCCAGTGGGAGGTAATTAAATCATGGGGCAGGTCTTTCCCATGCTATTCTCGTGACAGTGAATGAGTCTCATGAAATCTGACAGTATTATAAGGGGGAGTTTCCCCACCCAATTTCTCTCTTTGCCTGCGGCCATCAGGAGCAAGATGTGACTTACTCCTCCTCCTTGCCTTCCTCTGTGATTTTGAGGCCTCCCCCAGTGATGTGGAACTCTGAGATGATTAAACCCCTTTCTTTTGTAAATTGTCCAGTGTTTGGTATGTCTTTATCAGCAGCGTGAAAATGGACTAATACACCTTGAGTTGGGTGCTTCTCCTCTGAGATCCCACTGCTACCATCACACAATCCCATCAACTCTGCAAGGATGGGCATCCTGTCTTTCATCTCTGTGGCCCCAGACTTTGGGAGCACTACCACCTCACTAGGTGACAGCCTAGTCTTATGGAACCACCATATATGTAGTCTATTGTTGACCTTATGCAGTAAATGGTTGACCTTATATAGTGCATTATTGTATTCTGGTAAATGACTTATGAAAAAGAGATTACATTTCAAATGCCTCCTTCAAAGAACCTCCCGTTAACACTTCTTCCCAGGCAGCTCTTCAACCTCTATCCAAGCAACTTTTCTTTTTTTTTTTGAGATAGAGTCTCGTTCTGTCGCCCAGGCTGGAGTCCAGTGGCGCAATCTCGGCTCACTGCAACCTCTGCCTCCTGGGTTCAAGTGATTCTCTTGCCTCAGCCTCCTGAGTAGCTAGGATTACAGGCATGCGCCACCAGGCCTGGCTAATCTTCCTATTTTTAATAGAGATGGGGTTTCACCATGTTGGTTAGGCTGGTCTTGAACTCCTGACCTCATGATCCGCCCGCATAGGCCTCCCAAAGTGCTGCGATTACAGGCATGAGCCACTGCACCCAGCCCAAGCAACTTTTCTTCAGAGCTATCATCATGAACAGAAATATACTGTCTTTCTCTGATAGGGTGAACAATGGTTCTCCAATGTCAAGTCTGGATCCCCTAGAACCAGTGAATATGTTATGTGTAAAGAGACTTTGAAGAATGATTAAGTTTTTAGAGAGAGATTTTTCCGGGATTATCCCACTAGGCCCAATGTAATCACAAGTATTCTTATAAGAGGGATGCAGAGAGAGACTTGATTACAGTACCAGGAGATGTGAGGACAGAAGCAAGAGGTTGCATTGCCAGCTTTGAAAATAGAGGAAGGGACAGACTTTGAGCCAGGGAATGCAGGTGGGCTTTAGAAGCTGAAAAAGGCAAGGGAACAGATTCTGCCTCAGAGCTTCCAAAAGGAACCAGACCTACTAATATTTGGATTTTAGCATACAACCTCCACAGCTGTAAAATAGTTACTGTTATTTAAAACCACTAAATGTTTGGTATGTTAGAGCAGCAATAGGAAACTAATATACCCACTAAAATATGAAGTCCATGAGAGGTAGGCACTGTTTTATCCACCATTCTTTCACCAGTGCCTAGAACTGTGACTGGCAAAATGAGTACTCAAACAGTTGTAGAATAAACCAATTACTAATCACTTGGTAATACATCCCCTAGGACAAGGGTCTAAAAAGCATGATAAATGGTCACCGAGAATCAAAGGAAAGTGAATGAACCATTACAGAGATGAACCATTATCATGGAGGAAAGTGGCATCATGGAATTTGCTGACTCTGATCTAGAGAGTGAGCCACTAACATGGAGTCTACAATGAGAAAATTTTTTTTTATACATTATCTCATTTAACCCTCACAATAAAGTCTTCCAGCCAGATGTTTATTCCCATTTCATATAGAATAGAGGCCCTTAGAGATAAAGCTTGCCCACAAGCCAAGAATTCAGCCTAACTTCGATTACAGAGATGACAAACCTCGTGCTTTTCCAACTATACTATATACCGTAATTCATATCTCCAAGTACACATCACAAACGTTTTCTATTTTCTTACTGTAAACTTATTCCCACTTGGCAAATGAAAAACCTGATGTTTACAGGTTAAATAATTTATCCAAAGTGCATAACTAGAATGTTATAGAGTAAGGATCTGATCCCAGATCCCCTGACCAGCAAGTGGTTCTACCATTCAGTAGTTCTATTATATAAAAATATTCTCAAAATGTTTTTTAAATATTTCTTAAAAAGATTGTCCTAGTTTGAGTGTGGTGGCTCACACCTGGTAATCCTCATCACTTTGGGAGGCCAAGGCAGGAGGATTCTCTAAGCCCAGGAGTTCAAGAACAGCCTGGGCAACATAATGAGACCTTGTCTCTTCCAAAAAAAAAAAAAAAAAAGCTTAGCATGGTGGTACACGGCCGTAGTCCCAGCTACTCAGGAGGCTGAGGCAGGCAACTCATTTGAGTCTGAGAGATCAAGGCTGCACTAAGACATGATTGTGCCACTGCACTCCAGCCTGGGCAACAGAGCAAGAGACCCTGTCTCAAAAACAACAAAAATTTTCCTACATTTCAGTTTATTGAACCTGCAAAATTTAAAGTAATCTATATTACCAAGAAACAAGCAAATTTGCAGTTTGATTCTTAAATTCTATGAATATAATTTTTAATCTCCTCATTTCTTCAAGGTAAGTAGTCACTTTAATTTCAAAAATGAGGCAATCCATCATGCCGTATCATTTTACTGGTTGATGTCATGCCAACCAGTAAAAATAGAAACACTAGTGGTTAACTTTATATTTTAACAGCTTTAGAAGACCCAGAAACTTACCTCTCCTAAGCCTCCAGATTCTCTATTAATGCTTTCAAGTCATCGCTGTCAAATATTCCTAGTAAAGACATGAGGCATTCAACAGAGCAACTGATTGTCAGTAAAGTACTGGGGCGGATCTTTTTGCTGTCAGTGAGAGTACTTTTCTTCCAGCAACAGATCTCTGCAAAACCCAAGGAACTTGGTTGGTAGAGACATGCTGAAGTGAGGATCAGTGAGACCAAATGATGCTTCCATGAGTGCTACTATAAATCAAAGGATAGTAGACACTAGCAAGGGTCAGCACTCTTCCATATGTGAAAGAAGCAATGACTAGTTTAGAAAATAATTGGCCAAGTTTCATGAGAAAGTTCTGTTTTTGCTAAAACCTCTACTATATTATTGGTGAAGAACCTCATCTCCATACATGGAAGATTCTTCCTCTCAATCTTGGTATTATTTGTCTGTCTTTGGATTTCCCTTTCCCTGTACCACTAGACTTAGTAGGAAAGTTTACCACTGCTATGCATAACGGATGCCTAAACATTTGCCAAATTACTAACAGCAAAATCCACGACTACCAAACATTAAGCTCCCATAGGAATTGGGGTAAAAGAGCTTATGGGGCATGCTTACTGCACCTTCTCAAGTTGTTTTCTTAATGACCCAAATTTTTGGCAGTATCTCCAAATAAGGTTGTAATTTATATTCTTAAAACAACTACAAGGAACAGAAAGAAAAAAGGCTTTATGGCTTTATACCAAGTGAAGAACATCTAGATAAACTAACATGTTTTAGTTTCAGCAGGGGCAGTTTCCTAGCATTTAAAGCCCTGTTAAGAAATGCAAAATTTGTCTAAACCCTTAAAAAGTGGAACTTTTTGGAAAAAAAAAAAAAAAAGAAAAAAAGAAATGCAAAATTTGGCTCACACTTGTAATCCCAGCACTCTGGGAGGCCAAGGCGGGAGGATCACTTGAGGCCAGGAGTTGGAGACCAGGCTGGCTAACATGGCAAAACCCCGTTCAAACTAAAAATACAAAAATGTGCTGGGTGTAATGGCATGCACCTGTAATCCCAGCTACTTGGGAGGCTGAAACATGAGAATTGCCTGAACCCAGGAGGCGGAGAGTGCAGTGAGACGAGATCGCACCACTGCACTCCAGCCTGGGCAGCAAGAGAGACTGTCTCAAAGAAAACAAAGGCCGGGCACGGTAGCTCACGCCTGTAATCCCAGAACTTTGGAAGGCCAAGGCAGGTGGATCACAAGGTCAAGAGTTCAAGACCAGCCTGGCCAACATGGTGAAACCCCATCTCTACTAAAAATACAAAAATTAGTTGGGCGCCTGTAATCCCAGCTACTCGGGGAGGCTGAGGCAGAGAACTGCTTGAACCCAGGAGGCGGAGGTTGCAGTGACCGGGATAGCGCCATTGCACTCCAGCCTGGGTGACAGAGCGAAACTCCATCTCAAAAAACAAACAAAAAAGAAATGCAAAATTGAAGTGGGACAAATATTTAAAGTTGTTACATGATGAAACACCACAGTTCTGAAGGACATTCTGTGTACCAGCAAAGACAACAAAGGGACACTAGGGACGAGAACAGAAGTTCAGTAGATAAAAACTACAACTGGATACCAAAAGATTTTGTGTTCAAAGTATAATAGTTAGACAAAAACATATTCTGAGGATACTAACAGATGAAGTTATTCAATTCTTGCCCAGCTTAACATTCAAACATAATAGTTTTTCCATAAATCTAACGGGTCTCTTGTGCTGTGAACAATTCCATGCATTTGACCTTGCTATTCTCCTGCCTAGAATGCCCTTTCCTTTCTTGTGTTTCTACTCACCTTTCAGCCCTTAGCTGATACTACTCAGCAGAGATACTACTTTTGCTGAGTCTAGTAACAGGAGAAATTGGAATATGGATACTCACTCACAAATCTTTTTTTTGAGTCTTGTTCTGTCGCCCAGGCTGAAGTGCAACAGCTCTATCTGGGCTTACTGCAACCTCTACCTTCTGGGTTCAAGCAATTCTCCTGCCTCAGCCTCCCGAGTAGCTGGGATTACAGGAGCCCGCCACCACATCCAGCTAACTTTCGTATTTTTAGTAGAGACGGGGGTTCACCATGTTAGCCAGGCTGGTATCGAACTCCTGACCTCAGGCGATCCACTGGCCTCGGCCTCCCAAAGTGCTGGAATTATAGGCGTGGGCCACCATACCCAGCCCTCACTCACAAATGTTAAGTCCTCTTTGCAATAACTTTTTTAGTCATAATGGTACCTATTCACTGCATTACAGACAGGGTTTTGACTTTTGTTTTTTACCCACTCTTTCCCCAACCTGGTTAGAAATCCTTTCTGGGATTCTCTTGGTTCCCTGTAACAGAGAAAGCAACACCTTATCACAGAGCATCATAACTGGTTTTCATAAACTATTATGTTTTGCAAATTATCAGATATCCTTTAATTTGGTATCTGAAACTTTTTATTAAAATAGTCTTAAAGGGCATTCAATGAAACATTCTCATTAATATGCCAGTGAATTTTTTTTTAAATAACAGAACATGGCCTTACAAATTACTAAGAAAAATATGCTGCACAGTAAAACAATGTTTTCGAAAATATTTTTTCAGCTTACAAGAGACACAATATGTGCTTCAGTTCAGATTTAACTCTCTGAGATAACTTCAGGAAAAAAAAAACACACAAAAAGGATCCTATACTAAGAAATCTTTAGCATGAGGAGTTTATCATAGCCTCAGAAATTTCAAAAGCTGCCACAATATTCTTCCAATCCTGTAAGGTCAAGATATAACTCCCTGTTTCCTGCCATGGCAACTGGAATCATTTCCCTCACCCATTTGGTTAATATTAATCGGTTCTAATATTGGCAGCCTGTCTTCATCAAGCCTTATTCTTGCAAAACCATCTCTTATAATAAAAGAAACATAAAATATATTCTCCACAGTACGAGAAAAAGAGTTTGGATCAATCACAAACTCAAAATAGGACACAGGAGTATCAGGATACTTTCGAAAGTAGGTTTGCAACAATCCCAAAATCCTTTCTACGTTTTCTTCAGTCGCTTCTGGATAACTTACTCAGGTCTAACTTCCTCAACTTTGTAGGCATATTCCCATTTTCTTCCATTCTGCGAACTTTTCTCTGGTGTTCAAGTCGGGGCTTTGGTGCGGAAGGTTCTCGCTTGAAAGAACCGAAAACAAAATGGAATGTTTCTGCTTGTACCATCCAGGATGTTGCTTCCTTTTCTATGGCCTCCCAAAAGGAAAGGGTTATATTGTCGTCATAGCCACTCAACTCGTCAGGCTCGCCTTCCATCCAATTCAGACCCACGAACACAAACAGGAAGTCACAAAATGCTACCTGATTGAAGAAGTTCATGTCCGAGTTTAGCTGCTTTGCCTTTTCTTTACCCAAATCAGAAGCCATCACAAGAAACTGGGCATCGAGGGCTGCTTCTCTGGTTCGGCTCACGCCGTCAAACAGGACGCTGGCTTCCTCCAGAGCCTCGGTTAAGGAGTCGCTCGCCGAGTTCACGATGTCCTCCCGGTGATGCCGCACGCAGTACATGAGCTGCCGGTACTGCCTGCGGATGCTGCGGCACTTCTCCTCGTCAGCGGCGAGCTCCAAGAGCACTGGGTCAATGTCGGCTTCCCCGGAGCTGAGGTCGTCGGAGTAGCCCGCCGCCCTCACCGCCACTTCCATCTTCGTCGGCGCTCCCTCCTCCGCCGCCTGCCGCGCCGCGTGCTCGCTACCGGGGATGATCGCGAGCTGCTCCTCTCCTTTCTCTTCGTCTCCCTTCTGGGAAGCTTTTTCATCCGACATGCTGGCCATGGGTCTCTCTCAGGTAACGGACCTCCCAGCCTGTGGAAACTCGCGTGGAAACTGGCGGCAGTTGGACCCGAGGACGCCCGCGCATGCGCACTAGCGGCCCGGGCCGGCGCCACGCGCCCCCAGCACGCTCCGCGGGAGGACAGCCCCGCCCCGCCCCGCCCCGCCCCGAGGCGCTCGCTCACAGGCCGGCGCCTTGATCCGAACGCACGCAATAATGGGCCTCGACCCCAAACGCGACTAAGATCCGCTCAGGGAACAGCTACTCTTTTTCAAAGCGTTTACCGACTGGATCATCTCACTTTTAAAGAAACACTTTTGGACAACTTTAGACAAAACTGTTGAGGAGACTAAAGGTCCTGCGCTTTAAAACCATCGCTGCCATCACACACTGCAGTGAGGTCGACCTCGGGTTTTGTTTTTTTGTGAACTAAATCTGGCTGGACTGTAAACCGCCGGTGAGGCCAAGGACCGTGAAAAGCAGAAACTCCACTACAAACAGGCTGAACTCTCAATTATTTTGCAAGGTAGTGTCTGGACTCACTATACAAATATAGATCGGGTAATTCCTTTCCCAGGTCTTTTAAAAACCAAATCCCAACATCCCATCCCGAGGATCTGTGAGGTGGGAGGGAGCCGCCAGTAACCGTGCTAACCCCTGCAGGGTTAGTGGATGCTGGGCACGCGCATTACTCAAGTGAACTTTGGCTCTCCACCACCCAGAAGTGGAAGAATAGAGCGGGTACAAATCTCTGCAAAAGAGCAGTTTACTTAGAAGCTTGCCAACAGCTAAAGGCCACCGACTCTGAATGGATAGTAACTCTGAACCCTAAAAGGTGAGCAAAGCTATGAAGATTTCAGATACAATCTAAGGATATGAAAGCTTAATCTGTAAATTGGGTGACTACACTGCGTTGGAAATTTTACCCATTAGATTTAATGGGGTCACTGGAAACTCAAGTGCAGTTAATTTGGTATCCAAACTTTTTGGATATCCGCTTATCAGTCTCACCAGTAGCGAGTGGCAAAGTATACTTAACAATGGGAATGAATATATCTTGTTTTTAAAGAGAACATGCACCCAACCCAACCCATAAGGATCAACAGCTTTTCAAGCCTGCAATAAGTACACCTTAAAAAAAAAAAAGACACCCACAATTGCACCTGTCCAATTGTCAGTTTCATAGATAGCACCAGGAAGTAAATTAGCCCTACCTTCCTTTATGCATCTAGACTTGTTCGTGTTTCTTAAGCATTCGCAGAAACTTTCTTGCAAATGCACAAAGAGCAAAATCTAGTGGTATTAAGTTACTCCAAAATCCTTATATTACCATTTGCTCACAATTATTTTTTTAACTAGGGGTAATTCTGGGAGATACATGCATTTTTTCAAAAAACATGATGCATTATGGTTAGTTGTACATATATATTATATACATTGTTGGCTTCTCAAGAACAAAAGCTGGGTTTTAGATCTTCCAAACATAGCTGTTTTTACATGGATGACTCATGTACTGAATGTATAAATTAAAATAGATTTAAAATTGTCCCAGCATCTACTGCAAGTTATTTGACAGCAAAGATTAAGTTAACAGATTCATGGAAGTAATCCTATACAGTGAAAGTAAAAGTTGACTGCTTTTCAGAAAAAGTCAGTTCTTATCCCCCTTCTGAAATAAAGGAAAAATGAGAGAAAGATATGTTGAGACCCAGAATCATTAAAGGACCATATCTTTCCCAAGTCTGGGCAATTACAAACTGATTTTTAAACCTGTTTTAAATCTTAGGTGAAAATACAGTTAAGAATTCCAAGACCCGGCCGGGCTCAGTGGCTCACACCTGTAATCCCAGCACTTTAGGAAGCGGGCAGATTACCTGAGATGGGCGGATCACTTGAGATCAGGAGTTCAAGACCAGCCTGGGCAACATGGCGAGATCCCGTCTCTACTAAAAGTACAAAAATTAGCCTAGCATGGTGGGGGGCGCCAGTAATGCCAGCTACTCAGGAGGCTGAGGCAGGAGAATCGCTTGAACCCGGGAGGCGGAGGTTGCAATGGGCCAAGATCACACCACTGCACTCCAGCCTGGGCAACAAGAGCAAGACTCTGTCTCAAAAAAATAAGTAAATAAAAGGCATTCCAAGACCCAAATCCCAAAAAGTCTGCTTTTACACTGAACGATATTCTTGGGAGCTTCTGACATCCACTTTAAATTCAACAGAAGCTATTTATAAAAGAACTCTAAAAGACAAGCCAACCCTTCCCACCCTATGATGCCTATTTTCTCCTGGCTCAGAGGAAGGAAAATAGGCTGACACCAATTTGCCACATAAAGAGCCTTTCATCTAAGATTTTCAGAATGCCTTAGAAAACTATATTCTTCCAACCTACTTATAAAGTATTACTAATACCATTACAGGGATTTCTCAGGAGATAACAGCCCACACAACTTCCTCAGAGCAACAGAGCATATCAAGGCAAGCATTATTAAGTTGTGATTTACAGTGCTGAATGCATTCTTTGCTAGATTCCCCCAGAACTTTATTAACATGTAACTTCGATCATCCTAAGAAAGGCAGACTTGCATTATATCCCACCTTTAAAAATCTGCCTTTAGACAGTGCTACAAAGTAAAACAATCTCAAGTCTAATAATTTTCCCTAATCATACAAAGAATGGGTTTTCCGTGCTGGTGAAATCTTTAAATTAAATAATTAAACAGTGATTCTTTAACCTAAGGTCCAAGTGCTATTAATCATTATTTAAATACAGCTTAAAAAGAAGAAACTGCACTACATAATTTCAAGTTACTGGTAAATTTGTCTATGACTAGGAATAGAAAGCAAGAAGCACACTGGTACTTCAAAGAAATCAGTAGAGTCTACTTCTTCCCCACAGTATAGACTAGTTCAGGCAACCATGAGACTGAGTTGCCTCAGAGATCATTTAGCTCCCCCTCTTACCCCTTTTTCCTTTCTTTGCTCAACTACCCAGGGTTCATTACAACCCTCCATTTCCTTTCCTCTTTTCTTCAGTCTTTTCTCCTATATTATTTTTCAGTCCCTTTCTAGTCTAGGTTAATTCCAAGCATTCCTAAGCTCTTTCCCACAACCCTTACTGCTCAACACAAATGTGATAGCATGGATCACAAGTCACATGTCTCCCTGTAACCAAATAAAGGAAGATGTCACATGGAGTCCACATGGAGTCACTATTTTTTTCCAGTGAGGTTTTGGTCTAAGACTTATCTGTAACAAATGGATTTTTAAGAGACTTTTTATAGCCAAACCCAGGAATCAGTCAAGTTTGAGTCCCACACTCTAACATATATACTTATCCTATCAGCTACCTCCCTAAACTTTTCTGTTCCTTCTTTCATAGCAGTTCCTTTTTTCCTTTCACACCACCAGGGCATCTGTTTAACATTGAGTTGTGAAGAAATGTGGTAAAAGTCCTAGTTTGATTTGCCAGAGTAGCAGGATGTTAGGTAGTTTCTCTTTCATCTTAATTTTCTTTAAGGTTATGTTTGAAGGTATATAAACCTTTTGCTTTTCTTGTTTTTTTTTAATTATTAAAAGTAAACTTTTAATTATTAAAAGTAAATAATTAAAAAAGTAAATAACTAAAAGTAAACTTTTAATTATTAAAAGTAAACTTTGCTAAAGACAGATATCTGTTAGAAAAAAAAAAGAAGAGGGCCGGGCGCGGTGGCTCACGCCTGTAATCCCAACACTTTGGGAGGCCAAGGCGGGCGGATCACAAGGTCAGGAGATCAAGACCATCCTGGCCAACATGGTGAAACCCCGTCTTAAAATAAATAAATAAATAAAAATTAAAAAAATAAAAAATAAATTAAAAAAAAAAGAAGAGAAAAAAGATATCTGTGTTTTTTTTTTAATGAAAATTAGTTTCTGAAAAGACCACAGATTGTGGGAAGAGACAATCTCGATTCCAGTCTTGGCTTATTAGCTCTTTGTATTATCTTAGCCAGCTTGCTTAACCTCTCAGCCTCCAGCATCTTCATTTATAAGACAGGAACACTACTACTGTTGACCCTTGAACAAAACAGCTTTGAACTGCACAGATCCACTTATACCAAAAGCAATAAAAAATACAGCATTTACCCAACTCTGCCTGCTCCTTTTTTATTTATTTTTTATTTTTTTATTGCCTGCTCCTTAAAGAGGAAAAAGCTTGTGAGAAATAAAAAAATAAATACTGTATTTGCGAGATGTGAAACCTGTGAATATGGACAGCTAACTTCCCATATATGCTGGTTCCACAGGGTAGACTTTGGGACTTGAGTATGTATGAATTTGGGTATGCGCAAGAGTCCTGGAACCAACCCCTGAGGATACCAAGGGACAACTGTATTTAAACCATACAGTTACTATAGTGAATGAAAATAATGTATCTGACAGTGTTTTCAACTACTGAATAGGTACTTAATAAATCAAATAATCCCAAAGATAGCAAATGGAAAAAACTGTATATAAACCAGTAGTTTCACTTCTGAATGTTGCTTTAGGAACAGAAAACTTTTTTTTTTTTTTTTTTTTTTTGAGACTGAGTCTCACTCTGTCGTCCCAGCTGGAGTGCAGTGGCTCAATGTTGGCTCACTGCAACCTCCGCCTCCAGGGTTCAAGCGATTCTCCTGCCTCACCCTCCCGAGTAGCTGGGACTACAGGCGTGCTCCACCACGCCTGGCTAATTTTTGTATTTTTAGTAGAGACGGGGTTTCACCACGTTTGCCAGGCTGGTGTCGAACTCCTGACCTTGTTATCCACCTGCCTCAGCTGCCTATAGTGCTGGGATTACAGGTGTGAGCCACCATGCCTAGCCCCAGAAAAAATATTTTAAAGGTTAAATCAGTAAGGAGGAGACACAGGAATATATTCCACTATAACAAATACTGGTGAAAAGAAATTTGCCATATAACAAAATAAAAAAAACCTACTAAGGCTTCAACTATTCAAAGTGTGTACAGTAACACTTTGAAGGGTAAACCTCCATACCAGATATTCTGAAGCAGATCCACAAATAGTCTGAGTTTATATGCAAAATTATTTATGTGCATTTTTCTCAGGAATAGCTCCTTAGATTTCAGCAGATTCTTCTAAATCTAGTAACCAAAAGAGGCTTTGAATAACTGCTTTATTCAAATAAGATGGCATTATTATTAGAGAACTAAGAGTCTCACTAAATAATCTGGACCCACTCAGTTGAAATACTTTGGTGTAGATAAAACCTCCACCCGTGCTCTGTGGTCAAATCATATACTTAATGACACTTTAAAAACCCAGTGCCGGCTGACTTGCCAAGCCTCAAGAATATAAACAAGGGTGTGAGATGAAAAGAAAGAAGACAACAATGACTAGTAGTGTTATTCTGATAGACAGGGAGGGTAAGAAAGCACTGGGTGTGTATCTCCTAAAGGACGCAGCATTCCAGGAACTCCACTAAGGGATCAGATGGAAATGTCTGCATTATTAGTTTCCACTTACTTTCTTCAGCAATTCTAACATGAGTCTATCAGATGTCTCACTCTGCCATATAAAGTGGTTGTGATCATTAAAAACAAAATCATATACGAGCACTTGTTATTTATTTTTTGATAAGATAAAATAAATGTGTACCGTCCAGGCTGGGGTGCAGTGGCTTGATCTCAGCTCACTGCAAACTCCGCCTCCTGAGTTCAAGTGATCCTCCTGCCTCAGCCTCCTGAGTAGCTGGGATTACAGGCACCCACCACCACGCCCGGCTAATTTTTTGTATTTTTAGTAGAGAAGGGGTTTCACCATGTTGGCCAGGTTGGTCTCAAACTCCTGACCTCAAGTAATCCGCCTGCCTGGGATTATAGGTGTGAGCCACCATGCCCAGTCTGACAAATCAATTTTTAAATAAGTACATTGCTCTATTCCTCTACAGACTTGTGTTATAGATTACAAAGATAGTGCCTAGCCCGGTGTCAACACAGGTGCTCAATAAATACTAGCTAAATAGACGTCAAGTGACTTTCTTCCCAACTGACCTGGACACACCTGCATAAAATGCTGAAGGCAGACAATGATACTGTCATACAGCTTTTAATTCTGTACTGCTTTCCAATATGCTGCCTAGAATCTCTTCTGAACAACCTAGAGCTTGGTTCCTGATAGTCAGCTTGTCTTCAATAAAACCAGATACCTTAGAGCTAAATCCTTTAAGTGAGTCTCTTTCAGCCCTACCACCATCCATTCACTCAACACATATTTACTGAATGCCACTAGGTATTAAAAAATAAGCCAGGCACAGTGGCTCACACCTGTAATCCCAACACCGTGGGAGGCTGAGGCGGGTGGATCACGAAGTCAAGAGTTTGAGACCAGCCTGACCAATATGGTGAAACCCCGTCTCTACTAAAAATACAAAAATTAGCTGGGTGTGGTGAAGCATGCCTGTAGTCCCAGCTACTAGGGAGGCTGAGGCAGGAGAGTTGCTTGAATCCAGGAGACGGAGGTTGAAGTGAGCTGAGATCGTGCCAGTGCACTCCAGCCTGGGTGACAGAGTAAGATTCCATCTCAAAAAATAAAAATAGCCTAGACCAAAGAAAAGCCTTTTGTAAAGACCTTATCTGTACAAAAAAATTAAAAATTAGCCAGGTGTGGCAGTATGTGCCTATAGTCCCAGATACTCAGGAGGCTGAGGCAAGAGGATTGCTTGAGTCCAGGAGGATGTCAAGACTGCAGTGAGCCATGATAGTGCCACTGCACTCCAGCCTGGGTGAGATCAAGACCCTGCCTCTAAAGAAATTTTTTTGAATATATGGAAGTTACTAAAATATATCATTCTTCTAAAGAAAGGTGGAGGTAGGCACAGAAAAATGAAGTTCATTCAGCAAGCATGTAATGAATGAACACCTGCCATATGCCAGCACTATGCTAGGAATACCAAGATTTGCATGGGCCTGACTCTGAATCATGAGCACACCACACAATCTCATCAAGGACACAAGCACGTATCTTAATAGCAACCACATAAAGCCAAGTGCCAGAAGTATGAGTACACAAGAGTGAGCTTTGCAGGCAAACAGGCCTAGGTTCCAGCCCTGACTCTGCAGCTTAACTAGCTGTGTCATCTGGGCATGCTCCTTAAATTCTCAAGGCCCCACTCAGCACTTTGGGAGGCTGAGGCATGTAGATCACCTGAGGTCAGGAGTTTGAGACCAGCCTGACCAACATGGAGAAACTCCATCTCTACTAAAAATACAAAATTAGCTGGGCGTGACGGCGCATGCCTGTAATCCCAGCTACTCGGGAGGCTGAGGCAGGAGAATCACTTGAACCTGGGGGGCGGAGGTTCTGGTGAGCCGAGATCATGCCTTGCACTCTAGCCTGGGCAACAAGAGCGAAACTCTATTTAAGAAACAAAAAAATTCTCAAGGCCTTTATTTCTCATCTGTAAACCTGGTAATACCACCTCCTTACAGGACTTTTGTGAGGATTTAATCAACTAAGTATTTTTTTTTCTTTTTTTTGAGATGGAGTCTCACTCCCGTCAGGCAGGCTGGAGTGCAGTGGTGCAATCTCTGCTCACTGCAACCCCCACCTCCCAGGTTCAAGCAATTCTCCTACCTCAGCCTCCCAAGTAGCTGGGATTACAGGCATGCACCACCATACCCTGCTAATTTTTGTATTTGTAGTAGAGACGGGGTTTCGCCATGTTGGCCAGGCTGGTCTGGAACTCCTGACCTCAGGTGATCTACCGCCTCGGCCTCCCAAAGTGCTGGGATTACAGGTGTGAGCCACCCCGCCAGCCTCTAATCAACTAAGTATTACAGCATTTAGAGTCTAGCACATAATAGTCATTCAATAAATGAAAGTTACAATCATTAACAGGCATATTCACTTAGGTATCTGCTGAACTCTAACATATGCCTGGGACCACAGGCAAAAAGAATAAGACTAGCTCTCTGATCTCAATATGGAAGGCAAAAAATTATCATTGGCAAGATCCTCCTTTTCCAAAGATAAAGATTTGTGGGAGTGCTGTGAGAACAGAGGAGGATAAACATGGAAAACTTTGGTCTTGTATTCTGAACAGTTAGGCAGTTAGAAAAGTGGGTTGGGGTAGGAAGAGAAGATAGGTGTTGAAATAAATAGAAGCAAGGAAGAAAATTGTAGGGAGAAATATTTCAGCTGCAATGGTATCCCAGGAGCCTCCAGTAAGTGAGGGAGCAGAGCAGGAGATAACCAGACAAGCAGGTTGGGCCTAGACCCTGGAGGGCATTGAATACCAAGCTAAGGAGCTCCCACTTCATTTTGGATGCAGATCTGGGGCCAGTGAGTAGCAATCAGGAAGATGACTCTGGCAACAGGAGCTGGAAGAGGAGGGGAAATCCGAAGTGGGAGGCCAGTTAAAGACTGATGAAATGATCTAGGCAAAAGTAAACAGGGGGCAAGAGACTGATGCCTAGAATAGTCAGGCACTGGTGAGTAAACAGGAGAAGTGACAAAAAATCTGAAGCCTGTACCACTAGAATTTTGATGCACCTGTTAAAGAACAGATACACAGTAAAAAAGAGGTTTGTGTTGTCACTTGGTAGAAGTGGGAGGAGGGTCTCAACATGACTCTACAACCAGTAAAATTCTACTAACACCAGCACCAAATACATTTATTTGCAGTTCTAACAATCTAAGACTCTTTTAAAACTTGGTAGACCTAACCCCTTGCTTCCTTTTAACATAGGCCAGAGAACCTATCACTTCCCTCAACTTCAAAGCAGTCCTCCAGTTTTTCTCAGGCCTCAACTTTTATTTTTTTATGTTTTTTATTTTTTGAGACAGAGTCTTGCTCTGTCGCTAGGCTGGAGTGCAGTGGCGTGATCTCGGCTCACTCCAATCACAAGCAATCTCCACCTCCTGGGTTCAAGCGATTCCCCTGCCTCAGCCTCCCAGGTAGCTGTGACTATAGGCACGTGCCACTATGCCCGGCTAATTTTTTATTTTCATAGAGCTAGTTTTCACCAGTTTCAACAGGTTGGCCAGGATGGTCCCGATCTCCTGACCTCGTGATGTACCTGCCTCGGCCTCCCAAAGTGCTGGGATTACAGGCGTGAGCCACCAGCCCCCGCCAGGCCTCAACTTTAATGAAGCCAAAAGTAGATAAATTACTATGCCTCCAAAAAGAAGGGATTTTTCAGAGGAAAAAAACAAAACAAATTGTGTTTTCTGTCAAGTTCTGGTAGCCTCTGAGGTTAAGACTAGTTAAGAAAGGGGATGGATGAAGAGTTATTCAATTACCACTCATTTCCTGATGTCTATTCAGTTGTTTCTGATTTCTGGTAACTTTATAAGTTAGACCTGAAAGGAGACCTGGCTGGGTAAGGTGGCTCATGCCTATGGGAGGCCTTTGGGAGGCCAAAGCAGGCAGATAGCTTAAGCTCATGAATTCGAGACCAGCCTGGGCAACGTGGTGAAACCCCCCTCTATACAAAAAATACAAAAGTAAGCTGGTTGTGGTGGTGTGCACCTGTAGTCCCAGCTATTTGGGAGGTGAGACGATGGCTTAAGACCAGAAGGCGGAGGTTGTAATGAGTGGAGATCGCACCACTGCACTCCAGCCTAGGTGACAGAGCCAGATCTTGTCTCAAAAAATGAAAGGAGGCCGGGCGCAGTAGCTCATGCCTGTAATCCCAGCACTTTGGGAGGCCAAGGTGGGTGGGTCACCTGTGGTCAGGAGTTTGAGACCAGCCTGGCCAACACGGTAAAACTGTCTCTACTAAAAAAAAAATACAAAATTAGCCAGGTGTGGTGGGGCATGCCTGTAATCTCAGCTACTTGGGAGGCTGAGGCAGGAGAATCACTTGAACCCAGGAGGTGGCGGTTGCAGTGAGCTGGAAACTGTGCCACTGCACTCCCAGCCTGGGCAACAAGAGCGAGGCAGATTCCTACCTCCTTCCAGAGTCTATTTCAAAAAAAAACTCCAGTAAAGCCTGAGCATTCATGCTTACTGAGTACTCCAGGGGATTCTGAGCAGGCAGTCTGGAGACTACAGTTTTATGGAACACTCTTCTGGAAAACCATCATTCTTTATCAAGGGAGTCACCTAGGCTCACCAATTTCTTCCAGCAGGATTCTTTCTCCCTTGTCTTCTACATTCACTGTGAAAGCAAGGTAGGTTTTGCTGCTGTTTTTATTCAGGGAAAAGGGGATGAGGAAGAAGTAATATTAAAAAAAAAAGGAAAAGTGGACATTTTGAAGAGCTCCCTCCATTGTTCATGTTGCAATTAAAGTATGAAATCTTAACCTTCTTTTTAAAGGTGTGGACTTTAGGCCTATAAGCACGCAATTCCCCACTAAATAAATGCCTTTCTCCACTGAAACCCAAGGCTCCCTTAAGATTTTCAACCCCCCCCGCAAAAAAGAAAAAAATACTAAAGCTTGTTTATGACAAAGAATTAAAAAAAAAAAAAAAAGATTTTCAAAACCCACCATTTGGCCCCAAATGTGGGCAATAACTGGCTAAAAGTTCACAGGCCTTTCAAACCTGTAGTCCTTACCTTGCTGTTTCTCTTCTTCCATTTCTTATCAGTTATTAAAAATGCTAAGCACTCATTAAAAAAATAAGTAAATCAAATGACACAAAGTAGAATAAGTCTACTTAAGAAATATGCTTAAGTCTACTTAAGAAATAAATGATTTAAAGTGTTCTTGGTGGTATGCTTTACATTCATGACACTGTACCTCACTAAATGTCTGAAATTTACTATGATCATATAGAATTGGAAACATCTGATCAGGCCGGCACACACAGTGGCTCACACCTGCAGCCCCAGCACTTTGGGAGGCCCAGGTGAGATTATCACTTGAGCCGAAGAGTTCAAGACCATCCTGGACAATATGGTGAGAACTGCCCCCACCTCTAAAGAAAAAGTTTTTAATTAAAAAAAAAAATCAGAACATCAGACCAAAACAATTAAGTGAATGCCAAAGCTTATAAACAGAACAACTCTTTTTTTTTTTTCTTTATTTATTTTGAGACGGAGTCTTGCTCTGTCGCCCAAGCTGGAGTATAGTGGCGTGATCTCGGCTCACTGCAAACTCCACCGCCCCAGGATTCAAATGATTCTCCTGCCTCGGCCTCCCAAGTAGCTGGGATTACAAGCGTGCACCACCATGCCCAGCTAATTTTGATATTTTTAGTAGAGATGAGGTTTCACCATGTTGGCCAGGCTGGTCTCGAACTCCTGACCTCAAGTGATCTGCCCACCTAAGCCTCCCAAAGTGCTGGGATAACAGGCGTGAGCCACCTCGCCTGGCCCTGAATGACTCTTTTTACTCCCACTGCCATTAAAACCAGGAGCATCAGTAGGATTACATAAAGATCAAATTACTATATAACTTTGCAAATGTAAACTTACAGCAGAGGTGAAGAGAACAGAATAATCAGACAGGAAGACATATACATACATATATATATATATATATATATGTATATTTTTTTTTTTTTTTGATACAAGGTCTCATTCTGTCACCTAGACCAGAGTGCAGTGGCGCAATCTCAGCTCACTGCAACCTCCACCTCCCAGGTTCAAGCGATTCTCCAGCCTCTGCCTCAGTCCCAGAGTAGCTGGGACCACAGGTATGCACCACCACGCCCAGCTAATTTTTGTATTTTTAGTAGAGACGGGGTTTCACCATGTTTCCCGGCTGGTCTAGAACTCCTGAGCTCAAAGCGATCCACTTGCCTTGGCCTCCCAAAGTGCTGGGATTACAGGTGTGAGCCACTGTGCCCGGCCAACAAGGAATATTAGTATATAATAGATCGCTGTCTCATTCTACCTGCAAACTAAAGATCCAAGTAACACAATATATTTTAACCAATGCGAAAAGCCTCTGTATTTCCATTAATTTGTTTCCATTAATTTGCTGTGTTTGAAGCCTAGATCCATTCCCTATAACTATGTCAAAAATAAATAAAATACTTTTAGAAGACAAAGTAACAAATGCAAATTCAAATTATTAGTATATTTCCTAAGGCTGCAACACATCTAAATATATTTTTACATTTAATGCAAGCCTCAAGTATTTTTACATTTACTTCTAAGAATGCAATGTTTTCATTTCTTAAAAATTACAGAGATACAGGCCAGGCTCAGTGGCTCACGCCTGTAATCCCAGCACTTTGGGAGGCCGAGGTGGACAAATCACCTGCGGTCAGGAGTTCGAGACCAGCCTGACCAACATGAAGAAAACCCGCCTCTACTAAAAATACAAAATTAGATGGGCATGGTGGCACATGCCTGTAATCCCAGCTACTTGGGAGGCTGAGGCAGGAGAATCGCTTGAACCCGCGAGACAGAGGTTGCGATGGGCCGAGATGGCGCCCAGCCGACATGGCGCCGTTGCACTCTAGCCAGGGCAACAAGAATGAAACTCCGCCTCAAAAATAATAATAATTACATAGATATAAATAGATAAGGGCAAAAATCAGATGGATCGCGGTGATGGCATTAGGGGAGGTTTTTCTAACGTGGTAATCTACCACAGGTGATACAGAACATCACCCAGGTGTCCTGTTCCCTTAAACATGCACCCAGCCTCCAAGCATTTTTCCAACACTGGAGGCTATAAATCCCTCAGTGGCTGTAACTCCTTAGTGGCGTAGGTCTAAGGAAGGATTTCCACGGTGTTTGCTACCAGCCAAAGGGAAAATTTCTTCCTTTCCCTTCACCCAACTGTTAACTCTGGGCTAAAAAAGAGACACCTGAAGGAAAACGAAGTCACCCCAAGAGATTCCTGGTTGGTCTCCTCAGAGGCTGGGGTTTCCGGGTCCCTCTACCCCTGAGAGAATTAAGAGGAAGATTCCGGGCCGCCGTGATGACAAAGATAAGCATTTCCTGATCCCCTTTTCTCAGGACTTCCCTAAACAACATTTAGCAGATTACATTGCTGCCAAAAAAATTTATTTACAACTGGGAGGGAAAGAAGGGGGAAATAGGAGAAAAAGAACATTTTTTAAAAGCTATTTTAAAGGATAAAAATAGAAATTTCAAGTTTCCCAGGATGTGAAATTTGTCCGTCTGATCAACTTCTATTAACACATGCGCTAGCCCATGAGCGTTTCTTCGTCATTTTCCAGCGCTGCGCCCCGTTTGGAGGGTCACATCCACGCTGGCTTTAAAAAGCAAGCTGTGACCACGCTGGGCTCGAGGAGCCCATCCCCCGTTTAAAAAGACACGTTACTCTCTCCTACCTTCAAGGTTGGACCATGGCCGCCTATCTTTCTCTGTTTCACAAATACAACGGGCAGGTCCGTTTCCGTGGCCAATTCCGAGAGCTCTCCTTCCAGGGCCCGACCGTCCTCTGTGGCACAAAAGCAGAGCGGAGCGTGTGAGGTCCTCCTCCCCGGCAGCCCGGCGGGAACTGCACCGGGGGCGGGGGCTTCCTTCCCTGCCCTGCAAGCACCGATTGCCCTCGGGTGGCTCCTTTGCAAGTTAGCATGACTTGCTGCAATTCTGACAAAGGCTAGAACTCACAATAAAGCTTGGTCTCTGACCCCGGCAAATCTGCACACTAGCTGAAAACATGGCCTCAAGGCTAGATATAAATGTCTGAGTTCCGGTCAGGGTTAAATCATTGCACGGCCCGCTAAAATTAAACGTCCTACTTTCCGGTAAATCCCGAATTCAGAAAAACTTCAATTAAGAAGCTTAATACACATTTATCTCAACTTTCACAAAACACCTTCCAATTTGATCTTGCTTTGAACTCGGCATCTATACTGAATACCAAAATCCAACTTCAATGTTTCCTTGAAATTTGAAACCGTGGAGCAAAATTAACACTCTGCCTACCTGGTGCTTTCTTAAAAAGAATCCTGAAGCAATACGAAACGCTACAGATGAGACTAGGAACAAATGATAAAATTTCACAAAGGGTTGAACTCGGTGGAGAATACAGATTCCAGTTACACTGACATGAGGCCCATTCATGAGACATAAATTACACCAACACTCAAAAGTATAGCTGCTTAATGGTAATAATAGTAGCTAACATGTCTCTACTGATTCACACATATTTACATTTCAACTTTACAACCACTCTAGAAGTAGGTATTACCAGGCCAAACGCACAGACAGGGAAACAGGTACAGAAAAGCTCAGAAACTTGTCCAAGCCCAAGGAGCTACTCAACAGCAGAGGCAGGATTCAAACCCAGGAAGTGTGTACGCTCTTAATCACTATCCTGTACTGCCTGAGACAGTGAGGAAGCCGTGGGGTGGTCGTTGTCGTCGCCGCCGCCGCCGCCGCCCCATTTAATAGTCTGTGTCCAGCTGGACATGCCACTTGATCCTTCTGAGCCTTGCTTTCCCCCACTTGTAAAACGTGGAGACCCCAAGTGTTTTGCCAATCTCTCAGGATTTCTGAGGATTAAATGGTGTGAAAATTCCTGGAGAAGCATTCCATAGTTACACTTTCTTAATGCTGTCAAGGACCTGTCAATCCACCCATCACATTGTCGTCTGCAATTCAAGACAGTCTCTGTAAGAAACGATGCAATAACCATTTTCTCCTCTGTCTGCAAACTGTCTCTACAAAGAGCAAGAGGAAGGAAACCGCCAGCCGACAGGGGCCGGTCTCACCTACCACACGTTGACGCTTTGTGTGACCGGATGGAAACCGCACAAGCCACGAACCTGCCTGGGTTTGGAAAAGCCTCCCCCGCCAGCTTGCACTCGCCTTAAAATATAATCTCCCCTTCCCCGGGACGCACACTACTCCCCCCAGGCGTAATCGTTTCGTCCCCCACCGGCAGGCCATCCCCCACGCGATCCCATCCCCGGGCTTTCGGCTTTGTCTGGTTTCACCCAACGCAGAGCTTACAAGAATTAGAGAATGATGAGGACATCAGGCTCTCCTTCAGGACTCTTTCCACTCCGCTGCAAATGCCGGACTGAAGGAAACTGGGGTGAAAGGGATGCTGGTTCCTAAAGACTACGAGAAGCCACGCCCTGCGCCGAGGCGGGCGGGCAAACTGCCAGAGTCAGAATGACAAAGCAGAAATCCACTCCTCGTGCAGCCCTGCAACCTATGCTAATTGACTTAGCAAACTGAGAGCTCCTAATTGGGTGACACCACATCCTCTGCCTGCTCATAGCCGCCCCAACCTAAGAACAGAGCAAAAACAATTTAAGGCAACTCTGGAACCAAATTTGGAATAAGTGTGTTTTTACTGAAGAAACTAGACTATGTCCTAAGGCAGTAACTCCAGAATTTTGCTACCTGTTGTCATCACGTGATGACCTTTAGAATCCTGGTGCCGGCTCCCACCCCCAGACATTCTGATGTTATTGGTATGGAGTGTGACCTGGGCCTCTGCGTTTGAAAAAAAAAAAAAAAAAACACCTCCAAAGGTGACTCGAGTTGGCAGCAAAGTTTGGGACCCACTGCCCTGAGGTCACGGATTAGTCAGTTTGGCAATTCCCTAAAGGAAGTTATTAGGCTTTTTAAAAGAAACGTCTAGTTCATCCTGACTAATCCTGAAAAGAAATGACAAACTCTCAGGAAAACACCTCACTTCCCCTGAGAGCACCTCTTCTTATCACATTCTGAGTTTAGTTTTTATTGTTTGTTTTAAGGAAAACTGAGAGTGTCCTTCAACTCCAGCCACGCCCAGCCATCTGCAGCTGCTAAGGTGAGCCTGCTCTCTCATGCTTCCCTGCTCTTACGCATGTTCTTACTCAGCACCGCACACTAGCAGCCTATGAATATTTGCTGAATAAATAAATAATGAATGAATGAATGAATGACTCTCCCACTTCTTTGGATAATGCCAGATTGAAGCACTCTCAGGTGAGAGCACTGCAGGCTCCTAAAAGCTAGCAGAAGCCACACTTCCGCTAAACAAGCAAACAGCCACTGCTAGGTCCTGCCAGGCCCTTCCAAGGTGAAACTCAGAGGCTTGGTTTAGCCTCCTCACCCTCTAAATGGACACACACACTACACACACTATCTTGACACTTCCCCTGTATGGTGATTATTGACTTGAGTGTTTCACCTGATTCTGGGGTCCCTAGAACAGATGAGGGATCTAGTACATGGATGTTTAGGAAACAATGTGATTTAAGAAGGAAAGAAGGAAAAACATGAAAAGAAAGCTGGGACTAAGAGAGACTACAAAACATTATTTCTGGCTTCCAAGCCAAGCTCTGTATTAATCATTTTATATGCCTTTATCTCATTTAATCTACACAATGACCATGAACCAGGGTCATAAACTCCTCATTCTTAGAAATATATCAAAAATACACCTTATTTCGGGCCGGGTGCGGTGGCTCACACCTGTAATCCCAGCATTTTGGGAGGCCAAGGTGGGCGGATCATGAGGTCAAGAGATTGAGACCATCCTGGCCAACATGGTGAAACCCCGTCTCTACTAGAAAAACACAAAAAAATTAGCTGGGCATGGTGGCACGCACCTGTAGTCCCAGCTACTTGGGAGGCTGAGGCAGGAGCATTGCCTGAACCCGGGAGGCGGAGGTTCCAGTGAGCCAAGCTTACGCCACTGCACTCCACCCTGGCGCCTGGCAATAGAGCAAGACTCTGTCTCAAAAAAAATAAATAAATAAAACAAAAAAAACACACTTTATTTCAAAAGCATGACTTAGGACACAGAAGGATCATTTAACTTGAAATAATGTACTAAAAGCAAGTAATAAGGATTGATTTGAAGAGCCTTGCCATTGAAAGCATCTTGTATAGCCAGCTCAGAGTAATTATAGCATTCCAGAAAAGGCTAGATAAATAAATATTAACAGCATTCCAGAAAAGGCTAGATAAGGCATTTTAACTTCACATTGTTCCTAAGTGAGCAAATTATAGCCCAAACACCCAGAGTAGCATCATGTAATTATTTTTCTTTAAGTTAAAAATCACCATTTTAAAACCATCTTCTTTTCTTTCACATCCTTCTTGCTGCCGTAAGGGCCCAGATGCCTTACCTTGTCATGAATTCTAGAGAAAAAACTCCTTAGTTCTATTTAGTTGCTGGTTAACGGAAGAAGAACCTCATCTTCTTCCACCATTTCTCATCATGCAGCTATTTATTTATTCATTTATAGACAGTCTCTTGCTCTGTCACCCAGGCTGAAGTACGTACAGTGGCGCATCTCGGCTCACTGCAACCTCTGCCTCCCTGGTTCCAGCAATTCTCATGCCTCAGCCTTTCAAGTAGCTGTGACTACAGGTGTGCACCACCACGCCCGGCTAATTTTTTGTATTTTTAGTAGAGATGGGGTTTCACCATGTTGGCCAGGCTGGTCGAACTCCTGGGCTCAAGTGATCCACCTACCTCAGCCTCCCAGAGTGCTAGGATTTCAGGTGTGAGCCACTGTGCCTGGCTGTAGCAAATCATAAACATGAAATGTCTTAATATACATTTCATATCTCTTGACTGGGCTCATTCTTCCTTTCAAGTATTATCTTCCCTCCCTGAGGGCCTAGTACTTCAAAGCTCATCTGAGGCCGGGCGTGGTGGCTCACGCCTGTAATCCAAGCACTTTGGAGGCCAAGGCGGGTGGATCACCTGAGGTCGGGAGTTCAAGACTAGCCTGACCAACATGATGAAACCCCGTCTTTATATTAAAAAAAAAAAAAAAAAAAAAAGCTCATCTGAAATATTTATCCTGTGGGAGTCTTCCCAGATTTCTACCCAGTGTTAATTTCTCCTTCCCTCTTCTGTGTCCCCCAAATACCTAATAATAATTATAAATCTTCTACAAGAGCTTTGGATAGGCAAACCCTTGTTTATTTTTTCTTTACAGAATCTGGTATATAGTAGGCACTCAGAAAATGCTGGAAATAGACCCTCTCTATGTTCTTGAACTGTCATCTCAGCTATAACAAATCTATGCAGGTGTTTGATAAAGCCTCCTATTGTATTAAACTGCTGTTCTACCTATAATAAGCCTTTCTCTTATATACACACACACCATAGTGAGCTAGAATAATCTTTCTAATACCCAAATCTTCTTTACTCACACCTTCAATAGCTCTCCAGGACCCTCAAGATGAAGTGCAAACTTCTCAGTTACATTGACATGGCAAGGCTGCCCTTGCTGAACCTAGGTGTCCACATATTCTGTACTGCACTTAAAGCAGCAAAACATTGCTAAAGGAAACACAGAAATTCAAAGTGATTTCACTTTAAAGTCAAGACCACAAACTTCAAATGTGTCCTCAATGTTGCCCAGCAATCCTTTGCGTCCCTGGTATATTTGTTTTCCCAGGATCCGAAATGTCTATTTCATACACATCCCTCTTTCCTCAAACTTCTAATGCCTCTACCCCTTGCATTAGCTCATAACCTACTTTCTTCTTTAAGAAAATAGCATCAATCAGACAGAACTCCCTTATATTTTCATCTCAACCAGCAAGCTGCCATATTCCCTGCCTTCCCTCGTATTATTATTTCCTGATAAGTGAGGAAAAAGAGGCAGGTAGTGATGTCAGAGGAATAGCCAGAGGTTAGATCCAGCCTCAGGCCACAGTCAGGATTTTGGATTTAATTTTAAATGTGATAAGAAGCCAGAGTATGAAGAGAAGAGAAGCAAATGATTGTTGTATGTTCAAGGAATTTCTCAGTTGTGCAGAGAATAGTGAAGGCCAACTTCACTTGTGTATGGATTCTTTATTTCCGTCTTAATGTTCATAAACATCATTCTTGAAATTAGCCTCCCTCTCTGGCATCATCAATTGCTTTTTCTCTACCTGATCATTTCCATTATCATACAAATGCAATGTTGTTTTACCATTTTAAAAAAGCCTCCTGACCTGCCACAATAACTTATACCTGTAATCCCAGCACTTTGGGAGGCTGAGACAGGAGGATTGCTTCAGGCCAGCAGTTCAACACTGGCCTGGACAACATAGCAAGACCTTGTCTCTATAAAAAAAATTTATAAAAGTCAGCCAGGCATGGTGGTACATGCCTGCAGTCCTAGCTACTTAGGAGCCTGAGGTGGTAGGATCACTTGAGCTCAGGAGTTTGAGGCTGCAGTGAGCCATGATCATGCCACTGCTCTTCAGCCTGGATAACAGAGCAAGACTATCTCCAGAAAGAAAGAAAAGGCTCTCATGATCCCATGTGCCCCAACCCTTGTAGTTACCACCACCCCATTTCATTGCTTTCCTTCACACACACATAAGAAAAGCTTTTTTGAAAGAGTTCTTTGTTGGCTGGGCGTGGTGGTTTATGCCTGTAATCCCAGCACTTTGGGAGGCCAAAGTGGGCAGATCACGAGGTCAGGAGATGGAGACCATCCTGGCTAACAAGGTGAAACCCCATCTCTACTAAAAATACAAATAATTAGCCGGATGTGGTGGCATGTGCCTGTAGTCCCAGCTACTTGGGAGGCTGAAGCAGGAGAATCACTTGAACCAGGGAGGCGGAGGTTGCAGTGAGCTGAGATCATGTCATTGCACCCCAGCCTGGGCAACAGAGCTAGACTCCATCTCAGAAAAAAAGAAAAAAAATCAGGTCATTCTTGTCATACCCAACTAAATCAGAGCCAAGGGGCTGGGGGAAAAGCACTTAGGGGTACAAAACATTGCTCCAAGAATGTAATTCTCTGCAAGCCTGACTGCTGAAACTGCCTATTACAACCTGAGACCAAATTTATATACAAATGCTAAGATAACTTGCTGAAACTCTAGGACTAATTTTGCCTACTTCCATCACTCACCAGAGCTTGCCAGCTCCCCCAAACCCTTACTAGTGCCAAAGAACTTTCTCAAAAAGCAATATGTAACATTTCTCCTGTTTCTAAAACCTCTAACCTTCTCTTTGTTTTTCAGACATACTGAAGACCACCCTGTCTGCATATATGCCCCAAATTGCTATTCTTTCTTTCCAAATAAAAAATTTTAATTTAGAGACTTGTCCCCACATTTTTATTCTGACTTCAACATACTAAAGGCCTGGCTAGGAGTCTGCTTGACTTATCTAAGAATCTACAAAGCAACCAATACATCTAAAGCCTAATGAGTGAGGGAAAAAAGTGGTAGGAAGTGAGGTCAGAGAAATAGCCAGGGGTCACATCCATCATCAGGCCATAGTCAGTATTTTGGATTTCATTTTAAATGTGGTAACAGGCCAGAGTGTGAAGAGAAGAGAAGAAAATGATTGTTGTACAATAAAATAATTGCTCAGTTGTGTGGAGAATAGGCTAAGGAGGGCAGGGCTTAAAAGTGGAGATATATAAACCTGTTAGGAAGTTACTGTGCTGGTCCAAGCTAGAGATGATAAAGGCTGATTAGTGAGGTTAAAAAATATATTTGAGGCTGGGCACAGTGGCTCATGCCTGTAATCCCAGAACTTTGGGAGGCCAAGTCAGAGGATCACGAGGTCAGGAGTTCGAGACCAGCCTGGCTAACATGGTAAAACCCCATCTCTACTAAAAATACAAAAATTATCCGGGCACAGTGGTGGGAGCCTGTAATTCCAGCTACTCGGGAGGCTGAGGCAGGAGAATCACCTGAACCCAGGAGGCAAAGGTTGCAGTGAGCTGAGATTGCACCACTGCACTCTAGCCTCGGCGGCAGAGCAAGACTGTCTCAAAAAAAAAAAAAAAATACATTTGAAGGTAAAGCTAATTGTACAGATGAATGTTGTACAGATGGATGGAATAAGTGATGTAAGAGAAAGAACCTTTAGATCTAGTTAACTCTAGATTTCTGGCTTTAACAATGGGGCAAATGGTGGCACTCTTCAGTGAAAAGCAGGAACACACAGAGAGGAGGAAGAAAGATGGGAGGGGGGGAAGCAATCATTTGAGACAAATCTATAGTATGGCTTAAGAGAGCTATTTTTTTTTTTTGAGATCTATTATTTATCAAATGGAGAGGTTAACTAAGCAGTCGGATATGTACATATGGAGTTCAAGGGAGAAGTCAAGGCTAGAAATAAACATCTGGTGTCAAATATAAAAGATATTTAATACCATGTGTATTAGTCATAGCTCTTCAGAGAAATAGAACCAATAGGATACATGTATGTAGAGAGATTTTTTTTTTTTGAAGAATTGACTCACACTGTTGTGAGGGCTGATAATCTGAAAACTCCAAGGCTGGCCCATAGGCTGGAAATTCAAGCAGGAGTTGATGTAGCAATCTTGAGACTAAAGGCAGTCTGGGGTGCAGAATTGCTTCCTCTTGGGAAACCTCCATCTTCTCTCTAAGGCCTTCAACTAATTGAATGAAGCCCATCCACATTATGGAGGGTCATTAGCTTTACTCAAAGTCTACTGATGTCATTGTAAGTCACATCTAAAAAATACCTTTGCAGCAACATCTACGCTCTTATCCGACCAAACAACTGGGCACCATATACTAGCCAACTTGATATATAAAATTAACTGTCACTCCATGGGACTAGATGAAATTACCCAGGAGTTACTGTATTTAGAGAAATAAAGATGGCCCAGGACAGAGCCCTGGCACGCTCAAACTGCAAAGGGGAAAAGGATCCAGCACTGGAGCCTAAGAAGGAGCTGGAGGGAGGTAGGAGGAAAACCAAGACTGTGTGGTATCTCAGAAGCCGAAGAAGAAGTGCTCCAAAAAGGAAGATCAACTATATCAAGTGCTGCCAAGAAATCCTACAAGGTAAGGCCTGAGTCATGGAGGTCATTTATGAAAATCATGGGAGGTAAGAAATCCTAATTAGAAGAAGTTCAGCAAGAAACAGAAAATAAGGAAATTGAGGTAGTAAGTACAGCCAACTCTTAAAGGGGTTTTGCTATAAAAACAAAAAAATATATAGAAAGGAGCTAAAGAGGGACGTAAGATAGAGGAAGATTTTTTTTTTGGTTATTTTTGTTTGTCTAAGAAGGAAAGTATTACAGCATGTTTTTATGCTAAAGGAATAACCCAGTAGAGGGAACTTTGGCAATTTCCAAAGAGGAAAGGAGCAAAAGAGATCATTGCAGAACCAAAGTCTGTTGAATACACACTTATTATGCAGCGTAGACTTTGAAGTCAAATCCAGGTTCTATTACTAACTACAAAGCCAAGTTACTCAGTCTCTTTGCTTCTTCATCTTCTTTCTACAAGGCCCTTTGTGGTCCTTCCGCCTCTTCATCTCACCCAAACCTCCCTTAATCCCCACAATCCACTCATTAGCTGCTTCAGCCCCTGTAATTACTGTGCTCCCTCCCACCACAGGGCTTTGTTAACTTCCAAGCATTCAGCAAATCTAGTTTGAACAGGTTTTCCTTGGGAAAACCAACAGAGAAGTCAAATCCCCCTATGAAATGTTCCGTGTTACCATGTATTCTTTCTGCCTAGCATTTATCACAATTGCAATCATACTTTCATGAGTATTTGATCAATGTCTACCTCTCCCACTCTAGAATAGCACAGTCCAAGAGGACTTTCTGTGGTGATGAAAATGTTCTAAATCTATACTGTCCAATCCAATAGCCACTAACTACATGTGACTATTAAGTACATAAAAGATGGCTAGTACAGGTGTGGATGTGAAGTTCTTACGTTATTTAAGTTTAATTAATATAAATGTATATAGCCACATGTGAGCAGGGACCATCATGTTCCCAGCACTTAATATAGTGTGCACACATAGTAATCACTCGATAAATACTTGTTGAGAGATTAAATCTGTAAAAATGCAGATATTATTTAGTTATAACTAATTATTCAGTTAATTTGTTCCATCTTTTTTCACAGAGAAAAGAATAAAAGCTTTTACATGGTAAATGTTAGGGGGTCCTCAGTTTTATAAAGGTAATTTGGCCTTTAAGAATTTGATCTATTGGCCAGGCATGATGGTTCACGCCGGTAATCCCAGCACTTAGGGAAGCCATGGCAGGCGGATCACTTGAGTCAGGAGTTCGAGACCAGCCTGGCCAACATAATGAAACCCCATCTCTACTAACATACAAAAAAATTAGCTGGGTGTGGTGGTGAGTGCCTATAATCCCAGCTACTTGGGAGACTGAGTCATGAGAATTCCTTGAACCCAGGAGGCTGAGGTTGCAGTGAGCCAAGATCGCGCCACTGTACTCCAGCCTGGGCAACAGAGTGAGACTCCATCTTAAAAAAAAAAAAAAAAAAAAAAAAAAATTTGATCTATCCCAGAAGGAAGCTGGGATAATAAGTGAGAACATACTGGGTAGTTTGAATAAAACAACATCTGTACTATGCCCAGGAGGGTGCTGAGACGTAGTAGGTGCTCCAAATGTGGTGGTTCATAAACTTCAGTGGGTACAGAGAAGAGAAGTAAATAATGGTACAGACAAAATGGGGAAGGTTTCATAAAGCAAGTGATTTTTGAACCACAGCTTGAGGATAATGAAGGCAGCAGTAACGGAAGTGGAAGTAATGTCTAAAATTTTTCAGTGCCTCCTATATGCCTGGCATAAATCTAGCTCTTACAGGATTAATTTAATCATCACAACAACCCAGTGAGGGAGATATTATTTCCCCCATTTTACAAATATTAAAAACTGAGGTATAAAGAGGACAATTATCTTGCTTATGGACACCTAGTTTAGATGTCAAAGCTGAGACTGACATGTAGGCCATGGATCTTACCACAGTGCTATTCTACCTCTAGAGCAGAGCTTTTCTTTTCTTTCTTTTTTTTTTTCTGCATGCATTTAGGGCATATAGAGCAGAACTTTTCTAGGCAGAGGGAGCAGTATAAAGACACAGCAGTAGAAAAGGAACAGTGTCTTTTGCATGGAGATGCAGCAGCATAAAGGGAGATGAATCTAAAAGACAGGCTGGATTCAGTTATTATACCTATAAATGAAATTAGAAACTGAGATTCTAAGAAGTAATGAATCTTGCCAAAGGTCACAAAGCAGGTAAGTGTTGGAGCTGGGATATAAATCCAGGTGTGCCTATCTCCAAAATCCATTGTTTGTCTTATAATTAAATAACATATAGTGAGGAACAGGCTAAAAAAAAAGGAGAAAAAATCATTCATGAAACATCCATCCTGAAAACTTTGGAATATACTCAGGGGACCATGACCTCTAGTCATTCTGTCTTTATTTCTTTTGTTTATTTGTTTGTTTCTTGGAGATGGAGTCTTGCTCTGTCATCCAGGCTGGAGTGCAGTGGCACAATCATAGCTCACCACAGCCTCCAACTCCTGGGCTCAAGTGATTCTCCTGCCTCAGCTTCCCAAGTAGCTGGGACCAGAGGCACATATGACCATCCCTGGCTAATTTTTTAAAACTTTTTGTAGAGACAGGGTCTCACTATGTTGCCCAGGCTGGTATTGAACTCCTGAGCTCAAGTAATCCTCTCACCTCAGCCTCCCAAAGCGCTGGGATTACAGGCGTGAGCCACTGTGCCCGACTCTTGTGTTTATTTCTCATATCAAACTCTATGAAAGACATCAGTTTACATGTCTGCCACTCTTAGAACCATCACTTATTGAGCACCTCTGTGCCAGGAGCTTTACATGTTCTCATTAGTCATCTCAATAACCCTTTGGGATATGTATTATCTCCATTTACAGATGATTAACCCAAGGTTAAGTGACTGGCCCAAGAGCTGACAGCTAGTCCAGGATTTACACCTGCATGCTCTTCACTCTCTACCACAGTATTATTTACTGGGGGGGTTGGTCTTTGTTACTATAGTATCTGGCACAGTGCCTTTCCCATAATGGGCACTCACTCAAGATTTGAATTCAGCTGGCACTTCAGCAGGCTTTTGACTATTAGTGAAGTGGAAAAGAAAAGAAAGGGAGTGTAAGGCGTTCTGGTAAACCAGTTCTGAGTGGTGGTGGGGGAGGCCCAGATTTCTAGTATTTGCTAATTTCTGGAATTGAAATACTCCCCACTTTGGCTAATTTCAAGCTACCAACGTATTCGAAAAATTCCTTAATGTTTAACAAGGGCTCTCTTGAGCTGGTACGAGCCAGCTCCAGCACACTGCCCAAAAGCTCAAGTCATCAGGTACTAGTTTCACTTCTCTGTCTTCTCTTCACAGCAGTTTTCTATACTTAGACTTCACTGCAACCTCAGAAGAATAAGGATTGTTCTCCCGCTGCTAAAGCTCACCTTTACCAGGCACTACAACCTATAAACTATCCCAATTCCAAGTGGTCTTAGGGGACCCCACCTTTCTTCAACATCTTCTTCCTATCTTGTATTCAGGACCATTCAAGCCATTCTGCCTTCAAATGTGCCCAGGTCTCCTCTTGTAAATCTCTGAGCTAATCCTGTAGCATCATCTAGCTTTCTACTAACAAGCAGTAGAACTCAATAGTTACAAGAGCCTGCACTGAAGTCACATAACCTGGCTTTTCTGCTGGCAAGCTGTGTGCCCTTAGGCAAGTTCTGTTACCTCTCTGTGCCTTTGTTTATTCATCTATAAAATGGTGATAAATACAGTAGCTACACCTCATGTGGTGATTGTGGAGAATTAGATGAGTAACCAGATGTAAAGGATGTAAAGGACCTCAATACTTCAGTTATTCTAATCATTATGTCCTCATGCATGGTATAAATCAATCCATGATGACCTCAGTGTGGTTAGAAGTTTGGATTTCCCCTTTTACAAATTGGTCATTCACAGTAACTGTCAACAATGCGTTATAGTAGACACTGATCCTAACTCATGGAGTAACACATTAATTTTTCTTTTAATTAGCCGTCTATGACTAAGCATGCCATTTTCCACAATGCTGCGTATATTCTCATTACTCAGAGCTTGTCTTTCCCTGTCAGAAGAAGAAAAACAATTTTTTTAAAAACAGCTTGCTAAAAGGAGTGAAAGGAACATAAAAAACTTCTTTATTTTTTGAGACAGAGTCTCGCTCCGTCGCCAGGCGCCAGGCTGGAGTGCCGTGGCGCAATCTCGGCTCACTGCAACTTCCGCCTCCTGGGTTCAAGCAATTCTCCTGCCTTCAGCCTCCCGAGTAGCTGGGACTACAGGCGAGCGCCACCACACCCAGCTAATTTTTGTATTTTTAGTAGAGATGGGGTTTCGCCATGTTGGTCAGGATGGGTTTAAAAATTAGTGCCTGTGGCCGGGCGCGGTGGCTCATGCCTGCAATCCCAATACTTTGGGAGGCTGAGGCAGGCAGATCACGAGGTCAGGAGATGGAGAGCATCCTGGATAACATGGTGAAACTCCATCTCTACTAAAAATACAAAAAATTAGCCAGACATGGTGGCACGTGCCACCACGTAGTCCCAGCTACTTGGGAGGCTGAGGCATGAGCATAGCTGGAACCTGGGAGGTGGAGGTTGCAGTGAGCCAAGATCATGCCACTGCACTCCAGCCTGGGTGACAGAATGAGACTCCATCTCCCAAAAAAATATTAGTGCTTGCATTCTGCATTACATGTACATACATGCATAATGTGCACACACTAGTACATACAGAATATTCCCCTGCGCAATCCACTTGCTTTAGGTCTCTCTCAGTGTCCCACTTCAGTCTTAGAGGAAAGAAAGAGGTTTTCATGTAGAAAACCACTGACCAGAAGTACCTTGAGAGGTACAGGCCCCATTCTAGTCAACTCTTAGATGTTTCACCTTATAAAAGTGAAGATCAACCACCCTAATGTACTAATTAGTAGTGGTAAACAGCTGTTAGATCCTAAGATGAAAGAAGTGCCATGCATCTTATTATTATTAACCTCTACGTTCTTTTTTTTTTTTTTTTAAATAAAGATGGGGTTTCACCATGTTGGTCAGGCTGGTCTTGAACTCCCGACCTCAGGTGATCCGCCCGCCTTGGACTCCAAAGTGCTTGGATTACAGGCGTGAGCCACCACGCACGGCCCCTCTAAATTCTTAAACACTATTAGGTAGTTGATGTTGAGAGGAACATCCCCCCCCCTAATTTCTCTGAGAGTCAAAATCCCAGAATCCCAAGACAGTTGATGACTACCAGTCATTAATGGAAAGCTATGGTCACTTCATGGAGCTGAGCCTGAAGGAGCCTTGGATCTGCCTAATGCTCTAGGCCCTGGTTTGAACTGAGAGTGACCTATGTCTCATTAAGAGGCATTAAGACCAGGTCGAGCATGGTGGCTCATGCCTGTAATCCCAGCACTTTGGGACGTGAGTGGATCACCTGAGGTCGGGAGTTCGAGACCAGCCTGGGCAAAATGGAGAAACCCCACCTCTACTAAAAATACAAAATAAATTAGCCAGACACCGTAGTACATGCCTGTAATCCCAACTACTTGGGAAACTGAGGCAGGAGAATTGCTTGAACTCAGGAGGTGAGGTTGCAGTGAGCCGAGATCACGCCATTGTACTCTAGCCTGGGCAACAAGAGTGGAACTCCATCTTAAAAAAAAAATGGCATTAAGACAAGTTTCTCCACCCCAAAGACAGATGAGAACCTTACAGTTCTCCACCAATATATATCTGAATTCCTTTATCTACAGATTATTATTATTTTGGTGGCTTTTTTTTTTTTTTTTTTTAGAAAGCCGGCTGACTGCTGCTTTGGGGGCAGGGGGACTCAGGAACTCTTGCTGGGGCAGGTCTGCTTCCTCTTCATGATCATAGGCTTCTGGCTGCACGGGATGGCGCTGGTCCTGCGGATGGCTGTCATGAGCAGGTTCGGGGCAGTGCTCGTTCTTGTGGATCATGTGTCTGATGTTACTGCTGAGTGGCGAGAGCGTTCTTATTGATGGTGGTCCAGTCCGCACCTAGGCAGTGGTAGGCTTCCGCTGGATGGATCTCCGCTCCATGACCACCACGACACCTCTGCCATTGGCTGTGGCTTCATGTCCACAGTCTTGCAGTCAATCAGCCCGATGTAGCGGAAGGAGTTGCGGGCCTTGAAGTTATTGGGCTCAGTGCTGTAGGTCGGCTTATTCCTCTTGATCAGGAAACTGGAGCAGTTCCGCACGGCCATCCGCTGCAGATGCGCAGACATGGCGGCGACTCCTCTCGCAGCAGCGGTCAGACAGAAAAAGTATCTACAAATTTTAAAGGCTTTTTTTTTTTGAGACAGAGTCTCGCTCTTGTCACCCAGGCTGGAGTACAATGGCGCGATCTCGGCTCACTGCAACCTCTGGCTCCCAAGTTCAAACAATTCTCCTGCCTCGGCCTCCCGAGTAGCTGGGATTACAGGCACCAGCCACCACGCCCAGATAATTTTTTTGTATTTTTAATAGAGACGGGGTTTCACCATGCTGGCCAGGAATGCCTCGGTCTCCCAAAGTGCTGGGATTACAGGCGTGAGTCACGTGCCCAGCACGGCCCTAATTGCTTAATCTTTCTTAAAGTGAATCTAAATACCCTCTAAACGCTTATTTAATCTTTCTTAAAGTGAATTCAAATACGCCCTTTCCCTTCTCCTTCCCCTTTCCCCAATGCTCATTTAATCTTTCTTTCTTTTTTTTTTTTTAAGACGGGGTTTCACCATATTGGTCAGGCTGGTCTCGTTTCACCATGTTGGCCAGGCTGGTCTCAAACTCCTGACCTCAGTTGACCTGCCCAGCTCAGTTTCCCAAAGTGCTGGGATTATAGGCCACGAGCCAGGCCTGTTTAATCTTTCAATAATCTCAGGAATACCCTGAGGCTGTATTGCTGTAAAGGAGGCTAGATTACCTCCTACTCTCCTTGACAGGATTCAATGTTGACCTTTAAGTGGCTTTCCTCTTTCTTGGAGAGAAAACGCATATTAGGCCAGTGCTTACTCACTGGCCTTTCTAAAATGGCAAAGTATTTTCTGTCTCACTACCATCAAATAGTGGCCATATTAAGGTGTTTCTATATTTATGGGCTTACAATGAAAAGCCTAGGGCCTTTGAGATTCATGATAAATCTACTCTGCCTATATCTAGAAATGGAACAACGAAGCCTGAATGACAGCACATCTGTTTACAACATGGTTTATTGTAAGCCTACTGTTGAGACCTATTGCTCAGAAAAAAACACTGCTTTGAAAATATTACTGCTCATTGGCAGTGTATGTGGTCACCCAAGAGGTCTGATGGAGATGTAGAAGGAGATGGATGTTGTTTTCATGGCTACTAACACAATATCCATTCTACAGCCCAGGGATAAAGGAGTAATTTTGACTTTCAAGTCTTATTATTTAAGAAATGCATTTTATAAGGATATAGCTGTCATAGACAGTGATTCCTCTGTTGGATCTGGCCAAAGTAAGTTGAAAACCTTCTGGAAAGAATTCACCAGTCTTGATGCCATTCAGAACATTCAGGATTCATGGGAAGAAATCAACATATCAACATTAACAGGAGTTTGGAATAAGGTGATTCCAACCCTCATGAATGACTTTGATGAGTTCAAGACTTCGATAGAGGAAGTAACTGCAGATATGGTGGAAATAGCAAGAGAACTAGAACTAGAAGAAGAATTAGAATTAGAGAAGGCCAGGTATGGTGGTGCACATCTATAACCCTAGCACTTTGGGAAGCCAAGGTGGGAGGATTGCTTGAGCTCAGGAATTCAAGACTAACTAGCCCGGGCAACATGGTGGGCTAATTTTTTTTTTTTTTTTGAGACGGAGTTTCTCTCTTGTAGCCCAGGCTGGAGTGCAATGGTGCAATCTCAGCTCACTGCAACCTCCGCCTCCTAGGTTCAAGCGATTCTCCTGCCTCAGGTAGCTGGGATTACAGGCGCACGCCACCACGCCTGGCTAATTTTTTGTATTTTTAGTAGAAATGGGGTTTTACCATGTCAGCCAGGCTGGTCTCAAACCCCTGACCTCAGGTGATCTACTGCCAAAGTGCTGGGATTACAGGTGTGAGCCACCACATCTAGCCTTTTTTTTTTAAATATATATTTTTAGTAGAGACAGGATTTCACCATCTTGGCCAGGCTGGTCTTGAACTCCTGACCTTGTAATCCACCCGCCTTGGCCTCCCAAAGTGCTGGGAGTACAGGCGTGAGCCGCCATGCCCAGCCAAAAATCTATGATTATTTCTTACTACTCACTAAGTATAGGGAACTCTTTGAGCTTATGAAGTTATTGATTAGTATACACCATTTAAAGGGCTCTAGAACCTTAGAATTGTTCCTACTCTGACCCATGAATCCATTCCAGTAATCTATCCTAAGAAAATAATTCTAAATACAGCCAAAACTTCATGTACAAAGAAAAATATTTCTAACCTATTATTCCACAATAGCAAAAAGCTGGCAACAGACTATCTGTCCAAATATAGTAGAACGGCTAAGTAAATACATGGACTATTTTGTAGTCATTGAGAAAATTATTAAGCACTTGTATAACATGTAAAATATTAAATTATAAAACAGAACACAGTTTACAAAAAAGACATAAAATATTAATAGTGGCTATCTCTGGATGTGATTATATGTGATTTTTTTTTTTTTTTGTATTTTATTACACTCTAGCCTCCAAATTTTTAAAAAATAAACATTTTTATAGACAAAACCAAAAATGCTTAAAGAATATTTTGAGTCTCATTAATAAAATAAACAGAACAACCTCACATCTCCTTACTCTCTATGGGAGAAAGCCTCCTTACTTTTCAACTCTTACTCTCAGCGTTCTCTGCCCCAGGCCTTGTAAGCTTTGCTCTAAATAAACATGCCATGACGTTTTCTAAGTTGTTTTCATTTACAGCCTTAAATATCTTATCCACTACCTTTGTATTGGGTACCCACCTGGAAAATACCTATCCACCCACTACTCTGTGATCCTATAGCCTTTAGAAATACCAGATTACACTGAAATTGGAAGCGGGGCAGAGGCAAACAAATGATCTTCTTAAAGAATGAGGTTGTGCCAGGCTGGGCGTGGTGGCTCACGCCTGTAATCCTAGCACTTTGGGAGGCCAAGGTAGGCGGATTACCTGAGGTCAGGAGTTTGAGACCAGCCTGACCAACATGGCAAAACCTCATTTCTATTAAAAATACAAAAAAATTAGCCGGGCCTGGTGGCGGGAGCCTGTAATCCCAGCTACTCAGGAGGCTAAGGCACAAGAATTGCTTGAACCCAGGAGGTGGAGGTTGCGGTGAGCCAAGATTGCACCACTACACTCCAGCCTGGGCGACAACAGCGAGACTTTGTCTCAAAAAAATAAAATAACAAACAGAAAAAAAAGTTATTCAACTTTTTTCCCCTGCCAGTGCTTGGCATATAAATAGGTGCCTAAAACAATCTGTTGAATGTGTAAGCATCAATACTAAAGTGGTGAGAGCTGAGGTAGCTAGGGTACCTCTGCTTGTGAGGTGCTTTTATTTGTTTAAGGAAAGCAATCCCTGAATAGGCAACTGGGGAAGCAGACAGGCCTGGGCTTGACGCAGTAACACTGAGCAAGTTATTCAAATGCTGAGCATCTGCTTCCTCACAACAACAGAATTAACTCCAACAACCACACAAAGCTGTTGTGAGGATTAAGTAAGAGAGATATAAGATACTGCCATAAAAAGAAACTCAAATATTAGTGCCTCTCCCCTCTTGCTGAAGGCATTAAAGCCATGTCCTCTATCAGCAGCCAGGAGACACAAATAATGCACATCAGAACCCCCAAGCTAGTGACATATGGCATCCAGATACCCACTTTTGGCAAACTGCTGAAATCTTATGTCTGTTTTCCACATTGAGGGCTATAGAATGGCAGCAGCTGCCAAATTTAGATGATTGCATTGATGTTGTCTGTTCCTTAGATCAAAGCTACTTAGGAAGACACCCAAAGTATAGATACAAGGTCTTCGTAGATCAACAGGCCCTGTGAGTGGCAGCTCACCCACAGGGATAGCCAAGGTGTATGTAGCTGGCATGGTGGCAGATTGTACAACCTCTGTCACCAGACACATCATCACATGTGTGTGTGACAGACACCATCACATCTAGGAACACCTATCATGATATCAACACCATGAACATTACACACAAGACAGGTAGGGCAAGTCATGGAAGGTTCTGAGGAGATAGTCTCAGGAAGTAGTGGGAGGGACCACGAGTTGCCAGTAGGCTCACCAGAAAGCCAGTCACCCTGTACACATACTTTACTGTGTTTTTATTTCTTCATCATAAGAAGATGATATCACCAATTACCTGATTGGTGGTATTCTGAAGATTAAATAGGAGAATATGCATAAGCCTCTGGAACAGGGAGGATAGCATTTATGACTATTACCACTGCCTACACACAAGACATGAATGCCAGACCTTCCGGTGCTGAGTTTCTCTCTCCAATACCAATCTCAGTGAACTCAGTTGACCTTGATGGTTGCTTTCAAATAATAACCTTAATTTATGTAGACTGCCCAAAATACAGCCAAAAGAAGGAAGAGGAAAATGTTAGGGTGAAGAGAGAGGATCCCCTGGTAGCACAACTTCTCTTCTTGATTTTCTTTGAGAGACGATACTATTTCAAACACAAGAATTCATGGGGCAGTCACTCCATTACCAATCCAGTTAGGCAGTGCACAGGCCCTCAACTCTAAAGGAAGATAAGAGGAATCTGCTGGAAAAAAACACAAGCAAGTCTAACTCCATTAGACCGGAAGCATACCTGCCTAGCATATTACCATATTTCCAGTGCTTAGTGTACAGAACCTAGTGCACAGCAGGCACTCAATAAATATGCTGAATAAATAAATGCACCCACCTGATTTCATACCAAATAGTCCTGTCTAGCAAATTAATCTCTGGCTCTTTAAATACCTACTATGATCCAGGCCCTGGGAAGATTACGTAGCCAATACAGGTATAAAAATCATGCCTATGGAGGGTTCTTTTGGAGCCTAGCAGAAACAAATAAAGGAGGTGTTTATTCATGAATCCAGCACTTAGAGACTACATCAGCAGTTCCAGCTCCATAATTACAAGCTCCTTGATGACATGAACCAGCTCACATCTCTCTCCTGTGTGGCTAGGGCCCACTGCACATGTAGGATGGTATTTCTTCTATCCTTGGGAGAAATAAATCTCACAAAATCAAAATTGTTAATATTCATGCTTCCTACTTGCCTTAGAACAGGGGGGTGTCAAACTTGGTCTTAGTCCCCCTTTGCACTCAAATAATTATTGATGACTCCAAAGAGCTTTGGTTTACATGGGTGATAGCTATCAACATTTACTGCATTAAAAATGAAAACTGGGAGCTGGGCGTGGTGGCTCACGCCTGTAATTCCAGCACTTTGGGAGGCTGAGGCAGGCGGATCATAAGGTCAGAGGTTTGAGATCAGCCTGACCAACATGGTGAAACCCAGTTTCTACTTAAAAATACAAAAATTAGGGGGAGGGAGTGAGCCAAGGCTGGCCTCGCTGCCTCTCCCATAAAAAAAAAAATTAAAAAAAATTTTTTTAAAAAATACAAAAATTAGCCAGGCATGGTGGTGCACATTTGTAATCCCAGCTACTTGGGAGGCTGAGGCAGGAGAATTGCTTGAACCTGGCAGGCAGAGGTTGTGGTGAGCCAAGAGCGCACCATTGCACTCCAGCCTGGGCAACAGAGCGAGACTCTGTCTCAAAAAAAAAAAAACAAAAGAAAAGAAAACTGTGATATTTAAAAATATTAATTTACCTAAAATTAACAAAAATAATCTTATGACATGTAAATGTAAATAAAATATTTTAATAAAAGTAACTATATTTTCCAAAACAAAATAAATACATTGGCCAGGTGCAATGACTCACGCCTGTAATTCCAGCACTTTGTGAGGCCAAGGCAGGTCAATCACCTGAGGTCAGGAGTTCAAGACCAGCTTGAACAACATGGGGAAACCCTGTCTCTACTAAAAATACAAAATTAGCCAGGCGTGGCAGCAAATGCCTATGACCTCAGCTACTTGGGAGGCTGAGGCAGGAGAATCGCTTGAACCTGGGAAGTGGAGGTTGCAGTGAGCTGAGATTGCGTCACTGTACTCCAGCCTGGGCAACAAGAATGAAACTTCATCTCAAAATAAATAAACGAATAAATAAATATAGTGAGAAGACTGGTATTGTTTCACATTTTTTGAAATTTTTTAGCATCTATGCTAATAGAAGACAACTAGATTTCCATATTTGCTTCCGGATTAATTTGTTGCAATATATGTTGTTTTGGTAGAAATAAATGAAAAATCTAGTCTTACATAGAAAAGTAGTTGGAAAAGGAGAAATATAATAGATTTTTCAGTCACCCCACCTCTCCACTGGCAATACACATTTAAAAAGATAAGAATAGGCCAGACACGGTGGCTCACACCTGTAATCCCAGCACTTTGGGAGGCCAAGGCAGGCGGATCACAAGGTCAGGAATTCGAGACCAGCCTGGCCGATATGGTGAAACCCCATCTCTACTAAAAATACAAAAAAAAATTAGCCAGGCATGGTGGCACATGCCTATAATCCCAGCTACTCAGGAGGCTGAGGCAGGAGAATTGCTTGAACCCAGGAGGCAGAGATCGTGCCACTGCACTCCAGCCTGGGCAACAGAGCAAGACTCTGTCTCAAAAAAAAAAAAAAAAAAAAGAAAGAAAGAGCAAGGGGCCAGGCATGGTGGCTCACGCCTGTAATCTTAGCACTTTGGGAGGTCAAGGTGGGCAGATCACAAGGTCAGGAGTTGGAGACCAGCTTGGCCAATATGGTTAAACCTTGTCTCTTCTAAAAATACAAAAATTAGCCGGGCATGGTGGCACATGCCTGTAGTCCCCAGCTACTCAGGAGGCTGAAGCAGGAAAATCACTTGAACCCAGGAGGTGGAGGTTGCAGTGGGCCGAGATCATGCCACTGATCCAGACTGGGCGACAGAGCAAGACTCCATCTCAAAAAAAAAAAAAAGAGCATGGGAAGTATAACTGGGAAACCACCAGGACAAAAGTCAATTCATATTCCAATGCTTATTTTGTGGGACTGACATGTATTAAACCACAGTCTCTTAAAACTTCCTTAGCCACTTATTAACTGTTTTAGAAATAAAACATCTGCCATTTGTTACAAAAAATGCAAATTTTCCAGGTTCAGAGAGTAAGTCCTTACAAATCATGCTCCTCAAGCACTTAGTGCATCCATCCTGCCCATCTCTTCTGATGTTACCTCCTTACTTTTCCCACATGTTCATTTGCTTTATCCTGTATTCATTTAATATGCTTGTTTGGTTATTGTTCTGTTTGGTTATTTCCTCCCTAATTCACAGCAAGTTGCAAGTGACTTAAGTTTCCCAGGAAAATTTATATTTTTATAAAAGACTACTTTTGGATCCAGAAGAAATTTTAATTATTGAGATTTCCTTTCATACTATGGAGTATTTAGGGGCAAGAGCCTTCCTTGATGAAGGAATAGAAGGGTCACAGTAGGGGGAGACAGATAACATGGTATTATGGAAATAACACAGACTTCAGAATTACATAGGCCTGTGTCCAAATACTCAGGAGACTGAGGCAGAAGAACTGCTTGAACCCAGGAGGTGAAGGCTGCAGTGAGCCAAGATCGCGCCACTGCACTCCAGCCTGGACAAGAGAGAGCAAGACTCTGCCTGTCTCAAAAAAAAAAAAAAAAGGAAGAAAAATAAAAGAAATGAAACTAATATGCCAATTACTCATATCTCCCAATTGCCATGTATCTTTCTCTGTCTAGTTGAATCCTTTCCTTGTATTCCTTTGGAGACTAAACAGAGACTGTCAATGCCCAGAACTCTGCTTCCTCTAAGCTACTAGGTGGCATGAAGTTTATCTCTTCTTCCTAATCTGGAGAGGTCCACTTTTCCTAATAGAAATGATGGTGCTGGGCACTAGCAGATTTTTTTTTTTTTTTTTTTTTTTTGAGACAGAATCTGACTCTGTCACCCAGGCTGGAGTACAATGGCATGGTCTCAGCTCACTGCAACCTCCGCTTCTTAGGTTCAAGCGATTCTCCCGCCTCAGTCTCCCAAATAGCTGGGACTACAAGCACATGCCACCACACCCGGCTGATTTTTTTGTATTTATAATAGAGGCAGGGTTTTACTATGTTGGCCACTCTGGTCTCAAACTCCTGACCTTGTGGTCCGCCCGCCCTGGCCTCCCAAAGTGCTGGGATTACAGGCATGAGCCACCGCGTCCAGCCGAGCAGATTTTTTTTTTGTTTTTCGAAACAAGGTCTTACTAAGTCATCCAGGCTAGAGTGCAGTGGTGTAATCATAGCTCACTGTAACCTTGAACTCCTTTGCTCAAGCAATCCTTCTGCCTCAGCCTTCTGAGTAGCTAGAACAACAGGCACATGCTACTGTGCCTGGGTGCCTGGCTAATTTTTTATTTTTATAGAGACAGGGTCTCACTCTGTTGCCCAGGCTGGTCTCAAACTCCTGGCTTCAAGCGATCCTACAACCTTGGCCTCTAAAACTGTTGGGATTAGAGGCGTGAGACACCAATGGGCCTAGATTAGATTCTTAATAATGTGGTCTGTGAGCCCTTGGGATTTTCTGACTCACAAAAAAAGAGCACCATGGTCCTAGAAAGAAGCTTTCCGTTTACTCCACCAACCTTTCTCTCCCTGGGATTTCCCAGTAGCACTTTTCATGGATCTTTTACCTTTCCTGATCTTTGCATGTCCCTGCCACAATTTTTGAATGTATCTCAATTTATATTTAATTCAAATGCTATTTGTAGTACTTATCAGAAAGGAGACAAACTTGCAAAAACAAAGTTACCATAAACCAGCAAGCACTGTATCTGTAACTAGATTCATGAGTAATAAGAGGAATAATTCCAGTAACAGGAAACTCTGGATAATACCAAGGCTATAAACTAGGTAAAGGCTAAAGGTAAATATGATTAGCTCCAAGGGAGTGCCCTGTCTAAATGACCAAAAAGAGGAATCAGTTAGCAGGTACTCACTAAACAATAAAAACCTCAAGGAAGACAAATTAAAGCCAGGCAGAACAAATTAAATAAAATGTATAGTCAACAGGTATAATTTACATATTAAACAGAAACTTACCTGTTTGATCAAGTTCAAGCACAAAATAAGGAACACACAGAGACTTAAATAACTTCTTTACCTGGAAGAAGTTGAAAAACAAGGAGGAAAATGAAAAATGAGGTTATAACCAACAGGAGAATCTCTTATCCAGCTTTGTTACTTCCTTCCTCAACCAGCCTTCTCCTTTGAAAACTTTCCATTTCACTTTTATGTAACCTACAAGATTCTCCCTGTTGACAGTAATGATATTTAAAAGAGTATTTGAAGTTTATTGATTCTAATTATCAATGATTCATTTGTATCACTTTATAAGATACATTTTATATGTTTAGTGACTCAGTCTACCTCATTATACATATATAAACACTTTGTCTTTTTTTTTTTTCCTTTTTGTGGAGAATGGGGTCTTGCTATATTGCCCAGGCAGGTCTCGAACTACTGGGCTCAAGCTATCCTCCCGCCTCTGCCTCTCTAAGAGCTGGGATTACAGGCGTGAGCCACAGCGCCCGGTCTTAGGCTTATCTTTTTTTTTTGTCTTCTACCTCATTATAAAATGGGTTTAATACTATGTTTTAAAAAGCACTGGAATACTTTTTTTTTTTTTTGAGATAGAGTCTCGATCTGTCGCCAGGCTGGAGTGCAGTGGTGCTTTCTCAAATCACTGCAGCCTCCACCTTCCAAGTTCAAGCGATTCTCCTGCCTCAGCCTCCCGAGTAGCTGAGACTACAGGCATGTGCCACTACGCCCAGCTAATTTTTGTATTTTTAGTAGAGATGGGGTTTCACCATGTTGGCCAGGATGGTCTCGATCTCTTGACCTCGTGATCCACCCGTCTCGGCCTCCCAAAGTGCTGGGATTACAGGCATGAGCCACCGCATCCAGCTAAGCACTGGAACACTTAATGTTTCCAAAGCATTATGTGGCAAATCTGGGAAAAATATATTCTTACAATAGTCAAAGTATTATTTATTTTTTGGCTGAGTAACCCTCAACCAATAAATCAGTTACCAAAAAAAAAAAAAAAAAAAAAAAAAAGCCTATTATGCTCTGAGACTGTTAAATAAAACAAATAAACAAAAAATCATATGCTTATGGTTATACAAATTACACTGATAAAAAATAAAATTTTATTTAAAAGTTACTTATGTGACTAGATAGCATTTAAACTACTGACACAAGAGACTTTAATGTACAAGACACAAACAGCCTGTCAATAATTTAGGAAAGTTTAGAATCATATTCCTCCAGTTACACAATAAAATTTAAAAGGCCAGAGTAGCCTGAAGTTCACAGAGATGATCAATGAGGAAAATGTATTCTTCAAAAATCCAAAAAACAAACAAAAACAAATTGTATTCTTGTCTCATTCTAAACTTAACGACTAAAACAGTAGGCTTCCAGGCCGGGCTTGGTGGCTCATGCCTGTAATCCCAGAACTTTGGGAGGCCGAGGCGGGTGGATCATGAGGTCAGGAGTTTGAGACCAGCCTGACCAACATGGTGAAACCTGTCTCTACCAAAAATACAAAAATTAACTGGGCATGGTGGCATGTGCCTGTAATCCCAGCTACTCAGGAGACTGAGGCAGGACAATCACTTGAACCCAGGAGGCGGAGAGTTGCAGTAACTGAGATTCTGCTACTGCATTTCAGCCTGGGCTACAGAGCGAGACTCTCCAAAAACAAAAACAAAAACAAAAAACAAAACACACACACACACACACACACACACACACACGACAACAATAACAAAAAAACAGTAGACCTCCCATTGTATGTATAGGAGTATGCTGGGAGATTTCTATCATTTCTATAGGACTAAATTCAACATTTCAATAAAATGGGAAAATAAGTTCATTCATACAACCTCAGTAGTCTTCTTAAACTCTTTTACATGGCACCTAAGCCCCAGTCGGAATCTGAATTCTGCCCCTCCCACTCTGAAATAGATATAAGAAACAAATATTGCATTTCTGAAAAGGTAGGGAGGGATTATCTTTACACTTTAAAGCCTACACTTCACAGTAGGATGCACGTAAAACACTTATCATAACTAATGTGTTATGTTAGAGTGGAAAGCTAACTTTACGTAAAAGTTAATTTCCTTATGGGTACTTCCCAACTTGAATTAATGCAAATTACATTACTCATCCCATAGAGAAATACACATGCATCAGACCAAGTACAAATATAAAAACAAAGTTTCTCCATTCTGATTTACTTACGTCCCAGTTGTTAAATGAGAGATTAAATAAAAACTAAAGTGAATAACCTGGGAAAATTCTACTTCAAGGTAATTTAAATAAATAAATAAATAAATAAATGTGAACAGCTAAGTATATGAGTTGTACACCCACAGAAGAAATCCACTACTTTACCAGGAAAAGCACTTAATCATCTTTCATGACCAAAGACATCAAAAATTAATTTCCAAATTAACTGTCACCAATCTGAAAACAGTTTATATATTCAGAAAAGCTAAGGAATTAGTAATCGACAAGGTAAAACCACAGGATATTTATCTAGAAGACCTGTCATACCCAGGGATTGTCTGGATAATGGCATTAAATAAATTTGCCAGGTAACTGTACGTTTAAATAAGCATGCAAACAACTAACACAAATGTTATAGGAAAAGATTTTCATTCCCAGGCTAGATTTAATTAAGTAAAACTGGGGAAAATACAGGCAAGGCTTTACATTTTTGGGGATAGGCAGGAGAGCTGGGGACTGAGGGAGTTAGTAGATTTCAGAGATAACATTAAAAATAAGAACATTCTGGGGCATAATGGGGACTTAAAAAAGAAAAGAAGAAAAGAACAACGACAGGTCAAAGAGATCTGGGATTGCAAGGAGCACACTGAGAAACTATCTATCTATCACTAGTAGCAATCCTGACTGCTAGCCCAACTCTTCATTCGAGAACTAGGGCAGGGTTAAAATCAGAATTTTCTGTTTATTTACTTAATTTATTTCTAAATTATTATTATTATTATTTTGAGATAGAGTCTCGCTCTGTCGCCCAGGCTGTAGTTCAGTGGCACGATCTTGGCTCACTGCCACTTCTGCTTCTTGAATTTTAAGTGATTCTCATGCCTCTGCCTCCTGAGTAGCTGGGATTACAAGCATGCACCATCATGTCTAGCTAATTTTTGTAGTTTAGAAGAGACGAGGTTTCATCATGTTGGCCAGGCTGGTCTTGAATTTCTGGCCTCAAGTGATCTGCCTGCCTCAGCCTTCCAAAGTGCTGGAATTACAGGTGTGAGCCACTGTGCCCATATTTATTTATTTTAGAGACAGGATCTCACTCTGTTACCCAGGCTGGAGTGCAGTGGCACAATCATAGCTCATGTAACCCTGAACTCCTGGGCTCAAGTGATCCTCCCACCTCAGCCTCCTGAGAAGCTAGGACTACAGGCACATGCAAACCATGCCAAGATATATATATATATATATATATATATTATATATACATATATATTATATATATGTGTATATATATTTTTTTTTCATGGAGATTGAGTCTTGTTATGCTGCCCAGACTGGTCTCGAACTCCTGGCTTCAAGTGAACCTCTTGCCTTGGCCTCCCAAACCATTGGGATTGCAGGCATAAGCCACTGTGCCCAGCTCTCAATTCTTTAATAATTTTTGAAAATATAGGTAGAATGACCAAATGCCTGGCACATAATTGGCACTCAAATGGTAGCTATTAAGTCACTGATAGGATTAATTGTACTTAGCATTAAGTCAGGTATTTGTTGATTGCCATCTAATCTTGCCTCAGTACTGACAGGCAAGAAGATTAACCACCCAAGTTTTTATGTCCTGACAGAAAAGGAAAAAATGCAAGTAGTTCTTTTTTAATAAAAAAAAAAAAAAAAAAGACGGGGTTTCACCATGTTGGTCAGGCTGGTCTTGAACTCCCGACCTCAGGTGATCCTCCCGCCTTGGCCTCCAAAGTGCTTGGGATTACAGGCATGAGCCACCACGCCCGGCCACAAGTAGTTCTTTTATTTAACAAACACTGATATAGTGTTTACTATGTGTCAGATATGTTCTAAGCCTTTCATAAATATTAATTTAATCCTCATAACAAACTTATGTTATAGGTACTATTATTATCCACATTTTACAGATGGGGAAACTGTGGCACCACAGGTAAATAACTAAAGTCACGTGTCTGAGAAATCACAGAGCCAAGATCCACACTCTGACTTTAGAGTCCAGGCTCTTAACCATTGTTTGGTAACAAAAAAGACTAGACAAGCACATAATTTCAGAACTAAAAAAACCCTCAGTAAGCAACTAGTTCAAGCCCTTCATTTTAAAGATTAAACAAAAGGGAAGTTGGGGTGGGGGTAGGGCCCCAAAGCAGGTAAGATTGCCAAAGCTAGAAAATGAAGCCCCCAGAAGCTAAGAATTACATAGCAGATTTCTAATACCCAGCCCTCTTCTAAATTCTCTAACGCTTACTGCCTGTCCAGTCATGCAGATTTTAGCATGGGCTATCTGAGATCATTTTTCTTCTTAGGCCTATGTTCTGCCCTCTCAGTGGAGCTAAACCCCCAGGGATGGGACTTGTGTCTTCTACTTCTTTGCAATCCTACTCCCAATGTCCTACATAAAAGGCATCACTATCACATTGATTGGGATGAAGCCAAAGGTGGCATCGATGCAGACTGTGTTCAGGAAAGAGACAAGGATGAAAGGGTCTCCCTACTTCAGTGTTTTTGCTGCCCACCTTCCTTTTTATTTAGAAAAAAAAGTGTACGTGTGCACAGGTGTGCAGACGTACATACACACACACACAAACACACAGAGTGAGAGAAAGAGAGAGTCCAAAAAGCCCATAAGCCCATTTCTACGTAAGGCTTCCAGAATAAAAAGGCTTCTGAATTCAATCTCGAGATCTGGAAAGTAAGTCATAGGGCAGACAAATTGAGAGAAAATTAAACTTAATAATAAATTAACCTTCAGGTGAACCTGGACAGATGGCCAGTTATGTTTACTTAAGACTCCATTGTGTAGGCCTAGAGCTACATTGAGTATAATTTAGAGCTAAACTTCAGTGACATTTAAATGCCTTCAACCTTCCTCTGAAGCACCAGCCAGATCAGGTTTGCCTTTCAATTCTCACCCTCATTCTGTGGTTAATTTATGGTGGACTAAACCAAACCTCCCCATGGCTGTGACCACTGACCTTTTCTCTCTGATAATCTAACATTAAGAACCAAGTAGGCATCACAGTTTATTCTTTGTGAAGTCATTTTCCCCATAATAAACCACAGCATGAAGAGACATTTATCAAAATTTGGGAGTACCTAAGCAACCATTCCTTATGAAATATTCCCTACAGACATATCTGAAAGAGCAGCAAATCAACCGGTTTGGTAACTCCCCTACCCTAACCTTCCCTGACTTTGACTACCTGAAAACATCCTATACTTGGCAAAAGCTCAGAAAAAGATTACTCAGGCAATATTTTCTTCTTAAGTCCACGTTTTACCATTACTCTGAAGCAAATTATACCTACATACACTCTTCCGAAAGGTGAAATCCAATTGTTTACATTTGAGCTCAACAGTCTGTCAAATTCCTGCAATTCCATTTAAACCCCTTGAGCTTAGAGCCTTACCTCAGTACAGCGTGTGCATGTGGACCTACTGAAGATGACCACAGAGTGACTGTCTATATAGGCCTGTAGCAGGGCTCTGAGATCTGCAGTGGCCGTGCTGGTGAACGCTGCGGGGTTCTCTGGCAAAGTTTTACTAGGGTGATGATCTTTAGCTAGAAGTAATGGAAGTAAGGATTGTAATTATCAGAAAGGAAAACATGATGATGCATTTTCTAATATTAGGTTCACTCTAAAAGCCTTACCATTTTAGTCCCACAGGCCAAAATAAGGAATTTGAGGAATGAAGGACTCTAATGAAGAGTATAGCTTTAGTTCTTTCATCTGACTGGAAACATCTGGCAAATTATTCAATATTCCTGACCCAGCTCACACTCAAGATATGTTCTCAGGGGATCCTGACAAGTAACAAGCCATAATCGGAACATTCCCTGGATGCAGGAGAATAAGTAACAGGTACAAAATACCGAGGCCATATTTTATGCCATCTTTACTCCCAACTATGGTTTAAACGCAGAGAAGCCAAATGTCAGACAGACATCCCCTTCTCACACAACCCTGCTTACAGACATAGGGGGCAGCCCACGCAAACCAAGGCTTACACATTTTCTCCCAGGCTAACTTGTGGATAAGCAGACACAGGATCTTCAGGCCACATGCAGCAAGATTGCAGTAAAAAATACTTTCTGCAGATTCTCTATTTTCTCCCCAGGATTTTGTGCTGGCCCAATCAGGCATCAAAACAAACACAATCCAGCTTAGTGGTATGTGATCCCCACATGACAGCACTGTCATCCTGGGTGTCATCACTGGTCAAAACCACCAAGAGAGTGCCACCTCCAGCTTGCAGAAATGCTTAAGCTAGCCATCTTCTTCAGGGCCCATAAATAAACCAAGCTCAGGTCCACCCTTACTACTTGTTCCTTAGGTGATTTCTTCTCATTTCTGCTGATCCAAGTAAGCCATTCATCCTTCTTTAATCTCCTTCTCATCTTCATAGCTGATATTTGTATTTATCCAGAACTAGACAGAGGGTAAATGTTTGTATGCCTCCTTTCATTTAATCCTTACAGCAATATCGTTAGGTGGGTACTGCCACCATCATCCCCATTTTACAAACAAGGAAACAGACTCAGAGAGGTTATACAACTTCCCCAGGGTTGCACAGCTTACAATAAGTAATGGAGCTAAAATTCAAACCTAAGTTATTATTCTCTAGAACCTACACTTTAAAAAAAACAGCTTTAAAATATAGAAGTCTTTTTCAAACACAGAAGTTTTTTATTTTGATAAAGTCAAATTTACCTTTTTCTTTTTTGCTTGTACTTTTCGTGTTGTATCTAAGAAACTATTGCCTATTCCAAAGTCACAAGGATTTTATTTTTTCTAAGAGTCTTATAGTTTTAGTTCTTACTTTTAGGACTATGATCCATTTTAAGTTAATTTTCATGTATTGTGTGAGGCAGGCATCCAATTTGCTTCTTTTGCATATGGATAACCTGCTGTCTCAGCATCATTTGTTGAAAAGACTAATCTTTCCCTATTGATATGTCTTGGCCACCCTTGTCAAAAATCAATTGACTGGCCAGGTGCCTTGGCTCAGGCCTGTAATTCCAGCACTTTGGGAGGCTGAGGTGGGCAGATCATGAGGTCAAGAGATAGAGACCATCCTGGTCAACCTGGTGAAATCCCGTCTCTACTAAAAATACAAAAATTAGCCGGGTATCATGGTGGGCACCTGTAGTCCCAGCTACTCGGGAGGCTGAGGCAGGAGAATCGCTAGAACCAGGGAGTTGGAGGTTGCAGTGAGCCGAGATCGTGCCACTGCACTCCAGCCTGGCAACAGAGCAAGACTTTGTCTCAAAACAAACAAAAAAAAAATTGACCATAAATGTAAAGGTAGAGCCCATACTTTTAACCAGTATGTTATACTATCACTACATGTAGACTGATTTTTTTTTTGAGACAGAGTCTTGCTCTGTCACCCAGGCTAGAGCGCAGTGGCATGATCTTGGCTCACTGCAACTTCCGCCTCCCAGGCGCAAGTGATTCTCCTTCTCAGCCTCCTAAGTAGCTGGGATTACAGGCACCCACCACCGCACACGGCTAATTTTTGTATTTTTAGTAAAGATAGGGGTTTTACCATCTTGGCCAGGCTGGTTTTAAACTCCTGACCTCATGATCCACCCACCTCAGCCTCCTGAAGTGCTGGGATTACAGGTGTGAGCCACCATGCCCAGCCTAGACTGATATTTATTTATTTATTTATTTATTTATTTAGAGACGGAGTCTCGCTCTGTCACCCAGGCTAGAGTGCAGTGATGCAATCTATGCTCACTGCAACCTCTGCCTCTTGGGTTCAAGGGATTCTCCTTTCTCAGTCTCCCAAGTAGCTGGGACTACAGGCGTGTGCCACCATGCCCAGCTAATTTTTGCATTTTTAGTAGAGAAAAGGTTTTACCATGTCGGCCAGGATGGTCTCGATTTCTTGACCTCGTGATCCACCTGCCTCAGCCTCCCAAAGTGCTGGGATTACAGGCATGAGCCACCATACTCAGCCCTAGACTGATATTTAAATGGTATTTAATAAAATGTATTATTATTTTAGTATTAATATTAAATTAACATTAATTTAATAAATAATTTTTATATTTAATAAAATCAGCTAAACCCACAAAATGTTAATAATCATTATCTCTAGTAAGCTGGACTTTCACTTTCATCATACTTTTTATACTATGTGTTTTTAGAAAGATAGTTAATTAAAAAAAATTTTAGGCCAGGTGCGGTGGCTCATGCCTGCAATCCCACACTTTGGGAGGCCAAGGCAGGTGGATTACCCGAGGTCGGAAGTTCAAGACCAGCCTGACCAACATGGAGAAACCTCGTCTCTAAAACTACAAAATTAGTTGGGTGTGGTGGCACAAGCCTGTAATCCCACCTACTTGGGAGGCTGAGGCAGGAGAATTGCTTGAACAGAGGTTGCAGTGAGCCGAGATCGTGCCATTGCACTCCAGCCTGGGCAACAAGAGCAAAACTCCATTTAAAAAAAATACAATTTAAATAACCCCTATCATACAATGTCAAGATAGGGTCAACAATCAAAAGACTGTTTTATTATATACCAGACAATCAAATGTTACTAATACTTAAAATATAGATAGAAAAGTGAAAAGGAACATAGTAATCTCCTTATCTTTGAGATATAAGTACTATGATCTGAATGCTTCTATACCTCCAAAATTTCTGTGTCAAGATCTTAACTCTCAAAGTGACAGCATTAGAAGGAGGGGCCTTTGGGAGGTGATTAGGAGCCCTCAAGAATGGGATTAGCACAGTTATGAAAGAAACTCCAGAGAGCCCATTTCCCCTTCCACTATGTGAGGACACAGCAAGTCTGTACCTACTGAGAATCAGGAAGTGGGCCCTCACCAGACATGGAATCTACTGGCACCTTGATCTCGGACTTCCCAGGCCACAGAACTGTGAGAAATCGTTTTCTCTTATTGATAAGCCACCTAGTTTATGTTATTTTGTTACATCAGCCTGAACAGATAGGAAAATGAGAAGTGGGTTCTTCTTAAAGAAAAACTAGCTTGTTGTAATTTCTCTGGGCCAGGCGCGGTGGCTCATGACTGCAATCCCAGCACTTTGGGAAGCTGAGGTGGGTGGATCATGAGGTCAGGTGTTCAAGACCAGCCTGGCCAATATAGTGAAACCCTGTCTCTACTAAAAATACAAAAAATTGGCCAGGCATGGTGGTGCACGCCTGTAATACCAGCTACTCAGGAAGCTAAGGCAGGAGAATCGCTTGAACCCGGGAGCCGAGATCGCACCACTGCACTCCAGCCCGGGCTACAGTACGAGCTCTGTCTCAAAAAAAAAGAAAAGAAAAGAGAAAAACTAAAATCTGTGCCAATTAATTATAGGATCCCAAAAGAACAATGGGATTTATTTGTTGCAGAGTATACCAGATCAGTCTATACCTACAGTATCTGCTTTCCATAAGTGGAAGAGAGGCCTCTCAACCCCTATTTACATCTGAATAACCAAGACTTACTAGGTCTCATCCTTATCCTTAACTTACTGAAGATTTGCAAGGCATGGGCCCAAGCAAGCATATTTGTGTGTGTGGCCAGGTGCCATGGCTCATGCCTGTAATTCCAGCACTTTGGGAGGCCAAGGCGGGTGAATCACATGAGGTCAGGAGTTTGAGACAAGCCTGACCAACATGGTGAAACCCCATCTCTATTTAAAATACTAAAATTAGCTGGGCATTGTCCCAGCTACTCGGGAGGCTGAGGCAGAAGAATCACTTGAATCCAGGAGGTAGAGGCTGTAGTGAGCCGAGATCATGCCACTGCACTCCAGCCTGGGCAACAGAGTGAGACTCTATCTCTGAAAAATAAACAAACAAACATATTTGTGTGTAAATATGTATATATGTTCACACACATCTATGCATACATTTTAAATGTTCCCTGGTAGCTCTAATGCATACTCTTAATTAAGAACTATTGGACTAAAGCAACATGACACATGACTATAACCTCATCAATGACACTTCAAAATTTTAAAATTAAACTCTAGTTCTCTTTTTCTTTTCTCCATTTTTCTTATTTTAAAAGCAATGTAGAAGTAAACATTCTTCATGGTAACATCTCAGAGAATGAGAATCACAGAATGTTAGCTTGGGAGAGACATTTGGGGTCACTAGGCCAACTGTGTTCATTCTACTGATGAGGAAACTGAGGTCCAGGCAGGTAATTAATTGGCATCAGCGTCAGAGCTGTCACACAAGCCTTCTGATTCCATAACGCCTTACTGACTCCTTTGATTTCATGGCATGACTGACTCTAAAAGCAGGTGATAATTCCTTACATAACATCTATGCCAAGGGCACCACCCAACTCTTAGGCTCAGATGTTTGCCAAGACACAGAACACAGAAGGCCATCACAAGGAAAGGAATAACTTCTGTGATTAAGAAGAACTGCAGTCTTACTTGGGAAGAGACTGTTTACCAAAAATAAAATGTACAAATAGATGGAAAGATAAATCAATAAATCATGAGTTTAGCCACTACTTATAATCAAAATCATCAGAATTTTTCCTTAAATTCTGTCTCTAACAAAAAAAGGCAAAATTTTTTTATGTTTGTCATTTGCTAATAATTTTCACCCTCAATTTTGAACAAAATTTGAAGCAGCATTCAAAGAAATATGGTAAGTAAATGTTGCAAAAACAGCACAGAACCAGGTAGTTAGAAAAACACAGATAAAACTGTAATTATAAGTTGCTTTCATTTTGCCCAATTTTTTTTGCCTAAGATCAATTCCTAATATTTGGATCCATGAAGTACTTACTGTCCACTTGTAAAAACTGAAACTAAAGAGTAATAATAAAATGGGCTCCCTACTTGTATTTGTAAAAGTAAACAGAGGTCAATAAAAGAGATCAGATAGCCCAAAAAGAGACAAATACAGAATCATTTACAATTTTTAAAAAGCCATCACGTGGCCAAGCGTGGTAGCTCACGCCTGTAATCCCAGCACATTGGGAGGCCAAGGTCGGTGGATCACGAGGTCAGAAGATTGAGAACATCCTGGCCAACGTGATGAAACACCATCTCTACTAAAAATACAAAAATTAGCTGGGTATGGTGGCACACGCCTGTAATCCCAGCTACTTGGGAGGCTGAGGCAGGAGAATGGCTTGAACCCAAGAGGCAGAAGTTGCAGTGAGCCGAGATCGTACCACTGCACTCCAGCCTAGAGACAGAGTGAGCCTCCCTCTCAAAAAAAAAAAGCCATCACAAAGTAATAAAATGTACTTTCAAAATAGTATGGTGATGATGACTTGACAATTTGGGGAAAAGTTTTTTCACTTATATGACACAGCATATTAAATGGAATCTTTTCTCTCTCTCTAGTGAGGTAATAATTTATCAAACTTAGAAGTAAATACAATAATAATAATAGTTTTTTGGGTTTTTTTCCCTCCAAAATCAATAGGTCTTTTATTGCATCGTTTAAATATCACAGGTAGGTCTTAGGAATCATCCAGCATCTTGTTTCTATAGCTGGACAACTCTTAGATCTTATTCATCAGCCTGCTGAATAGTTCCTTTTTCTTTCTTTCTTTTTTTTTTTTTTTTTTTGAGACGGAGTCTTATTCTGTCGCCCAGGCTAGAGTGCAATGGCACAGTTTCAGCTCATTGCAACCTCGGCTTCCTGGGTTCAGGCAATTCTCCTGCCCCAACCTCCCGAGTAGCTGGGATTACAGGGCCGCCACCATGCCTGGCTAATTTTTGTATTTTTCAGTAGAGATGGGGTTTCACCATTTTAGTCAGGCTGTTCTCAAACTCCAGTCCTCAGGTGATCCTCCTGCCTCAGCCTCCCAAAGTGCTGGGATTATAGGTGTGAGCCACCGCGCCTGGCCTAGTTCCTTTTGCAGAGACATAGATACCATCCAAACATTTCCTGATATCCTTGTTTTTAAATGTTGTGGCTTGCTGAATCAAAGCCACTGAATAGGAAACAAGCTGAATGTCATTTCTTTCAAGGGTCAATTCAGCTTTCTGGGCTTGAGATACTGAGCAAGCAACACCTGGCCTCATCTAAACACTGTGGATGTATTTTTCACCCAAGAAATTTCAGATTTCAACAAGAGATCCATTCTCCTAGATAAGGACATTGATGGGGACGTGAACATACACAGACCTCATCTTGTAATGGAAGCCCAGTGTAACACCCTTGTAACATTCTTCTGTGCATGACTACAAATAGTCTAACGGTAGCCAGCTCCTTTCTGTTACCCTGCCATTTGTCAACCTGGAGCCTCTTGTTTTTCTTTCCAAGATTGAGTTTTTTCAACATTGATGTGGTTGAAGTCTCTCTACAGGGTTCCTCTGGGGCCCTTCACAATAACTGTGTGTCCCTTCAGAGTAATGTCAACATTTTCTGGAATGTCAACAGTCTGATTGCTAAGATGATCTTCATTCTTACAATAGATGCAGCAAAGAAAGATAATAATAGTTTTGTGTAAGGTAAAAGAGCAGCATCAGTAAAATACTTACAGGGGAAAAAAGCAATAAAACAACAAAAAGAACTCCAGCAAATTGGAAAGAAAACAACAGGACCACAAATGAGAAAATGAATAAAAAACAAAAACAGGCGGGGTGCGTGGTTCACGCCTGTAATCCCAGCACTTTGGGAGGCCGAGGTGGGTGGATCATGAGGTCAGGAGTTTGAGACCAGCCTGGCCAACACAGTGAAACCTCATCTTTACTAAAAATACATAAAAATTAGCAAGGTGTGGTGGGGCATGCCCATAATCCCAGCTACTTGGGAGGCTGAGGCAGCAGAATTGCTTGAACCCAGGAGGTGGAAGTTGCAATGAGCCAAGATCGTGCTATTGTACTCCAGCCCAGGCAACAGTGCAAGATCTCCACCTCAAAAAAAAAAAAAAAAAGAAAAAGAAAAGAAAAAAAACAGCCAACTCATAGAAAGAAAATAGGCAAAGGAAATAGAATAAAAGCTTCTATTTATTTTAATTTCATAATGAGAAATGCAGATTCAAGTGATTGAATGTCATTTCTTACATATAAAAAAATGAAAACTCCCAGTGCTGATAAATGTACACTGAAGTGAGTCCATGGATATAGGGTGTGTAACACAAGCTAATACTATTCTTTTGGAAGACAATTTGACAGTGTGGGTCAAAAACCACTGAAAAGTCCATACTATTTTTTTTTTTTTTTTGAGACAGGGTCTCGCTCTATCATCCAGGCTGGAGTGCAGTGGCTGAATCTCGACTCACTGCAACCTCCTGAGATGCCATATCTTTTAATGCAGTATTCTTATTTGTGATGATTTACCTTTTAAAATAAAAATCTAAAATAATGAAAACATTTATTCATAAGAAAAACCTCTACCTCCTAGCCTTTTCTTAGAAAAAACTTTCAGTAGTTTTTATTAACATAGCTACTATCAGCTAAAGGGGGATATTCCCTTTTAATAAAAGTTCTATAGCTTTAGAACCAATCATGTTACCTTCCTGTAAAATACAATTGAACAAAATAGGCCACGGACCTACCAATAGTCACCATTCCCTCCTCCCAAACATGTCCCTTACCTTTCTAGATACAGGGACAAAGCTATACGTTGCCTCAGCTTTCTCTCTCCCAAGGCTAAGCTGCAAAGAGGTTCTATCCCTGCTCTACAACCTACACCCCTTTCTCTTCCCTATCTTCAATCCCTTCTTTTTATCTAATTAATACCAACAATTTCATTATAATATCACTAGCTATTGCAAAAAATTAGAAACAACAGATGTCTGACATTAGAGGAATGGCTAAATTACAGTAGCTCTCTTGTTCGAAGCTTATTTAATGGCTGCATACTATTCAAGATTCAAAATAATGTGGAAATAGTTTGACACCATGTTAATTTTTTTAAAAACCTGGAATACCAAATCCTATGTATGACAGTTTTACAATTATGTGAAACTCGACATATAGGAATCCTGAAAAGGAATGTGCAAAATGGTCATATTAGTTACGTCCGTGTGACAGAATTATCCATGACTTTTCCCTTCCTGTATTTCCCAAACTTAAAAAAAAAGTTGCATACCAGCCTATCACATTTGTTCTTGTGTCTCTGACTTCACTAAACAGAGAAATTCATTCAAATCTTTGTATTCTTGGGGAGATAAAGCAAGATATTTGAACTGTGGGATTACTGAAGGATAACATTTCCATCCAGGACACTCTGCCTCAAGAAAGAGGTTCCCATCTACATACTATTAATATGTGCTTGTACCTGCCAAAACCACTGACTCTCCATGACTACCACCACCTGAAAGTCTGCAGAGAGCCAGGTTTTGAGTGGCTCTCAGTCTACACCTTGTTTAGAGAACTATAGAACTGATGCGTATCTCTTTGGAGAAACCTTGATCAGCCACTTAGCTGTGGGAAGAAGCTCTAGTTTGACAACACAGGAACATCACAGTACATAAGGAATGCAAAGTAACTGGGGGCAACTGGAAAACAGGCAGTATGAAATATGGAAAGTACAGGTCAATATGGTCACCCTTCTCTTTTGAATTATCCCCAAGTGGCATTTCACGGTAAACCAGGACAACAGATGAACTTCAAAGCAGAGAAACAAGGGGGAGGCCAGACGCAGTGGCTCACGCATGTAATCCCAGCACTTTGGGAGGCCGAGGTGGGTGGATCACCTGAGGTCAGGAGATCGAGACCAGCCTGGCCAACATGGTGAAACCCCATCTCTATAAAAAAAAAAAAAAAGAAAGAAAGAAAAAGAAACAAGGGGGAAAGCGAAGAGGAGCCTGGCAGATGAAATCACATGGCAAGGCTGAACACAGACTAAAACTGCCACATGTTAGGACTTGAGTTTTCGCCATTAATAAGCAACATGATCACTTCAAGTGTGATGATAAAAATTTTACAGCACCTCACTCTGCCTGCTGTCATGACTTTCTGGTTTATAGGTTTGTCACACACATATTTTTACTGGCGGCCTGTGGTTAAAAGCAGCTGAAGTGCAAGTCAGAAGAAATCAGATCCCCAAACCTCTTAACAAAACGTCTTACTCATTTCAAGTGCAAAGACTTTTGCAAACACACCACCACTCTCAGAAGATTCCTTTTAACAAAGTAATAATTATTAAAATAGTTTATTCAACCCACAAGACACACAAATACTATTCTTGGGTCTGAAAAGAACCCATCAAGTAAAGAAGTTACTCCACATAAGAGTCAGGAAGCTTAAATGCCCATTACACTGTCTATAAATCAAGTGAACACAAGAAGACACTTGTATGTGTTTCTGAAAGTCTGTAGGGTAAGAAACAAGCTGGAAAAATAAAACAGAAGCCTTTGTGGAAACACAAAGAAGGAAAATGAAAGACTCCTTAAAAGGACATGATAATGAATTTCTCATGCTGAAATTAATAACAAGTACATCTTAGTTATTAGTATTATTTATTTACCAGACTGAAATAAACCCCGAGGAAGGTTTTTATAGCCTTAAAAGGTTTTTCAGTTTTTACAAGGAAATTGTCATATGAAGGACTTAAGTGATATAAAAAGGACTTCAGGCCGGGCGCAGTGGCTCACGCCTGTAATCCCAGCACATTGGGAGTCTGAGGCAGGTGGATCATGAGGTCAGGAGTTCAAGATCAGCCTGGTCAGGATGGTGAAACCCTGCCTCTACTGAAAATACAGAAAGTAGCTGGGCGCAGTGGCAGGTGCCTATAATCCTAGCTACTCAGGAGGCTGAGGCAGGATAATCACTTGAACCCGGGAGGCGGAGGTTGCAATGAGCCGAGATCACGCCACTGCACTCCAGCCTGGGCAACAGAGTGAGACTTCATCTCAAAAAAAAAAAAAAAAGGACTACAATATCCTGGTTATAGTTCTTGTGCTTGCACCTTCTTCAAAGGAGTCTTATTTGAAGCCTAAGATTAAACCTTAGTTACGTTGGGATCTTAACCAAGAATTCCCATTTGCCTCACTCCACAGTTGTATTCTTAATATGATTATATGCCACGTCCAGGACTCAGTGGCTGTGTGAGCCTGAGAATACACATTTGAAAGGAACTCTCTCTTCCGCAGAGGACCGGTTTATGGAATGGTTCATGATAAGAGAAACTACACCAGAAGTCCAAGTATGCTGCCACTGGAACTAGACTGTGTGTGAGGTGGGAGGGGGTGGGGGTTAGTCTTGGTTTACTGGATCACTCAGCCCCAGGGGTCTCCTGACAGGGTTGGGCTCTACCACAGGGAATGTGGAAGAGTAACTGAAGGACCAAATGGAAGAAGAAAAACATACACCTTCCTTTCATCTAGTTGTAAATTTAATAGTGATGCTGTTAATGAGATAAGAAAATCATTTTAAAAGCAATACAACAGAGCTTTTAAAAAATCATTAGTATAGGCCACTCACAGTGGCTCATACTGGTAATCCCAGCACTTTGGGAGGCCAAGACTGGAGTATCAAGAGGTCAGGAGTTTGAGGCCAGCCTGGCCAAGATGATGAAACCCTGTCTCTACTAAAAATACAAAAATTAGCCAGGCATGGTGGCCCACACCTGTAGTCCCAGCTACTTAGGAGGCTGAGGCAAGAGAAACACTTGAACCCAGGAGGTGGAGGTTGCAGTGAGCCAGGATTGCACCACTGCACTCCAGTCTGGGCAACAGAGCAAGACTCCGTCTCAAAAAAAAAAAAAAAAAAAAAATCATTAGTATAAAAAATAAAAGATGTTGGCCAGCGTGGTGGCTCATGCCTGTAATCCCAGCACTTTGGGAGGTGGAGACGGGCGAATCACCCGAGGTCAGGAGTTCAAGACCAGCCTGGAGGCTGAGACTCGAGAACTGCTTGAACTCAGGAAGTGGAGACTGCAGTGAGCCGAGATCTCACCACTGCACTCCAGCCTGGGTGACAAGAGTGAAACTCTGTCTCAAAAATAAATAAGTAAATAAATAAATAAATAAAGGATGTTAAATGAAAGAATAAAATGTTAAAGTTTTTCTTAGTATATCACCTTTTAAAAATGACTTAAGATATCAGACTTTTCGCTGAGCATGGTGGCTCAGGCCGGTAATCCCAATATTTTGGGAGGCTGAGGAAGGAAGTTCACTTGAGCCCAGGAGTTCAAGACCAGCCTGGGCAACAAAGTGAGATCTCATCTCTACAAAAAAATTAAAATAGGTCGGGTGTGGTGGCTCACACCTGTAATCCCAGCACTTTGGGAGGCCAAGGCGGGTAGATCATGAGGTCAGGAGATGGAGACTATCCTGGCAAATACGGTAAAACCCTGTCTCTACTGAAAAAAACAAAAAATTAATTAGGGGGTGGTGGCACGTGCCTGTAGTCCCAGCTACTCAGGAGGCTGAGGCAGGAGAATCACTTGAACCCGGGAGGCGAAGATTGCAGTGAGCCAAGATTGCGCCACTGCACTCCAGCCTGGACGACAGAGTGTGACTCTGTCTCAAATAAATAAATTCATTAAATAAAAGTAAAATTAAAGAAATCAAATTTTTGTCATCTGTGAGAGAACTATCATTGGCTTAATAATGCCCTCTGGACTTCATTTTTTTAAATGTCCTTATCATATGCAAAATACATTCATGACTTCAATTTTTTTATCTCTGATATAAGAGAGGTGCCTGCCACCATGCCCAGCTAACTTCTGCATTTTTAGTAGAGTCAGAGTTTCACCATGTTGGCCAGGCTGGTCTCGAACTCCTGACCTCAAATGATCTGCCCACCTCGGCCTCCCAAAGTACTGGAATCACAGGCGTGAGCCACCGCGCCCAGCTGTTACGTTGTATTTCAACAGATTTAACCCCAAAGTTTAAGAGAAAACTGAAGAAAGCAATGGTTCTTAGAATCCCTCTGATTCAGTAACATTTTCTGTTTCTCACACACACTTACGAGCAGAATATCAGGAGGAAAATAAAATTTAATAAAAGATACCCTACCAATCTACACAATCTTGTCCATCAAATACAAGGGGAGAGGCCATTTTCAAAGTTATTTTATGAGGCCCGTATTATCCTGACATCCAAACTAAACAAAGATAGTACAAGAAAGGGAAACCGTAAATCAATATCCCTCATAGACAAAGATGCAAAATTATTCAACAAAATAATGGCAAATTGCATCCAGCAATATAAAAAAGGAATAATAATATTCCACAAATTAGTGGGGTTTTCTTGGGAATGCAAAGCTGGTTTAGACTGTTCATATTAACACCATTAAAAAATCAATTATATGCTAATGAATTAGATACCCTACATGAAATGAACAAATTCCTAGAAAGACACGATTACTCAAACTGAGTCAAGAAGAGATAAGGTTTGGTGCAATAGTTCACACCTGTAATTCTAGCACTTTGGGAGGCCAAGGTGGATAGATCACCTGACACTAGGAGTTGGAGACCAGCCTAGCCAACAAGGCGAAACCCCCGTCTCTACTAAAAATACAAAAATTAGCCAGGCATGGTGGCATATACCTGTAATCCCAGCTATTTGGGAGGCTGAGGCATGAGAATTGCTTGAGCCTAGGGGAAAAAAAAAAAGAAATGAAAAGCTAAATAGACCTATAATCTTGAATAGTCAAGAGACTGAATTAGTAATAAAAATCTTCCCACAAAGAAAAGCCCAGGCTCAGATGATTTCACTGATAAATTCTTCCAAAGGTCTAAAACAGAATTATCACCAATTTTTTACACTCTTCCAAAAAACAGAAGAGGAGGGGATATTTCCAACATTCTATGAGATCAATATTACCCTGATTCCAAAACCAGAGAAGGAAATCACATGAAAAGAAAGCCACAAACCAATGCCCTTTTAAAATATAGACAAGAAAAATTATCCACAAAACATTAACAAAACAAATCCAGCAATATATAAAAGTATTATACACCATGACTGAGTGGAACTTATCCCAAGATAAGCCTTGCACGGGTTGATTAAACACATGAGAATCAATCAATGCAATACATCATATTAATTGAATAAAGGATGAAAAACACATGATCATTTCAACAGATGCAGGAAAAACATTTGACAGACTCTAACACTCTTTCATGATAAAAACACTAAACAAACTAGTAATAGAGGGAAACTTTTCTACCTGATAAAGGCCATTTATGAAAAACCCACAACTAACATCATTCTTTTTTTTTTTTTTTGAGATGAAGTGTCACTCTTGTTGCCCAGGTTGGAGTGCCGTGGCGCAATCTTGGCTCACTGCAACCTCCGCCTCCCAGGTTCAAGCAATTCTCCTGCCTCAGCCTCCCGAGTAGCTGGGATTACAGGCAAGCACCACCATGCCTGGCTAATTTTGTATTTTTGGTAGAGGCGGGGTTTCTCCATGTTGGTCAGACTGGTCTTGAACTCCACACCTCAGGTGATCTGCCTGCCTCAGCCTCCCAAAGTGCTGGGATTACAGGCATGAGCCATTGCGCCTGGCCAACTAACATCATTCTTAATGGTGAAAGACTGAATGCTTTTCCCACGAGATAAGGAACAAGACAAAGATGTCTGCTCTTGCTACTTTTAGTCAATTGTAATGGAAAGTTTAATCAGGGCAATTATATAAGGAAATTAAAAGTCATCCAAGTTGGAAAGAAAGAAGTAAGACTATCTTACTTCTCCTATGTAGAAAATCCTAAGGAATAGGATACACACAGACACGCCTTCAAAAAACTACAAAACATTGAAAGACATTAAGGAACTTAATATTGTTAAGTTGGCAATAGTCCCCTAATTGAGCTAAAGATTCAGTGCAATCCCCCATCAAAATCCCAGCTATCGTTGGTAGAAATTAACAAGCTGATCCATAAATTTATAAGGAAATGTAAGGGACCCAAAATTGCCCAAACAAATCTGAAAATGAACAAAGTAGAAGAACTCATACTTTCTAATTTAAAAACTTACCACAAAGCAATGGAAATCAAGACAGTGTGGTACTAGCATATGGATAGCCATGTAGATCACTGAAATAGAACTGAAACTCCAGAAATAAATCTTTATATTGATCTTTGACAAATATATTAAGAGAATTCAACAGGGAAAGTCTTTTCAACAAATGATGCTGAGACAATTGGTTATCCACATGAAAAAATAAACTGCACTCTCCACTGGTATAACTGCATTCCTGCACTTTTGAAGTTAGCCAACCGGGTTCAGCTTAGATTGTGCAGTCCAACTCTAACCAATGGAGACAGGACACGGTAGCAGGGATGAACTGTGTTAGAAATAAAAACTCCTTCCCTCCTTTGTTTGATGTGCTCTTGCCATCACTCCATCGTGAGTAGCACCCTTTCTGCAGAAAGCAAATTTTCCTTGCTGAGAGATCCCTTGTCTCAGTGCTGATTCTTCTTTGCAGCACTGAGCATTTGTTCTTAACATAACCTCAGCTGATCTGCCTGCCTTGGCCTCCCAAAGTGCTGGGATTACAGGCATGAGCCACCATACCTGGCCTTTTTTTTAATTATTATTTTTTGAGACAGAGTCTCGCTCTATCACCCAGGCTGGAGTGCAGTGGCGCAATCTCAGCTCACTGCAACCTCCACCTCCCAGATTCAAGTGATTCTCCCATCTCAGCCTCCAGAGTAGCTGGGATTATAGGTGTGTGCCACCCCACCTTGCTAATTTTTGCATTTTTAGTAGAGACAGGGTTTCACCATGTTGGCCAGGCTGATCTTGAACTCCTGACTTCAGGTGATCCACCTGCCTTGGCCTCCCAAAGTGCTGGCATTACAGGCATCAGCTACGGTGCCCAGCCTATTCTTCCTTCTCTGTCTAAATGGGTAATAAATTATCTTCAGCTTGCAACCCTCTAGAATGCACTCTGACACACTTTAACTCCCTTAACCTCAGAACTTTAAGGAAAGCAACACATTTTTTTTTTTTAATGGAGTTGCTCTCTGTTGCCCAGGCTGGAGGACAATGCAATTCATTTTCTTTTTTTTTTTTTTTTTCCAAAATGGAGTCTTGCTCTGTTGCCCAGGCTGGAAGACAGTGCAACTCATTTTCTCTTGCACTGGGTGTGGCATTTCTACCAACCCTTTGCAAGCATTGTAAGATCAATCCAGCTCTATTAGCAACCATATCAGGCAGGTCCATGGAAAACAGTTCCCCAAAATTAAAAAAGTAACTTTCAGGGAAATAATCTGAGGATCCCCCTTATTTGGGGCCCTTTCAAGTTTCCTTCTCATTGCAGAACCTTAGGCAAGTAAAAGGAGACTTAGGCCAATTTTCTGATGACCCTGATAGGTATATAGAAACTTCCTGGCCACTGCCGCCATGCTGCAGTTTGAGGGGCAACAGGCTGGGGGAGGGTAGCAGAGCCAGTGCCACAACCATGTTGGGTCTGAAGGGGCTGCTGTAGGCACTGATGGAGCAAGCAGGCGTGTGGAGTGGACAACAGTAGAATGAGATCTGCCTCTCTGTGAGCAGCCTAGAGCAGCGGTGGTGGCGCCATGAGTGAGGGCACCCCTTACGTCAGCAGCAAGATCAGCCTAATATCCAAGATGGAAATCTGCTACGAGGGCATCCTCTACACCATTGACACCAAAAACTCCACTGTAGCCCTCGCCAGAGTTTAATCCTTTGGTATAGAAGACAGACTAACAGATCTTCTGATACCACCTTGAGATGAAGTCTTTGAATACATTATATATTTCATGGGAGTGACATTAAAGACCTCACTGTTTGTGAACCACCAAAACCACAGTGTTCTTTGCTTCAAGACCCAGCTATCATTCATTCCTCACTAGGCTCGTCAACTTCTTCATTCCAGTCCATGGGTTCTTATGGGCCTCTTGGCAGGATGCTCACATACAATCAGGTCAGTCCAAGTTCCTTGGCTGGGCAGCAGTTTGGTGCTGTTGGTGTTGCTAGAAGCTCTTTGACATTCTTTGGAACAGAAACATCAAATAGTGATAACTCACCCCAAAGTAGTATGGTGGGTTTTGCTTTTACACAGGATACAAGATCTCTAAAAACGCAGTTATCTTAAGGTCGTTCAAGCCCTCAGTTAGACTCTTTGAGAAAAAGCCCAACCATGTAACAAGCGGTGCAGACCACCTTGGCTCACTTACCTGCTCCAGCACCTGTTGGGAGAAGGAGTCCTGTACCAGCCAGGCCTTTGCCTTCTACCAGCTAAAAGACAATAGAGAATCAAGACCACAGGTGAGCTGAAGTACACAAAGTTTCAAAGCCAGAAAATGAGCAACTCTGAAATGACAGCAAGAGACAAGTAGCTCCAGGTGCTCCTTCAGCTCCAAGGAGAGGACGTGGGGGTCATTAGGGTGGCAGAGGAAGATCTGGTATTCTGCAAGGTGGGTCAACAAAATTTGAGAAAGACTTTGAAAGTGCAAATGCACAATTCAACAAGGAAGAGATTGACAGAGAGTTTCACAATAAACTTAAAAGAAGATAAACTTGAGAAACAAGAGAAGCCTGTAAATGGTGAAGATAAAGGAGACTCAGGAGTTGATACCCAAAACAGTGAAAGAAATGCTGATAAAGAAGATCCACTTGGACCTAATTGCTATTATGACAAAACAAAATCCTTCTTTGATAATATTTCTTGTGATGACAATAGGGAACGGAGACCAACCTAGGCTGAAGAAAGATTACATGCTGAAACATTTGGAATCCCCACTTCATCCAAACCGTGGCCATAGCAGAGGCAGAAGAGGTCTTGGTTTCCCTGGTGGCAGAGGGCATGGTGGTGGCAGAGGTGGTACCTTCACTGCCTCTCAAAGATTCTGTGGTGGATTCAGAGGAGGTCATGGGGTCTGGGAGTTTGTAGATTTTGAATATAAGAAAGACAACAAAGTTGCTGCATAGTCTACAAAGTTGCTGCATAGTCTTGTTTCAGAGACAAGTCTCTGAAAATAAGTGAATTTCAAGCTCTTCATGGTCCTGAAAACTGATTTCAGTCTTTGTGAATAATGAAGACGTGAATTCGCTGCATATTTGTCACCAGCAATTGTTTTTGGTTTGTTTTTCTGCTTAATTTCAAAGATAAAATGTAGTCACTTTTAGGGAGAGGAAGGCTCATTAAATATATTTGGAATAGCAGAAGGCTAAGTAATTTCTTATGCATAGTTAAACCAAAACAGTACTTCATTGGGACTTACAAGTATTTTCATCACTGAAAGGATTTTTTTAATCATTAAATTATATTTGGCAATTGCAAGTTGCCTGCAAGATAGGGCTGTGAGGACAGGCGCTTGGCTCATGCCTATAATCCAAGCACTTTGGGAGGCTGAGTGGGGTGGATCATGAGATCAAGAGACCAAGACCATCGTGGCCAACATGGTGAAACCCCGTTTCTACTAGAAATACAAAAATTAGCTGGGAGTGGTAGCACACGCCTATAGTCCCAACTACTCAGGAGGCTGAGGCAGGAAAATCACTTGAACCCAGGAGGCAAAGGTTGCAGTGAGCCGAGATTGCGCCATTGCACTCTAGCCTGGCAACAGAGTGAGATTCCATCTCAAAAAAAAAAGATAGGGCTGTGATACTGTGTTTTGAGCCACTGAAGAGGTCGTGTGTGTGTGTGTGTGTGTGTGTGTGTATCTTTTTCCTTCTTTCTTTTGGGGAATCCTATAATATGAGTTAGCTTATTTCATCAATTAATTAGCATGCTGGATGGTAGAGAATTTTTTCAGTCAACTATGTACATATGGTAAATACTGTTTCTTAGTCAAAGGTAACTTTTTAATATAGTTGTAAAATTCCATTATATTCCATTGCCAAAGAAACATTAAGAACTTTGTATAGCTGTATAAAAAACAACTAATTTTTTAAAGAATAAACATTTTAAAGTCAGCCAAAACAAAACAAAACAAAAGCTTTCCAAAGTTGAACTCGGGTATCTGACCTCTCATGGAGGCATGTCATACTGTTCCTAAGCCAAACCCAAACTGCAGCTAAAACAGGCAGCTCTGCAAGCAGAAGAAAATCTGGGAGATGAGAAGTATGTCTCCTATAGTAGGCCAGAAGGGAAAAGAGAAAATTGGGAAGGCAAAGAACAGGGAAACACCATTCCCAATAGGAAAAGAGGCAATACCTCTCGATAACCCTAATTGGAACTCCTTTATATGGTGTATTTTCCTTCTTTTGTGGTTTAAAATGGCTTCTATCTCTTTTATAATGTTCTTCCAACCTGGGAAAAGTTAATTTTTCAGACCTTAAAATGCTTGGCTTAAAAAACCATGGCTCCTGCGCCATGGTTTCTAATCTTGTAGCTAGTTTTTTGGTCTGGTCCCCAGGCAAGAGGGAAATATATATTGGGAAGTCACTGTTGTCATCTTTGTTTTAGACTATAGACTGTAAATCTGGCTCCTCCCAAAGTTGGTTCTGCCTACTCCTAGGGATGGGCAAGGACAGCTTGGGGACTGACCTAGGGGGAAGGGAACTCAAAGCCTGATATACCAGCAAGAAGGTAAAAACTTCTTACTAGTTGGGCTTTTGGCTTCTCTCTCCCCTGTGCAAACCGGTAAAAGGGATAATAAGGATCATGGTTTATATTCTCTGTAAATGTATAATTAATGAAAAAGGATTTGTGAGGTTGGTTAAGCCGTAGACAATCTGGTGTGCTTTGCATGTCTTTCTGTATGGTTCTGTCGAAGAAAGAGTATCTTAGGTCAGGATGCAGGCCCAGGACCCCATAAGCCTGCTGTTTGAGTCAGCCCAACAAAACAGTCAGTAACAGGCAGGGCGTGGTGGCTCACACCTGTAATCCCAGCACTTTGGGAGGCCAAGGTGGGCGGATCACTTGACATCAGGAGTTCGAGACCAGCCTGGCCAACATGGTGAAACACCATCTTTATTAAAAAAAACAAAAAACAAAAAAAGCAGTCAGTAACAAACTTGGCTGCAGGCCTCCATCTTGTTTCATGTCTTTGGGAACATAACCTGTAACCACGTGGCAATATTTTGTTTTAGTCCCTACCATTTTACAATGGTGGCTGTCTTCTTGTGCTAAGTCAGTTCCTAGATGAGGGCCACCAAATCAGGTCAGCCAGTCTGGTGGATCCCGGTGGTGCCAGCTGATCCCTCAAGGGCAGGGTTTACAAAATATCTTAAGCACTAATCTTGAGAGCAGTTTAGGGAGAGTCAAAATCTTGTAGTCTCCAGCTGCATTTCTCCTGGGCCATGGTTTCTAATCTTATGGCTAATTTCTTGGTCTGGTCCCCAAGCAAGAGTAAGTATATCTTGGGAAATGACTATTAACATCTTTGTTTGCTGGGCAAGGACAGCTTGGGGGCTGAAACAAAATGGAGTCGTTTGGGTCAGATCACTTTCACTGTCTCTGTCACGATTTTGCAATGGCAGTTTCAAAAGCTTCCTATCACTCCTTTGAAAATACCTTGTACACTTGCCGTTAACTCATAAACTAATTAAGGCTCACTGGTATCACCTATGACGTTATTTATTATCAAGTTCAAAAGCCAAAAATCTTAACTGCTTGGCATGGTTAAAGTTAAATAACAAGGAATTTTAAAAGACTTTTTTTTTTTTTTTTTTTTGAGATGGAGTCTCCCTCTGTCGCCCAGGCTGGAGTGCAGTCACCTCAGCTCAGTGCAACCTCCACCTCCTGGGTTCAAGCAATTCTTCTGCCTCAGCCTCCCGAGTAGCTGGGACTACAGGCGCACACCACCACATCCGGCTAATTTTTGTATTTTTAGTAGAGATGGGGTTTCACCATGTTGGCCAGGCTGGTTTCGAACTTCTGACCTCAGGTGATCCACCAGCCTCGGCCTCCCAAAGCGTTGGGATTACAGGTGTAAAGAAGATATACAGTTAGTAAGCATATGAAAAGATGCTCAACATCATTATCCATCAGGGTAATGCAAATCAAACCACAGTAAGATACCACTTCATACCACTAAGATGACTAGAATAAAAAAGATAGACAATAACTAGTGTTAACAAGGATGTGGAAAATGTGGAGCTCTAATACATTGCTGGCAGAAATGTAAAATAGTGTAGACACCGTGGGAAACAGAAATTCCTCAAAAAGTTAAACATGGCGGGATACAGTAGCTCACGCCTGTAATCCCAGCACATTGGGAGGTTGAGGCCGGTGGATCACGAGATCAGGAGATTGAGACCATCCTGGACAACATGGTGAAATCTCAACTCTACTAAAAACATAAAAATTAGCTGGGTGTGGTGGCATGTACCTGTAATCCCAGCTACTCAGGAGGCTGAGACAGGAGAATCACTTGAACCCAGGAGGCGGAGGTTGTGGTCAGCTGAGATCGTGCCACTAGCACTTCAGCCTGGGCAACAGAGTGAAACTCTGTCTCAAAAAAAAAAAAAAAAAGTTATAGTTACCACATGGCCCAATAATTCTATTCCAACGTATACCCCTAAGATAGATAAAAATATGTGTCTCCATGAAACTTGCACATGATGTTTCTCAGCATTATTCATAATAGCCAAAAAGGGGAAACAACCAAAATGTCCAAGAACTGGTTAAAATAGACATAAAATATGGTATATTCGTACAATGAACTAGTATTCAACAATAAAAAGAAATTAAGTATGAATACATGCTACAATGTGAATAAACCTTGAGAATATTATGCTAAGTGAAAGCAGCCACTCACCAAAGACCATAGGCCATATGATTCCACTTACAATAAATGGCCCAAATAGGCCAAGGCAGGCAGATGGTTTGAGCTCAGGAGTTCAAAGACCAGCCTGGGCAACATGGTGAAACCTTGACTCTACAAAACATACAAAAATTGGCCGCCCCAGCCACTTCTATACATTCAAAAGACGCTATCTTTTTCTCATTTTTAAAATGTATGCCAGCTTCACATTATTCTACAGATTCACAGACAATATTTACCTGCAATCACATCTTGCTTGACCCTCAGTATTTTACTTAATTGCATTATTGCTGACATTCACAAACTGGGAAAGTCATAAAAATAATGAATATAGATTTCTAGTTTCTCTGGAAAAAAAGATTTCTAGTTTCTCTGGAAAAAACATTTCTAGTTTCTCTGGAAAAAAAAACAAAAACAAAAACTGGTCTGGCAACACTACCCTCTACCCTCATTTTCCCACCCAGAGAAATGTAAGCTCAGTAGAAGTTTCCCCTTCTGTACAGTCCACTCCAGTCTCCACCACTCCCTGGTTTACTCATTTATATGACCTGCCTGTCCCTGTAGATTTTTTTTTTTTTTTTTTTTTTTTTTGAGACGGAGTCTGTCTGCTCACTGCAACCTCCGCCTCCCAGGTTCAAGCCATTCTCCTGCCTCAGTCTCCTGAGTAGCTGGGATTACAGGCGCCTGCTACCACGCCCGGCGAATTTTTTGCATTTTTAGCAGAGACAGGGTTTCACTATCTTGGCCAGGCTGGTCTTGAACTCCTGACCTCATGATTTGCCCACCTCAGCCTCCCAAAGTGTTGGGATTACAGGCGTGAGCCACTGCGCCCAGCATCTGTGGCCTCTTAATTCTTCTCATAACAAGTTATTTCTCCATCTATACAACTTCCCACCACCTGCCCAGCTCACTTTCTCATCTCACAGACGCTTGCTGTCACCTGAAGATTCTGTATACACACCTCCCTAAACACACTAAATTGTGGCAAAGAATAACTTTTCTGTATTTGTCAAAGTTGCGAGCATACTTGAATGTTGAAAGCTGAAAACCACTGCACTACCACTAAAACCAACAGGTAGTTTTGTTGCTGTTTTTTTTTTTTTTTTTTTTTTGAGACAGGGTCTTCCTCTGTTGCCCAGGCTGGAGTGCAGTAGCCTGCTCATGGCTCACTGCAGCCATGACGTCCCATGCTCTTGCAATCCTCCCACCTCAACCTCCTGGGTAGGTGTGACTAACAGGCACATGCCACCATGCCCACCTACTTGTTTTTGTAGAGACCGAGTCTCACTTTTTGCCCAGGCTGGTCTTGAACTCCTGGTGTCAAATGATCCTCCCACCTGGGCCTCCCAGAGTGCTGGGAATACAGGCATGAGCCACCACACCCGGCCAGGTAGTTCGTTTTTTTAACACCAAAGAGTGATTTGTGATAGTAATTTATTGTTGTATATATGTAGACTAGTTTCTACCAGCAAAGTAATGCTCACAGCTAGAAAGCAGGATATAAGGAATATTCATGAAATATTCCGATGTTTTATGAAGGTAAAGAAAAGGCATTAACAGATTAATTCCTCTTTCAAGTTCTTTCAAGGACTTAATCCAACTGTAAATCTAAAATATACTCTTTTTTTTTTTTTTTGAGATGGAGTTTCATTGTTGTCACTCAGGCTGGAGTGCAATGGCATGGTCTCAGCTCACTGCAACCTCCGTCTTCTGGATGCAAGCAATTCTCCTGCCTCAGCATACCAAATAGCTGGGATTACAGGCATGCGCCACCACACCTGGCTAATTTTGTATTTTTTTAGTAGAGAAGGGGTTTCACCAAGTTGGCCAGATTGGTCTCGAACTCCTGACCTCAGATGATCCACCCACCTCGGCCTCCCAGAGTGCTGGGATTATAGGCGTGATTCACCGTGCCTGGCCTAAAATATACTTAATAAAAAAAAAACAAATTTAAAAGCTTTAAATACTCAGTACACATTAATACAAAGAAATAAACATTTAAGTGTGAAAATTCAAATAATGAGTAATGACTTTTATTTAAATTACCTGGTTAAAATCAACAAAAGGCAAGATTACTCTCCAATTATTGAGTAAATTGTGTAGTACTAACTTCTGATTGCAGATTGCATGGCTGGATGTCAGTTATGATGTTTGGTTCCACTCCAAAGGTTTCAATTTCCTTTTAGGGCATCAGACTCATCCTATTAGCCTCAATGATCTTCAGTGGCTCCCTCCACCCCAGCCTCAACCCCTTTGCTGAGGATAGGCGCCTCTGCCCAGAAATTGGTGATTTGACACTGGCCCAAACACCTCACTGTGGTGTTCTCAGGCCTTGGTTCAAATAGAATCATTTGTGACACCAAAAATGAAACTTCCTGGCCCAACACCCTGAGGCTGATTGAGTGAGTCTGAAATGGAGAACAGGAAATTGAGTTTTTAATCTACACATCCCCAGCATGTAATTAATTCTCTTGCAAGTGGTCTTAGGACCACACTTTGAGAAAACACTGTCTCCTCTCCTTACTAGAGAAGCTGGTCAATGTTAATAGCATTAGCTTTTGGAAGATTACTCACTTATAAAAAAATAAATTGCCCTTTGCCACATGAGTCATATAAACACATTTACTGATCCGTAGGGCAGTATCCCAAGGACTGTGGGAAATAAGATAGTGAACAAGACACATTCCTGATCCTCAAGAATCCAGCAGGAAAAATTAAATTAGTTTGTAAGCTAATTAAAATAGAATGGAATGTGTATCACGACAGAAATACTAAAGGCTAAGTGCCAAGATGTTAACTCCTTCTGCCATTCTCCTGAAGTGGTGTGTACCCATCCACTTTTATGATTACACATTATGACTCTGCATTTTCTATGCCATTCTTCTCCATGAGACTGTATGTTCAAGGACTGAGATCATGCCTTGTTTACCCCTGAGTTCCCAATGCCTGATAAATAATAGATGCTTGGTTGAACAGTCATTCAAGCAAAACCTTCTGCATTATTAAGAAATTAGTTTCCTGAAACCTAACCATGTAATTTTGATTTGAGAAGGAACTTAGAGATCATATGGCACTTAAGGAAGACAGCTTCTAGAGTATTTATAGGTGACACACAAAAGAGCATTTTTAAAGTCAGTAGTTATATATATATGGGCCTGGCGTGGTATACTTTGGGAGGCTGAGGCAGGAGGATCACCTGAGGCCAGGTGTTCGAGATTAGACTGGGCTGTTGTTTAGTGAGACCCATCTCTACAAAAATTTAAAAATTGAGCTAGGCATGGTGGTGTCCCCCTGTAATCCTAGCTACCTCAGGAGGCTGAGAGAGGAGGATTACTTGAGCCCAGCAGTTCAAAGTTTCAGTGACCTATGATTCATGCCACTGCACTTTGGCCTGGGCAACAGAATGAGACCCCATCTCTAGAAAAATAATAATCATAATTATGTATATATGTATGTGTATAGAAAAATATCCAGGCTGGGCACAGTGGCTCACATCTGTAATCCCAGCACTCTGGGAGGCCAAGGTGGGGAAGATTGCTTGAGCCCACAAGTTTGAGACCAGCCTGGGCAACATGGCAAGATCCCATCTATAGAAAAAACAAAAAAATTAGCTGGGCCTGGCGGCACACACTTGGGGCCCAAGCTACTCAGGAGGCTGAGGTGGGAAGATTTTCTTTTTTTTTTTTTTTTTAAGACACAGTCTAGCTCTGTCACCCAGCCTGGTGTGCAGTGGTGCAACCTCTGCCTCCCAGGTTCAAGCGATTCTCATGCCTCAGCCTCCCGAGTAGCTGGGACTACAGGCGCATGCCACCAGGCCCAGCTAATTTTTTTATTTTTAGTAGAGACGGGGTTTCAACATATTGGAGAGGCTGGTCTTGAACTGCTGACCTTGTGATCCGCCCACCTTGGCCTCCCAAAGTGCTGGGATTACAGGTATGAGCCACCGTGCCTGGCCAGTGGAAGGATTGTTTAAGCCCAGGAGATTGAGGCTGCAATGAGCCATGATTGGGCCACTGCACCCCAGCCTAGGCAATAGAGTAAGACTCTATTACAAAAAAAAAAAAAAAAAGAAAGAAAGAAAAGAAAAAGAAAAATATCTGGAATAAAGCAGTGCTTTCATAGATTAATGCTTAAAATAAGCCTAAATTTAAGTTTCAAAAAGTAAATGTAAATAGGTGAAATTCTTTTATTCCATTTTTTAATCAGAGTAGTGGTTGCCCTTGGTATGGGAATAGGAGACATTATGGGGGCTCCTGGGGTATTGGAAATGTTTATTTCCTCAGCTGAGTGTGGGCTGCAGGCATATATTTAGTTTGTAAACATTTAGCAAGTTTTATTACAATGAGTGAGCTTTTCTGTATTATAAAATAGTTCAATACAAAAGTATGGATGTATTGAATTGATAAAAAAGTGGTGTGTGCATATATATTCCACTTCGTGTGTGTGTATATATGTGTGTGTGCGTGTGTATATGTACATGTACACACACACAATGGAATATTATTCAGCCCTAAAAGAAAATCATGTTGCATGCTACAACACAGATGAAACATGAAGACAGCGTGCTAAATGAAATAAGCCAGTCACAAAAAGATGGATACTGTATGATACCAACTTACATAACGAATCTAAAGTAGACAAATTTCACAAAAACAGAAAGTAGAATAGTGGATAGCAGGGGCTGGGGGAAGCAGCAAATGAGAAGTTATGGAGTTGACATGGAGTTTCAGATTGGCAAGATGAAAAGTTCAGGGGATCTGCTTCATAACAATGTGAATATACTTAATACTGCTGAACTGTACACTTAAAAATGGTTAAGATGGACTGGGTGTGTTGGCTCATGCTTGTATTCCCAGCACTTTGGGAGGCGGAGGTGGACAGATCATCCATGGTTGGGAGTTTGAGACCAGCCTGACCAACATGAAGAAACCCCATCTCTATTAAAAATACAAAATAGCCAGGCGTGGTAGTGCCTGCCTATAATCCCAGCTACTCAGGAGGCTGAGGCAAGAGAATCGCTTGAACCTGGGAAGCGGAGGTTGCAGCGAGCCGAGATTGCACCATTGCACTTCAGCCTGGGCAACAAGAGCGAAGCTCTGTCTAAAAAAAAATAATAAATTAAAAAAATATATATATACATATACACACACACACACACACACACACACACATGTGTATATATGTATGGTTAAGATGGTAAATTTTTGTGTGTATGTTTTTTTTTTTTTACCACACACAAAAAGAATGTAGCTAAAGAAAAACAGTAAATAAATGGCAGGACATAGATATAAAGAGGATCCTGAGGATGGTACACGAAAGGTCAATTTGGGGTGCACCTGCTCAAACTTCTTCATTGTACTGATGGCCACGAATTAACTGCCTGACCTTGACCTTGCCTAACCTTGCTCCTACCTTGTTCCTTTATTCTTCCTTTCCCCTAATCCAAGTCTTCAACTCCAGCAGGATATGCAGACCTCCCTATCTCTAAGATGGTCTCACTGGCTGCTTCCCCTAACAAGAATGTTCTCCCTTCAGACACCCCTGCCAAATCCTACCTCATCTATAGGAGCTGCCATCCCTACTTGGCTGTTTTCACCCCCTCCTCTTAGCCCTTCACGATATGCTGCCTTGTAACTAAATTGTAAGCCCCTGAAAGAGACAGATCCGACAGCATTGAATAATTCCAGCCATTGGGCAAGGCACTTTTTGGAGCCTCACTTTCTCAAGCTTATAGAAAATGTGGAGGCGGCAAAATCATGACTATGACCAGGGCTTCTTTTTTCTTTTTCTTTTCTTTTCTTTCTTTTTTGGAGACAGAGTTCCACTCTTGTTGCCCAGGCTGGAGTGCAATGGCTCGATCTCGGCTCACTGCAACCTCCACCTCCCGGGTTCAAGCAATTCTCCCGTCTCAGCCTCCCGAGTAGCTGGGATTATAGGCATGCACCACCATGCCTGGCTAATTTTTGTAGTTTTAGTAGAGACGGGGTTTCCTCGTATTGATCAGGCTGGTCTTGAACTCCTGACCTCAGATGATCCGCCCACCTCAGCCTTCCAAACTGCTGGGATTACAGGCGTGAGCCACTACACCCAGCTTTGACCAGGACTTTTGAGTCAGATGGCCTCAACTGGTATCCCAGCATTTCCACTTACTAGTTGTGTGCTTTGGGTAAGTTTTATAGTCTCTTTACTTCTTCAGTTTCTTCATCTGTATAATGGGGTTTATGACAAACCTATCTCAGTATGGCTGGAAAGATGAACCAAGATTCATGTCCAGTGCTTCCAAAGGCCCCTCGCATGTGAGCCACTAGCCATTATTGGCATTATCCGGACAATGGAGGAGAGACTGGCAGCTTTCTTGTCTTGAAGAACAAGTGAAAGGATAAAGCAGGATGATGGTGGGGGAAATGTGCCCAAGATTCAAGGGGATGGAGGAACGGGACCAGAAAGGCGCGTTGGACAAGATTCTCCATGGAGGAGGATGCTGGGAGTGGGCCTGGAGCTTCTGGAGAGGTGAAGGGGCATCCCCGGCCTCGGCGGGCGGTTTGGTCGCTTCCCCCGTAACGTTTCTTTGGAAACATGGTGCTTGTAAGAAGAGGACGCCCTCACCGGCCCTGAGCGAAATCAGGCAGGTGGGGGCCTCTCGGTTCGGTTTCCGACAGGTTTCCGGGCAGGTCCTCGCAGCGGGCCCGCTCCTCCTTCCTACCTCTCATAGCCAGCGGCGGGGCAGCGCTCGGCTGACCGCCAGCCTCCGTCTCCCGGGGTGACCCGGGGGAGCGTTTCTGGGGTCTCTAGCGTGGCACGCGATTCGTCACTGACACCGGTGAGGGGCTTCAAGGCCTGGGCTCCAGCGCACTTTACCCTCAACCCCGGCGGGAAGGCCTGCTTCGGCCCGCCGACCTGGGACCGCCTTCGCCCTCGGTCGTACCTGACCTACGGCGGCCACCGCCGTTCTTGCCTTTGGTCTGCAGCTCCGGTGGGCCGCCCACCGCCACCGCTTTGCCCTCCGCGCAGCCCATGTTGCACAAGGCCCTGTGGGAACTGACGCGGCCGAAGGACGCCTGGCGGAGGCCGCGCGCCCCCTGCCGGCCACGGGCCGGAGAACGCGGTGGGCGGGGGCGCGCGGTGACATCCCCGAAGTCATAGCCCGAAGTATCTTCTTCAAGGTCATGAATTTTTTTTTTTTTAAACAGGAAAGAACAATCGCTAAAGGTAAACTGGAAAATGCAGAAGTGGAAAGGAGAAAAGAGAAAGAGCACCACCCAATATTTTATCTTTGGCCAGGCACTGTGGTTTATGCCTGTTATCCCAGCACTTTGGGAAGCCCAGATGGGAGGAGCGATTGCTTGAGCCTGGGCCTGGGCAATGTAGGGGATCCGTTTCTACAAAAAATAATTTTAAAAAATTTATCCTTCACAGAAACTACCTTTGGTATGTTTACTATTTCTTTCCAGTTTTTCCCCCTCGATTTATAGTTTTACATTCAGCATTATCACATAGTCTTCTAAGCTTCCCAGATAGACAGCTGGCTTCCACTCTCGCTTCAGTCTTTGCCTCTTCGACCGTAGACCGTAGATAAGGCATACACTGAACATCGTAGTTTTTTAAAAAACATATATACTTTATTTTTTAGAGCAGTCTTAAGTTCACAGCAAAAAGACCATTCTATTTGAAACAGAAACCTGGTCACCCCACCCTCAACTACCCCCACCCTTTACCTTACTCTATTTTGTTTTTACCAGCACTGAGAGCCTTCTAACTTACCCTATATTCTCTGTCACCTGCTCCCACTCCCTCTGCCAGCCTCCTCACCACACCATGCCCATGTAAACCTTGTCAAAATAGCACATTTGCATTTTTTTGCTTGCATACCCAAATGCCCTTGGCCATCAGCTTGGGCCAGGTGGCCTCCCCCCACCTCCTTGAACAGTGCCTGAGCCATTACAGGAATTCAGTATTAAAGGAAAGCAGGGGGAGAAGCAGGGGAAACATTAATTTGAATGATAATAATATAATAGTACATCCAATAATGCTACTGGATGATTACGTATTCTATTGTTAGAAGTTTAGTTTGTTTTTTATTTTTAAAAATCATGAATAAGGCTGCAGGGAACATCTTTGTGTTTATAGTTTTAAGGCTCTCATTACAACGTTGCCAAAACTGCTTTTCTGGAATTGTGGTTCCCATGTGTACTCCTGCTAGTAATGAATGAGTGATTTTTTAACAACAAACCACACTGTGGCACATCAGGTGAAGAGTCACTTTTCTCAATCAGTGCGGTGCTCTGTTTTTCCTTCTTTCAATTAACTAACATATGGTAAGCATCTAACATATGCCTTGCTTTGTCCTAGGGTTACAAGGTGACTAACTCAAATTCCCTGGTCTCAAAGAACTTCTAACCCAGCTGGGACTTACTGAACTTCTCTGGTCACCAGATGGGTGGCAAGGGTGTGGGCCCTTTGTTTTGATTTGGGTTTGTGGACAAGGTTATATCCTGCTTCTCTGGAGAGCAGCCCAGAGTCAAAATGTTCTTAGAAACCACTGGGTGTTTATTTGCTTAAATACAGAAAAATAAAACTGAACCAAAGCCTTTTAATAATAGACATTGCACAACGCTAAAGTAAATCTTTTTTTTTTTTTGAGACGCAGTTTCACTCTTGTTGCCCCCGGCTGGAGTGCAGTGGTGCAATCTCTGCTCACTGCAACCTCTGCCTCCCAGGTTCAAGCAATTCTCCTACCTCAGCCTCCCAAGTAGCTGGGATTACAGGCATGAGCCACCATGCCTGGCTAATTTTTTGTATGCAGTAGACACGGGGTTTCACCATGTTGACCAGGCTGGTCTCAAACTCCTGACCTCAGGTGATCCACCCCCCCTCAGCCTCCCAAAGTGCTGGGATTACAGGTATGAGCCACTGTGCCCAGCCCTAAAGTAAATCTTAATAACAACTTCATTTAAGTGTTTGGTGTCTGCAGTAACGAGTGCAACTAAGCCACGACGCTTTAAAAGCAAAGTTCCCTCCCTCTGCAAGCCAGGTCTACAATTCCTTTGTTTCACTGGAATGACTGTTTTCAGACATTTTGTTGTTTTTTTTTTTTAAAAAAACAAAAAACAAAACAAAAACAAAAAAACACAAAATATGCTATTTGATTTATGTTAAAATTGCCATTTTATCATCAAAATTCCAGCTGTGACTGTCATGTCTTTTTCTCTATTTAGTACATATATTTAACTAAAATGATGGCTTTCTCATTTTTTTTAATAGCTAAGCAAAAGTATCTGAGAGTCGTGCCTACCTGTGTCATCCTATTATATGCATAATAGCCAACAATTTGTTGGGTACTTGAGATGAGCCAAGCATCCTGCTAAGTCCTTTATTGGCATAAAAGTATGCTCATCTTATGTTATTCTTGCAAGAGCCATATTTAGCAGGGTCTCTTATTATTCCTATTTTACAGAGGAGAATCCTGATGCTCAGGGGGTTAATTGCGCAGGATCACATAGCTTCATATGGAAATCCAGGTTTCCTGATTTCCAAGAAGCTGCTCTCGACCACTAACCCTTCTTATTACTATGACTTTGTAGTCCACTAATTCCAATACATGAAGAGAATGTTTCCCTGGGAAATTTGTTTTGAGCTTTAATTTAATTATACGTGATTTGTTTAAAGAGCATCAAAAGGGAATGAAGGTCAGAAGTTTGAGACCAGCCTGACCAATATGGAGAAACCCCATCTCTACTAAAAATACAAAATTAGCTGAGCGTGGTGGTATATGCCTGTAATCCCAGCTCCTCGGGAGGCTGAGGCAGGAGAATCGCTTGAACCTGGGAGGCAGAGGTTGCAGTGAGCTGAGATTGTGCCACTGCACTCCAGCCTGGGCAACAAAAGTGAAACTCTTTTCTTTCCTTTTTTTTTTCTTTTTAGGCGGAGTCTTGCTCTGTTGCCCAGGCTGGAGTGCAGTGGCATGATCTCGGCTCACTGCAACTTCTGCCTCCCAGGTTCAAGTGATTCTCCTGCCTCAGCCTCCCGAGTAGCTGGGATTACAGGTGCATGCCATCACAGCCAGCTAATTTTTTTTATTTTTGGTAGTTTCACCATGGGCTAGTCTCGAACTCCTGACCTCAGGTGATCCATCCACCTCAGCCTCCCAAAGTGCTGGGATTACACCTCTCCTAGGGGAGGGCATCTCTATTCTACCCAATAATAATTAATTCCTGGTCCTCATCTTACTTGCCCTGTCCATGATATATGACCCATGTTTCATAATCTTCTCTTTAGAATGACTGGCTTCCAGGGTACCACACTAACCTAGACTTTCTCCTATTGTGCTCCTGTGCCCCTCCTCAGTCTCCTTTGCTGCTTCCTCCTCAATTTTCCTGGCATTTAATATTGAAGGGTAAAGCTCCGTCCTCGAACTTCTCCCCTCCTCTCTCTCCTGTAATCTGCATTTGCTCCTCTGGTGATCTTTAGTCTCAAAGCTTTAAATGTCATCTACCTGCCGACAACTCCCAAACATATCTCCTGCCCCAGCCACTTCCATGAACTCCAGGCTCACATATTCAGCTGGTACCTGGCATCCCCACTTGAGTGTCTAATAAACATCTCAAGCCTAAAATGTCCAAGCAGATTGTCCCCTCCCTAAACCTACTCCTCCCACGGTCTTCCCCATCTCAGAAAATGACAACTCCCTTCTTCCAGTTGCTCAAGCCAAAAATCTTGGCGTCATCATTGACTCTCATACTCCACCTTCAATTGGCCAGAAAATCCTGTCCAACTCTACCTTCAAATAATATTTAAAAATGAATGAATTCCTCTATATCCAGCTTATAGAAAAAGAGGATAAAGGAACAAGTTAAACAACACTATGGGGATGTATGTGGCAAAATCCAGAATCTGCCAATTTCATCAACAATTACAGTAATTGCAAGGGAAGAAAAGGAGGAAGTGGAAACTTATCGATGAAAAGAGACTTAGGATATATGAAGTATCCAGAGTAGTCAAATTCACAAAGACAGAAAGTGGAATAGGGGTTTGAGGGAGGTGGAAATTAGGAGTTTAATTTAATGGGTGCAGAGTTTTAATTTGGGAAGATGGAAAAAGTTCTGGAGACAGATGGTGTGATGGTTGCACACAGTGTGAATGTGCCCACAGAGCTGTATGCTTTAAAATGCTTAAAATAGTCAATTTCTCATGTATATTTTACTACAATATAAACAGGGGGGAGAGAGACAGGAGACACATCAACCAAATGTAGTGGACTTTCAGTTCTGATTTCAAAAAAATCAACAAATTGTAAAAAAATTGTATATTTATGTATGAAAACATTTTGAATATGGACTGGATACTTAAGATTTTTTTTTTGAAATGGAGTTTCACTCTTGTTGCCCAGGCTGGAGGGCAATGGCACGATCTTGGCTTACTGCAACCTCTGCCTCCCAGGTTCAAGCAATTCTCCTGCCTCAGCCTCCACGCCTCAGCTAATTTTGTATTTTAGTAGAGATGGGGTTTCTCCATGTTGGTCAGGCTGGTCTCGAACTTCTGACCTCAGGTGATCTGCCAGCCTTGGCCTCCCAAAGTGCTGGGATTACAGACATGAGCCACTGCATATGGCCTTAAGATTGTTAATGTTTTATTTGTGATTCTATTTTTGTTTTAATTTTTTGTTTTTGTTTTTGTTTTGTTGTTGTTTGAGACGGAGTCTCACTCTGCTGCCAGGCTGGAGTACAATGTTGTGATTTAGGCTCACTGCAACCTCCGCCTCCCAGGTTCAAGTGATTCTCTTGCCTCAGCCTCCCCAGTAGCTGGGACTACAGGCATGTGCCATCACATCCAGTTAATTTTTGTATTTTCAGTAGAAATGGGGTTTCATCATGTTGGCCAGGATGATCTCCATCTCTTGATCTCATGATCTGCCCACCTTGGCCTCCCAGAGTGCTGGGATTATAGGCGTAAGCCACCACGCTCAGCTTGTATTAACATTTTTTTAAAAGTTCTTTTCTTTTAAAGATACATCCCGAAATAGTCACAACTGAAATTATTATGATTACTTTTTTTTTTTTTTTTGAGATGGAGTCTCACTCTGTAACCTAGGCTGGAGTGCAGTGGTGTGATCTCGGCTCACTGCAACCTCTGCTTTCTGGGTTCAAAGTGATTCTCCTGCCCCAGCCTCCTGAGTAGCTGAGATTACAGTTGCACAGCCACCACACTCAGCTAATTTTTGTATTTTTAATGGAGACGGGTTTTCACCATGTTGGCCAGGATGGTCTTGAACTCTTAACCTCAAGTGATCGCCCGCCTCGGCCTTCCAAAGGGCTAGGATTACGGGTGTGAGCCACTACACCTGGCCACAACTGAATTATTATGTATCTGGGATTTTAAAAAAATAATCTAATAAGCCAGAAGCAAGACTCTGTCAAAAAAAAGAAAAAGAAAGAAAGGAAGGAAGGAGGGAGGGAGGGAGGGAGGGAAAAGAAAAAATAATCTAATATTCTAATATATTGGCTGGAAATAAGGAAGGATAAAATAAGGTTGGCCAAATGTCAGTTGTTGAAATTGGCTGCTAGGTACATGGGGATTCATTCCACTTTTTCTCTAATTTATGTTTGACATTTTCCATACGAAATTTAAAAAGATATCTAAAACCTGATCACTTCTCAGCATCTTTGCTGCTACTGTCACCCCTCACCTGCCTATTGCAACAGCCTCCTGATGGTCTCCCTGCTTCTGCCCTGTCCCCTGTCCCCCACTTTCTCCCCTCTCCCTTCCTGCTACTGCAGTAGGCCAACCAGAGGGATCCTGTTAAGATTATGTCACTCCTCTGCTTAGAAATTTCCATGGCTCTCAATGCCCTTAAAGTGAAACCAGCGGCCTAAAAGGCCCTAATAAGAGGCATCACGAGCCTGCCCCTCTGCAACCTCCTTTCCGCTTGTTCCTCCGTGCTCACCCCCCTTCCAGCCACAGTTCACTCCTTTCTTCCTTAAGACCCCCTGAACACACTCCCATCTCAAGCTTTCGCACTGGCTGTTCCTTCCGCCGGAATGCTCTTCCCTCACATGTCCACATGGATCACCTCTTGCCCTCTTCAGATCTGAACTCAAAATGTACCTTCTCAATCAAGATTTCCCTGGCCGCTCATTCTAAGCTTGTAAGTCCCTCTGGCTTTGCTGTTGACCCCAATGCCCCTCATCCCTCTTCCAGGCTTTAATTTTCTCCTTAGAAAGTATCACCTTCTATATAATGCAAAATGGTAATAATAATATAACAACATAAAGTAATCTGTAATATAGCATGATCATTTGATATGCTATGCTGTAGACATTTTACATAACCATGTTGGTTATTATCTGCCCTCCCCAAAATAATGGACACTCATCAGGACAGGAACTTCTGTCTATTATATTTACTGCTGTATCCTCAGCACCCAGAACAGCATCTGGCACCAGCAGGCAATCACTAAATATTTGCTGAAGGAGGCAAGAAGGAACATCAATGCAATTTACAAGCTGATGATCTTGGGACACCATTCATTCACTCAAAAATTACTTGTGGGCTGGAAACATTGGCTCATGACTGTAATCTAGCACTTTAAGGGGCCGAGGTGGGAGGGCCACTTGAGCCCAGGCATTCAAGACCAGCTTAGGCAACATAATAAGACTCTGTCTCTACAAAACAACTTTTAAAAAAATTAATTGGGCATGGTGGTACCCACCTGTAGTTTCAGCTACTACTTGGGAGGCTGAGGTGTGAGTATTATTTGAGCCTGGGATTTTACAGCTGCAGTGACCCCTGATCACACCCCTATACTCCAGCCTGGGTGACAAAGTGAGATCTTGTCTCTCGGGGAAAAAAAGAAATTACTTATGGAGCCCTTGCTGTGTGCAGAGCACTATTTTGGTTGCCACAGATCATAATTTATAGAACTCACCACCCTCTTTCCACCTCTTCCATAATTTTCAGTATGAGATGATTGATGGAAAAGCCACTGTCAGGTCATATTCAGAACATCCCATTTGAAATATACCATCAGGCCAGGTGCAGTGGCTCATGCCTGTAATCCCAGCACTCTGGGAGGCCGAGGTGGGCGGATCACAAGGTCAGGAGTTAGAGACTAGCCTGGCCAACATGGTGAAACACCGTCTCTACTAAAAATACAAACATTAGCTGGGTGTGGTGGCAGACGTCTGTAATCCCAGCTACTTGGGAGGCTGAGGCAGGAGAATTCCTGGAACCCGGGAGATAGAAGTTGCAGTGAGCCAAAATTGTGCCATTGCACCCCAGCCTGGGCCGACGACAGCAAAACTCAGTCTCAAAAACATAAATAAATATTTTTTTATTTTTTTGAGATGGAGTCTCACTCTGTCACCCAGTCTGGAGTACAATGGTGTGGTCTCTGCTCAGTGCAACTTGCGCCTCCTGGGTTCAGGTGATTCTCTTGCCTCAGCTTCTCGAGTAGCTGGGACTATAGGTGCCTGCCACCACACCTGGCTAATTTTTTGTATTTTTAGTAGAGATGGGGTTTCACTGTGTTGGCCAGGCTGGTCTTGAACTCCTGACCTTGTGGTCCACCCACCTCGGCCTCCCAAAGTGCTGGGATTACAGGGGTGAGCCACCGCGCCCGGCCTATTATTTATTTATTTATTTATTGAGATGGAGTCTCACTCTATCACCCAGGCTGGAGTGCAGTGGCATGATCTTGGCTCACTGCAACCTCTGCCTTCTGGGTTCAAGTGATTCTCCTGCCTCAGCCTCCTGAGTAGCTGGGACTACAGGCACATGTCACCACGCCGGGTTAATTTTTGTACTTTTAGCAGAGACAGGGTTTTACCATGTTGGTCAGGCTGGTTTCGAACTCCTGACCTCAAGTGATCCGCCCACCTCAGCCTCCCAAAGTGCTGGGATTACAAGTGTGAGCCACCCAGCATGGTCAAAATAAATAAATAAAATAAAAATAAAATAAACGAAACCATCAGTCCATCTCAGAGGACCTCTACACAGTTGGGGTTTACCAGCAAGACTTTAAGTCACAGCAAAATTAGGTTCCATGATTACTTGGTTAATACCTAAAGTGCTGGTAATCCAGATACAGTGCATTTCTGAAATGGGTTTGAGGAGTACTCCGTTTTAGTTAACTCTGTTGGCCTTACATGGACTTTCCTCCCCCTGCCCGCTCCTGGTACCATCATCCATGGTTACAGTTATCCCTAGCCAGCCAAGTTCTGCTCATTGTACCAACTAAATATATCTCTAATCCCTCCGCTGTTCCCAGCCCTACAGCCAGTGTCTTAGTTTCCCCACGCTTCATTCCCCACACCCCACCTTGATGACAGTCCTAGAACCAGTGTCTTCTCTCTTCAGACTTGTCCCCATCACATCCTTCCTCTGTGTGGCTGCCCGCAAGTCCTTCTGTGACATCCCTGCCTCATGTGGCTCCCAAAACCTGCATCCATTCAGCACACACCCTCAACACCTGTTCCAGGCCAGTAAGTCACTGTGGTAGGAGCGAGGACTTCAAAGGAGAATAAAACAAAACAAGCTTCCTGCCATCTCAGTGTGGTTGGAAGAGAGGAGAGACAAACAAGCCAACACGCGGACTCCTGACCACGGCATAGGAGTTGGCCCCTCATTAGTCTGCATCTCTTGCTGCTTTCCCCCAAATCAAAGTGCCCCATGAAGCCACATCACCTGCAGGCCACCCTTCCTGGGCTGATTTATCTCTACCCCTCTTTCAGCAATGGGCTTGCTGGGCCAGGTGCTTCCAGAACATTCTGGCCTCCTATCATTGCACTTGGACTGCATGGTATTTATTCCTCAGAGCAGCTGCAGAATGTCTCTTACAGAGAACTTCAAAGGGCAGAGACTGGATAGGCAAAGAACTTGAAGCTGGGTTGACCAGTACTTCACATGAGATTGTGAAAACTCTATCAAAGAATAGGTGTGACTGGGAGGAGGGGGACAATTAAAGTTCCCCCAAGCTACCCTATGACACCACCACTGTTTTACCTACAAGACTGTGAACTTGTTAAGACCAGCCTACATTCACCTTGCATCCCTGGGACCCAGCTAAATGCCTGAGAGAATTATGTATACAACCTACAGCACAACATCAATCACCAATTATGTATTTAAAATCATTCTAGGCCAGGCACGGTGGCACATGCCTATAATCCCAGCACTTTGGGAAGCCAAGGCAGGCAGATCACCTGAGGTCAGGATTTCAATACTAGCCTGGCCAACACGGTGAAACCCTATCTCAACTAAAAATACAAAAAAAAAACTAGCCGGGCATAGTGGTGTGCACCTGTAATCCCATCTATTGGGGAGGCTGAGGCAGGAGAATCACTTGAACCTGGGAGGTGGAGGTTGCAGTGAGCCAAAATCACACTACTGCACTCTAGCCTGGGGGACAGAGTGAGGCTCTGTTGAAAGGGAGGGAAGGGAGGGAGGGAGGGCAGGGAGGGGGGAGGGGAGGGGGAGGGGAGGGGAGGGGGGGGAAAAACATTCTAATTATTTGAGCTTTCTGGTTGTTTGAATTTTGCATTGAAATTTAGACTTTAAGTCCATTTCCCTAGATCTAATTTCCCTAATATTCAAACTTTTTTCTTGAGTCACACACAAACTGTGTTCCACTTTATTTATTTATTTATTTTTAAAATCTTTTTTCTTTTCTTTTCTTTTTTTTTTTTTTTTTTTTGAGACAGAGTCTTGCTTTGTCACCAGGCGCCAGGCTGGAGTGCAGTGGTGCAATCTCAGCTCACTGCAATTTCCACCTCCTGGGTTCAAGCAATTTTCCTGCCTCAGCCTCCCAAGTAGCTGGGACTACAGGTGCACGCCACTACGCCCAGCTAATTTTTGTATTTTTTAGTAGAGACAGGGTTTCACCATGTTGGCCAGGATGGTCTTGATCTCTTGACCTTGTGATCTGCCCGCCTTGGCCTCCCAAAGTGCTGGGATTACAGGTGTGAGTCACCGCGCCTGGCCGTGTTCCACTTTAAAAGTGATTATAATATTAAGTCATCTATTTGTAGGACCATCTGTGGTCTAGTCACCTAAAACAACCAAATATGCAGACAACATAAAGACGAAATGAATGTTTGTTTCTTTTTTGTAGTTGTGATGGATGGGAAGGTGGACTCCAAACCACCTGTGGTGGGTCACTGGAAGAGGAACCTGAAGGGTTTGCTGTACCTAATGTAGTCCAGTCAGGATTGGTCTGTGCCTCAAAAAGTGCCTATCCAGGTGCCACTGAAATCCTAGGCAAGCAGAGTGAGCAGAGTGGGAAGCCAGGCTTTTTAAAATTTTCTTTTCTTTTTTTTTTTTTTTTTTTTGAGACAGAGTCTTGCTCTGTCACCCAGGCTGGAGTGCAGTGGCATGATCTTGGCTCATGGCAACCTCCGCCTCCTGGGTTCCAGCAATTCTCTGCCTCAGCCTCCTGAGTAGCTGGGATTACAGGAACCTGTCACCACGCCTGGCTAATTTTTGTATTTTTAGTAGGGATGGGGTTTCATCATCTTGGCCAGGCTGGTCTTGAACTCCTGACCTCGTGATCCACCTGCCTTGGCCTCCCAAAGTGTTGGGATTACAAGTGTGAGCCACTGCACCTGGCCTTCTTTTTTTGAGATGAAGTCTCACTCTGTCGTCCAGGCTGGAGTACAGTGGCAGGATGTCGGCTCACTGCAACATCTGTCTCCTAGGTTCAAGTGATTCTCCTGACTTTACGCTCACAAACTATAAAGCCTAGAGGAGATGGATAAATTCCTGGAAATACACAACCCTCCTAAATTAAACCAGGAAGAAACAGAAACTCCGAACAGACCAATAACAAGAAGCAAGGTTGAAATGATAATAAAAAAAACTGCCAACAAAAAAAAGTCCAGGACCAGATAAATTCACAGATGAATTCTATCAGACATTCAAAGAAGAATTGGTACCAATCCTGTTGAATCTATTCCAAAAGATAGAGAAAGAGGGGAATCCTTCCTAAATTATTCTATGAAGCCAGTATCACCCTAATACCAAAACCAGGAAAATATATAACAAAAAAGAAAACTACAGACCAATACCCCTGATGAATATAGATGCAAAAATCCTTAACAAAATACTAGCTAACTGAATCCAAAAGCATATCAAAAAGATAATCTACCACGATTAAGTGGGTTTCACACCAGGGATGCAGGGATGGTTTAACATCCACAGACAATAAATGTGATACACCACATAAACAGAATTAAAACAAAAATTACATGATCATCTTAATAAATGCAGAAAAAGTACTTCACAAAATCCAGTTTTGCTTTATGATTAAAACCCTCAACAAAATTGGCATAGAAGGGACATACCTGAAGGTAATAAAAGCCATCTATGACAAACCCACAGCCAACATTATACTGAACAGGAAAAGGTTTGAAGCAATCCCCTGAGAAATGGGACAAGCCAAGGATGCCCACTGTCACTACTTCTATTCAGTCATAGTACTGGAAGGCCTAGTCAGAGCAATCAGACAAGAGAAAGAAATAAAGGGCATTCGAATGTGTAAAGAGGAAGTCAAACTGTTGCTGTTCATCGATGATATCATCATATGCCTAGAAAACCCTAAAGACTGATCCAAAAACCTCCTAGATCTGATAAATGAATTCAGTAAAGTTTCAGGATACAAAATTAATGTACACAAATCAGTAGAGCTGCTATACACCAACAGCGACCAAGCTGAGAATCAAATCAAGTACTCAATCCCTTTTATAATTGCTTCAAATCACAAAATACTTAGGAATATATTTAACCAAAGAGATGAATACTTTTACACTGCTGGTGGGAATGTAAACTAGTACAACCACTATGAAAAACAGTATGGAGACTCCTTAAAGAGCTAAAAGTAATTTTACCATTTGATCCACCAATCCCACTACTGGATATCTACCCAGAGGAAAAGAGGTCATTATATGCAAAAGACACTTGTACATACATTCCTTCTTTTTTTTTTTTTAGACAGAGTTTCGCTCTTGTTATCCAGGCTGGAGTGCAATGGCACGATCTCGGCTCACCACAACCTCCGCCTCCTGGATTCAAGTGATTCTCTTGCCTCAGCCTCCCAAGTAGCTGGGATTACAGGCATGCACCACCACACCCAGCTAATTTTGTATTTTTAGTAGAGACAGGGTTTCTTCATATAGGTCAGGCTGGTCTCGCTCTCCCAACCTCAGGTGATCTGCCTGCTTCAGCTTCCCAAAGTGCTGGGCTTACAGGCATGAGCCACCGCGCCTGGCCCATGAATGTTTATAGCAGCATAATTTGCAATTGCGAAAATATTGCAACTAGCCCAAATGCCCGTCAATCAACAAGTGGATAAAGAAAATCACCCACACACACACACACACACACACACACACACACACACACACACCATGGAATACTACTCAGCCATAAAAAGGAATGAAATAATGGCATTCACCTGGATGGAGTTGGAGACCATTATTTTAAGTGAAGTAACAACTCAGGAATGGAAAACCAAACATCATACGTTCTCACATATAAGTGAGAGCTAAGCTATGAGGACACAAAGGCATAAGAATGATACAACTGACTTTGGAGACTTGGGAAAAGGGTGGGGAGTGGGGTGAGGGGATAAAAGACTACACATTGGGTACAGTGCGCACCGCTCGAGTATTGGGTGCACCAAAATCTCAGAAATCACCACTGAGGAACTTATCCATGTAACCAAACACTACCTGTTTTTCCAAAAACATATTTTTTTTAAAAAAAGATTATCACCACTGATATTCCAGAACTCAAAACTAAAGCTGTGATAATCCCTGGAGCCACAGAGAAGTGAAAAACTGTGAGCAGAAGGTAGGAGAAACAGATTTCTTTCTCTGTGATGCCCATTTCTGCAAACTGCCAGGCACCGTGCAGAAAAGTTCTCATGGACTCAAAGCTTCTACACTGGAAAAACTGAGATCGCAGTGGACAGTCCACTTCCCCATCATCTTGGGTTCCTGTGCACAAAAGCCATTCCTGCCTCAAGCCAGGGGAAGCATTGCAAGTTTCTATAGAGAGAAGGATCCTTGAGGGCAGCTGGAGACACAGTGAAAGTGGGGCTAGCAGCCCCAGTGTGTGAAACCGGGGGCTGGTCTCCATTCAGACAAACCAGATACTGAATCAGAGAGGCATGGCAGAAGCACAATGCTGTAGGTGTGAGCCATAGGTTCGCTGGGCATGAACCTCTAGTCACAATCCCCAAATAGCTGGGGCATTCTCTTTGGGACTCTCTCCCTGAATTCAGGACAGGCAGCACTTCAAACTTTTATGAGAACAGCAGCAAATGTAGGCTTATGGTGCCATCTAGTGCCAAGAAGGAGGCAGTGATCTAGGGCTAAAGGAATCAACAGGCAAACTGCACAAAACCTCTGTGCTAGAAATACCAGACCAACCCAGACAGCAAAATAAACAATCCATTATTGCAAAGACATAGACATATGTCCATAAAAACAACAGCAGACAGGGAACCATGACCTTCTAAATGGGCAAAGCAAGAAGTAACCAGTGATTAACCTCAACAAGATGGCAATATGTGAACTCTCAGATCAGGAATTCAAAGTATCAATCTTGAGAAAACTCAGCAAACTCCAAGATAACACAGAGAAACAATTTAGAAATTTATCAGAGAAATTTAACAAAGATATTTAAATGATAAAAAAAATCAAACAGAAATCCTGGAACTGAGACACACATTTGCTGAACTGAAAAATGCTCCAGAGTCTCAACAGCAGAATTGATTAATGAAGAAGAAGGAATAAGTGAGCTTTGAAATACACAGTCATAGAAGAAGAAAGAAGTAAAAGGTAAAGAAAAACTACAGGATCTAGAAAATAACTGAAAGAGTAAATCTAAGTGTCATTGTCTTCAAGAAGGAGTTGAGAAAGAGCAAGAGATAGAAAGCTCCTACAAAATAATAACAGAAAACTTTCCAAACTTAGAGAAAGATATGAATATCCATATTCAGGAAGGTCAAAGATGAACAAACAGATTCAACCCAAATAAGACTGCTCCAAGGCCTATAATAATCAAACTCTCAAAAGTCACAGACAGAGAGTGGATCCAAAAAGTAGTAAGAGAAAGAAGGAAGTAACATATAAAGAAGCTTTAATTTGTCTGGCAACAGACTTCTCAGCAGAAACCATATTAGCCAGGAGAGAGTGAGATGACATATTCAAAGTGCTAAAGGAGGGGGAAAAAAACAACAACAATAACCAAAAAACGCTGCCAACCAAGAATGTGATACCCAGCACAACTATCCTTCAAATATGAAGGAAAGATAGACTTTTTTAGGCAAACAGAAGCTGAGGAAATTCTTCACCACCAGACCTGTGTTATATGAAATGCTAAAAAGAATCCTTCCATCTGAGAGAAAAGGATGCTAACATGCAACAAGAAAATCATCTGAAGATATTATGTTGGTGCAAAAGTAATCATGGTTTTTGCCATTACTTTCAATGGCAAAAACTACAATTAATTTTGCACCAACCTAATATAAAACTCACTGGTAAAATTAAGTATGCAGACAAATTCAGGATATTGTAATGCTGTAATTGTGTTATATAAACCACTCATATTTCTAGTATGAAGACTAAAAGAAAAATATAACACAAATTATAAGTATAAGAATTTATTAAGAGCTAGGAAATATAAAAAGATATAAATTGAGGCAACAAAAAGTCAGAATGTGGAGGGGAGTTTTTGTTTGTGTTTGTTTTGTTTTGTTTTTTTCTTTTTCTTTCTTTTTTAGACAGAGTCTCACTCTGTTGCCAGGCTGGAATGCAGTGGCGCATTCTCGGCTTATTGCAACCTGTACCTTCAAGGTTCAAGAGATTCCCCTGCTTCAGTCTCCCAAGTAGCTGGGACTACAGGTGCACACCACCACGCCCAGCTAATTGTGTGTGTGTGTAGGTGTGTATTTTAGTAGAGACAGGGTTTCATCATGTTGGCCAGGATGGTCTCGATATCCTGACCTTGTGATCCACCCACCTCAGCCTCCCAAAGTGCTGTGATTACAGGCATGAGCCACCACGCCTGGCCTGGAGTTAAGGTTTAAAACTTTTTAAGGTTTTCTTTTTTGGTGACAGAATCTCAGTTAATCACCCAGGCTGGAGTGTAGTGGCGTGATCTCAGCTCACTGCAGCCTTGACTCCCTGCTCAAGTGATCCTCCCACCTCAACGCCCCAAGTAGCTGGGACTACAGGCATACACTACCATACACAGCTAATTTTTTTGTATTTTTTTTTTTGGAGACACCATGTTGCCCAGGCTGGTCTTGAACTCCTGAGCTTAAGTGATCTGCCCACCTTGGCCTCCCAAAGTACTGGGATTACAGGTGTGAGCCACCACACCGGGAATTAAAGTACTTTTGTTTGTATTCTTTTCTTTTTTCTTTAAACTTTTTCTTTTTGATTTTTATAGGTACATTTTAGGTATATATTTATATATACACCTAAATGTTCTGATATAGGCATGCAATATATAATATCTCAGCATGGAAAATGGGGTATCCATACCCTCAAGCATTTATCCTTTATGTTATAAACAATCCAATTATACTCTTAGTTATTTTAAAATATGCAATTAAGTTATTATTGACCATAGTCATCCTATTGTGCTACCAAATAGCAGGTCTTATTTATTCTTTCTTTCTTTTTTTTTTTTTTTTTTGAGACAGAGTCTCCCTCTGTTGCCAGGCTGGAGTGCAGTGGCGTGATCTCAGCTCACTACAACCTCCGACTCCCTGGTTCAAATGATTCTCCTGCCTCAGCCTCCCGAGTAGCTGGGATTACAGGCATGCGCCACCATACCCAGCTAATTTTTGTATTTTTAGGAGAGACGGGGTTTCACCATGTTGGTCAGGATGGTCTCGATCTCCTGACCTCGTGATCCACCCGCCTCAGCCTCCCAAAGTGCTGGGATTACAGACATGAGCCACCGCGCCCAGCCTATTCTTTCTATTTTTTTTTAACCAATTTACAATCCCCACCTCCCCTTCTTTTCTTTTTGATCAAAGTTAACTTGTCATCTGTTCAAAATAACTTGTTATAACTATTAGATGTTTTGGCAAGCCTCATGGTAACCCAAAGTATAAATCTATAATAAACACACTAAAAACAAAAAGCAAGGAACTAAAACATACTACTAGAGGAAATCACTTAACCACAAAGAATGACACTAAGAAAGAAAGACAGGAGTTACAAAACAACCAGAAAACAAATAATAAAATGGCAGTAGTAAGTTATTACCTATCAATAGTCACGTTGAATGCAAATGGACTAAATTATCTAATTTAAAGGCATAGAGTGGCTAAATAGATTAAAAAAAAAAAGACTATATGCTACCTACAGTAAACTAATTTTGTCAGTATGGTGTTGTGTACCTGTAGTCTCATCCACTTCTGATGCTGAGGTGGGAGGATTGCTTGAGCCCAAGAGTTTCAGACCAGCCTGAGAAACATAGCAAGACCCCATTTCACATAAAAAGAAAGAGAGGAAAAAAGAGAGAGTGGGAAGGAAGGGAGGGAGGGAGGGAGGGAGGGAGAAAGGGAGAGAGGGAGGAAGGGAAGGAGAGGGGGAAGGGAGGGAGAGAGGAAGGGAGGGAAGGACCACTTTACCTATAAAGGCAACATAGACATAAAGTGAAGGCAGGGAAATAAATGAAATTGAGATTAACAATTGATTCAATAGATCAATTAAACAAAATATTGTCTTTAAAAAAACATAAACACAATTGACAAACCTTTATCTAGACTATGAAAACGAGAGAAGGCCTGAATAAATAAAATCAGAAATGAAAAAGACATTACAACAGATACCACAGAAATACAAAGGATTATTAGCGACTATGATGAGCAACTATACACCAACAAATCGGAAAGTCTAGAAGAAATGAATAAATTACTGGACATATACAACTTACCCAGATTGAACTATGAAGAAGTAGAAAGCCTGAACAGACCAATAACAAGCAATAATATCAAAGCAGAAATCGCTCAGGATTGGATGGCTTTATTGCTGAATTATACCAAATATTTAAAGAAAAACTAATAGCAAGGCCAGGCGCAGCGGTTCACGCCTGTAATCCCAGCACTTTGGGGCCGAGGCGGGCAGATCACCTGAAGTCAGGAGTCCGGGACCAGTCTAGTTAACACGGTGAAACCCCATTTCTACTAAAAATACAAAAATTAGCCATGCATGGTGTAGTCTCAGCTACTCAGGAGGGTGAGGTGGGACGATCACCGTGATTGTGAGCCATGATTGTGCTACTGCACTCCAGCCTGGACAACCGAGTGAGATTTGTCTCAAAAAGAAAAGAAAAAAAAAAGCAAGTCATAAAAAAAGAGAACACTTCAAAAATTTATTACTTTGTCTCTATATTTGTGATAGTTAATTTAATGTGTCAACATGGAGGATGTTTTTAGATGAGATTAACATTTAAATTGGTGTATTTTGAGTAAAGCAGATTGACCTCCAAAACGTGGGTAAGGCCTAAATAGAACAAAAAGATAAGCCTCCTCAAGCAAGAGGGGGTTTCCCAGCAGACTACTTTTGCCTTTTTGTTTGTTTATTTATTTATTTTGTGAGACAGGATCTTGCTCTTTTGCCCAGGCTGGAGTGCAGTGGGATGATTACCGCTCACTGCAGCTTCAATCTCCCAGGCTTAAGTGATCTTCTCACCTCAGCCTCCCAGGTAGCTGAGACTACAGGTATGCACCATCACATCTGGCTAATTTTTAAATTATTTGTAGAGACAGGGTCTCCCTGTGCTACTCAGGCTGGTCTTCAACTTCTGGGCTCAAGCAAACCTCCCACCCCAGTCTTCAAAAGTGCTGGGATTACAGGTGTGAGCTACTGTGCCCGGCCTAGACTGCCTTTGGACTTCATCTGCCAAAGGCTCTCCTAGGTCTCCACCTGCCAACCCACACTGCAAATTTTGGACTTGTCAGATGCCATAATCATGTAAGCCAATTCCTCATACATTCTTTAAATCTCTTTTTTATATCTATTTATCCACATAGCCTATTGGCTCTGTTTCTCTGGAGAACTCTGACTAACACAACATTATATATGAATGTGCATTCAAAGCCAATCTGGAAGATTGGTTGTAACTTTAGAAATGCTCAGTATGCCACCCTAGCATGTCACCCACCACCTATAAATCCTGTAGGCTAATTTATCCCAGCCCCTTTGTGGCACAACAGAATTGAGGCTGAAATGGTAGCATGGTGTGTTACTTCATTTCCACAAGACTATGAGGAAGAAACAAAATAAACACAAGATTACCGATATGTTCCCACGTGCATAATAAATGTTCATACATAATCAGGTTACTGAATAATACACTCTTGAAAACATTCAGTTCTTCCTTAATCACCTTGTATTGCTGATTTTTTTTTTAAGCCATGTGCGGCTGGGTGAAGTGGCTCATGCCTGTAATTCCAACACTTTGGGAGGCCGAGGTGAGCAGATCACCTGAGGTCAGGGGTTCAAGAACAGTCTAGCCAATGGGATGAAACCATGTCTCTACTGAAAATACAAAAATTAGCTGGGTGGCACATGCCTGTAATCCCAGCTACTCAGGAGGCTGAGGCAGGAGAATCGCTTGAACCTGGGAGGCAGAGGTTGCAGTGAGCCAATATCGTGCCTCTGCACTCCAGCCTGGGTGACAGAGCAAGACTCTGTCTAAAAAAAAAAAAGACACGTACATGGCAGTATGGACATATGAATATGGTATAATATTTGTGTAAAAAAAAGATAGGGGAGGACGGGTGCAATGGTTCATGCCTGTAATCCCATCACTTTGGGAGGCCAAGGCAGGTGGATCATCTGAGGTCAGGAGTTCAAGACTAGCCAGGCCAGCATGGTGAAACTCTGTCTCTACCAAAATTTAAAAAAAAAAAAAAAAAAAAAAAAAAATTAGCTGGGCATGGTGGCGGGCTCTGTAATCCCAGTTACTCGGGAGGCTGAGGCAGGAGAATCGCTTGAACTCATGAGGTGGAGGTGGCAGTGAGCCAAGATTGCACCATTGTACTCCAGCCTGGGCAACAAGAGTGAAACTCTGTCTCAAAAAAAAAGAAAAAAAAAAAAAGATAGGGGAAAATATATTGATATCTGCTTGCATATCCATGAAAATTTTTCTGGAAATTTACAAAAGCAACTGATGACATTGGTTGTCTCTAGGGAGGAGCACACTTGAATGGCAGGGGAAACAGGGTGGAAATTCTTATTTTTTTTTCGGCCTATTCTTAACTTTTGCATTTTGAACCATTTTTATATTTTGAACCATAGTGTAGTATCTATTCAAAAAGAAATTTCAAAGGAAAACAAATAATTTTTGCTTTTATGTCCTCTAAACTTTTTGGGGGCTGGGCATTTTAACTTAGGATACAACAAATAAGTCCCTGAAGAAAAATATTCAAGAAGTATTACTTAGAGCCTGCTAGGTACTGGGAACACAGCAGTGAACAAAACAAAGAAAATCCCTGCCCACATGAAACTTAAATTCTAACACAGAAAGACACTAAAGAAAAAACAAGTAATAATAAATAAGTCAAATATATTTTAAGTTAGACAGTAGTAAAAACTATAAATAAAAATAATTGAGTGAGATATAATAGTTAATTTAATGTGTCAATATGGAAGGTGTTTTTAGATGAGATTAACATTTAAATTTGTGAATTTTGAGTAAAGCAGATTGACCTCCAAAATGTGAGTGAGTCTCATCCAATCAGTTGAAGGCCTGAATAAAACAAAAAGATCTGAACAAAGATAGAACAAAAAAGAGGTTTGAGATTGCTAATGGGGATTTGGGAGTGATAAGGTTGGGTGTGATGAAGGGGTACAATTTTAACTAGACTGTTAGAACAGGCCTCATTGAGAAGGTGACATTTGAACCGACACTCACGTTTGTAAAATTGAAGGTGAGTCTATGAGTCTACCCTTTTTTAAAAATGTTTCACCATTCTGCTTCATTATATGAAATAATTGGATCCTACTGATACAGAACGACTGGGCTCCTGACTAAACCCCACCCTTAGGCCTGGAACCCCAGAGCCAAGTGAAAAGAGCTGACCCAGTTTTTCCGCCCAAATATGGCCTGCCACACCCCTATCTTGTGCCTGTAAAAAGACATCAGCTGGCAGAGCAATACAAATGGTGAGCAGACAAGTGACTGAGCATCAGGGATACAAGCAGCTGAGCGTTGGAGACTGCAGGTAGACACTGCTATCTTCAGACAGTGCGGCTTCAGGGCAAGATCACCTTTTTTCCTGCACCATCCCCTTTCCAACTCCCCATTCCACTGAGAGCCACATCCATCACCCAATAAAGTCCTCTGCATACACTACCCTTTAATACATTTGTGTGACCTGATTCTTCCTGGAAGCCGGACAAGAACCTGGTGCCAAGAGGGCAAGAGCTCGGAGGCTGCGGTGGGCCCACACAGAGCCTGCTCCTGCCAGAGAGGAGCAACCAGCCGGTTTCAGCGTTCATTCCCACAGGTTCCTGCACGTGCTTGCTTGCTTGCATGCTCGCTCTCTCTCTCTCTCGTGAGGAGAGGCCAGCGACAGGCTCAGTGAAATGAGCCACTTCAGTTCCTGACCACAAAGGGCGTCAAGGTCAAGGGAACAATCCCATCTTACTACTCCACATTGTTTTTCTAAACTATTTGTAGAAAGACTAGGAATATCAAATAGGTTGTAAAAGAGCTTATAGGTAATTGTTGAGTGCAGTGTTTTAAAATTAAATGTAGCAAGGAATTTCCCAGAATCATCAATTTCTCTGCAGTGGGCCTTTACTTTCAGTAGAACTGGTATCATTTAAGGGCACACCAGAACATTGAAAATTCCTCTATCTCTCTTTCTAATCTACTTTCAATGGCCCAAATTTCTTTAACAGAGGTTAATGTCTTTCAGTCCACAATAAGAGACAAGACGAAATGTAAAAACTCCTTTTGAATTTACTTCCTGTTTAAGAGAATAGCTCTGGCCAAGCATGGTGGCTCATGCCTGTAGTCCCAGCGCTTTGGGAGGCTGAAGTGAGAGGATTGCTTGAGGCCAGGGGTTCCATACCAGCCTGAGCAACATAGTGAGACTTTGTCTCTACAAAAAAAAAAAAGGTAGCTGGGTCTGGTGGCACACTCTAGCCTGGGCAACAGTGACACTCCATCTCAAAAAAAAAAAAAAAAAAAGAGGTGGGGAATAGCTCTATCACCAAATCGTCTGAAACCAGCTTTATTTATTATTATTATTTTTTGAGATGGAATCTTGCTCTACCGCCAGGCTGGAGTGCAGTGGCACAATCTTGGCTCACTGCAACCTCCGACTTCTTGGTTCAAGTAATTCTCCTGCTTCAGTCTCCCAAGAAGCTGGGATTACAGCCATGTGCCACCACGCCCAGCTAATTTTTGTACTTTTATTAATTTTATTTTATTTTTTTTTAAGATGGGGTTTCACCATGATGGCCAGGCTGGTCTTGAACTCCTGACCTCAGGTGATCCACCCACCTTGGCCTCCCAAAGTGCTAGGATTACAGGCATGAACCACTGTGCACAGCCAATGTTTGTACTTTTAGTAGAGACAGGGTTTCACCATGTTGGCCAGGATGGTCTTGATCTCCTGACCTCATCATCTGCCTGCCTCGGCCTCCCAAAATGCTGGGATTACAGGCGTGAACCACCGCTCCTAGCCAACCAACATCATTCTTTCTAGCTATGTCAACTTGGTTATTTTCTTTCTCCTTTTCTTTTTTCTTTTTTTTTTTTTTTTTTTGAGATGGAGTCTTGCTCTGTTGTCCAGGATAGAGTGCAGTGGCGATTCTCCTGCCTCAGCCTCCCAAGCAGCTGGGATCACAGGCCTGCGCCACCATGCCTGGCTAATTTTTGTATTTTTAGTAGAGATGAGGTTTCACCATGTTGGCCAGGTTGGTCTTGAGCTCCTTGCCTCAGGTGATCAGCCTGCCTCAGCCTCTCAAAGTGATGAGATTACAGACGTGAGCCACCATGCCTGGCCTCTTTTTCTTTTCTTTCTTTTTTTATTTTTTTTCAGAGATGAGATCTCATTCTGTCATGAGACCAGCCTCCAGACCCCTAGCTAGAGTGCAGTGGTGTGATCATAACTCATTGCAGCCTTGAAGTCTTGGGCTCAAGCGATTCTCCTGCTTTAACTTCCCAAGTAGCTGGGACTACAGGTGGGCCACCCCAAACCCAGCGACAGTGTATCTTTTTTTTTTTGTAACAACGGAAGATTGAAAATAATCTAAAAGTCCAGTGAGAGAGGACTGGTTAGATAAATTATGACACATCCACAAAATGGACGCTAAGCCTCTATAAAAGGAATGAACAAGCTCTTATGCATAGATATGCACAATCTCCAAAATAATTTTTCAATAAAATAAGCCAGAACAAGTTACATAGCTGTGTGAATAGCATACTACCATTTGTTTAAAATAAAAAAGAAGAAAAGAGAAGAAGGATTTATATACGTGCTTGCTTATAAGTAGAGAGGATACCTCTGGAAGGATTTATAAACAAATTAGTAACATTAGTTGCCTCCAGTGAGGTTTTTAGGGAGCTGGGGAATAGAGGTGGAAGTGACTTTCGCTGCATATATCCTTTTGAACCTTTTAAATTTTCAACTATATAAATGCATTACCTATTTAAAAATAGGACAAAACTTTAGAAAAATGTAGCCAGGGTAAAGTCATGGTGAAAGGAGACAGAGATAAGAGAAAGGAAACAGAAAATCAACTGTTGCAGAAATTTGGCATTATTGTTGATATCTTGGGAGAAATCTGAGACAAAAAAGTGTGTATGTGTGGGTGTGTGGGGCTGAAAACGTTTGCAATTACAAGACAATCACCTTTCGTTTACTACGGGCCTTACTCTAGAGCTATATTTGGACTGGCAGGTGAGTGTGTCCTGGAGGCAGGAAGAAGCAGGCACCCCTCTGTGTTTCAGGCATCACAGAGGACAAGGAACTCCTAGAGGACTTTAGGAAGGGGAGAGACTGCGAGAACTAATCTTGGCAGACAGGTGGAAGAAGGTTTATTTCTAAAGGATACGTGTAAAAAGGTTGGAGTCAGGAGTAGAGAGGGAAAACAAATCAGAAAAAGAACAGAAAGAAGAAATATTAAAATTCTAGAAAATGGATTCGGTGCCAGGTAAAGTACTTGCAGTGGAATCTGTGGGTTTTGCCAACATCCAGTCTCCCTTCTGATAATGGCACTTTAATTTTCCTTAAGCACCCCCTTTCTTCATCTGCATCAGGGTTTTTCAACCTTGGCACTATTAGCATTAGGGAATTCTTTGTTGTGGGGGGACTGTCCCATGCTTTGTAGGATAAATGGCAGCACCCCTGGCCTCTACCCATGAAATGCTGGTACCATCCCTATTCCCCAGCTTTATGACAACTAAAATTACTCTAGATATTGCCAAATGTCTCCTAAGGTTCAAAATCACCCCCCTTCCCATTGAAAACTACTGGTCTGAAGGTTTATGCACAACCAATACAAGTCCCCCAGGTTTAAGAAAGGGCACGTAACTCAGACCTGGTCAACCAGAGCATTTGTACCCTCTGAGTACAGTGATTAGTTCAGAGATGGGCATCAGCTCAAGTTGGCCCACAGTCAGTCCCATAATGGTCATCAGGAAAGAGGATGGCTTTGATTGCTGAGAGAACAAGCACTGTGCCTCAAGTGTACCCAAGTAGGCAAGATGAAGCTGCTGGAATAATGCCCCTCCTCCACCAATTCTGAGCCCCTGGATCCAGCTGTGCCTGAAGTCAGCATGTGGTGGGAAGAATTCTAAGATGGCCCTCTCAAGATTCTCAGTTCCTGGTTTACACACATCTTCTAGCAGTTATTCAAACTAAATCTGTAAGTGCTACAGTGGAGAGATTTTACTGATGCAATTGATGTGAACAAGAAGCAGGGAAATACTGGGTAGAAAAGGGCAGGGTCCCTGGTTAGGGTTCCACCCTCAAGCCTGGACCTGTGGCCCTAAATGAGAACTTCACATCCCTGTTTTCCTGCCAAAATGTTGCCTTTGGCCCCCCACATCCCTGTGCGGTGCCCATAGAAACCCCAAGGTCCACTGGCAGAGGAGCAGAGCAGCATGGCAGAGAAGGATAGAAGACAGAAGCGTCTGAATGTGGAGAGGAGAAAAGCAGCTGAACATAGGAGACTACAATTGGAGAGGAGTTTGGCTGGAATGGTGGAGAGGAGTTCAGGTGGGATGGTGGAGAGGAGTTTGGCCATTGGAGAAGACCACCTTCTCACTTCATCCCCTTTCCAGCTCCCCATCCCACTGAGAGCTACTTCCACTGCTTAATAAAATCTCTACATTTGCCGTCCTTCAAGTCCATGTGACCTCATTCCTCTTAGGCATTGGACAAGAATCTGAGATGCACTGGGTACAGGATCCCAAAAAGCTGTCACACTGGCCCTTTGCCCTTACTGGTGGAGGGCAGCCACCCCACACGATGAGACAAAAGGCCCACTGAGCTGGTAACATGCCCCCTGGGGTTCGGGGGTGTCACAGACACCTCCCTCACCAGGACAGCAGAGCTAAAAGAGCATTGTAACACTCCTGGGATGCTGCCACAGGGCCCACACAGGGCCTGCTCCCATGGGAGAGAAGTGGCTGGTGGTTCCAGCATTCTTTTGCTCTGGTTCCCGCACCCATTGCTCATGTGCTCCCTTCCACAAGGGGTTGAGTGTGGTAACCAAGTAAATGAGTCACCCCTGTTGCAAGTCCCATGAAGGGGTCAAGGAAACTCTCTAGTTTCACTATGAATGCCTAAAATAATCAGGAGATTATCTGGGTGACCTCATCATCTGAGCTGAGAAGACGAAGTCAGAGAGAGACACTCTGATTGATCTGGAAAAAAACAAACATCCATGCTGTGAAGTGCCTGTGGCAGGGACATGGGAAGGAACCAGGGTAACCTCTAGGAGCTGAGAGCTGAGGGGAGGAAATGGGACTTCAGTCCTACAACTGTGAGCAACTGAATGCTGCCAACAAGAAGAACGGGGTTGGAAGCAGATTATCCACAGAGCCTCCAGATGAGAGCTCAGCCCAGCTCACCCCATGATTTCAGTCTTGAACTGTGAGACAATACATGGGTGGTAGTGTGCGCTGCTAAATTAGTGCTACACCAATTTAGAACGCAGCAATAGAGAACAAACACATAGACCTACCTCTAGGTTTTCCAGTTCTGTGAGCCTGTGTGTTCCATTTATTACTTAACCCGATTTGTGTTTAGGTCACTTGTTTTCAAAATATTCCTGACTAATACAGCATTGTGCAAGCATTATCTCATGTATGCCTCCTAGCAACACCATGGGGTAATTTTTCTCCTGTTTTTTTTTTTTTTTTTAGATAAAATTTACAGTGAGATGCACAAATCAATACAATGGTCCAATTCAATAAGCCTATGAGGTAATGTTTGCTTAGGACATTTCCAGTCGTAAACAACAGGAACCTATTTGAAGTGGCTTAATCGGGGGATGGGTGGGAAAATTATTACAAAGATATAGATAATAGCTCAAGGAATTTGCAGTGGAGAGTGTAGCTGGGCCTCAGGAGGACATGCTGTGAACAGCCATCTGGTACTCATGCCACCTTCGACCTGCTTGCCAACTACCTGCATGCATTTCACTAGAAAGCAATTCACTAGAGTCATTTACTTACTGAATGGCTTATGTCTGCAGGGAACTGTGATAGATAACTAGGAATCAGAAATAAAAGATACTGTTCCCTCCAACCAGACTTGTGGCTGGAATTGCCCCTAAAGCAGTGGCAGGGAAGTTCCCACAAGAGAGAGCCCCAAATGATCTTGAGACGGGGCTGGGTGGGATTCCAAAGAACACCAGGATGATCAGTCTGAAGTGTTTATTAGCAGGACAAACTTACAGAGTGAGCTGCCATGTATCCTCCAGAGGTCAAGAGAGAAAGCAATGCTCTACCTAGGTGTGTCCACCACGGCGGGGGCAGAGTGTGGAGTATATATGAGGGTTTAAAGAATTTGGCTCAGGTCAGTGTCTTGAGCAACAACTTAAACTAAGCATCTTCATCAGTGCCTGGGAATGTTCAAGGCCTTAGCTTGGGTTCAAGCCCACAGGGAAAACATGCAGCTGGCTGGGTCACAGGGAGGCCAAGGGCACTCTCAGTCAGGCTGAGAAAGAAAGAGGGTAAGGGGGAACTGGAGGACCCTACAGATACATACCCTGTTCTCAACAAGCCACTAATCTATGTAGAAGGGTGGATCAGTAAAACAATTACAGTCAAGAGTAATCGGCTAGGCACGGTGGCTCACGTATGTAATCCCAGCACTTTGGGAGGCCGAGGCAGGTGGATCACCTGAGGTCAGGAGTTTGAGACCAGCCTGGCCCACATGGTGAAACCCCATCTCTACTAAAAATACAAAAATTAGCCAGGCATGGTGGCAGGCACCTGTAATCCCAGCAATGTGGGAGTCTTAGGCAGAGAATCGCTTAAACCCAGGAGGTAGAGGTTGCAGTGAGCCAAGATCGCACCATTGCACTCCAGCCTGGGCGAAAAGAGTGACTCCATAATAAATAATAAATAAATAAATAAGAGAGAAGGGTCATGTGGAGGCTGCGTAGGGAAACGGCGGCTTCAGGAGAGAGTGGGACTCCTGGCAGCGGAGGCAGCACAGAAGAAACGTTTATGACCGTCTACACTGAGGTGAAACAAGTGGAGAAGAGAGACTTGGTTCTAACATCCAAAAATCAGATTGAAATACTGACCCATCCAGGTTCCTCTTACTTCAGTTTGAACCCATTTGAGGTCCTTCAGTTAGATCCTGAAGTTACAGATGAGGACATAAAGAAGAGGTTTCGGCAGTTATCCACACAGGTGCATCTTGACAAAAATCAAGATGATACTGACAGAGCACAAAGGGCTTTTGAAGCTGTGGACAAAGCTTACAAGTCGCTACTGGAGTAGGAGCAAAAGGAGAGGGCCCTGCATGTAACTCGGGCAGGAAAAGAATACGTGGAGCACACTGTGAAAGAACAAAAAAACAGTTAAGAAAGGAAGGAAATCCTATGATTGTAGAGGCAGGTGATCCTGAGCCGTTCAAACCAGCTGTATATAAACAATGAAACTCTTTGCTGAGCTGGAAATTAAAAGGAAAGAGAGAGAGAAGCCAGAGATTCACGAAAGAAGCAACAAAGGCAAGAAGAGATTGAAGCTCAAGAAAAAGCCAAACGAGAAAGAGAGTGGCAGAAAAACATGGAGGACAGTCAAGATGGTCGTGTGGACAGCTGGCGAAACTTCAAGCCAATAGAAAGGGGAAGAAAGAGAAGAAAAATCGGACCTTCCTGAGACCAGTGAAAGTAAAAATGGAGCAGCGTGAGTGACCACCCGTGGTCACAGGCACAGAACTTTCCCCCTGCTGTCTCCCTTCCTGCTTCGAAGGACTCTATTCTTTCCTCCCACTTCCACCCCAACAGAAAGTAGTATTTGCTTTTTAGTCCGTTTTGTTTTCAATACAATTTAGTATTGATCAGAGTAATTCTTTTGTGGCTTGAAGTGAGGGGCTTGGTTTTAAAAAAGACCTTCCCCCTCTCCCTGCCCCTAAAACCACCAGGATTGGAAGGTGCCACCATTGGTGCTGCCTTCTCTTCCCACAGCCTGTAACTTTTTTTTTTTTTTTAAATTTAAAAAAATATTTAAAGCTTTGTTGTTACCTGATTTTTTTTTTTTTTTTTTTTTTTGAGCGGAGTTTTGCTCTTGTTGCCCAGGCTGGAGTGCAATGGCGCAATCTCGGCTCACTGCAACCTCCACCTCCCAGGTTCAAGCGATTCTCCTGCCTCAGCCTCCAGAGTAGCTGGGATTACAGGCATGCACCACCACACCCGGCTAATTTTGTATTTTTAGTAGAGATGGGGTTTCTCCAGGTTGATCAGGCTGGTCTTGAACTCCTGACCTCAGGTGATCCGCCCGCCTCGGCCTCCCAAAGTGCTGGGATTACAGGCTTGAGCCACCACGCCTGGCCCCACAGCCTATAACTTAATGTTTTGTACTTCACTGAATTATGATGGTTAGAAACTTCATGGATGGTTTGTGGAAATCATCCAGCTAAACATATTGCTTAAAATGGTGTTGCTGTGACTTCAGAGACAATCCTGGAAGGGGCACCTTAGGAAGCCCCTTCGCTACAGCTGCTCGCTGCTGGGTGTGCTCCCTTCAAAGCCCCACATGAGACAGGGAACACCTGTGGGCACACAAGAGCAGGCACCTGCTGCCCTCTGCCCTGTGGTGTTTGGCATGTGCCCTCCCGTCTACTGACCGATCAGCGTGGCATGAGGCCCACGCCACCCAAACCTTTCACTTCCCAAAGAGCTAGCCATCCTCCACCCGTATCATGGTGTCCTAGCCTGTCTGCATTTGTTAGTGGCAATATTTTTTAGGTATAATAAATTTTTATACCCCCACCCCCAGAAAAAAGTGATCATAAAGTACTAAAGCAGATCTATAGTAGAAGACTGGGTACCAGGGAGGACTTCCTGGAGGTGATACCCACGCTGAGTGGGAGTGGCAATGAAATGAAAGCCAAGGACACTTCCAAAGTGGGGAGAGTGTTGGAAAGGATCGCTTCTCAATGTAGACTGCAGTGAGGAGCCTGTGTTGGGGAAGAAACCAAATTTGTAAAGGGAGTCGGGGACAGATGCTAACTCGCTTTGCACGTTACCTCCAGGAAATACAGATTTAATCCAGAGGGAGATGAGGAGCCATTGATTTTAAGCAGGAGAGTGACATCATCTGATTGAGTTGTGTTGTTTCTGTCATTGGTGGATGCCATGTGGGGAATGGTTTGGAGGGGTTCTAAGGATTCACTCCTGTAGGCCTGGAATTGGCCTGAGAGGAGCCACTGAAGTGAAGCAGGTACGTGGCCCAGCACTGATCCCTGGTCAAGACATGAACCCATCTGACTAATAACATTATTTTGTAATCACGGATTCAAGGCAAGTTTCAGAACTGTTTGCTGAAAATTGTGAGACTTTACTGATAACCGTGAGATTGGTAATTTGCACCTGGTCTCAGTAAGACCCCCGGGGGGGGGGGCTGTGCCACTGAGGCAGTTACATAGCAAAAATACGCCCATGTGACCAGCAGGGTATAGAGAACTCAGCCTGTCCTCCCTTTCGGACACCGTGGTTGCAAGGTGTTCAGTGCACACGTTAGTGACTCCTTATCTAAAAGAGAAGGTGCATCCATTCAGCCTTGCAGAAAGAGTAGCATTGGAGCCTACATCTGGCCTCTCCAGATCCTTTGCTGTGATGCAGGCTTTGGCTACTTCCTAGCCAGCGCCTTACTTAACGCTGTTGTGTGATTGTATCCTTTTCCTGCAACATTGTCATTTTGGGTCCTATGAGTCTTCCTTAAGAATCAAATGCTGTCTAACTGCTGCCATTACTGCAGGGCAAGGATGACTGGTTCAGTGGTATCCCAGTGCCCAATACAGGGCTTAACACAAAATATGCATTACTGGAAATATTTGTTGAATGGTCCAGCCTAGCAATGGTGAAGAGTAGAGAGCTGAGGCAGGCATCTCGCACTCTAGCTTCACTGGTGCCCTTTAGTGTCTAACCCCTGATAGCTGATCAGTAAATGTGTCTCAAATGCATAAGTAAATCAAAGAAGAAGTTCATGTTCTATTTTCCCAGACTTGGCAGTGATCTCAAGGAGCCACAGGGCAAAAGAAAGGAAGGCCAACGAGATAGCCACATACAGCTCATCTTTCTTCAGGCCTCCCGGACAACCCACTCCCCCTCCCCTTTTTTTTCCCCTGAGACAGAGTCTTGCTCTGTCACCCAGGCTGGAGTGCAGTGGTGCCTCTGTTCACTGAAACCTCCGCCTCCTGGGTTCAAGCAATTCTCTTCCTCAACCTCCTGAGTAGCTGGGATTAGAGGTGCCCACCACCACGCCTGGCTAATTTTTTTTTTTTTTTTTTTTTTTAATGGAGATGGGGTTTCACAATCTTGGCCAGGCTGCTCTTGAACTCCTGACCGCGTGATTCACCTGCCTCGGCCTCCCAAAGTACTGGGATTACAGGTGTGAGCCACCGCACCCAGGCCTGACACCCCCTTTAAGAATAGCTTCTTATGGATCTTTAGAGACGTTGTCTTGAAGTGAGAGGATCCAGCTGATTTTATCTTTGCAGACATTTCACCCACACTCCTGTCTCTACATCACCCCAGGGGCTCATTAACTTTTTAAAACTGCCAATGACGACTTTACAGCAGATTTTTTCATACTCGTTTGTTCTTGTCAAGTCTGCCTCCTTTACAATTTCCCTTTCCAAAAATGGCTCTAATTTTGCTTTGCCCTAAAAACTTCTAGAGGAATTACTCTCTTAAAAAAAAAAAAAAAAAAAAAAAAAGGTCATTTGAAGTCCTGTACATAGAGAGATCTTAAAGCCCTATCATTTCTTGGGCGTCTCTCTTTCATCTTCTTAAACACAAAGTGCCCCTCCCTTCAAATTTTTGAGCCCTTTCTCGAGTTCCATATTATTTCTATTCAGGAGCCATGAAACAACTTTTGTGCTTGAGATGGGCTTTGATAGAGGGTCTATGAGTAAGAATTCTATTTCAGGTTCTTCTAAGCATTAACGAGGATGAACTCAATGGTTCACTGAAATCACTGGAGAAAAAAAAGTGGATTTGCCCCCTGGCTTTAGTACCCAGAGAATAAGCCCTGAGTTTACTAATTGAGATAGTTTGGATATTTGTCCCCAACCAAATCTCATGTTGAAAGGTAACCCTCAGTGTTGGAGGTGAGGCCTGGAGGGAGGTATTTGGAACATGGTGGCAGATCCCTCATGAATGGCTTTGGCCATCCCCTTGGTGATGAGTGACCTCTTGCTCTGAGTTCACACGTGATCTGGTGGTTTAAAAGTATGTGGCACCTCCCCACCCCTTGGCTCCTGCTTTCGCCATGGGATGTGCCTGCTCTCACTTTGCCTTCCACCTTGATGAGTAAAAGCTCCCAGGGCATCCCGAGAAGCAGATGCCACTATGCTTCCTGTACAGCCTGCAGAACTGTGACCCAATTAAACCTCTTTTCTTATAAATTGCCCAGTCTCGGGTATTTATAGCAGTGCAACAATGACCTTACACGTTGTTATATCTAATCCATACCCTCTCTGAGTAAAGTGGAGATCATAATGAAGTATTTTTTGTTTTAAAAGTATAAGCCAGGTGTGTAATCCCAGCACTTTGGGAGGCTGAGGCCAGGTGGATCACTTGAGGTCAGGAGTTTAAGACCAGCTTGGCCAACATAGTGAAACCCTGTCTCTACTAAAAATACAAAAATTAGCCAGGCATGGTGGCATGAACCTGTAGTCCCAGCCAAGATGGTACCACTGCACTCCATCCTGAGTGACAGAGCAAGTCTCCGTCTTAAAAAAAAAAAAAAAAAAAAAAAGTATAGTAGTTGGAGACTCTGAGGTACAACTGGCAGAAACTAGCCAGAATAAACAAAAAGAGAATTTATTGGCTCACATAAAGGAAAGTTGGTTGGGTTCAGGCACAGATTGATCTAGGAGCTCAAATGATGTTGTCAAATCACATTCCCTTTCTCTTAAGCAGGTTTTCTCTACTAGGGGTTATAATAATCACTAGCAGCCCAAACTTACTAGTTAAGCATCCTCAAGGAAAGGCGAGTATCTTCCCAAATACCCCTGGCAAGAAAATCTAAGGAGGATTTTAAATGGCCTTATTCAGGTCATGTGCCCAGTCCTGAATCATTTATTATGTTCAAGGGCATGGGGTCCTTCAGTGGGGGCAGCCTGGGTCTACGGCAGGGTGTGTATCATCAAACCCACTCTAACTACATGGGGCAAGTTTTCCCATAGGAAAGAAGAGTACTGTTTCCAGAAAAGGGAAGGATGGTCAGGCAGACAAGCACAACCGATGTCCCCCTAAAAAGGCCCTTCAAAGTAATTAGTCAATGGAAGAGAGAAGCAGAAGAAAATAAGAAGTTGGGGTAGGGTGGCATAGGCTTTTTTTTTCCATTTTCAATTTTTTCTTTTCTTCCTGCATCTGTTCCAACAAGTCTCTTTGGTGCTGGAAACCATAGCAGTAGGAGCTGAGACTGCAGACTTAGGCATGAAGTGATGAGAGCTTTAATAGAGATATGAACAACCCTGCCTGGGCAAGCTTCCCTTTCTGAGAATGTAATTCCAAGTCAGGTCAGATGGATGATGATGAGGAGGAGGATATCAAGGTGAAGGAGGGGGAGGCAAAGCCAGGCCAGGCAAAAGGCATAGCTGGCACCAAATGCTGGCATGTCAGACGTATTCACTCAATGCCAGAAGGCTCCCTGTGGCTGGAACCCAGGCTGGGAGGAAGTGGGCTGGGTAATTAGAGAGGAGCTGTGAGAGGGACCTCCAGGCAGATTGTGAAACGCCTTGACCCTCATGCCAAAATGTTTGGACTTGATCTTATCCCTGGGTTTTGGGGAGCAGGAGACTCTTTAAACTCTAGAGTTAATTTTTCGAATATCTTAACGATACTATCTCTGGCAGTTGACGGGAACATGGGGGGTGGAATTGGGCAAGACTGCTGGCAAGCAGCCCAGTAGAGGAGGTCAGGGGCGGGAATCCTGGCCAGAAACTTCGAAGGCCACCAGGGCAGTGACAGGAGGGTGGGATTCTGGAGGCAAAACCCAGGGAGAATCCATGGGGTTTGGCCACTGCCAACAGATGGGGGCAGAACTGAAGAGGCACAGGGAGGCAAGAGCTTGAAACAAGGAGCTACTGCCCTCCCCCTGGCCAACTGGCCACAGAATGAATCATCCACTGCGAGACAGGAAAGTTCACCACATTCTCAGAACAGAAGATGCTGGCTGCTGGAAAACAATGTCAGGAAGTCCTTGTTGCGTAAGTGTAGCTTTTATTTCATTCACTTTTCAACAGATAATTATTAGGCTCCTATGATGTGCCAAGTCCTGACTTAGAGGCTGGGTATAAACTGTGGGGAGGAACAGACACCATTCCTTTCACCATGCAGCTTTCTATATACTGTACAGGAGACAGATAGCAAACAAATGTACATCTAAGTGAAATGAACGAACTGTATTAGGTGTATGAAGGCAATTGACGCTGGGTGCAATGAAAAGAAATGATGGGATAGGGGGCAGGGAACTTCCTAAAATGAGTGGTCAACATGAGGTTGGGTTCAGAGTGGGACTTCACATCACTTTTCACCTGGGGAGGGCACTGAGGGCACTTGCCAGTCAATATATGTCAGCAGACACTGAAGACCACCTCATTCCGCAACTACCTGTATCTCTTGGCAAATACCCAAACTGAAATCCACTAAGTAATGATAGTTCCCCAAGTTTACAGTTTTCTTAGCAGGCATCTTTTTTCAGCTTTTAAAATGACATTAAGAGAGTGGGCTTTGATTCATATGAAAGTAGTTAAGACCCAAGATTACATATCATTGTATGAATAAGTAGAACTAAATTGATCATTTTCAAAATAACTGCATAATCTTATAATCCAACCTCATAACTTGCTGGGAAATATGTTGTTCTATCATTTCAACAAACAACAGAGTTGAAAGAAACTAAAAGAACAATTTACTCAACCCGTTAAAAATAAATTGTGACTTTCTGTAATGGGCTTACAGGAAAGTAATAGGAAAAACCATATTTTTTTCCAGTTCTTCAAAATATGAACACAATTAACTAAACCTAAAGTTGTGTCATCTAACATGTTTCAGACTTCTTATAGATAGAAAATAATTTTTTGCCAGGACACAAGAAAAACCTACATCTCTTTAATGTTTTTTTATTTTCCTTTTTCCAGCCTGAGAATCACTTTCAACTTCTTAATAATAAAGACGTGAAGATGTTATGGTATTGGCCCAAGACTACAGATTATAAATCTTAGTGACGGAACTGAATATTGTTCTGCCAAGTCCCACTCTCTTAACATCCCTAACTGAAAAAACTATTATTATACAAGTAATATATGCTCATAAAAAATCTAAATTATGACTGGGCGTGGTGGCTCATGCCTGTAATCCCAGCACTTTGGGAGGCTGAGGCAGGTGGATCACCTGAGGTCAGGAGTTGGAAACCAGCCTGGCCAACATGGTGAAACCCCGTCTCTACTAAAAATACAAGAATTCGGCGGGCGTGGTGGCAGGCGCCTGTAATCCCAGCTACTCAGGAGGCTGAGGTGGAAGAACCGCTTGAATCAGAGAGGCAGAGGTTGCAGTGAGCTGAGATCGCGCCATTGCACTCCAGCCTGGGCGACGGAGCGAGACTTCCCCTCAAAAAGAAAAGAAAATCCAAATTACATAGAAACACACAGGTTCAAAAGATACCCCCATTACTGTAGTAGGCCCTGTTGCTTACTTACCTGACATTCATCCCCCACTTCCTTCTTCCTAACAGAACCCAGATTTTTTGCAGTTTCTCATCTTCCCCCCAATAGCCACATGCTTCTGGGGAGGTGGGCACTAGCTGAGAGTGAGGGAGTGGTCCTGATTGGTCTATCTTTAAGTCAATCATGCTGGTCTCACTTCCCCTTGCTAGTAATTGGTTTAAATCAGAACATGTGGCACATAGGGGATGTTAGCTAGGGCTCTAGTTCTTAAAAAACAAGAATGCCCATGAATGCCAGAGAATGTCCTCTCAGACCTCCAGCTGCCGGGAGCACCACTGACGGATGGCTGCTATAGTTTCTGAGCATCTGAGGCCACACTTCCAGCCAGTGACTGAGTGTGGCAGAGCTATTAAGACAGCTTGATTCTGAGAGCTGCGGGACTCCTCTGACAGTTGACTCTGGCTAGAGACTCCACAACGGCATTGCTGAATTTTCCTTAGATGTACATGGCTAAGACACTTCCTCCAACCTTCTACCCTAACCTCCCCCTGTCCTCTTGTGTTCAGACCTTCATCAATCTCTGATGGCTCTCCCAGCCTCCAATTACCTCCCTCCTCAATTTCTCTTAAGGGCATTTCCCTTAATACATTCCTAGCATATTTAATTCTGTTTTGGTGTCTGCTTTTCACAGGATCTAGATTAGCACAATGCTTTCTCTGCTGTAAATGCTGTTAAGTTCGGATGTGGCTCCTGAAACCTCTGCACCTATCCCCCACAAGAGGAGCCACCTGAGAACAAAGCCTTATTACTGAGCAGATGTAGGATTCCTCTGACAGGTGCCTTTGGCTAGAGAGCTCCACAACAGCATTGCTGAACTTTGCCTAGAAGTACATGGAAAGCAGAAAGATGGAAAGGATTTGGGTCCCCAATGATATCCTGAGCTGCTGCCTTCAACAACCCCAGGATCCCTGTCTCCATGGACTTCTTATTTTGCCAGATAAGACTCTCTCTCTCTTTCTTTTTCTCTCTCTCTGTCCCTCCCTCCCTCCCTCCCTTCCTTTCTTTTTTTTGAGAGAGAGTCTCACTCTTGCCCAGGCTGGAGTGCAGTGGCATGATCTTGGTTCAACATAACCTCCGCCTCCTGGGTTCAAGAGATTCTCATGTTTCTCAGCCTCCCGAGTAGCTGGGACTACAGGCGCGTGCCACCATGCCTGGCTAATTTTTTCTATTTTTAGTAGAGACAGGGTTTCATCATGTTGGCCAGATTGGACTCAAACTCCTGACCTCAGGTGATCCGCCTGGCTTGGCCTCCCAAAGTGCTGGGATTACAGGCATGAGTCACCACGCCCGGCAAGACACTTTCTTATTGTATATTAAAACCTGGCTGAGTGGGTTTTTTGTTTTTTTTTACTTGCAACAGAAAGCTTTGTCACTGATATAGTTACTCTCCAACCCCACTTCCCAGAAAAAAAAACTCTGATGACATTTCACCATGAACTTTTCCAACACATTTACAGTCATGCTTTGCAACTTCATTTATTTTTGAGTCATCAATGTACTATGGGTTAATACATTTGTCCATAGCAGTACATATAGATCTACCTCAGTCTTTTTCATAGCTACATAGCATTCTGTAGAGGAATGCGCCCTAATCTTTGTGCCTCTATCAATGACCATTTATTTTTTTTATTATTTATTTATTTAGTTTTTTATAAAGATGGGGTCTCACCATGTTGGTCAGGCTGGTCTTGAACTCCCAACCCCAGGTGATCTGCCTGCCTTGGCCTCCAAAGTGCTTGGATTACAGGCGTGAGCCACCACGCCCGGTCGACCATTTATATTATTACTGTTTTTTTTTTTTTGGTATAGGACAGTTGGTACATACCCATGACCATTTATGTTGTGCCCTTTGTCTACCTCAAAGACATGGGGGAGAGAACCACTGAATAAGGCTTCCCTCAAGGGAAAATTACTATGTTCTTCCTTTGTCCAGCCCCAGAATGGGGCCTCCCTTAATGCTGGGGCAATGTACTTTTGTGTGTGTGTTGGAGGGGGAGAACAGAGTCTTGCTCTGTCTCCCAGGCTGGAGTGCAGTGGTGTGATCTCAGCTCACTGCAACCTCCACCTCCCTGGTTCAGACGATTCTCCTGCCTCAGCCTCCTGAGTAGCTGGGACTACAAGTACGTGCCACCATGCCCAGCTAATTTTTTGTACTTTTAGTAGAGATGGGGTTTCACCATGTTAGCCAGGATGATCTTGATTTCCTGACCTCGTGATCCTCCCACCTCAGCTCCCAAAATGCTGGGATTACAGGCATGAGCCACCGCGCCTGGCCTGGGGCAATATACTTTTAAATTACTTTTAAATGAACATCAAAAGCAAGTTAATCAAACAAATTGTATGTAATTTGGCTTACAGTCATCCACTGTCATTCTCCAAGGTCCATCTGTCTTTTGTGCAGGTCAAATACGAGTTTAATGGGGGTGTGGTAGGAATCACCACTTCTGTATCTTTCAAGTCCTTGATGGTGACACTAAGATCTGCAGTCTCTCCAGGAACTTGTGTTTGCTTTTGCTTTACAAGTTTCCCAGGTAGAGCCAGTTCTAATGGCTTTCACTTGGCCTTTCCCACCATAGTAGCCCTCTCTCCACAGGTCGGGGATGCAATGTGAGGACTCTGCCAGCTGCTTAGTATGTCTATTCCAGTTATGTATTCTTAAACCTGGGAAATAACTGCAGATGGTTTTGGAGACCCACTGGGCCCACTGTGAGTTAAAACTTCATTGAGAACCTGACCTCCATAAGCCCCTACTCTGACTGGTGGACCACAGTGATGTTTTGGGTCTCCTGAAATCAACATCAGTTTAGAGCACGTGTCAATAAATCCCGAAAGGAAATGTAGAGTTATCTCCTCCCCAATGCACAATTATCCTGGTGAAAGGCCGCAGGTCCCTCCCCTAGGCTGGGAGAAAGATCAACAGTATATATATTTTCAGTAGTGTACCCAGGTCCTTCCTCACAGGGATCTGACCTTTCCTTTATTCAAGCAGTTCAAGGTCTGTACACAGGTTCAAGTCTGAAAATTGGTTGAGCACCGTGACTATTTTTTATGATTCAGCTTAAACTTTTGTTCACTTGACCTAGAAGTTTTCTGCTTATGCAGATCCAGGAAGGATTTAGTAGGCTTCCCATCTATTTCACTTCTAGGAACACCATGAGCAATCAGGCAACGCCCTAGGTTTGCACTTGTGAACCTATTCTGATTGCAGGTTTGACGCTGCTTCTCTGCACGATAACCGCGCCCGCCTTGCCTGGTTGCGAGGAGGGGTTGAGTACTGCCAGCCCGAGATCCAATTACTCCCAATGCATCTAGGCCTCCTAAGTCAATTTAATTCCCAGTTACAGCAAATTAATCAGACTTAGTAACAAGGAAGGGCACAGGTTTTCTAGAAGACAAGATCTCCCAGAGAGGCCTGGTTGCAGAGGAGCAGCCTAAGAGTAGGTGTGGAAGAAGACGGAGTATTCGGACTATTCCACCCACCAGTTCCTGCTTGGGCCCTTACCTTCTGCCTTCCTTACTCTTCCACTCCAATGGCCTCGCCTCCTGCTTGGATGGGGTTATGGAGACCGTGAGGGAGGGAAGAACGAGTTGACTTGGCTGGAGGGGATCTCTGTCCTGCAGAAAGGGTCTCTGCTGCACTGGTTGGGCACAGGGGATTGGGGAGACCAGCCAGGCCACCTCCGCCGCACCCCAGCCTGCCGGCCTCCAGCCCTCCTCCCCTCCTTTCTAGCCCCGCCCCTCATTCGCCCTGTCCCTGTCCCCTGCCATGAGCCATGACCTCTGGCTCTTCCAGGTCGCCCTCCTCCAGGACTAGAAGTCACCCACCTTCCTTAGTCTGCAAGGGGTTATTATGAGTCTGTAAAGAGACAAAATAGGCCTGAAGTGTTCATTCTAAGGCGCCGTTATTGTTAGAGCCAAACGACCGATGTGGTTCACCTGACCGAGTCTTACCTTCTGAGAAAGGGATGGGGCCTCTATTCCTGAAGCCCATCGCAGAGGTCTGGTGTTGAAGACTCAGCTCTGAACCCTGCTCCTCACAGCAACGACTTCTGGCAAGAACTGCAGAGCTTCGCCATTCCAGGAAGCGCCCACTTCAGCCAGCTGATTACAATCGCTTATTGACTTTAAACTGGCCCAGTTTAGAGATGGATTTTGTCTGGGTTGGAAGAGAAAAGCAGCCGGCTTGGCTTTTTCAGAGCTCTTTCAGGCTTGCCTGCCTATTGTAGCAAACATTAAAATTGCACCGGCCATATCACAATACAACTGTAACTGCGGGGATTACAGGCATGAGCCACTGTGCCTAGCCTCTCTTTGCATCTTTATTTTTATATCTGTATTTGCTTGAAATTTTCATTGATAAAATATTTTAAGAAATTCTTTGGAAAGAACCTTTATAATTTTGCTTTTAAAATTACTTATGTATGAATAATTCATTTAATTTGGTTATGATTTCTTACATATCAGTTCATGTTTTGGAATCTTTCCAAGTGAGAAAATAATAACAACCATTAGTACACATCTAGTACAGAGAATGTGCCATGCACTGTCCCAAGTGTTTTGCCCATTTAATCCTCTTAAAAATCTTTGAGGTTTGTGGCTGGGCTTGGTGGCTCATCCCTGTAATCCCAGCACTTTGGGAAGTCAAGGTGGGTGGATCACCTGAGGTCAGGAGTTCGAGACCAGCCTGACCAACATGGTGAAACCCGTCTCTACTAAAAATACAAGAATTAGCCAGCATGGTGGCGGGCGCTTGTAGTCCCAGGATGAGGGGGACTGAGACAGGAGAATCACTTGAACCCGGGAGGCGGAGGTTGCAGTGAGCTGAGATCATGCCATTGCACTCCAGTCTGGGTGACAGAGCAAGTCTCCGTCTCAAAAAAAAAAAGAAAGAAAGAAATCTATGAGGTTAGTGATATAATTATCCACATTTTATTTATGGGATTAGAAAGAATGAGGACACTGAAGCTCAGAGATGTTGAATAACTTGCTGGAAGTTACATAGTAAACAGCGGAGCCAGAATTTGGAGACAGGAAATTTGGCTTCACAGTCCATGCCCTTCACCACTGTGCTAATCTGCACTGTCTTTCCCAATATAAGGACATTTTATCAATGCAATATTGAACAATTAATGAAGTTGACAATATGATGCTTTATGCACACTTATTTCACATTCATTAACTTATATTTTGAAATTTTCTCTTTGTGTTTTATTAATTTTTTTTTTTTTTTTTTTGAGACAGCTCTGTTACTCAGGCTGGAGGGCAGTGCTGTGATCTTGGTTCACTGCAACCTCCACCTCCCAGGCCCAAATGATCCTCCCACCTCAGCCTCCTCAGTAGCTGGGACAAGTGCAAGCTACCACGGCTAATTTTTGTACTTTTTGTAGAGACGGGGGTTTTGCCATGTTGCCCAGGCTAGTCTCAAACCGTATTTTAGAACGGTACTGCTCTTTAAGGTCCTAGATATTTTCACAGGCTCCAAATATTTCATAAGCCCTGGGCGTTTCCTGCCCTGAGATCTGAAGCAGAAGATTGATGAGCTCTCTGATAATACTTGAGTCTGATTCTCTTTGCCTCTGCCTTCTTTTACCAACCTTGCTGAGGTTTTGGATTCTGACATATCCTGCAGATCTCCAGGGTTTGCCACTTTCTGTGTCTGTGATGGTTAATTTTAGGTGTCAACTTGACTGGGCTAAGGGATGCCCAAGTAGCTGGTAAAATGTTATCCTGGATGTTTTTGTAGGGCATTTTGAGAAGAGATTAGCATTCTGCTCAGTCAACTGAGTAAAGCAGATTCACTCTCCCCAGTGCAAGTGGCATCATCCAATGTGTTGAGGGCCAAACAGCACAAAAACGGTGGACGAAGGGCAAATTCTCTCTCTCTCTCTCCCTCTCTCTTCCTTTTTTCTCTCTCTTCTTCAGCAGGGACATCCACATCCATCTTCTTCTGCCCCTCAGACATCAGAACTCCTGGTTCTCAGGGCTTCAGACTTGGACTGAATTACATCATCAGCTTTGCTGCTTTTCCAACTTACAGATGGCATATTGTGGGACTTCTTGAAGGCCTCCGTAAGTGTGTGAGCCAATTTTCTTTCTTTTCTTTCTTTCTCTTTCTTTTTCTTTTTCTTTCTTTCTTTCTCTCTCTTTCCCTCCTTCCTTCTTCTTTTCTTTTCTTTCTTTATCTTTTTTTTTTGTTTTACTCTTGTTGCCCAGGCTGGAGTGCAGTGGCACGTTCTCAGCTCACTGCAACCTCCACCTTCCAGGATCAAGCGATTCTCCTGCCTCAGCCTCCCGAGTAGCTGGGAGTGCAGGCGTGTGCCACCATGCCTGGCTAATTTTTGTATTTTTAGTAGAGATGGGGTTTCACCATGTTGGCCAGGATGGTCTTGATCTCTTGACCTCATTATCTACCCGCTTTGGCCTCCCAAAGTACTGGGATTACAGGCATGAGCGATCACGCTCAAACCAAGCCAATTTTCATAATAAATCTCCTCATTTCTCTTTATCTCCTATTGGTTCTGTTTCTCAGGAAAACCCTAATACCATACCCTCACTGACTGTTTCTGTCTGCCTTCTTCAGTACATCCACAGCCCATCTTCTTGAGTGGACCCTGGTCCATTTTGACCCTTAGTTCTACCTTGAGCAACTGGTATCTGTTTGCCCTAGGGAATGTCTCAGTTTTCCTAGTTTCCCCCAGCTCCAAGGTTGGTTGGCCACCCTGTGGTCAGAAGCAACAGGATCTGGCCCACGAGAATTCCATGAGATGGGCAGGGCAACTCTCGCTTCAAATTTTTTTCTCAGCCTCCACTTTATCAGTTCAGTCTGTCTTGAGAACTTGGAAAAGTTCTCTCCAATGGTATTTATGGTTTTTGTTTGTTTGTTTTTTGTTTTTTTGGAGACCAAGTCTCACTCTGTTGCCCAGGCTGAAGTGCAGTGGCGTGATCTCAGCTCATTGCCACCTCTGCCTCCCAGGTTCAAGTGATTCTCATGCCTCAGCCTCCTGAGTAGCTAGACTACAGGCATGAGCCACCACACCCAGCTAATTTTAGTAGAGATGGGGTGTCACCATGTTGGCCAGGCTGGTCTTGAACTCCTGACCTCAGGTGAACTGCCCACCTTTGCCTCCCAACGTGCTGGGACTGCAGGTGTGAGCCACCATGCCTGGCCTCCAGTGGTATTTCTGGATCCAGCCTCTGTGTGGTGACCAACTGGGTGTGGCTGTAGCTCACCTGCTGGGGAGGACTACTGGCCACGAACCCTCCCTAAAGATAACTGTGAGCACAGGGTAAGCATGCATTTCAAGCGTGACTTAATGGGAACACTGTAATGTACCAAGAAATGAAAAGATAAGCATAGACTGATGCAAAAGATCAAAAGGGCAGAACTAGAAACTTCCAAATCAGTTTTCCTCCAAAACATGTGTTTAAAAATCTTTACTGGTAACAAGCCTGAAGGATTTTGATTTTGTGATCTCATATACAAGCATATAGCCAACTCCAAAGGTGGGTTCCATCCTTCCTTTTTTTTTTTTTTGAGATAGAGTCTCCATCTGTTGCCCAGGCTGGAGTGCAGTGGTGCGACCTTGGCTCACTGCAACCTCTACCTCCTGGGTTCAAGCAATTCTCCTGTCACAGCCTCCTGAGTAGCTGGGCTTACGGTCATGTACCACCACGCCCAGCAAATGGGTTCCATCCTTCCTTAGTGAATAAAGTATCGTTTGTTGAATTCCCTCTGTTGGTTCCTGGAGCGCCTCTGAGTTCTTGGAGGTCTCTGGAATTCAAGAGTTAGCCTGTTTAATCCAATACAGTTTAGGGGTAGGGGACCCCAACACCCAGGCCACAGCCCACTATTGTTTGTTACATTCACAGGCTGGCTGTCAGTACTTAGATCTATCATGCCTTGAAAATGGACCATTTAAAATGTTTTCTCACAGGGCTCTACATCTTATTTGTCTTGGGCCATTTTTTAATTCCCTAAACTAGCCGGACCACTACTGTTCTTGGGCCACTACTGACAGCCAGCCTACAAACTGTTCATGGCCTGTTCAGATCCGGGCAGCCCGGCGGGAGGCTAGCAGCGGGCAAGCGAGCAAAGCTCATCTATATTTACAGCTGCCCCCCATCGCGACCATTACCACGTGAGCTCTGCCTCCTGTCAGATCAGCAGCGACATTAGATTCTCATAGGAGTACGAACCTTATTGTGAAGTGCGCATGTGAGAGATCTAGGTTGTGTCTAAGTCGCATGCTCCTTAGGAGGCTCTAATGCCTGATGAAACCATCCCCCACATCCTGCTCCCACCTGTGGAAAAATTATCTTCCACAAAACCAATCCCTGGTGCCAAAAAGGTTGGGAACCTCTAGTTTAGGGAATTAAAAAATGGTCCAAGATAAATAAGACATAGAGCCATGTGAGAAAACATTTTAAATGGTCCATTTCAAGGCATGATAAATCTAAGTACTGACAGCCGCCTGCGAATGTAACAAATCACACAGCTCATGCACCTAGAAGATCACAATCAGCAAACAGGATGTAGAGGAGGGGTCAGCCCATGAAAGGGAAGAAAGTTTCATTATCGGGAAATCAAAACTTAAGTGGGGAAGGGGACCAGGGTGGGTGTAACCTTATAAGGGGAATAATGAAACTTAGGTGACGTCCGGGAAGATTGTAACCCATAGTACTTGACCAGTGAGGAACTAGGGGAGGGACTTGCATGCTAGGAGATAAATTATCTGCTGTAGCTTCCCTGTGTGTGCCTGCCCACCAGATGCCCGGTCTTGCAAGACTGTTACTAAAAAGTCTCACTTTTGGTCCGACACAGTGGCTCACATCTGCAATCTCAGCACTTAAGGAGGCCGAGGCAGGTGGATCACCTGAGGTCAGAAGTTCGAGACCAACTGGCCAACATGGTGAAATCCCAACTCTACTAAAAATACAAAAATTAGCTGGGCCTGGTGGCAGGTGCCCAGGCTGGAGTGCAGTGGCATGATCTCAGTTCATTGCAACCTCCACCTCCCAGGTTCAAGTGATTCTCACGCTCAGCCTCCCGAGTATCTGGGACCACAGGTATGAGCCAGCATGCCCGGCTAATTTTTTAATTTTTAGTAGAGATGGGGTTTCACCTTGTGGGCCAGGCTGGTCTCTGAGTAATGCCATTTACTCGAGAGGCGGTGGCAGGAGAATCACTTGAACTAGGAGGCAGAGGTTGCAGTGAACCGAGATAGCACCACGGCACTCAAGCCGGGGTGAAAAGAGTGAAACTCCGTCTCAAAAACAAACACACAAACAAACAAACAAAAAGTCTCTCTTTCTCTGTTCTTTGTGCCTGCAAGTCCATTCTTTGGGATTGGACGGGTGAGTGTCTTTCTCACAGCCAGAAACACAACCTGATATCCCAGAGAAAGAAAACAAGAAGAAAATGAAGCCATGCTGTATTTCAGCTTGTGGATATTAATGTTGCTATTCGCATCATTTCCTACAGTTGTTATGACGTGAATACTCCAGGAGTGTGCTAGGCAAGGGTTTTCTGAGCATGGTGGTGGTGGTACAGAATGGTGGTGGGGGATAAAGTGGAGAGAGAGAGACAATATGACAGGTGTATGAAGCGGACTGAGCCACCATGTTGGACAGCTACAGGGGGTGCCGTCCCTATAGTCTAAGTGAATGGTGCTCCCTGGAGCTATGCAGTGCATCATCTGTGCCTTGGAGGTTTAAGAGAATAAAGTAATCACTTCACTAGTCCAGCTGAGAAATGTCCTGGTGGACAGACAAGCAGTGCTTTCCCAGCGGTCCAAAGCCCTTTGTCTGCTCAGTGGATTTCCTCTCTACTCACACCACTCAGTACTTCACTTCTGACACCAGATGTGTGTGGCTTTTTCTCCATACACCAAGGAATTCTCATCAGGCACCAGCTGTACATCCTATAATTCCATTCGATTCTGACACTATCCACCTAGAGATAGTGTCAGACCCCATGGGTTGAGGACCCTGTCCCACAAGACTGCTTCAGATGCCAATTGCAAGCCCAAGGTTGTGACCCATGCTTCTGGCCAACCAGCTATTGAGATGGAACAGAGGCCCCTGCTAGGCACCCTCAAGCATGGAAATAAAGGCAAATCTTGAGTTCGTTCAAGGGAGATTCCGAGAACCTAGCTAGCGCTGAGAAGTAAATGAGTAAGAAGGTAATAGTAGCTTCAAACAAGAGCCAAGGAAGTAGAGTCATGAGATGTTTGCTTCCCTATAGAAACTAAAGATAACATGTGAACAAATATCCCTGAGTTGTTTTTTAGAAATCCAGACCCCTGCCAAATGGATCCACTGGCACACAGACCTCAGATAAGGGGAAAACTGAGGACTGAACTCTGGCTGCCATTCTTTGTTGTAAATTTCTTTCTCAGGGGCCAGGAGGAAGTCACACCCTCAGGCCAGACCTAACATTGTTTTCTGATGACCCCAAGTCTTTAGACAAAACTTTCCTTCCCTGATCAATTGCAAATCAGAAAATCTTTGAATCAACTCATGACCTGTAAGCCCTTGGTTCAGGATATCCTGCCTTTTTAGGCTAAATTGATGTTTAACCTCCAAATATTGATTTACAATTTTGCCTGTAACTTCTGCTTTCCTGAAATTTACCTCTGCCTTTAAAAACCGTTGGCTGGCAGAGGTCAGATCTTAAGCATGAACTGCCAGATTCTCCTTGCATGGCACCCTACAAATAAATGCCCTCCTTCTCCTGCTGCAAAATCTCAGCATGGATGTTTGGCTTTACTGTGCCAGGCAAGCAGGCCCTAGTTCAGTTTGGTAACACTATACATTGGAGTTCCCATGACCTCCTCTTTGGGTTCAGCTAAATTGCTAGGACAGCTCACAGAACTCAGGGAATCACTTTATGTTTATCTATTTATTATAAAAGATATAATGAACAGATAGATGGAAGAGATGCATCAGGAAGGCTTATGGTAAAGGGCATGGAGCTTACATGTCCTGTCTTGGTGCTCTACCCTCTAGGTACCTTCCTGTGTTCAGCTATCAAGAAGCTCTTCAGGCCAGGCACTGTGGCTCACCCCTGTAATCCCAGTACTTTGGGAGGCTGAGTTGGGCGGATTGTTTGAGCCCAGGAGTTTGAGACCAGCCTGGGCCACACGGCAAAACCCCGTCTTCACAAAAAATACAAAATTAGCCGGGCCTGCTGGTGTGCATCTGTAGTCCCAGATACTCAGGAGGCTGAGGTGGGAGAATCACTTGAGCCCAGGAGGTGGAGGCTTCAATGACATGTGATTGTACCACTGCACTACAGCCTGGGAGACAGTGAGACCCTGTCTTTAAAAAAAAAAAAAAAGAATATTTTCAAACCCAGCCCTTTGGTGTTTTTATGGAGGCTTCATTACACAGGAACAATTGATTAAATTATTGGCCACTGATGATCAACTCAACCTACCACTTCTTTCTTCTCCCTGGAGGTTGGTGGGGTGGGACTCAAAGTTCCAACCTCTACTCACATGATCACTTCCCCTGGCAACCAGGCCCTGTTCCTGAGACTGCTTAGGAACCCCTAGCCTTCAGCCATCTCATTAGCCTATAAATAGATGTTTATCCCTTCAGAGGTTCCAAGAGCTGTGTGCCAGAAACTAGGGACAGAGACCAAATATATATTTCTTATTATATCACGACATACCCCCATAGCCTAAAATATTTACTATCTGGCCTTTTACAGAAGAAATGTGATGATCCTCACTTTAGAGCAAGGGCTATATCTTACTTCGCCCTTTACTACCAGCCTCCTGCAACATCAGTGTTGGGTAAGCAGAACCAAAAGGGAATTTGTAACTTACAATGAGATTTTGATAAGATTTCTGAAACGCTTACAATGTTTTCACTTTTGTGATTCTGTTACCCCCTGTCAGCTCAGAAGAAAAGAGGAAAGCTATCCAAATGATCAGGGGCCTTTGGAAAAAGATGACAGAGACCTAGAACTGAAAAGCAAGCCCACGACCTTAGCTGGGAGTAGGCTCTTTTGTGCTTCCTCACATCTAGCAGGAAATCATGCCAGTGAGAAAGAAAAGACAACTTTTTATCTGAGGAAAGTGATCAGGCCCAGAGCGACATAGGAGTGAGGCTGCAGTCAAGTCCCATTTCCCCACCTCCAGCTTAGTAACTGAGTAATCATCTCTTGAATCTTCCTGTTATATAGACTCTAGACTGAGTGTCACCAGAAATAGCTATAAATTAACCTAACAATGCCACAGGCTGGACACCATAACTCATACTCTATAGTTCAGTAACATACAGCCAATCACTAACCAATGTTATTTCTCTAAACCAGTGAGAATTCCTTACAAATAACTTTGGTAATTGCTCCCTCTCCTGAGTCATTCTTTTTTCTTTAAAAACTTGAGGCACTTTTTTGTTCTCCAGAGCACTTCCCAAGGTAATCTGAAAGTGTTTCCCAGGCAGCAGTCCTCAACCTTGGCCCAAATAAATATTCACCTGTTTTTGCCTCAGTTTCTTTATTTATGTCAACACCAGGCTGAAGGTAAAAAAAAGAGTAGGAACAAATGTGGCTGGGGAAAGCAGTTTAACTTTTGAAATACAAAATAATTCTAACATCCAAAAATTGTATCCTTCATCAAGCTTTTTGGAATTCTCCACATTCAATACTTTTTTAGGGGTTCCTGATATGATTGGCTGTGTCCCCACACAAATCTCATCTTGAACTGTAGTTCCCATAAAGCCCACATGTTTTGGGAAGGAGCCGGTGAGAGGTAACTGAATCATAGGGGCAGTTTGCCCCATGCTGTTCTTGGGGCAGTGAATAAGTCTCATGAGATCTGATAGTTTTATAAGGGGTTTCCCCCTTTCACTTGGCTGTCATTCTCTCTTGCCTGCCACCATGTAAGATGTGCCTTTTACCTTCTGTCTTGATTGTGAGACCTCCCTAGCCACATGAGGCTATGAATCCATTAAACCTCTTTTTCTTTATAAATTACCTAGTCTCCAGTATGGCTTTATCAGCAGTGTAAAAACAGACTAATACAGTTCCTTTAATTTTGTTTACTGATATAGTATTATCAATCAACTTGGCCTAATTGCCATTTATAGAACATTCCACCCCACACAAGCAGAATGCAAATTATTTTCAAGTGCACACAGAACATTTACCAAGATAGGTCATAATCTGGGCCATAAAACAAGTCTCAACAAATTTAAAAGCATTCAATTCCTACAAAGTGCATTTTCTGAACACAAATAAATTAAATTAGCAATCAATATCAATATTTGGAAACTAAATAAAGCACCCTTAAATAACCCTTGGATCAAAGAATAAATCAAAATGGAAATGAGAAAGTATTTCAAACTAAATAAAAATGAAAATGTAACATATCAAAGTTTGTATACTACGGTAGGATTTACAGGGGATTTCAGAATAATAAATATTTACATTAGAAAAGAAGAAAGGTGTGAAATCAATGACTCAGTTTTTGTATTAAGAAACTAGAAAAAGAAAAGCAAATTAAACCTTGAGTATTTGGAAGGAAGAACACTATAAAGATCAGAACCAAAATGGTAAAATGGAAAACAGGAAAATAACAAAGAAAAATTAATAAAACCAAAACTGATTCCTTAAGAAGAGCCATAACATTAATACATCTCTAGCTGAAAGATCAGGAAGAAAGTAATAAAACAATTTTTTTTTGAGGCAGGGTCCCACTCTTGTCACCCAGGCTGGAGTGCAGTGGCATGATCTCAGCTCACTATAGTCTCAGCCTCCTGGGCTCAAGCAGTCCTCCTGCCTCAGCCTCCTGATTAGCTGGGACCACAAGTGTGCACCACCAGGCATGGCTAATTTTTTAATTTTTTGTAGAGACTGGGTTTCCCTATGTTGCCCAAACTGGTCTCAAACTCCTGGCTCAAGCAATCCTCCTGCCTTGGCTTCCCAAAGTGCTGGGCTTATAGGCATGAGCCACTGCACCCAGCCTAAAACACATTAGTGATATTAAGAAGAATAGAGGTAACATTACTACATTTATTAAAAGGATAATAAGGGGATATTATCCACAATTTTATGACAATAAATTCAATAACTTAGGTGAAATAGACAAATTCCTTGAAAGCACAAACTACCAAAGATCTGATGAATCTGACAGATTCATGATTAAAATAAAAAAATTCTAGGCTGGACATAGTGGCTCAATCCTGTAATCCCAGCACTTTGGGAGGCTGAGGCAGGCAGATTGCTTGAGCCCAGGAGTTTGAGACTAGCCTCAGCAACATGGCGAGACCCCATCTCTACAAAAAATACAAGAATTAGCTGGGTGTGGTGGTGTGAACATGTAGTCAGCTACCCTGGAGGCTGAGGTGGGAGGACTGCTTCAGCCTGGGAGGTGGAGGCTGCAGTGAGCTGTGATTGTGCCACTGCATTCTAGCCTGGACAAGAGAGGTTCCTGTCTAAAAACAAAAACAAAAACAAAAACAAAAACAAAATCTCAGCAAAGTAGGAGTAGAAGGGAACTTCTCAACCTGCTCTAGGTTATTTATGAAAAACCTACAGATATCATCAAACTTAATGTCTACCAACTAAATGTTTTCCCCTAAGACTGGTTATAAAGTGAGGATGTCTGCTCTTTACCACTTCTGCTTAACATTATACTGAAGATTCTAGCCAATAGAAAGAAATAAAAAGTATTTATATCAGAAAGGTTGAAGTAAAATTGTGTTGATTCACAGATAACATGATCATTTATGTAGAAAATCCAATGGAATCTATAAAAAGCTACTAAAATAAGTGATGTTGCAGGATATAAGCTATTTCTACAAAAATTCCTATGTACAAGCAATGAACAGACACTAAAATTAGAAAAACAATACCATTTTCAATAGATTCAAAATAGATTTCAATAGATTCAAAAATTATGAAAATTTCAGTCTTCTGGGCTTTCAAATCCCAGGACAGCCCAAGACCCTGGTAACTTCCTGTGATCCTAACAGCTGAAGCAAAATAAGTTACAGAAAACAAAACAAAACAACAAAAAAAGACAACTTTACAAAGAATGAGTGATACTACTATTCTAAACTCACTCAATTGAGTAAAAACAGCTACAATTTTTACACTGAACATTAAGTCTTGTAATCCCACACTCCTGTATACCTCATTTAAATACATTTAAAATGTTTCATTTAGAAGAATACTAGTATGTTAATATTTAATCCTTTCATGTGTAAAGTTTGAGTGAACAATCACATTCATCAAGGAAGTTTTAAAATAATATAGTCATCTTAAGCTAAAGAGCCGTAATTCCAGTTATTCATGTGTAAAATGCAGCAGCGATGTTCATGAAAAACACTGGAATTTTTAACCACGTGAGCTGCTTTTGCACTTTGAGAAAATGAACAATTTTGTTTTAGATGCTATTGTCCTTCCTTGCGTTCAGAATGTGAATGTTTATATACGTTGCAAAATAAGACCTAAGTTTGCCCTTGAATCTGTATTTAATTTTTAAAAAAATTTTCTCTTGAGACAGGTATTTTTGTATTTTTTTTTTTGAGATGGAGTTTCACTCTTGTTGCCCAGGCTGGAGTGTCATGGCGCGATCTTGGCTCACCACAACCTCCACCTCCCGGGTTCAAGCAATTCTCCTGCCTCAGCCTCTTGAGTAGCTGGGACTACAGGCATGCACCACCACACCCAGATAATTTTTGTATTTTTAGTAGAGATGGGGTTTTACCATGTTGACCAGGATGGTCTCGATCTCTTGACCTTGTGATCTGTCCGCCTCGGCCTCCCAAAGTGCTGGGATTACAGGTGTGAGCCACTGCGCCCAGCCATATTTTTTAAAGTAGAGACAAGGTTTTGCCATGTTGGCCAGCTGGTCTCGAACTCCTGACCTCAAGTGATCTACCTGCCTTGGTCTCCCAAAGTGCTAGGATTACAGGCATGAGCCACTGCACCTGGCCTGTAGTATTTACATTTTTGATATAAGAGGAAAATATAAAAATAAATGTGCCTACTAAATACAATGTTCTTCACCTACTTCAAAATTAAAATGATCATTCCAGCTAGTTCTCCTTAAAACTCAAATTGTTTTTTTAATTATAAAAATCTGACAAAGAATTGCAAGACCTAAACAGTGAAAACTATAAAACTTTGCTGAGATAAAGATGATTTTTACAAATGGAGAGATATACTATGTTCATAGTACAGAAAACTCAATATTATTAAGATGTCAATTCTCTCCAAATTGCTGTCAATTCAGTGCTAATTAAAACTGTTGCACTCTATTTTGTAAAAAAAAAAAAAAAAAACAAAAAACCACACACAAAATGATTCTAAAATTCATGCAGAGACCTGGTGTGGTGGCTTATGCCTGCAATCCCAGCACTTTGGGAGGTTGAGGCGGGTGGATCGCTTGAGACCAGGAGTTGAGACCAGCCTGGCCAACATGGTGAAACCCTGTCTCTACTAAAAATACAAAATTACCTGGGCATGGTGGCACATGCCTGTAGTCCTAGCTACTCGGGAGGCAGAAGAATCACTTGAACCCGGGAGGCAGAGGTTGCAGTGAGCCAAGATTACACCACTGCACTGCAGCCTGGGCTTCAGATCGAGACTTTCTCTTAAAAAAAAAAAAGATGGGAACAATAGCCGCTGATGTCTACTACAGAGGAGAGAAAAGGAAAGGGGTAAGGGCTGAAAAATTACTTGTAGGGTACTATGCTTGTTACCTGCATGATGGATTCAGTCATACCCCAAACCTTAGCATCATGAACTCTACCTTTGTAACCTGCACATGTACCTCCTGATTCTAAAATAAAAGTTGAAGAAGGCTGGGCACAGTCACTCATGCCTGTATCCTAGCACTTTGGGAGGCTGAGGCAGGAGGATCACTTGAGCCCAGGAGTTCAAGACCAGCCTGGGCAACATGGCAAACCCCTACCACTCCAAAATACAAAAAAAATTAGCTGGGTATGGTGGTATGCACCTATATTCCCAGCTACCCTGGAGGATAAGGTAGGAGGATTGCTTGAGCCTAGGAAGTTGAGGCTGCAGTGAGCTGTGATTGTGCCACTGCACTCCAGCCTGGATGACAAAGCGAGACCCTGTCTCAACAAAATAAAAAAAAAAGTTAAAAAAGACAGTGTGGTATCAGCATAAAGACAGAAAAATACAGCAATAAAACCGAATGGAGAGTTCAGAAACAAACCCACACATACAAGAATAACTGATTTTTTTACCTTATCAATATTACTTGCAAGATGAGGCTATAAAATACATCTTGGTCACTCTCTCATGCCAGCTACGTTGTGAGAAACCCTTTGGAGAGTCCCCCGTGTCAAGGTACTGAGACCTCTTCCCAACAACCATGGGAGTGGACTTGGAAGTGAACCCCCCAGCCTCACTCAAGCCTTCAAATGACTACATCCTCGGCCAACAGTTTGACCAAAACCTCATGGGAGAGTTGGAACCAGAACCTAGTTGGAACTGGAATCTAGTAGCAAAGCTGCTACTAGATTCTTGCCCCTCAGAAACTCTATGACATAATGAATGTTTGCTGTTTTTTTGTTTTTTTGTTTTTTTTTGATATGGAGTTTTGCTCTTGTCGCCCAGGCTGGAGTGCAGTGCGTGATCTTGGCTCACTGCAACCCCTGGTTCCCAGGTTCAGGTGATTCTCCTGCCTCAGCCTCCCCAGTAACTGGGATTACAGGCGCCCACCACCACGCCTGGCTAATTTTTTGTATTTTTAGTAGAGATGGGGTTTTGCCATGTTGGACAGGCTGGTCTTGAACCCCTGACCTCAGGTGATCCACCTGTCTCGGCCTCCCAGAATGCTGGGATTACAGGCATGAGCCACTGCACCCGGCCAATGTTTGCTGTTTTAAGGCACTAAGCTTTGGGAGTAATTCTTTACACAACAATTGATAACACAGGGACTATTACACAGAAGTGAGCAAGGTTTAGGAAACCAGTAGGAGCCAGTGCAGTTCCTCAGGGTAGCAACGGCCAGAAACCACTGACACCCAAGTCTGAGGTAGCAAAGGGAAGGATGTGTTTCAGTCTATGGAGTATAGGGGGAATTGGGGTGGCTTCTCCAGAAGATGGGTTTGGTAGAGGGAGGCAGCGGCCCAGCAGGAAGGAACCAGGGCAATAAACACCCAACCTCAATTTCTTTTCTTCTTTGTTCTGATAGTACCTCTCCTCACTGGTCAAACTCAAGAGTACGTAGGGCTTGAGTCCTGCAGCTGGAAGAAGAAGGAGGCCACAGGGCTGGGCAGAGGTGAATAGATACCTCAGGGCAAGGTTCCTGAACCCCTGGGCCACTGCTGGTACCAGCCTGTGGCCTGCTAGGAACTACCTGAGCTCCACCTCCTGTCAGATCAGTGGCCTTTAGATTCCCACAGGAGCACAAACTCTGTCGTGAACTACACATGCGAGGGATCTAGGTTGGTTGTATGCTCCTTATGAGAATCTAACGTCTGATGATCTGTCACTGTCTCCCATCGTCCCCAGATGTGACCACCTAGTTTCAGGAAAACAAGCTCAGGACTCCCACTGATTTTACATATGGTGAGGTGTGTAATTATTTCATTATATATTAGTGTAATCATCATAGAAATAAAGAGCACAATACATATAATGCGCTTGAATCACCACAAAACCATCCCTCCCATCCCTTGTCCATGGAAAATTGGTCTTTCATGAAACTGGTCCCTGGTACCAAAAAGGTTGGGGACCACTGCCTCAGGGAGTAGGAGGCAGAGGTAAGATTTACACTTGGGCTATGGACATGGAAAAGGAAAAATGAAAGAAAAACAGAGGTGAGTAGCCAGGCAAGAGCAGGAAATGCCGGGTGGGGAACAAGAAGGACTGTGATTTAGATTACGATAAGATTGCTCACTGAGCAGTGGAATGTTCTCTGAGGGGCAGATCCAAGGGGCAGTTCAGCTTGGTAGGTCTCCTAGGAGCAGAAGTGGCCTAAAGACTGTTGGGCTGGCTCTCTACTTCTTTATGTTTCAATTGCTGCCCTAGACCAGAGAACGGTAAACCTTTTCTTTCAGGGGCAGATAGTAAGTATTGGAAACTTTGCATCACAACAACTCTGCTGCCATTGTAGCAGGAAAGCAGCAAAGATCATACATACATGAACGTTGTGGCTGTGTTCCAATACCACTTTCTTTACAAAAACAGGCAGCGGGCCTGCGGGCTGTAGTTTGCCAACCCCTGCCCTGGACACTCAAGAATTTTTTTCATCATTTTGCCTTCAGATACACTTAAATTTTTTTTTTAATTTTAATTGCTGTGGGTACATAGTAGGTGTATCTATCTTCAGACAGACTTTTGTCTGGGTCTTTTTCCAGGTCTGGCTCCTGTGAGATAAATTATCTGAACTTCTTTCAGAGTACCAGGAATGAATGAGTCAGTAGATTCTGCTATAATTCCTACGGATGTCTCGGAATGAATGAATGCGTAGCTGACTATTAATGAGGAATATGGAGCAGGAATTTTCAGTTCCAACATTTGATTTAAGGTATTTTCTGAAAATAGATTAGGTTAAAGGAAGGTTTCCCTTTCATGCCAGGAACATATTCTAGCCTGGTGAAATGATTAAGCTTTGAAATCAGACACATCCAAATTCACAACCTGTCACTTTCTAGCTGTTTGGTTTGCTGAGCCAGTTTTCTCTCCTATAAAATAGAGATAATACCCACCTCATAGGTAATGACAGCTATTATTATTATAAGGGATAACAAATACACACTTTCTGACTTAAAACTTTTTTCTCTCTTCCACTGTTCTCTTGAAAATGATTGGTTCTTAAAGTTTGTTCCCAAACTGCAGGCTTTTCATTCCTGAAATGCTCTTCAAGCAAAACCAAAACAGATCCCAGACAATTTATATATTCACTGAGACTCTGATTGTAAGCAACAGAAACTGAATTCAAACTTACAGAAGAATAAAAAAGAAAGATAAGAGCGATTGGATACTAGATAGTTCTCAGAATTGAAGCTCAACAATTCAGTCTTAGGTAAACAGGAACTTGAACTCTACAGAGTCTCTCCTCCGTTTCTCCTTTCTGCTGTTCTCTTAGTGTTTTGGCTTTCTCCCCCAGGACTGGTGGCAAGTCAGGCAACAGCCACCAGAGCGGCTCCACCCAGCTTTGACACCAGAGAGGGACTGACACTTGCTGTCCCTGGGGTCAAGTTTACAAATCCTGGGTAAGGGCTCTGGCCTGTATCAAAGACTGTGTCCAGCAGGGCAGTAGAGGCTCATGTCTGGCCTGGCTTGAATCAGGTGCCCAATTCTGCCCCCATCACCAGGGGCCAAGGGGATGGGATCTGTCAGAAGAGAGTGATCTGCTCTCTGTTCCCATGGGAGCCTCACAATTAGAGTCAGGAAAATATACATTTCCCAGAAGAATGAGGAAGCCTGTTCTGGATGAAAAACAGCAGCAGATCTCTTCAGAGTTTACTGTCTCTGCATCTATGACACGAGTATAACCAGTAACAGCATAAAAAACATGAAGACCCAGCAGGAAAAGGCAAGGTGGGGCTGGGAATAGACATGGGTCTCCCAGAGGAGGTCTCAGACGTGAATTGAGTTTGGAAGGCAAGGACATCCCTATATGAGACAGCTGGGGAAGGAATTTTTGGAATGGGTTGGAGGTTGGACCAGCCTCAGTGGCCAAAACTCAGATCTGTCATCAGAGGCCAGGTTGGTAACATAAACTGAGAAATAGCCTGGTAGTAGCCAGGGGTTGGTGGTGGGGCTTGAGGGGAATGAAAGAAGCCATGATTTTCCCCAAAATACATTTAAATCCTCCCGCAAAGTTTGGGGTAGAAACCCCTCTAGACTTGTATAGGTGAAATAAAAATAAGTATGCTATCTACAAAGGTAACTGGATAGGAGTTTGTAAACTTTGAGGTAGATGGTCTTAAGGATTTCTTAGCAATTCTGGCTGGGTGCAGTGGTTCACGCCTACAATCCCAGCACTTTGGGAGGCTGAGGTGGGCCGATCCCTTGAGGTCAGGAGTTTGAGACCAGCCTGGCCAAAATGGCAAAACCCCATCTCTACTGAAAACATGAAAATTAGCTGGGCATGGTGGTGAGCACGTGTAATCCCAGTAACTCAGGAAGCTGCCACGAGAATTGTTTGAACCCAGGAGGCACAGGTTGCAGTGGGCTGAGATCACGCCACTGCACTCCAGCCTGGGCAACGGAGTGAGACTCCATCTCAAAAAAAAAAAAAAAGAATTTTTTAGCAATTCTGCTGTTGAATCTGTGACTGATTATAGGCAAACAAAGTTGGGGAGCCTTTCCAGCCAGGAAAACCCTATTTGGGAAAGTGATTAAGACAGAATTGTGCCAAGTTGGGAAGGAGCAGTTTGCAGAAGATCCTTTACTTCATATTTCATAAAACTCAGAGACCCATCAGAGTGAGGTCATAAATGCCTTGCTTTTTAACTTTATCACCTAGGCTCAGAAAATTCAGTTGTGGAAATTCTGTCTGTGCTTATAGTTCTTTATCCTTTGAATGGGTTCTCATTGAACTCAATCAGTGTGGAATCGGAGGCATGCAGGTGGGATGATCTCTAAGGCAGCTGGAGTGTAAGGGCTCTGGAGGCGGGTGGGAGCGGTCTACACAGAGACTGCTGGATAACTGTGTCCAGGTGTTTGTTGGAGGTGGAGGAGTCAGGGGTGGTGGGGTGAAGTGAGATCACTCTTGCAATAATTTATTCATTTATTACACTTTTATCCAGCTTCGAGCCAGGCCCTGTTCTAGACACAGGGGGTACAGGGATGAAAAAGACATGGTCTGGCTCTCAACAAATTTACATTCCAGACCAGGCACAGTGACTCACACCTGTAATCCCAGCACTTTGAGAGGCCAAGGTGGAAGGATCGCTTGAGTCCAGGAGTTCAAGACCAGCTTGGGCAATATAGGGAGACTCCATCTCTATATAAAAAAAAAATTAAGTAGTGTGGCATCATGGCCATAAAAAAATTTTTAAAAATTAACCAGGCATGGTGGTACGTGCCTATTGTGCCAGCTATCCTGGAGGCTGAAGTGAGAGGACCCCTTAAGCCTAGGAGGTTGAGGCTGCAGTGAGCCATGATCATGCTACTGCACTTCAACCTGGGAGACAGAGAGAGACTCTGTCTCAAAAAAAAAAAAAAAAAAATTCATTCCAGAGGGAAATGTGCTTTAGTGCAGCAGTCCCCAACCTTTTTGGCACTAGGGACCAGTTTCATGGAAGACAATTTTTCCACGGATGGTGGTGGTGGGGGAGGGGAGTTGGTTTCAGGATGATTCAAATGCATTATAGCTATTGTGCACTTTATTTCTATTATTATTACATTGTGATATATAATGAAATAATTATACAACTCACCATAATGTAGAATAAGTGGGAGCCCTGAGCTTATTTGCCTGCAACTAGACAGTCTCATATGGGAGTGATGGGAGACAGTGACAAATCATCAGGTATCAGGTTCTCATAAGGAGTGCACAGCCTAGATCCCTCGCATAAGCAGTTCCAATAGGATTTGCGCTTCCATGAGAATTTAATGCCGCTGCTGATCTCACAGAAGGCGGGGGTCAGGCAATAATGTGAATGATGGGGAGCGGCTGTAACGTAAATACATCTGTAATGTAAATACAGATGAAGCTTGGCTTGTTTACCTGCTCGTCACTCACCTCCTGCAGTGCGGCCTGGTTCTTAACAGTCCATGGACCTACTGGTCAATGGCCTGGGGGGTTGGGACCCCTGGTTTAGTGAGAGTGATGGATGTAACTACAAGATCTGGTCTTGGAGGATCAGAGAAGGCTTCCTGGATGAGGTGATAGGTAAGCTAAATTCTCTGAAGGATGTATAGGAGTCAGCCCAGCAAATGGCAAGGGCTGAGGAGTCAGTGGCCATAACTTTCTGGGTGGGATTACAGATTAGGTAAACCAAGAATGTGCTTGGGGTTCAGTAAAGCAAGGATATTAGAAAATGAGGGGGAATTTTTTAAGAGAAGAATTTGATATTGAGAAACATATAAAAGTGTCCATCATGAGGAAAGCCAGAATTTTGTGGGACTTCTATCCACATACTCTACAGTGAAGCATCCTTTTTATTTTGAATTACGTAGGGGTAGATATGGCATCATCGCCTTTTAGTTCTCAGAGCCACTGAAGCATGGGGGAGTCATCCTGGCTTCAGAGGTGGAAGGGACATCTGCGGCTCCCCCATTTCTCTCCTCTACTTCCCTCTGCAGTTCCTTCCCCCTCCAGCCTCACCCTGCCTCAGCAGCCTTTCCTTCTAGAGTCAATTCCTAGAGTCCTTATTAAAATTTACTGCCCTTTTATTCCTTCCTTTGGGCACCTCCGATCCACACTGTTAATTATCACATAGTATATCAATTACTCCCACAACTTGTTAAACTAGGTAAACTATAATGGGTGGCATGATTCCACTGTAACAGAGAAAAATTAATAACTGCACTTTCTACATACTCACAGTCATTCTTAATTTTGATTTCTTTCTTAGTAATTCTCATCTCAACAGTTGTAAAACAGTATTAATAACGGCTAACAATCTTAGCTATTTTCAATGTGCGAGGCTCTCTTTGAAGATCTTTATACTAACTCACGCCTCCCAACAACTTTGTGAATCAGCTTGTTATCTGCAAAGTGGATGAGGAAAGCCATCAATTTGCAGATGAGGAAATTGAGGCACACAAATTATGTAGCCTGTGGACCCAAGATCACTCAGCCGGTAATTAGTAGCAGCAGGATTTTAAGCTATCAACCTAAATTACAAACAGAGAGAGGCTCTCTAAAAGAAAATGATGCTTATTTGGGAATAGAGCATTGCAATGGGAAATCACATGCCATCGTAAACTATGTGAGTATTCAGGCAGGTAAAGGAAGACAAAGGTTTCTAAAGAAAAAAATGAGAAGGATTACAAAATTGTTTGAAATAATTATCTTTGGCTACAAAGATCAATAACAAGGGTGATAGTGGTCCGGGGATGGACAGGCAGCTGCTGGACAGATATTCTTGCAGAAACCTTTTTGTGTGTGTGTGTGTGTGTGTGTGCAAGGTTGCAGTCTTTGTAGAGGAGTCTTTTTTGTTATCAGGTATACAAGCAGGCGATCCTTTCTTCATGGCCTGTGCCATGAAGAAAGAGATAATTTGTTAGGGTTTTCTTAGTATCAGTGACTCCATTTTTGATTTTGACAACTTTCACAAAACCAAACACAGCCCGTCCTGCCATCCACTCAAATTTCCCAAACCAACCACCTAAGAGTAAACCCTGTTTCTTCACTGTTCCCTTTTTGGTTTTGGTTGTTGTTGTTTGTTTTTTGTCGGAGACAAAGTCTTGCTCTGTTGCCCAGGCCGAAGTGCAGTGATGTGAACATGGCTCACTGCAGCCTCAACCTCCCAGGCTCAAGTGATCTTCCTCCTCAGCTTCCTAAGTAGCTGGGACTACAGGTGTGTGCCACTATGCCCAGCTAATTTTAAAATTTTTTGTAGAGACAGGGTCTTGCCATATTGCCCAGGCTGGTCTTGAACTTCTGGGCTCAAGTGATTTGCCTGCCTCAGCCTTCCCAAATGCTGGAGTTACAGGTGTGAGTCACCTGATCTTATCCTTTTTTGCACCAAAATGTTCTACCCTTTAAATGTATCACCAATCCATTCACTATGCTCCATCTTTCCACCTCCATCTCCACTGCCACAGAAGAAACCACCAGGAGAGCTCATCAAGAAGTAAGTTCCATGAGTTCAGGGACTTGGTTGTTTGTCTCCATTGTCTCCCCCAGGGCCTGGCTGACACACTGTAGATGTTCAATAAAAATGGACCAAATGAACGAGTTCCTAACTGAAATCAACAAGAATGCATTGAGCACCTATTCTGTTTTACAGGGAAAGCTGTTGACCCTCGACATATTTACTTGCAGGTTTTCTCTGTAACTATTTCTATAAATATGAATTGGGATCATATTGTCCAACTCTTTATAGTTTATTTTATTCTCAATATCTTCCCACGTTTTAAAAAATTCTCTGAAAACATTTTTATAGCAGGACAATATTCTATTTTATGACTTTTTTTGGGGGAGGGGACAGAGTCTCACTCTGTCTCCCAGGATGGAGTGCAGTGGTGCAATCTCAGCTCACTGCAACCTCCACCTCCCTGGTTCAAGCAATTCTCCTGCCTCAGCCTCTCGAGTAACTGGGACTCACACACTGCCACACCCAGCTAATTTTTTGTATTTTAGTAGAGACAGAGTTTTACCATGTTGCCCAGGCTGGTTGGGAACTCTTGAGCTCAGGCAATCTGTCTGCCTCGGCCTCCCAAAGTGCTGGGATTACAGGCATGGGCCACCGTGCCCGGATATTTTATGACATATTTTTTAACCATTTTCAAATTGTTAGGCAATGAAGTTGTATTTTTTATCTATTGCTGTGTAACAAATTACCCCAACTCAATGGCTTAAAACACCAAACATTTAGTAATACTATCTCAGTTTCTGGGGGCCACGAATTTGGGAGCAGCTCTGGCTCAGGGATTTTGTTTTATTTTGTGTTTGAGATGGAGTCTTGCACTGTCACCTAGACTGGAGTGCAATGGCGTGATCTCAGCTCCCTGCAACCTCTGCCTCCTGGGTTCAAGCGGTTCTCCTGCCTCAGCCTCCCAAGTAAGTGGGATTACAGGTGCCTGCCACCACACCTGGCTAATTTTTTGTATTTTTAGTAGAGATGGGGTTTCACTATGTTGGCCAGGCTGGTCTTGAACTCCTGACCTCGTGATCCACCCACCTCGGCCTCCCAAAGTGCTCGGATTACAGGCGTGCCACTGTGCCTGGATGGCTCAGGGTTTTCTAAGCCTGCAGTCAAGCTATCAGCTGGGCTGTGGCTATCTCAACACTCAGGCAGGGGAAGACCCACTTCCAAGCTGACTCACTTGGCTGTTGGCAGAATTCAGTTTCTTGCCAGCTGTTGGCTGGAGATATCAGTTCCTTATTCTATTTTTCTCTATCTATACATATCTATACCCCTCTATATCACTAGAGATATATATAAATGTATAGATCTATCTATAGATAGAACGATAGACATATAGACACACACACGCACACACACACACACACACACACACACACACACACACTGAGAGAATGACAGAGAGAGAGAGAAAGGTGACCCACGAGGGAATTCACAGTTATTTTGTAATCTAATCTCAGAAGCAACCTCCCATTTTGCCTGCTGAATTCCATTCATTAGAAGTGAGTTGCCCTGGCATCCCTCTCTCCCCAGCCCAGCACCCTGTGTCTTCATGCTGCCAGGCCCCCTCCTGTCAGGGAGGACAGTGTCCAATAAACTCCTCCACCCACAGGCTCCCTGAGCTTCGACAATCCGACCAGGTGCAGACCGTCATCCAGGCCATGAACAGCTTCCAGGTCAGCATGAAGATGCTCCAGGTGCAGCTGAATCGGCCCAAAGGTGCCAATCGCCTGGACTGAGCTCCCGAGGGAGCGTCCCCCAGGGGAGAGCAAGACTCACACGGGGCAGGATGCTGAACGGGCTCCATTTAAAAACCTGCACATGCATACCAGATCTTCAAATCAAATTCAACAAATACACAAACAAACCTCTCTCTCTCTATTTATAAATGAGAACTCTTGCATGACACTCTTGACATATCAGCCAATATCGATCAAGCTGAAGACTCCAGACACTGTCTGTGTGACTGTGACATTTCTTCAAGAAAAATACAGCGTCTGTGGAGTTCAGAGGACACATTTGGGGGAGAAATATATATGACATAAAGAAGATGATGAAGAAAAATGAGAACACACACACACACACACACACACACACACACACACACAGACATCAACTTTAAAACAAAATAAACACGAGATCACATGTGAGTCTGATGGGCTGGGAACTAGGAGGAGACGCTGCTTTTCCAGCCCACCAAAAACCCTGAAGCAGGCCTAGTTCACAGCGGGCAGCTAGGAGGCCACTGAGCATCTCTGTCTGTGATTCCTTTAGCTATTTAGGGACAAAAGGACCAGACTTTTCATTGCAGCTCTATGTGTTGCTCTGTGTCAAATGGAGGGGGAATGGAGGACAACCTCGTTCCTGCCTCATGGCTGTTCTTGACACAGCTTAGAGCAATTCTACGAAAAATGTAATAAAAAATTTAAAAAAGGAAAAACAATGCATCAATGCTTTTAAAACAGCAAGATAATAGTTCTTCGATACTTCGAGAGACGCTCTGATGACTTTCATCCAAGTCTATGACACTTTCTTATAGTTTTCTGTGTTCTATGTCTGGATGGAGCAGTTAAGATGAACAAATTGGTGCATATTTGGGAAAGCAACACAAATCTTAAAACTCATTAACTACGAAGTGTGAGAAAACAAGGAGGGAGAAAAAGGGGACTTACCAGGCAAGGTCATTGTTGTGAAAAGTCTGTAAATGCTTCTAACTCGTCCCCTCTTAAAATCATAGTAGTCGTACAGAATTTTAAAAAGTTTAAAATACCTATATAATAGAAAGAAAAATAGAGAAAAGCAAAATAAATAAATAAGTAAAAATGGGAAAAAAAAGAAGTGAGTCGGTAAGTTCAGCCCATACCCAAGGGGAGAATACACAAAGGTGTAAATACTAGGAGCTGCAGAGCCTAGGGGTCATTTAATTTGCTTACCACATAGTTTCTCCCCAATTTTATCTATTGTTAACAGTGTTGTTATGAATATCTTATTACTTAATACCTTATTACCTGTATTACAAATGATTTCCTGTGATAGATATTTTGACGTGGTATGTAAGAACACTGATGATTTGGCTGTGTCCGCACCCAAATCTCATCTTGAACTGTAGCTCCCATAATTCCCACAGGTCACGGGTGGAACCCAGTGGGAGGTCATTGAATCATAGGGGTGGGTCTTCCCCACATTGTTCTTGTGATAGTGAGTAAGTCTTGTGAGATTTGATGATTTTATAAAGGGAAGTTCCCCTGCACATGCTCTCTCACCTGGCACCATGTGAGACGAGACTTTCCTCCTCATTCACCTTGTGCCACGATTGTGAGGCCTCCCCAGCCATGTGGAACTGTGAGTCTATTAAACCTCTTTCCTTTGTAAATTACCCAGTCTCGGGTATGCCTTTATTAGCAGCATGAGAACAGACTAATACAAATACCTTAAAAGCTGCCAAAGCACACACTGCTTTCCAGAGAGCTCTCCCATTATCAGTATATAAGAGCACCCATCTCAGCTTGGGTGTAGTGGCTTATGCCTATAATCCCAGAACTTTGGGAGGCTGAGGCAGGAGGATTGCTTAAGTCTAGGAGTTCAAGACAAGCCTGTGCAACAAGGAGAAACCTTATGCCTATAAAAAAAAACATATTCATCTCACTACATCTTCGTCTTTATCTTTGCTGCACAATTATTTGCTATGTTAGGTTTCCCTTGTTTTAATTTGTCTTTGAGTTAAACCTTTTTCCCTGCCTTCATGTTCGTCAGCCATTTGTATTTTTTCTTTTATGAGTTTTTTATTTTATGGCCTTTGCTCATTTTTCTATTGGGAATTTAATGTTTTACTTATCAATTTGTGTGTGCTTCACATATAAACAGATAAGAACACATATAAAAATGTAGGGTCCTTGTGGTAAAAGCTTTATTGAAATATAATTTACATACCATACAATTTTCAAATTTAAAGTGTACAATTTACTGTTTTTTAATATATTTGCAGATTTGTGAAATCCTCACGGTTTAAAAAAATTGTTTTCTTATTATTTTTTGAGACAGAGGCTCATTCTATTGCCCAGGCTGGAGTGTAGTGGTGTGATCTTGGCTCACTGCAAACTCTGCCTCCTGGACTCAAGTGATTCTCCTGACTCAGCCTCCCAAGCAGCTGGGATTACATGCACCACCCCCACCACACCTGGCTAATCTGTGTAATTTTAGTAGAAACAGGATTTTACCATGTTGGCCAGGGTGGTCTTGAGCTCCTGACCTCAAGTGATCTGCCTGCCTCGGCCTCCCAAAATGCTGGGATTACTGGTGTGAGCCACTGTGTCCGGCTCTGACAATTTTAGAACATTTTCATCACCTCAACGAGAACCTCTATACCTTTTAGCTATCACACCTCCTGCTTCCCCATCTCCTCCCTTATCCCTCAGCAAGGAATAATCAGCCTTCTGTCTATATGGATTTGACTATTCTGGATATTTAATATAAATGAAATAATATAATCTGTGGTCTTTTGTGTTTGGCTCCTTTCACTTAGATAATGATTTTAAGGTTAATCCATGTTGCAGCATATATTAGAGTTTCATTTGTCTTTATGGCCAAATAATATTTCATTGCATAGATATATCATATTTGTTTATCCATTCATTGTTGATGGACATTTGGATTGTTTCCACTTTTTGGTTATACGAAGAAAGGTGCAGCCAGGCGTGGTAGCTCACACCTGTAACCCCAGCACTTTGGGAGGCCTAGGCAGATGGATCACCTGAGGTCAGGAGTTTGAGACCAGCCTGATGAACTTGGTGAAACCTGTCTTTACTAAAAATATGAAAATTAGCCAGGTGTGGTGGTGCATGCCTGTAATCCCAGCTACTCGGGAGGTTGAGGCAAGGGAATTGCTTGAACCCAGGAGGTGGAGTTTGCAGTGAGCTGAGACTGTGCCATTGCATTCCAGCCTGGGCAACAAGAGTGAAACTCTATCTAGAAAAAAAAATTTTTTTTTAATAAAAATAAAAGAAGAAAGCTGCTATAAATGTACAAGTTTTTGTATGGACATATATTTTCATTTCTCTTGGGCATACACCTAGGAGTGGAATTGCTGGGTCAAATGGTAACTTTTATGTTTAGCCATTTGAGGAACTGCCAGACTGTTTTCCACAGTGGCTGTACCATTTTACATTCCCACCAGCAGTGTATGAAGGTTCTAATTTCTCCATATCCTTGACAACATTTGTTATGATCGATCTTTCTGATTCTAGCCATCCAGGTGGGTGTGCAGTGGTATCTCACTGTGGTTTAATTTGCATTTCCCTTATGACTAATGATATTGAGCATCTTGGCATATGCTTTTTGGCCATCTGTGTATCTTTTTTAGAGAAAAGTCTATTAGGATCCTTTGAATAAATAGTGTTTTTTGTTTTTTTTGTTTGTTTGTTTTTTTTAAATAAGAGAGACTGGTGCCAGGTTTGAGGTCTGCCTTCCAGTTGTGTGACTTCTTGGTTTTTCTTTTTCTTTTTTTTTTTTATAATCATTGCCCAGGTTGGAGTGCAATGACATTATCTTGGCTCACTGCAACCTCCTCCTCCCTAATTCAAATGATTTTCCTGCCTCAGCCTCCTGAGTAGCTGGAATTACAGGCATGTGCCACCATGCCTGGCTAGTTTCGTATTTTTTTTTTTTTTTTTTTTTTTTTTTTTAGTAGAGATGGGGTTTCTCCACGTTCGTCAGGCTGGTCTTGAACTCCCGACCTCAGGTGATCCACCCACCTCGGCCTCCCAAAGTGCTGGGATTATAGTAAGCCACCGCGCCCGGTCAACGTCTTGGTTTCTTAAACCATGAGCTTGTTTTCATGTCTTTTGAGTTGGGTAAATAACACTTATTTCATAAGGTCATTGTGTGGCTGAAATGAGAAAAACATGCAGGTAGCATTTAGCAGAGTGCCTGATACACAGCTACTATGTAATAGATGAGAACTATTTTCATGATTTTTAAAAGGTAGTAACACAATAAAAACTATGTTTTCTATGATCTGGCATTCATATGTAGAATCAAAAAAAAAACAAGTTTTCAGGAAGATTAATATGGCCATGTTATAATAGACAGGGACACCAGTTTGGAAAAGACCCAAGATCTTTTTTTTAAGCAAAAAAATAAAGGAAATGAGAAAAGAATGTTCTCTGCCCTGCTTTCCTATCAGAGACAAGGGTTTCCTCCTGTCCTCAGCCTCAGCAGCCCTAGAAAGGAGAGTGATCTTGCTGCTTGTTCAAGCTGATCAAATATTCTTTTTTTTTGTTTTTGTTTTTAGATGGAGTCTCACTGTCACCCAGGCTGGAGTGCAATGGTGTGGTCTCAGTTCACTGCAACCTCTGCCTCCCAGGTTCAAGCAATTCTCCTGCCTCAGCCTCCGGAGTAGCTGGGACTACTAAGGTGTGTGCCACCACACCCAGCTAATTTTTGTATTTTTAGTAGAGACAGGGTTTCACTATACGTTGGCCAGGCTGGTCTCGAACACCTGACCTCGTGATCCACCCACCTCAGCCTCCCAAAGTGCATGAGCCACCCCACTGGATTACAGGCGTGAGCCACCCCACTCAGTCAGATTTTTTTTAGTCATTTTTGTCTATTAATTTATCTAATATCTGAGAAAATAGTGATGAATATGTTTTGGATTTTTTGATTCACACATCATAATAATGTGAGGAATTTTAAATGTGTTCATTAACTGTGTTTCTGTTGAGGAAGATGGCACGTAAAGGCTTTGGTAATCTCGAGGTCATTTATATTATCAATTAAAACAATTTTATATAATACCTGCTCATGCATTCATTTAGTACATACCTATGCAGCCCCTACTATGTGCCAGGCACTATTTTAGGCTCTGAGAATACAATAGTGAACACAAGGTCTTTGCACTAAAGGAGTTTATATTCTAAGAAGGTGAAACATTCAACGTCCATTCATTCAACAAATATTGAGTACCTACTGAATGCTGGACACTATTTTAGATGCATGTGATGCATTGATAAACAAAACAAGCAAGATTCCTTGTCCTCATAGGGCTTACATTTTAGTGGGAAGAGACAGACAACACATCATAAACATAATAAATAAGGAAACTATATAGTATGTTAGAGGGTTATAGCTGAGTGGGGGGTAGGGAGTTGGAATTACAATTTTTAGATCAGTGATCAGGGCTGGCCCCATTAAGACATGGAAGGAGGTAAGGGAGTGAGCTATGTGGATATATGAGGGAGAATGTACTAGGAAGATGGAACAGCCAGTGCAAAGGCCCTGAGGCGGGAGCATTCCTAGCAGACATAAGGACAGCGAGGAGTACAATTAGCAAAGGAAAAAGTAGGAGGAGATGAAGGTAGAGGGGGAGTGGAAAGGGAATAGATCAAAGATCCCACAGGGCCTTGTCCAGTGAAGAGGCCACCATTTACATCTGCAACAATTAAGTGCTGAATATATTTCTTGCTAAGCATAGGACAGCAGTACTTGTAAGACAGAGTGTTTCTGAACAAAGGAATTTGTGACTCCTATGTAGTGTTTTGGGAAGCATGGGGTTTGGAATTTGGCAAACTCTTAGAAGCTGGACTGTTTAGAGATGAGTTGACCTTTAGCTGTGGAAGAAAAATTAGTGGAGTGTGGCTGTTGCTGATTGGCTAATTTTCAGAAGCAAGCCACTGATCAAGAGATTGTTATTGATTGATTAAAACAGATTCTGGTTGTTTCTTGTCACTATGACCAAAGAACAACCAGTATCTTTTGGTTTTTCAACTTGGAATGACGGAACTTGTCACTATGCCTTGCAAGACCACTGGAAAGACTTTGGGTTTTTTTTTTTTTTTTTTTTTTTTGAGACAGAGTCTTGTTCCGTCGCCAGGCGCCAAGCCAGAGTACAGTGGCGAGATCTCAGCTTGCTGCAACCTCCGCCTCCCGGGTTCAAGCAATTCTCTTGCCTCAGCTTCCCGAGTAGCTGGGACTACAGGCGCGAGCCACCACGCCCAGCTAATTTTTGTATTTTTAGTAGAGACGGGGTTTCACCATTTTGGCCAGGATAGTCTCAATCTCTTGATCTCGTGATCCACCCGCCTCAGCCTCCCAAAGTGCTGGGATTAATAGGTGTGAGACACCGGGCCCGGCCAAGTCTTTGTCTTTTACTTTGGGGGAAATAAGGAGTTAATCGGAGATTTCTGAGCAGTGGAGTGACAGGATTTGACTTATATTTTCAGAGGATCTGAAATCCTGGCTGTGTGTATAAGAGTAGAAGAGGGGAGACAAGTCACTGCAGTCACCCTCACTAGAGATGTATTGGGGTGTTCTTGCAAATATATTAAAATTGGAACGATACAGAGGAGATTAGCATGGCCCCTGTGCAAGGATGACATGCAAATTCGTGAAGCATTCTATATTTTTTTAAAAAAGAAACACCTGAGACTAGGCAATTTATACAAAAAGAGGTTTCATTGGCACACAGTTCTGCAGGCTGTACAGGAAGCATAAGGCTGGCATCTGCTCCTGGGAAGGCCTCAGGAAGCTTCCAATCATGGTGGAAGGCAGAGTGGGAGCAGGCACTTCACAGGGCGAAATCAGGAGCAAGAGGGAGAGGGGGAGGTGCCACACACTTTTAAACCACCAAGATCCCGAGATAACTCACTATCTTGAGGACAGCATCCAGGGAATGGTGGTCAACCACTTATGAGAAAGCTATCCCCAAGATACAATCATCTCCCCACCAGGCACCACCTCCAACACTGGGGATTACATTTCAACATGAGATTTGGGCAGGACATCTAAATCCTATCAAGAGATGTGACTTGAACCACGGTGGTAGTAGTGTGGGCAATGAGAAGTGTTTCCTTTTTTTTTTTGGGGACAGAGTCTCGTTCTGTCACTCAGGCTGGAGTGCAGTGACACAATCTTGGCTCACTGCAGCCTCCACCTCCCGGGTTCAAGCGATTCTCCCACCTCAGCCTCCTGAGTAGCTGGGACTACTGGTGTGCGCCACCACGCCCAGCTAAGTTTTGTATTTTCTGTAGAGACGGGGTTTCACCATGTTGGCCAGATTGGCCTCAAACTCCTGAGCTCAAGCAGTCCGCCCTCCTCAGCCTCCCAAAATGCTAGGATTACAGGCGTGAGCCACTGAGCCTGGCCTGTTTCCATTTTAGATATACATATTTTTAGCCAACAAATAAATAAGATAATCCAGTTAGGCTAAGTGCATTGGAGTAAACATAATCATATTTACTTTTATATAGAATAATACAGCCAGATGACAGGATAGAGAGTAACTCGGTGGGGCTACTTAAGAAGAAGGGGTCAGGGAAGTCCCTTGTTGAAGAGGCAAGACCTCAGTGATGAAAAGGAGCCAGTGAGGATCTTAAGGCTGGTGTGCGTGTAAGCAGCAATGCACAGGCCAGTGGGTCTAGAGGGTGGTGAGGTCGGGGTTGAAGAGGAGACACAAGCCGGGTGGGAGAGGGAAGCTGAAGTCAGATCCTTGCAGGCCTCAGTGAATAGAGTGGATTGAGAAGAGTGGAGCCAGAGAAGAATCTGGAAGGTGGAAGTAGAGATAATACCAGACACTGTCTGCATGGGAATTTTACCAGGTCTCATTGAAGTGATGAAGTAAAATCTAACTGAAGTTTTCATCAGGCCAGGGATTCTGTTTCATTGTTTGCTGAATTATGATGCCTAGATAAATAGCGATATAAACTAACTGGCAGCTGTGGTGAACAGACTGGAAATAAAGACTCAATTGCCTGTCTCTGGTCTTTAATGCAAAGACTAACTTAGCTGCAGTGTTTTTTCCAAGACTAAATTGTGATCCTGGCCTACCTCTTTCACCAAGCCATCAGAAAAATGGTTAACATTTATTGGGGGCTTCCTGAAATAGATACTGAAGGCACAGAGAATACAGGTTGTCAAGGCAGGATGACCCGGATTCAACTGTGGAGGGGGATGTGGTCGGGTCCCATCTCTTTTAGAGTTCTGGCTCTGCATGGTAAGGGGAGTGCTTCATTCACCTTTGTAGCCCTTGGGCTCCTAGCACAATGCCTGTAGAATGGTAGGAGCTGATATTACCTTATCGTGGAATTTGAATTAAGCACGCAGTTTAGATCCACAGTACTGAAATGATAAACTATTAACTCAGTAAAGTAGTCATCGTCACATCTTTTGGTTCACCATCCAGAACTGGGAGAAGAATTAGTCATCCTTCTCCCAATTCTATTACTTGTGTTTTTATATTTCCTGCCTTTGAACACATCATTTCACTCCTAAATCTCCACTTTATGGGTAATAATAGAGAAAGGGAGAAATTAAACTCAGGCCAATTTTACTCCTTTTTTTTTTTATATAACAGTTTTTGAGATGGAGTTTCACTCTTTTTTGTCCAGGCTGGAGTGCAATGGTGCAATCTTGGCTCACTGCAACCTCCGCCTCCTGGGTTCAAGCAATTCTCCTGCCTCAGCCTCCTGAGTAGCTGAGATTACAGGCACGCACCACCACGCCTGGCTTATTTTGTATTTTTAGTAGAGATGGGGTTTCACCATGTTGGCCAGGCTGGTCTCAAACTCCTGACTCCAGTGATCCGCCTGCCTCAGCCTCCCAAAGTGCTGGGATTACAGGAGTGAGCCATGATGCCCGGCCTATAAATTCTTAAATGTTTGATGGAGACTGAAGAAATTCATGCTATATAAAGATCTTAGGATAACTTTTTTTTTAAAGGGCTTTCTATGTATACATGATCCCAAACAACCCTGAGAAGCAGACATTTGGCCAAGATCACAAGCCAGTAAGAAGGGGAGCTGGAATTCCAGTCAGGTTGTCTGATACTACAGTGGCATTGCTACTTACTCCTCTTGTCACGATTTGGGGCTTTCATTTGTCCTTTCTTCCATACTGTTTAAGCACCCTGAGAAATGTTTAAGCACCCTGAGAAATAGTGGGAACTCTATAAAAAAAAACCAAAAACTCTCTGTATTTTTATATGATCAATGCTGGAGAGTTTAATGTGGCCCAGGCCACTCGGTTAGTGGAAGTAGACGGCACGCCACCCCCAGCTCGTTGCAGTGAGTGGTGTTGGATTACCCACCTCTGGGATGGTCACTGCTGAGCGAAGCTGGACCCAGGGACTGCAGTCAGGGAAAGACAGCGAAGGAACTTGGCTGCACAGAGGGAAGAACCGGCTGCGGATTCTTGCAGCCAAAATGTCATCTGGTTGGGAAAAGCCGCTTGTCAATTCGCAACTACTAGAGGGGCGGGGGCGGGTGGAAAATGCAGCATCTTAAGTTCAAGATTCAGGGTGAAGGCTGGCTAGACTGAGCAGGGGTCTGCATGTTTAGATGAAATATGAAAACAAACACCCAAGCTCAGGGACCAAATGACAGGGAGCGATGCGCATCTGGCGACCGTAACAGGGACCCAAGGAAAGAAAACTGGAGGCGCTGAAGGCGCTCCAGGTGGTCCCCGCCGTTCAGACCGTCCCAGTGGCCCGGGCGCGTCGTCCTAGGGGGCGGCTTCTGTCCTTGGTTTCCCTTTCTTAAAAATCCAGGCGCAGGCAGGCTGAGCTCGGGCGGCGGAGACACCTCCACGTGGGGGAGGAAAGCGGTGACAGAGAGGGAGGCCCGACAGATCCCGCTTCGCACAGGCCGGGGTCAGCACCTGGAAGAAGGCCACGAGGAGCGGGGTAGGGAGCGGCGCGGCTGCCTCGCGGGCGCGCGGGGCGGGGCCGGGGGCGTAACGGGGCGTGGCCGCGGCGGGCGGGCGCGCGGGCGGCGCGGAGGGAGGGTGTCGCGCCGAGGGAAGCGGCCCGCGGCGGAGGGAGGGGAGGCCGAGTCCTGGAAGCGGAGCTCCGCGCTGGGACTGGTTCCTTCGCAGCCATTTTCTGTCCAACCAAACAGCCGATTGGAGACGGGAGCCAACCAGGGCTGCATTGGAGGTTTGTGTCTCGCTTCGGCCAATGATCGCTCCTAAACCGACTCCACTTTAGCTCGAATGAAATGTCCGTCTCCTCCCGGCGCCGTCCCCGCCGCCAACGCCGCCGCGGCCGGGGGCACTCGCCTCCCGCCCCTCCCGCCCGGGCCGGGGCCGGGGCCCGCGCCTGCGAGGCCGCTCTCGTAGCGGGCCGGGGAGCGGGCGCGGGGCCGCGGTGCGGCTCTTTGTGCGCCGGGCTGAGGAGCGGCGGGACGCGGGCCAGGCCGCCTCCCGCTCGCCGCCGTTGAGCTCCGGGCCCGGGGCCGAGGAGGGGCCGCGGGGGCTGCGTAGGGGCCCCGCTCTCGGCGGCGTCCCGGGCCGGCTCCATTTTGTGCGAGCCCCGTAGCCCCGTAGCCCCGTAGCCCTGGCCCCTTAGCCCCGGCCGCCGCGCGGGTCCGTGGGGGCGCCCCCCTCCCTCCCGCGGGGCTCTGGCGGGGCCCTGCGCTTTGTCTGCCCGCACACCCTGGGGGCCGCGCGGCGGGCGGGAGACAGGCTTTGGGCGCGGGGCCGGGGCTGCCGGGCGAGTCGGGGGATGCACGCCGGGGGCGGTCTCCCGGCACTCGCTGGGCTGACAGCTCAACCGGACCCGGCCGTGGGGCCGGGGCCACCCGGGCACCTGCGTAGGGAGGAAGGCATGGCTTTGGCTTCCCCGCAGTCTGGTTTGCGCGTAAAGAATGCAGCCATCTGGCAGCTTGCGGTCCCTGGACTTGCCCCGAAGGTGGGAAGGAAGGCTTTTGGATTGGACTAAGGTTTTAATCGGTGTTGGGAGGCGGGAGGATATACAGGGCCTTAAGGAACGGTAGTCTTAGAGAACAAAGAATTGCAGAGCACCCACAAATCATAATCTCGCCCAGAGTACTCTAACAAGATAATTTAAACAAGGTTAGGTAGCCTGCGACCTTTAAAAAAAATGGCATCTCACTTACCTGCATGGACCCCATAGTTCCGTGGTTCGTGCCACAAAAATCACTGAAGTGGTTTCAGCTCTCTTAGTATGGAAACTAATCAGCAACATAAAGTGATGAAAGTAAACGGATCGATATCAGTGGCACTAGTCAGTGGGGGTTTTATTTGTAAAGTATTGGAAGTTTAACCAAAATTCCTTAAAAGGCAATTATTCCTTCCCTGCCCTGCTCTTGTAGCTTAATTTAAGGATTACTGTATATTGATGCAAAACTCTGGTTGTTGATGCCAAAGAATAGAGGGTGGAGGAAGGGACTACTGCTTTTCTTGGATACAAATTTGCATTTCTTCAAACATTAAACAGATGTATGCATTCCCTAGAGCTTTTACATATATCATAACCTGCCCTTAAGAAAATATGTACCATATGAGGTGACAGTGTTTTTCTTTAATGTACTGAGTCTAAATATATACTGAATCAACTATTTGGGTGAGTGAGTGTGGTGTGACTCCTTCCCACACCCCCCTCCCCCCATTCCAAGCAAAATACATAAATATAGCTCCCATATTTTAAGTGTTCTGAGGGCTTATTTTTTCAAAGACACCCTTAAAAAAATAACATTTCTCGTTACAAGGAAGGACTTTTCTGAGTAGTTTTGGGGTTAGAGGATACTATTAATATTTGAAAAGAAATTACTTTTAATATTATAACAAATGTCAAGCAGTCTTTGCTGCCTGGACCCTTTTAGTGGCATTTAAAATATTCAATTCAGTGGCTACCATTTTTTTCTGCTATTTGCTAGATTTCATGCTGGGATGCATATCAGTATATCTTCTCCCTTTAAAATTAACACTGAAAGGATGTGTTTTTGTTTTGGCATCCTACCCCTCCCCCATTTAATTGTTTCATTTGAAAAAGAGAATGGAGCAAATGAGAAATGCAAGTTGTAACATTGCAGTTGATACTAATTTATTCAGCTATTTCTGCCTTACAGTGAGACTGAAGTGCTATTTGGATGCAATTTTAGTCAAAAATGGTGGTGCTTCAAAATTATAAATAAGGGTCTTGATTGTTTTGCTTTTCTGATGTCTTCTCAGTGCAGAATGTATCTTCATTACAGTATAATCTGAGATTCTTAATTGAAAAGCATTATATTCTGAGATAATTTTTCCTCCTCTTGAGCTATAGAGTGCCTAAATGTTACTCTGAAACATTTCAGAAAACCATCACCAAAAAATTAAGTTGATAAGGGATGTGTTTGTGTCTTGGGTGTTAATGTTTTAAGTAATTTAGATGTATAATTTTTGGTCTCTTGCATATTACATAATTTGGTTCCTCTTTGGTGTGTTGTAATGAATGTTTATGATGAATGTGACTAAATTCAGGGTTACGTTGAAAAATTCATTTTCTCCTCTCCCCATGGAATTAATTTTTAAGTTCTCCAAAATAAGGCTTTCAATTCAACAAACATTTACTGGGTGCCTTTTAATACTATTTTATAACATGCACTCCATTGATTAAGAATAGTAGGCAAAATTATACATGCCTCTTTAATTGTATGAGAAAACCTATAGGTGATGTATTTGATATGTTTTTACTACTAATAGATGTTAGGTCCTAATAGATGTTTATCTTTTAGGTTGAAATAGCAAAGATTAGACACCTTTTTAGACAGGTGTTCTTCAGCACCACTGACAACACGGTTCTGACAGTATTTCATGACAGTAAGTATATTTTACGATTTTGGTTGTTAATTAGATTTGAACAATTGGTTGGAAATAAAATTATAACTGATTTATACTGGAGATGCCTGATAGAATGAATGCATTTCAGGTCTAGACAGACAGTACCTCTACTCAATTCCTGTTGCTTCCTTATTTTCATTTTCTTGCTTGTATTCTTTCCCTTGGGCCCCTAAGTGCTGTTGAGGCTACAGGGTGTTTGTCCCAGCTGTTAAGGGGTTGTCTGTTTAGCCAGTTAATTGAATACTTAGGGGAGAGTTATGCCCTGAATGGAAAATGTTAACTCTTAAGTGCAGTCGATGTGGGAAGAGGAGAGGCAATGTGGGAAGAAGAGAGGCGTCGTGGGCCTGGGTACTGGGGAATATCAGGGAACCTGCAGACCTCGAACTGAGCCTTAAAGTAGAGGATAGGAATGGGTAGGTGAAGAGTCTCACCAAAAGCAAATGCCTGGTGGCAGGAATGGGTTACTTAAGTTTAGGGGATCGGGAGTAGAGCTGCATGGTCCAGGGCAGATTTCAAAGGATAATGTAGGAAAGAGAAAGCACTTGACGCCTCTGGATATGTAATTTTGGATGTGCTACTCTATCTGTCACCTTGGGCGTGTCACAGCTTCTTTGAGCCATGGTTGCTTCACTCCTAAAATGAAAGAAATGCACTTGATGATTCCTAAATAAAGCACATTCTAGCACAAAGATTTTTATTAACCATGAAGATAGGGAAGAGTAGGAAACAAGTTTGGTTAGGTTAAATGTACGGTCTGCTCATGTGAAGTCATGAAAATGAGGTTTGGATTTCACACGGGGGGGCCTTTAGGAACCTTTGAGAATAGGTTCAATAGCTACACAAGTGGTGTTGTAGTGAGATTTGTTTTATGTTAAGATGGGCTGGGTAGTAATTCAGTGGAAATAGGAAAGGGAAAGCATATCTAGGAGACATTTTTTAAGAGGTAATAGATGAGGTAGAGCTTAAAGGAGATGGAAGAACCTGAGATGATGCTGGTATATTTAGCTAGGCAGAGTGATAGGCTGGTATTCTTAGTAGAATTGCGGTAGTGGAAAGGGAAATCTCCCTCCTTGCCCCCTTCCAGGGGATGGGGGAAGGTGAGTTTCATTTCCCAATATCTTAAATTTGCAGTGAAGGGATATTAGACATGCTCTATAGGCATGGGTTGCTTGAGTGGCAAACAGGATATTGGTTGTAGATTTGAAATTTATGAGCATAGAAGTGATATTTAGTGAGTTCATTAACAAAATAAAGGAAGAGAGAGAAGGATAACCTTGGGTGAAATTAACGGGGTGGGAGGAAAGAATATTGCTTTGGAAATTAGAGTAGGAGAGAATTCCAGGCATAAATGTGTGGCCGGCAGTAGCCAGCACTACAAAGAACAGTCAAGTAGGACAAGGACAAGATCACTGGCAGCTTTTAAGAGTGGTTTCATTCTGGGTTGGGGTTAAAAAGTACATGTTCAGGAGTGTAAATAGGAATGAAGAGGTGTCTAACGACTGTCAGGGAAAGAATGGTAGCTAGGCAAGGGTATGGGGCAGAATTAAGGTTTTATATATCTCTGTGACTTCCATGTGCTTAATGAGGGAGACTAAGCTTGTTTAAGAAAGAGTGAAGGAGCTGGTAAGGAGGACTGAAGATACATGAGAGGAGAGGAATCTGTATAAGTTCTTATCCTCAGAGAGAGAAAAGGAATGTAATCCAGAAAACAGGTAAAAGAGGTAAATTAAAAGACAGACGAATCTCTGCCTGGAAGGATGATGAGAAATGTATTTGAAGGGACAATACTAATACTAGGTTACATTTGTTGAGTTCTTACTATGTATCTTGTACTTTGCTAAGTACTTTTTATACAATAGCTTCTTCATGGCAGCATCACTTTAAAAATGGGGAAGCTGAACACACAAACAGAGCTCATAAATGGGGAGCCAAGCTTCAAACCCACGAAATTGTTCCTAAGAGCCATGTTCCTCAGCACAGTCCAGAGCATACTTCTTAACCATCTCACAAACACTGTTCTGGTTTGAGAAGCTAATTTCAGTGTTTTCCATGTATAATCAATAGCCTTAGAATTTAAAGGGGACAAATTAAAGAAGTAGGTGTAAGGACTCCATGAAAAACTACCAGGCAGGAATGCTGTAGAGAGTAATTGGCATCTGAGGCCCTGGATTTCAGCCCCATTTACTGTGTCACCTCGGGCAAATCATTAGCCTCATGTACCTCAGTTTTCTCACCTGCGTCACAGGCTTGTGAACGTTGCATGAGCTATTTAGAAAGTGTTCAATAAATGTAAACATTAAAGAGGGTAGTGTTTGTTTGTTGAACACATTATTAGCATAGTTTAAATATGGCTACATCAAAAAGAATAAAGATTTATTAGCTTAGCTTGCTGCTACCTGTTTATTTCACATAATATTTTCAAGAATAATTCTGTCAGTTCAACTAAATGATTAGAATAGTCATTAAAATGAATTTATTGGGATTTAACCACTCTTTGTCCATATTTATCAGTTCCCTTAGGTCTAATGATTCATCATTGTCCCCTTGTCATTATCCTACATGCTGTACTCTTCCAGCCTTGTCACCCAGATGAAATCCAACACTTTTGCTTTTGTATTCTCATATCAGGCCTTTCAGGTGTCACACTGGACATATTGGCATGCACCACTGTAAATTCACAGTCATTAGCTTCAGCTAGGCTCTGTGCTGTCCAGCACTGCCCTCCCTTTCCTCTCCCATTCTCTGCAGTGACAGCCATCTGTCTCTCCAGCTGCAAGAATCCCATCATTCATTACCCTTGGTCTTCCTGTAGCTCTATCAGTCAGTCACCAAGTCATCTACTAAAAAGCTGTCTAGTAGTTGTACTTCTCTTGATCTCCGTCGCTGTCGCCTGGATCTGATGCTAAAATGATGATTATCTTGCCTGAAGTCATGCCTTAACTGCAGCATTATAGTCCTCACTGGTCTTCTGTGCCTTTTCGTGCTCCCCTCCAGGTTGGTTTCTGTACTGAACTATGGCCAGAGGGATCTTTTAAAAAAGAACTGTGATTTGTGCTTTTCTGCTTAAAACTCTTCTTTGATGTCCTCTTGTCCACAGGACACTGCTTGATCTAGCCCCTCCTTAGCTCATTCTAGTCCACCAGTACTGTATTTCTTGGTTTTCTCTGCCTGTAACATTTCATTTCCCACCTTTCTTTTTGCTTGACTGATTTCTGTTCATCTTTCAATCTCATTTTCAATGTCATTTCCTAAGATAGCCTTTCTTGACCCGTCAGATAAGTGAGGTCCCTTTTGGAGTAAGCTCACATAGCACATAACAAAACATCTTTGTTTTTCTTGGTACTTGGTACTAGCAATTACTTATTTATAATTATTTTAATAGCTATATATAATACTTATTAAGTATGCCCATGTACTGTGCTGTCTTTACATGGATTATCTCCTAACCTGTACAGGAGCCCTGGGAGGTTAAGTCTTCTCACCCAGCTTTTTCAAGGTCTCATGGTAAGTGGCAGGGAATTCAAACTAGGTGATTCATCCAGAGCCTGTGTCCTGGAAGGACTAATAGGCTTCACTCTCTACCCCTTCACCCTGCCTCCCAGGTTATGTAACATTTGTCTTCCCTGCAAGCTGAGGACAGAGACCTTGTCTGTTGTTGACAGCTACGTGACCAGCACATAGCATGGACCTGGTAAATACTAAGCACTCACTCAGTAAATATTTGTCGACTGCCTTACTGACAATCTACAGTCTGTTTTATAAATTTTTATAGGCTGTTTTAGACCTAGAAAAAACCTTTGGGATGCATCCAGCAAGTTTTTTTCCATCATTCTTATATATAGGAGAATGGCTAGCATATTCTAAGCATCAAAGATTAAGCTGACTTACTGAGTGCAAGGTACTAAGTGCCATAGAGCTTTAAAGAACAGAACATTTGTTTTTGAATTGCAGTAAGGGATAAAACAGAAGATTCAAGGAGGATAGAGAACACTGGGATTAAAGTCTGGGGCAGGATTTTAATGGTAGAAAGATAGAGGAAAGGAAGACAGAAGGTGTGAAATGATAGAGCTACAACTTGCGGAACCGAAGACATACAGAGTTTAGCAGATGATGTGCGGTTTCTCTTCAAAGGAGGGAGGATGAGAGCTAATGTCTGTGGGGTACACTACATGCCAAACACTGTCTCTAGCAGCTTTCTAGTCTTTATTTAATTCTGACAACTCTAGGAAATACTTTTATCTTCACTTTTAGAAGACTGAGCTTTAGAGAGGCTAATGCTGTTAGTCCAGATGAGAATCTTATTGCTCATTCCAGTGCGTGACAAGATAATATGATTTAGACTTTTTGCCTTTAATACTTTTGTTTGTGTTCTATTTCTGAATTAATTCATCTCCCAGATGTGCTTGGTTATTTGAACAGTGTCTTGCTCATCAGCTAATTATGTTATCATGTAGACATTCACTTAGGAAAGCATTTCTGTTATTCTTCCTACCCCACCACCTGCCCTCCCCACCCTCTGCCCTCCCCACCCCCAACCAAAGCTTTGTTTCCAATTGTAGGTTCTGAAACAACCACTTTGGTCCTGTCTCTTGCACCTTGATCTTCCTTAGGTTATTGTAAAAGCTAATCAACTCACAGCTATCATTAATTGATCTTTTTTTTTTTTAATGAATGAGGCAATTTATTAACCCAGCGTGGCTGATCATTGTTTTATGGCTGTAATAAATCCATTATCGTGTCCATTAAAGGATGCTCTCCTAGTATGTTAGCATTTTAGGATCAAAATAGCATTTGATTTTTGGGCAATGTTTCACATTCATTTGTGTTAGTTTAAGATGGGGAGGGTGGTATTGTTATTTCCATTTTATATGGAAATACATTTAATTGGCAGAGATGCTTATTTTCAGGGGATCAGTAGGAGAGTCAGTATCAGGTCACCAACTTTGTCGTTTACTTCTAGAGGCTACTAAAAAGTATCAATAAATAGGTACCCTATGTTCACAGATTTAAAGGTCTGTGAATTGTTTTCTACCCCCCTTAAAACAACTATATAAATTACAGAAATGTATCTTAGGCATCACAGTCAGATGCATGAAAGAAATGCCATGTTTTTGAAGACCTGGAAACTAGCCCAGTATTTTAATATTAAATAAAAATCCAACAGAGATGGAGAAGACATGTGTTTTATAAGGACTGAAATTTTGCAATGAATAACATTAAATTTATACTGGGTCCTGGGCCTTAATGAAGGATCAAATTTCTCTTCTTTGTTCAGCCTGAAAGTACGTATGAATTACACTTGATTTTTGCTATAGTTTTTATTCAGATCATGCATTTAAATTTTTTCACTCACAGATATTTTGAGTAGTAGTATTTGCAAAACAGAAAGCCTTCTAGGATCTGCCATGTTGGTGAAATTGAATGGAGTCAGTTCAGGGCTTATGATTTCCTCTTTTCCAGACTTTCCCTCTTGGAATTCTTTTAGCTCTCAGCAAACTTAATTAAGCTGACTTTTTTTTTTTTTTTTTAAGATGGAGTCTTGAACTGTCGCCTGGGCTGGAGTGCAGTGGTGCGATCTGGACTTACTGCAACCTCTGCCTCCTGGGTTCAAGCGATTCTCCTACCTCAGCCTCCCGAGTAGCTGGGATTACAGACACTCGCCACCATGCCTGGCTATTAAGCAGACTTTTTAAAAACAGGAATTTTATTCTTGTCTGTACATGTAATTTTCCTATCTTTATACGTAAATCTAACATCTTCCTGATCCCCTCCCTTTTTTTGAGATAGGGTCTCACTCTGTCACTGAGGATGGAGTGCAGTGGTGTGATCATGGCTCACTGCAGCCTCAGCCTCTTAGGTTCAAGTGATCTTTCCACCTTAGCCTTTCAAGTAGCTGGGACTGCAGGCACATGCCACCATGCCTAGCTAATTTTTTTAAATTTATTTTAGAAACAGGGTCTCACCATGTTGCCCAGGCTGATTTTGAACTTCTGGGCTCAAGTGATCCTCCCATCTTGGCTCCCCAAAGTGCTGGGATTACAGACATGAGCCACAATACCTGGCCCTGACTTGGCAGAGGGAGAGAAAATTAACCTTTGACTACCATCAGAGTTTATGGATTCATTCAAAACATGGGTGTACTTTTTGGTTACCTGGGTACAGAATTGTGCAGGGAACCCCCATGCTTCTTATACCAAGTAACAGTTTGAACGGGGACATTGTCTATTTTGGAACTTCTATGAGAAAGCAAAGAAAGTTTGCAGCAGGAGCAAAAGGAAAATCAGGCTTTAGCAGGAGAGCTGCAAGTGATGCGTACAGGTGAATTCCAGTTGATGACTTAAGCTGATGTTTTTTTTAAGAGACAGGTTCTCACTACATTGACCAGGCTGGTCTCGAACTCTTGAGCTCAATCCTCCTGCCTCAGCTCATGAGTAGCTGGGGCTAGAGACGCATGACACTGTGTCCAGCTTTACCAAGCTGATCATCATTCCAGGGATAAATTAGATTGTAAGTCAGGGTTGCCTGTGTACCAGATTTGAAGATTGTGCACTTGAAAAGAACGAGGCATATGCTTTAGATTCATTTCCTTGTCCTTATTGGCCTTATGCTTATCACTTATGGAAGATGGATAGGGAAATCTTGAATCGTGGGCAAATTGTGGGAAAGTTTCCAAATCAAGAAATACAGGCTGGTTGTGGTGGCTGATCCCTGTAATCTCAGCATTTTGGGAGGCTCAGGTAGGCGGATTGCTTGAGGCCAGGAGTTCCAGACCAGCCTGGGCAACATAGTGAAACCCCATCTCTGCTAAGAATACAAAAAAATTGGCCGATTGTGGTGGTGCATGCCTATAGTCCCAGCTACTTGGGAGGCTGAGGTGGGAGGATTGCTTCAGCCTGGGAGGTTGAGCCTGGGAGGTCATGCCACTGCACTCCAGCCTGGGTGACAGAGTGACACCCTGTCTCAAAAAAAATAATTAATTTAAAAAACAAGAAATATAAATTCTTTTTTAGTAAGCTCACGGCTGTGAAAAGTGTAATTGACCCATCATCCTGTAATGGTTTATAAGTGTTGAATCTGTTACGTTTGTTAGTACTTTGAAAAGTTTTGAAAAACTGTTTTTCTCCTCATAGATGGATGGCGACAGTTCTACAACAGATGCTTCTCAACTAGGAATCTCTGCAGACTATATTGGAGGAAGTCATTATGTTATACAGCCTCATGATGGTAAGCAAGCCACAGAACCAAATTCACAAGTTGAAACAAATTAGAAAGTGGACATTTCATTAATATGGTATTCTAGGTTACTTTTGTCTTTATAGGAAAATTTACAATCTTGTGTCATGGTTGAATGAGAAAGTCTAAAAAGGAGTACCATGCTATTTTTATTAGAAATAGTCTTCAAAAGAGTGAGTCCTTGAAAAGACTTTTACTATAAAAATATACGTTTTCTAAAACGTGTATAGTTTCTTTGAAAATTTGTTACCGACTTCCTGTTTAAATGTTAAAAATGAGAAATTTGTAATCTATTGATAGGGTAACTAAAGTAATTCTTTAGAGGGTGAGTTAAATTTCCAACTATTATGTTTTTTCCATTTACGATTTTTTGGGTTTCATTCAATATTAACTTTGAACTATGTCAGGTATTAGAATGGCAGTATTGGCTCGGTGTGGTGGCTCACGCCTATAATGCCAGTAGTTTGGGAGACCGAGGTGAGGACCACTTGAGCTCAGAGGTTTGAGACCAGCCTGGGCAACATGGTGAAACCCCATCTCTACAAAAAAAATACAAAAATTAGCTGGGCTTGGTGGCATGTACCTGTAGTCCCAGCTACTTGAGGGCTGGGGGCTGAGGTGGGAGGATCGGTTGAGCCTGGGAGGTAGAGGCCTCAGTGAGCCGTGTTTGTACCACTGCATACTCTGGCTTGGGTGACAGAGTAAGACCTTGTTTCCAGAAAAAAAAAAAAGGCAGTATTATGTTGGCCTATCAGAAATAATTTATTTTTGTGGCATTTTGATTTGTAAAACTTTTTTTTTTTTTTTTTTTTTGGAGACACGGAGTCTTGCTCTGTCGCCCAGGCTGGAATGCAATGGTGCAATCTTGATTCACTGCAACCTCCACCTCCTGGGTTCAAGCGATTCTCCTGCCTCAGCCTCCCCAGTAACTGGGATTACAGGTGCCCACCACCACGCCCAGCTAATTTTTTTCTTTTTAGTAGAGACAGGGTTTCACCGTGTTGGTGAGGCTCATCTTGCACTCCTGACCTCAGATGATCTGCCTTCTTGGGCCTCCCAAAGTGCTGGGATTACAGACATGAGCTACCATGCCTGGCCTGACTTGTAAAATTTTTAAAAATTGAGATATATTTTCAGACGAAATTTGCCAGAGGGATTAATTTCATCCTGAAACAGATATTGAAATAAATTAATTCTGATAACATCATTTTAAACACATAAAAATGTAAATTGAATCAACTTAAGTGCCTTGCTTATATATAAAGAGTGGGCAGTTTACTTATAAGATATGGCATTTAGTCGTAAAAGGATGTTACTGGTACTGTGCAAGCTTCAGTTATAGCTAAATTTATATAATTTGAAAATTCACTTTTTGTATGAACAGTTGGATCACTGCTATAACTTTGTTCAAAAACTAGTTAAATTAGTAATCCAACTGGGTCAGTAATATTCAAGTCCAGTTTTCCATTCTGTATAGAATTTTATATAAACTTTTTACAGACAACTTTATATCAGCTTTAAAAGTTTTATATAGACTTTTACATAAATGAGTTTATATAAACTTGGCTTTGGAGAAACATATTATCTCTTAATCTAGCAATATTAAAGGAGCCATAGGTTACAGTCTGTAAGTTTTACAGCTAAGTCATGCAGTAAATATTTATGAGTACCTACTCTGTGGAATACCAAGCTGTAGGAAACATGAAGCTGGTTCTTGACATCAAGTAGCAAAAATCTAATAGGAGAAATGAGGATTAATAAAAATTCTAAAATGTGTAAGAGAAAAGGCATAGAGAAGCACTTGTATTTTATGAAAGAAAAGATGATTTTTGAAGGTGCTTTGGAGATGTTATTTGAGATTTTTGGAGAATGGGGGGTAAGATGTAGCAGGTGTATTTGAGAATAAAAAGCGTTCTAGGCGGTGAGTTTGAAATTAATGAAAAAGTTCCGTTCTGGCTCTGTAAAAATTATGAAAAGACTTGCTATTCTAATCCCTAAATCAGGGTTGAGTGATGAACCAGGATGATTTTATTCTGGATCATTTTGGTAGATTTTTCTATCTTGAAATAGAAATAATAAGCTTTAAACCAAAATATTTTTATTTCTTTAGATACTGAGGACAGCATGAATGATCATGAAGACACAAATGGTTCAAAGGAAAGTTTCAGAGAACAAGATATATATCTTCCAATAGCAAACGTGGCTAGGATAATGAAAAATGCCATACCTCAAACGGGAAAGGTAACGTAGAGGAGAAATTCAACTTGTCTTTTTCAAGGGAAACACGAAACGACATGAATTCATAGGTCATGAATACAGTTAGCTGTTGATATCAATCATTCAGGCTTTCAGCAAATCAAATATTTCTTTCATGTCTACATACGCAGTTACCGAACAGTGTCCCATTTTCAATTCTGTCAGGTCCCCCAAATGTTCTCCCCTCTCCCACTTACTGGAGGCAGATAAAATAGAATTAAGACTATTTTAAAAAATAGGTACATTGTCAGAACTATCAGGTTTGGGTGTATGAAGCTGTAACTTCTATAATGTTACAGCAAATTTAGGTCATACTGGTCTGATATAGGTGTAATAAGAATTTTCCCAAAACAAATCCTGGTATTTGGAAACAGCTATTTTTACGTAATTATAGATACTAACATACATTTCAACTGATAAGATTTTTTTAAGTAGTTTTGTCTGCTTAGAACTTTTAAAAATTCATTGTCACTGCTCATCACTTGGTCTGAATTAAAATTCACACATTTTATATCGTTCTGTATTTGTAATTTTTCTATCATTATAGTTTTAAAAACTTACGGAAGTAATAAAACGTGTAAATAAAATATTATTAGAATAATCACTAGGCCTAGAACTTACAGTTTGAGAATTTTGTCCTTATGTTTTAAGGAAAAAAAAGGCACAAATGCTGATTGTTGCTTACATAGGCTAAGGCTGCTGCTGGTCAGTGTCGTAGCCACAAGCCACGTGCCCCGGAGCACCTGAAATGTGGCTGGTCTGAATGGAGATGTGCTGTAATTTTGAAACACTAGATTTTGAAGACTTAGTTTGAAGAAAAGAATTAAAATATCTCACTGAAAGATTGATTATATGTTTAAATGGTAATAATTTGGGTTAAAGTAAATGGTGGTAATATTGGGTTAAATTAAATATACTATTAAAATTAATTTTACTTTTTTTGATATGGCTACTGGAGGATCTAAGCTCACATATGTGGCTCACATTATATTGTCTTGCTTGACTGCATTCATGCAGTTCTTGTTTATACTCTAGTATGTAAAATAGTCATGAAGGTGAAAGACAGTAGGTTTCGGCAAGAATTTTGAGTGGTATTGCTGTTATAAGTGGCTTTGTAATTGCATGATTAATCCATTGGAGTTTGATTTTTAGACTCCAGACCCTTAAGGGAAGAGTTGTTTTTATAATGAAGTGGCAGATGTGTGCTTCTTCAGGCAGGCTTTTTAGTAAACTCAAATCCTGTTTGAGACACTGTGTATCCCGAATAATAAAAGTCAGAAAGTCACCAATATTTGTTTGTGTGTTTGTTTTCTTTTTTGAGATGGAGTCTCGCTCTGTTGCCCAGACTGAAGTGCAGTGGCGTGATCTTGGCTCACTGCAACCTCTGCCTCCTGGGTTCAAGTGATTCTTCTGCCTCAGCCTCCTGAGTAGCCAGGATTACAGGGCGCGCCACCACACCTGGCTAATTTTGTATTTTTAGTAGAGACAGGGTTTCACCATGTTGGTCAGGCTGGTCTCAAACTCCTGACCTCGTGATCCACCCACTTTGGCTTCCCAAAGTGCTGGAATTAAGGCTTGAGCCACCGTGCCCAGCCTCATATGTTGTTTCACTCTTTTCCAAGCCTTATGTGAATTCAGTTTTTTAGTTTTTGTTTTTATTTTCTGGTGTCTTTATTCATCAAAATGCTAGAGCAGAGAAGTGGTACCTTAGTCACGCACAAAATATGCATGTGGAATTGATTTTCCAGGGGCATTTGGTCAGTAAGAGTTTTCATCCTCTGTGGGGTGGTAGGAACATGCAGTGATTGCTCTTTCATATCTAAATTAGATTTGTTTTCTATAAATAGTTTCATGGCTTCTCTCACTTGTATTTGACTTTTTATTCTGACCCTGAGGTTTGGAATTTTGATAGCACACACTGTATTAATGTTATATTTAAGAGATTAAGTAGTCATAAAATGAAGATGTGTTCTTCTGAATAGGCTTTTGTTTTTGTAGGTTGTTAGGAAGGTGATGCTTATAGTTTCTGTAATTTACCTGTGATTTTCTCTTCAGATTGCAAAAGATGCCAAAGAATGTGTTCAAGAATGTGTAAGTGAGTTCATCAGTTTTATAACATCTGAAGCAAGTGAAAGGTGCCATCAAGAGAAACGGAAAACAATCAATGGAGAGGACATTCTCTTTGCCATGTCTACCTTAGGCTTTGACAGTTATGTGGAACCTCTGAAATTATACCTTCAGAAATTCAGAGAGGTAAGGAAAATGCCTCCCATTGTGCTTTTAAGAAAAGAGACATTATTTACTTTAACTTTTTAAATGTATTATTTGTTTAAAAACTTAATTTTGTAGTAAATTATGTAACATTTCTCGGAAGTATTCAGTCGCTTATATCAGCAGTTCCCTACCTTTTTGGCACCAGGGACCGGTTTTTCGGAAAACAGTTTTTCTACGGATTGGGGTCGGGGGAGGGATTCAAGGGGTAGGTGGCTTCAGGATGAAACTGTTCCACCTCAGATCATCAGGCATTAGTTAGATTCTCATAAGGAATGCACAGTCTGGATCCCTTGCACGCACAGTTCACAACAGGGTTCCAGCTCCTATGAGAATCTAATGCCGCCACTGATATGACAGGAGGTGGAGCTCAGGTGGTGATGCTGGATTACCAGCCCCTCACCTCCTGCTGTGTGGCCAGGTTCTTAACAGGCCAGGGACCCTTATCAGCCTACAGCCTGGGGGTTGGGGATCACTGACTTGTATTACAGTACTTAAATACTAAGTCCTTTCTTTTTCCCTTTGCTTATTACTAACCGTAGCATAGTTACATAATGATGAAAGGGCACAGACTTTGGATTCAGACTACCAGGAGGCTGAATCTCAGCTCTGCCACATGCAAATGCTATGGCCTTGGACAGATTATTTAAGTACTTTAAATGTCTTGGTTTCCTCATCTGTAAAATGAGGCTGATAGTACCTATGTCGTAGAATTATTGATGGGACTAAGTAAATAATGTTCAGTGCTCATTAATGTTACTTCTTGCTGCTATTGTTAATTTAAAGGAAGCAGCATTAAAAGTAGTAAGATAATAAAAAGAGGAAGGTATAATCATGTGTCTTTCTTATTATTGATTGAATTCTTCTATACTTCCTCTTAGGTTTATCTTTGCCTGTGGGAATGGATTTTGTGAAAAGGAGTTGAGTTCAGCATACTTATTTCCACACGCCAGCTTAGGTGTTGTCAGATTCACATTACTTTCAAAATATATCTTTAATATCTTTAGTGTTTGAATTCCATTAAATTAGTGATAATTGCATGGAATGATTCAAGTAGGAAAAGAATGTGTAAATTTCTGACAGTACTTTTACAAATCTTCAGTATCATAGAACCCTAGAGGTATTTGGCTAAACTAATTTTGGTTTAGGAATTTTTAATTCTCAGTTTGCTACAATACTGCCCAGTTGGCTGAAAGACATGTATATACTTAAGTGATAACTTGGATCATTTGTAATAGATTTATAAGCTCAATATTTGTGGTATTTTGCAGACTTCTTCATCTGTAAGTAGAGTTATCTTATCCCTTTGATGTGGTGTAGAATTAGAATAATTTATTTTTATCTATAAATACTTTGTTTTCTAGGTCATTACTAACTCTGTCTTGTAGTGATTACAGCTTATATTAAAAGTTATCCTTTTGAAAGCCTTCTTCATATGTAATTAACCAGAAGTGTTAATAAATACTCTGCTTAGAGTTTGTAATAATAGAAGCTCCTAATTTTAGGCAATAGGTAAGCATTCTTTTTTTCATTTTTATTTTTTATTTTTTTTTTAGGTAAGCATTCTTATTTGGAAGACAATTTCATTTGAATATCAGTGACTTTTTTTTTTCCTTCCTCAGGCTATGAAAGGAGAAAAGGGAATTGGTGGAGCAGTCACAGCTACAGATGGATTAAGTGAAGAGCTTACAGAGGAGGCATTTAGTAAGCATTGTTACAATACCAAGTCATGTAGATTGTTGGCAGTGATTCATACCAAGCGTCTAGTGGTATTTTGGGAATGTCAGCACTGAGTATTTTGACATAGCACTATTTTAAATAGTTCTTATCAGTTCACACCCTTTTATTTGAAATTGGTGAGTGGTTAGGTAAGTGTAGAAAATTTTAAGTCTGCAGACATTATAACCTTTCACAAATAGTTCTGACTGAGTTCCATAGCCCCTAGTTTTTGGCAAAGATTCATATGAGATAGGAATTTAATATTAAGGAATTGTAGTTTGTAATGTAAAATCTTATGGTTTAAATAAATTCGAATTCAGGTTTCTTTTTTTTTTTTTACATTGAGTATCGTTGTCATATTGGTGAAATAAAAGGGCTATGGTGAGTAAACTTCTCATATGTAAAATGTATGCTGCTCAGTTATGTGTTGCTCCCAGCCAAACCTCATGATGTAGTGTAGTTTAATCACTTCATCCAGTCTGTCTGCAGATTTGTACACATGGCAGTTAGCTAAGATACATGTTAGAGATACGAAAATTGAAAATGCGTTATAAAAAAATGTGGTTTTTAGGGAACGTTTTTTAAAATGGAAAATTGGAGGATTTATTATTTTGTCCAAGACTACATCATTGATAAGGGGCAGAATTGTACTGAGACATTAATGACACAACCTCAAGATTCAGCCCAAGAAAGTAGATAAAGTTCTTTTCCCTCTTTAACTATTTTTTTTTCTTTTAGCTAACCAGTTACCAGCTGGCTTAATAACCACAGATGGTCAACAACAAAATGTTATGGTTTATACAACATCATATCAACAGGTACAGTCCTTTGTATTTTAAACGCTTAAAAAACTTGATTATATTGCTGGGGCGTGGTGGCTCATGCCTGTAATCCCAGCACTTTGGGAGGCCGAGGTGGGCGGATCACCTGAGGTCAGGAGTTCAAGACCAGCCTGGCCAACATGGTGAAACCCTGTCTCTACTAAAAATGCAAAAATTGGCAGGACATCGTGACAGGCGCCTCTAATACCAGCTACTTGGGAGGCTGAGGCAGGAGAATCGCTTGAATCCGGGAGGCGGAGGTTGCAGTGAGCTCAGATCATGCCACTGCACTCCAGCCTAGGCAACAGAGCAAGACTCTGTCTCCAAAAAAAAAAAAAGAAATGATTATATCTATTGATAAAGCTAATTTCAACACGTTATTAAGGACCTGATAAAATAGGGTTATTAAAAATTGTTTTCTCAATATGGATAACTATGTATAGTAGTCTCTTAATAGTTAAAAATGTTTATATTTGCATAGATTTCTAGAAAGATACACAAGAAATGGGAAGTAGACTTACTTGTTACTGTCTTTTTAGTCACTGAATATTTATAATATGCATATGTTATACTTAATCTCCTTTAATTCTGCTCAATTTAAATTTTCTAATCTTAGATTTCTGGTGTTCAACAAATTCAGTTTTCATGATCTGAAGAAATGATGGAATGGGGAGTATAGAGAAATGAGAGTCTGTATGATTCTGGAACAGAGACATCAGAAGGAAATGACTGGTGAAAAGATGTATCTTTGTATATTAAATAGCTGTAATGTAGCTTCCTGATGCTTGACTAATTGAGGTGTTAATTCTGACTTGAGAATCTTTTTCATGAATGATTTTAAAGAAAAATTTGGATTTTAAAGGTATTAAAATATTTTTGTTTTGTACAAGAGTTTGTTGCTCTGTATGACTCCTGTATGCATTGTATATTGCAATTTATTACTGTCAGAGATTTGTAGACAGTTTCTTATTTTCATATTGAATCATGTTACTTTTGTAATTCAAGTAAGCAGCTGGGTTAATTCATGATGTTTGCCCTTTTAATAAAATATAAGGGTAGAGTTCATTTTGAATGCAAGTTGCCTTTATTATAAATTTGAGTTTGTCTTGGTTATACCTTGCATGATAACCTAGCTAGATTTCTAGCATTTGCTGTATTTATTAAAATTATTATTTTTGGGGGTAAAACATTCATAGTTTAAGCAGCACCGTTTTTAAAAACAATGTAATTGAGTAAGTGTGAATGCAGAAGCAAATATTGTCTGCCCTGTTCAACCTGGTGCCCATTAACAGTGTTTACACTGTGCATTGTGCCTGTTAATGTAGTTTTAGTTATTGGACCTTTTTTTAGACTAGATTTGGTTTTGAGTTACATCATTAAGAATGTTGGAATACATTTAAGTTTAATGTACTCCTAGTGCTCTTGAAATGGTGCCCCTTTCATTTGGTACATGATTTTTTTCAAAGCATATCTTGAAGTACAATAGTATCCTTTTACAGAAGAGGAATTTTATAGTCTGATGGTAAATGTCCTCATTTTACCTTTTTAATTGAAATGTTAAGTTTCCTGTTATACTATGGAAACCAAGAAACATCAAACATCATTGCGTGTACAGACCTTTTGCATGGGTGAGTGAATGAAATGGAGAACAGAGTGAGTGCTGTGAACCGTGTGAAAAAGAAGCCGCCAGCTTCTAGTGTGCTGTCCTCATCTTTGCAATAAACTAAACTTAGATAATGTAACTTTGTATAATTTAGTAGTATGTACTTGGATTGTTTCTTTTTTAAAAAGTGAGGATTTGTATTTTCTCATCTATTATTTTTGGTGTTAACTCGAGGGATTTTTTTTAAAGTTTTAATATCAAAAATTGTTATTGTATAGTTTGCCTAAAAGGAAGTTGGAGTGAATACCATCTTTGAAGGACACTCAGATTTATAAGGTAGAAGCAATTTCCCAGATACAGGCTGAATAGAAACATTTCTTTGCCAGAAGGAGCCTTTGGGACTATATTTGAGCTAATCAGAGGTTAATAATGCCCTCATCTTCTACTCTCCATTTTAAAAATAATTTTCATTATAATAAATTCAAATAGGAAAAAATGGGGGAGTAGTTAAGCAAAATCAGCAATCATCCTACTATGTTGAAAGAACCAATGTTAATATTTTGATAAATATCATTTGTCCTTTTACTTTGCTAAATATGTATATTTTTATAAAAATGGGCTCATATTGTGCATACCGTTTTGTAACCTGCTTTTTTCACTTAACAATATATTGTGATCATCTTTTCCAGGTCATGCATAGTCTTCTGCATCATTTTTATTGGTTTATTATTCTGTTATATGACTCACAAATTTATTTAACCTTCTATTGGGTATTTTGACCATTTACATCTTTTCACAGTATAAACAACACTTCACTGAATCTCGTGTTCATCCATGACTGTTTTCTTAAATTCTTAGACGTATTGCTGGGTTACCAAATATGCAAAATTTTAACCGTTTTGATACTTCGTTGTGAGTGTATTTTAAAATATTTTCCATTTGATCCAAGCAGTGTGTCACTATATAACTGCTAAAAGCACTTGGTCTTTGATTATCTGTAAAATTAGTTTAAAGATTGGGATATGTTAGAGTAGAGAATCAAGATAAAAAAGGAATTCGAGGCCAGGTATGGGGTGGCTCACGCCTAGAATCCCAGCACTTTGGGAGGCCAAGGCAGGTGGATCACTTTGAGGTTAGGAGTTTGAGACTAGCCTGGCCAACATGGCAAACCTTCCGTCTCTATAAAAAATACAAAAATTAGCAGGGTGTGGTGGTGCGCACCTGTAGTCCCAGCTAGTCTGGTGGCTGAGGCATTATTCCTTGACCCTGGGAGGCAGAGTCTGAAGTGAGCCGAGATCATGTCACTGCTCTCCAGCCTGGGCAACAAAGCCAGACTCTTGTCTCAAAAAAAAAAAAAAAAAAACAAAACCCAGGAATTCGACCATTTAAAATTTTAAGTCGGTATCTAATACAACAAATTTCCAAACTTTGTAATTTGCTAGTAGTGCTAACTAAAACTTTACACTAGGTAAAATCAGGTCACTTTTTTTTTTTTTTGGTATGGACTTCATTGTTGTTGGACTTCATACTCTGATGGGAAAGAAAATGGACATTCTGCATGTGTCAGGTGCATAATATCCTAATTTATGCTTGTCAGAGCTAAGGTCAGTGTCTTACTTGGCCCGTGTTGCATTTAACTGAATGTCATGTTTTCTCTGGAACTTATGTATGCAAGCTCCCATGTTAACCTATTATAAAAATGTTTTTTATAATTTTGTAAATATTGCTTTCTTGAGTGTCTAATAGAGAAATGGGTTTCAGTAAGGTAGAAGAAGGGGACTTAGGTAGCTTGTGTCTTAGGTAGCTTCTGTCTGTCCCCTCACTACCTCACTCTAATGGAGATGCTTTAAAATCTTGAGTTCAGCAAGGATTGTTTTTTAAATGGTGCCTTCCTAATGTCACATACTTTGATATGACAGTGTTTGAAGCTATTTGTATTTTTTCCCCCTCCTACACTGTATTACGTGTGCAGGGTTTTCCTTTCTTCACAAACATGCCTTATTGCCTGTTTTGCCTTAGTGAGTTAAAGGAGTACCAGTTAACTTTAATAATTCTAATTGAATATAGTTATGAGGGCCCAATTAAAAGGACTTCTATAGCAGTAGCAATTAGGCATGAAAAGCAGAAAGGATAGTTTCTCCCATTTGCTAAGAATGCAAGATTTTTAAAAAATATTTTCTCTTAGGGAAAATTGTTATTTTATCAACAATCTAAACAAGATGATGTTTGTTGATTTATGTGATAAAATGCACTTTAAGTCGTTCAAATAAGTAATAATTGGGCAGCTCTTTAAAGGACTTTAAAAGAAAAGTGATACTGGGTAAAATCTATACCAAAAACTAGTCTATTTTAAATGTGTTTTTTGGTCTCCCTGAGTTAGGCAACTGATAATTTATGTAAGTTAATAATTTGTATATATTGACCTTAAACTCCTATTAAGTCATATAATGTGCTCATGAGTAAAAAATGGAACAACTCTTTGTTTTCTAAGGAACTCCACTACACTGTCTGAAAAATGCTCAGTTTTAATTTATGGTTGGTTTTAGAGCTAGAACCGTTAGTTCACCAAGTTTAGCTCTCTCTCGATTGGGGAGCTCCATCACCCCGATCTCATCTTGGCTCCTTATGCCAGGTTCTTTGCCTTCCCCATCCACCTGCCATGACCTTAAACACATATACTTCCCTCTACCTAGGTAATTCCCACTCATTCTTCAGGTCTTTATCAGAAAAAGGTCCTCAAACATTTGTAAAACCTTTGTAGTAATCACCAAATGTAGAAAATAGCACCACCCAAACAGAGGAGATGTGTAATACAGCCTTTTATACTGGCTGCTGTACAGCCCCTTATAAATTTATTTCGAGACTGTGCTGCTTTTTGTACCTGATTTTAAGGATTTGTGAAACCATAAGGCAGAATCCCTTCCAATCCTGGGCCACAGATGGCACTGGCATGGATTCATTTCTCTGGCTTCTGGCCATTGCCTTTAAAGAGAGATGCTTGCCTAATAGTAAAGTTACAGTTTTCCCTGTTCTTACTCCAGAGACTTGTTTCCTTTTCCACTGCATATTAAAGGGATACCTGTGCAAGACAATGTATTGTAAGAACTCCTTTGCCAAAATTAATTTAAGCAAGTGTGTGAGGTAAGAATAAAGTCATTAAAATATGTGCTGGTACTGTCTTAAAGGCCATGTAGTAGTTTTAGGGGACCAAATTACGTTAATAGGTAATTCTTTTTTCTTCCACAAAAATATACTAAGATTGTAAAATTCCGATCCATGGCATAAAATTTTGCCTCTTTAAGGTTTGATTTAGGTCTTCCTTGCTTGTCCTCTAAAAGCAAACAGTAACAGGTTTGTGTCATACTTTTGCAACTGTTTTCCAGGGCTCAATTTCAGAGTACATGTGAATGAAAGATATTTCTGAACTTTGAACACTAGGCAGTTGTTGAAAACAAGTTACTGGGCAAGGACAAGTCGTAACAGAAACTGCCTTTCAGCCAGAACAGGTATGCCTAGGAGGCTCATTCATGCATATATAATCCCCAATATTAGCTTTACAAGAAACCAAATCCAAATTCTTTTTTCAGATCAAAGCAATCATTAATAAAAGAATACAATGTTTGGGACATTTAAAGAAATGGCAGAGCCGTTCCTTGCTTTGGAGGAAGAGTCTATCTTTTAAAAATGGTTTCTTTCTGTACATTTCCAACCTTGCAAGTAGCAGTCTACACTGTAAAAGTGCTATCTTACAGAACTGTACAGAGGGGAACCAGGCCTCTTTTAATTCTGTATAGACTGCTAGAAAGTACCATGTATTCTACTCGCACAAAGGGCAAGCTGTTAATCTAGACTTCATTTCCAAGAGTAAGACAGCCTGGATTACCTAACAACTCCCAGTTAACCGCCTCCAATGCTTTATAAAAGAAAATGTGAACTATCAGCAAGTTATTGAATAATGTATTTTTGTAAGTGTATCATGAAAGCAAGGAATTTGCAGAACGCCAAAAAGAAGTAAAAATAACCTGTGAAGTGAGCTAGCACTAAAGCCTGCTTTTGCCCCAAGAGCTCTTTTGGAGTCTGGAGTTCTTGACCTAGCAGGAGAGGAGGGCCTGGACATAAAGCTGAATGCTTACCTAGGTTGAAGTCTTATTAGGGCCACCAGAGAAACAAGTAGCAAGCAGTCTTGCCTGCCTCAATTTTGGTGCTGGATGAAGGGGTATAAATTACTCCTATCCTCAAATACCTAACCACAGGCTCTTCCTCAGCTTAAATGTCAGCTGATAATTTAAAAGTAATCTCACGTTGGTTGCTTCTGGATGTCTGGCAGAGCAAAGAAGTTCTCTCAAAGTTCTCCATTTCAGTCAGTGCTTCAAATCATTTGCCAAGGAAAAGAAGTTTAAGATACCACAAACTCTGCATGGCCAACACGGCAAAACCCCATCTCTACTAAAAATACAAAAATTAGCTGAGCATGGTGGCATGTGCCTGTAATCCCAGTTGCTCGGGGGGCTGAGGCAGGAGACTTGCTTGAACCTAGGAGGCAGAGGTTGCAGTAAGCTGAGATTGTACCACTGCACTCCAGCCTGGGCAACAGAGTGAGATCCTGTCTCAAAAAAAAAAAAAAAAAACTCAAGGGAAGATGGCACCATGAGTAAAAAACAAAATATCCAACGGACAACAGAAGCATCCACAAAGACTCAATATTGGTAATAACATTGGAAAAAAATTAATGGTGTTTAAAGAAATAGAAGCATGGAAACAGGAACAAAAGACTGCATAGAAACAAGGAGATTTGTAAACCAAATAGAACTTGTAAGAAAAAATATTTCATAATTGAAAACTAAATCTCAACAACAGAGTGGGGGAAAAAGAATAAGAAAATGTAAAAAAAAAAAAAAAAACAAAAAAAAAACAAGGCAATAATTAGGAGTAGACACAAAAACCTGACGTAATTTATGACAAAAACCTAGAAATAAATACAATGATATCTGTGATCACAGTAAGTATAAATGGACTAGATTATGGAGTTAAAAGGCAGGTTTTCTTTGGCTTTATCTTTCAGGTGTGTCTCCTGTAAACTTGAACTAAAAGGCCAAAGAAAAATCTAAGATATACCAAAGACTAACCAAAATATTGTTAAAGTAAGTACTGACAACAAAGAAGATGAAGGCAACATGCAGTCATAGAGCCACTAAACAATTTTTAAAAGGCTCAGTTTACTAGGGAAAATAGAACAATTCTAAATTAGTATGCATTTAGTAATAAAGCCAATGAAAAAGCAATACAACTTTAAGAGAAATTGAGAGATCCATTATAATGAAATCTTTAGACTCCAGTAAGCAAATCAGGTACTAGATAAATCAATAAAGTTGTACCCAACACAACTAACAAGTTTTATCTGGGACTTACAGAACATAATACTCAACTATTTGGTAATACACATTCTTTACCAATACACATGGAATATTCATGAAACATGATAGGACATAAACTAGTCTCAGTTTCAGAAAACCAAAATCTTGCAAATCATATTCTCTGGCAAATGATATTAAAAATATAGATTAAGGCTAGACACGGTGGTTCACACTGTAATCCCAACACTTTGGGAGGCCAAGGTGGGACGACTGCTTGAACCCAGAAGTTTGAAACCAGCTGGGGCAACACAGACATCTCTCCAAAAGAAAAAAAAAAAAAATTAGTTGGGTGTGGTGGTGCTGCCTATAGTCCTGGCTGCTCAGGAGGCTGAGGCAAGAGATCGTGAGCCCAGGAGTTCAAGGCTGCAGTGAGCTATGATTGCACCACTGTACTCCAGCCTGGGTGACAGGGTGAGATCCTGTGTCTTAAAAAAGAAAAAAAGAAATATAGACAACCTACTATAACCTATTCCTGACATTTGGAAATAGACTTTTAAAGAAATTAATGTGTTAAACATTTAAACCTCCTGAAGGATTCATCAAGAAAAATGAGAAAGCACAAATAAACTAACAGGAATGAAACAGGGTCAACTAACATGCTGTGGAGACTCAAATGATACAAGAATAATATGGACAGTTTCATACAGGAAAAATCTTAAACTAAGATGAAATGGATAAATCCCTAGAAAAAATAACTTAATAAAACTGACAAGAATAATGTAAAATCTTACTGTTCTTATAACCTTTAAAGAAATTGAATAAAAATCTTCCATTAATAACCAAATAGTTTTAAAGACTGTTCTGATCTTAAACTCTTCCAGAAAATTGAAAAACTTACCATTTCATGAGGCTGGTATAATGTTGATACCAAAATCAGACAATGATAGGACACGAAAGTATTACAGACTGACTTTACTTATGAACATAGGAGCAAAACTATTTATTTGTTTTATTTATTTTTGAGACAGAGTCTTGCTCAGTTGCCCAGGCTGGAGTGCAGTGGGTGATCTGGGCTCACTGCACTCTCCACCTCCCAAGCTCAAGTGATTTTGGTGCCTCAGCCTCCTGAGTAGCTGAGACTACAGGTGCACACCATCACACCCGGCTATTTTGTATTTTTAGTACAGACAGAGTTTTACCATGTTGGTCAGGCTGGTCTCAAACTCCTGACCTCAACTGATCTACCCACCTCGGCTTCCCAAAGTGCTGGGATTACAGGTGTTAGCCACCATGCCTGGCCTATAGGAGCAAGCTAAACAAAAGTATTGGCAAATTGAGTCCATTAATGTATTAAAAACACGCACACCATGACCAAGTTGGGTTTATAATAGGAATTAAAGGTTGGTTTAATATTAAAAAGTTAGTTACCATAAATTATAAATTAACAGATTAAAGGAGAGACAGAAAAAAGCCTTGGATAAAATTCAACATCCATTCATAATACAACTATTAACAAACTACATATAGAAGATAACTTCCTTGGCCCGTGTGGTGGTCCATGACTGCAATCTTAGCACTTTGGGAGGCCGAAGCAGGATTGCTTGAGCCCAGGAACTAGAGACAGCCTGACCAACACAATGAGACCTCATCTTTACAAAAAATTTAAAAATTAGCTGGGCATGGTGGCATATGCCTGTGCTCCCAGCTACTTGGGATACTGAGGCAGAAGGATCACTTACCCAGCAGGTCAAGGCTGCGGTAAGCTGTGATCATGCCATGCACTGCAGCCTGGGGTAACAGAAACAAAAAGCAAACCAAAAAACAAAAAACTTCCTTAAACCAATAAAGGCCATTTATTTAAAAAAAACCACCAGTGAAATGTTTAAAAAAATATTTAAATCAGTGTTAAGACAAAGATGTTCACTCTCAGTTCTCTTCAACATTGTTCTATAGGTCCTAGCTAGTACAGAAATATAAGAAATTTTTAAAAAGTTATAAGCATCAGAAAGGAAGAAAACTGCCATTATTTGCAAATGTTAATTTAAAAAACAGAGGACTTCTAGACACATTGTTACACAAGTTTGGCATGGTTGTTGGATCTAAAATCAACACACATCAACAATATTTCTATATAATCAGCAACAATCACAATGGAAAGTATAATTTTAAAAATTTAGTTCACCTGTTTTCATCTGGTAACAGGTAAACTGAATTTAATTGAACTGAATTTTAAAAATCAGCAACAATCAGAATGGAAAGTATAATTTTAAAAATTCAGTATCCAGTAAAATTCAGTTATCAACTAGTACTGAATTTAATTAAACTGAATTTTAAAAATTATACTTTTGTCCATTCTGGTTGTTGCTGATTATATAGAAATATTGTTGATATATACTTTGAATGAAATTAAAGTCAATAAAAATAATGAGAAAAATTTTAAGATAAAAACAAATTTAAAAAAGATTAAAATTCACTTTACCACAGCATTAAACACTATAAAACCACTATGATGAAATCTAAGATAAGATGTAAAGGCCTTTAAGGAGAAAATCTTTAAAGTTTATTGAGACATTAAAGAAGACCTAATAAATGGAAAGATACACAAGGGTTTTGGCTGGAAAGACTCATTACTGAAAAGATGTCAGTTTTCTCCAAGATCAACAGATTACCGTTACAAAAGACAATACACAAACTGAGAGAAGATAAATGCAATACATTTAACTGACAAAGGATTGGTATCCAGAATAGATAAATCATACGAATCAATGAAAAAAAGGCAACCTAATAGAAAAATGGGCAAAAGACACAAATAGAAAAATGGGCAAAAGACATGAGTATTTCACAGAAGAGGAATCATGAGGGACCCATATATGAAGAAACACTCAATTTCATTAGTAATCAGGGAAATGCAAATTAAACCCACAGTAAGAAACCACATAATAGCCATCCAGTTGGCGAATACAAAGATAGTCAAGACCAAGTGTTTGCCAAGATGTGAAGCCATGGGAACTCTCAACCACTGCCAGTGGGAGCGTAAGTTGCTACAAATGCTTTAGAAAACAATTACCAAGTAAAACCCACTCCTTAGAGCAGCAGTTCTCAAAGTGTTGGTCTCAGAACCTCTTTATATCCTTAAAAACTCTTGAGGGCCTCAAAGAGCTATTGTTCACATGGGTTATATCGATCAATATTTACCATATTAGAAATTAAAATTCAGACATTTTTAAAACAAATACACAAGTATACTTGATCAGCTGCTAGAGTGATGTCATCATACATCTGGAAAATAAATTGTAAAAAAATGGCAGTGAAATGAACAAAAAATGCCTTAGCATTATTATGAAAATAGTTTTGTCCTCACAACCCCTCCCCCTAAAAAAGGTCTCAGGGACCCCCAGGGGTCCCTAACCACACTTTGACAACAACTGTCCTAGGACAACTGCTGAAAAAGTGCACCAGGAGACAGTACAAGAAAGTCATTCATTCCTCAAATGTTTATTGAGCATCTACCTGGTGCCAGGCATTGTTCTAGACACTGGGAATACGGTAGAGTACAGAAGAGGCAAAACTCCTGCCCACACACAGCCTACATTGTAATTGGGCAGAATATTCATAGCAGCATTGTTTGTAATTGCAAAATATAGAAAACAATCCAAATCTCCATAAATAGAAGAATGGATAAATTGTGAAACAGTCATACAATCAAATACCATACAGCTGTGAAAACATGAAATAGTTACATGCATAAACATGGATGGGAATCTCAAAAACAATGTCAGAAAAAGAGGTCATAGAAGAATACATACAGCATGATTCCATTTACATAAAAGTTCAATAACAAATAAATCTAAACAACATATTATCAGGAATACATACATAGATGGGAGAGTCACAAATCAAACCATGGGAAATTATTAACAAAAAATCCAGAAGAATGTTTACCTCATATAATCTATGGAGGGAGAACAAATGGGGAATTCTAGGCAGCTGAGAATGTTCTAGTTCTTAAGCTGAAGGTTGAGTACATGTGTGATCATGTTTTTTTAAACCATACATACACAACATACTTTTGTGTGTACTACTTCACAACAAACATTTTAAAAGAAAAAAGATATAAGCTTATGCAATATATACTTTCATCAACAAAGAGAGAACATCTTCTGATATTTCAGCCACTACTGTGCTATGCAAATAAGCTAATCATAATAATGGAGGGAGAAATATATGATAATATGAAAAGGAAATGAGTATGGACTGTTCTTCACAGAAGTTAACTAGATTCCCACAGGGTCAAGATCCAATGAGATGGCAGTATTATAGCACTGTTCTTCCAAGTTGGCTTGGAGTCACTTGTATGACTCTGGTTAATTGGTTACTTTGTTCTCTGGGTATAATTATTTGTATAAAGCAGATAATGAAATGATAGGTGATACAAATTCCAAATAAATTGACAAAGACACCACCTCTTTACTGAATTCTGTTGACTTTCAAAAGCACAAATTTCCTTTCACACATCCTCCTAATAATGCATTTATATATTAAGTATTCCAAAAATACAGAAAGAGCATGGCAGAAACTGACCACTGCATGTTTTTCTCTGCATTGCTCAGTAACAGGGGCCTTGCTGGTCACACAAATGCTGTAACAATTTTGCAATCATGTCTTTACCAAGGTTATCAATGTCAATGCCATTTTGTAGACTTAAACAAGACACAGTTAAGATGCAATTTGTCCTGATTCAGAAAACTAGCCAGAAATTTTGATATACAATTTTAAAATCTTCAAAAATTAAATGGATCTTGAAATAATCAATGCATCCCCCTGTATCTAAACAGGGCAGGTTAAAGTTACTATCTTGGGTTAGGAAGTTGCAGAGGAATAGAAAATATATTCTCCAGGTCCAATCTCTCAAAATGGGTCTAACACAGGGGTGCCAGCTCAGAAAGTTCCAGGTATTGCTGTAGCTATTTTTAAAATCCTAGGCAGCTACAAGACCTAGAATCTTACCCACATGTAAGCTGAACTGGACAATGCCACCAGGGGGTGCTAAACCACAACTGGCAGGATGATTTTGAATTAAGCAGTTTTATCTTCATATCTCTGCCCACTCATGCTATGTTTTGTTATAGCAGATGGTAAACATTATGGCTGTAGCTTTTTGCCCCTACCCCAATATGAAAAGAGAAGAGGAGGTAACTTCTTTTAAATTCTCAGAGAACTTCTACTCTATCTTCTCAGTAGGAAGAATGGATAATCTTTTTTGGTTGGAGCTGGACATGTGTTGGACTATAATTTACTAGTGGACAGGGTTATTCTATGTTCAAAAACAAACACAGGCTGCTACCTTTCATTTTTAACCTGTATGTGCTCATACCGAAAGGTATGCCCTCCTCAATTCTCATGCTCAGGAATGATGGATCTTTTAGCTTCTTAGATCTGAGTGGTAAGAAGACCATGAAGGGGAAGTGGGTAGAATGGTGGGGGAGATGGCGGCAAGTTTCCTCTCTGTGACACCTTCCATATCTGATATGCCATCAATTCATACTTTCTTCTCTTTAATATGTAAACACCCTGACATCTCTAGGCACTCTTCAAATATCTTTTGAACAAGCAAAATCAGTAAAGAAAGATACTGTAACCTTCACAACCTCATCCCTATGACTTTCCAGCATTCTCTCTAAGACTAAAGGCTTTGTAACCCTGCATTCTCAAGACTTTTTGAATGTGAGGTGCTGGCAGGAGTGGTAGCCAGATTGTGAATTTGATGAGTAAGTAGCCTTTGCTCAATCCAATTTATCCAAAATGCCAAATACATAAAAAAAGAGAACCTCAAGCTCAGTTGCAAATGCCCTTTACTGAGATTAACAGGTCCACGAGTGGACATTTTCTTGATAATTAGTTCTGCAGAAAAGAGGAGAGAAGCAAATTGATACTAACGAAATGTAGAAATCTATTTTGAACAGGATGCTGGTGTTCTCAAATTTTATATCCTTTTCTTTCTTTCTTTTTTTCTTTTTTTTTGAGATGGAATTTCCCTCTTTGCCCAGGCTGGAGTGCAATGGCATGAAATTGGCTCACTGCAACCTCCGCCTCCCAGGTTCAAGCGATTCTCCTGCCTCACCCTCCTGAGTAGCTGGGATTGCAGGCGCCTGCGACCACGACCAGCTAATTTTTGCATTTTTAGTAGAGATGGGGTTTTGCCATGTTGGCCAGGCTGGTCTTGAACTCCTGACCTCAGGTGATCCACCTGCCTCAGCCTCCCAAAGTGCTGGGATTCCAGATGTGAGCCCTTCATTTGGTTTATAGAATTTATTGATTTTCCCCCAGAGTTTGTAGTTTGTGTTTTTCCAGGAATAATCTTTTTTTCTGAAGTTACAGAAATATTTAAGTCTAGGGACTAACAACTATAACTACAAAACTTAGAAGGGAGGTTTGCCAATGTCATCTCATTTTCCTGAGTGTAAGAATCTTTTGTCCTACAAGCTTAGAGGTGGTAACAGTGACCTGGCTTGATATGTAACAGAATCCAATGCAGTTCCAATCCTGGTATCCATGTCCTTCAGCAATTCCCTGAACTTCTAATTTCTAGTGTCAGACAGAGATTAATTTTTGATAGTTTCAGCTCATTTTGATCATCCAATGTTAAATCCAGCAATGCCTATAACCTCATTAAAGACTACAATCTTTCTTCTTTCATTCCCTTTTTTTTTTAAACAAAGCCTGATCTGGTAGAAGGAACTTTTCAAATCAAATACCTTCTATACTAAATCTCTTATTCCAGAACTTCTCTAACCTCATAGCAGGACACGGTAAGACAAAGCTGAAGAGTTTATATTTCCTCCAGATACTTAGCAAATCTGCAAAAATCTCTTTCCTTTTCAAAGTCTCCTTCCCATTTCGACCCCTATTTAGAAGTGAGGAGTGGGAATACGAAGAAGTGTGAAGGTGACAATTTTCTTTACCCACTTGTTAAAATATTTAAGTACCAGTTAATTAGCCAGCCAACATGGAAGGGGTATAAAGACCCAATCTCTGCCTCAAAGACCTACCATCTAGCAGAAGGAGAGGGAAATGCTAGCAAACAGGGGCACTAAGATTTTAGACTGCTATGACAGAAGATTTAACAAAGGACAGTAGGAGAACAAAAAGAAGGGGTTAAATCTACCTGGTGGTGGAGTATGTCAGGAAAGACTTCTTCAGGTTGGCAATTTGGCTTGAATCTAGGAAAACAACGAATGGAGCCAGGTGGAGTAAAGAAGGGGACCATAGACAGGAGGAGGTGTGTAAAGACAGACAGACAGCATGGTATCATAGACACTACAAAAATGAGGAAGTGCCAAGAGAGTGGACAAAAGTTTCAAATGGCAAGATTAAATGCAATGAAAGAGTTGCCTGGATTTGGGAAATGGGTGATTATCCCTGAATTTTGCCAGAGAGCCATTTCAATGGAGTAGCAGATCAGAAGTCTGGCTGCTGTGAATTTAAAAGGATGAAAAGAACAAAGAAAAATATTTTAGAGTAAACAAAAGACAACAAAAAAGGTGATGACAAGTTTACAGTATTTCTTGGAGCCATTTGCCTTTTTACTTTCAAGCATATTAGTTCATGTATGACAAGGGTTACATAGGATTTACATTTCTATGAGAAAATGACTCCCAACTGCCATCTTAAACACTTAACAACAAGTTTTTAAACACAATCCATTCTTAAATTAAAGGCTGCCTATATTATTTCAAACAATACAGGCAGCCTTTTAAATATATGTTTAATAATTATTAAACATGTTAATTATTAAACATGTTTATTAAATATGTTATTATATGTTTAAATACTATCTTAAATATAAAATCAACATTTCTACAGATTTACTCTGCCATCACTAACTTTTCTTTCATATCCTTCAAAATAAATAACACCTGTAATGTTTATAGTAGAAAAGGTGCTTTATTTTACATATCATTGGTACACAATACATAAAACTGCCTAAAATCAGTCTTGGAAAACACAACAGTCAGTCAGTTACACCTTAAAGGGTCAAAGACCAAGTCTAATTTGCAATCTACTTCATTTATGATCAAATGACTACAATTTTAAATACTAATAATCTCTTCAAATCCAATGTTACAAATGATTTTTATGTTACAAGGGCTGTAATTTTTTAAAATAAAAATATCTTTAACTATAGTAGACCTTATTTCTAATCAGAATGAATCTTTGCTAGTCTACAAGTCTTTGACATGATAGATCAACAGTTTCACCTTCCTATAGATAACTGTATTTATGTAATTGGGTAATGAGGCAGGGGTCCTTCATACATGCAATCAGATTATTTCAATTTTTAAAAAAAATGCAGATAAAATTGAGTTTATATATACCCTATGTCTAATTAAGTTGCCAAAGAAGTTTATTAAACTAAAATGAAGCCAATATGATATTTTAGAAAACATAATTCTGAGAGCATGCAGCATCAAAAATATTTTTACTACTTATGAGAGCCAGAGTTGCAGAACACAGAAGAGGGCTGGCACAAAGTCTTATTACATCTGAATTGCTTATCCAACTGGGAAGAATAAAGAAAGTAATTTAACTCAGTGCAAATCCTATGAAAAATATCTGCATGATATAGCCTACTGCTACACAAAGGGATCTTCACTTAGAAAATGTGCAAATCATAAGAAGCTAAATGCACTTCTCTTGCTATTTACTCCAATTCAGTCTATTCATTGACACACACAGCTCTAAGATCTCTTAACTACTAATTTTGTCAAAGCCACAGATATTTCTTAATGGCATTTTTCAGTCACCAATCCCTTATCACAGAGATGAGTATGACTGGTGCTTAAGGTACAAACGCCAAAAAAAAAAAAAAAAAAAAAAAAAAAGAATCAGGGCTAATTCTCAAGGCAAAAACATTTATAATTTTAACAAATCCCTCAGTATAGAAAGACTTCTCTTCCCTCTAAAAAGTAAGTCATATGTTAGAACCACAGGTTCAGAATCACCTCCTGGTTCAGAACAGTGGAGGCTTTTAAGCAAAGTAAACTGAATCAAATACTAAGTAGGTATAAATGTGCATACTCAAACAAATATTCTATCCTTTGCTTAAAATCAACTTATTCCTTGTCATTAGGAGAAGTGCTTCAAGATGCATGTTGTTAATTAATGCAGAGAAGAAGGGGTTAAAAGCCAAACTTTTCCTATTAAAGCAATAGATCTTTAAAATAATTGGGCTTGAAACATACACTTTTAGTATAACTTTCCATTCTTACTCTTTTTTATAATTAAGTATACATATATACACGACAAACCCTAATATTTAATATGTGCAAAATTGCTTATCGTGTATTTTAACTTTGGTTAAGTATTTGTTTAGCCAATATCAGACACATTACAGAAGCTAGACAATGATTACAAACATAATAATGAGGTAAGTTAAAATTCTACTAGTGCAAAAAGCAAGCATATGCCAAAAGCAAAGCTTATGAATTAAACAAATGCAGAATGAAGCTCTCACCAAGGGCATTGCTGGGATAACAAACCAGAGAAGCTCCTTGTAAACATTGTAAAGTACACATTTAAAGAGTAAAGATTCATACAGCCACAAAAAGGTATTCTAACAACACCACAGTAGTGCATTTATTTTATCTTTAGAGTTTGGAAACCACTCATTATGTGTCTAACAATTTGCATATTTTCTTCAAGAGAAACTTAATTAATGAGACATATTAATTACAAATACTGTAGTATAAAAATCCCAGTTCTTTACAAAAATTATATATTAAAATATTCTATACACTTTAAATTAGTAACTGGAACACACATATATATCAATTCTGCACAATTAAATCCATCTTTGCTAGGGGGGGAATTATACATGAAATTTGAGGACATAGCTACTCAGTCAACCTAAACTGGCATAAGGTTATGTGGTATAAAAAAAAGATAGAACTGTGCCCCTGCAGTTACTGAAGCTCTTAGTTTGAAATATCTTTTCTGCAATTATTGCTCTGTATATTAATTCCAGATTTAAATAAGCAGTGGAACCATGAAATTCCTAAAAGGTTTAAAACAAGTTACCTATAGCAGAGTGTTTTTAATGCCTATCTGTATCTTTAAGGTTGTAATGGAACCTGAGTTAGCTGTCTAATGCTTATATTTTCATAGTAAAAAAGTTTATACAATTTCAAGGTAAAAACAATGCAAAAATAAAACATTTAGAGCATTTACAAAAATCTTACAAATGTTTAAAACACTATTTTAAAACCTGCGTCTTGTTAAGGTGCCTGTTTCTTTCTGCAATAGGAGGATATAAACTTCAATTTTGAATTTTCAATTATGAAGATTTTAATTTTAGCAGAAGTAAAATCAGAGCCATTAAGACAGATGAAAATGGTCAGGGATATACTTTTTCTACTAAAAACACAAAACTTTAGTGCTGAAAGTGACCTTAAAGGTAAACTGTTTTAACTCCCTCATCTGTTATAAGGAAAATGACGGCCAGAGAAGTTAAGTGCTTTGGCCAAAAATATATTCAAATATATTGGCCTGATAGAAATCAAGAAAACTCATTGTTCTTTTTGTATTTTACCATAATTCTTGGAAAATAATAAAAATTCAAAAGCAGTTTCTAAACTTGCCTCTTTCTTTTTTAATTTCTTAAGCTCTGTGCTAACTGTAAACAAAGAAAGGAATCAAACGACTACTGGAATTATTATAGTATCACACATATTATCCAAAAGAAGACAGTTGTTAGAGGAACACTGCTCATATAGAATAAAGATAGAGGGAGTACTCAAAGATGGGACATTTACATTATAGAGAACATTTACTATATAAGACAGCATAGCATACAACAGCCAGTTACTAGAATCATCTCAATAACTCTAGGATGACTGGGTTACATAGCCTTTATAAAAGATATTAGGGTAATAAAGCTTTCTAGCTTTTATCTTAATTTCACTGTTCTTCTTTATAAAACAGCTATATCTGTAAGGAAAAACTCATATACTAATTTTCAGAAAGTCTTTGCTTCTTTACTTTTATTTGGATCTAGAATTCAGCAAATACATTTTACGAACAATTTACAAACTCAAGTTCATAACTGCTGGAAATACAGTCAGAGAATACTCTTTTAAATGACAAATCTTCATAACCAGTTACTAATAAATAATCATCATCACAATAGATAGTTTCAATAAAAAAACAATTCAATTTAAAGGTGCTTTCTTATTGTTACCTTGAAGCCACCGAACTTGTGTAGCTGGTCCATATCCCTTTTCATTCTTTGCTGATATCCTGAACACAATGGCAGGCCTGGATGTATAATCAATATGTGCATTTGCAAGTTGCCCAGCAGTTACTATACATGATGTCTTAAGACCACAATAAATCCTCATGAACACAAGTTGATTTGGATTATCTTGTATCTGTGATGTGCGGATAGCCAAGTAGGCCGAATATTCCAAAATATTTCCAGAAGGTGAAGTTGGAGGTTCCCAGGAAAGGTGGATACCTTCAACATTCTTGAAGAGGGGGAAAAACAGGTTAAAGATTCTCAGGTTTCCTCTGTTATCATTTATTAGGTTGAGTCTATCTTTAGACTACAAAATGCTCATTTTTGCTAAAGTAATTGCATTAGATGTTAGATATTTCATTGTTGATTTTTTAAAACCTATCTCATTTGGATCTACAATGTTTAATTCATGCTTGCTTTTCAAAAACGCATTTTACAGATGAGGAAACTGAGTCTAAGAGAGATTAAACACAACTAGGCTTAAATGTCTGCCTGTAATATCCCAAAACAGGTTTTTCTTTCCTAAATACAGACCTTTTCTTCTCTAGGGAGGAACAGGACATTAGGATAAAACATAATCCAGTTTTGAATGTTCTATTAAAATTCTCCAGCCAAATGTTTTCGTTCCATAATAACAAGAACAAATTTAGAAGCATACCAGATTTCCCTGCCTTTCTGTGATTTGGATGCTGTAATTTTGCTTGAAATCACATGGACACATAGAGGGAGACAACACACACTGGGGCCTATCAGAGAGTGGAGGGTGGGAGGAGGGAGAAGATCAGGAAAAATAACTAATGGGTACTAGACTTAATACCTGAGTGATGAAATAATGTGCACAACAAACCTCCATGACACTCATTTACTTTTGTAACAAACCTGCACATGTACCCCTGAACTTAACAGTTAAAAAAAGATTGATTAGTAAAAATTACTTTTTAAAATTTTAATCCATCCTTTTAGATATCTCTTATTTCATTAGATGTGAACAAGAATTTCTAAACTGACAGTTTATTTCACATATGAAGTTTCAAATAATTTAAAATCACCAACAAGTCTTGACCCGATGTCTTACCTTTGAAATTCTGACTGCAGAAGGAGCTCCAGGAAAACCAGGAATACAAGTTTTAAATTCACTGATTTTGCTGAAAGGACCTATCCCACAACCATTGATTGCAGCAACCCTGAATCTGTATCCTGTGCCTGGAACAAGATCTTGTTTCTTAAGCAAGCTGTAGTCAGGTACATCTGCATTTCCTACCTAAAATGTAGTATATACAAAAGTCAAAGAAAAGATCCAACTAATGTTGTTAACATTTTTAAATTATTCAATTTTTATTCAACAAAAAAACTTTCAAAGAATAAATTGCAAAATAAATAAATAAATAAATAAATTGTGTTTTAAGGTTCTGGTTCACATTTATCTCCTTCTCTCTCACATAGAATGAACCCTCCAATAGAGAAGCAACTAAGTCCATAAATCTGTGATCCTTATCCAGAGGGAGCACTCTTTCCAGTTGAGAATCACTGATTATACAGAGAAATGTAAGAGCATTCTGCATGTGAACAATGTGAAAGTAGAAAAAAGCTGACAACCACTATGAACAAAGTAACAATTATTCCATCATCATGTAAACTTATCTTGAAACAGCAAGCAATCTCAGAAAATATGCTGTCAAATAATAGTCTGGCGAGGAACAATATCCTTTAGAGACAGGCAGGCGAGAGGGGACAGAAAAGGAGTGACTAGCAAGTAGTATAGAGTGTTTTAAAAAATCATTAGATTATATACTCTAGGTAGGAAGATAATAGCATTTACGACTTTCAAACAATTTTTACATATTCTCCCTAACTCTCCCAGTTAGACAGAGAGTGCCAATGTGTTACCCTACTTTAAGGGAGCTACGTCATCTCTATTTTACATATGAGGAAACTGAGTCTAAGAGAGATTAAACAAGTTGACTTTCCAGGATCACACTGCTGAATACTGGAACTAGTAATTGATTCAAACCTAAGTTTACCAGCTCTAAATTTTAGGCGATTTTTTTTCTTTTAGGAAAAATCAGATAGCTACTAGGCCCTCAGACACAGACATGTCTTTATATATGAAATCCAACTACAGTGAGAAATTTCAGTGGGCATAATACTAATTATTAACTAGAATTTCTATTTTTGTCAAGAATTAAAAAAATTCTATATGAAAAAGAGGGATGGGATACAAGGAGTAATAGTATCGAAACTAATATATATATATAGGTTATAATCCCCATTTGTACATATCTTCAGGAGATTCAAAATGAACATCTATTTCCTTGGCAATTCTCTCTCTGAAATTCTCCATTTCATAATTTTGTTTTTGAGGGGACGGCATTTCACTCTGTCATCCAGGCTGGAGTGCAATGGCCTGAACATGGCTCACTACAGCCTTGAATTCCTGGCTCAAGTGATCCTCCTACCTCAGCCTCCCAAGTAGTTGGGATCAGAGGCACATACCATGCCCAGCAAATTTCTTTATTTTTTGTAAGACAGGATCTAGCCATGTTGCCCAGGCTAGTCTCGAACTCCTGGGCTCAAGCTCCTCCCACCTTGGCCTTCCAAAGTGCTGGGGTTACAGGCATGAGTCACTGCACCTGGCCTTCATAAAAAAAAAAAAAAAAAAAAAATTCCAATGTGCTTTGGATCTGTTATCTATTTAATAATTCTTAGAAGGTTAAATGCCTAATTTACATATATATATAAAATATCTCACATATGTATATGAGGTCCGCTTTACGGGGTTTCAGAATTAAGGGAACATTAGATTGTATTTAATAGCATATCAGGGCTTTTAGATTCTTTTAAATTGTAAAATCATAATAAAATTTTTTTTTCAATAGGAAAAAAACAGTTCCATTCTCTAGACACGCTGGTTAACAAAATTAAGAGATATTTCAAAAAACTCTTATCTGTGATTATTTATGACTAGATTATTTATGACTCAAAACCCAGCTCATTGGCTGGGCATAGTGGCTCATACCTGTAATCCCAGCACTTTGGGAGGCCAAGGCAGAAGGATCACTTGAGTCCAGGAGTTCTAGACCAACCTGGGCAACATGGTGAAACCCAGTCTCCACAAAAATTAGCTGGTCAGGGTGGCTTGTCCCTGTAGTCCTACTTACTCGGGAAGCAGAGGTGTGAGGATCCCTTAAGCCCAGGAAGTTGAGGCTGCAGTCAGCTCTGATCATACCACTGCACTCCAGCCTGGGTGACAGAGCAAGACCCTGTCTCAAACAAACAAACAACCCTCCAGCTCAGTGATTGTATAATTTTTTGTTTTTTGTTTTTAAATTTAGAGATAGGTATTGTTATGTTGAAAGGCTGAAACACAGTGGCTATTCACAGGTGCAATCTTACTGCACTGTAGCCTCAAACTCCTGAGCTCAAGCAATCCTCCTGACTTAGCCTCCTGAGTAGCTGGGACTGCAGGCATGCTCCAGCACACCTGGTTCTAAGACTTTTTAAATGACATGCTTGTGATGTAGTCTATACAAAGGGCCTTAACAAAGAATGAATACAATGTAACTTGGTGATATGATTTGATCTGTGTTCCTACCAAATCTCATGTAGAATTGTAATCCCTAGTGTTGGAGGTAAGACCTGGTGGGAGGTGACTGGATTGTAGGGGCAGAGTTCTCATGAATGGTTTAGCACCATCCCCCCCTTAGTATTATATAGTGAGTTCTCATAAGATCTGGTTTAAAAATGTGTGGCACCTCTCCACCCTAACCCATTGCTCCTGTTCCAGCCAGGTAAGAAATGCCTACTTTCCTTCACCTTCTGCCATGATTGGAAGTTTCCTGAGGCCTCCCCAGAAGCTGAGCAGATGCCAGCATCATGCTTCCTGTACAGCCTGTGGAACCTTGAGCCAATTAAACCTCTTTTCTTTATAAATTATCCAGTCTCAGGTATTTCTTTACAGCAATGTGAGAATGGCCTAATACATTTGGCATATAGAATTCACAATTATACAGATTGTAGATGGATCCTAATTTTACTCATTCAAGTGACCAGAATCAGGGTTCTAAAAAAAAAAAAAAACTCATTCTCAATTATTATTATATTTTTCCTTTCCCTTTCTAAGTTTTTGGTAGAGAAAAATCTCATCCTTGAGGTTTATAATTCACAAGGTAGAAAATATATCAATATCTACCTTTGAGATGCTTTGCTTCCCTTTTGGCAGCAAATAAAACTGGCTCACCAAAGCTGTATTATTTTTAAAAATTCCCACATCACACCATTGTCGTTCTCCTCCTTTCATTGTGGCCACTGGATTTGAAGGAGTCTCTTTCTAATCACAGAGAAAGAAAAATTTATGAAGACTCTTATTGAATATATGAAAAATTTCAATATTTAATAAGTTCATGCAGTGATCTACAAGTAGGTATTTGGATAAACACCACAACATTAACAACTCATAAATAAATAAAGTCTTAACAGATTAGGTCAACTGACAGTGAAACAGGGATGCCAATTCAAACACAGGAGTGACAGGCATTCTCCAAGTCAGTAGCTCTGTACTATCAACCTAGCTGGAGTTAGCATGCTTTCCAATCAGTGACATGTTAAAATGCCAGCTATTTTATAGAATATTGTCATTTCAGAGACTCTCTCAGAAAATGTAATTCCTTTAGTGTAAGATTACAACTTGCTCTAGAAGGAGCAAATAAAAATTCATTCCAAGCTGGCTCATTTCTAGATCCAAAAACAAATAGCAAAAATTCAGTGATCTTTGCACTTGAAATACCTGTGATTCTCCAAACCTAAAAGGAGAAAAAAATGTTCAAAACTAAAATGCAATTTGAATATACTTTAGTAATACTAAGAGGAGTAGATTAAACAGCTTTACATTTTTTATCCTGTTTTAAAACAAATAAACTTCCTCTACCTTAAGCTACTTTTAGTGGTAAGTGAATTATACTTATCCCTGGAACTAACCTTTTAAAGCCATCTTCTTATAAATGAGACACTGTTTCCAGAAGCTCAAAACAAATGTGCACTTCAGTTATTTATTTCTGTCTTAAATATATAACAGCAGAGGTACATGCTTATAATTCACATTTTTTTTAATATTTAGGCTATCACACATGACAAAGTGAGCTAACTAGAAGAGCATTTAAAGTTAAAAAAAAAGAAAGTAATAGCTTTAAACTTGTTTTCATTTCTTAAAGCTGTAAAAACTCTCTCCAACAACTTTTATAAAACAACTGGCTCCAACTCAAATAACAAATATAATTCTGGCTTACGCACGGCAAAACAGACTCAAGAGAAAAAAAATTCATTTTATTAATCCTTCCCTGAGAAGAGTCTAAAAACACTAGGACTTAACATTCTGGAAAGATGAAAGCTAATAAAGGTAAATACATGGTCAAAATCCATAAAGTCATGATTGAAAGGGAACAAAAACTAAAGAGAATTCTTAAAGATTCTAAAAGTTAAATTTAGGTCAAATGAAAACTCGTGCTCACAGAAATAAAGTTGAAATGCCTAATAAAAAATAACTTAAAAAAACTTCAAAAAGTATATATATGTATGTATTATCCTTATATTTATCTAATTAAGACAACCTTGGTATATTTGTAAGGCACTTTCCTGGCATTTTAAGTTTGGTGCCATGCAGACCAAATTTGGCCTTATGTAAAACAACCAAATATCAGAGATTATTGGGCTACCCTACATTTATATCAATCCAGTATTGCAATATTCTGTTGTGTTTCTATTAAGTAGCTAGCAATACAGCCATTCAAGTTTTATGTTCCATAACACCTCCTATCTTTTAACTATTAATGTAATTTACATAGATATACACATATATGTGTGTATATATGCATATATACATATATACATTTCTGATTATAAAAATAACATTTCATTATAGAAAAATATAAAAAGCAAAAAGAAGAAAGTAAAAATTATCTGTCCCCCACCTGGATTTTAGAGTGGTTACGTGTGGGTACATGTGAGAGTATAAATGTATGAACTACATGTATTTTTTAACAAAATTGGGAACACAACACATATGTTGTTTTTTATACAGCTTTTTCACTAAAAATTATACTGTGAACATTTTCCTACTCAATCATTTATTTCTAAATTTATGTTGATTCATTAATGAAACCTAAGAATCTTTTAATGAAATTATTTAGAAGTTGCTCAGCATTTAAAAGTACATAATCATGTGTAAACATGCATCATCACCAGGTCATGTACTTACAAAAACGGCGTTGCAGTAGCATGCGTCTCCACACGGCTCATCTTCGTTGCAGGCAGTGCATATTCATCAACTAAAAATTAAATAATCAGATAAGACTTACATAGTCACTTACCAGACAGATACATTAAAATATAATTTTTAAATATATATTTAACACCCCCAAACAGTAAACTTAAAAATGGCTAAGACAGCAACTTCTATGTTATGTGCATTTTATCACAATAAAAAAAAACAGCCGGAGGGTATTATGCTATTATTTACAATAAGCAGTAATAGTGACCCTTTAACTCAAAATAATTCATATACTTCATTTTTCAAGGGTTTGATGACTAGCTAGAACTTCAGAGAATGTTTACTGAAGATGCAATACAATTCCTATTATAAAAGAATAAGAATTTGTCAAATTAGAAATCAAGCAAGTTGGAAGAATTGTTAATACAGTCTAGAACTAATCTTGTCCAAAAAAAACTTTGCTAAATTTATTCACAGTAAGAAAGACACATTCTGATTGTATTTCAATGGTGTGCACTAAGCTAAATATTTTATGTAGAGAATATTTTATAAAATAATTTTAACTGAAATGTTTTATCTGTTTACATATAATTCATTCCAAGATGAAATGCAATTCCCGTCTAAGACAAGTAAGTCTGATGAATTTATACATATAAATGGTTCAAAATACAGTATGTGAAACACATTTCAAACCTTCAGATTTGGTACTGAATGTTGTTAGTGAAGTTTCATCTTTAACAACTGCCCCATTTGTACTGGATGATTCAGTTTTAATGGTCTGCTGGGTTACCATAAATTGTGTGCTGGAAACAGTACTGGATACAGAGGTTTCAGGAATTACTGTTCTTACATCCAGGCAACTACTTAGAACACCTACATTTGCTGAAGAGTGAGGACCTAAAATAAAAGGGAAAAGGTAATTATTAATACAATATCTGCATAGTTGTTGTGTCTTACAGTTCTTGTCATATGATCCTTTGTACTTCCAGTTTTAAAATCATACATGAGCACCACAAATGGCATTAGTATGAATTAACCATTAGGCATAAAATGTTTAGAAAAATAAAGTGCATTATATCCATAATGGATATCTAACATTTTACCTTCCTCGTTCATTGTAAACATTGAACCATTGGTCTCAACTTTCCACTAAATCATAGATAAAATGGCTTTGCCCTTCATTTCAGGAAAAAAATATTAGAGGTCATTAGGCTTGAATTATCTCAATTTTCTGCCTTCTCTGGCCACAAACTGGAATTGTACTAATAATTGTGTTCATCCTCCCTGTCTTCTTTTGCATTGCAGAAGATACACTGACCTCTCTCCTAAAAAATCCGAATGTATTTTCCCGTATTCTTGGTCCCATTCCTTCCCCTATCTGTTGGGACCCTCATTCACCAATCATTCCTCTCTATTCAGGGTTTTCAGATTCTTTGCCAGCAGTTTTTTGGCCCTTGGCCCACAAACATCACCAAATCTCTGAAGCAAACAACACACCTCTTTGTTTACCCAACAATTTCTACCAATTACCCACTCCCCTTACTAATTCCCTTCAGAGCAGTTAATACTTCCTTGATCTCCGCAAAATTTGGTTTCTAGCACACTACTCTAATAAAATAGTTCTGGCAAACATCAATGATTTCTAGGGGATATTTTTAAATTTTCATTTACTTGACTTTTCTGCAATATAGACCACATACTCCTTTTTGAAGCTGTTTTTTTTTTTTTTTTTTTTTTTGCCTATGACATAGAATTCATTCATTCCACAACAGTGAAGTCTACCATGTATGAGACATTGTATTTGTTTTTATAATGGTGAAATAAGGCAGGCATGGGTCATGCCTCATGAACTTAAATTCTTCTTCTTGTCGCCCTTTACATATTTTTCTGTGCATTAAATACCATTCACAAATCCATACGTATGTCCAGGCATGTTACCAGATGCTAGGAATCTAGCAGTGAACAAGTCAATGAGATTCTTGCTCTTTTGGAGATTACATTTAAATACTCTAAATTTCTAAATTTATATTTCTAGCCTAGTACTGCCTTCTACCTAAGTACCCAACTGCCCATTAGAAATCTTTAACAGTATATTCCTGAAGTGCTCAAAAACAGAGTTCAAATTTGAACCTATGTTTTCCAAAATCTTTTCTTGCTCCTGTATTTCCTAACTTGATGAAGATATCATTATCTTCATGAAGAGTATCATTGATGAAGAGTATCATTATCTATTCTGATGAAGACGAAGAGTATCATTGATGAAGAGTATCATTATCTATTCTGAGGAAGAGTATCATTGATGAAGAGTATCATTACGTATTCTCATGGCCAACCCAAAAAACTGGGAGTCATATTCAACTCATTTTTATTTCTCATATACAACCAGTTCTCAAGTCTAATAGATGACACCTTCTAAAAGTCTTTTAAATGATGAATTCTCTCCGTTCCATTTCAGCCACTGCTTTAGTCTCTATGTATCTCCTGGAGTCAGCCACTGCTTTAGTCTCTGTGTATCTCCTTGAGTCCTAAAAGAATCCCTAACAAGTCTCCTAATCATTTCCAATTATAGTTCTTCCTGATGGTGAGGCTATTCTTTAAAAAACAAAAACAAAAACAAAAAAACCTTGCCTTATTTAAATTCTATAGCTCATAACTAATTATTACTATTCAGGTAACTGCTTACTTAGTATTTTAGCATCATTCTAACCAGGTTGAATATGGTAGTTTTTTGTTATTAGGAAAATGGATCAAAACTGTACAACATTTACTTTTTCAATGACTATTAAATTCCCTACTGATTTTATAAAAAGCTTTAGTTTAAAATGTCAGTCATATACCTTCATTTTTCCTTAGCATATCCACCACACAACTATTATGATTAGAAGCATTAGATGCCAAGGATGGATATAAAATGGCATTAGAATCCGTCAGTGCTTTAAAGTCTGGTTTGTTTTTCACTGAAGTTTCTTTCACGGCTGTTTGTTCAGCTTTTGCACTGTTTACTGTATCACTGATCTATAAGAAACATAACAGATTACTGAAGTAAGCAATAGTCAATGAAATAAAAATACATGTAAAAAGCAAGCAAAACAATTTACAATTTAAACATTTTTTATCCAAATACAAAACACCTACAAATTACATTATTAATTTCTACAGGATTATTCATTAATTTTACAATAGTTTTTAAGAAAACAATTTCTTTTCACTTAATCTCCATGCTCAAAAGATCAGTTTTGAAGAGGAAAGGGAGAGTATATTTTGAGGAAAAAAAAATCTACATTTTTATAAGTGGTGGCTAGTATCACAAGCAAATACAAATATAACACAGGAGAGAACACAAAAGCTACTGAGTTTAATACTCTGGTCAAATTTTCTTAAAGGGCAGACACATATACTAAAAATATGATAAAAGTAAAATCTCAGCTATATGGAATCTTCAAGCAAATAAGCTATTCTATACAACTGAGTTTTCCATATAAAGATTTCAAACATATACATATAAGTATCCTATATCATTATGTATTTTGGATAAGAATCTCCCTAATCATATTTTTTCTTAGCCTTCTTAAATACACTATAATAAACACATTTAAACTTTTAAAGAAAAGTATTACTATTTTTTTCTTGAGATGGAGTTCAACTCTTGTTGTCCAGGCTGGAATGCAATGGTGCAATCTCAGCTCACTGCAATCTCCACGTCCTGAGTTCAAGCAATTCTCCTGCCTCAGCCTCCTGAGTACTGGGATTACAGGTGCCCACCACCATGCCTGGCTACTTTTTGTATTTTTAGTATAGACAGAGTTTCACCATGTTGGCCAGGCTAGTCTCAAACTCCTGACCTCAGGTGATCTACCCACCTCAGCCTCCCAAAGTGCTGGGGTTACAGTGAGCCACCACACCCAGTCTACAAAAATTATTATTTTTTTACTTTTTTGAGACAGCTCTGTTGTCCAGGCTGGACTGCAGTGGTGCGATCACAGCTCACTGCAGCCTCCACCTTCCAAGCAATCCTCCTGCCTCAGCCTTCCAAGTAGCTGGGGCTACAGGCACGCACCAGCATGCCCAGTTAATTTTTCTATTTTTTGTAGAGATGGGGTTTTGCCATGTTGTCAGGGCTGGTCTCAAACTCCTGCGCTGAAGGATCCACTGCCTCGGCCTCCCAAAATGTTGGGATTACAGGTGTGAGCTACCAATCCCAGCCACCACATTTAAAATGTTTTGATAATTCAAGTCATCAATGTGAATGTCAGTTATTATACCTATAGGTCTACTGAACCATGAAAGTGACCTGGCTTCATTCAAATACCCTAATATTGTTGTTCTTTCCAATTACCTCTTTTAATTGTTACTTTTCTGTCTCTATTTTTATTGTCAACTCATAATTTCTCATGGCTCTGAGGATACTTGTCTATACTATGCCCTGTGCTTGCCCTTAATTGGTGGTGGTAATGATGAGAGCCACAACTGTTATGCCAGGCATTGTGGTGGGCAGTGTAATACACACACACACACACACACACACACACACACACACACATACATATATATCCATAAACTCTGGATCTTAATCTTCACAAGAATCCTATTAGTAAGATAATTTGACCCTTGTTTTATAGATGAAGTAAATGATACTCACAGAACTTAAGTAATACACGTACAGTCAGGTAGCCAGTAAGTAACAGCTAAAATTTGAATTTGGTTTATTTCATTCTAAAATCCTTATGTCTCGAATGTGCTTTTTGCTTAAAATCAGATACTCAATCTAATTGGAATTTTATAAAATAAGTATAAATAAATCCTGAGAATTTTCACTAAACATGGTAGACTAAACACATTTGCTTCAGGAGATTTCTCCAAAACTCATTTCAAATGATAAAAAAGGAATTTTTAAAAGTATGAAGGTATAACCTTTTAAGAAAAAAAAAATGGCAGAAGAGAGAATAGTGGATAAGATGTAAAACAGAAAAGCTGGAGCTCAGAGCCTTCTCCTAAGTGAAAAATCACAAAAATGTGGCCCGTTTGTGCCCCAGGTGTCAGGGTAGTGGTGGCAGAGGTGCAGAGTACAAGAAAACGCTGGAGACTTGTCACACAGAAGCCTGTTTAAGAAGCGTTGTAGCCCTAGTTCTGCTCTCCCAGCAAACCAAGCCAGAGAAATTCCTTTCCTCGTTCTAGCTGAAGATGGGAAATGGGTAGAAAGGTTGAAATGTGAATCTCTAGACTATGCTACAGTATCCCTCAAGTGACACAAGCATGAGAATGATACAAGTATGGGGAGAGGCGCCCATACTAAAAATAGGAATTAAGTAAAAGTCTAAATGCTTAACAGAAAGATACCTTCCCTCTAATCCCCTTACTAAGCTTCCAGAATTCTGACAGCGAGGCTCATAACCCTGAAGCAAGAAGTTGGAAAATTCTCAGAGGAAACTAATTGGTCTAAGAAAAAAGACCCACGGAAACTGGTATTTGTTCGTCCCCGCCCACTTACCCTTGTTAAGGTTTACTAAGTCACAAGCCACACCCACATGCATAGGCCTTCCAGCTCTTTCTTAAAGCCTCACTTTAAACATAAAGGGACAGCCAAGCATCACTAGACACTTGATGACAACCTCTAATGTGGAAGTCCAAGATTAAAATACATTAAAAAAATTAAAAAGGAGCTTTAAAAAAAAGAAATATAACAAAGAGCGGACTAAAACTCCAAAATTTTTTAAAGCATAATTCTTGAAGAGAGAAAAGATATTATATTTATGAAACAAGAATAGGGTGCTATAACAGAAATAAAGACTAAAATGAGGCTTTTAGAAATTCAAAATGTGGCTGAATATATTTAAAAATTTAAAAATTGGATAGAGAATTTAGCATATGAAATAAATTTCTTAGAAAGCAGAATAGACAGAGAAAATAGAAGATAAAAAGCAAAATCAGAGGACGAGCTTATTTAAAAAAACTGAAAAGAAATCGAGGGAAGAAATCATCGTAATGAAGGTCATGAGTTTCCAGAACAATAGGGTCCACTGGATGTAGCACACCAAATGAAGACATGCACTCTAAGGCACATCATTGTTGATATTTCAGAATACTGAGGATAAAAAGAAAAAAAAATTAAATCATATATGAAGGATCAGGAATCCAAATGGCATCACACTTTTCAATAGCAACACCGAATGCTAAAAGACGCTAGAAAAAATACCTATAAATTTCTGAGGGAAAAATCTTCCAATATAGAATTCTATAAACCAGCCAATCAATCACTTAAATAGGCTGAAGACATTTTCAGATATGCAAGATCTCAAAAAGTTTACCTTTCATAAGCCCACATCTCAGAGTGGCAACAAAATAAAGGAAAACACAGAGAAAGAGAAAGAAATAAGGTCAAGAACTATGGGTTGTAACACAGGAAAGAGATAAATTGCTAATATGAAACAGAAGTTAGTTCTAAGGTGACAGCTGTGCAGAAGGCCTAGAGTAGAACAAGTACATGAGGACAGGGGGGCTCCAGGAGGAATGGTTCCAAGGGGGGATGAAAGAAACTACCTTTTATGTCCAAATATCTTGAGAAGTTTTATAATTTTTTGGAAAATTTGAGTATGAATTAATGACAGACGAGAAGAAAACTAAGCAAGTGAATAAGTGAGGCAGTTAATGCCAGGAAAAACAAAGCTGCATGAGAAAGAAGCAATTCTCATCGAACACTGCATGGCTCACCTGCGACTATTTCACCATCATAGTATAAACATCAAGTCATAATTCAACTAAAAATATGTGAAGGATGTGGAACAGGAAAGGAGGGGATGAGGCAGAATTGTAACAGATCATCAAATTGTCACCTTTTATTATTGAAGACAACTGACAACTGATCTAAAAGTAGACCCTTCAACAACATGAGTTTGAACTGTGAGGGTCCATTTCTATGAGGATTATTTTCAATAAATACAGTTGGTCCTCCATATCTGTGGGTTCCACGTCCTCAAGCAAACACATATGGAAAATACAGTATTCGCAGGATGCAAAAATGTGGATACAGAGGGCCAAGTTTTCACATTTGCAGGTTTCACAGGGCCAACTGATATTTCCACAAAAATATGTAGGGGACTGTGGAGGGTGGGTCTTGGAACCAATGCCCAGCAGATACAGAAGGACAACTGTGCATAGTTAGACACTGAAGGAAAGCTATAATAGTTTAAAGTAGTTGCTTCTAGGAAACAGAAATCAAGAGCAGGTAGGAAGAGGGTAGGAAACTACTGCTTTTCATCATAAGCTTTAGAGTACCATCTAAATTTGTGATATACACATACATGTATATACAGTATATAATCAATATATAACCTATTAATACATAAAACATAAATATTATGTCTAATACGACAGGCTACTTACAAACTATATTAGCTTTACTTGTAATAACCCCTTTCTGACATACTGTACGTATGACACAATATACTTCCTGACCTATACCTTTACTGGTCTTCAGTCATACACAGAACACAGAACATATGAGCCAATACCTACATCATTTTCCTTGAAGAGTCTACTGAGGTAGACAGCAGTTTACCAAGTAAAAATAATGAATCTTAGTAAGCATATTCATTAGTCTGTACCAAGACCTACTGTGATGACCTACTGTGATGCACTTCATAAACAAGAAATAACCTCACAGGTGTTCAATTTAGTAACTGCTATTTTTCAGTAAACAAAATACATAGTAAAGAAAATATTTTATACATATTTTAAAAGTACATCTTTAAGTGTGACATTTAGAAATGGCAAAATATAGACACATAAGTCACGTAAGTACACATTACAATAAATTAGTCTGATGTCTGTGTAATGCAGCTAGGCTTCTCTTGGCCTGGTTTTCAATTCACGCTTCTGTCACAGTGATCTGTGAAGCTTTCTTTAAAAACAGAGCTGCCTGGGCATTTTCCTAAAGATTCTGCTTCACTAGATTTGAGAAAGGGCTTGGGAATCTGTGTTTGTTTGTTTATCTCAGAGATAATTCTCATGTGCAGGCAGGGTTAAGGACTCCTCTTCTAGAGTAGTAGTATGTTAAAAATCTGAATAAATATTGAGAATACAACCATAAACATCCAATTACCATCATATACTTTTTTACTTACACTGTTAGGAATGATGTTATTACTGACTTGTCTGTGAGGGTCCATCCTGACTCCTGCAGGAATTGAGAAAGGTTCAGACTGATATGCTCTTAATTAGTTTCAATAAAATATAATTAAATATTTTTAGTTACATATTAAAGGTTTAAAAAGTAGTATCTTTACCAAAGGTTATATGTTTTCTTACTAATTTGCCTGAATTGACTGAAATCCTCTCTGGAAAACGCACAAAATTTGTGTTTCCTTTTACTTTCCAAGTGCCTATTTAGTTAAAAATACTTTTGAAAAAAGCTGAGATATTTATGAAAGCAAATTAAAGCCATCTGCTGAAGTCAAGTAATATGTCAAATTAGGAAAGTACATAAAAATGAACTGCAGGCTTGGCATGGTGGCTCATGCCTATAATCCCAGCACTTTGGGAGGCTGAGGTGGGCAGATCACAAGGTCAGGAGTTCAAGACCAGCTTGGCCAATATGGTGAAACACTATGCTAAAAATACAAAAAAATTAGCTGGGCATCATGGCACACGTCTGGCAGGCTGAGGCAGGAGAACTGCTTGAACCCAGGAGGTGGAGGGTGTAGTGAGCCAAGATTACACCACTGTACTCTAGTCTGGGTGACAGAGTGAGGCTCTGTCTTAAAAAAAAAAAAAGAACTGCAAGAACACAATCTATCCTACATGTCTATGTGTTCTACTACATCATAATGGTAAGACAGCCAAGTTTCAAAACTGAAATGCAACGTATTTAAAATTACCAGGCACTGACCTATTATTATAAAATTTCTTAAATCAAACCTAATCACAGACTTTTCTGCAGTATATATACTGCAGTGTGTGTGTGTGTGTGTGTGTGTGTGTGTGTGTGTGTGTGTGTGTTTGAGACAGAGTCTCTCCTGTTGCCCAGGCTGGAGTGCAGTGTCATGATCTCAGCTCACTGCAACCTCCATCTCCTGGGCCTCCTGGGTTCAAGCGATTCTTCTGCTTCAGCCTCCTGAGTAGCTGGGATTACAGGCATGTGCCACCATACCTGGCTAATTTTTGTATTTTTAGGAGAGACAGGGTTACACCATGTTGGCCAGGCTGGTCTCAAACCCCTGACCTCAGGTGATCCACCTGCCTCAGTCTCCCAAAGTGCTGGGATTATAGGTGTGAGCCACTGTGCCTGGCCTGTAGTATATATTTTTAAAAGCATGTGAGCATACATACTTTAAGCATGAAAATCATGTTACCTTGCAAATTTGGTGCTGCTGAAGAATCTGATGATGCAGTTTGGTATGGCAAGTCTGTACTCAACTGCAAAAGATAGCCTTCAACCGTAGACACTTCATCCCACTTGACATGAAAGGAGTTGGTAGTGGCTTTGATTAGCTGTACTTGAGATGGTGCCGGTGGTTTCTCTAAAGAACAATAATGATATTATACATTTAAGTTTCCAGTGTATAAATGGTATGCTGATATAGTCTGTGTAGACTAGAGCTTTAAAACATCAGCAATGAACATTTCATCTGCTTATTAAGACAGGGAAAATTTACTCACATAAACACAGCTATAGTAGGTCAAATAAAAATCGTTTGGGGTTCTCATTCTATTTATTTATTTATTTAATTTCTTAGACAAATTAATCTATAAACAAAACGATCCAGTACTAAACTAACAAACTATTTGAGTCATCAGATTCAAAAATGTGTTTAATCCTAGAAGGATTTTTTTGGGCGGGGAGGGGGCTGAGAGGAAGCAGGGGGAGCCAAGTATTAAAGCTACATTATTTTATCTTCCTTAGAAGTTCTAATATTTTTTAATTTTATGAGCCAATTTTGCACCAACAACATACATGTTAGAAATTCTGTTAATGTTAGCAAAGATAACTTGGACGTGATATTTTACTAAAGCATAACTTCTCTGAAGTTAATACCCCCTTATCAAGACTTGTACTACTAGCTGGGCATGGTGGTTCATGCCTGTAATCTCAGCACTTTGGGAGGCCAAAGCAGGCAGATCACCTGAAGTCAGGAGTTTGAGACCAGCCTGGCCAACATGGTGAAACTCTATCTCTACTAAAAATATGAAAATTAGCCGGGCATGGTGGCTGGTGCCTGTAATCCCAGCTACTCTGGGAGGCCGAGGTAGGAGAATCGCTTGAACCTGGGAGGTGGAGATTGCAGTGAGCTGAGATCACACCACTGCACTCCAGCCTGGGCAGCAGAGCAAGACTCTTGTCTCGAAACAAAAAAAAAAAACACTTGTACTACCAAAACATGTAAGTGCCCTGATATAAAATATCACCATTTTCAAAACAAATATAATCATATCATAGACTCTTATAGCTGAAAAAAGGATCTAAAATTATTTCCACGACATCCTTGTCTTTTCTTTGTATACCTACCATAACAGGAAATTCACAACTCAGAGGCAGTACATTCCATTTTTCTACAGTGACACAAGAAAATGTATTCTAGTGAATTTAAATCTCTAACTAGGGCTGGGAATGGTGGCTCACGCCTGTAATCCCAGCACTTTGGGAGGCCAAGGTGGGCGGATCACTTGAGGTCACGAGTTTGAGACCAGCCTGGCCAACAAGGTGAAACTCTGTCGCTACTAAAAATACAAAAATTAGCCGGGCATGGTGGTACATGCCTGTAATCCCAGCTACTTGGGAGGCTGAAGCAAGAGAATCACTTGAATGCCCTAGGAAGTAGAGGGTGGGGTGAGCCAAGTTCACATCACCGCACTCCAACCTGGGTAGACAGAGTGAGACTCCATCTCACAAAAAAAAAAAAAAAAAAAAAAAAAATCTCTAACTAGGGGTCAGTAAACTGTGGCCCACCAGATTCAGCCTATGCCTGTTTTTGTAAATAAAATTGTCCTGAGACACAGCTAGCTCATTTGTTTATGTATTGTCTATGGCTGCTTTCATGTTACAACAGCAGAGTGAGTAGTTACAACAGAGACTAGACCTACAAAATCTAAAATATTTACAATCTCGTCCTTTACAGAAAAAAATGTGATGACCCTGTTCAGGAAGATAATAAAGCCTAGATCCTTCAGCTATTCCCATGTAAATTCCTCCATGATCTTATTCACAATCCAGTTCGTTTCTCACAGTAAAGCAATCCAGATTTGAGCAAAAATAGATAAGAAGTCAAGAAGGTACAGCCCCATATAATAGAATTTACATGAAAAGAGCTTAGAGAATACAGAAAGGGTGCATGCAAATCAATGTAATAAAGAAAATTCCCCAGAACTGCAGAACATGAGTCTTTAGACTAAAAGGGCCCTCTGAGTACTCAACACAACGTATCAAAGACAGACACACAAGAAAGCACATTATTATGAAATTTTAAAACAGTGCTGATAAGAGAAACATAAAAGCTTCCAGAGAAAGGGGAGGGGAAAAAGGTCATATTCGAAAGGACCAAAAATCAGAAGTGGTTTGGATTTCTCAACCAAAATACTGGAAGCCTGAATACCATAGAACAATGCAATGCTTCCAAAAGTCTAAAGGATAAGGATTTACGATGTAGAATCCTATTTCCATCCAAACTGCCATTTAAGTGGGAAGGAAGATTCAACATATTTTCAAACAATGCAAGATCTCAAAATAAATGTATCATCTATGCACCCTTTTCCTGGGATTTGTTCCATGAAAAATGAAGAAGTAAACTAAGAAAAGGAAATGTATGGGATCCTGGAAACAAGGAATCTGGCAGAGGTGTGAGGCAAAAGATAGCTCCAGGAAGATGATGGAGACTCCAGGATGATGGCTGTGTCTTGATTTGTAGAGGGCAACCACCCCAGATTGGAGCAGGTGAGCTTTCTTCCAATTTGATGGAATATCTATGCATCTAACTATAATGAGAGAAGATTTAAATAAATAACAAAGGGTATGGATTGAATTAATGCTAAATATATATAAATCTAAGACAAAAATAATAAAACTGAAAATTATTATATGGCAAATAAAAAACTGTGCAAGAGGGGCTCAACTGTGAAGAATGCTTATATAGTCATAATATAAACACTGAATAGTCATCTAGCAAAATTATGGTATAATCATATTGAGAGAATGGTGGGTAGGAAGGTGTATGGGAGAAAGAGATGAGGAATGGTGGCAGAAGGAGATAAATCCTTAACTTCCACAGCAGAAAGTGAGCACATTACTGCCTAAATGAAAAAAAAACATACATCAAAGTAACAGTATATGCATGTGATATAGAGATAGGGAATTAAATACCTAAAGAATCATTTAACAGAGTTGAGAACAAATAAATGCTTGTAGAGCAAGTAAAATAAGGAAAGGTGCGAGCAAAGAACTGTGATTTTTCACAGAAAGCCTCATGGAATTCTATTATTCATTTACATGCTATCAAATGCACAAAGTTTAACTAAAAGTGAAAAAAAGACAAGATGAGCCCCCCTCTTCCACCAAAACTGATGCTAACTTATCAAGAGGAAAAACAAAACCTATATTTTGCCCTTATGATAGTGGCCATGATTACTTTTAGAAGAATACTGGTATCTAAAGCTCATTATGAAAAGGTTCAGGCCATTAAAATCCATTTTTTTAAACTTTTTTAAGTCACAGATCTCTTAGAGAATCTGCTCAAAGTGATATAATCCCTACAGAGAAAAATTCAGTCATACACATTTTTTTCATCCAATTTCAGAGACTAAAGCTTATCCTTAGACTTTAGTTAATAATTTCCAATCTCAAAGGTGAACCAGTAAGTTGGATTTTCTGTATTTCTTTCCTGCTTGCTAGTACATGCTTCTTCTATAGAAAGCATTTACTCTATTAATTCATTATTTTTTCAACTATCTTAATTTTAAACTCTTTTTACATTACAAAAACAATACATGCTACTGTAGAAAATACAGACAAATAATGAGAGAAAAGCTTTGAAGAAAATGTATAATCTCAGCTCTCAGATAATGCTTTGGTGTGTATCCTTCCAAGTTTTCTATTTATAATTTTGAAAAAACTGGAGTCATTATATGTTTTATAATCTGTTTTTCTCATATAACATCAGGTATTACATCTCCAGATCTAATTTCTCTAATGGCCACTAGACTCATCTATTTATTCAAATGCCTACTTGATCTTATTTCAAACTTAGCACAGTCTAAATGGAACCCTTGATTTTCTCCACAACGCTGTTTTCTCTCAGTCTTCCCTATCTCAGTATAATTCAAGCTAAAAATTCATCCTTCATTCTTCCCTTTCTGTCACTTGCCATACAAATTATCAGCCCGTTCTGTCAACAAGAACTCCAAAATATATCCTGAATTTATCCAGTCCTCCCCGCCTCCATTGTCACCACTAGAGTCTGAAACACTTTTTGACTACTACAAGAGCTTTCTAACTTGTCTTGCAGTATGCACCTAAAATTTATTTTCCATACAACTGCCAGTGACCATTCCAAAATGTACATCAGATTGTGTCACATCTCGCCTTCAAACTTTACACATAACTTACCACTGTACTTTAAAAATAACTTAGAAATTTTACCACCACATTCAAGGCCTTATGTCCTGTGGTCATCTCTGTAACCTCCATTCCTACACTTTCCTCTTTGTTTACCCAGCTCAAATCTGTTGCCAAACATGCCAAGTATTCCCATCTCAGACTCCTTCTATTTGCTGTTTCCTCTTCCTGCAGTGGTTTCTCTGGCCTTTTTACGTGGGTAGCTCCTTCTCACCATTCGGATCACATCCCATGTCATCTCATTACAGAAGCCTTTTTTGACTCTGAAGGATAAGGACCATTCCCAATACCTAACACCACTCTGAAGGGTAAGGACCATTCCCAATACCTAACACCACTATCTCATGTATTCACATGATTAACAGAAACCGAACTGATTTTGTTCATCTTTTCATCATTGCTCATTATCTCCTTGCCATTGTACCCTCTCAGAAGGTAAGTTCTTTGTGAGAGCAGGGGCACTATCAGTGTTGTTCACTGCTATATTCTCAGCATTTAAACAATTCCTGCTACAGAGCTGTCAATCAATATTTATTAAAAATGGATGTGATGTACACATTTTTACAAATTTTGGTGCTCTAATGATTTTTTTTTTCCTTTACAAACAGGATCTTGCTCTGATACCCAGGCTGGAGTGCAGTGGAGCAATCAGAGCTCACTGTAGACTCAGATTCCTGGGCTCAAGTGATCCTCCTGCCTCAGCCTCCCAAGAAGCTGGGACTATAGGCATGTGCCACTGTAGTTGGCTAATTTTTTGTTTGGCAAAGATGGGGGTCTCACTATGTTGCCCAGGCTTGTCTTGAACTCATGGCCCAAGCAATCCTCCTGCTTTGGCTTCCCAAAGTGCTAGGATTACAGGTGTGAGCCACTGTGCCCAGCCTCTAATATACATATATTTTAAAAAACCTTCTACTTTAAAATAATTTTAGATTTGCAGAAAAGTTGCAAAGATAGTACACCATTGCCATAACCCCCTGACCCAAGCTTTCCCTGTTTTCCAGCTTCCCCTAATACAAGCACATTTGTTAAAACTAAGAAATTATCATTGGTGTAATACTATTAACTATAGACAACTCAGATTTCACATGTTTTTCAATTAATGTATTTTTTGTTCCAGGATCCAATCCAGAATACATCATCACATTTAGTTGTAAAATCTCCTTTGTCTCCTCCACTTTGTGATTATTTCTTAAGTCTTTCCTTGTTTCCCTTCACTTTGAAACTTCTGAGTAGTACCGCTCACATATTCTTTGTAGAAGATGTAGAATGTCCCTCAAATATCATTTGTCTGATATTTTCTCATAGTTAGACGGGTTATGGATTTTGGGGAAGAAAACCACAGAGGTACTTTTACTTATCACATGATATTAGGGAGTAAATGATATCAACGTGACTTGTCACTAGTGATATTAACCTTAATCACTTGATTAAGGTGGTGCTTGCCAGGTTTCTCCTGCTTGCTAGGTTTCTGTAAAGCTACTATTTCCCCTTTCCATACTCTATTCTTTGCAAAGCAGTCTTTAAATCCAGACTACACTCAAGGAGAGGATAATTATATACTCCTCAGGAGTGGGGAATAACTACACATATTGTTTCTTCCATTCATACTTAATTATGGGAAAGAAAGGTAGCAGCATTTACAGTAAGTCTCAAAAGGCAGACATTTGAGTGCTTATCTAAAAAAAAAAAGTTTATTTGTTAAATATTCTTACCTACCAGTATCAAGATACCAAAGATCCTTGCAGCAAACTTGACTATTCAGTGCTTTTTTGTAGCCATCTCTTCCACTCCAAAAATACAATCGAGTGCCAATTGCAACAGCGCAGTGTCCAGCTCTTGGTCTTGGTCTTGAATTTCTTTTATCTTCTTGAGAATCTGATACTAGGGGTGGTCCACTCTGTTGTATCTGAAAAGACAGAAATATCCACGACTAATTTTTTGTTCTTAACAAAATTACAAAAAATATCTTATTAATAAAGTTTAATTAAATGAGTAACTCTTAAAAGACTCACCCAGATTTAGGTAAGAAAATGAACTGGTACATCTCCATTCACAATCATGAGGTGAAGTCTCAGTATTTTCCCCTTTATATGGGACCCATCCACCAAAAATGTACATCCTGAGCAACAACAACACAAAAACATAAAGTAGCTTATTTCATTTTACTTCATGGATTTGAAGTGCTAAGACTAGACAAATTTCCTATCAGCAGGGCTTCAGAACTATTCATTCACTTACCATTGCCAAGGTAATGGGAATAAGAAGATGAATAAACTGGTCTTCTTTCAAGAGTTTACAATTTTATGAAGCAATACAGAATCACAATTATTTCTCTCTGGCAAGTTACTTAAAGTGAAGACATTTCAAATATAATAGATTTTAAAATAAATATTATCTAATATACTAAGGCATGGTACCATAGTCAGAAAGACACCCAACTGATCAATGACATCCAAAGTCAAATTTAAAACTGTATGCATATAGTAACTGAAGAGGATTAAATTTCATATAACTTTGGCCACTGATACCATTTATATGAAAACTTTAAACTGTGTTCCTCAGGACCCTAGTAGTTCTTAAGACAAGCCTGATGGCTACTGGAAGAGAAAGCTCATCAGGCAGAAATCAGGGCCCATGTGACCTGATGCCAACCAGAGATCTGTTTTTTCTTTTTTTCTTTTTTTTTGTGACATTTCCCTCCTACTGGAATTCGTTTGTCAATGCCTCCAGAGATCTATTTTTTTAATGCCAACCAGAGATTTTTTTTTTTTTTTTTTGAGATAGGGTCTTGTTCTGTTGCCCAGGCTAGAGTGCAGTGGCATGATAATGGCCCACTGCAAACTCAACTGCCTGGGCTCAGGCAATTCTTCCACCTTGGCCTTCCAAAGTGCTGGGACTATAGGCATGAGCCACCATGCCCAGCCAGAGCTCTATTTTTTAAAATCGATTTTTATATATTGGGGTTTCAATGGAAATTTTCATTTTATAAAATGATTCTGCAGTTAAAAAAGTATATAAGATTTTGTTTAAATGTAAAGACTACTATCCTGTTTTGTTTTTAGTTAGTTAAAAAAAAAAAACAAAAATAACTAGGTTCTAAATCAATAGTCATTTCCTAAAATATTAAATTTAAGGTAGAATCCCTGCAATAATAAACATTTCATTAAATTCTAATTCAACAGTACTCCTAATTGTGGCACAATGCTGCACAAACAAGGGAATTTGTTGACGGCAGTAATAGCCAACATTTATGGAATGCTTACTTCATACCAGAAGCTGTTCTAAGCATTTCATATGTATTAATCCATTTAGTCTTCATTACAGCCTTGTCAAGTAGCTTTTTACTTTAATCTACATTGTATACTTAAGGAAAGTGAGGTATAAACAGATTAAGTTTCCTTGCCCCAGGTCATACAGGACAAGTGCCAAAACTGATCTGAATTTAGGCAATCTGGTTATAGAGTTTGTATTCTATCAACTCTATATTGCCATCTAAAGTATTATTATTAAGAGTACGTGCCTGAGTACAAATGAAGCACTACCAAAAATAGGAAAAAGAAACAGTGAGTTAAGTGATTAGTTTGGCAATATCCAGGTTTACATTTACATAAAGCCTACTCTGGGTAAGGCATTATAAGGAATGCAAAGAAGTAAAAGAGACAACATAAGAAAATGGCACGTTAAGTATTTTAGCTTCTACAGACAAAAAATTATTTTAGCTTCAGTAAGCACAATCAAACTGTGTTGTTTCATAATCTACTTCCAAGAAACTAGTAGCATTACTTTTCTTTGTGTGCTTCTTGTTTTTTTTTTTTTAAAAAAAAGCAAAACAGAAGTGAAATACAAAAAAACACCATACTTGTTTCCTATAACACTGGCTGTATGAAGGCTTCGTGGAAGTGGCACTGTCCCTTTAGTTTCTGGTTTTGACCATGACATAGTCTCTAAAAGTAAAAATAATTATATTAGCAACTTGATCTAACAACAGCAAATTACCTCAACTTGCATAATTAAAAAAAATAAAACAAGGACTTACCAAAATGAAACAAAGCATTTTAAAACACTTATTTGAACATTATCTTAAACATTTCCAGCTTATATAAACTGCTAATCAGAAATTTATTTACACTTAACGTTAGTATAGTTAGCCCTCTGTATCCATGGGTACTGCATCCATGGATTCAATCGACCACAGATTGAAAATATTCACAAAAAACTTTGGCTGCATTGAACATGTTTTCTTTTTGTCATTATTCCCCAGACAATACAATATAACAATCATTTATGTAGTATTTACATTGTATTAGGTGTTACAAGTAATCTGGAGATGATTTAAAGCATATGGGAGAATATGCAGATACTACATACACCATTTTACATCAGGGACTTGAGCATCCATGGATTTTGGTATCAGGGGAGGTCCTGAATAAATCCTCCACAGATACCGCGGGATGACTGTATTTGTAATAGGGTGCTACCAATTTTGAATTAAGAACAATATTAGGGATTTTACCATTTTAAGAGTACATTGGACAGAAGATAGTCAAAGGTGAGAGGCACACTATCCTCCAATCATTCATTCCTAGGATCCCTTTAGAAAGAACTACCTAAGCGTTTTTTACCGGCCACCAATAACGTTGTTAATGCTACATTTCCTGTAGATAGGATAACCATATAAAGTTAGCAACCCCAACAGGACACTTTTCAGAGTGAAAGAGAGTACTGTACTATTGATAATTACACAGGACAATAAGCATAAACCAGCATCATCCCAAGTAAACCAGGACATATGGTAATCCTATTTACAGAAAGCACAAGAGAGTTACTCTTATAAACCAAACATTCATTTGTTCAATCCGATTTATCAGCAACCATTTATATCACACATCAGCTATTCCCTGGGGCTAGAAGTGCTAGTTGTAAATCTAAGTACAACTCAATAAATACTAAAATCAATAACATTTTTCAAAGCATTTTTTAATTTGCCCTATTCCTGAGCCTGAATCAAGTTAAACTTACCCTAAGTCAAGTTGCCATAGGTCATCCAGGCGAGCACCACACATTCCACCAAAAACATACATTTTAGGACTTCCAGAATCTTTTTTGCAATATATAACAGCTGTGTGGGATCTCTTGGAGAAGGCACAACACCTTTAGTCACTGGAATGCTCCAACCCACAACACCAGAGCCATGCTGTAGCTCCAACTCATAAAAATCATTTAAATATCTAGATAGCATAAAAAAATTAAAACATTCAGATAATATATACCCTTTATTTGTATTTTATTTCTATTTATAAAGATAATATGTGCTTACTGTGAAAGTTCATATAGTACAGAAAGGCATTAGGAGAGCAGAAACTCCAAACCTCATTCACACAATACATACTTATCAAATACTACTATGTTCCAGGCATTCTTCTGGGACTCAGTAGTGAAGAGAAGAAATTAAAAATAATTCCTGTTATCATTTAGCCAACACTCTTATCAATGACAACTTGCTACATGTTGGTGTTAGAACACAACTACAAATCCTGTGACACTTTTACCATCAGGAAGTTGGGTCTATGTTCCCTTCTCTTGATTCTGGGCTGGTTTGTGACTGCTTTGATTAGTAAGGTATGGTAAAAGAACACTATGTAGGCCAGGCGCGGTGGCTCACGCCTGTAATCCCAGCACTTTGGGAGGCCAAGTCAGGTGGATTGCTTGAGATCAGGAGCTCAAGACCAGCCTGGCCAACATGGTGAAACCCATTTCTAAAAAAAAAAAAAAAACACTATGTGACTTCTGAGGCTGGGACACAGAAGACCTATACACCTTCACTAGAACACTCACTCTTGGAATCCTGAACCGCCATATAAGAAGTTCAACTCCCACAAAACTACCATCTGGGGTGGCCATATGCAGTCATGTAGGGTGACAGAACCAGCTTAGTCTGTCAGTTTCAGCTGGAAATTTAAGAAAATTTTGGCCAGGCATGGTAACTCATGCCTGTAATCCCAACTGTTTGGGAGGCCAAGGTGGGAGGATCACTTGAGCCCAGGAGTTCAAGACCAGCCTGGGCAACATGGAGAAATCCTGTCTCTACAAAAAAAGAAAAAGAAAAAAAAAAAACACGTTTTTTAAATTAGCTGGGCATGGTGGCATGCACCTGTGGTCCCAGCTACTCAAGAGGTTGAGGCAGAGGAATTGTCTGAGCCAGGGAGGTCAAGGCTGCATACAGCTGTGATCATGCCACTGGTGAGAGTGAGGCTCTGTCTCAAAAAGCAAAGCAAAGCAAAGAAAATGTCCTTAATGTTATTAAAATCACATACCAACAACCTATAGCAAATGCCACAATTAGTGATAGAAAGGTAAATATATTAATGAAACAGAATAGAGTCTAGAGCAGGAATCAACAAATGTTTCTGTAAAGGGTCCAATAGTAAACATTTTAGGCTTCACAGGCCACAAATCTATTGCAACTACTCAACCGTGCTGTTTTAATACAAAAGCTGCCAATGGCAATACAAAATGAATGGGCATGGCTGTGTTCCAATAAAAGTTTATTAATTAAAAAAAGACAGCGGGCCACATTTGGCCCACAGGATATAGTTTGCAACCCCTGGTCTAGAAAGCCTAGAAACACACATTTACACAAGAATTAAGATATGACAGAGATGGAATTTCAAATCAACAGGGAAAAAATGGCTTATTTAATAAATGGTATTAGGAAAACCGAAAATCCCTTAGGAAAAGAAGTAAAAAGCCTCACATTAGTTGCAAAAGTATATCACAAATGTATTAATGGTCTAAACAGAAACAAAACTGTGAATGTACTAGAAGAAATTATAGAAAATTTTTTATAATTTTCCTAAAGAATAGTCTTTAAAGTAAGATCCAAAACCAAAAATAGAAAATATTGTCAAACGTGATGAAACAAAACAGAAAACCCTTTTTAAAAAAAGCAAAGACTCAGAAAACATTTGGAACATACAAAAATATGTATGTAAAGAACTCCTAAGAATCAATAATAATAAAAATTGAAATCCATTTCAGTACGATTAGAAATAATAAATGAATTCAGCAAGATCACAGGACACAAGATAAATAACAAAACCAATTGTATTTCTATATACTAGGAATGAACAATCCAAAAATGAAATTAAGAAACCAAATCACTTAATAATATCCTCAAAAAGAATAAAAAACTTAGGAATAAATTTATCAAAATTAGAAAGAGCAACACGTACATTGAAAACTACAAAATACTGCTGAGAGAAAATTTAAAAGATCTAAATAAATGGAGAGACATTCCATGTTCATGAATTGGCAGATCCACTATTATTAAGATGGGAATTCTCCTCCAACTGATATATAATCAATGAAATCTCTATCAAAATCCTAGTAAGCCTTTTTTGAGATGGGGTCTCATTCTGTTGCCCAGGCTGGAGTGCAGTCATGTGAACATGGCTCACTGTACCCTTAGTCTCCTGGGCTCAAGCAATCCTCCTGCTTCGGCCTCCCATGTAGATGGTACCACAGGCACATACCCTCACATCCGGCTAATTTTCTAATGTTTTGCAGAGACAGAGTCTTGCCAAGTTACCCAGGCTGGTCTCAAACTCCTGGGCTCAAGTGATCCTCCCACCTTGGCTCCCCAAAGCACTAGGATTACAGGTGTGAGCCACCACATCAGTCTTCGCCAATTTCTGATTCAAAAATCTATAAAGATATGCAAAGGACCTGTAATAGCCAAAATACTCATGAAAAAAAAATTATTTAAGAACTCATGCCTTCCAATTTCTTACCATAACACTTACTACAAAGTATAGTAATCAAGACAGTGGAGTACTAGCATAAAGCTAGACATATAGATCAATGGAATATAATTGAGAGTCCAGAAACAAACTCTTAAATTTATGGTCAATTGATTTTCAACAAAGATGTCAACACAATATAATGAGGAAAGGGCAGTCTTTTCAACCAATGGTTTTGGGACTTCTGGATATCCACATGTGAAAAGATAAATTTAGGCCCTGACTTCACCTCTTATACAAAAATTAACTCAAAAATAAATCATACATAGAAATATAAGAGCTAAAACTATTCAACTTTTAGAAGAAAACAGAGGAACAAATCTCTATAACCTTGAGTTAGGCAAAGAGTTCTTAAATATGGCACTAAAAGTATGATTCATAAAAGAAAAGTTTGATAAATTGTATGTATCAAAATTTAAAACTTTCATACTTCAAAAGGTAACAGTAAGAAAATAAAAAGATAAGCCACAGACTAGAATATAATTCTTGCAAATCACATTTCTTTTTTTTTTTTGAGACAGAGTCTCACACTCTTGTCCAGGCTGGAGTACAGTGGCACGATCTCACTGCAACCTCCGCCTCCTGGTTCAAGCAATACTCCCACCTCAGCCTCCCAGGTAGCTGGGAGTACAAACATGTACCATCAGCATGCCCAGCTAATTTTTAGTATTTTTAGTAGAGATGGGGTTTCACTATGTTGGTCAGGCTGGTCTCGAATTCCAGATCTCAAGTAATCCACCTGCCTTAGCCTCCCAAAGTGCTGGGATTATAGGTGTGAGCCACTGTGCCTGGTCAAATCACATTTCTGATTAAAAAATAAAACAAAACATAAAACTTATATCCAGAAAATATAAATAACTGTTACAACTCAATAATAAGAAAACCATCAGTTAAAAAATGGACACAATATTTGAATAGAAATTTCACCAAAGATATATGTATGGCTAAAAAGCACATGAAAAGATGTCCAACACTATTGGTCATTAGGGAAATGCAAATTCAAACCACAATGAGATACCACTTTACTCCCACTAGGAGGGCAATAATAAAAAAGACAGATAATAGCAAGTATTAGCCAACGTGGAGAAATTAAAACCCTTACATATTGCTGGTGGGAATGTAAAATGGTGTAGTCACTTTGGAAAACAATTTGGTAGAATTTCTTAAGAAGTTAAACATTTTGAGGTGGGAGGATCAATTGAGCCTGGGAGGTAGAGGCTCCAGTGAGCTGACATTGTGCCACTACACTCCAGTCTGGGTGACAGAGTGAGACCCTGTCTAAAAAAAAAAAAAAAGAAAAGAAAAGAAAATAGGCCTGTGTGGAGGATCAGATTGATGTTCCCAACTCTTCTCTCCTAGTAGGCAGAGTATATATCCTTAGACCACTGACTCTGGCCTTGGCCATATGGCTTGCTTTGACCAGTGGAATGTGACCAGAAATGAATGTGCTTTGAACAGAGGCTTTAAAAATCATTGTATGTAATTGTATGCACCTACTGGCTCTCTCAAGTAGAGTAACTTAAGAAGCCTGTCCATTGTAAATAATAACCTAACAAAAGCTAATATAACGTGTAACATGAAAAAGGTCTCAAAAGATGTACATCAAATTGAATTATGTGTATTTGCCTATGTTGGGGGATAGTGCTGTTGAAAGAACACTGTGCACTTTCTAATTTCTTGAATTTTTACCAGTGTTATTTTAAAAGACCGTTTAATGGAAAAAAAATTTTTAAACATGTGTTAAAAGTATCTGGATTACTGTGATAATTTTTTTCCTTTTCTCCAGTTTCCAAATTTTTCATGATATTTTAGTATTTCTATTTTTAAAAAGTTTGGGAAAAAGTGAAAACACCACCATCAATCTAACAGGTAAAAAGACATTATAATGGTGATAACAACTACTGTACTATATGGTATGGCAACCTGAAAATTATACCAATGATCTTATATCACTATCACAATGACACTGTAAAATAGGTATTTAATCATTCCCATTTCACAGTGAAGGAAACAGGCTTATTTGCTCTAAAGGACACACATGATAAGCCCTGAATCAGAAAACAGCCCTTTGGACTCTAAATCTCCAAAGCCCAGATGCTAGAATGACAATGTGATCAAAACACTATGTGAATATTATTCGGCCTTAAAAAGAAAAAAATATTGCAGCCATAAAAAGAATGAGTTCATGTCCTTTGCAGGGACATTGATGAAGCTGGAAACCATCATTCTCAGCAAACTAACACAGAAACAGAAAACCAAACACCACATGTTCTCACTCACAGGTGGGAGTTGAACAATGAGAACACATCGACACAGGGAAGGGAACATCACATATCAGGGCCATGTCAGGGGTTGGGGGGCAAGGGGAGGGGGAGAACATTAAGACAAATACCTAATGCATGCAGGACTTAAAACCTAGATGACAGGTTGACAGGTACTGCAAACCATCATGGCACATGTATACCTATGTAACAAACCTGAACGTTCTGCACATGTATCCCAGAACTTAAAGTAAAATAAAAATTAAAAATTAAAAAAAGAAAAAGTCTAAAAAAAAAAAGAAAGAAAAAAATACTACCATTTGCCACAGCATGGATGGAACAGCAGGACATTACGCTAAGTGAAATAAGACAGACACAAAGAACAATATTGCATGATCTCATGTGAAATCTTGTTTGTTTGTTTTTAACAAAAAAGGTAAAACATACAGAGAATAAAACAGTGGTTACCAGGGTCAGGGTAGAGAAGGAAATAGGAAAATGTAGGTCAAAAGATACAAAGTAGCAAATACATAGCATAAACAAACTGAGAGATCTAATGTACAACAGGAGAACTACAGTTAATAATAATGTATTGTATACAGGATACAGGATTTTTTTTTTTTTGAGACGGAGGTCTAACTCAGTTACCCAGGCTGGAGTGTAGCGGAACAATCTCAGCTCACTGCAACCTCCACCTTCCTGGCTCAAGAAATCCTCCCATCTCAGCCTTCCGAGTAGCTGTGACCACAGGCGCATGCCACCATGCCCAGCTAATTTTTTGTATTTTTGGCAGAGATGGGGTTTTGCCATGTTGCCCAGGCTGGTCTAAAACTGCTGGGCTCAAGCGATCCACCCACCTCAGCCTCCCAAAGCACTGGATTGACTATAGCTGCTCATGCCACAGGCCAAAAAAAAAAAAAAAAAGAAAGAAAGAAAATAAAAAGGGTATCTATATGAAATGATGGATATATTACCACTATAGTAACCATTTTACTATATATATATGTGTGTGTATATATATATACACACATATATATAAAATACTATCATGTTGTATACCTTAAATTTACACAAATAAAATTTATTTAAAAAAAATAACTACATGGAACAGGACAATTCCCCCAAAGGAAAGAATTCTTTGCATACAAAGCCAACATTAGCTATAATAGGGGTCAACAATGTAGACAGCCGCACTATTTACAGCCTGTGTCAGCAAACTGCACCCTTTGGACCAAACCTGCCTGTGAGCTGTTTCGTAAAGGCTTATTGGAACTCAACACACAAACAAACAAACAAAAACACAATGTAAAAGAGGTAGTGAATTAATTTTGTTTGGGAAAAAGGAGGAGAGAATTGATTGTAAAAGTATTTGCTAGTGTAAACCACTCTAACAGCTTCTTGTATAAAACATGGAAATGATAGCTTTCGTTTTATAGTCAGAGTTTTGTCACTAAATTCCCAGAGCCATCTACTTTTAAAATAACCATCTGTTACTTTTTGTTATCATTGATGAGGTAGCTAAAATGCATTATGGCTCAATATATACAAATATATTGATATAAGCAGTTACATTAATATTAATCTAATAAGAGGATTTCTCATTAGAAAAGACAGTTTGGATTTTTCTTTTTTAACTCTAGTGCTTTCTGAAAAAAAGACACAGTTTTGAAAACAAATATGCTCCAGGGACTAAGGAAAACACAAACACACACAAATTTGTCTACTGTTAGGTTGAAATGCAAAAAGCTAAGCATCATCCCTTTTAAAAATTAAAGACAGAAAAAATAAAATGTTCCTACTCTAAATCATAAAATAAGCATTTGGTCTGAAAGAGTCAGCATACCTGGGAACATTGTTGTTTGAATCTTCACTTTCATTTGCCAGGCCACCAAACAAATAGCATTTGTTACCATATAAAGAGAAGCTATGTCCAAGCCGAGGACAAGGAGGTAAACCAGAAGAAGGGGGATGGGGTTTCACCTTTTTCCATAACCAGCGACTTGCCTAAAAAAAAAAACAGCACAAATACACTCAGACAAAATCAAGAAAACACTCCTATATTGTCAGTAGCACAACACTGTATCAATACATTTTAATTTGAATCCCGTCAGAAGGCTCTAATAAACTACTTTTGGGACAAATGACGAATAAGCAGCTAACTTCTCAAATTAAAATATATGTTCCAACAGACATTCAAGTTACTCTTCCTTTATTCACAGATTTCCACAATGGCAAACTAAGCATATAATAATAAACACTAACAGTTCTAAAGTATTTTCCAAATGAAAAATAAAGTATTATACACAGCTTCAGGATTAAATATAATTTATATATTCTTACTTTCTAAAGTTACGTAATCCATGAATGGTGAATATTTTAACCTTTAAATAAATATAAAGCTCATTTAACAAATCAAATTCCAAAACTTATTCTCTAGCCATGGATGTTTTCTTTAGCTGAAATTATTTTTGCCATGAGTTGTTTGTAAATAGGTATAACCCACTCACGTCTGCCAATTAGATCAGGAAGAAAAGTCAACAAAGGCTATGAGTCTGGTTTAATAAAAGAATCAAACTTAGAAAGGTTATGGGAAACTGTTACTACTCTTTTGTGTATTGTTGAGGTAGAGGGGGAGAGTAATTATTAGTATGAGGATAACAATTTTGTAAACACTAAAGCTGTGGTTTTCAAAGTGTAGCCTAGGGGGGTGGGAGTGGTGAATTTCCAAATGTGGAAAGTTTTATTCAAAGTTGTGAATCTGTCAGTTAATGCTGATGCCAACTATTCCTCTGTGAGTCCTGCAACACTTAAGAACTTGTGGCAGGGCACAGTAGCTCAACATCTGTAATCTCAGCACTTTGGGAGGCCCAGGCAGGCAGACCACCTGAGGTCAGGAGTTCAAGATCAGTCTAGCCAAGATGGTGAAACCCCGTCTCTACTAAAAAAACAAACATTAGCTGGGCAAGGTGGCAAGTGCCTGTAGTCACAGCTACTCGGGAGGCTGAGGCAGGATAATCACCTGAACCTGGGAGGCGGAGGTTGCAGTGAGCCAAGATTGCTCGGCTGCAGTCCAGCCTGGATGACAGAGCAAGACTCCGTCTCAAAACAAAACAAAAAAAAACAGAGCAAGACTTCCACTCAAAACAAAACAAAAAAAGTATACCCTAGAAACCAGGAGCATCAGCAGCTGGAAACTTGGTAGAAATGCAAATGTTCATGGCCCACTACTGACTCAGAAACTCTTGGGGTAAAACCGAGCAATCTGTGTTTTCACAGGTCTCCCAGGTGCTCCTGTTGCAGGCTAAAGTTTCTATTGCACTAAGATACAAAAACCTAAGTATATAACAAGTACAACTGGTGCTAAGTAACAGAAGTCTTGATGTTACAAATGTTACACTGGGTATGGGAAAAAGACTTGCCAAGAAACTTTGGCTTTTAAGTGAAGTGGAAACATTTTCTACAAAGCTATAAAATGTGAAGCTTACATTATTTGAACAGTGTTAAAATGTGTTAAACAATGTTAATAATTTGAAATCTTTTTTTCTTTCTTTTTTTTTTTTTAGCTAAAGCTACGCTCTTGTTGCCCAGGCTAGAGTACAATGGCACAATCTCAGCTCACTGCAACTTCTACCTCCCAGGTTTAAGTGATTCTCCTGCCTGTCTCCCAAATAGCTGGAATTACAGGCATGTGCCACTATGCCCTGCTAATTTTGTTTTGTTTTGTTTTTTTGAGACAGAGTCTTGCTCTTTCGCCAGGCTGAAGTGCAGTGGCGTGATCTCGGCTCACTGCAACCTCCGTCTCCGAGATTCAAGTGATTCCCCTGCCTCAGCCTCCTGAGTAGCTGGGACTACAGGCGCGTGCCACCACACTCAGCTAATTTTTTGTATTTTAGTAGAGACGGGGTTTCTCCATGTTGGTCAGGCTGGTCTCAAACTCCTGACCTCAGATGATCTACCCACCTCAGCCTCCCACAGTGCTGGGATTACAGGTGTTAGCCACTACACCTGAACAATTTTTCAGTTTTTTGAAAAATTATGAGCAATATCATTATTAGAGTCTCAGAATGAAATAATATTAAACACACTTACTTGTAACTCATATAACTCATTGCTGTATCTTCCGTATTCAACCATTCCCCCCAAATACTAATATTCTGGTACCATCACAGACAAATCCATGGGCAGCACAGCCTGGAGGGATATCTCCTCTAACAGCTGGGAGAAACCACTGATTCGTAGCTAGTTGCCAAAATAAAATTAAAACCAATTATAACAAACAATGGTTATCATATACTATCAGCAAGTACTTTATATATCATCAATATCAGTGGATCTCAATTAGGGATGATTGTGCCCCCAGAAGACAGTTGGTAATGTCTAGTAACATTTTTAGTTGTCACAACTGGAGGGGACTGTTACTGGCATCTAGTAGGTAGAGGCAGGGATGCTGTCAAACATCTTACAATGTACAGGGCAATACAGGGGCAGCTTCCCCTGACCTTGACAAAGAGTTACCTGGCCCAAAAGGTCAATAATGCTGCTGTTGAAAAATCCTGATCTGTATCATTTAATTCTTACAAAACCCCTGCTGGGTGAGGATAAAAAATCTCCATTTTACAACTGAAAATTGTGAGGCTTAAAAAGGTTTAGTAACTTTAGCATTGATCCTGGGCAACTGGCAGAGCAAGATTCAGATCAAATCTAATTTGTTCCAAAGCCAGGGTTTTCACACTAAGACCAAACTGTCAATAACTTTTTAACTTCATATGCTGGGGCGCTGGGAGGAGGAGAGGGTGGGAAAAAAATTTTTCTCTGACTCCACTATTTGTTAACCTTCAAATGATCACTGTGATTAAGTTGTTTGGTCAAAGAAAAGTTATGAGTCATGAAGTAGACCCCCAAATTTCATAACTGTCTTTACACCAAAAAGATTTCTTGTGACAGCCTGAGCATTTACCGGGGCGGGGCGCGGCGCGGCGGGGCGGGGGGTATTAAATTTCAGTCTCCTTTCTATTTCACAGAGGTCCTCAAAGAGAGGGGCTTCCTGCCCAGGGGCACTTGTGATCTGCAGTGGTGCTCAAGTTATGACAGTCCTCTTTCCGAGGGCCGGTCTAGAAAGGCGCCCACACCCACTATGCAGACACAAGGCCGCTTCACCACGTCCCCGTCGGTTTAGAGCGCGGCCGGTGGAGGGAATCTTGACCGTTACCTGCCAAACACCTGGCTGCATTTGAGGCGAGAGTGCCAGAAGGCCTCTCGTTTCCCTCCTCATCCACTAGATGGTCTTCCGTCTAAGGAAGGAAGGCAGGCAGGCAAAGATAGAAAAGGCCGAAGGAACTTTGGTTTGGAGTGGTTTTGTTTTTTGACAGGGGCGAGATTTCAGGGAGTGGTCCAGGCGGTTGGACACGGTCTTCTGCCGCCTGCCTCCGCCAGCCGGGCTGGGGCGGGGAAGTCCAGGACCGCCTGCCTTTAGACCGGTGCGCCCCGCTTGGGGTCCGGTGCGCCCTGTGGGCCCCGGAAATCCAGCGCTGCTGTCCGGGATGGAGCTGCGGGATCCGAGACGCCCGGCCGAGCCGCGCTCCCCGCCGCCCGCCCGTGGAAGCAGTGACCGGGCAGTGACAGCTGTCAAGGCCGCGGCCGCCGCCTCGCTTCCCCTCCCCCTCCGCGGCTCCTGCAGGCGGGGCCGACCAGCCGCCGCCGCGCCTACCTGTGTTGTAGACGTGCAGCTCGTCCGCGATGCCCTCGATTTCCCCCTCCAAAGATGATCATCAGCTCCCCGGATGGCCACCGCTCGGTGTCCGTGCCGGGCGCGGGGGACCGGCCCCGTGAAGGAAGAAACCCGCCTCCAGTTGAGGAGGCTGGGAGCCGCCATCTTCCCAACCCCCGCCCCTCTGCCCACAATGCACCGCGCCCGCCTCAACCCGCTGCTCCCTAGGGAGGGTGGGGACCCGCCTCCAGCTGTGCTGGGGTCACGTGACCGCGGGCTCCGGGGGCCAGGCTGGAGGCCCGCGGGGAGGGTAGAGACTTTGGGGACGGGGGAGTCCTGACAGGGGAGCCCCGCCCCACCCCGGGCGACGTGGCCAGCGGCCATCCGGGGCAACACACCTTAGGGTGGAGGACGCTTCCCACTGACCACGTCTCCCGTCCCCACCCAGAGTCTCCCGTTCGGTATTTTGAGGAGACGCCACAGCATCTTCCTTTACGTCCACTTTAATTGAGCATCTAGGATGTGTGGGCGAGGCAGTCTCACAAGCAACGTGAGAGAAGCTCGGGTAGAGGTGCGAAGAGCTGGGAGCGCAGGGCGGGACCTCGCAGAAGAGGGTGCGGGCGGGAGCCTGCCTCCCAGGCCCAGGCCACTGGCGCCGCTCCCGACCGTGACTGGGACGCGGGCAGGAAGATCGCTGCAAAGCCTGCCAGGGCGAACCGAGGGCAGCTTTGCGGGGAGCCATGCCAGGAAGCCTGGAAACCGTGAGCCACAAGAGGTGTTTTTGGTTTGTTTGGCTTAAGCAAAGGAGAGATGGTTTGTAGGTCTGTCTTTCATTGCTAGCTAACAAGTGAGGGCTGTCCACAGCCAGGCACACCCTAAATGCCTCCTGTGTATTAACTCATATAATCCATCCAACAATCCAGTGAGGTGGCTACTGTTATCTCCCTTCCGTGAATGGGGGAAATGAGGCACAGGGCAGTAAAGTAATTTTCTGATGGACACAAAGGAAAGGGGTTGAAGAAAAAGATTGGGGCCAGGATTCAAACACAGGGCTTCTGATTCCAGAACCCCCAAGCCTTTATACCATATACCATACTGCCCTGATAGCAGTAATATCCAACCATTATACCATACTGCCTCTGAGAGCAGTTATATGCAACTCTTTATTTTTGATAGGGTCTGGCTCTGTCACAGGAATGCAGTGACACGATCATAGCTCACTGCAAGCTCGAGCTCCTGGGCTTAAGTGATCCTCCTGCCTTGGCCTCCCAAAGTGCTGGGACTACAGGCATGAGCCACCGCACCCGGCCAATGCAACGCTTAATAAGGCCTAGCTGCCCTGTGATTTGATCCTACACATAATCACACAAGTCCATTAGGAATAAAATTGCACTGCATATAGGATTTATGCCAAATGAGTAAATTTTAGCTGCTCTTGCCCTAGAAACAAAAAATGGGTTGGTGGTAACTATGTGAGATGATGGATATGTTAATGTGCTTTACTATAGTAACCTTGTGACTGTCTATATAAGTTGTCCCCAAGCTTTTTGGCAGTAGGGTCCGGTTTCGTGGAAGGCAATTTTTCCACGGACTTGGCAGTGGGGTGGAGGGTATGGTTTCGGGATGAAACTGTTTCACTTCAGATCATCAGGCATCAGATTCTCATAGGGAGTACACAATTTAGATCCCTCTTATGGGCAGTTCACTGTAGGAGCTCCTATGAGAATCTAATGCGCTGCTGATTTGACAGGAGGCGGAGCTCAGGAGGTCTTGCGCGCTAGCCGGTGACTCATCTCGTGCTGTGCGGCAAGTTCCGAACAGGCTGAGGATCGGTTGCTGGGGATTGGGGACCCTTAGTCTATATATCATAACATCAGGTTGTATACCTTAAATATACACAATACAAGTTATTTTTTTAATTAATTAAAAAAGGACTGGGCACGGTGACTCACACCTGTAATCCCAGCACTTTGGGAGGTCAAGACAGGAGGATCCACTGATCCCAGGAGTTCCAGACCAGCCTGGTCAAGATGGTAAGATCCCATCTCTATTTTTGTTAAAGAAAGATAAATAAATAGAGATAAATAAATCTCCACTGGAGATTTTTTCTCCAGCAGAAGAAAACATTGAAAGCAATTTAAATCCCTACCTCAGATTCTCAAGAGGTACTGAAAGGAGAACACATATACTGTACAGCAAATTTCCTAAAACCCCTTTTTCTTCATCTTTTACCATTTTTAATTTCTCTTTTCACCCAACTCCCTTAAATCTCAACATGTCTCTCCACCTTCTCATCCATATAAACTTCTTTTTGAAAGATAACTTTCTACCTTTTAAAAAGGAATTCTAGGCCAGGCGTGGTGGCTCATGCATGTAATCCCAGCACTTTAGGATGCAGAGGAGGGTGGATCACCTGAGGTCAGGAGTTCCAGACCAGCCTGGCCAACATAGTGAAACCCTGTCTCTACTAAAAATACAAAAATTAGCTGGGTATGGTGGCACATGCCTGTAATCCCAGCTACTTGAGAGGCTGAGGTAGGAGAATCACTTGGACCTGGGAGACAGAGGTTGCAGTGAGCTGAGATCGTCCCATTGCATTCCAGCCTGGGCAACAAGAGCGAAACTCTATCTCAAAAAAAAAAGGAATTCTGACTATTTTTTTAGTTTCTGCTTCTTAAATTCTCCCTCTCAATGAGTATTAGCCCAATTTCATAATATGTCCAAAGAGAACTTGGGAAGGGGGAGGGGGAGATAAGATATCTGCAAACAGAAAAGAGGTCATGAATATTTATCTATTAATATTTTTCTTTGTCACATATATAACATGGGCTCTTAAATGTTGCCATAATAAAGTTTTTATGAATCTGAAATAACACTGGAAGAGTTGGAATAAAGCAGTGAGTTTTTCATAAAACCCAAAGTGTTCGTTTAAAGAACTGTATTTTGTTCTGAGTTTCGTGTCTAGATGGCAGTTTTTTTTTTCTAATGCCCTTACAGCACAAGATTAAGGGAAAAATAAAAAGTTGCAAACCTAATGTTGAACTTCAAATTTTAACAAAACTAGTCTCTGATATTTGAAAGCCTGAGAACCCTTGAACTAGGAGAAAAATGAAGGCAAAATACTTTTAAGACAAAAGAGATTGCAAGTTTTAAGTGGTGGCTTAGATAAGGAGCTGCAGGGTGAGGAGGAAATGTGTTCTAGTTTCCTAGGGTTGCTGTGATAAAGTACCACAAATCCAGAGGCTTAAAACAATAGGAATGTATTGTCTCACAGTTCTGAAGGATAGAAGTCTGAAATCCAAGTGTCAGTAGAGTCATGATCCCTCTGAAACCTGTAGAAGAGGATCCTTCCATGCCTCTTTCTAGCTTCTGGTGGCAGCTGTCGATCCATGGCAGCCCTTGACTTGTCAATGAGTCACTTCAGTCTCTGGCTCCATCATCATGTGGTGTCCTCCCTGTATGTCCGTCTCTTCTTCTTCTTCTTCTTTTTTTTCTGAGACTGGGTCTAGCTCTGTCACCCAGGCTGGAGTGCAATGCACAATCTCAGCTTGCTGCAGCCTCCACCTCCCTAGCTTAAGCGATTCTCCCACCTCAACTTCTGGAGTAGCTTGGATTGCAGGTGTGCACCACCATGCCTGGCTAATTTTTAAATTTTTTCTAGAGATGAGGTTTCACCATGTTTCCCAGGCTGGTCTCAAGCAATCCTCCTGCCCCAGCCTCCCAAAGTGCTGGGATTACGGGCGTGAGCCACTGCACCCAGCCTTTTCTCCTCTTCTTGTAAATTCACTAGTTATATTGGATTAGGGCCCATCCTGATTTGATTATACCTGCAAATACCCCATATCCAAATAAGGTCATATTCACAAGTACAGTGGGTTAAGACTTCAGCATATTTTTTGGGGGGGAGATACAATTCAATCTATGACAAAGTACATAATCCAATGGGAAAGATATTTTAGTAGAGCAGTTTGGAGTAATCTCTCCTTGAGTGAGGCATCTAAAATAGGTCCCCATTTCACAATAAAGTACCTTCAACTTTGAAACTACCAGAATAGAAACAACAACCTAGGAGAGTTTAGAGAAGAGGGATTGGAAAATAGCGCCCTGAAAAAGCCAGCATTGATGGGGTAAAGACAGGAGGAGGCACTCATGAAGGAAATAGAGAATAGGGAGCCAGAGAGGTTAAAAGGGAACTGGATGAGGGTGATGTCAAAGAAGCCACAGACGAAGACAGTTTCATAGAGGCGGAAGCAGTAATCAAAGCCAAAAGCCATAGAGAGGTCAGGGAAGAAGAGGAAGAAGCAGCAACCATTGGATTTGCAAATTAGGAGGTTAGTAGTAGCCTAGAATTAAAATGTTTTCAATGGAGTGGGAGGGAAATAAGCCAGAGAGAACTGAAGAATGAACGAGTTAGAAAGTGAGGATAACATGTATAGTCTACTCTTTACAGAGACTTGGCCATGTAAAGAAAGAAAGAACAATGGCTTCGGAGGGAGAGATAGGTACTGTGTAAATTGTTATTATTTTGGATGGTGAGACTTGAGCATTACTGTGGACCCAGAAGAAGGATCCAGTTGGAAACAAAAAGGTTGAAATAGCATAACCAGTAATCATTTCCAACCTTCTTCTCCTTGCCTGCCTCTCATTATTGAGGCTGTGAAGGAAAAACAAACAAAAAACAACAGATAAGCACTTTCCCAGACTACTGTACCCACTCTCCTTCAAGATGACCCCCAGTGTCTGCTCTCCTCTTCTTTTCAGTAACAGAATCTGGACTATTAGCTGGATACATGACCATTCTAAATAAAAACTCATTTCCCAAACTTCTCTCAACTAGTTGTGGCCTAAGGCTAAATGTTGACCTACGGGTTATAAGTAAAAGTAATGTGTATAAGTCCAGAATGTGTTCTGGAGGAGGGAACCTTCCTTTTCTTTAGTCTTTTCTGCTGGCTGGAATGTAGATGTAATGGCTAGAGCTAGAGCAGGCATCTTGGACCATGAGCTGGAAGGAGCCTAATTTCCTGAGAACTTAGTAAAGTAGTGCAGGTCTACTGGAAATTACATCCCGTAGGGCAAGTAGGTCTGTTCAGAAAGAGCTGGGATTTGGTGGGTCAAGGTCCTGGAGGATCAAGAAAGATAGACCCTGGCCGGGCATGGTGGCTCACGCCTATAATCCCAGCACTTTGCGAGGCTGAGACGGGCGGATCACGAGGTCAAGAGATCAAGACCATCCTGGCCAACATGGTGAAACGCCGTCTCTACTAAAAAAAAAATACAAAAAAAATTAGCTGGGCATGGTGGCGCACGCCTGTAGTCCCAGCTACACGGGAGGCTGAGGGAGGAGAATTGCTTGAACCCGGGAGGCAGAGATTGCAGTGAGCCGAGATTGCGCCACTGCACTCCAGCCTGGCGCCTAGCGACAGAACAAGACTCTGTCTCAAAAAAAAAAAAAAAAAGAAAAGAAAATATAGACCCTGAAGTACATGTATATTTACATATATACCAGGGTTGAAAATATATATCAATTCTCTATTATAGATTATATAAATATTATGTATTCTTTACATATACAGGAATCCCTCTTTAGCCATGGTTTCAGTTACCCATAGTCAATGCGGTCCGAGAATATTAAATGGAAAGTTCCAGAAATAAGCAATTTGTAAGTTTTAAATTGTGTACCATCCTGAGTCACATGATGAAGCCTTTCACTATCCTGCTCTTACCTGCCTAGGATGTGAATCATCCCTTTGTCCAGTGTTTCTATACCGTATGTGCCACCTGCCCATTAGTCACTTAATAGCTGTCTTAGAGGTATATAGGAGTTGGTATTATCCTTGGTTTTAGGCATCTCTGGGGCTCTTGGAATATATCTCCCTTGGGTAAGGGGGCATCTGTTATATTATAGAAAGCTCTATAGGATAGTGCTCCTCTAGACTTTTTAGGCATATGTTAGAGAAGGTACTTTCATCTCTCACTACTTCCTCTCCTGTCTGCCCACTCCTCCATATCAAACACCCACCAGAGTCATATACCTGGACTGTTTCATGTAGGGGTTAAAATCATGGGCTTTAAGACCCAATAGATTATAGGTACTTAACTAGTTGTGTGGCCTTGGTCAAATTATTTATATCCTCTTTGAACCTCAGATTCTTTGTCTATAAAATGAGAATCATAACAGCATCTGCTTCTTAGAGTTAGTCAAAGGATTAAATGAGATAATATAGTTCCTAAGTGGCAGCATGGAAGCAAGCTGGCTCACTCCCCCATAATGGAAAACCAAAAACTAATATTCAGCACTGAAATTATCACCAGGAATATCCCAGAACTCAAATATGAGGATGAGACAATTCCTGGGGCCACAGAGGTGTTTAAAAAACTCAGCAGATGGTAAGAAAATCAGACTTCCATATCTATAATCCCCTCCCCACAATCTGCCAGGCACCAAGTGCATGAAAATTTCCCCCAACTCACAGTCTGTACACTGTACAAAGCGAGATCAAGGTGGACAACCAGCTTCTCCACAATCTTGGGTTCCCTGGCAGAAGACTTGTCCCTGTCTCAACCACTAGACGCATCGGCAGTCCCTAAAGGAGAAATATCCCTGAGAACAGCCAGAGACAAAGGGGAGAGGTGGGACTACCATCCCAGCCCTAGAAACTCTGCTGTGTAATTTGACAAAGAGATGGAGATGCCAAATCGGAGTGGCTGTTCAGTAGCACCACGCAGTAGGGGGTTGGGTCCATAGGTCCCCTGGACACTGAATCCCTAGCAAGCCTTCCCATACTATTGGGATATCCCCAACTAAGGACCAGAGGCACTGATTATTAGAATGGAAGCAAGCAAACCTGGGTTTCATCACCATCTATCTGCTGAAAATGGGGCAGCGACCTAGCAAGGGGAAAAAAAAGAAAGAAATCAATAGGTAAATGAAATAATACATGTAAAGTACAGCCAGTCTTCACTTTGCATGATAGCACTGTTCTGTAAAAATGACTATGCAAGCCAACACCCTTCAAAGTGATCTTAATTATCATGGGAAAAATTACCATTGTTTTGTGATCTTTAAAATCTTTTTGTTAAAATATTAAGAACCCTTACTGTTGGTTATAAATATATAGAGAAATGAAAAAATTAGTAAACCTAATATTTCTTTATTATGTCATAATTTAAAACAGAAATGTTGAGAATTAAAGTGTTTTATTTCTTTGCATAAAACTTATCAGTAGTAGTTTAAACCATGCTTACCACCTTCTTCTTATCATATACCTTACTATACAGAGTGAGCATCTTTTCTATGCTGTGGCAAATTGTCATACTTCTTTCTAAAGTTGTTTTTTTTTTAATTTTTTTGAGATAGGGTTTCTGTCATCTGGGCTGGAGTATAGTGGCATGATCACAGCTCACCACAACCTTGACGTCCCAGGCTCAAGCGATCCTTGAGTAGTTGGGACCATAGGTGCATACACCTGGCTAACTTTTTTAGTTTTTGTAGGGTCTCCCTATGTTGCTCAGGCTGGTCTTGAACTCCTGAGCTTAAGCAATCCTCCTGCCTCAGCCTCCAAAAGTGCTGGGATTACAGGTGTGAGCCACCATGCCCAGCCTCCTTTCTAAGTTTTCCTTTGTGCTTTCAATGTTGTGAGATATATTTGAGAGTTTCTTTAATGTGAATTTTTTGCTCATTTCACCTTCTGGAACATCTTCATCCTTTTCCTTACTACTTCCTTCCTTATTTGTGTTCATAAGTTTACCTTTGCTAAGTCTCTCTGGATGCTCACCTGGAGCTGAACAGTGGCAATGTCAACATTCCCATCGCCACCCATTTCTTCTGTAACTCCACTGATCTTTGATTTGAACTTCACTCCTACAATTATCACTTTTTGTTTCTTTGCTTCATTTTATCTTTATTGACAAATTCTATTGTCCATTTTTTAAAATGTCACATGGAGATAAGGAGGCAGCACAACTGCATACTTTGCTGTCTGTGCATAACTGAATAACTGATGTCCGGTGACCAGTCACCAGCAGACTACAAATGAAGTGATATGCTTGGTCACTGATCATGGTGTGCATCTATTATTTGCATAGTAATTTTGTGGACTGAAAACCTGGCAGCAAAGCTTGTATTTATGCAATTACTCACAGTTAATGTATTGTGGTAACTGAAATTTAAACTGTGTTATTGGGGGACTTGTGTTATGTAACTAAATGGTGCTAATTGAAATCTGTGCTGTGCTGTTGCCATGCCAAGAAAGGCCTGTGCTATACTTATGCAATGCCTGTCCTGTAGTTAGCATTTAATAAGTAGTATGTTGTTTTATTTCTATCATTATCATGATTTTATTGTATTTTTACAGTTTCTATTCCTCCTTCTGAGCTGCAGGTCAAAAAGTCAACCCTAGAGTAAGAATCTGGTGCTGGAGGTGGCAGACAGTCCTGTGTTTTCAGCCAAGAGTATAAACTGCAGTGTCTCTAATCTCAGTTGAGGACTCAGGCCAAGGGCCAAAGGCTTATTGCCAGAGGTCTGAGAAGAAGTTCTGGGGAGTGCTAGCAAGTGGGCAGAACTCAATAGCAGAGATCCTGGGCAGGGACTGTTGCTGAGGTGAGGGAAACAGATGGTGTCTGAGAGGTCTGTTTACCGATTGCAGGGCTCCAGCCATGGGTCTTGGCTGAAGCTATGGCCAAAGCATAGAGAGGGCAGCTGACAAGAGCAAGGCAGGACTCCAGGCTAGATAGAACCTAATCTACTTGCCAGAACAGGGAACTGGGCCAAGGAAGAAAACAATCACAGCATATGAGAGAGAGAGGGAACTCAGGTGCTGGAGCAATTGCTGCAGCTCAGGGAGTAGCAGGGGAGAGCAAGAGCACTGAAGCTCAGGGCAACAAGAAGATGACCTGCAACTGAACCATACCAGCAAACGAGAGGGAATTGCTCCTGCTATGGTAATCCCTGCCCCATATGTGTGATCTTGGAGCCCAGCCATGGGGGAGACAAATGTGGCAAACAGACTTGTCAGCCTGACCCAATGTAGTAATTCATCTACTACTACAGAAGGCTTCTTCCTTTCCTCCCAGGCAACCTTATCAGCTTTAATAGATTTTATCTAAGGTCTTATCTAAAAGTAATATACTCAGTCAAGACAGACCCAGTTATCAAGAATAAAAAAACATCTGACCTTCAACGAGGAAGAAATAAACATGGAATAATAATGACTCAGATACATGTTTTGTTGACAAATGATACCACAAATATAAAATGCCTGTGAAATGCATACATATTGCTGGGGTTGCACTCAGGCATGTAACTAAATCTAACCAAAGTTACTTGACCACATAAGGGTTTATTTTCCTCACATAGCAAGATTTTCCATAAGTAGTTAGTTCAGGGCTGCTGTGGTGATTCTCTGTGCCATCTTTAGCATAAACCAGGCTGCAGAATGACACAGTACCAGGGACCCTATTCACATCATGCAAGGGTATTTTCCATTTACTTCTGTAGATCTACTGTCCACCCTTCAACCTGTTCAGTGTTCTGAGAGGCTGACCTAAATAGATTATAGAACTTGAGCTCCTTGCCCTCTGACTTCTAGTTGGGTTTGGCCAATGGAAGGCCTGCTGCACTTGACGGCACATTCTGGAAGGGCAGTGGGGAAACCCTGAGCCAGGAGTGGTTATCTTATTTTCACTCATGTGTGTGCAGTGAGTACTTAGAGCATAGTATGCTGTGCTGCCCCTGAACCTTCTGACTTCCCAGAGGTGACCAATGTTTCAGCTAAAAAAGTTTAGCTAAATGTTTGAATAGTGTTGTGCTTTAAAATAAGGCACAAAATTCTGAGCATGGTGGTGCATGACTAAAGTCCCAGCTACTCAGGAGACTAAGGAGAAAGACCCAGGAGTTTAAGTCCTCTAAAAAGTAATAATAATTAATAAATAAATAAAATAAAGTACAAGATGCTAGGAGTAGAGAGAAGAGGAGTGGCATAATGTCAAGCCTCTCCAGGAGAAAAGACACACTTTCTGGATTCTGTGAGAACTTTAGAATAAGAATAGATAAGGGATCACAAATGCAGTCAATAATTCTGCACAAGCAGCAATATGATGCTGAAGGATGACCAGTGTGGATGCCACTTAACCCTACTGTTGCAGCCTCAGATCCTAGTATTTGAAACATGTCTCAAGAAGGAAACACTTAAGAAGTGCTGAACAAGAATTGCAACCCTGGCTTCATCACTAACTTGCTTTGGGAACTTGGGCTTTAATTTGCTCAAGTTTGAGCCTCAGTTTGCTCATCTGTAAATTGGGGCAAATAACATCTGTTCAACTTACCTGCTAGAAATGTGTGTGACTAAAATGAAATGGAAGATATGAAAATGCCTTGGCTATATTCACAGTTCTATATACATGGAAGATATTCAGGATCCTCCCATCTTCAAAGTTTATGTCTGAGAAACCCCTATTAAATCCTTTAGAATGGAATTGCTTAATATAGTAGCCACTAGCCACATTGACTATTGAGTACTTAAATGTGACTAGTGCAACTGAGGAACTGAATTTTTAATTTTATTTAACTGTAACTAATTTTAATTGAAAAACTGATGCTCTATCCAGTTACTAGAAAACGTTTAAGTACACTTGGAGCAATGTGGATTTGTAAATTGACATTTTTCCCAGTGTTTTTTTCTAATTTTTTAAATTGATGCATAATAGACATACAAATTTTGGGTGTGCATTCAAACATTTAAAATTAATACATTCATATAATTTGTAAAGATCAAATCAGTGTAATTGGGATCTTTGTTACCTTAAATGAATCTACTTTTTAAATGGTAAATTTTATAAAATCTAAATATATGTGAAGTGTTTCTATTTAAATTTAGTGTGTGAACTGAGATGTGCTGCAAGTGTAAAATACACACCAAATTTCAAAGACTTAGTTAAAAAAAGCACTGGGAAGGGTAGGAGAAAGGGGGGTGATAGGGAGAGATTTGTTAAAGGTTATTGAAGTATAGCTAGATAGAAGGAATAGTGTTCTATATGGCTGTAGTATGGCCATAGTTAACAATAATATGTAGTTTCAAAGAGCTAGAAGAAAGATATTGAATGTTTCCAACATAAGCATCAATATTTGAGATGATAGATACACTAATTGCAGTGTTCTGATCACTATACATTATATATATTGAAACACTACGTACCCCACAAATATGTACAATTATTATATGAATATATATCAATTAAATTAGATTTAAAAACAAAACAGAATATAAAACATATTTTTAATAATGTTTTATAATATGTGTTGAAAGAATAACATCTTGTATATATTAGGCAAAGTAAAATATATCCTTAAGATACATTTTATCTCTTTGTGCTTTTTTCTTAATGTGGCTACTAGAAAATTTAAAATTATAGCCAGGTGCAGTGGTGTGCACCTGTAGTCCCAGCTACTCAGGAGGTTCAGACGGGAGGATCGCCTGAGCCTTGGAGCTCACGGCTGCAATGAGCTGTGATCATGCCACTGTACTCCAGCCTGAATGACAAAACAAGGCCCTGTCTCTATATTACAAAAAAAAAGTAAAATCAGCCAGGTGTGGTGGTCTACACCTGCAATCCCAGCACGTTGGAAGGCTGAGGCGGATGGATCACCTGAGGTCAGGAGTTCAAGACCAGCCTGGCCAACATGGTGAAACCCATCTCTACTAAAAAAAATACAAAATTTAGCCAAGCTTGGTGGCGGGTGCCTGTAATCCCAGCTACTTAGGAGGCTAAGGCACGGAGAATTGCTTGAACTGGGGAGGCGGAGGTTGCAGTGAGCCAAGATTGCACCACTGCACTCCAGCCTGGGTAGCAGAGTGAGACTCCATCTAAAAAAAAAAGTAAAATTACAGTGTGGCTTGCATTTTATTTCTGTTTGAGAGCACCACTTTAGAAAGACACAGCGAGCAATGAGATCCTTATATCCTTATAGGAATTAGGAATAGGGGCCTTTGCAGAAATAAATTCTGTGATCCCAGACAAAGTGCTGGTACCGTCTCCTGGGTTTGAGAACCCATGGCAGAATACAGAACAGTGTGGATTGCTGTTGAGGTCAGCTCCCAGCTCCCTGCCTGATTCCTCTCTGACTCCTCTTTTGTTCAGGCACAAAAACACTCCATCTTGAAACTTTTGTCATTGTTGCCTTGGTAGAAGGAGACCACAGTTGTTACTTGGGTTTTGATTTGGGGATAACAGCATTTCAATGACTAGATTTCATGAGCAGCTAGTGGTCATGAAGAATCTCAAATCAGCATGAACTTTATTTTTCATTTGAGTTCTTTCAAAGTTTGCCTTTGACCCAACGTATGGTAGAAAGTCAATCTGTAAGCATTTGCTCTTCTCTGGTTTTGTGTCTTTTCCTCCAGAACAGCGTTGTTTTGTTTTAATGTTTTGCACGTAGCCAGAGGAAGTTGGCGCATCCGAGCCGGCCAGCTGAGCACATCTGGAAGTGGTTTCTGGGACCGCCCCTCTCTGCCAGCGCAACTCCTGGGTTCCCAGCGGCTTCGCGCAGAGGTGGAAGAAACCCAAGCCGCTCCAAAGTCAACGCAAGCAAAGGCGGGTGCGAGTGGGGGAGGAATATTCTTTTGGAAACGTAATATTGGCCTTGGGGCTCTCCAGCCCTTTGGGACTTCCAATGGGATCTTAGAAGCAGCCGATGCAGCGTGAGGGCAGCAGCCCAAGGCCAGCCACGATTTGAATGCTCTGCCTTGCAGCTCTTCTGGACCGAGGAGCCCAAAGCCCTACCCTCCCATTCACCAGGTAAATAGAGAAATTTACAAGCAGCGTGCATTTGTTCCATTTTACCCTGGCCGGTCTGCAGCAGTTCTTTATTCTGCTCCAGAACCAAAAAAGTAAATCAGAGGGTGTCAGATTGCCCCACACAAACTTCGTCTTCAGAAACTTCCTAGTCGGTATTTGTAGCATTCCAGGGCAGCCCTTTTCGGCCATTTCCATGTGCAATATTTTTCACAGACTGGGCTGCTTTTCCAGACCTGGATTTCTCCTCCTTCTCCCCCGCAAATACTGTAATTTACTATTTGTATCAAATTTTAAACATAGAAATCAGCAGTTAGGGCATGGATGAATGCTAGCCGTTAGTGAAGGTATGTTTTGAGCCACAATTAATTTAACTGAGCTGTGATTCATGTTTTCAGAATCTGTCTTAGGAAGCTGTTCTGAGGATCTCCATCCCCTCAGAAAGAACTGGCCATTGTGGAAATCTAAGTGAGACTTATTGTAAATACAGTAGTCATGGTGTTTGGGTTGAAATGCTTTTTAAATATTCAAAAAATATCTTACGTTTACTTTATGAGCAAGTATCACACATTGGATAAACCTGATAATAGCCTAATACATAATTTATGAAATAAGAAAGATAGTTAACATGAGAGTTAAAAAAAAAAACTGAGGAGAGAGAGAGAAAGAAAGAAAACATGGTGATATCTGAACATCTGCATGTGCTTTGGAAAAAAATCAGTCCTCTCATTGTTTGGCCCTGTGCAGCCAAATATCCAAAGTGATATTGGTTGGTTTTTGTCTTTTCCTTTTCTTCCAAATGTTCTGATGTTGCACTTCTGTGTAATATCCTTTTTATATTACATAATGGAATTCCAGTTCTGCCTTTAATGCAGTTAGAAGTAGAGCTGTGCAATGCAGTGGTAAGAACATGGACTCTGGGTCAGGCTTACAGGACTGAATCTATGTGCTGCCTCTTATACACCTTCTAAGCTTGACTCCGGGTGATTTGTTTAACTTGCATGCACCCTAGTTCCTCATCTGTAAAATGGAAATTAAATCACATAATGTCTATAAAGGACATAATACAGGATCTGCAAAGTAGTGAGGCCCCAGGAAAGGTTAGCTTTTCCGATGGTGCTGATGATGGCAGTGGTGATGACAAAAGTGACCATGTACCCTCTGTTTGGCAACACCTCTGCTTTTGACACATGGTTCCCTCTGACAGTTCAGTTGTCCAAGTGTTCCTCATATCCTCAAATGCCATCTTTCCAGGGCTTTGCTTTGTTCCTTCAAACACCTCTCTCTCTTTCTCTTTTTCTCATTCTGTCTTTCAGTATTTCTTCTTTGTGCTTCCTCTTTCTTTGCTGGAGAGAAAGTGAGGTTCATTAAGCCACAGCCCTTATAGTTTTCATTTCCCATTCCTGAGAAACATGATTCTAAATCCTTTTTAATTTCAGCATTTTCCAAAAAATGTTCTGAAAAACATAGTCCCATGGGAAACTCTGTGAACTATATTACTCTCCTAGAGATCTCAAGGCATAATAGCATTTTAAAGATCCCGAGAAGTCCTGTAGTAGAGAAATCCTCTTAAGGTTGTTTAACACAACGATTTCCAAACAGTTGATCCCTCAACCACTTTACCGCATAACATAAATTAACATTTCTAGGAGCACACTCTGAGATGTGCTATTCTGGCCACACTGCTGTTTTCATTTTGGTTCTTCTTATGGACATCCTATTCATACCTTCCCTGGAGCTTATCCAAGGGGATACCTTGTTTTTCCTTCTCAAGTTAAGGACATAAGATTATCATGTGTGTTGTACTGGTATATAGAAAATCTGGCCTAAAGTGGAGATCAGAGGTCAGCAAACTTTTTCTGCAACAGGCCTGATGATAAGCCATATGGTTTCTCTGTCAGCTGTTCGACTCTGCTGTTATAGTATTAAAACAGCCATAGAGAAAACAAAAAATAAGCATGGCTATGTTCTAACAAAACTTCATTTACAAAAACTAGTGTCAGGCAGGATTTGACCTGAGGTCATCGTTTGCTGACCCCTGATCTGAAGGCCTTTAGTGAAAGGACTTCTCATGCCAGCACAGGAGAAAGCAAGACAAATTCTTTATAAACTGAAGACTCTCTTGTCCTGCTCCCCTAGTGCTATGGTCTGAATGTTTGTGTCCCCCCTCAAAATTAATATGTTGAAAGTCTGACCCCAAGGTGATGATATTAGGAAGTGGGGCCTTTTGAGAGGTGGTTAGGTCATGTCATGAGGGCATCATCAATGGGATTAGTTCCCTTATAAAATAGGCCTAATGGCCGGTCACGGTGGCTCAAGCCTGTAATGCCAGCACTTTAGGAGGCTGAGGTGGGCGGATAACAGGGTCAAGAGATCGAGACCATCCTGGCCAACGTGGTGAAACCCCATCTCTACTAAAAATACAAAAATTAGCTGGGCATGGTGGCATGTACCTGTAGTCCCAACTACTTGAGAGGCTGAGGCAGGAGTGAACTGAGATCATGCCATTGCACTCCAGTCTGGCGACAGAGTAAGACTCTGTCTCAAAAAAAAGAAAAAAAATAGGCCTAAGAGAGCTGGTTCACCCTTCCCACCATGGAGGACACAGCTAGAACATGCTATCTATAAACCAGAAAGTAGGCTCTTAGCAGTCACTGAATCTGCTAGCACCTTGATCTTGGGCTTCCCAGCTTCCAGAACTATAAGAAATAAAGTTTTGTTGTTTAGAAACCACTCAGTTTGTGCAGGCATGATGGCTTATGCCTGTAATCACAGCACTTTGGGAGGCTAAGGTGTGAGGATCTCTTGAGGCCAGGAGCTCAAAACCAGATTAGGCAACATAGCAAGACTGTCTCTACAAAAAATTTTTTAAATTAGCTGGACTTGATGGTGGTGTGTGCTTGTAGTCCCAGCTACTTGGGAGAATGAGGTGGAGAGGATTGCTTGAGCCCCAGGAATTTGAGACTGTCATAAGCTACAATCATGCCTGGATGATAGTAAGACCCTGTCAAAAAAAAAAAAGCCACCCAGTTAATGGTATTTTGTTGCAGCTGAGTGAATGGCGTAAGACACCTATTCTATGTATCTTGGTGGATCTTGAGTAAACCTTTCATGTATAACAAAAAGTTAAAAGGCAAGAGATATTTTGTTAGAGGCTAGACTCCTGGGTCCTGATTTCGTCCTTTCTCTTTTCCTTCAGTGAACCCTTACTCTTGTCCTCCGTTAAATATGTTCTATGCATTTGAGAACTTCAAGGTGAAAGTCTTGCGAGTTAACTCACATAGCTTATGTCAGTTGCTTGACATTGTTAGCAGCTATAGCAATGGAAGTGGTTGGCTGTAGTAACTATCAAGGTGGTTAAGAATGTGAACTCTTGGGAGGCCGAGGCGGGCAGATCACGAGGTCAAGAGATCGAGACCATCCTGGCCAACATGGTGAAACCCCGTCTCTACTAAAAAAATACAAAAATTAGCTGGGCATGCTGGCACGTGCCTGTAGTCCCAGCTACTTGGGAGGCTGAGGCAGGAGAATTGCTTGAACCCGGGAGACGGAGGTAGCAGTGAGCCGAGATCATGCCACTGCACTCCAGCCTGGCGCCTGACGACAAAGCAAGACTCTGTCTCAAAAAAAAAAAAAAAAAAAAAAAAAGAATGTGAACTCAGAGCCAGGCTGCCTGTGTGTGAATCTTAGCTCTGACACTCATTACTTGTGTGACCCTTGGCAGCTCTCTTAATTCTCTGAGCCTCAGTTTTCTCACCTGTGTATTGGAATAATACCCTTAAGGAGTTGTGATAATCAGTGAATTAATATTTGTAAAAGTCTTAGAACAACGCCTGGCACATAGAATTGCTACATAAGTGTTAAAATAATAGTAAGTAACACTTATGTAGCAATTTGCTTTGTAATATGCAGAATGATCCCATTTTTACAGATAGGATTTTGTAAGTCACCCACAATTACATAGCTAATAAACGTGGCAACAGTGGGATTCACAGTTAGCTCTGTCTGAGGATAAAGCCCATACTTCCACTAACATACACAGCTCTCATATTTAAGTCATTCAGCAGTACTTTTAGGAACCCCCTTTTATCTTCCCTTTGATTCACAGATCATTTTGTATTACTCCTACCTGTACCCATGGCAGATGTGACTAATCAATCACAGCACTCTTTTTTCTTTCTTTCTTTTTTTTACTGGCTTTAGATTTCTCCTCAATCTAGCAATCCCAACAGGCCATACCAGCTGATCAGAGCTACCATGTAAAATGAAACATAGAGGCTCTGATTTTTGGAGTATTTTTCTGAAGAGCCTTTCCCACTTTGCCTTTGTTCCAAGGCAGAGCTAATCCCCTTAGCCACTGCCAGGTCTCAAAACATTCTTTCCAGGTTTGGCCAAGTGCCTAAACTCTTTGGCATTTGGTAAAACAGCTCCCCATGCAAAGTCTTCAGGGGCTTATTTTTAAACTTACAGGCCTCTTCTCATGCCCAGAACAACTCTCTGAGCTTTCCTTTTCTTCCTACTCACAGGTCCTAGAGCCTCAACCTTTCTTTCCTCCTCTCTTTGAAGATGTCACTGCCTAGTGCCTTGCCTGCTCTGTGGTGGCTCCCAGCTTGACCTCTCTGTCTGTCCTGAAGACAGGCTTGCAGGCAATTTCATGTTAAAGGTTTAGCTATTGATTACCACAGAGAAACCACACACGGAAGTCACTGAGGCTAGGAAAGCTCACAGAGGTACAGGGGGGCACAGTTCTGGGGCTCCTTGCTGTGATGGTAGCAGGTAGGCTGAGAGACAACCAGAGCCCTCTGCTTTTATTCCTGGAATGGGATTGTGAGCAGTTCCCCTCCTTCTGGCTGACCCCTTTATTCCTGGGACTGAAGAGCAGAGCAACAAGAGCCTCTTCCCTTTACTTTCTCTCTCCTGATTCTCATTGGTTCAACACACATTTATTGAGTTCCTCCCTTGGGGCAGGATAGGCAGATGGAGGTGAGGAAGCCACTGTCCCTGTCCTTGATGGTCTGTCTGGTGGTTTAGTGGAGGAGACAGGCACACTACAGTATTAGACTACAGTCTGGTTAGGCTGGGTGTGGTGGCTCATGCCTGTAATCTCAGTATTTGGGAGGCTGAGGCAGTGGATCACTTGAGGTCAGGAGTTTGAGATCAGCCAGGCCAACATGGTGAAACTCCTGTCTCTACCAAAAATACAAAAAAAAAAATAGCCAGGCATGGTGATCCATGCCTGTAGTACCAGCTATTTGGGAGGCTGAGGCACAAGAATTGCTTGAACCTGGGAGGTAGAAGTTGCCAGTGAGCCAAGATCATGCCACCGCACTCCAGCTTGGGTGACAAAGCAAGACTCCATTTCAGAAAGAACAAACAAAAAAATTCTGGTGAGTGCAGGGATAGGAATGGAGAGCAGGGGAGCACCCAGGCAGGGTAATCAGGTGAGGCCTCCTGGAGGAGGCAGAAGGAACTTAACCTTCTGTAGCAGTTTCCAGTGAAAGGCTTTAGTCAAGAAAGGAACACTTAGAGTTGTGTTTTAATCATTCAATACAATTCTACATGGCAACTGGCTTGTATTATTTTTTAAAAAAATTAATGTCATCAAAAAAAGGCAGTGGGCATGGAGTGGGGCTGATCAGGAGTAAAAAAAATTTTTTTTTAATCTATAAAAGACAATATTTAAATAATGGAGTAAACTTGAATATGGACTGCTTACTGGATGTTATTAATGTGATTTTTCTTAGGTATAATAGTGGCATTGAGGATATATAGGAGAACGACATTCTTTTAAAGATAGATATGCTAGGCCAGGTGCTGTGGCTCAACGCCTGTAATCCCAACACTTTGGGAGCCCAAGGCAGGCGGATCACGAGGTCAGGAGATCGCGACCATCCTGACCAACATGGTGAAACCCCATCTCTACTAAAATACAAAAACTTAGCTGGGTGTGGCATGCACCAATAGTCCCAGCTACTTGGGATGTTGAGGCAGGGGAATTGCTTGAACCTAGGAGGTGGAGGTTGCAGTGAGCCAACATCATGTCACTGCACTCCAGCCTGGCAACAGAGAGAGACTGTGTCTCAAAAAATAATAATAATCAAAGAAAATAAAGATAGGAATGCTGAAATATTTAGGGGAGAAGTGTCATGATGTCTACAACTTCCAAAAATATATATGTACATATGAAGTTCAATTAAGCGAATATGTCAACGTGTTAGCAACTGGTGGATCTGGTGAAAGGTATATGGGTATTCATTCTTCCAACTTTTCAGCTGACTTGAAATGCTTCAAGCAAAATAAAAAAAAAAAAGAAAAAGGAAATCGAACCAATACTGAAGGCTACTCAAGCTGCATATGTGTTTAAAATGAACTTGATATGATTATCAAACAACAAAATAGTCACTATGGCCATTAGGCCAGTGATGGATTGAGGAAGGGGAGGGTACAGAAATTCTAAAGGCAGGAAGGAGGGCCAGGTGGGAGGTTATTGCAGAGGTGTAATTAGTAGGACTCAGCGATTAAAGGAGGAATTAGGAGGGAGAAGTTGAAGAGGAATCTGAGAACCCTGGAGAAGGAGTTTCTGTAGAGGAGGTGCTGATTTCAGTTGTGAATGTAGGGGGGTTTGAGATACTTGTGCACCATCCTGAGGACAGGGTTGTATATTCATCTCTTCAGTCCATAAATGTTTTCTGAGGGCTTATATTGCCAGGCACTTGTCTAGATGCTGGGTATATGGCAATGAATGAAACAGAATTCCTTGCCTTCATGGGGCTTATAATCTATCATTTAGAGGGCAGACAGTAAACTGGTGATGAGGAAGCAGTCTGTTGGAAGATGGTAATTGCTAAGGGGATGCAATTTGTGCATTGTTAGGGTTAGGGGCTTTTGACTAAGAGACTGAGGGATGTGAGCCATGTAGATATCTGGGAAGAGCATTCCAGGTAGCAGGAATATCACGTGGCAAGGCTCTGAGGCAGGAGGCTGTCTGGCAAGGAGGCCAGCATGATCTGTGAGACCTTATGGAAGGATGCTGTAATGACTTTGGTTTTTCCTCTGAGAGAGACAGGAGGGCCTTGGAAGGTTTTGAACAGAGCACAGCACAAGGTGACTCATATTTTCACAGGCTCACTCTGGCTGCTTTGTTGAAAATCAACTGAAGGGAGACAAAGGCAGAATAATATAGTCAAAGGCTATTGTGCCAGGATAGAGCCACAGAAGGTGGTAAAAATTCTGGATTTATTTTGAAAGTAGAACTGACAAGATTTGCTGTCAGTCCACATGGGAATGAGAAACAGAGAGGGGTCAAGGAAACACCAAACTGATTTTTTGTGGAGCAGTTTAAAAAATGGACTCATGGCTCATCATGGCGGACCCTAGAGATAAGGCGCTTCAGGACTACGGCAAGAAGCTGCTTGAGCACTAGGAGATTGACGGCCGTCTTAAGGAGTTAAGGGAACAATTAAAAGAACTTACCAAGCAGTATGAAAAGTCTGAAAATGATCTGAAGGCCCTACAAAGTGTTGGGCAGATTGTGGGTGAAGTGCTTAAACAGTTAACTGAAGAAAAATTCATTGTTAAAGCTACGAATGGACCAAGATATGTTGTGGGTTGTCATCGACAGCTTGACAAAAGTAAGCTGAAGCCAGGAACAAGAGTTGCTTTGGATATGACTACACTAACTATCATGAGATATTTGCCAAGAGAGGCGGATCTACTGGTTTATAACATGTCTCATGAGGACCCTGGGAATGTTTCTTATTCTGAGATTGGAGGGCTATCAGAACAGATCCGGGGAATTAAGAGAGGTGATAGAATTACCTCTTACAAACCCAGAGTTATTTCAACATGTAGGAATAATACCTCCAAAAGGCTGTTTGTTATATGGACCACCAGGTACGGGAAAAACACTCTTGGCACGAGCCGTTGCTAGCCAGCTGGACTGCAATTTCTTAAAGGTTGTATCTAGTTCTATTGTAGACAAGTACATTGGTGAAAGTGCTCGTTTGATCAGAGAAATGTTTAATTATGCCAGGGACCATCAACCATGCATCATTTTTATGGATGAAATAGATGCTATTGGTGGTCATCAGTTTTCTGAGGGTACTTCAGCTGACAGATTCAGAGGACTTTAATGGAGTTATTGAATCAAATGGATGGATTTGATACTCTGCATAGAGTTAAAATGATCATGGCTACAAACAGACCGGATACACTGGATCCTGCTTTGCTGAGTCCAGGAAGATTAGATAGAAAAATACATATTGATTGGCCAAATGAACAAACAAGATTAGACATACTGAAAATCCATGCAGATCCCATTACAAAGCATGGTGAAATAGATTATGAAGCAATTGTGAAGCTTTCAGATGGCTTTAATGGAGCAGACCTGAGAAATGTTTGTACTGAAGCAGATATGTTTGCAATTCGTGCTGACCATGATTTTGTAGTAGAGGAAGATTTCATGAAAGCAGTCAGAAAAGTGGCTGATTCTAAGAAGCTAGAGTCTAAATTGGACTACAAACCTGTGTAATTTACTGTAAGATTTTTGATGGCTGCATGACAGATGTTGGCTTAATGTAAAAATAAAATTAAAGAAAATAATGTATGTACTGGCAATGATGTCATTAAAAGTGTATGAATAAAAATATGTCTGAGTAACATAAAAATTAGTAACTCAACTTTTAAAATACAGAAGAAATTTGTATGTTAATATTGCATTTATTGCAGCAAGTTACAAAGGAGGAGTGTGTTGAAGCCTTTCGTATTTGCTGTGTGAGCATTTTGTAAAACATTGAAAGTGGTTTGAGATAGTGGTATAAGAAAGCATTTCTTATGACTTATTTTGTATCGTTTGTTTTCTTTATCTAAAAAGTTGAATAAAATCTGTTTGATTCGGTTCTCCTACATTAAAAAAAAAAAAAAAATGGAGTCATGGCTGGGTGCAGTGGCTCACACCTGTAATCCCAGAACTGTGGGAGGCCAAGGCAGGCGGATCACCTGAGGTCAGGAGTTCAAAATCAGCCTGGCTAATATGGCAAAAGTCTGTCTCTATTAAAAATACAAAAATTGGCCAGGCACGGTGGCTCACGCCTGTAATCCCAGCAGTTTGGGAGGCCAAGGCAGGCGGATCATGAGGTCAAGAGATTGAGACCATCCTGGCCAACATGGTGAAACCCTGTCTCTACTAAAAATAGAAAAATTAGCTGGGTGTGGTGGTGTGCACCTGTAGTCCCAGCTACTTGGGAGGCTGAGGCAGGAGAATCACTTGAATCCGGGAGGCGTTCAGTGAGCGAGTTCACGCTATTGCACTCCAACTTGGTGACAGAGCAAGATTCAGTTTCAAAAAAAAAGAAAGAAAGAAAGAAATACAAAAATTAGCTAATTAGGCAGGTGTGGTGGTGAGCCCCTGTAATCCCAGCTACTCAGGAGGCTGAGGCAGGAGAATTGCTTGAATTCAGGAGGTGGAGGTTGCAGTGAGCCAAGATTTCGCCACTGCACTCCAGCTTGAGTGACAGAGCAAAAGTCTGTCTCAAAAATAAAAATAAAAACAAAATGAAGTCGGCATGAACTAATTTGGGGAAGATTATGGGAAGGGCGTGTTTTGGGGGAAATATTAGAGGCTCAGTTTTGGACACGCGGCTGCCTTCAAGTGGAGATGCCAAGTGGCATCCGGAGTCTGGAATCCATGTGACAGGTCTGGCCTGGAGACAGAAATTTGGGAATTGTCAGCATATAAATGATATTTAAAGCCAGGAGACAGGATGAAGTCTCCTAAGGAGGGAGTTCAGAGAAAGAAGAGAAGAAATAGAGGACTGGGTGCTAAGGTGTTCCAACATTTAGAACAATCAGTGACAGGAGGTGAGAACAATCAGTGACAGAGACGGAGAATGAGCAGTCAGAAAGGTTGGGGGAAAGCAGGTGAGCAGAGTCCCCAGGGCCACGAACAGGAAGCATGTAAAGGAGAAGAGAGCGGGCACGTGGACTGCACCTCCCATACACCCTGCCTCGGTCCTAGTGAGGAGCGAGTCCTGTGGTGCAGTTCTCTGCATGCTGGGATCTTGTTAGCCAGAATATGTTCTCCCAGACTCTGCCACAGACATTCCGGTTTCTCTTGGCTCCAAATCTCTGCCTTTTACTCTAACCCAAGCTTGTCCAACCCATGGCCCACAGGCCCCATGTGGTCCTAGACAGCTGTGGATACAGCCCAACATAAATTTGTCAACTTTCTTAAAACATTAGGAGATTCGTGTGTGTGTGTGATTTTTTTTTGTTTAGCTCATCAGCTATGGTTTGTGTTAGTGTATTTTATGTGTGGCTCAAGATAATTCTTCTTCCAATATGGCCCAGGGAAGCCAGAAGATCGGACACCCCCGCTCTGCATGTTCTTAAGCTGTCTGACATCACTTCCTTGGTTCTCCAGTTCTCCATCACTGACTTCCTATCAGTTTTCTACCTCTTTACAACTCTGATCCCTCTCTCAATTCCCCCACAATCAGCTTATCCCCCAGGACTTCAGTTCTGCAAACATTTCTTGAGCACCTATTTAATCTACTGGAATGTCTTTGACTTCAAGTACCAGAAACATCAATTTACAGCAGCTTAAACCCATGGGTTGATTTTTCTCACATAAGAAGTTTGGAGGAGATATGTCAATATTCAGCTGTTCAGTGACAGTGACGTAAGAACTGACCATTCTGTGTAGCTCTTGACTTCTCCTTCATGGTCTCAAGTGTCTGCCCAGCTCCAGCCATTATGGCCCCATCCAAGGCAGGAAGAAGGGGGAGTTAACACTTCATCCAGAAAGGAAAAGCTTTCTCAGATGTTCCCATAGACTCCTCTTAAATCTCTGAGCATCAGATCTATATTATGTGGCTATTACTAGCAAAGAAGGCTGGTGAAATCTTTATTTGGATTTTCCTGTCTCTCTTATGGAAAACAGGCAAAGGAGAAAAGGATGGGAAGAGTTGTTGGATCAGCCAGCTATCAAGACTGCCACACTACCAAGTGCCAAATGCTTGCCAAGAATTGGAAATACAGAAATGATTAATGTAGTACCCATCCTGTCCCTGGAGCTTGCATTCTAGTAAGGAAGCATAAGAATGAATGGGGTACCTTGGCTTGGTCTGGTGGAGACCAGGAGCCTTTCCTGACCCCCATGATCTAGGTCAGGTGCCCCTCCTTGGTGCTAAAACAATACCCTATGCTTACATTTACCAAGGCTTCTAAGCATACTGCATTGCCATTATATATTTACTGGTGTCTTCCTCTCCCTTCCCCCCAAATGTGGACTAACTGGGGACTTATCTTTGAATCTCTAGTGCCTGGGTGTCTGGTATATTTGCAAAGGTTGAGTAAATGTTTGTTAAATGAGTAAATGAAATGCCAAGGGAGCTACCCTAATTACCTTCTTGTCCTAGGTTGGGCCCTTATCCCCTTTTAGCTTTTTTTTTTTTTTTTTTTTTTTTTTTTGAGAGAGACTCTCACTTTGTGACCCAGGCTGGAGTGCAGTGGTGCAATCTCGGTTCACTGCAACCTCCACCTCCCAGGTTCAAGCGATTCTCCTGTCTCAGCCTCCCGAGAGCAGGGATTACAGGTGTATGCCACCACACCCAGCTAATTTTTGTATTTTTAGTAGAAATGGTGTTTCACCATTTTGGCTAGGCTGGTCTCGAATTCCTGACCTCAAGTGATCTGCCCACCAACGCCTCCCAAAGTGCTGGGATTATAGATATGAGCCCCTTCTTACCTTTTGTAGCTAGTTGACTCATATTTACATTCTAATAGCAAAATCTCTAACACCTTGCCAGAAAACAATGCTGATTCCCCCAATCACTTTTTTTAATGTTAAAAAATATATTTATTCTCATATTCAGTAGAACTCTGAACTTACAAATTTATGGCCAGTAAAGTTATATTACAGCATCTAAAAAGCTAAAAGTACCTTATGCACTCCAGTCTCATAGTACTTAGAAAATGGGATGCTTAATTTTTCAATTTGTTGTGTTTTATTTGAAAGAGATGTATAGTTAACCTGACTCATTTGAATAACAGTGAGTGAACTGCAGATACTGTTATCAAAGATAGCAATTCTACAGGAATAAATAATTTTTAAGGAAGTAACCATGTTCTTTTAATAGTGTCTAAATAATTAAAATGACATAAAGTGATAAGAACATTTTATCAAATATTAGTTCTTAAAATAAGTGGGGTCTTTTTGGTTTGTTTCATTCAGCTTTATTGAGGTATAATTGACAAATAAAAAAATGTATATATTCAGCCAACCATGGTGGCTTATGCCTGTAATCTCAGTGCTTTGGGAGACCGAGGTGGGAGGCTATATAGAGCCCAGGAGTTCAAGGTTACAATGAGCTGTGATTGCACTTGCACTCCAGCCTGGGTGACAATCTGGTCTCTAAAAAATACACACACACACACACACACACACACACGTATATATATTCAAAGAGTACAATGTTTTAATATACACATTGGGAAATGATTACACAATCAAGCTGATTAACAAATCCACCACCCTCATAGTTACCTTTTGTGTGTGTGTGGTGAGAACCCTTAAGGTCTACTCTCATAGCAGATTACAAGTATACAATACATTATTAGTAATAATAGTCAATGCTGTTTATCAGGTCTCCAGAACTTACTCATCTTATAACTGCAAGCTTGTACCCTTTGATCAACATTTCCCCATTTCCCCACCTCCCTGTCCCTGGTAACCACCCTGTACTCTCTGTTTCTATAAGTTCAACTTGGTAGATTTCTCATGTAAGTGAAATCATGCAGTACTTATTTTTCTTTGCCTGGCTTATTTCACTTGGCATAATGTCCTCCAGGTTCACCCATATTGTCACAAATGGCATGAATTTCTTCTTTTCTAAGGTGAAATAATATTTTATTTTGTGTGTATATATGTCTACACACACACATACTCATATATATACCACATTTCTTTATCCACTTATCCACTGATGGACACAGATTAATTCCATATCTTGGCTATTCTGAATAGTGCTGCAGGCTGGGTGTGGTGGCTCACGCCTGTAATCCCAGCACCTTGGGAGGCCAAGCGGGCCGATCACTTGAGGTCAGGAGTTCAAGACCAGCCTGGCCAACATGGTGAAACCCCGTCTCTACTAAAAATATACCAAAATTAGCTGGGCATGGTGGCGTGCCCCTGTAATTCCAGCTGCTCAGGAGGCTGAGGCTGGAGAATCACTTGAACCCAAGAGGCAAAGGTTGCAGTGAACGGAGATCACACCACTGCATTCCAGCATGGGCGATGACAGAGCAAGACTCCATCTCAAAAATGATAATAAAATAAAATAAAAATAAATAGTGCTGCAATGAACATGGGAGTGCAGATATAGCTTTGATACTGATTTTCTTTCCTTTGGATATGTACCCCAAAGTAGGATAGCTGCATCATATGGTAGTTCTGTTTTTAATTTTTTGAGAGACCTCCATATTGTTTTCCATAATGGCTATACTAATTTACATTCCCACTAGCAATGTACAAGGGTTCCCTTTTCTCTACATCCTCACCAATACTTGTTATCTTTTGACTTTTTGATAATACCCATTCTTTTTTTTTTAATTTAGTTTTATTATTTATTTATTTATTTATTTATTTTAAAGACGGGGTTTCACCATGTTAGTCAGGCTGGTCATGAACTCCCGACCTCAAGGTGATCCGCCCGCCTTGGCCTCCCAAAGTGCTTGGATTACAAGCGTGAGCCACTGCACCCAGTCTGATGATACCCATTCTAATAGATGTGAAGTGATATCCCATTGTGGTTTTGATTGAATTTCCTTGATTATTAGTGATATTAAGTATCTTTTCATATACCTGTTGGCCATTCCTATGCCTTCTTTTGAGAAATGTCTGTTCTAATTCTTTGCCCATTTTTAAATCAGGGTTTTTTTGTTTTTGTTTTTGTTTTTTTTTTTTGCTATTGAGTTGTATGAGTTCTTTATATATTTTGGATATTAACTTCTTATCAGATATATGGTTTGTAAATAATCACTCCCATTCCACAGGTTGTTTTTTCATTTTATTGATTGCTCCTTTGCAGTGCAGAAACTTTTTAGTTTGATATAGTCCCACTTGTTTGTTTTGCTTTTGTTGATGTGCTTTTGGTGTCATATTCAAAAAATCATTGCCAAGACCAATGCTATGGAGCTTTCCCTGTTTTCTTCTAGTTTTACAGTTTCACATCTTAAATACTTAATTATTATTAAATTAATAGTTAATAAAATTAATATTTACATATTTAATTCATTTTGAGTTGGTTTTGTGTATGATGTAAGATATAGATCCAACTGTGGATCTGATCATGCCTGTAATCCCAGCACTTTGGGAGGCTGAGGTGGGCAGATCACAAGGTCAAGAGATCAAAACCCTCCTGGCCAACATGGTGAAATCCCATCTCTACTAAAGATACAAAAAATAGCTGGGTTTTGTGGCACATGCCTATAGTCCCAGCTATTTGGGAGGCTGAGGCAGGGAATCGCTTTAACCCGGGAGGCAGAGGTTGCAGCGAGCCGAGATCGCGCCACTGCACTCCAGCCTAGCAACAGAGCGAGACTCCACCTAAAAAAAAATCCAATTTCATTTTTTTTTGTTAATATCCAGTTTTCCCAATACCACTTATTGAAGAGACTATCCTTTCCCCATGTCTATTCTTGGTTCCATTGGTCTATGTGTCTATTTTTATGTCAGTACCATACTTTTTGGATTACTATAGATTTGTAAATATAATTTAAAATTAGGAAATGTGAGCCTTCAGTTTGTTCTTGGTCAAAATTGCTTTATTTATTTGGGAGCTTTTGTGATTCCATATGCATTTTAGAATTTTTTTTCTATTTTTGTGAAAAATGCCATTGGAATTTTGATAGGGACTACATTGAATCTGTAGATTGCTTTGGGTGTTATGGCTATTTTGACAATGTTGATTCTTTCAACTCCCATCACTTTTTTGAGGGCATAATTATATAAAGTTCTAGAATGTTACATCTAATAGAATTGTCTGCTTCAGTCGTAATGATGAGGAAACTGAGACAGAGAGAGATGGAATGATTTCCCTAGGATCACACAATCTTAATGGCTTGTATAAGTGGGGTTCCAACTGTTTGCCAAGTACTGTTATAAGTACTTAATGTGTGTAAATGCATTACTGCATTTAATCCTCATAAAGCCTTAAAATATTACTTCATTTTCTCAAATTTTTATTTAGAAAGAATTTTAATTTATAGAAAAGTTGCAAGAAAAGTATAATGCTCAACCAATTTTGCCACATTAGCGTGTCTCAGTACCTCTCACTCTCGTTCTACACACAGACACCCCTGAAGCTCTTGACCTTTCACACCTAAATTAATGTATGTGTCTCCTACCATCAGTGATGTGCTCCTACATAACCATACCACATTCATTCACTCAGGAAATTTAATATTAATGCCATAATATTTCCCCAATTTCCCAAAAGTAAACTTTGTAGCTGTTTTTAAACAGTTGGTCCAGGATGCAGTCAAGGTTTACACTTTTCATTTTCAAGCCTCTAAAGAGTTCTCAATGTGTGTTTTTCTGTTGTTGTTGTTGTTCATGACATTGACATATTTGAAGAGACCAGGGCCGTTTGTCTTCAGAATGATCCATGATTTGGATTTGACTGTGAACTTATCCATGATAGAATCAGGTTAAATATCACTGGCAGGAACACATTGCTGTTTATCACATTTCAAGGCACAGGATTTCAATTTGTTTCATTTTGTTGATCTTAAGTGTGATTACTTTGAGATTGTGAATTTTCTGTACCTCAACAACCTTTTACCCTATCCTTTTAGCACGCACTGAGGTTTTTTGCCTGAATTACTTATTAACATGTTGGTTGTAAAATGGTGTTACAGACATTTTATAAGTGAGGAATCTTAAGTTTCCAAGGGAAGGGGTTCCTATATATTGTGGAGCCAGGATTTGACCCCAGGCACGTCTGACTCCAAGGCCCACAGTCTGATATACTAATTGTATTAGAAAAGCATTTCCACTTGATTTTCCACTTGATTCCAGTGCCCTCAGTCAGAAACTGTGTCTTCTCCATTTGGGATTTTTTGTTTTTGAAACCCAAGAAGTGCCCTCATCAGAGATGAGATGAAATTGTAAGGAGGAAGAAGAAGATGCAATTCAGCTGTGCCAGATCTTTACGCAATTACACACACACACAAACACACACACACATTTTTAAAGCAAACTTGCTGTTGAAACTACATGCTTCTCAAGGACTCCACTCTTTCCATATGGCTTAAGGTTTCCTACCACAGTCTGTTTCAGGTACTTACCTTCTTGGCTCACTACTCCTGTGCCTTGCAATTGATGTGCCTTTGTCAGCATCCTAAAGCCTCTTGTTTCATCTTAAAGAGATTTCAGAGTTGGCAACATGCTGGACAGGAAAGATGAGCCCTCTGTTCAGATGAGTCAGCACTTATATTTCTTGGCCTCTGGAGTGGTCTCATAGTTAGAGTAGCCAAGCACTCAGGAAAGAGCCCACGAGCCTTACCTATGAGCTGTATAAGCTTCCTCAACACATGGTGAAATCTGTTATCTGGAGCCCAATTCACCTGACCCCTGGTGTAGCCACAAGGGCCCTTTGAGAGCTCAGCACCTTGTGGCTAAAGGCCCTTGAAGTTAGAGAGCTCTAATTTTTAATGCCAGCCTCCTCATTTACTAGCTGTATGATTTTGAGCAAGTTACTGAACCTCTCTGAGCTACAATGTCCTCATTTGAAAAATGGGGGTGGTAATACATCCTCTTGAATGGTGTTAGAATTAAAGGAGATAATGTACCTAAATAGCCTGGAGTTGCATGCAAATTGTATTTGCAACAAATGATAGCTATGATTATTATCTGACCCCTTGCAAACTGCTCCCCCATAGTCACATATCATTCTGGCCACAACAAGTGTATTTGTAAAGATTTTGCTTGCAAGAAACTCAACCTCATTTCAAAAGGTTAGGAAAAAAGTGTGAATTTACTGACTTACATAAATGGAATGCCAGGAAATGGATGGCCTTAGAGACTTAGAGCTTGGCTCCCCCTCTGGTCTTTGCCCCATTCTCTCCTGTGATACCAGATGGCATCTTTCATGGAATGGGAGGAGGGGCCATGTGGCCAAAGACCATTCTAGGCTTCTGTCATCCCCAAAAGTTAGATGCATGCATATCACCTAAAATCCTAAATGGGTAAAAAGTACCTGAAACCCTATCTCAGAAAAATCCAAAGAAATGTGCTGTTTTGACCCAATTCTTTTCCAGGTGAAAAAGGGGCAGAGAAAAGGGTCACTGCCAATGCACTCAGAGCTCTTGGGTGTTCTGTCTATAGCCCAGGAAAATAAAAGGAACATTGTAACTGGTTGTTTACAGTGAATTAAAGACTTGAGTCAAATCTCTATTGAAGAGTTTCCTAGATGACCGCCAGCAAATTCTCATAACACTTTAGTTCATGAAACCATGAAGCCCTATGATATCCTTCCTTTCTCAATTACCTCCTCGGGCTGTCTCTGCCATGTCGTTAGTTTCTAAAGGTTATTATTCCTGGTTTGCTGTCTGCAGTTTCCCATCAAATGTCAAATTCAGAAGTTCCTTTGAAGGACCATAATTAAGAAGGATCAACTTAATTTTAAAATAAACTTTGAGGTTTCAAGACAAATTGTTATTTATGGCAAATTAATGAGATAAAGGAAGTCAGTTTCTAGCTTCTGGGGTGATTGGCAAAATGTCACAAACAAGTGAATGAACATAAAAAATGTGACAAAATTTAACTTTAGATTTTAGAGTAAAATGACTGTTGTCATCTAAAATCCTTATCTAATAGTTAAATTTCATTTTTTCATCAAACCTGCCCTATCCTATGCTTTGCTTAATGCATACCACTTCTCCTAATGAATGTCCAAGGTATTGTATTAAGCATATAGATAGATAATTGTAAATTGGGGAAAACAGGAAGCAAAGTCTTAACTGGTAAATTTCGAGAATAGAGGGAGGGTGTCTTAGCTTTCCTGATTTCAGAGCATAAATAAAATACTCCAGAATATAATGCAAAGATAAAATTTGAGTTTGGAGAAATGTTTGGTTGAAACTTTTTCATGGTAGATCAACCCTTTTCTTGCCTGCTTGGTACCTGATACTACTCTAAGAATGTTATAGATTTTTTTGTTTTTGAGGCAGAGTCTTGTTCTGTTACCCAAGCTGGAGTGCAGTGGCATGATCTCAGCTCACTGCAACCTCCTTCTCACAAGTTCAAGTGATTCTCGTGCCTCAGTCTCCCAAGTAGCTGAGATTACAGGCATGCCCCACCACATCTAGCTAATTTTTTAATTTTTAGCAGAGACGAGGTTTTGCAGTGTTGGCCAGGCTGGTCTCAAATTCCTGGCCTCAGCCTCTCAAAGTGCTGGGATTACAGGTGTGAGCCACCACACCAGGACACATCATTGAATCTTTATTTGATGATATAGCCCACTTTTTAGTCACTGATGACTATTCATATCTATAATTCTTCCTATAGAAAGTATAGGAGAGAATTAAAAACCTGGGTTGATAACTTGCTTCCTTCTTTGGGATACATGTTATCCTCTAGGTTCAAACTTTTTGCCAGATTTCAAGTCCCCTTTGAATACCCTGAAACTCTGAACAAAATATTAAAGAAAAAAATTAATTCTGCAGAAGGAGAAACAAATGGTCTCAACAAATGGCCGTCTCAACAAATGGTCTTGGAACAACTGGAAAACCATATGCTAAAAGATGAAGTTTAATCTACACTTCATGATATATACAAAAATTAACTCTAAATGTAAAAATTAAGTCTAAAACTTTAAAATTCTCAGAAGAAGGATTTAGGATCCAAGATGGCCGAATAGGAACAGCTCTGGAGTGCATTTCCCAGCAAGAACAATGCAGAAGGTGAGTAATCACCGCATTTCCAAACGAGTTATTACTGCCCACAGGCCAGGAGATTCCCAGGCTGAAAAGTGCCATGAGTTTCCAGCACAGCTGTTTCAGCCAGTGCAGTGGGTCTCTGCACAAAAACTCACACAAACCTGGGTGGCCGTTTCAACTGGCACCTGGAATGGCTGGGAGACAGAGCCGCCCATTCAACTGAAAAAGGGGGCTGAAACAGAAAGCCAGGTGATCTGGCTTAGTGGGTTCCACCCCAACAAAGACCAGGAATCTGAAATGCTCTGGATTGAGAGTTTCACAGCAAGCGCAGCTGGACCCTGGATGGTCCAGCTTTGTGGGGGAAGGGTGTCCAACATTACCGAGGCAGTCCGCCATTACTGAGGCTGTCTGCCATTACTGAGATAGACCGCCATTACCAAAGCAGTTCTAACTATACCTCTGTAAACAAAACCACAAGGAAGTTCACACAGCAGCTGGGCAGAGCCCACGGCAGCTCAGCAATACCTCTGCTGGAAGACCATGACTAGGCTACCTCCTTGCTGGGCAGGGCATCTCTGAAAAAAGGCAGCAGCATGTCAGGAACTTTTTTAAAAAAATTTTTTTTATTTTTTCTTTTTTTATAAAGACGGGGTTTCACCAAGTTGGTCAGGCTGGTCATGAACTCCCAACCTCAGGTGATCTGCCTGCCTTGGCCTCCAAAGTGCTTGGATTACAGGCATGAGCCACCACACCTGGCCAAGAACTTATAATTAAAGCCCCACATTCCCAGGACAGAGCACCTGGGAAAAAAGGTGGTTATGAGTTCTGCTGCAGCAGACTTAAATGTACCTGCCCAGCAGCTCTGAATGGAACAACAGAACTCACAGTTCAGCACTTGAGCTCCTAAAAGGGACAAACTGTCTCCTCAAGCAGCTCCCTGACTCCCATATATCCAAAGAGACACCTCATAAAGGAGAGTTCAGGCTGACATCTGCGAGTATCCTTCTGGGATGAAGACAACAGAAGAAGAAACTGGCAGCAACCCTTACTGTTCTGCAGCTGCTGCAGGTGATCCCTAGGCAAGCAGGGTCTGGAGTGGAGTCTTACAGCAGAGGGGCCTGACTGTTAGAAGGAAAACTAAAAAACAGAAAGAAATAACTTCAACATCAACAAAAAGGATGTCCACTCAGAGACCCCCATCTGAAAGTCACCAACTACAAAGACCACAGGTGGATAAATCCACAAAGATGGGAAGAAACCAGTACAAAAAGGATGACAACACCCAAAACCAAAACTCCTCTCTCCTCCAAGGGATCACAACTCCTCACCAACAGGGGAACAAAGATGGATGGAGAATGAGTGTGATGAATTGACAGAAACAGGCTGCAGAAAGTGGGTAATAAAACACTTCTCTGAGCTAAAAGAACATGTTCTAACCCAATGCAAAGAAACTAATGACCTTGAAAAAAGGTTTGACAAAATGCTAACGAGAATAAACAGCTTAGAGAAAAATATAAATGACTTGATGGAACTGAAAAACAAAACACAAAAACTTCGCAAAGCATACACAAGTTTCAATATCAAATCGACCAAGCAGAAGAAAAGGATTGCCCAAGCAGAAGAAAGGATATCAGAGACTGAAGATCAACTCAATGAAATAAAATGAGAAGGCAAGACTAGAGAAAAAACAGTGAAAAGAAATGAACAAAGCCTCCAAGAAATATGGGATTATGTGAAAAGACCTAATCTACATTTGATAGGTGAACCTGAATGTGATGGAGAGAATGAATCCAAACTGGAAAACACTTTTCAGGATATTGTCCAGGAGAACTTCCCCAACCTAGCAAGGCAGGCCCATATTCAAGTCCAGGAAATACAGAGAACACCACAAAGATATTCCTCAAGAAGAGCAACCCCAAGGCACATAATCGTCAGATTCACCAGGGTTGAAATGAAGGAAAAAAATGCTAAGCACAGCCAGAGAGAAAGGTCAGGTTACCCACAAAGGGAAGCCCATCAGACTCACAGCAGATCTCTTGGCAGAAACCCTACAAACCAGAAGAGAGTGGGGGCCAATATTCAACATCTGTAAAGAAAAGAACTTTCAGCCCAGAATTTCATATCCAGCCAAACCGTTTCATAAGCAAAGGAGAAATAAATTCCTTTATGAACAAGCAATTGCTGAGAGATTTTGTCACCACCAGGCCTGCCTTACAAGAGCTCCTGAAAGAAGCACTAAACATAGAAAGTAACAACCAGTACCATCCACTCCAAAAACGTACCAAATGGTAAAGACCACTGACACAATGAAGAAACTGTGTCAACTAATGGGCAAAACAACCAGCTAGCATCAAAATGGCAGGATGAAATTCACACATAACAATATTAACCTTAAATGTAAATGGGCTAAATGCCCCAATCAAAAGACACAGACTGACAAATTGGATAAAAAGTCAAAACCCATCAGTATGCTGTATTCAGGAAACCCATCTCACATGCAAGAAAACACATAGGCTCAAAATAAAGGGATGGAGAAAGATTTACCAAGCAAATGGAGAGTAAAAAAAAGCAGGAGTTGCAATCCTAGTCTCTGATAAAATAGACTTTAAATCAACAAAGATCAAAAGAGACAAAGAAGGGCATTACATAATGGTAAAAGGATGAATGCAACAAGAAGAGCTAACAATCCTAAATATATATGCACCCAATACAGGAGCACCCAGTTACATAAAGCAAGTTCTTAACGACCTACAAAGAGACGTAGACTCCCATACAATAATAGTGGGAGACTTTAACACTCCACTGTCAATATTAGACACATCAATGAGACAGAAGATTAATAAGGATATCCAGGACTTGAACTCAGATCTGGACCAAGCAAACCTAATAGACATCTACAGAACTCTCCACCCCAAATCCACAGAATATATATTCTTCTAGCACCACATCACACCTACTGTAAAACTGACCACATAGTTGGAAGTAAATCACTCCTCAGCAAATGCAAAAGAATGGAAATCATAACAAACAGTCTCTCAGCAGGGAAATCAAATTAGAACTCAGGATTAAGAAACTAACTTAGAACCACACAACTTCATGGAAACTGAACAACTGGCTTTTGAATGTTAACTGAATAAACAATGAAATGAAGGCAGAAATAAAGATGTTCTTCAAAACCAACAAGTATGAAGACACAACATACCAGAATCTCTGGGACACATTTAAAGCAGTGTCTAGAGGGAAATGTATAGCAATAAATGCCTACATGAGAAGCAAGGAAAGAACTAAAATCAACATCTTATCATCAAAATTGAAAGAGCTAGAGAAGCAAGATAAAAAAACAAACAAACTCAAAAGCTAGCAGAAGACAAGAAATAACTAAGATCAGAGCAGAACTGAAGGAGATAGAGACACAAAAACCCTTCAAAAAATCAGTAAATCCAGGAGCTGGTTTTTTGAAAAGATCAGCAAAATAGACAGACCACTAGCCAGATTAATAAGAAAGAGAGAAGAATCAAATAGATGCAATAAAAAATGATAAAGGGGATATCATCACTGATTCCACAGAAATACAAACTACCATCAGAGATTACTACGAACAACTCTATGCACCTAAACCAGTAAACCTGGAAGAAATGGATAAATTCCTGGACACTTGCACCCTCCCAAGCCTAAACCAGGAAGAAGTTGAAAGCCTGAATAGACCAATAACAAGGGCTGAAGTTGAGGCAGCAATTAATAGCCTACCAACCAAAAAAGGCCCAGGTCCAGATGGGTTCACAATTGAATTCTACCAGACATACAAAGAGGAGCTGGTACTACTCCTTTTGAAACTATTCCAAACAATCCAAAAGAGGGAATCCTTGCCAAATCATTTTATGAGACCAGCATCATCCTGATACCAAAACCTGGCAGAGACTCAACCAAAAAAGAAAACTTCAGGCCAATATCCATGATGAACATAGGTGCAAAAATCTTCAATAAAATACTAGCAAACTGATTGCAACAGCACATCAAAAAGCTTATCCATCATGATCAGTAGGCTTCATCCCGGGGATGCAAGGCTGGTTCAACATACGCAAGTCTATAAATGTAATTCACCACATAAACAGAACCAAAGACAAAAACCACATGATTATCTCAATAGATGCAGAGAAGGCCTTCGACAAAATTCAACAGCCCTTTATGCTAAAAACTTTCAAGAAACTAGGTATCGATGGAATGTATCCCAAAATAATAAAAGCTATTTATAACAAACCTACAGCCAATATCATACTGAATGGGCAAAAACTGGAAGCATTCCCTTTAAAATCTGGCACTAGACAAGGATGCCCCTCTCACCACTCCTTATTCAATACAGTTTTGGAAGTTCTAGCCAGAGCAATCAGGCAAGAAAAAGAAATAAAAGGTATTCAATTAGGAAAGGAGGAAGTCAAATTGTCTCTATTTGAAGATGACAATTGTATATTTAGAAGACCCCATTGTCTCAGCCCCAAATCTCCTTAAACTGATGAGCAACTTCAGCAAAGTCTCAGGATACAAAATCAACATGCAGAAATCACAAGCATTCCTATACACCAATAACAAACTTAAAGAGAGCCAAATCAAGAATGAACTCTCATTAACAATTGCTATAAAGAGAATATAACATCTAGGAATACAACTAACAAAGGATGTAAAGGACCTCTTCAAGGAGAACTACAAATCATTGCTCAAGGAAATAAGAGAGGACACAAACAGATGGAAAAACATTCCATGCTCATGGTTAGGAATAATCAAAATCGTGAAAATGGCCATACTGCCCAAAGTAATTTGTAGATTCAACACTATCCCCATCAAGCTACCTATGACCCTCTTCACGGAACTGGATAAAAACCACCTTAAACTTCATATGGAACCAAAAGAGAGCCTGCATAGCCAAGACAATCCTAAGCAAAAAGAACAAAGCTGGAGGCATCACGCTACCTGACTTCAAACTATACTACAAGGCTACGGTAATCAAAACAGCATGGTACTGGTACCAAAACAGAGATAGACCAATGGAACAGAACAGAGGCCTCGGAGGCAACGCCACACATCTACAACCATCTGATCTTTGACAAACCTGACAAAAACAAGCAATGGGGAAAGGATTCCCTATTTAATAAATGGTGTTGGGAAAACTGGCTAGTCATGTGCAGAAAGCAGAAACTGGACCCCTTCCTGACACTTTACACTAAAATTAACTCCAGATGGATTAAAGACTTAAACATAAGACCTAACACCATAAAAACTCTAGAAGAAAACTTAGGCAAAATCATTCAGGACATAGGCATAGGCAAGGACTTCATGACTAAAACACCAAAAACATTGGCAACCAAAGCCAAAATAGACAAATGGGATCTAATTAAACTCCAGAGCTTCTGTACAGCAAAAGAAACAATCATTAGAGTGAACCAGCAACCAACAGAATGGGAAAAAATTTTTGCAATCTATCCATCTGACAAAGGACTTATATCCAGAATCTACAAATAACTAAAACAGATTTACAAGAAAAAACAAACCCATTAAAAAGTGGGCAAAGGACATGAACAGACACTTTTCAAAAGAAGACATATATGATGCCAGCAAACATATGAAAAAATGCTCATCATCACTGGTCATTAGAGAAATGCAAATGGAAACCACATTGAGATACCATCACACGCCAGTTAGAATGGTGATCATTAAAAAATTTGGAGACAACAGATGCTGGAGAGGATGTGGAGAAATAGGAACACTTTTACACTGTTGGTGGGGAGTGTAAATTAGTTCAACCATTGTGGAAGACAGTGTGACAATTGCTCGAGGACCTAGAAATAGAAATTCCATCAGACTCAGCAATCCCATTACTGGGTATATAGCCAAAGGATTATAAATAGTTCTATTATAAAGACACATGCACATGTATGTGCATTGCAGCACTGTTAACAATAGCAAAGACCTGGAACCAATCCAAATGCCCATCAATGATAGACTAGACAAGGAAAATGTGGCACATATACACCATGGAATACTATGCAGCCATAAAAAATGGTGCGTTTGTGTCCTTTGTAGGGACGTGGATGAATCTGGAAACCATCATTCTCAGCAAACTGACACAAGAACAGAAAATCAAACATTTCATGTTCTCACTCATGGACGGGTGTTGAACAATGAGAACACATGGACACAGGGAGGGAAGCATCACACACTGAGGTCTGTTGGGGGGGGGAAATAGGGAGGGACAGTGGGGGTTAGGGAGGTTGGGGAGGGATAACATGGGGAGAAATGACAGATATAGGTGACAGGGGGATGGAGGCAGCAAACCACATTGCCATGTATGTACCTATGCAGCAATTCTGCATGTTCTGCACAGGTACCCCAGAACCTAAAGTGCAGATATATATATATATTTACATCATGACCTTGCGTTAGACCAAAATTCTTAGATATAATACTAAAAGCATGATCCATAGAAGAAAAAAAGGCCAGGTGTGGTGGCTCATGCCTGTAATCCCAGCACTTTGGGAAGTTGAGGCAGGCAGAATGCTTGGGCTCAGGAGTTTGAGACCAGCGTGGGCAACATGGAAAAACCCCCATCTCTACAAAAAATACAAACACTAGCCAGGTGCGGTGGTGAGCACCTGTCATCCCATACTTGGGAGGATGAGGTAGGTGAATTGCTTGAGCCTGAGAGGTGGTTGTTGCAGTGAGCTGAGATTGTACCACTGCACTTAAGCCTGGGTGATGGAATAAAACTCTGGTTCAAAAAAAAAGAAAGAAAGAAAATTAATTTGACATCAAAATTAAATACTTCTGCTTTGCAAAATTCATCGTTAAGAGACTGAAAAGACAAGCCACATACAAGGGGAAAGTATTTGCAAATCACATATCCAACATGGGATTTTTTTTTTTCCTTGGGACAGGGTCTTGCTCTGTTGCCCAGGCTGGAGTGTAGTGGTACAATCTTGGCTCACTACAACCTTCGCCTCCCAAGTTCGAGTGATTCTCCTGTCTCGGCCTCCCATGTAGCTGGAATTACAGATGCACACCACCATGCCTGCCAAATTTTTGTATTTTAGTAGAGACGGGGCTTCACCATGTTGGCCAGGCTGGTCTCAAACTCCTGACCTGAAGTGATCTGCCAACCTCGATCTCCCAAAGTGCTGGGATTACAGGTGTGAGCCACAACACCCAGTGCTAACACAGGACCTGTATCCAGAATATATAAACAACTCCCAAAACTCAAAAATAAGAAAATATTCCTATAAAAATGTGCAAAAGATTTAAACAGACATTTCACCATATGTGGATGGTAAATAAACACACAAAAAGATGCTCAACATGAGTAATCATCAAGGAAATGCAAATTAAAATCACTATGCAATTCACCCATTAGAACAGCTAAAATTAAACAATACTGACAATACCGAGTACTGGCAAGAACACAGAGCAACTGGAACTTTCTTATCATGCTAGTGGGAATACAAAATAAAAATCTGTTTCCACTCAGGAAAAAAGATTGTTAGTTTCTTTCTTTCTTTTTTTTTTTCTTTTTTTTTTCAGACAGGGTTTCACTCTGTCACCTGAGCTAGAGTGCAGTGGTGCCACTATGGCTTACTGCAGCCTTAACCTCCCAGGCTCAAGCAATCCTCCCACCTCAGCTTCCTGAATAGCTGGGGCCACAGGTGCCCACCACCAGGTCTGGCTAATTTTTTTTCTCTAACTCTCCACATTTTTTTTCTTTTTTTCATAGAGATAGGAGTCTCACTATGTTGCCAGGGCTGGTCTTGAACTACTGAGCTCAAGTGATCCTCCCACCTTGGTGTCCCAAAGTGCTGGGATTATAGGTATGAGCCACTGTGCCCAGCCTAGATTCGCAGTTTCTTATAGAGATAAATATATATCTACCAAAAGACTCAGCAATACCACTTCTAGGTAGTTACCCTCTATTCACACAAAAACCTGTAAACGAGTGTTTACAGAAGCATTATTTATAATCACAAAACAACGGAAACAACCCAGATGTCCTTCAATAGGTGAATGGATAAACTGTGATATATCCATTCAATGGAATACTATTCAGCAATAAAAAGGTACAAACTATTGATAAAGGCAATAACAAGTATGAATCTCAAAAGCATTGTGCTAAGTGAAAGAAGAGAGCCTCTCAAAATATTACATCCTGTAGGATTCCATTTATATGACATTCTGGAAAAGGCAAAACTATAGAGACAGAGAACAGATCAGCAGTTGCCAAGGGCTAGGTGTTGGACAGGGCCTGACTACAAAGGGGTAGCACAAGGGAATTCTTCAGGAGTGTTGGTGGTGTTCTCTATCCCATTTGTGGTGGTTGTTACAAGAATCTATGCATGTGTAAAAATTCATAAAACTTTACAAACAAAAAAGTAAATTCTAATGTATGTAAATTTTTTAAAACTTAAAAATCAGCCTGTCAAATTTTGAAGCTGACATGGTAATATTCCTTTAGTAAATGTGTCATGGAAAGGAAGCCTATTTAAAACGAAAGCAGACATACTGAATGTTTATTCTGCAGAACCATTTGTGTTTCCCTGAGTGAAGCACTCTTTCTGATTCTTCAATGCAGTCTAAAGAATTCAGAAAATACTACCTAATAAAAAAGAAATAGATGCATAGCAATTTTTTAAAATTTTATTTTATTCTAAGTTTTGGAATATATGTGAAGAATGTGCAGGTTTCTTACATAGGTAAATGTGTGCCATGGTGGTTTGCTGCACCTATGAACCCATTACCTAGGTATTAAGCCTGGCATGCATTAGCTATTTATTGTGATGCTCTCCCTCCCCTCGACGCATAGCAATTTTTAAGAACATCAAGAAAGAAACTCACAGTAGGAAATGTGTGTAAATCCAGAAGACCAGAAATAAATTTGCCTGTCAACATGTATCAAATACCTTGGCAGAAAACTAGCTCTCATAGGCCAATTCTTTAGGCTCTGAAGCAGCAGCTGGTCTCTTGTTAAAAGAAGTTGTTCTGGAATACATCTAGTTGATAGGCCTCTTAGAATTTGCCCTGCATTTTTCTTATGCTAAGGACTTTATGTAAAAATTGGCCTGATAGAACATGAGAATGATTGATGATGTGACAGTTACAGTTCTTGCTGCTTATCAAAATATAGAGAATTGTGTGTGTATGCACGTGTGTGTGTGTGTGTGTGTGTGTGTGTGTGTGTAGAATCTACTGTTTATTTATATGTTTGAATAGATAATACATTAATATGATTTGACATTCTGTAGGTGCCAAAACTGCTATTTATTAGTCAGAAACTCCTGTGGGACTGCGCCAGCCATTTGTAGCTGGTACCCATTTTGATTGATCAATGCCAAGGGCCATATGGATTATTAAATATGTTCAATATAAGTCCTTTAAGAATATCAACCCAAAATCTCCCTTTTTCTACCAACCTACCACTATATTTTCTGTAATCTTCAATACAGAGGCAGAAAGGCCTTTCGATATTGGGTTACATGAAGTTGGATGGAGGTGGGTATTTTAATTACTTGAATCGTGTATAGCAACGTGAAACAGGCACATTTCATTCCAAAGTTGTCTCTGAGAGTCCTCCAACCTTTCTTCCAGGGCTCTCTTTCTTTCCATTTGTGTTCCCTTCTCCTTGCAGTCACCCCCGAAAGCCTGCCCCTCTCCTGATGTTGAGGGGGGAACTCTCCCAGCAGTTAAAGGAGTGATTCCTTTCCACCACTACATCTTGCACAGCTCCCATGAATTTGAAGGTAAAACAAAAACCTTGAAAGATACTTTGAGCTCACTGTGAGCAACGTTGAGTATTCACTCTCCTTTACCATCACAATTCCCTTGGGAATGTTTGAGAAACAGTCCTTTAGGGCTTTAACAACATTAAACACTGATGGAAGAGGTTTAATGCACATAAAATAAAATCCAAACTCCTCTTCAGGCACAGTAGTATCCAGCCCCTTGGTACCTCTCCAGCCTCTTTCAGCCAGTCTCTCCCTTGGTCCACTGTGATCCAGCTACAGTGTGCTTCTTGCAGTTCCTAGAATACTTGGAACTCATTCCAGCCCCAGGGCCTTTGCACTTGCTGTTCCCCTCTGCTTGGGATGCTCCTCTGCATGTTCTGTCCTTGACTGGCTCCTGCTCTTCCTCTCCCTCCAATGCCATCTCCTCAATGAAGCTTTTCCTGATTTCTCTTCCTGATGCACTCCCCCACCCCCTGTTTATCTTTATCCCAACACCTCCATTGCTTCCATAGCACTTACCATAATTTTACGTGTCACATTTTAACATCTGTTTCCCCCACTGGACCAAAAGCTCCAGGAGGATAGGGACCAGGACTGTTATGTTCATCAGTACATCACTGGGAAGTGGCAAAGTGCTGGGCTTTTAGTAGGATCCCAATATGTAAATACTGAATGAATGATTGAATTGAGTATAATGCATGCCCCATCCAAGGGATTCCTGAAGATGTAAAGGCTTTCCTATCAAGGAATCAAGTTATGAGAGTAGAAAGATAGCATGCAGTTGCTATTTTAGATCAAGGAGATGTTCTAGTGTGATACTTCTGGTTATTGTCATGTGCTCTGCTAACCTAGAAGGTTGACAGAGCTTTTTTTCTTTTTTTTTGAGATGGCGTCTCGCTCATTGCCCAGGCTAGAGTGCAGTGGTGTGATCTTGGCTCACGGCAACCTCCACCTCCCGGCTTCAAATGATTCTTCTGCCTCAGCCTCCTGAGTAGCTGGGATTACAGGTGCATGCCACCACGCCGAGCTAATTTTTTTTTTTTTTTTTTTGTATTTTTAGTAGAGATGGGGTTTCACCATGTTAGCCAGGGTGGTCTCAATTTTCTGACCTTGTGATCCACCCGCCTTGGCCTCCCAAAGTGCTAGGATTACAGGCTGAGCCACTGCGTACAGCCAACTGACAGAGCTCTTTTTGCAGGAGGTTAAAAAAAATTCTGGGCTGGGTAAGGTGGCTCATGCCATAATCCCAGCACTTTAGGAGGCCAAGGTGGATGGATTGCTTGAGGCTAGAAGTTCGAGATCAGCCTGGGAAACATGGCAAAACCCTGTCTCTACTAAAAATACAAAAATTATCCGGGTGCATGCCTAGTCCCATCTACTTGGGAGACTGAGGAAGGAGAATTGCTTGAACCTGGGAGGTGGAGGTTGCAGTGAGCCACTATCACACCACTGTGTTCTAGCCTGGGTGACAGAGTAAGACTCTGTCACCAAAAAGAAAAAAGAAATTCTGAAGACAAAAGATTAGCTCGAGGACCCTTAGTAAGGTTTGTTCAACCAGAGGCATCACTTTTGAGGAGATGGGCGTATGTTTATTTTGTTTCCAAAATTTTAGATTAAGAGCAGTAAAAGATAATCATACACTTCACGATAGATCAGTCCTTCAGAGAAGGCATAGTCCTTAACACTTGTTGATGACTTTTAATTGATTCTCTTTTAAATGGATTTTTCTTTCTTAATCCACAGATCACAGTTCTTATCTGCGTGAACACACATGGCTCTGTTACGAAAAAGTAAGATTACAACTTTGAAAATAATGATTAAAAATCAGATATTTGGGAGGATTGTTTTGAAGCTGGGGCTTGGCTTTTTTCTTCTTCTTGAATTGTCTTTGATTTTCATGGATAGTTTTGGCATCATCATTTCCGGATGATTCCCATGGAGAGTTGTTCAGTATTTTAGTTAGAAGTGGACTTATCAGCTGGGCGCGCTGGCTCACACCTGTAATCCTAGTACTTTGGTAGGCTTAGGGGGGTGGATCAGTTGAGCTCAGGAGTTCAAGACCAGCCTGGGCAACATGGCGAGACCCTATCTCTGCAAAAAATACAAAAATTAGCCGGTTATGGTGGCAGGTGCCTGTAATCTCAGCTACTTAGGAGGCTGAGGCAGGAGGATCACTTGAGCCTGAGAGGCAGAATCTGCAGTGAACCGAGATTGCACCACTGCATACCAGCCTGGGAGACAGAGCAAGAACCCATCTCAAAAACAAACAAAAAAGAAGTGGAAGTGGACTTATAAGAAGGATCATATATTTCTATGAAACTTGCAGATATAATGCATTTTCTCATTCTGAATAAATATTCATGTTCATAGCTAATTTAGCATTTGTAATTTATAATTTTGTATTCATATTCTTAAAGAGTCACCTCAACTCTTCAGACCCATCAGAACCTGGATTTGCCTCTGATGGTAGATCCAGTCATTTGTGAATTTGTGGAGAAACATAGTAATCTAATTGTGTTACCCTCAGGGTAGAGTTCCCAGATTCAGCAAACAAAGACACAGGACAGGACAACCATTTACATTTGAACTTCAGATAAACAACAAATAAATTTTTAGTATAAGTATGTCCCACATATTGCATAAGATGTATTTGCACTAAAAAAAATAATTTTATCAGGCAACTCTATGTCAGTGCTAACAGCCACAGTTGAAAGTATCAGATGATAGTAGACACTGGGCCACCTCCCCAAGTTGGTTGTGGCAGGTGAATTTTTTTTTTTTTTTTTTTGATACAGAGTTCTGCTCTGTCACTGAGGCTGGAGTACAGTGATGTGATCTCCGCTCACTGCAACCTCTGCCTCCCAGGTTGAAATGATTCTCCTGCCTCAACCTCCCAAGTAGCTGGGATTACAGGCACCCACCACAAGGCCTAGCTAATTTTTGTGTTTTTAGTAGAGATGGTGTTTTACCATGTTGGCCAGGCTGGTCTCAAATTCCTGACCTCAAGTGATCCATCCGCCTCAGCCTCCTAAAGTGTTGGGATTACAGGCGTGAGCCACCACGCTCAGCCGTGGCAGGTGTGTATTAATCAGACCTGTTGATAAATTGTAGAATTTTGTCCATTTTCTGCTTCTCCATAATTTTGTTTTAAACCGAGTCTAGTATCTGATTGACCTTGGCTGAATCTGTAATTTATAAGGAGGTGAGGAACTGGGTGTCAGCAAAATAGAATCACAGCCTCAGGATGTAGCTTTGAAAGGCATCCATCCAAGACTCTTTTCTTTTACAAATTGGAAGACAAAGGCATAGAGGCCAAAAAAATAGATCCATATGCAGACAATAGATTAAGTCTCTTGATACATACAAATAAAAAATAACATAGGCTGGGCGTGGTGGCTCATGCCTGTAATCTTAGCACTTCGGGAGGGGGAGGCAGGCGGATCACCTGAGGTCAGAAGTTTGAGATCAGCCTGGCCAACATAGTGAAACCCCATCTCTACTAAAAATACAAAAATTAGCCAGGCATGGTGGTGGATGCCTGTAATCCCAGCTACTTGGGAGGCTGAGGCAGGAGAATCGCTTGAACCCAGGAGGCAGAGGTTGCAGAGAGCTGAGACTGTGCCATTGCTCTCTAGCCTGGGCAACAAGAGCAAAACTCTGTCTAAAAAAACACATTTTTCTTTAAGTTGACTCATTTTTGTAAGTGTAATTCATAATAGAAAGTTCTTATCCTTACTGTAAATGAAAACAGAGTGATTGCCTATCATAAAAAAAAAGTAGCTTTAAACATGTATACAATTAGAAAAATGTGATTCAATTCTGGGTAGCTTTTGTTGTGCTCCTGCACATAAAATCAGAAAGACTGACTTTCTCGTTTGGTGATGTAATATTACTTAATGCTATGAACATGAACTTCCTCAATCATTTCATACACAACCAGTGCTATGTGTTCCATACTCAAGAAAACACTGTTTTATGCCACTCTACTCTCCAGATCCTAAAAGCAAACATCACTGGAACAGACAGACCTGGAGGCTTAGAGGCACTGGGGTCTTCTAACTGTTTACCCAGGGCAGGCAAGAATTTTCTGCCCTCCCTTCCCCTCCCTCCCTCCCTCCCTTCCTTCCTCTCTCTCTTTCTTTCTTTCTTTCCTTCTTTATTTCTTCTCCCTCTGTCTCCCAGACTAGAGTTCAGTGGCACAATCTCAGTTCACTGCAACCTCCGCCTCCCAGGTTCAAGCAATTCTCATGCCTCAACCTCCTGAGTATCTGAGACTACAGTCATGTGCAACACCCAGCTAATTTTTGTATTTTAGTAGGGACAGGTTTTCGCTGTGTTGGCCAGGCTAGTCTCAAACTCCTGGCCTCTGGTGATCCACCTGCCTCAGGCTCCCAAAGTGCTCGGATTGCAGGTGTGAGCCACTGCACCTGGCCTGCACATCATCCTTGACCAGGGGTTGAGTTAACTGAGAAGCAACTGTGTCATAATGGCTAAGAACATGTACTTGTAATTACTACTGGCTCATAGAAGAATCACTTAAACTCAACAAAATAAAAGCCACATGTGAAAGACCCACAGCTAGTATCACACTAAATGGGGGAAAAACTGAAAGCCTTTCCTTTTACATCTGGAACACGACAAGGATGGCTGCTTTCACTATTGTTATTCAACACAGTACAGCAAAAGAAATAAAGAGCATCCAAATTGGAAAGGAAGAAGTCAAATTATCCTTGTTTGAAGATGATATATTTTTGTTTTGTTTTGTTTTGGAGAGAGGGTCTCGCTCTATCACCCAGCCTGGAGTGCAGTGTTTCGATCTTGGCTCACTGCAACCTCTGCCTCCCAGGTTCAAGCAATTCTCATGCCTCAGCCTCCCAAATAGCTGGGATTACAGGCATGCATCGTCACACCCAGCTAATTTTTGTATTTTTAGTACAGATTTGGTTTTGCCATGTTGCCCAGGCTGGTCTTGAACTCCTGGCCTCATGTGATCTGCCCACCTTAGCCTCCCAGTGTGCTGGGATTACAGGTGTGAGCCACTACTCCTGGCCGATATAATCTTACATTTGGAAAATTCTAAAGACTCCACCAAAAAACAATTAGGACTGATATACAAATTCAGTAAAGATGCAAGACCTCTGAGCAACAATAGTGTTCCAGGTTAATTATTTCTTTTTGTTTGTTTTTGTATTTGAGACAGGGTCTGGCTCTGTCACCCAGGCTGGAGTAATCTTGGCTCATTGCAGCCTCCACCTCCCAGGCTCAAGCCATCCTCCTATCTCAGCCCCCCGAGTAGCTGGGACTACAGGTGCATGCCACCACACCCAGCTAATTTTTGTAGGGTTTTCTTGTTTGTTTGTTTTTGTTTTTTTGTAGAGACAGGGTTCCACTATGTTGCCCAGGCTGGTCTTGAACTCCTGAGCTCAAGTGGTCTGCCTGCGTCAGCCTCCCAAAGTACTGGGATTACAGGCATGAGCCACCACACCTGGCCAGGTTAATTCTTTATATGCTATCTGCTTATAGAAAGGTCTCAGACCACCACTTCTCCACGTGACATGGAAGGCATCTACTCACATTACCATTCTAAACTTTGTCACGTGATTTCGGGTTCACAGTTTCAACGTTAATGTGTTTCCATTTCTATGTCAGTTAATCAGGTGCTGCTGTTCCTTCTGATCGTGACCCTCTGTGTGATTCTGTATAAGAAAGTACACAAGAGGACTGTGCCCAAGAATGACACAGGTGAGCAGACATGGAATTCATTGAGATGGGATACACAGGAATGTGGTTTGAATGTGTTCTTCTAGGTCCTTTCAATATCTGGGTTCAGGGACAAGTGACAGTTTGGTCAACTCCTGAGGACCTGCTAGTAGAATATCTGCCCTAGACCACCTTTTCAGTTGTTTTCTAGGGTGGTCAGTGCTATTCAAACTTTAGCATGTGTGAGATTCACATGGAGAGCTTGCTAAAATGCAGCATTGGGCCACCCGCGAGATGTAGGATAAGTAGGTATGGGTTGGAGCCTCAAGATTTGCATTTCCAATTAGCTCCTTGTTGAGGTTGATGCTGTGGGTTCTTGGACCACACAGTGAGTGTACCGCTTTACACCCCATTTCTTTGGAGCTTCTCAATGACTTTGCTTATGGAAACCTGCCCCTCTCTCTCCTCTCCCTGCTGGTAAATTCCCATCAGTGCAAGACAGCCTCATAACTCTCCACTTGAAAATGGCCCTCTATTGGCCCTGTGTTCTCTCCCAGCTGCACTGAGAACTGTGTTTCCCTCATGGGGGTGAACTGCTTGAGATGGCACCTTCATAACTCCAATGCACACACAAAGTCAATCTCCATAAAAATAAAGAAGCACTGCTTATTACAGTTTAATTAATTTACTTTTTTTTTTTTTTGAGACAGTCTCACTCTGTTGCCCTGGCTGGAGTACAGTGGCACAATAGCAGCTCACTGAAGCCTCAACCTCCAGGGCTTAAGCAATCCTCCTGCCTCAGCACCCTCAGATAGTTGGGACTACAGGTGTGTGCCACTACACCCAGAAAACTTTCTATATTTTTTGGAGAGATGGGTTTTGCCATACTGCCCAGGCTGGTCTTGAACTCCTGGGCTCAAGCTATCCTCCCCATTTGGCCTCCCAAAGTGTTGGGATTACAGGCATAAGCTACCATGCCCAGCTAATTTACTTTTTATATCAATCAAGCAAATATACACTTATGGGCTGGCGGTGGTGGTTCATACTTGTAATCCTAGAACTTTGGGGGTGCTGAGGTGGGAGAATCACTTGAGTCTAGGTGTTTGAGACCAGCTCAGCCTAGGCAACAAAGCGAGACCCTGTCTACACTCACACAAAAAATTACCTGGACATGGTGGGGCTTGCCTATAGTCCCAGCTACTCAAGAGGCTGGAATGAGAGAATCACTTGAGCCTAGGAGATCTAAGCAGCAGTGAGCCCTGATAGTGCCACTGCACTCCAGCTTGGATGACAGAGTGAGATTCTCAATACAGTTACTATTTTGGTTTGTTACATACATTTATTTCTCACTTTTTTTTTTTCAGCCAGATGCGTAGGGACTGGAAACACAACAGTGAACAAAAAAAAAATCCCTATTTCGATGAAGCTGGCATTTGTTTCTGATTATATTTTTGTAATTTAAAAATTATTTGCGCTGGGCATTGTGGTTAGTGCCTGTAATCCCAGCACTTTGGGAGGCCGAGGTGGGTGGATCATGAGGTCAGGAGTTTAAGACCAGGCTGGCCAAGATGGTGAAACCCCATCCCTACTAAAAATACAAAAATTAGCCAGGTTCCTGTAATCCCAGCTAGTCAGGAGGTTGAGGAGGAGAATTTCTTGATTCTCCACCCGGGAGGCGGAGGTTGCAGTGAGCCAAGATTGTGCCACTGCACTCCAACCTGGGCAACAGAGTGAGATGCTGTCTCAAAAAAAATTCATTTAAAAATAATTAAAAATGTATAATCTGATCTAAATGAACATAGAAAGCATCTGCAAAGAGAATGATTTTCACACAAAGACATATATACAAATTTTCATAGGGTATAATTCATAGTAGCCTCAAACTGGAAACAATTCACTTGTACATCAACTAGTGAATGGATACAAAACATGTAATTTATCCCACACAATGAAATACTTTTTGACAGTAAAAAGGACCAAATGACTGATACAAGCTACAATATGGATGAACCTGAAAGAAAACTATGCTAAATAAAAGAAGTCAAACCTGAAAGACCATATATTGTATGATTCCATCTATATGAAATTTCTAGGAAAGGAAAAATCTATGGAGACACAAAGCAGATTGGTGGTTGCCTAGAGCTGGGAGTGGAAATAGATTGACTGCAGACCTGCCAGCTTGATGGAACTTTCTAAAACTGGATAGTGGTGATGGTTGTGCAGCTCTATAAATTTACAAAACATCATTGAACTGTACATTTACAATGGGTAAATTTTTAAAAAAATCTGTATTTGTTTGCCAGGGCTGCCATAACAAACTAGCACAGACTAGATGGCTAGACCATAGAAATGTGTTTTCTCTAGTTCTGGAGGCTGGAAGTCCAGGATCAAGGTGTGAGCAGGTTTGGTTTCTCCTGAGGCCTCTCTCCTTGGCATGTAGACAGCTGCCTTCTTGCTGTGTCCTCACGTGGCATTTTCTCTGTGCTGCAGTCCTGGTTGTGACCCTCTATATGATTCTCCTCTTTTCCTCCTCTTATTAGGATACCAGTCTTATTGGGTTAAGGCCGCACTAAATGGCTTCACTTTAACTTAATTTCCCCTTTAAAGGCTCTGTCTCCAAGAACACTCACATCCTGAGATGCTGGGAGCTAAGATGTTAGCAGATGGACTCTGGAGGACACAATTCAGTCCATAGCAGTATCTACATCTCAATAAACTGTTTTAAAAGAGAGAAAAGGAAATCATGTAAAGACAAATGTCATCTGAACTTCTGAGTCCACTCCTCATGCTTCCCTCCCCTGCTCATAAACCAACACATTCGCTCAGCTAATCCCACCACAGACTCCCTTCTTCAGGGAAAGAAGTGGATCAGTTTCAAAACAGCTGTTAAAACAGCTCTAAAGAAATGCACATCCTGACTGACTAATCATCTATATAGATAAACAAAGCATTTGGACTACATGAATGGATCCATTATCACATGTTTATTCATTCAATGTTAAATTTTTTTAAAAATCTATGTTATAAAATACCACTCAGATGAACGTAGTGTTGGCATGGAAGGATGCTTGTGATATGTTAAGTGGGAAAAGCAAGTTGCAGAAGAGACTGAAAAGTATGATTCCATTTTGGTTTTTAAATAATAAGTGTTTAAGGTATATATTCTTTAGAATATATAAACATGAAGAAGGGTTTGGGGTCACACACCATGCTGGTTATGTTATATATTGTTATGTAGGTCTACTTTTGGAGTAGGAGTGAGAGGTCTGCAGAAAACAGTCACAATTTACCAAATACTCTTCGGTTTGGGCTGAAATTTTTTCAATAATTAAATATTAATTTTTATAATGTAAAAAACATTAATTCAAAAAACTAGTGTTCTAAGTTAATGTCCAACACCCCTGTGAAGTCCTATGCTGAAGTAAAACATGGTGGCATTCTCTGTAATCTCCCCATCGTGACATTCCATGTAATCTCCTGTTACTTTTTTTGTGATTAGTGTGCTGGTCACTCACAGCTGTCTCACTTGGGGGAGAGACAAGCTGATACACTTCGCTAAAACGATTCTTATTTGAAATGGAATTCTGAATCATGGTACTAGGAGAGAACATTTCCTCTTCTAGGAATAGGCATGGCTTGATCAGAGCTGCTTATGGAAGGGATGAAGACAGTAATCATTTCTAGTCCATTCTGCTGTCATTGTGATGTTTTCTATTTTTGTTAGGCACCAAATGGTTTCCCATAGCCAACATTTTAATGCATTGGCTCAGGTACCAGTTGGTACAATGAATCCAAATAATGGAGCAGATAATTCTTAAAGAAACAGCAAGGATGGAGCATTGATGAAGAAGTTACAGTTGATAAGCCTTTCTGCCTCATTTCTCCAGTGTGCCTTTGTCCTTCATTCTGTCCGGGGGGAACTTTTGGCAGAGAGCAGTATTTTTGGCTTAGGTTAGTGCTCAGTTTCTCTGCCTGGCAGAGGCCCCTAAGGAGTGTGGCAGTGTCATGTGTTGGCAGCAGAGCTGGACACTCCATGTTTGACCTTCTTCTGGAGTGTCTCCTCTTTCATGAGAATGCCCTCCTTTTACCTTGTGCTTCCCATTGTCTGCTGAAGGCCTCCGCCTGCGTCTGGGAGCCAGGCACTACCCCAGCGTTTTCACCCTTCCCTCTTATTCCTCAAGAGCCCTGTTTTCTGAGGCTCATTCATCAATTCCATTTAGTTCATTTCAGCAAACTTTCATTAAGCACTCCCAAAGTGCCAGACCCAGTGGGGATAATATAATGAGCTTACAGTGTAGTGGAGGAGACAGACACATAAAGATTCTTCCCGTGCATTGTGGCAAGTGCTCAAATAGTGGTATCTAATACTCACCCATCTATTCAGATTTTATTGAAAATCTACCATGTACCAGGCACTGGGACAGCTGCTGAGAATACAGAGATGAGCAAGATACCATCCCTGCCCTCACAGGGATCCTAGTGTAATAGGAGAAAGAGGGAAGACATGCAACCAAATAAATTGCAATGCACTTAATAAATCCAACCATAGGTAAGGCCACAGCACAGAGAAGGAACATATTAATTTGTGTAGTGAGCTGTTAAAGGCTTCCCAGAGGATCTGATGTTGGTACTGCATTTGGAATTTGGAATAAATATGTAAAGGTTAGCCATGCAGAAAAGGATATTGAAAGTATTCCAGGCATTGGAAACATCATATGCAAAGGCACTGCGATAAGAGTAGTGTTCTGGGAACCATGAAGAGTCTGGTGTTACTGAAATAGAAGGAGGTGAGGCTGGAGAAGTGAGCAGGGGCTGGATCATGAGGGAGCTTGTGTGCCAGGCAAAGATGTGGCTTTAACTTTTAGGAACCACTGAAGAACTTTCAGCAACCAAGAAATATAGTCAAATTAGCATTTTTGGCAGATCACTTCACAGCCTGCAGGTGACATATCACATAATACCTCCATAAGATGACAATTTAGTCCAAAAGGAATAATCCTTAAGAAACTTTTTTTTGGTTTGTTTATGCTGCTGATAAAGACATACCCAAGACTAGGAAGAAAAAGAAGTTTAATTGAACTTAGAGTTCCACATGCCTGGGGAGGGCTCAGAATCATATGGGAGGCAAAAGGCACTTCTTATATGGCAGCGGCAAGAGAAAATGAGACATGCAAAAGTGGAAACCCGTGATAGAATCATCAGATCACATGAAACGTATTCACTGCCATGAGAACAGTATGGGGGAAACCATTCCCATGATTCACATTATCTCCCACTGGGTCCCTCCTACAACATGTGGGAATTATGAAAGTACAATTCGAGATGAGATTTCGGTGGGGACACAGAGCCAAACCATATTCCGCCCCGGTCCCTCCAAATCTCATGTCCTTGCATTTCAAAACCAATCATGCCTTCCCAACAGTCCCTCAAAGTCTTAGCTCATTACAGCATTAACTAAAAAATCTACGGTCCAAAGTCTCATCTGAGACAAGGCAAGTTCCTTCTGTCTATCAGCCTGTAAAATCAAAAGCAAGCTTGTTACTTTCTAGATACCATGGGGGTACAGGTATTTGGTAAATACAGCCATTCCAAATGGGAGAAATTGGCCAAAACAGTGGTTACAGGCCCCCTGCATGTCAAAAATCCAGTGGGGCAGTCAAATATTAAAGCTCCAAAATGATTTCCTTTGACCCCAGGTCTCCTATCCAGGTGATGCTGATGCAAGAAGTAGGTTCCCATAGTCTTGGGCAGCTCTACCCTGTGGCTTTGCAGGATACAGCCTCCCTCCCAGCTGCTTTCATGGGCTGGCATTGAGTGTCTGTGGCTTTTCCAGCAATAGGTACAAGCTGTCAGTGGATCTACCATTCTGAGGTCTGGAGGACAGTGGCCCTCTTCCCACAGCTCCACTAGGCAGTGCCCCAGTAGGGACTCTGTGTGGGAGCTCTGACCCCACATTTCCCTTCTGCACTGCCCTAGCAGAAGTTCTCCATGAGGGTCCCACCCCTGCAGCAAACTTCTTGCCTGGGCATCTAGACATTTCCATGTATCTTCTGAAATCTAGGTGGAGGTTCCCAAACCCCAATTTTTCACTTCTGTGCACTCACAGGCTTAACACCACGCAGCAGCTGCCAAGGCTCTGAAGCCACGGCCTGAGCTCTATGCTGGGCCCTTTCTGCCATGGTTGGAGTGACTGGGACACAGGGCATCAAGCCCTTAGGCTGCATACAGCACCAGACCCTGGGCCCAGCATATGAAACCACTTTCTCCTAGGCCTCTGGGCCTGTAATGGGAGGGGCTTCTGTGAAGATCACTGATGTGCCCTGGAGACATTTTTCCCATTGTCTTGGGGATTAACATTTGGTTCCTTGTTACTTATGCAAATTTCTGCAGCTGGCTTTAATTTCTCCTTAGAAAATTGTTGGGTTTTTTTTCTATCACATTGTCAGGCTGCAAATTTTCCAACCTTTTATGCTGTCCTTCCCTTATAAAACTGAATGCCTTTAGCAGCACCCAAGCCACCTCTTGAATGCTTTGCTGCTTAGAAATTTCTTCCACCAGATATCTTCAATTATCTCCTTCAAGTTCAAAGTTCCACAAATCCCTAGGACAGGGGCAAAATGCCTCGGGTCTCTTTGCTGAAACATAACAAAAGTCACCTTTGCTCCAGTTCCCAACAAATTCCTCTTCTCCATTTGAGACCACCTCAGCCTGGACCTTATTGTCCATGTCTCTAACTGGCTTTTGGTCAAAGCCATTTAACACATCTCTAGGAAGTTCCAAACTTTCCTACATTTTCCTGTCTTCTTCTGCTCCCTCTAAACTTTTCCAACCTCTGCTTGTTACCCCCTTCCAACGTTGCTTCCACATTTTTGGGTATCTTTTCAGCAATGTCCCACTCTACTGGTACTAATTTACTGTATTAGTCAGTTTTCATGCTGTTGATAAAGACATACCTTAGACTGGGAAGAAAAAAGAGTATTAATTGGACTTATAGTTCACATGGCTGGAGAGGCTTCAGAATCATGGCAGGAGGTGAAAGGCACTTCTTGTATGGCGGCAGCAAGAGAAATTGAGAGATGCAAAAGCAGAACCCCCTGATAAAACCACCAGATCTCATGAGACTTATTCACTACCACGAGAACAGTATGGGAAAAACCACTCCCATGATTCAGTTATCTTCCACTGGGTCCCTCCCACAACATGTGGGAATTATGGGAGTATAATTCAAGATGAGAGTTGGGTGGGGACACAGAGCCATACCATATCATGGTTACTTTAGACAATTTGGAAAGCATAAGAAATACAAATAAAATCAAAGTCACGCATAATTCCATAAATAGACATAGGTCCATTTGTAAATATGTATGTATCACATTGGGATCAAATACTAGAGAGAATTTTGTATTCTTTTCTCCTTAACAGTGTCTTATGAGCATTCTCTCATGTCAGTAAATATATTGTGAAAACAAAGTTATTCTAGTTATGGAAATTTTAGACACAGTAGCAAGTTGGTAGAACAAATATAGAAGGAGAAGAGGAGGCCATTTTCAATGTGTCTTAAATTACACAAAACACAGTACCTGGTGGTTAGTTTCAAGAAATGCTTGTTGAATTAAATATCAGCTAGAACTACCCTGGACCTCAGGGATAGAGGTTTTTCAAAAAGGATCTGGAAAGAGAGGGGGTGGGCAGGGAGAGAGAGAGAGAGAGAGAGAGAGAGAGAGAGAGAGGTCTTTAAGTAAAAAGCAGTTGAGCATTTTATAGTGGATAGTGGATACTCTACTTATAGATCATTATTCTTCTCCAAGGCTGAAAGTTGTATTGTGGTACTAAAGTATGATGTTATATGGCTTTGGTATTTTATATCACAGCCAAGGCTCAAAAGAATAATTAATTATTCATCTTGTGCATTAGTCATGCTCTCTCATTTACCTCCTTTCTCATGCTGTCAGCATTTGAGAAACTTGACTAGAGTGGGGGATAGAAGAAGGAAAATCACAGCTAGTATCTTATAGCAGTGCAGACAAAGTGAATATTCTGATTCAGGCAAGAGTTGGGGACTGTTGGACAAATGAAGTTTCAGTTCTTTGTTTTTTAACTGTGTGTGTGTTTTAGGCTAGCCAATTGGCTCCTGTAAAATAGCTTCAAAATAGATTTTGTGTTATGAGCAAAAGGGCTCGCTGCCTGATGTGCTGAATCCAACACTATGACCCTGAGTTTTGAGAAAAGCAAAGCGTTTTCTTGTAAATCATCTAACAAGGAGACAGGAGCCCAGCTCAAATCTGTCTCCCTGTTATGGCTTTAAGGCAGTAATTTTATTAGAAAAGGCTCAAGGTGGATTCTGGGTTTAGCAGGTGATTGATGGAAGGGAAGAGGAGGTCTGGAAAGTCCTGGGGCATGCACAGTTATTTCTTCATGCTACTTCATGGATCTCATGTGCAAATCTGGGGAGGAGTTAGTATGAAAAACGGAAATCCAAGCTGTGACATCAGCAAGTTTGTTCTGTGCAAACTTCAGTTGACCATATTGGTTCCAACTGATTTCAGCCAGTTTCTTAATCTCAGAAGCCGAGAGAGTTTCCTCATTTCAGCAAAAATTGTTTTTTCTAATCTATCATCCTGCAAACTCAAGAATTTCTACTAGTCATTGATTTCTTTAACTCTTTGGGGGTATGGTTTCAATAGCGACATAAACAAAATAGAAGTTTATTTCCTGTCTCAAGTAGAAGTCTGATGTATCAGTTCCACAATTAGCCAGATCAAGATTCCTTCTATATTATGGTTTTGGTGAGGTCAGCAGGTAGCTTCCATCTTGTGATCTAAGCTGACTACTCTAACTACCACCATCACATCAACAGTCCAGCCAGCGGGGAAAGGGGAAAGGCAAGGGGGTGGGTGAGCATCTCTTTGAAGGGTAGACCTAGCAGTGGCACACATTACTTGAACTAACATCCCATTGGTCGGAACTTGATCACATAGAGGGGCACATGAGTCTGGTAAAATAGTCTTTGTGGCTGGCTATGTACCAGTTAAAATTCCAAAGTTCTTTTCTAAGGGAAGACAGAATGACTAGTTATTGTAGAGCAATCAGCAATCTCTTCCACACTATGCTATCTTCACCCAGGAGTGTGGAAGATGCATTAAACTGGCTCTACTGCGAAATTCTTTCATATTCCAAGACACCGATTTTGATGTTTCCAGATGATGAATCAGAGACTCCTGAAGAACTGGAAGAAGAGATTCCTGTGGTGATTTGTGCTGCAGCAGGGAGGATGGGTGCCACTATGGCTGCCATCAATAGCATCTACAGCAACACTGACGCCAACATCTTGTTCTATGTAGTGGGACTCCGGAATACTCTGACTCGAATACGGTAAGTTGTGTCTTACAGACTTCGGCACTTTCTGTTTCCTTCCTTCCTTCCTTCCTTCCTTCGTTCCTTCCCTCCTTCCTTCCCTCCCTCCCTCCCTCCTTCCTTCCTTCCTTCCTTCCTTCCTCCCCCTCCTCCTTCTTCTTTCTCTTTCTCCCTCCCCTCCCCTCCCTCCCCTCCCCTCCCCTCCCCTCCCCTCCTGTCTTTCTGATAGATCTTGCTGTGTTACCCAGGCTGGAGTGTGCAGTGGTGCAATCACAGCTCACTGCAGCCTTGACCTCGCTGGCTTAAGCAATCCTTCTGCTTCAGCCTCCCAAGTAGCTGGGACTACAGGCGCATGCTATCACACCCAGCTCATTTTATAATTTTTTGTGGAGATTGAGTCTCTCTTTGTTGCTTAGGTTGGTGTCAAAATCCTGGGTTCAAGCAATCCTCCCTCCTTAGCCTCCCCCAAATGCTGGGATTACAGGTATGAGCCACCACACCTGGCCTCTACTTTCTTACATTTCCTTAAATAGATTTCCTTTCTTTTTGGATTAAGAAATAAACAAAAAATTAAAATTTGAACATATTATAAAAATGAAAGATAATTATAAAATCTTGGTATGGAGAGTGTCTCTCTGAGCCCAGAAATCATCAAGAAACATGGACAGATTTGACTGCACATCATTTAAAAACTTTACAGTGATGAAAAATACAAATGAAGCTACTCATACAATAGATTGAAAGAAAGTATTTTTAACATGTATTATAGACATAGAATTACTACCCAAAATACATAATTGTTACAAAAAATTTAAAAACACACAAAAAATTAAAAACATAGTCAAAAATGGGCATAGAATATAACCAGACAATTTACAGAGGGAAAAAATACAAATGGCCAATAAACATGAAAAAGTGCTGTAGGCTGGGTAAGGTGGCTCACTTCTATAATTCCAACACTTTGGGAGGCTGAGGAAAAAGGATGGCTTGGGGGTCAGGCCAGCCTGGGCAACATAGCAAGACCTCTGTCTCTGCAAAACAATTTTTAAAAATTAGCAGAGTATGGTGATACATAGCTTCATGGGAGGTAGGAGGATCCCTTGAGCCCAGGAGCTTGAGGGTGCTGTGAGCTATGAGCACACCACTTAACTCCAGCCTGGGCAAAAGAGTGAGACCTTGTTTCAGCTAAAAATAAATAAGTAAGGCCGGGGGTGGTAGCTCACTCCTGTAATCCTAGTACTTTGGGAGGCCAAGGCAGTGGATCACCTGAGGTCAGGAATTCGAGACCAGCCTGGCCAACATGATGAAACCCTGTCTCTACTAAAAATACAAAAATTAGCTGGGCGTGGTGGCCCATGCCTATAATCTCAGCTACTGGGGAGGCTGAGGCAGGAGAGTAGCTTAAACCAGGGAGGTGGAGGCTGCAGTGAGCTGAGATCATGCCACTGCACTCCAGCCTGGGTGACAGAGCAAGACTGCATCTCCAAAAATAAAATAAGTTTTTCTGTTAATAGGAAAATGTGAGTTAAAACATTTTTGCATTGTTTAAAACATATGTCACTTCAGTGACATCATTTTTCACTTATCAGGTTGGCAAAAATTAAACAGAACACCGTTACTCAGTGCAGGAAAATGGACACGCTTATTCCTTATTTACACAATGTGTGTTTTCTAAGTTGGTAAGCGTTTGGTGAGGTCAACATGGCAATATTTATCAAAATGTTGTATGCATGTATAATTTGACTCACATGCCATTTCCTCTTCCAGGAATCTGTACTACAAAAATTCTAGTACATATTACCAAAATATGTGTATAACAATGCTAGTTTCAGCATTATGTGAACTAGTAAAAACATTTCAAAGTGCTTAAATGTCCACCAATGGAAGAGTATTTAAATGAACTGTGAAATATGATCCAGCTGTTAAAAAAGAAGGCACTCTGTATAAACAGACACAGGAGATTCTCAAGGCATATTGTTAAGTGGAAAAAGCTGGTTACAATATAACTTGTATAGTATGATTCTTCTTTATGAAAATTCAAAACCCCTAAGTGTGTACATGTACATGTATGTGTTTCAGTAAAGAAAAAGAACTGGAGGCCAGGCACGGTGGCTCACACCTGTAATCCCAGCACTTTGGGAGGCCGAGGCAGGCGGATCACCTGAGGTCGGGAGTTCGAGACCAGCCTGACCAATATGGAGAAACCCCATCTCTACTAAAAATACAAAAATTAGACAGGTGTGGTGGTACATGCCTGTAATCCCAGCTACTTGGGAGGCTGAGGCAAGAGAATTGCTTGAACCCAGGAGGTGGAGGTTATGGTGAGCCGAGATCACACCATTGCACTCCAGCCTGGGCAACAAGAGCAAAACTCCGTCTCAAAAAAAAAAAAGAGAGAACTAGAAAGCTATTAAATTGTTAACACTATCTCTTGGGAGAACAGAGGAATTGGGGAGGATGCTGTGAAGGAAAGTTCAAGGTGTTTCAACATTATTCCATCATTCAAAAGGAGAATATATTTACATGCTGCTTTTATAATTAAATGTTTTTTGTAGTGGTACCATCAGGAGGTACAGAGATCTGTAAGGTGTTTGCCTCTAATCTAAACGGCCCTTGGCTGCCCCGGATTTTGAGGGCTTGTGTATGCTTTCTGGGGTTTTCTGTCTCATTCCTCACTCTCCTCATCATACTATTCTCATCATTCACTTAACCTGTTGTTAACAGCCCATTAACTATCCATGAGTATGAAAACCAGAAAACCAAATCCAAAAGGATGGCATGTTTGAGCGTTCTGAGGTAAGGGTTTGTCCTTAACAAAAGGCATGAGCCACATGACTTTCTGACTTTGGCCAGGGGCTGTTTCCTAGTTCTTGCTGCCCAGTCTACTCCCTGCCCACTTTTACATATTTTAAAGGTTTTTTTTCATTGAAGTAGGATCCCAAAACAGAAAATTGTATAAATCCAGTGTGCATTTTACTGGATTATCACAAAGTAAACACACTCATGTAACATCCAGCATGTCCTAACCAATACTTAGTATAATCAGTCTTTTGAAGTTTGCCATTTTGATGAGTGTCCAGTGGTATCTAGAAATTTGAGGTTTCCTCATTTCTAATGTTATGGAACACTTTTCCCACACACTTTGTAACCATTTGGAAGTAAGTGTTCAAGTCTCTTGCCTATTTTTCTGTTAGATAGTCTAACTTTTTAAAATTGGTATGACCAATTTTTTTCAGATTTTGCAGATCTAAATTTTGTTCACATTTAATTCTTTTGTTGATTTTTAGGCAGCAACAAATTCTACCCTAGGTGGCTTTAGTCCTTGGACATTTTGTTTTGGGATTATTTCTCCCAAGAATCTCATTATGAATTGGATACAAGATAAAAATTCTGCAAGACCAAGAAAACAGAAGGGGAGGGGGAGGGGGAAGGAGAAGAAGGGGAATGAAGACAGATGGGGAAGATTGAGGGAGTGAATCAAAGAGACAAAGGTAAATTCAAATCAGCTTTGGAGTCAAAACAGCAGAGTAAAAATGACTTCAGTCAAAGTTGAAGGTTCAGAATGTCCTGCTTCATGACATTTCAGAGCTGTTACCACATAGTGAAGACAGTACCAACAACCACAGATGCTGCTTTATAAGAAAGAACACTTTCCATTCTTCCTGTTTCCTGGGGAAATTATTTGGATCTGGGGAGAGATTTGGTTACTATTTTACTTCATTTCCTTTGCAGAAAGAGTTACGTTATTGAGGGGGAAAAAAAAGATTTAAAGTCAGACCAGATAGGGAGAAAAGTCAGGAGGATTTATTGGACTAAACTCTACTAAGTTTATACACATTTTAATTTTAACTTTCTAGGGAGGCAACAGATTGACCCTGGGGAAATAGGCAAATGAAGGAAAGATTTGAAGTGTGTACTAGAGTTTTTTTTTTGTCATCTTTTTAGAAAATGGATCGAACATTCCAAACTGAGAGAAATAAACTTTAAAATCGTGGAATTCAATCCAATGGTCCTCAAAGGGAAGATCAGACCAGACTCACCGAGGCCTGAATTGCTGCAGCCCGTAAGTAGGGACTACGCAGATGCTGGGGACAGTCCTTGGTGAGACCCTTGTTCAGTAAGGAGCACTAGGCACTGAGATGCATGTGGAATATTATTTTTGAAGCCTTGTGGTGTTTGATCTCCACCAAACTCTGCTTATGTATAATTTATAAGCCAGCTGCTACAGAAAGGATTTAAGATGGTTTATAGAAACACAAGGAAGTTATTAAAGAAGAAATGAAGCATTAATAAAATGCAGAATGCATTTACGAGTATGAATATGTCTGTGGGGGGTGGGAGCTGGAGGAGGGCCAGGTAGCTGAGGCCAGGAAAGAGTACCCCAAACCTGTTGGCTGTTGGGATATCTAACTGTGATTGCATGTTAAATCTACCTCTGAGTATCCAACAGCTAAGAAAAAAGAGTAGCATGATGGATTATATACTTCATAGTATTGACTAAGATAATACACTTAGGAGACACAAACTCTTTTCCTAGCATTGGAAATCTTAAGGTATTTTACCACGAGTGTTCTTACAAAAGGGACCCTCTCCCTTTTTAAATTTTTCTTTTTGCATAAAAAGTGGTGTTTTTGGCCAGGCCTATAATCCCAGCACTTTGGGAGGGTGAGGCGGGAGGATTGCTTGAACCCAGGAGTTTGAGACCAGCTTGGGTAACATATTGAGACCCCGTTTATTTTTCTAAATTAGCTAGGTTTGGTGGCACACCCCTGTAGTCCTAGCTACCTACTCAGGAGCTGAGGTGGGAGGACTGTTTGAGCCTGGGAGTTCGAGGCTGTAGTGAGCTGTGATCATGCCACTGCACTCCAGCCGGGGCAACAGAGTCAGACCCTGTCTCAGAAAAGAAAAAAAAAAAGAGTGGTGTTTTTGACAGCAGTTTTACAGAAACTGCAGCCCCCTTCTACATATGATTGTTACTTAAATTCATCCCTGAAAATTTACTTAATACTAAGCCCTCTGTCTATGATATGATCTTTTCCCAATTCCAGATACTGTCAGAGTACAAGCTGAGTTAAGACTTCATATTAAGCAATGTTGTTAGTAATGAAACATTGACGTTCCTACCCCCACAGCTTATGGTGCTCCTTTTTCTGGTTCAAGGAGCTACAAGGTTGAGCTTGCTCTTGGGATGACACACGTGTGTGTGTGTATTTCAGGCTGATTTAATTGACAGTTATCAAAATTACTGGATGTAGAGCAAGGCAGGTGATTTGTGCCCTAAAAGATTGACCACGGAGTGTCTGTAACGCCCACTGCAGCAGTTAACAGAGATGAAAGTGGCAGCAGCCTCTGCACTAGGGGGTTTGGATCTAGAAGAATAGCTGATCCGACAGCACTGGCTTCAGCCTCAGGCCTCAGATATGTCAGGCACTGGGAAACTCAGGTGAGATATCTGGCTAGCTCCTGTTTTATTCTGCTCCAAACCTGGAGCTGAGCTGAGGCCATGGTCAAAGCCGACTCTCCAGTACCCTCAGAAGACACTAAGCCATATGCCTCTTCCCCACCATCATTTCTTTTGTTGTTTTAACAGCTGAACTTTGTTCGATTTTATCTCCCTCTACTTATCCACCAACACGAGAAAGTCATCTATTTGGACGATGATGTAATTGTGCAAGGTACTCTTGCTAACTGCCAAGAACACATGGAAAAGAAGCAGCTGATAAGTAGAATGACTGTCTCTCTTCATTTTTTAAATAGCTAATTGTGCAGTGAGTTTTGACTGCTTATTTAAGTTGTAAGTACAGTATTGTAATTCGGAAGTATTTTGGAAATAGGGGTTGATACTTACAAGGACAATCCAGTTGACACTGTGATTGTCAAAACTTGCAATAAATAGTTTGGTAGCCTTTCCTTTCCCTGTATCCCTATAATGTATGGAAATAAAGCGTCACGGATGACATTCTTAGGCGTGAGCTAAGTTTTGATGTTTAAATGTGTTATATCTCTTCCATTATAAACAGGATACGCATCGGTGTCGTATGTACTTTTAGCAATAGAAATAAAGAAATTTGATCAATGCCAGTCTGAACTCATCATCAAGTGGCTTTCTAAATCTGTAGGCACGACTCTTGCTAAATAAATTGTCAAGCCACTTGAAATCAGGGATCCAATACTCTTCTCTCATAGCAAAATCAAGAACTGTTTAAGCTCTAAGGCTCTATCTAGCCCCAAAACAAATGCCGTAATGTTTTAATTGCTGGTGTTTCTAAATTCAGGTGATATCCAAGAACTGTATGACACCACCTTGGCCCTGGGCCACGCAGCGGCTTTTTCAGATGACTGTGATTTGCCCTCTGCTCAGGACATAAACAGACTCGTGGGACTTCAGGTGGGCACACTATCTTGGAAATCCTCCCTTCACCCTACAGTTCTGGTCCCTTCTCCCCCTCTGCAACTCAAAATGAGTGTTACCTTCACCTTGAAAACCCTATAGGACAGTCTGGATTGCTGGGAGGTGGAACAGCACAGGGGTCTGGGACTTTGGTTTGTATCTCAGCTTCATCCCTTACCAACTCTGGGGCGACTTACTTTAACCCTGCAAAGTCCCACTTTCCTTACCTGAAACATGGAACAATCATGTCTACTTTGTTGTGTCTTTGTGAGCAATAATGAAATAACGTGATGTCCAAGTGTCCAGCATGAAATAAAAGCTCCAGAAGTGATCATTGTTACCTGGGTTGCTTATAACCATGCTCTCTATCAGAGATGGTGTTTTCTGTAAGAGAGACTTGCTGAATCATGGGTTCTATTTTCAGAGTTTTGACCATTGCCTTTATCCCCCCTTCCAGTAGAGGAAAATACTGATTTTGTTAAGGGTAAAGATTTCCTTACCTTGATGGAAATGAGGAAAGTTGAATCTACATGCGATGCTGAAACCAAAGGAGTAGCTTTGAAATATGAGGTGTTATTAAGAGTTGAATCTGTTTTTCAGAAAAGCTTCTAGCAAATACTTTTATGTGTGTGGCATTTTAAGGCACTTCAAGGCATAGACTCTGGAACCAGATTCGATTTTGTCAAAATCTTGGCACTATCACTTGGTACTTTTATGACCTCGGGCAAGTTACTTAGCCAGTTGTTTCTCCCTCATTTGTCAAACAGAGGTACTTCCCTGGTACTTCCCTTGTAGTTATTATGAGAATTTTAATGCATATAAAGGTATTACATGAGAGTGACGAGGTAACACAGGTAAAGTTCTTAGAAAAGAGCCTGGTGCATAGAAAGTACTCAAGTATTTCCATGACTCCTGTATAAGGTTTCAGAGCATCATATTAAGGAATTATAGAATATGACAGTCTATATGTGTGAAAGAATGTGTGTGTCCTGCCCCACACTACATTCATTCAACTACTGCTTATTGAGTGCTTACTCTGTGCCCGACGCTGTTTTAGGTGCTAGTATACAGTGAGCAAAACAAAAACTCCTGCTTTTGTGTAGTTCACATTCTAGTGGGAAGAGAGACAGTAAACAAGTAAAATATTTAACAGAGGATTGGGGTGGAGGCGGGGCTGTATTTTAAATAGGGTGATCAGGGAAGGCTACACTGAGATGGTGTCATTTGAACCTAAACTTGAAAGAATTGAGGGAACCAACTATGCAGATGGTTATTGGGGAAACTCTCCAGTACGAGGAAAGAGCAAGTGTAAAGATCTTGAGGCAGGAGTGAGTCTGGTTCATTAAAGGTGGTCACTGTTGCTGGGGGATCAAGAGGAGAATAAAGGAGTTGGAGAGGTACTGGAGGGTCAGATGGTATAGGGTATGGCAGGCCATTTTAGGAACTCTGGCTGTTTCTGTGAATGAGATGGGAAGCTATTGGAAGAGCTTTGAGGGGGATGAGTGACCTAGAGACAGTGTAGGGTGGAAAAGGGTGGAAGCAAGGATACTGCTTAGGAAGAACTTGCAGAAATCCAGTGAGCGGCAATTATGGCCTGAACAGGAAGGTAGCAGTAGTGGCAAGAGAAGTGGTTGGCTTCCGGCATTTTGAAGATGGGACCAAGAGGATTTGCTGACAGATTTGGATGAGAAGTGAGTGAGAAAAAAGGAGTCAAGGAGGACCTAATGACCCCAGGTTTTTTGCCCAAGTAACTAGAAGGATAGAGTTGCCACTGTCTGAGGTAGGGCAAGGGCAGGGAAGCAGGTTTGGGATAGAATTGAGATCGTTTTTTGGATGTAAGTTGGACCTGCCTTACTAAGCATCTGAAAGGAGACGTTTGGATGGCAGATGTAGCAGGAGTTGGAAGTGCAGAGAGAGGCCAGGGCTGTCAGATGGGTGGTATTTAGAGCCATGAGACTGGACAAGGCCGTTTATGGAGTCATTGCTAGAGAAAGGCACTGGTGCTGCACTCAGACTTAGGGCATTCAGCATTTAGAGGTTGGAGAAATGAGGGGAAACCAGCAAAACAAAACAACAAGAAACCACCAAGTGGCCAGTGACATAGGAGGAAACCCAGAGATACTGCACAAGGGTTTCAAGAAAATGATCATTCTGCAGAAACAAAAGATTCGCTGGTCAAAAGCATACACATCCTGTTCCCTTACAGAATACATATATGGGCTATCTGGACTACCGGAAGAAGGCCATCAAAGACCTTGGCATCAGCCCCAGCACCTGCTCTTTCAATCCTGGCGTGATTGTTGCCAACATGACAGAATGGAAGCACCAGCGCATCACCAAGCAATTGGAGAAATGGATGCAAAAAAATGTGGAGTACGTGAAGACTTCTCTACCGTTTTTTCATGCTTGGGAACAAAATCATTCGGTTAATTTTCCACACATAGTTCAAGGGTTAGAAATATTTCACAGTCATCTTAGGTCAGATTTTCTGACAGAGACACTGTTAAGAAAGAAAAGGGGACAGTCAATTAAAATCTTTCCTCAAAAGGTATAAATCAGAGGAATCAAGATCCTGTGGAGTGAGGAGGCCCTGATTATACATTTTCCTAGTAAGTTGTTGAAAAATGTGACTTGAATCTCTTCCACGTAACAATCTTCATTTATCTTAGCTGAGTTTCCTCTTTTAACATAGATTTGTTATTAAGGATTATTATATAGAGTCAACTTTGCTTTTTAAGGTTGATTTTTTAAATTTATAATTTTTTATCATTAAAGTTTTAAAAATAGAGAAGATAAAAATAACTGATACAACCGCTATGATCACATCATTGGACTGCCTGGCAGTCTTTTTTATCTGGATATTTTAATACCATCATAACCTTGAATTTGCCAGTAAGTTATTCTGAATAACGTGGGATTAGAATTTGATCTCCCATGTCTACTATTTAAAAACCTGGGAGTTAAAATGGCAAAATATGAACACTGTGAATCTAGGTGATGAATATGGGAGTTCATGGTATTCTAACTATTTTGTGTAGGTTTGACAATTTTCAAAATGAAAAGTTGGGGGACAATGAAAGGCCGTAAGTCTTAGTACATAGTGAGAGAATGTCTTGTATCTTTTACAATATTAGATTCTACTTTATCTGAGTTTGTGGGGACTCCAGGCCAAATGTTGTTTTTCTATTTCATTTCTTAGGGAAAACCTCTACAGCAGCTCTCTGGGAGGAGGGGGTGGCCACCTCCCCCAATGCTGATTGTGTTTCATGGGAAATACTCCACAATTAACCCCCTGTGGCACATAAGGCACCTGGGTAAGTATTTTAAAAAAACAATGCAAATGTATGTTTTATTTTTTTATTTTTGAGACAGAGTCTCGCTCTGCCGCCCAGGCTCAAGGGCAATGGTGCAATCTCGGCTCACTGCAACCTCTGCTTCCCAGGTTCAAGCAATTCATCTGCCTCAGCCTCTCGAGTAGCTGGGATCACAGGTGTGCACGACCACGTCCAGCTAATTTTTGTTTTTACTAGAGATAGGGTTTTACCATGTTGGCCAGGCTGGTTGGCCTCCCAGAGTGCTGGGATTACAGGCGTGACTCACCACGCCCGGCTGCAAATATGCATTTTATAGATCCAGTGAACACCATGGCGAGGAGAGGGTGCTACATAAAGCATCAGGTTGTTCAGTTCAAATCCTCCAGGTGACGCTGGACAAATCAGTGCTCAGATTCTGCAAGTGCAGCTGATATTCTTAGCTACCTGAGGGGCATGTTTCTGGATATTTATGAAAAGCCATTAGACTCATACTTAGCATATAGTATATGCTCAATAAACATTAACTATTATTAAGATAACTGTTGGCTGGGCACAGTGGCTCATGCCTGTAATCCCAGCACTTTGGGAGGCTGAGGCGGGTGGATTACCTGAGGTCAGGAGTTCGAGACTAGCCTGACCAACATGGTGAAACCCTGTTTCTACGAAAAATACAAAAATTAGCTGGGCATGGTGGTGGGTGCCTATAATCCCAGCTACTTGGGAGGCTGAGGCAGGAGAATCACTTGAACCCAGGAGACGGAGGTTGCAGTGAGCTGAGATCGCACCATTGCATTCCAGCCTGGGTGACAAGAGTGAAACTGCATCTCAAAAAAAAAAAAAAAAAGAGAGAGAGCGAGCGAGCGAGACTTTCACTGTCAAAGCTTTATTGAACTGTCAAGCCACACCTTTATTTTCTCTTGCAGTAACCTACAGTGGACAAAACCAAATAAATTAGCATAATGGCTTAGGATGAATTCAGAAAGCTGCCATTAAAATTTATCCTTTAAAAAGCAGTTGACTCTGTACTCTGTGAGTTCCTTAAGTCTTTTATTTACTACACAAGTGTAGGTTTTAGGATATGGATTGGATCCCAACTACGATTTTGGGCAAGCTACTGCATACATGTAAATTGCTTAGCATAGAGGACACATTCATTCCATTCTAACACAGGGCCACAATCCCTTATCCAAAACCACTGGGCCAGACATGTTTAGAAGTTTAGAAAGTGTTTGGATTTTAAAAAGGTAATGTCGTGCTGAGTGGGATCTAGGTTTTACTGCCAAAGGAGGTATTTAAAAACCTTTTGTTTTCAGACCTTTGAGGATTATTTTAGAATTGGAGGCAACAGATATGGACTTATATTTACCATTACATTGCTAAGAACTGGATTAAGTTCTCTTAAGAAAGGTGAATATTATTTCTAATTCTCACAACCCTACAGGGTGTCATGTCCCATAATCTCCTTTTTAAAAGAAAGGATGTAATTGTGGAGGCGGAGTTACTGTCTGCTCTCGATGATTCTGTGGATTGCTTCTGCGTCATTACCAGAATCCTCTGATTTTCCTGAGCATACGTATGCACAAAAGAGTGCCACAGGGAAGTCAGTGGTTCGTCTGATTTGATTTATAGTCACATTGGGTTCACCATTAGGTCAAGTATCAACCTTTCCATGTGCAGAAAAATCCCATCAAAGTAGGTCTATTTTTAAAAACGTATAGGAACAGCTATGCAAAGCTTAGATCAATAACATGACAGCATTTTATGATCTTGAAACAGAGACTCAGAATTACATTTTATGAAATATCCGACTTAGGCCAGGCACGGTGGCTAACATCTGTAATCCCAGCACTTTACGAGGCTGAGGTAGGTGGATCACTTGAGGTCAGGAATTCAAGACCAGCCTGGCCAACATGGTGAAACTAAAAATACAAAAATGGCATGCGCCTTGTAATCCCAGTTATTCAGGAGGCTGAGGCAGGAGAATAGCCTGAACCTGGGAGGCGGAGATTGCAGTGAGTGGAGATCACGCTACTGCACTCCAGCCTGGGCTACAGAGCTAGACTTTGTCTCAAAGGAAAAAAGAAAAGAAAAAGAGAGAAATATCCAACTTACTGACAAGTAGGAAGGGACATTCTCAAGACAAAGATGTCATTTTTCTTTGTAGAATGGAGCTTCCATCTGTGCTGAAGTTTCTGGAATCAGGGATGGTGTGCGAAGTGAACCTACACAAAAATCATTTAAAAAATGATCTGGTTTCAGGGTGTTTTGGAGGCAGAAGGGCAACATAATACTAATGGGCATTAAGTTTGGGTCTAAACAGGCAGGCTTAAGAGTTTTTAAATTTACAAAATATATTTAACTAAAAGCCATTTCATCAGTGAAATTGCAAGCCCCTCTGAGGTAGCTCTGCACAGCCCTTCAATTATGAAGCTGAGATGAGGATTCCCTACTTAGTAGACTTTTCACGAGAAGGTGTCTCTTCCCAAATGAGTATTTCCTTTGTATAGACTCTGGTGATTGATAATTATTTCAATTATGCTGCTATAGCTTGAAACAACTAGTTTCTCCTCTGCAGCTGCCTTCACAGCTGTTTATTAGTAACAGATGCCAGGTTGTGTTGTTGTTAACATCATACACTAGAATAACATAACCCTAGCAAATCAACCGTCTCGTAATTCAATGGACTTTTCAGCGTTTTTTTTTTTTTTTGTGTGTGTGTGTGATGGAGTCTTGCTCTGTCTCCAGGCTGGAGTGCAGTGGTGCAATCTCAGCTCACTGCAACCTCTGCCTCCCAGGTTCAAGTGATTCTCCTGCCTCAGCCTCCCGAGTAGCTGGGACTACAGGTGCGTGCCACCATGCCCAGCTAAGGTTTTTGTATTTTAGTAGAGATGGGGTTTCACCATGTTGGCCAGGATGGTCTCAATCTCTTGACCTTGTGATCCACCCGCCTCGGCCTCCCAAAGTGCTGGGATTATAGGCATGAGCCACCACGCCCGGCCTCAGCTGTTTAAAAAAATATATCAAATTCCTTTTCATGGAAAGTTGAACACTATAGAGATTTTTTTTTAAAATTTTATATGCACACCATCTTAATGTAATTCTAGAATAGGTATTCTAAAAAATATTCTAAGCAATGGCAATGTTAGGGCAAATGCATAGGCTCTTTAAAGTGATTACTTATGAGGGGGAGTAATGTTCAGATGGAGATTGATGGCTGTTTGTTTAAAAAGATCTTAGTCACATTTCACAGAAGACAAGACTGTTCAAAAGAAAATGTTGCCATTTTTCATTAAGGAGATGAAATGCAGAGAAACAAGAACCCCTACAAACTCTTGGGTGAGAGGGAAACTAATAGAACTTCTTAGGGGACAATGTGGCAATCTCTATCAAAATTGAAAAGGCATACACCCTTCAATCTAGCAATTCCACCTACAATATTTTATCCTACAGATATGTTTGTACACATACACTAGACATACATAGAGGGCTGTTCATTGTTGTGGTTGTGCTAATGAGAGGACAGAAACAATCTAAATGTCCTTAATAAGGAACTTGGTCAATAAATAATTATGTATCATTCTATATAGTCACTAAAAATAATTTGGTAAATCCACATGTACTGCCATGGAAATTTTTCCAAGACAGTAATTTTAAAAGGTAGTGTCCAAATAAATAAACAAAATATTTTGTTTAAAGGCAAGGTATGAATATGCTCTATCTTGTCTTCTGTCTTTAAATATACATACGTATATATGCATACAGGCCAAACAATACAATAACATTACTAGAAGCGTGCGCAAAAGACTAACAGTGGTTGATCTGGAGATCTGGGGTGGGTAGAAAATTCACTGTATAATCCTTTTGTTTACTTTTTTTTTAAACCATTAACTTGTATTCAATTTATAATATAAAAAGGTTATTCTCTAACAAGCCTATTATTTTTTCTCTAAACACAATGAAGGCTGGAATCCAGATGCCAGATATTCGGAGCATTTTCTGCAGGAAGCTAAATTACTCCACTGGAATGGAAGACATAAACCTTGGGACTTCCCTAGTGTTCACAACGACTTATGGGAAAGCTGGTTTGTTCCTGACCCTGCAGGGATATTCAAACTCAATCACCATAGCTGATATGACTCCACCCTTAAAATAGTCCCTGTATAGAAATGTGGAATTGCCCCTTTGTAGCCTACCCTAACATTGTTTTTAGGAACATCACCTTTGATACATATGATCCACAATATAAAAACCAAAAACTACAGTGTGAAAATTGTACCTTGGACCATATAAGCATTAATTTACTTTTTTTTTTTTTTGAGATGAAGTCTCGCTCTGTCGCCAGGCTGAAGTGCAGTGGCGTGATGTTGGCTCACTGCAACCTCTGCCTCCTGGTTTCAAGCGATTCTCCTGCCTCAGCCTCCCGAGTAGCTGAGACAACAGGCCCACACCACCACGCCCAGCTAATTTTTATATTTTTTAAGTTCACCATGTTGGCCAAGATGATCTTGAACTCTTGACCTTGTGATCTGCATGCCTTGGCCTCCCAAAGTGGTGGGATTAATGGCGTGAGCCACCCTTTAAGTACATGTGTTAACTATGGAAATCAAGATTATGTGACTGAAAAACATAAAGGCATAGACCCATCTAGATACCAGCCATCAATCTGCTTAATTCTGAATGACAATTATATCCACCAATTTTTAAAACTTCTAAATGTATTTTTCACATGTAGATTTTTTTTAACAGGTTCCCAATCTTTTCTTTTATAAAACTATTACATTTAAAATTTGGATGTCTGAAAAACAGAATATTCATGATTTTTATGATTTTCATCGTTACTATTGTACACGTTAAATATAATAGAAGGTAAACAGACCTCAGGTTTAAAGGGAGAAAGAATACCATTAAGTCTTGCTATAGAAAAAGCCTGTAACTTAAGGATAACAATTCTTAATATCTTTTATTGTAAAAGCCATCAGACTTTCAAATGAGTTTTAAAACTTCCAGTATTATTTAATGAAAAAGTCTCATACTGTCATGTACAGAATATATCAACATTTACTACTCATCTGTCATGTTAAGGAAAAACATCATTATTGTATGCTTGGAAAATTCTCAAACCCATCTCTAATGGATGTCTGTCATAATTTAAAGGGTATTTTCTCCATTCAAATAAAACTATCTATTGTAAAGCTACAATAGTTATATACCAAAGTAATACCTAGTTACATGCTTTACATAGTCCCGTGAAAAAATAATTTAATTGCTCCTAATCCCTGATGCAAGGCGCTTTCAAAGCACCTGCACAAAATGTCCATGTAAACAGCAGTACACAGTACATCATTTAAATAACATAAATGACTTTTACACAGCTTGACCTAGACTTAAGGAAAAATAAAACCCATCATAGCCACAGCTAAAAAGCATGTTAATATTCACAACAAGAATTTGTTTCTCTTATTATAAAGAGAAGAGCAATCATATAACCTCTGGGGGGGTGGGGGAGACCTCATAAATATTTTATATTGACAAAACAGCATGCTCCCTGGGTATGTATGAAATCAGAATATTTAGGAGGGACTGAGTGAATGCAAATGGCATTTCTTTAGCACCCATCTTTAATATCTACCAGACCTAATAGTCTGGATTATTTGTAGCACCACAGAAAACTCAATAGAAAATCACAAAGGTATATATTCAACCTTTCCATGAGGTTCATTTAATTTATAGTAACAAATAGCAATGATGCAGATAAAGGATTTTTAAAATTATTGGCTTATTGGATTTACCTAGCAAGAAAAACTCTCTATTATGTATTTTAGTACATCTCATGTACGTAAAGCACCAATTTAAATGAGATCATCATATATCTCCAGCATCTTGTTGCTGAGCCTAAAAGTTCATTTCTTATCACTTTCCATGGCACAATCTTAAAGCCAAGGAAGATAAAACTAGAATGGTAATAAATATTAACGGAGAAATTCAGTTCCTTCCCTATCATATTTATGTGTCTCAGGTAAAACACAGATGAGTGGCAAAAGGTCTACTGCATTCTCTGGAACCTACCACCCCAGAGTAGTCACTGGCTACCAGAGGATTAACACAGGACTGAGTAGGTCAAAGCCCAGGCTCTGTCAGGTAATGGCTGGTTTTTACTACTGAGCAACTCACAAACACCACTGGTAAAGCAAAGAGGTCTGAGTGTGCATACAACTCAGGGAACCCTGAGTTTACCCTTAGTTACCACTAAAAACTAACAAATGAGACCCCACTGAGGCTCAACTTCATATATAAAAATCAACACATTTGCCTGACAGTGGTAATTATTGTTAGCATGCCCTTCTTAGGTATAAAAGGGGTAATGGTATATCTAGGTTTATGCACAATTAAGAATCAACTATAAATATTCAGACTTGTATTTTAAAATTACAGATCAAAAGTGACTCCCAAAAGAAAATCAATTTCTTCATAAATGAAATATAGTATATAAAAAGCTGGAATGATGATTAATTCAAATACAAAAGCTAGATACAAAAACCCTACTTTTTCTTCCAAACTACTTAGGTTCATACGGTTCATACTACCACACAACTGTTCTACATTACAATTACACCACTAGAGAAAAATATGAATAAAACACTTCAGTTAGCAAACTGAGGTTCTACTTGTTGACAACTGCATTAAAACTGCAGCATTTAAACAGAGCTGAGAAACACCATTCTTAAGCATGGTTTTCTTCTTCCTGTTCTTGTGTTCCACAGTGATTATTAAAGGAAGGAATCTGGTCTGTAAATGACTGGGTTATCCACTGCCCATTAGGAATGCCACTGAAAGCTGATTCTCCTTGTAACTCCAAACTGTCAACTGCCAGAAAAGAAAACCAGTTAGTTTATGCCATTTAGAAATTTTTGCTTTTTTAAAAATAGAGACTGGGTCTCACTCTGTCACCCAGGCTGGAGTGTAGTGGCACAATCACAGCTCTTTGCAGCCTCAAACTCCTGGGCTCAAGTGATCCTCCCATCTTAGCCTCTCAAAGCACTGGGATTATAGGTGTGAGCCACCACATCAGCTTATTTGGAATTTTTTTTTTTCTTTTTGAGACTGCATCTCACTCTGTCACCCAGGATGAAGTGCAATGGTGTGATTTTGGTTCACTGCAGCCTCTGCCTCCCAGGTTTGAGTGATTCCCCTGGCTCAGCTTCCCAAGTAGCTAGGATTACAGGTGCCTACAACCATGCCTAGCTAATTTTTGTATGTTTTAGTAGAGGCAGGGTTTCACCATGTTGGCCAGGCTTGTCTCAAACTCCTGACCTCAAATGATCCACCCACTTTGGCCTCCCAAAAATGCTGGTTACAGGTATGAACCACCACGCCTGGCCTGGAAGTTTTAAATGATCAAGTAGGAGAGTTTAACAGTCTAGTGAAGGAGAATGTTTATTAAAATAGTTAAACAAGCTTCCTGAATACAACTGTAAGTTTCTGTTCTATTTTCAGATACAGGACTCATTTGTTACTAATTCTCATTTGTTATTAAAGGAGGAAAATACAACTAGGATGGCCTAGAGTTCACGACTTAAAGAAAATGCACTGAAAAAGCCTGTGTAATTCAACGTGAAATAACCATCAAATTTTCACTATTAGTTACTAAATAAAATTTCATATTACCATTCCCATCTTTCAATAATTTACTCTCCTTCTATTAAAATTCTTCCCCCAATCCTGACAAAACCGTCTTTGAAAGAACACATGTGTGGAGGCGAACATACCTAGCCCATTTGAAGAGAAGCTACAAGGTTCACTGCTGCATGGATTTTCTACATAAGCACCACCATACGCTGCCTCATAACCCGGATCATATTTTTCTTCCTTAACAGCCATCTTCTTTGCATCCTCTGTGAGGAGAGTAAAAAGGATTTAAGGATTTAAAAATGATTTTCCACAACAATTCTGAAAATAGCTTTATTCAGAAATCATGAACAATTCTTTTTCTTGAATGTTCATATATACTGAGATACATCTCTATTAATCTTTTAAACTTATAGCATATACTAAATGAACACATAAGAATTGTAAAAACGTCTTACATTCAATTATAGGTGGGGTACAATATTTTTTACATACCTCTGCTCTGGCACTTTGCAGGTGAATTATCTGCAGGAATGCCAGAGTAGAGGGAAGACCTTGATAAAAGGAGATTTCAACAGTGACTAATATCCATTATCAGAAAAAAGAAAAAAATTGTTTTGTTTTCTGCTTTTAAATCCACAAGATACTTTCTGTAATGTGTGTGTAGATACATACATATACATATGTGTATATACACACATACATTGTGTACATATGTATATATCTATGTTTATATGTATACATATGTGTATGTCTATGTATAGACATGTATATCTATACATAGTATATGTATATATGTATACATATATGTATACATGGATGTATATGCACACACACAAAATGTGTATGCATGTATGTATACATGTATGTATATGTATACACACACAAACATATTATAGAAAATATGTTGTGGATTTAAAAGCAGGAGAAAAGAAAACAATCATATTTCCAGCAAGAGTGCTCTGACATATATCTATACACACAAACACACACACACACACATACATATGTGTGTATATATATACACACACACAAAATGAATAAAAGGAGTGAGGACAGTAACATACCTTGGGCAAGCTGTAGGTCAAAAGTATACTGCACCTCTTGAACGTCCATACTTCGTTCAATGCCTTTCAACTGATCTCTTAAGTCCCTCAGCTTTATGTAGTAATGAACTTTGTCCTGGGCTCGAGGAAACTGAGCGCATCTTGCACTGGATGATGGCATAACATAGCACAGCTAGAATCGCAACATTTTATAATTTCAGAAATCTTATAATTCTATTGAATTCACTCATATTGAGATTAGAATATTGTCTTTATTCGGGTTAATAACTTGACACCTAACTACATATAAATATATGTAAAAATCAATAAAAGTAGTTGTGTTTAAATGCGAATCTGTAAAACTGATTTATTACCAAGTCAGTAAGTAAAAAATAATGAGCCTCCTCCTAATGAGCTGCCTCCTGGGTTCAAGCAATTGTCCTGCTACAGCCTCCTGTGCAGCTGGGATTACAGGCGCATATCACCACGCCTGGCTAATTTCTGCATTTTTAGTAGACACGGGGTTTCACCATGTTGGCCAGGCTGGTCTCGAACTCCTGATCTCAGCTGATCTACCTGCCTTGGCCTCCCAAAGTGTTGTGATTACAGGAGTGAGCCACCGGGTCCGGCCTCGACTGGCATTTAACAGAGAATGATACAGTACCCTATAGGAAGTAGTGAACTTGAACAATTTTAACCAAGTGGACAAAGGTGGGTCTTCATTTAAGCAAACACCAGTGCTACAATAAAACACATCAATTGCATATTTATAAGAAATCAAAAACAAAAAAATTAAAAGGAGAAGTTTAAATATATGTAGGTGACAGAAACATTTTTAGGTCTCTACAAAAACCTGTCAGCAAATTAGCTTCTCCATCAATTAAAATGTTGTATATACAACATGTAAATCTGTGCACTGTGTTGTTTTTTAAAGCTGTAAACAAAACTTGAAACTATATTAAAGAAGCAAAATTGGAAGCAAATGCCTGCAGAAGCTCTGTAGAGAAGACAGTTTGAAAAACACTGTTACTTCATGATGGCTTTGTGTATAAGACACCAGTATCAAATGCCAGTTGGGTTGGCTGGAGGCTTGAATTGTATTATTCATACGGCTCTAAAATGAAGTTGAGCTAAGATATATAAATGGAGCAATTAGTTTTCCTAATCAGGATCATGTATGTGTTTCCATGTTTATTTCACAACTGAGTACAAGGGCTAAACCATCTGAATTTGACAAGTACATGCCATTAAATGTCTTCTGAATGTTGTTTATGAGCCAGTTCCTCTCAGTATTTTCACTGAGTAACAACATGAAGACATTTAGCTGACAAATGTTCTTCTTTCTAATAAATCCTAATAGTATTTGAATTAATTTACAACTATTAAAGCTGAATTATAGTCATTATTCAACAAAATACAGTGTATTTTTTTTGCATGGCATAAATTACAATGGACAGAACAAATAAGGAAATTATCTAGAAAGAAATTTCACATTTAGCTGATTTACAAATTCAATTTTAGGGACTTACAGTTTCTGTGTCTGGAATCTTATGGGGCTGAAGCCCAAATTCCAAGTTCTTAACCTTTACTCCAAAAACTTCTTTACTAAAAATTTCATAAATACCTAAAATGAAATACAAACATATTTACATTGCCCATAATGTTAGCAAAGAAAAAAAATAAAATTTAAAAGTAAATCTTACATTTTCCATTAAACACTGCTATTCGTGGCTGATATTTCTGTAATTTCTGTACTAGAATACGTCCTCCTTCACGAAATTCTTTACTAAAATTGAATTAAAAAGTAGTCAAAAATATAAATATGGCAATATTTATATATATATATTTATAATATACTATATACTATTAATATACTATATTATATTTATAATATACTACATTCAGACAGCTTTCAAGGAAAGATCATATCGCACATTTGTTGAGCTCAGCTTGAACTAGACACATATGATGTTCCTAGAGTATTTCAGGTACCAGCATAGCCAATGCTGTATACTTACCTGGAGAGATCTTTGCTGCCAGGCGTCGTCCTTTCCACCATGTTGGTAAATCCAATACCATACTTCCCTGGTAAAGTGTGATCATCCATATGATTCAGTTGGACTTCACTGAGCCCTGACATAAACAAACACTTCCCTATAAAATGAAAATTCAGTCATTTTTTTTTTTTTTTTTAGACAGTGTCTCGCTCTGTCACCCAGGCTGGAGTGTAGTGGTGCAATCACAGCTCACTGTAGCCTCAACCACTAAGGCTCAAGCAATCCTCCCACCTCAGCCTCCTGAGTGGCTGGGACTCCAGGCGCACACCACCACACCCAGCTAATTTTTGTATTTTTTTTGGTAGAGTCGGGGTTTCACCATGTTGCCCAGGGTGGTCTTGAATTCCCTGGGCTCAAGTGATCCTCCCACCTCAGCCTCCCAAAGTGCTGGGATTACAGGTATGAACCACCGCGCCTGGATCTAATCATCATAATTATCTTGTGAGATACTATTATTATCTCCTTTTCACAGGGGGGTTAAGGCAAATGCCTGCCCAAGAATACACAGCAACTCAATTTAGGAAACTGAGACTATTTTGCTTTACAATTGGTGATGCCACCATCTCATACATTAACATACAGCAACAGACTAACAACACTCAAACACCTTGAGAGTGAAGAAAGTTAAAAGTCCAAACTTCCCTGAAGAGGGATTTTTTTTTTGAGACAGACTCTCGCTCTGTTGCCTAGGCTGGAGTGCAGTGGCGTGATCTTGGCTCACTACAACCTCCACCTCCCAGGTTCAAGTGATTCTCCTGCCTTAGCCTCCCAAGTAACTGGACTACAGGCACATGCCACCAGTCCTGGCTAATTTTTGTGTTTTTAGTAGAGACAGGTTTTACTATGTTGGCCAGGCTGGTCTCGAACTCCTGACCTCGTGATCTATCCGCCTCGGCCTCCCAAAGTGTTGGGATTATAGGCGTGAGCCACCACACCTGGCCAAGAAGAATTTTTTAAAAATAATAGGAACAGTATGTTATTATTAGTTCCAAAAACACATTTACTATCAGTTGCCCTAAATGTTTTGAACGTTATTATTAGATAATCAGTTAGAATTTCCTGAGGGTATACTGCATACGCTGATCTATTAGGTAGTGAACATATAAAACAACTTATATAGAGAGGGCAATGCAACAGTAGTTATGCTTGTTTTTTTGAAACAGGGTCTAGTTCTGTCACCTAGGCTGGAGCGCAGTGGAGCAGTTATGGCTCACTGCAGCCTTGATCTCTCGGGCTCAAGCAATCGTCCTAACCCAGCCTCCGTAGTAGCTGGGACTAAGGTGTGTACCACAACACTTGGCTCATTTTTAATTTTTTCTGTAGAGATGAGATCTTGCTATGTTGTATAGGCTACTGTCAAACTCCTGGCCTCAAGTGATCCTCCTGCTTTAGCCTCCCAAAGTGCTGGGATTACAGACAAGAGCCACCAGATCTGGCCTACACTTAGTTTTAAAGCTTACTCTAAAAATAGGAGTCTTTAGTACTATTTTATGCTCTTCTAGAAAATAATCACCAGAAATCTGGAAAAGTTAGTATTATGTCTGCACTGCCACAAAGATGTACTATACTATCGTTTACTATGCCTGCAGATAACAAATTTTTAAGAATTATTTTTAAAAAGTAGTACAACTCATTAGAAACAATTCAAGTAAAAGAGAAGGCACAGGCGGAGGCTCATGCCTGTCATCCCAGCACTTTGGGAGGCTGAGGTGGGCAGATCATGAGTTCAGGAGTTTGAGACCAGTCTGATCAACATGGTGAAACCCAATCTCTACTATAAATACAAAAATTAGCCGGGTGTGGGGGCGTGTGCCTATAATCCCAGCTATGAAGGTGGCTGCCACAGGAGAATTGCTTGAACCCTGGAGGCAGAGGCTGCAGTGAGCTGAGATCGCGACACTGCATTCCAGCTTGGGCGACACAGTGAGACTCCGTCTCAAAAAAAAAAAGAGAAAGTATTCTTATTCATGTCCCTCCACTCTCATAGACTAAAATGTTAACAGTGACGTATCATTTCAAACCCTCTTATTTTCATGTACAGACACACATATAGAGAACATGAAATATGAATGTGTATTTACAGTCTCTTTCTTTTTAAAAACACAATTGGTTTGTTTTTTTTTTTTGAAAAAACCTGTTAACAAAGATTGTAATTTAAAAGTAAATTAATTTAAAAGGTAACCGCTTACAAAAATGGTTTCCAGGTCCAGGGTAATGATGCCCTTTGTAAGCAGCCATTAGTCCCGGGTTTATGCCAATCTATAAAACAAAACAATTAAACATTTTCCTCTTAAAAAGTAGAACCTAAGCCTTAGGGTTTCTATGGAGGAGTGGTGGACAAAATTGACTTGATTATAATACAAATTAAATGCACCATCATAAGCATAAGCAATATCATTTATCTATTACTACTCTTGGGCTGAACAAAATATTCCATATACAGGAAAGAGATTTTCTTTAAAAGTTTTGCTGTTGTTTTAAAAAACCAGTTTGACTCCTTTATGATGCCAGGCCTCTCCCCCTCACCGACTGGGCTGCTTTCAGTCTGGAGAGAGAGGTCCTGGAATAATCAATCTGAGTCCATGTCCAGCCACGATTCTGGTTCTCAACTTTCAACAAGAAGCCTGCTCCACATCACCTACACAATTGTTCACATGCTGTTTCTTACAGTTACTGACAAAAATAAGAGCTCAAAATCAGTGCTACCATTTATGAAGTCTCCACAGGTAACATTCAGTCGAAGTGGTTCGCATGGATTATCTGATTTACTTGCAACCCTATGAGGGCGGTGGTATTATCACTCCTGGTTTATCAATGAGAAAACTGATATTTACATAGGTTACTAAGGCTTGTCCAAGATTATACTTGCGACAGGATTTGAACCCAGACAGCTTAAATTTGGAGCCCAGCCTCTTAAACACTCCCATTTAACACAACGTCATGAAGGGATACCATCTACCACCGAAGGATTCACAGAAATGGTCCTTTTCAGCAAAATGCTATTTGCAAGGACAACTGTTAGGTAAAGCAAATCCCCCAACACCACTTAGAAAATCCAACAAGGACAAAGATCTTACAATGACAATGTCCAGATTGAAGGTCAAAATATCGGGGAGTGTCTTGGTCAGAAGTTCAGCTTCTGAAACACCATTAAAACGATCTACTTTTCTTTTTACTTTATATGTGTCTGTAATTTTTTCTTGTTTTTCTTTTGACTTTGCGGACTTGCCAGATTTTTTTGACTCAGCAGGTTTTTTGGGTTCCGCTGGTTTTTTTGGTTCTGTTGTTCTGGGTTTTCTTTTCCTTCCTTTTGGAGCCTCTGAAACACAATTTCCAGAAATGCAGAAAGTCTTAACTTAGAAACTTTAGCAGCTTTCCCAGAAAAGTTACCCAACTGTGCCTTTGTACCTGTCTCCCCAAAATTAAGTTCTTACAGTCCCAATATCAATTTCCTCTGCAATATCCTCCCCTTCTTTCACCCTAGAAATAGGTTCATGCAATCCCCCCAGCCCCTACTCTCCTTCCCCCTGCCAGCTGTTCTTGGGAAAAATAATTATAGACTATTATTTTCTACACAAGATTACTTGGCATACAAAGTATCTGTGTATCACTTTATATGAATTCTAAATGTAAATAAATAATTAAGTAAACAAGTATAAGAACAGAAAAATAGAAAAACAGGAAGGAAGGGAAGCATTTTAACTCAATTTCCCCAGTAGAACACCACAAATGGGCCAGGTATAGTGGCTCATGCCTGTAATCCCAGCACTTTGGGAGGCTAAGGCAGGCAGATCACTTGAGGTCAAAAGTTCAAGACCAGCCTGGCCAACATGGTAAAATCCCGTCTCTACTAAAAATACAAAAATTAGCCAGGCGTGGTGGCACACACCTGTAATCCCAGCAACTTGGGAAGCTGAGGCAGGAGAATTGCTTGAACCCAGAAGGTGGCCGTTGCAGTGAGCGAGATCACACCACTGCACTCCAGCCTGGACGACAGAGCAAGGTCTGTCTCAAAAAAAAAAGAAAAAGAAGAAAGAAGAAAAGAAAGAAAGAAAGACAGAGAGAGAGAAAGAAAAAGAAAGAAAGAAAAGAAAGAAAGAAAGAGAAAGAAAGAAAAGAAAACGGAAGGAAGGCAGGAAGGCCGGCCGGCCACAAATGGCTTGTGGGCTTGTTTCAGAGATGAGGTAGACTCTGTTCCACACATAGTCGAAGAGGTGAATTTAGGGGTCTGAGGATGACATCTCTGGGCTGGCAGTATTTTTCAAAAGGCAAGATGAAGGATCCGACCTCTCATCCTCCACACTACTGACATTTTAGGCTGCAAAATTTTTTGCTGTGGGTGGCTGTCCTGCACATTACAGAATGTTTAGGAGCACCCTTGATCTCTAGCCACTAGATGCCAGGAGTACCCCACCAGTCTTGATCATCAAAAGTATCTTCAATGTCAAATGTCCCTTGGGAGGGCAAAAACACAGTTTATTGAAAACCACTGACCTACAGTTACCCAACAGGAAGTCCCGGTTTTGTTACTCTTAATTATGTAACATTCCTCCTAACTACTCAGGCCTCTACTCCATTCTACTCCTCTTTGATGTTTCCCCCAAATCAGGCCGGGCAGGATTGAGGTAGTCAGTCCTCCCTCTCTTCTGCCTCACACTGCCTTGGCAACTCCCCCTATACCAAGGGACCCACCATCATTGGTATGTAGCTGGGAAAGTCCTAGTGCAGAGATAAAGTATTAGATGTGTTCCTGGAATTATAAACTGAAACCCTGAGCACATTTCTCATTCAAACACTGTCACACTGGAGAAAATCACTAACTTCTCTACATTCACCCTCCTAACCCCCAGATCTATTTTCTTCTAATTCTCTGTCTTGGTGAGTGGCACCCCCTCCAACCAAATGCCTATGCCAGAAACCTGGTAGTTACTTCTGGACTCCCCTTCTCCCTCACTTTCCCCCATGCTCCCCCCCACCACATGAAACCCATTAGCCATGGCTAGGTAATTCTGCCTTCTGAGTGTTTCCTAACTCTTTCTCCACCCCTTCAGGTCCTCCTCAATGCTCCCCTAGATGATTCAGTGTTTCCAATCCACCTAATCCACTCCTTGCCTCCAAGTGGATTTTTTTTTTTTTGACAGTCTCGCTCTATTGCCCAGGCTGGAGTGCAGTGGTGTGATCCCAGTTCACTGCAGTCTCCCAGCCTCTGCCTCCTGGGTTGTGCTTCAGCCTCCCCAGTAGCTGGGATTACAGGCGTGTACCATCACACCCGGCTAATTTTTGTTTTAGTAGAGGTGGGGTTTTGCCATGTTGGCCAGGCTGGTCATGAACTCCTGACCTCAGATGATCTACTTGCCTTGGCCTTCCAAAGTGCAGGGATTACAGGTGTGAGCCACCATGCCCGGCCTGCCTCCAAGTTCTGACTTGTTGTGTGCCAACCCATGTATCCTCTCTAATATTTCCAGACTAATTTGTAAAGTACCAATCGAGTCAATCATCCCTTGCTCACATTCTCTTAGCAGCTCCCTATAGCCTTGAGGACAGAATATAAATTCTTTAGGATAAAAAACAAGCTTCAACAGTCCCCATCCAGTCTCATCTCTCACCATTTCCTTGTTACATCCCAGACTCCAAAAACACAGAATTGCTCTGATTCTGGCTGTGCCATGCTTCTGTGTGTCTCTGCCTGGCCTGTGTAGTCCCCTCAGTCTGGATACTTCCCTACTCTGATCTTCATGGGGATGAAGCCTCCGTACCCTTGGCGTTTCAGAGCTCTGATGTTATTGCTCTGCTCTGGGAAGCAGCCTCTGAGCTGTCAGTCTGAATTACGAGCCAACCCATAAGCTTTCAGGGCACTCATTCCATGCCCCTCTTCACTACATACTGTGCTAAGCTATAACGTGTATTTACTTACTACTTTTCTCTACTAGATTATGAGATATTCCCCGGGCAAGATCCATGTCTCTTTTATTCCCCAGAACCTGTCAGAATGCTTAGCAAATACTAAGTACTTAAAAAGTGGATCTGACTTTTTAACACTAAAATACAGCTAAAATTCACCATTAAACCCTTTCTTAAATAAGTTGGCTGATCCAATGTCTAATTTTCTGTGCTCTCATGGTGAAACTACCTTGCACTGGTTCTTGAGCAGGAGCTGGGGCTGGAACTTCTTCTGGCATTTGCTGTTCATTCACAACTGCCATATTAGGAGCTTCAGCCATCATTTGTTGAAATGGAAACGTATAAAAAGCTTGAGCTTGTTGAAGACAATAGCTGAAAGAATAATGAAGCATGCGATGTAATGATAAAATTACCCAAATGTAAATCCAAATGATCAGCTGGACAAAAATCTTCAGGATCCAAGTATTTTATAACCAGACTGAAGTATTTGTTTAGAGTGGATTACAGGGGAGGAGAGAGCTGGTCCTGTATGAACACCAACCTTTACTGAGTGCTCACTAACCAAACATCAACTCTCGCACTGTTTAATGATAAGATGTGTCGTGTCACTGATGAAACTTGCCAGTCCTGTCAAGCCAGGACTTTCTCTGAAATAAGATCAAGGGAATTTTCTAGTAGACAGACTTGAAAGGTCTATCAACCCATACAGGGTTAAGATGTCCACAAATACAATTTGTGTCCTTACTTTCAGTATCCTTCAGTATTTAATCACCTGCAGATCCCCTCCAATCTAAGATTCTCTTTTAATTTATTTGCCTGTTTACTTATTTTTTCATTAGTTTTTTTTTTTTTTTTGGAGACAGTGTCTCCCTCTGTCACTCAGGCTGGAGTGCAGTGGTGCGATCTTGGCTCACTGCTACTTCTGAAGTGGGAGATCTCAAGCGATCCTCCCACCTCAGCCTCCCAAGTAGCTGGGACTATAGGTGCAAAACCTGACGCCTGGCTAATTTTTGTATTTTTTGTAGAGACAGGGTTTTGCCATATTGGCCAGGCTGGTCTTGAACTTCTGAGCTCAAGAGATCTGCCTGCCTCAGCCTCCCAAAGTGCTAGGATTGCAGGTGTGAGCCACTGCACCCAGGCCTAGATTTGACTTTTTGGAGACGCAGTCTCACTTTGTTGCCAGGCTGGAGTTCAGTGGCGTGATCTTGGCTCACTGCAACTTTCACCTCCTGGGTTCAAGCAATTCTCCTGCCTCAACCTCCCGAGTAGCTGGGACTAGAGGTGGGTATCACCACGCCCAGCTAATTTTTTATATTTTTAGTAGAGATGGGGTTTCACCATGTTGGCCAGGATGGTCTCAATCTCTTGACCTCGTGATCTGCCCACCTCGGCCTCCCAAACTGCTGGGATTACAAAAGTGAGCCACTGCGCCCGGCCCTAGATTTTATTTATTTGATTTTATTGGTGGTGGTATTTTTTTGTTTTGTTGGGGTTAGGTTTTTTTTTTTTTGCCACTGCTATGGTTTGAATGTGTCCCCCAAAGTTCATGTATTGAAAACTAAATCCCCAATGCAAATGTTGAGAGAGGTAGGACCTTTATGACCTTTACACCTGTAAACCCAGCACTTTGGGAGGCAGAGGTGGGTAGAGCAACTGAGGTCAGGAGTTCATAACCAGCCTGGCCAATATGGCAAAACCCCGCTTCTACTAAATATACAAAAATTAGATGGGCACAGTGGCATGTACCTGAAGTCCCAGATACTTGGGAGGCTGAGGCAGAAGAAGTGCTTGAGCCTGGAAGGTGGAGGTTGAAGCAAGCTGAGATTGTACCACTGCACTCTAGCCTGGGTGACAGAGCAAGATTCCATCTCAAAAAAACAAAAACAAAACAAACAAAAAAGGTGATCAGGTCAAGAGGAGAGGACAGCTCTGCCCTCATGAATAGGTTACAGGGTAGGGTTCCTGATAACAGGAGGAGTGGATGACTTCAACCTCCTTTCCTACTTTCTCTCTCTCTCTCTCTCTCTCTCGAAAGTGCTGCCTCACCTTCTGCCATTTTATGATGCAGCAAGAAGGCCCTCGCCAGATGTAGCCCCTCCATCTTGGATTTCCCAGGTTCTAGAAGTATGAGCCAAAAGGCTTTGTTTATTAATGTCTCAGTCTATGGTATTCTGAAATAGCAGCACAAAACAGACTAAATCACTAAAGGGGAATGTAAAATGGATATTTTATAAATATGTGTTGAACGTATGAAGGAAAAAACCTCTAAACCTCTCTTCTGAACACAATTTCAATTTTGTTCAAAGTATTCTGTTCAAAGTAAAGAATGTAGGCTTTCAAAGAAAACAATTGTTAAAAAAACACTTCTCATGGCCTTGAACCACTCTCTGATGGTGTTGCTATTAAGATAAAACCAGGGAAGTAAACACATATTTGAAGATTCAAGTTACAGCAAATACCAAATAGTGCCATTAAATATGCAGAAGAAAAACAGCAGAAAATAAAATGGAAACGTTTGGTTTACTATTTGGAGAGAAAGTCGTATTGTCTATGGTAAGACACTCTACTAACCAGTTTTATTCTCTATGACATCCATTGGAGGAGAACAGGAAGCTCAGAAAGCAGATTAAAAAGGCAAATGAGGGGCCAGGCCCAGGGGCTCACGTCTATAATCCTCATGCGTTGGGAGCGCAAGGCCGGAGGATCACTTTAGGCCAGGAGCTCAAGACCAGCCTAGGCAATATAGCAAGATCATTACCATCACAAACAAATTTTAAAAAGTTAGTTGGGCATGGTGGCACATGCTGTTAGCCCTAACTACTCAGGAGGCTGAGGCAGGAAGACTGCCTGAGTCCAGGAGTTCAAGGTTACAGCGAGCAATGATCACACCGCTGCACCCTAGACTCTGCCTCAACAACAAGAAAGGGCAAACGTGTACACTTTAAATGGATGAACTATGTAGTATGTAAATCATATCTCAATAAAATGGTTAACAGGAAAAAAATAAGGCAAAGGAAAGCATTTCCTGGATAAGCTTAAATAGCCTGGGGAGAAAAACGATAACAGACCAGCCCAGGTGGCTGGGCTAAATGCTGGCAGCTTAAACATAAACAGAAGCCCACTCCTAATGGACAAACCACTGGAAAGACATTTCCACTTAGAGCTATCTTTAAGGGGAGGTTGGTGAAGCAAAGATTAAGAATGAGTGAGAAAGAGATTAACCTGTATCATAAGAGTTTTATTTCTTTAAATATATTGTTCACAAATTACATAAAAATAGTTATGATTTAGTAAACTATAATACAGTAACATGAGAAAATACTATGCAGCTACTACAAATTAAGTTTATTTATGTTATGTAAAAGAACAGGAAAGGTAAAATATATACATTTTTAACATATATTTTAAAATAGAAAAGAATATAAAATAGTATTAAAAACTAAGGCTCACATAAGGGAAAATGTGTAAACAGGGGAATAGCAGTTAAGATGTAAAAATGAAGAGAAGTGATGCTTAGAATCATGCCTGGCACAAAGTAAAATGTCCTCTTTTTTCATAATTTTATTTAATAGTATGAGTAGTTCTTTGCAATCAATTGTTAAAATATTGGTTGTTCAGTATGTATGATTTAAATATTCTAATGCTGAGTCAGATATGGCTAGGTTAGATCTGGAAGTCTTGAGCAGTGATCCTGCAGAAATTCTAACTAAAGGAACTGCAAGTTCTGAGTGTGGTCAGTGGCAGCTTCCTGAGATCCTAATAGTGACTTAATTTAGCTTGATGATATAGAAACGAAGACCACATGGTGACAATAAATGAGTGGGCAAAAGAATGCACGAGATGTGTTTCTACTCTGACACATGGTAAGGAAGGCAATGACCTACCACTCTCCGAATTTCATGTGTCCCATTTTGAGCACTTCATGAAAATGCAAACTTAAAACATATAAATTAGGGAGACACCATTCACATTACAAGAGGATTACAAGAAGAAAATCATCTTCTACTTTAAAAAATTTTTTCAAAATTTTTAGTATAGTCGGAGGTCATTAATCATCTTTAGAAATTCTGAGGTTCAGAAGCTGAAAATGAAACTTCTAGAAATCACAGTTGGCTGAATAAAAAGTGGAAAAATAGGCCAGGTGTGATGGCTCATGCCTGTGATCCCAGCACTTTGGGAGGCCCAGGCAGGCAGATCATGAGGCCAGGAGATCAAGATCATCCCGGCCAACATGGTGAAACCCTGTCTCTACTAAAAACACAAAAATTAGCTGGGTGTGGTGGCGTGCACCTATAGTCCCAGCTACTAGGGAAGCTGAGGCAGGAGAATTGCTTAAACCTGGGAGGTGGAGGTTGCAGTGAGCTGAGATCGCACCACTGTGCTCCAGCCTGGCAACAAAACAACTCTGTCTCAAAAAGAAAAAATAAATAAAGTGATAAATAAAGAGGAAAAAGAATCTAAACTTTTATATTAAATAGGTATATCGAGTTTGAAAGAAACCTAGAAACTTATCTATAATAATTATATATCCATTAATCTTTCTTAAAATGGACTGTGGCATTTTATAAAAAGTTAAATTAGGACAGAAAAAAAAAATAGGCCGGGCGCGGTGGCTCACGCCTGTAATCCCAGCACTTTGGGAGGCCAAGGCGGGCGGATCACGAGGTCAAGAGATCGAGACCGTCCCTGGTCAACATGGTGAAACCCCATCTCTACTAAAAATACAAAAAAATTAGCTGGGCGTGGTGGTGGGCGCCTGTAGTCCCAGCTACTCAGGAGGCTGAGGCAGGAGAATGCTTGAACCCGGGCAACGGAGGTTGCAGTGAGCCGAGGTCGCGCCACTGCACTCCAGCCTGGCGCCTGGTGACTGAGTGAGACTCTGTCTCAAAAAAAAAAAAAAAAAAAAAAAAAAGAAAAATAAACCTATGGAAAATAAAATGTGTTAGTTCTGAGGAACACACTGTCTTTGACTATAAAACTCTGAACAGCGTCCTAAAAGCCATAATTAAAGAAAGATGGTAGATTACAACATTCTTATTACTTGGCAGAAGCAAGCATTACATCTACACAAAAATCTTCATAAACTTGAATGCTAGTTAATTCAAGAGTTCTGGATAATTTTATCCTCTATTATAATAACAACTAAATGTATATGCAGCATCAACCTGTTTCAGCTTCAGTGTGAGGATATATCTTGGTTCACATCAATTTCCGCCTCCCGGGTTCAAGCAATCCTCCTGCCTCAGCCTCCTGAGTAGCTGGGACTGAAGAGGGAGACCCAGGTTTCTCAGATCAACTTCCCCTTTGACTATCATTCTGCATTTCAATAGAAGAAAAGGTTGACCGACTGGTGCCTCCGGTTTTACCTTCCTATAGGTGACAGGCTAGGCCTTGGGGGAAACTCTCCAGAAGGCACTATTTTTACTTAAAACAAGATCAAACCAAAACCTTTTCACATGTGAGTCCTAAAACTGTAAACCGGAACCCTTTCATATGTGATTCCTGAAACTGTAAACAGAAACCTTTTCACATGTGAGTCCTAAAACTGTAAACCAGAACCCTTTCATATGTGATTTCTAAAGCTATAAACCTAAGATTCTTCCACGTGTAACATCTAAAGTGTAAGTCTATATAAAGGCTGAACGTCCCTTTGTTGGACGAACTTGGCTGTTAGGCAACTATGCCACCTTGCTCCCAGCTGAATAAACCTTCCTCCTGTATTCGGTGTCCGAGAGATCCGTTTCCAGTGGCTGCTCCTGCTACAAGACTACAGGCACATACCACCATGCTTGGCTAGATTTGCTGTATTTCAAAAAAAACTAAATCTTTAAGGTTTTCTCTAAAAGTAATGATTCCAACTTCTTTTATCTTCAATTATTTTACACTAATTTAGGGATTTAAGTTGCTTTTTTCTTTTTTAAAAGACAGAGTCTGGCTCTGTCACCCAGGCTGGAGTGCAGTGGTGCTATCATAGCTCACAGTAACCTCACACACCTGGACACAGGCAATCCTCTCACCTCAGTCTCCCAACTGACTAGCTGGCACTACAGGCACATGTTTCTATGTCTGGCTAAATTTTAAATTTTTTGTAGAGATGGGGTTTCACTATGTTGCCCAGGCTAGTCTTGAACTCTTGGCCTCAAGTAATCCTCCCACCTTGGCCTCCCAAAGAGCCTGAGATTACAGGTGTGAGCCACTGCACTCAGCCAAAGTTGCTATTTTCTACATACATTTTATTATCGTCACTTAAAAAAGCATAGACCGTACTGAAGAATTACAAAATAGTGAACGAGACTAATCCAAATGCTCAACTAAAGGGGTCTGGGTATGTAAATTATGATGGGATGGCACCATAACTAAGATAAGACTCCATTTGATATTGCTAGATGGAGGTCTGTGTATTCATCATATGCAGTCTACTAGACACTGTGAACATTAAGATGTAGAATAATCCTTCCTCATACAGTATTCCTTAAACTGTAAATTATGTAAGTATAATTCATCATGTAGTATGATTTCAAATTTCTTCAGTAGTTGGTCATTTTCGGTGTTCAGAATCAAACAAAACTCTAGATAAAGCCTCATCAGCCTGAAACTGAGCAGGGCTACCAACCTGCTCATTTTGGAGAGAAACTGCAGAAGCCATTACACTAGCTGTACTGGCACCCACACTGTTGATTCACATGGAGTTTCCCGTCAATGAAAACTTTCCTTCTACCACTTCTCCCTCATTCCACACTTTATCATTGACTTTTCTGCACCTGAGTATAGGACTGTGCCTCTTATTTGTAAAAAGATGATTCACCATTCCAGTTGGTCAGGATTTATCTGGACTCTGATTCAATCAATCAGTCAATTTCACAAATTCCTCCCAGGGTTGAGTCACTCACAAATTTTATCAGCATGCCATCAGCACCCTGAAGTTGTTAAGCTACTGAAAGGAACAAAGTCAGGGAAAGAGACATACAGCATATGAGTACAGACTCTCTTCAGTCTGCCCGATTCTTTCAGTAGTAAACCAGGTTTTTGTTTCACCTAACTGGATCGCCATGAGTCCATCTCCATCTTGCCCACTAAGAGAAGTGGTAAAGCACGTTTGCTAGCTAGAAAGGCAGACTTTGAAGCCAGATCACCTGGATTCAAATCTCAGCTCTCCCATTTACTAGCTCTGCGGGGAAGTCCCTTAATTTCTTTATGTCCTTGCTTCCACATCTGTAAAATGGGAATAGTACCTAATAATTCATTGGTTATGAGGATTAAGCTAGTTGGCATATGTAAAACATCCAAAACAGTACCTGGTATATAATACATTCACTATAATAGCCGGGCGTGGTGGCTCACACCTATAATCCCAGCACTTTGGGAGGCCGAAGCGGGTGGATCACGAGGTCAGAAGTTCAAGACCACTCTCAGTGAAACCCTGTCTCTACTAAAAATACAAAAATTAGCCAGGTGTGGTGGCGCGTGCCTGTAATCCCAGCTACCCGGGAGGCTGAGGCAGGAGAGTCTCTTGAACTTGGGAGGCGGAGGTTGCAATGAGCTGAGATTGCACCACTGCACTCCAGCCCAGGAGACAGAGCAAGACTCCATCTCAAAAAAAAAAATAAAATAAAAAATAATAAAAAATAAATAAATAAATTTGCTATAGTAATGACTAATGTAGGTACCTCCTGCCAGCATCCTTCTGATGCTGCCTGTCTAGTATAGGTCTTGCTTTCTTTCTGCATGGATACTGTAGTCTAGTGGTCACCAGTTACGCCACCACGCCCAGCTAATTTTGCATTTTTAGTGGAGATGGAGTTTCACCATGTTGGCCAGACTGGTCTAGAACTCCTGACCTCAGGTGATCCACACTTGCCTTGGCCTCCCAAAGTGCTGGGATTACAGGCATGAGCCAATGAGTTTCTTTTGAAAATGCTCAGTAACCATGGATAAGTAAAAATGTTGCTCAGGATCAATGTCAATTGAGGACAGACTGCACCTCTGGAAGAACAGGAATCCATGTGTTTATTTCCAGGCCTGCTACGTTTGCTACAAATCCCCAAACACTGCTTTAATCTGGCCTCTCCCCCTGAAATACAACACATGCAGGCCAGGGCATATGATTCTGTTAGAACATCTGACACTTCTCTTAAACGCCTTCATTTATCTTGAGTTTCAAGTCTTACAGATATTCATTCTGCCATTTCCAGTCTGACAATATTCTCCTAACATAGCAGATGTAAAATCCAAATCAGAACAAAATACTTAGGTTTCTGTTGTCTGCTGCCACCATGCCAGTAGACTGGGCAGAAATCCAAACCTTTTTTCTTCTTCTTGTTGTCTACATCTAACTGAAATAGTCCTTCCTGGTCTCCCTAACATTTCTATAAAGCCTACTTTCATTTGAGGGTTAATCTTTCCTGTCTGTATTCTTGGTGGTTCATGCCGCTTTCTTCCAGTCACTTTTGATTTGGCATCCAATTTTCTATCTTCGGTAAATGTCCTTTTCACACCTGAGGTCATTGGAAACACTCCAGTACCCTTCTAAAATTCCTCCTTTATTCCTTTTGGTTGCTTAGACTGTAAGCACTTTCTAAGACTCCTGAACTATTTTGCCATTAAAATAAAGTCTAGGCTGGGTGCTTTGACTCACGTTTGTAATCCCAGCACTTTGAGAGGCCAAGGTGGGTGGATAATTTGAGGCCAGGAGTTCAAGACCCGTCTGGTCAAAATGATGAAACCACGTCTCTACTAAATATACAAAAAATAGCTGGGCGTGGTGTTGGGTGCCTGTAGTCCCAGATGCTTGGGAGGCTGACACAGGAGAATCACTTAAACTCGGGAACCAGAGGTTGCAGTGAACGGTAACTGCGCTACTGCACTCCAGCCTAGGGAACAGAGTGTATATTCATGGAATTTGAATTTCCTTCTTTGAATATCTGAAATTAATCTTCTAAATTAAAAAGTCGGCTGGGCACGGTGGCTCACACTTGTAATCCTAACACTTTGGGAGGCCAAGTGGGTGGATCACTTGAGGGCAGGAGTTTGAGACCAGCCTGGTCAACACAGTGAAACCTCGTCTCTACTAAAAATACAAAAATTAGCTGGGCGTGGTGGTGGGCACCTGTAATCCCAGCTACTCGGGAGGCTGAGGTGGGAGAATCGCTTCAACCCGGGAGACAGAGGTTGCAGCGAGCTGAGATCGCGCCACTGCACTCCAGCCTGGGCGACAGAGCAAGTCTCCATCTCAAAAAAAAGTAAATTTATTACATCTCACATTCCATTTCTTGATTAGCACAGTCAAGGGTGACAGAGAACTACTCTGTAAGGATTACCTAGGGTCTGAGTCATTTCAGAAGATTACGCAGAATTTTCCACAGTTCCTAAAGGTGAAAGCTTTCCAAGGTGAAATAAAAAATGATCTACAGCCTTTTGGATGAAGTCAGGATGACATGTCACAGTTTTGAGCTAAACAGCATACTGGAGTCCTACTATTTTACTGTTAAGACCCTGGATAAAATCTTACAATGTGTAATTTATTCTTGGCCCACGTTTCAATTCTGCTCTGAGGTAAGGTCACGAGAGAGATTTCCACAAATTTTGGTGAATTCTCTTATGTGTAAAGTTCTTCTGGGAAAGAAGTGGAGTAATTTATTCCAGGACTTGATTCACAAAGTCAAGATAAAGTCTACACTTTGTCTATATCTCTTTTCCTAAACTCTTATTTTGGTTACTTTAGTATGCTCTTTCATGTAACACCAATTCTCAGCATGTCAGAATCAGATTCCATGTCAACTTTACAGACATGAACAGACCCTTGTATTGCCTAAATTCAGCTCCCACGAGCCACTGAGAGTCAGGATAATTCTTCATTAGTTATGACAGTTTTTTTATTATTTCAATGTAAATCATCGTTCTTTATCTTTTAAAAAACTGTCGCCATATCCATTTTTTTTTAATTTAGTTTTCCGCCAGGAATTTAAATTCCTAAATCTCTGCTTTTGCAAATCCTGCTCTTGACGACTCCAAAGGACTTCTAAAAAACGTATTAAGATAGTCCCCAAGACCAATGGAAAACTCAAAGATAATTTTTAGACTGACTACTCGAGAGTGATATACATAGTCCCAAAACAAAATTATCTAGCCTGTGACCCTTAATATTGCTTTTTGTAAGCCTTTGGAGAGGAAGCCGCAACAAATCAATCAACTTTAAAACGAAAACTGGAGCTGTAAATGTTCGACACTCATCTTTACAGCTCTCTGCATGATAATGGAGGGTGATGGGGAAAAGTAGCCAAGAATGACATCCAGAAAGACACATTAACCAGAGACTGCTGGTTGCTTACTAATATGTTTTATAGCCAGCTGGTTACAGAAGGGAACTAAAGAAAAGTACAGGTGCACCTGGTAACCCTCCGAGCAGCCTGAACCGCCGCCGCCGCCGCCGCGGTCACCATGCACGCGCGGCCCCGGCCTTTGTACTCGGGCTGGGCTTTGAAAAGACCCCTGCGTGCGCGCGCTCGCCAGCTAGCCCACCCCGCCGCGGGGGGCGCGAGGGAGGGGCGTCGCTGGCCCCGGTTTTACCTGCCCGCGTTCTCCGCTTCCATTCTCCGAGGCCGCTGTTGCGGGCGGCTCCACCTGCCAGGCACACGGGCGGCCGGTCTCTGTAGTACCGCGTCGTATGCACTGCGGTAAGACAACCCCAGAGACCTGGGCCCGATGGCTGGCAGTACCCTGACACTGCCTGGACTCAAACTCCTCCCCCAGGCTTCTACCCTCCCCCATGGACCCCCTTTCCACACTGCACTTCCGCCTCTTCGGAGCCAAATCCCACGCGTACTGGCCGTCACGTGATGCAGGGTAGCCCAATCATGGTCACTCTCTTCTCGCTGGGCGCCCCAGCTCCGCCGCCTGGCCTTTCGGGAAGGGGTGGAGGACCAGAAGACCGGGACTAGGAGCGCTCCGCTGACGTCAGCTTTTGTCCCCAGTATTTTCGGGGGTTGGTGGATGCGTGGGCTATAGGGTGCTGTCCTTTGGGTGCTGTGTATATGGGGTGATGACGCTTATCAGCATTATCTGCTCCTTTCCACCCCCTAAATTTGCCGCGATTAAATACTGTTACATTATCAGGTAATGAGATGTGTGGGAGACTTTGGAAGTGGAAAACCTGGGGCGTCGGGGCCACTGTGCCATCTTGGGCCTCAGTTTCCTTAACTGTGAAATGAGGGTGAATGTAAGGGTGCTAATGTAAAATGTAAAGCTCTACATAAACCGTTCTCTGCATTACTTTGGATATGTGAGAATACTAACGTTTGACGTCTACCAAGACTAGGTCCCGTTTAAGCTTCACCTCCCATAACCTTACAGACTAACCCCTCTTTTTCGTCTCAGTGTTCATAACCTTACAGATTAACCCCACTTTTATGTCTCAGTGGTTCTTAGAGCTGACTTTTGTTTCATTAGTTTTCAATTTTCTGTCACTGGTGTTTGTACTTTATTAAGTAACTCTTAATGGAAATAGGCTTTTGGGTTTTTCTAATTTGCAGGATGATGAAAAGCATGGCTGCTCTGTTTGTTAGCTTTCCTGAGTTTATGCATGTAGTAACAGGTAACTCCAAACCTTCAATGGTTTACAGCCACAGAAGTTTATTTCTCGCTCACGTGACCTGTGAGCCAGAAGATTGTCTGTGGCTCTGTGCTCAATGTGTTTTCTTCATTCTAGGATGTAGGAAAAGGCCCTCATGAGTAAATACAGAAAGATTAATTTGTAGTATATCAATTGTCTAAAGTTTAAGTGAAACTTTTAAAACAGTACAGAACTTTTATGAATATTCTGACCATTAGTAGATACTACTCAGAACCTGGCACATGGTAAATATTCAATGAATATTTGTTGAATGAATGAAAAAAGTCCATCCTCTATGATTTTGCTAATGGCTCAGGACCACCATCTAGAAAAGTCTTAAAGCAAGTGGCTTGCCTCAGTTATTTCAGGGAGAGAGATTCTGGTGAATGAAAGTGTGTGTGAAGAGCTGCAAATTTTTCTCAGGATGTCTGCACTTGGGGAATTACCTTGGGCAGCAAGGGCTTCCCTCACTGTGGGTTGCTGTGCTTCTGGGTCCTGCCAGCTCCATTCATAACCTCAAGAGACCAGGGTCCTTTGCTCAGTCTTGCATGGCAAAAGAAAGTTTATGGGAGGAGGCCAGGCATGGTGGCTCTTGCCTGTAACCCCAGCACTTTCGGAGGCCAAGATAGGTGGATCACCTGAGGTCAGGAGTTCGAGACCCACGTGACCAACATGTCAAAACCCCATCTCTGCCACCTGTAGTCCCAGCTACTAGGAAGGCTGAGGTGGGAGAATCGCTTGAACCCAAGAGGCAGTAGAGATTGCACCACTGCACTCCAGTCTGGGTGACAGAGTGAGATTATGTCTCCGGAGAAAAAAAAAAAAAAAAAAAAAAGCTTAGGTGAGGAGTTGGTGATTGAGCAGGACACTGAACCTGAAAATGGTGAAGCAATTGCAGCAAACTGGCTTCTATCCTATCAGTGTCTCTCTCTTAACATCCTGCATCTGAGTCTGGAAGACACACTTCTGCTCTCAGCCTGGCCCACCAGAGCTTGGGGAAGCTGGGAGATGTGTTACTCTCCTATCTTTGCCATACGTGCCTCTACTTCAGAGAGACTTTGTGTGATAGGACAAATCACAGGACAACTGCAAAAGACAAGTCGAGTCACTTCAGCTTGTTTCCCTTTCTCTTCTTCCTAATGCCTCCTCTCCCTTTTAGGAACCTAGTGAGCTTACTTCCCTGTTAGCAAATGTTATGCCAGTCCATTATGTCTTACTGTCAACAAGGTTTGCTACTGGGTAGGGTTTGTCCAACAGTAGGTTTTCATCCACAAGTGGGTGCCAGTGTCCTTACTGCATATGAGGGCCTTCGAGACCCATAGCTGCCAGCTCCAAGAATTGGTGCTAAAGACAGTAGTTATGTTCAGAATAATAATGATAATGATGATGGTAGTCATTATAGCAGCTAACATTTATTGACCATTTAATATATGTCAGGGACTGCTCTAAGTACTTTGTATATATTAATTCATTTAATCCTCACGAATTAAATATGAATCAAGGTTGTATCTTAGTCTGTTTGGGCTGCTATAACAAAATACCAAAAACTGGGTGGCTTATAGACAACCCACATTTATTTCTCAGAGTCCTGGAGGCTGGAAGGCTCAAGATCTGGGTGCCTGCAGATTCATTGTCTGGTAAGGACACACTTCCTGGTTGATAGATGGTACCTTCTAGCTGTCTTTTCACGTGGTGGAAGAGAAGAGGCAGCTCTCTGGGCCTCTTTTATAAGGACATTAATTACATTCGTGAGAGCTGTGTCCTCCTGATCTAACCACCTCCCAAAGGCCTCCTAATAGCATCATGTTGGTGATTAGGTTTCAACATAGGAATTGGTGCGGGGGGGGTGTTGCATAAACGTTCAGTGCATTGTATATAGTTCAAGTCCAAAAACTGTCTGCTGGAGAATTCCAGCTTGCTCTGGGGAGGTCAGTCTTTTGTTGTATTCACAGCTTCAACTGACTGGATGAGGCCCACTCACATTTTGGAGGGCAGTCAGCTTTACTCGAAGTCAACCTATTTAAATGTTAAATCTCATCCAAAAACACCCTCACAGAAACATCCAGAATGTTTGACCACACATCTGAGCGTAACTGCCCAGCCTATTGGACTTCTAAAATTAATAGGTAGCTACTATTATTATCTACATTTTACAGACAAAGAAACTGACATACAGAGAGGTTCAATGACTTGAGCAAGGTCACACAGCAATTAAGTGGCAGAGTCAAGATTGTTATTGTCAGGGCAGTGTGACACCAGATTGCACCCTCTCAGAGCTCTTTGAGAGTCTCGGCAGAGTGTGAGGAGGCAGAAGGACTTCAGGCAGAAGGATATTCAAAGCCTAAAGAGTCACCTAACATTGATAGCACTAAGTGCCAAATAAAACAAGAAAGCTTTCAAATCAATGACCTCAGCTTCCGTCTTAAGAACTAGAGAATGAAGAGTAACTTAAACCAACATAAGCAAAATAAAAGAAATGATACTCAGTTGAAAACAATGAACTAGAAACAAAAACGAGAAAAATCAGTGCCACCAAACCTTGTATGTTGAGAAGACTAATAAAATTAATAAACCTCTAGTCGGGCTTAACAGAAAAAGAGAGGAGACACAAATTAATAAAATGAAAATGAAAGAAGTTACATACTTACAGATTCTATGTATATTAAAAGGATACTAGGAATATTTTGAACAATTATATTCGTATAACTTCAACAATTTCCATGAAGTGGATGAATTCCCTAAGATACAAACTATCAAAGTTCACTCAAGAATAAATAACCTACATAGCCCTATATTTACTAAATACATTTAACTTTGTTATGGTTTGGATGGCCAGTTTTTCCAAATCTCATGTTGAATTGTAATACCCAGTGTTGGAGGTGGGGGCTAGTGGGAAGTGTTTGAATCATGGGCGCAGATTTTCGTGAATGGCTTAGCAACATCCCCTTGGTGGTAAGAGAGTTCTCACTCTGAGTTCATACTAGATCTGGTTGTTTAAAAGTGTGTGGCACGCCAGGTGTGGTGGCTCATGCCTATAATCCCAGCACTTTGGGAGGCCGAGGTGGGCAGATTACTGAGGTGGGCGGGTCACGAGTTCAGGAGTTGAAGACCAGTCTGGCCAAAATGGCAAAACCCCATCTCTACTAAAAATACAAAATTAGCTGGGTGTGGTGACGTGTGCCTGTAATCTGGCTACTCAGGAAGCTGAGGCAGGAGAATTGCTTGAACCTGGGACGTGGAGGTTGCAGTGAGATTGCACCACTGCACTCCAGCCTGGGCAACAGAGCGAGACTCTTATCTCAAAAAAAAAGTGTGTGTCACCTCCCGGCTCACTCTTGCTTCCACTCTTGCCTTGTGACATGCTGCTCCCCCTTCACCTTCTGCTGTGGTTAGAAGCTTCCCGAGGCCCTCACCAGGAGCAGATTCTGGCACCATGCTTCCTGTAAAGCCTGCAGAACTATGAACCAAGCAAACCTCTTTTCTTTATAAATTACCCTGCCTTAGATATCTGTAGCAATGCAATGAACTAACACAAATTTGTAGTTAAAAACCTTCCTGCAACAAACACTCCAGACCCAGCTGGGTTCACCAATGAATTCTACCGGACAACTAAGGAAGAAATAAAACCAATCCTATCAAGATGTTTCAGAATATTGAAGAAAAGAAATGTTTTCCAACCCATTCTATAAAGGCAAATATTGCAAGAAAAGAAGCTACAGATTAATGCTATCGTGAACATGATTCTGAACAAAATCTATCAAATTGAATCCAACTATATACATATAATCCAATAATATATAAAAAACAAAATTGACCAATAGAGTTTATTTGAGTAATACAAAATTGGTTTAACATTTGAAAATCAGTCTGTATAATTCATGACATTAACATATTTTTTTAAAGTGTGATTATCTCCACAGATGTGGTTTAAGCATTTGACAGAATCCAACATTCATTTGTAATAAAAACTTTCAGCAATCTAGGAACAGAATTGGGAACTTTCAAAAGACATCTATTAAAAAAAAACAGCTTACTGTCTTTATTCATTGCTCAGGTGCTGGTTTATGTAGAAAATCCTATGGAACCTACAAAAAACCTAGTACAGCTAATAAGTGAGCTTCGCAAGGTTGCAAGATAAAATACCAATACAAGAAGATCAATTGCAGTTTATGTACTAACAACAAACAATTAGAAAAAATACTATTCACAATAGCATAAATATAAATATTTAAGGATAGAGCTGACAAAAGATATGCAAGACCTAGCCGGGTGCAGTGGCTCAAGCCTATAATCCCAGCACTTTGGGAGGCCGAGGTGGGTGGATCAGGAGATCAGGAGGTCAGGAGATCAAGACCATCCTGGCTAACACAGTGAAACCTCATCTCTACTAAAAAAAAAAAAAAAATTAACCGGGAGTGGTGGCACGCACCTGTAGTCCCAGCTACAAGGGAGGCTGAGGCAGGAGAATCGCTTGAACTCAGGAGGCGGAGGTTGCAGTGAGCTGAGATTGAGCCATTGCACTCCAGCCAGGGTGACAGAGTGACAGTCCGTCTCAAAAAAAAAAAAAAGATATGCGAGACCCGTATAAAAAGTGTAAAGCATTGTGATAGAAATTGGGTAAGAACTAAATAAGTACACGGATATATTGTATTCATGGATCAGAAGACCAAATATTGTGAAGATGTCTAAAGATTCAATATAATGCTAACCAAAATCTAGGTAAGCATTTTTGGGTAGAAATTGACAAAACGATTCTAAAATTTATATGGAAATGCAAAGATCTAGAATAGCCAAAGCTGGAAGAGCTAATACTGCCTGACTTAAGAATTATTATAAGGCTACACTAATCAAGACAGTGTCGTTCGGGCACAGTGACTCATGCCTGTAACCCCAGCACTTTGTGAGGGCAAGTCTGGTGGAGCACCCACGGCCAGGAGTTTGAGACCAGCCTCGGCAACATGGTGAAACCCCGACTACTAAAAAATACAAAAATTAGTCAGATGTGATGACACATGCCCGTAGTCCCACCTACTCAGGAGGCTGGGATGGGAGAATCACTTGAACCTGGGAGGTGGAGGTTGCAGTGAGCAGAGATCATGCCATTACACTCCAGCCTGGGCAACAGAATGAGACCCTGTCTCAAATAAATAAATAATATATATAAAACAAAATTGACCAAGTAGAGTTTATCTGAGTAATACAAAATTGGTTTAACATTTGAAAATTAGTCTGTATAATTCATGGCTAGTATTGACATCGAGAGAGAAATATGTCAGTGCAACAGAATAGAGTCCAGAAATAGATGCATACATACATGGACAAGTGATGAACTGATTTTCAACTAAGCTTCAAAGGCAGTTCAGATATCTATATGCAAAAACAAAACAAATCAAGTTGTACCCATGATGCAAGGCAGGCAAGCTCTTAGTGCAGGAGTGTTCTTGGCTTTGCCCAGGAAATAAATTCAAGAGTGAGCTGGTGGTAGAAGAAAACAGCTTTATTGAGGCAGCAGTGTTACAGCTAGAAGACTGCTCCTGCAGAGCAAGGATCCTGTAGGCAGTGTGCTCACAGTAGCAGCTCAGAGGCAGTTCTGCAGTCATATTTATTATACCCACTTCTAATTATATGCAAATAAAGGGGCTGATTATGCAGAAATTTCTAGAAAAAGGGAGGTAACTTTTGGGTGGTTGGGTCATTACCATGGAAAGGAGTGGTAGCGTCTTGGGTGTTGCCATGGCAATGCTAAATTGACATGGTACACTAGGTGGTGTGTTTTATGGAGAAGTGCTTCCACCTCTTCCCTGTTTTAGCTAGTCCTCAATCTGGTCCTGTGCCAAGCTCCACCTTGGGAGTCAAGTCCCGCCTCCTGGCTCACCTATATGTCACACATATAAAAAAACCAAAATGGATCATTTTAAATGTAAAACCCAAAGCTGTAAAACTTCTAGAAGAAAATATAGAAGATAATATTTATGACCCTGGGTTATATTTTTGAAATATAATACAAAAGGGAAAATTAATAAATTGTACTTTATTAAAATTAAAAACTTCTCTCCAAAAGCTATTAATGAAAAGCAATAAAGTGGGAGAAAATATTTCCAAATCATATCTGATCAAGGATTTGTGTCCAGAACATAGAACACTCAAAACCCATAAGAAAACAATTTAATTTTAAAAATGGGCAAAAGATTTGAACAGATACATCATCAAAGAAAGTAGAAGCACAAGAAAATATGGTAATTTGTCATTTCACAACAGGGATATATTCTGAGAAATGTCACTAGGTGATTTTGTCATTGTGAAAACATCATAGAGTGTACTTACACAAACCTAGATGGTACAGCCTACTATATACCTAGGCTATATTGTATGGCCTGTTGTTCCTAGGCTACAAATCTGTTTAGCATGTTACCATAGTGAATACTGTAGACAATTGTAACTCAATGGTAAGTAGGTATCTAAACATAGAAAAGGTACAGTAAAAATACAGTATTAGGCTGGGGATGGTGGCTCACGCCTATAATCTCAGCAATTTGGGAGGCTGAGGCGTGTGGATCTCCTGAGCTCAGGAGTTTGAGACCACCCTGGGCAACATGGCGAGACCCCATCTCTACTAAAATACAAAGAAAACTTAGCCAGGTGCGGTGGCAGGTGCCTGTAGTCCCCACCTCTTTGGGAGGCTGAGGCAGGAGAATCGCTTGAACCTGGCGGCAAGCGATTTCAGTGAGCCAAGACTGAGCCACTGCACTCCAGCCTGAGCGACAGAGCAAGACTCTGTCTCAAAACAACAACAAAAAAACCAAACAGTATTAAAGACAAAAAAATGTAGCAGGCACTTACCGTGAGTGGAGCTTGCAGGACTGCAAGTTGCTCTGGGTGTCAGTGAGTGCTGAGTGAATGCGAAGGGCTGGGACATTACTGTACAGTACTGTAGACTTTCTCAACTGTATACCTAGGCTACACTAAGTTTATTAAAAAGTATTTTTCTTTCTTCAATAATATATTAACCTTAGCTTTCTGTAACTTTATAGACTTTTTAATTTTTTAATCTTTTTGACTTTTTTGCAATGACACTTAGCTTAAAACACGAATACATTATACAGCTGTAAAAAATTTTTGTCTTTTATAAGCCTTTTTTCTGTTTTTTTATTTTTTTACTTTTAAAAACTTTGTTAAAAACTAAGACACAAACACATTAGCCTAGGCCCACACAGGGTCAGGATAATCAACATCGCTGTCTTCCACCTCCACATCTTGTCCCACGGGAAGGTCTTCGAGGGCAGTAACCCACAAGGAGTCGTCATCTCCCATGATAACAGTGCTTTCTGGAGTACCTTCTGAACGATCTGGCCGAGGCTGTTTTAGAGTTAACTTTTTTTTTTTAATGAATAAAAGGAGGACACTGTAAAATAACCAAAAAAGTATAGTAAATATACTAGTAACAAAATTGATTTTCAAGTATTATGTAGTGCACATAATTGTAGGATATTTTTAGATGACTGGCAGCACAGTAAGTGTATTTACACCAGCGTCACCACCAACACCTGGTGTTTGACAGTTATGATGTCATTAGGCTATAGGATTTTTTCAGCTTCATTGTAATTTATGGAGCTACTGGGTTATGTATGTGGTCCATTGACTGAAATGTTGTTATGCAGCATGTGACTGTATAAGCACATGAATGTCTGTGATCCATTTAAAATTTTTAATATGGTGTGGGGTATGTGTCCAAGGTTTTGTATGTTTTTGTTTTTTTTTTCTCATGAAAATATCTGAATCATTAGTCATGAGGAAATGTAAATTAAAACCAAAATGAGAAACCATTACCCACATATTAGAATAGCTAAAATAAAAAAGACTGACCAGAGCAGATGTTGGCGAGGATGTGAAGGAACTGGATGGGGATGTCTTATGTCTCATACAGTGCTGATGGGAATGTAAAATTGTACAGCTCGTCCGGGTGTGGTGGCTCACACCTGTAATCCCAGCACTTTCCGAAGCCAAGGTGGGTGGATCACATGAGGTCAGGAGTTCTGAGACCATCCTGGCCAACGTGGTGAAACCTCATCTCTACTAAAAAAATACAAAAATTAGCCAGATGTGGTGGCGCCAGCCTTTAATTCCAGCTATTCGGGAGGCTGAGGTGGGAGAATTGCTTGAACTTGGGAGGCAGAGGTTGCAGTGAGCCAAGATCACGCCACTGCACTTCATCCTGGGTGACAGAGTGAGACTCCATCTCAGGGGAAAAAAAAAAAGCTGGGCATGGTGGCTCACGCCTATAACCCCAACACTTTGGGAGGCCAAGGTGGGTGGATCATCTGAGGTCAGGAGTTCGAGACCAGCCTGGCCAACATGGCGAAATCCTGTCTCTACTAAAAATACAAAAAAAAAAAATTAGCTGGGTGTGGGGTGTGTGCCTGTAATCTCAGCTACTCAGAAGGCTGAGGTAGGAGAATCGCTGGAACCCAGGAGACAGAGGCTGCAGTGAGCCGAGGTTGTGCCACTACACAATAAAGAGGGTTTATTCAAGCACAGAGTGAGAATGCACCACCCGGAAACACCGACTCCAAAGGAATGCAGTCAGCGTTCTGAAGTAAGAAACTTAAGATTTCATCTGTACAGGCAGAGATAGGAGTTTTTAGCAGAATTGCAATACTTTTCATACAAGATTGGCACAAAGAGCAATTTGGTTGGTTATATGCAGTGTTTCTTTCTGGGAAGAGTGCATTTAACATTTTTTACAGAGGGTGTAATGCTCGGGTTTTCTGTTATCTGGTCTCAGCAAAGCAGGACAATAAAGGGCAAATTAATCTATAACAAGAGTCATTAAGGCAGGAGGATTTTGTCACCGGCATCATTTATTTTTTTCTAGTCATTGTATAGAACAAGAAAAATAAGAAAGTGAGTTAATATATAATCTGAGAACAGAAGTTGTAATTGTATGTGACTCAGATTAGTCACACCTCTCTCAAGGCTTAGTGTTTTTTTTTTGTTCCAACATCTTTTAAATTTTATTTATTTTCACACCGACAACTAGCAACAACCAGAATGTTCACCAATAAGTGAATAGATAAACCAATTATAGTTTAATCCCACCTAGCAATAAAAAGGAGTGAAATACTGAGACATGCAACAACGTGGATGAATCTCAAAAGAACTGTACTGCATGCAATAAGCAACACAAAAAATAGTACATACTGTATAATTCTATTTATGTAACATTCCAGAAAATGCAAACTCATTTATAGTAACAGAAAGCAGATCTGTGATTACCCAGGGAAATGAGACCGTGGAGGAGGGAGGGAGTAGAAAGAAGCACTAAGAAACTTGAAGGTCATGGGTATGTTCATTATCTTGATTGTGGTAATGGTCTCACATATGTCAAATATCATATTGTATCCTTTAAATATGTGCAGTTTATTGTATGTCAAATATACCCCATAAAACTCTTTAAAAATGTGAGTATCGTGGGCCGGAGTTCAGGAGTTCGTGACCAGCCTGGGCAACAAGGTGAAACCCTGTCTCTAATAAAATACAAAAAATTAGCCGGGCGTGGCAGCGCCTGTAGTCCCAGCTACTCGGGAGGCTGAGGCAGGAGAATTGCTTGAACCTGGGAGGCCGAGGTTGCCGTGAGCCGAGATTCCAGCCTGGGCGACTAGAGTGAGACGCCGTCTCAAATAAATAAATATTATGAGTATTGTGATTTGTCATACATACAAGTTTAATTCTTCAGAATTCAGCCTTGCACTTTTTTTTTTTTTTTGAGACGGAGTCTTGCTCGTTGCCCAGGCTGGAGTGCAGTGGCACTATCTCAGCTCACTGAAAGCTGTGCCTCCTGCGTTCGAGATTCCACCGCCTGAGCCTCCCGAGTAGCTGGGATTACAGGAGCCTGCTACCACGCCCAGCTAATTTTTGTATTGTGTATTATTATTATTATTTTTAAGTAGAGATGGGGTCTTGCCATCTTGCCATGTTGGCCAGGCTGGTCTCGAACTTCTGGCCTCAAGTGATCCACCCGCCTCGGCCTCCCAAAGTGTTGGGATTACAGGCGTGAGCCATCGCGCCCGGCCCTTGCACTAACCTTTTACTTAAAAATCAATCCATGATCACAACAATCTAAAAATGCCTGGATTAAATTACGTCGGTTTCAAATTTCCCCTTTCCCGGTAGCACCAGGTCATAAGGACACAGCTGTGTGGGTGTGGCTCTATTTCGGGTATCCAAAGACGCCGGATACAGGGACAGAGTGCCTTTAACTTCACTCACTGGAGGGTGACCTCCCTTAAAAGGACGCAAATGCTCAAAGTGTGACTCCACCCCTCCTATAAAAGTGGTAAAGGCGTGCAATTTCCTTTGTGTGCACGAAAGAACAAACGATGTAATAATAGGACAGGGCCTGGCCTTAGACTGCACATCTGCCAGGAAAATTTAACTATAGGGAGAGTGATGGAGGCGCTGGAAGCCTGGGCCTGAGAAAGTGTGAAAATTGTTTAAAAAAAAAAAAAAAAGTCACTGGCTTTCTCCCAGCGTCCCACTTCCGCCGGGGTCACGTGCCTGCGCCGGCAGCGCTCCTGCTTTCCTGTCCGCTGCGGCCCCGGGTCCCCATACTTTCGGGTCCGGTCCGCTCGCCGTCTGCTCCGTCCACTCCGTCAGCCGTTAGACCTGCTACCCAGCACCCTTGCAGTTCCCGGTAAAGTTTCTTCTAGGGCGTTTGCATGGGGAAGAGGGTAGTGAAGTCCACAGTTCCAATTTTAGTGTATATGCTGCAGAAGCGAGCACATGTCCACAGTTCCTCTTCTCCTACAGGTAGAAGGGGCGCGGGGGAAACCACCTGGCGTCGCTCTTCCGATTGCTGAGCAAGAGCTCCCTTTAATGCCGCAGGCCGGCGCCCTTCACTGATAAACGATTGGGGCTGGGCCTTGGCCTGGAAGAGGCGTTCGTCCTCTCAGTGCCTTCAGGTCGTAAATGAGGACACCGGGGCTCGGGGTTGGGCGAGAACCCAGGTGTCGTGACCGCGCACCTCCCCCACCCCCCTCCGCGGTGTATCTCTGGTCCAGCGCTTGCTGGAGCGCCTCAGCCCCGAGTCGGTGTAGTCGTGAGCTGAAACCTTTGACACCACCCCTTCCCTCCTCATCCAGCCCACCGACCATGCCCGCGGGCGTGCCCATGTCCACCTACGTGAAAATGCTCGCAGCCAGCCTCCTGGCCATGTGCGCGGGGGCAGAAGTGGTGCACAGGTACTACCGACCAGACCTGGTGAGTGCGGGAGGGCTCATCTTTTATTTATGAGCCAAATACACCTCTTTTCTTGGTAAATTACCCAGGCTTAGGCATTCCTTTATAGCAATGCAAATGCTCCTGGACCACTCCATTCTCCTCGTGGCAGCAAAAGTGATCTTAAACGAAATTAGGATCACATTTGCCCTGGGCCCAAAACTTTTGGATGGCATCCCATTGCATCGAGGGCAGTGCATGGCCTGTGAGTTCTTACACAGTCTGGCCGCTGCCTGCCTGTGGCTCATCTGCTACCATTTTACCACTAATTCCTCCTGTTAACATTTACGCCTGCTTCCTTGCTGTTTCTCAAACTCAATAAACCTGTCCCCATTTCGGGGCCATTCTTATCCTTGGCATGCTCCCACCGCCCCTCGCAACCTGGCTTGGTTTCCTTCTTCAAAACTTCAAGTCTTAGCTTGTCTCTTCTTTAGCAATGAGGGTCCCTAGGCTAGCTCCCAAAGAATTCCTCTTCTGCGATTTGTCTCGTCCTTTGTTTCCATAGAGCACTTGTCTGCAGTTTGCAGTTATTTTGTTTATTTATTTGTTCTTTGTTAGTTTGCTTCAATAGAATGTAAGCTCCAGACTGTGTCTGTCTGGTTCACTCTTGTATCTCAACTGCTTGGAATGTAGCAGGCACTCAATAAATACTTGCTGAATGAAGGATGAGTGAATATAGGCATACAAAGGAGGGAGAAATTTAAATTCATTTTAATAAGCATTCATTGAATTAGGAACTGTAATTAAAGGTTCTTTTCAGGAATTATAGTCATGGGGAGGTGGAGATGAAAGTGTGGTGCAAATAATTACAAGAATGCTGTTATGCTATAGGTGTGAATAGTGGGTTGGAGCACAGTGTTGGGAGCAGTCATTTCTGTTTGGACTCTGCCTGGACAGGTAACACAGAAAATCAACCATTTGGGTTTCTTTTTTAAGAAATTTTTATTGAAAAATAATTTTACAATAATTAGAGACTCATGAACTAGTAAAGTGAGAACTCACTTATCACCACAGAGAGGGCACCAAGCCATTCATGAGGGATTCGTCCCATGACCCAAATACCTCCCACCAGGCTTTACTCATTCATTTTAAAAAAATTAGGTCTCATCCTCTTGCCCAGGTTGGAGTGCGATGGTGCAGTCTGAGCTCACTGCAGCCTCACATTTCTGGGCTCAATCAATCCTCCTGCCTCAGCCCCCTAAGTAGCTGGGATGACAAATGTGCACCATCACACCTGGCTAATTTTAAAATTTTTTGTAGAGACAAGGTCTCAAAATGTTGCTCAGGCTGAGCTCCAACTCCTGGCTTCAAGCAGTCCTCCCACCTTGGCCTCCGAAAGTGCTGGGATTACAGGTGTGAGCCACTGTGCCTGGCTCCATTTGTATATGCAATTATGTTTTATTTTCTGAGACAGTGTCTCACTCTGTCATCCAGGCTGGAGTGCAATGGCGTGATCTCAGCTCACTGCAACCTCTGCCTTCCAGGTTCAAGCAAATCTCATGCCTCAGCCTCCTGAATAGTTGGGATTTCGGCACACACTATCATGTGTGGCTAATTTTTTCAATTTTTTAGTAGAGATGGGGTTTCACTGTGTTGGACTGGCTGGTCTTGAGCTCCTGGCCTCAAGTGATCCTCCCATCTCTGCCTCCCAAAGTGCTGGGGTTACAGGTGTGCCTGGCCCATTTGTATTTTTGATATCAGTTGTCATTACAATTTTGAGAAACAGTTTCAGAAAAGTGAAGGTGATTTCTCAAGGTCACATTGCTTAATGAGACATTGATTTAAGGATCTGAAGCCCAAGCTTTCTGTTTGGTATGTCTCTTTTTGCTTCTGTTCGTAAAATAATTCAGTGCCCTTGTAAAACACTCAAATTGAATTTAAGTATGTAGAGTAAAAAGTGAAAATCCCCTCTTATAACCCCTTTCTCCCATCTGCTCCCCCACATATAACTACTGTTTCTTGTTTGGTGTATATCCTTCGCTACCTCTCACTGTTGTTGAATGCCCACTGATTTGGTTTGGGTATTTGACCCCTCCAAATTGCATGCTGAAATGTGATCCCCCAAGTGTTGGAAGTAGGACCTGGTGGGAGGTATTTGGGTCATGGGGGACGAATCCCTCATGAGTGGCTTGGTGCCTTTCCTGTGGTGATGAGTGAGTTCTCACTTTACTAGTTCATGAGAGCTGGTTGTTTAAAAGAGCCTGGCCTCTCTCTCTCACTCCCTCTCTTACCAGGTGTCACACCTGCTCCTACTTTGCCTTCTGTCAGGAGTTAAAGCTTTCTGGGCCTCACCAGAAGCTGGACTGGTGCTGGTGCCATGCTTGTACAGTCTGCAGAACCATGAGCCAAATACACTTGTTTTCTTTATAAATTACCCAGCCTCAGGTATTCCTTTATAGCAATACAACATGGACTAATGCACCTGTGCATGCGTGTGCACACACACACAGTTTGTGGAGTGTCTTTCCTTCATGTGAATAGGAGTTCATGTACACATTTCTCTGCAGCTTCCCTGTTTTGGTTAACATCTACATAAATAGACATTTGTGTATATTAAATCTTCCTTTTAACTATTGCATAGTATTTAATAATATATCTATGACATATATTATTTGATCAAACCCTTATTGACATTTAGGTGGTATGTAGTTTTTGTACAGACAATGCTGCAAGAGCTCTTTCTTACCACTTCAGAGTGCTTCTTTTTTAAAAATGGTTCTATTGAGCATCAAGGATACCTAGTGGACACAAAGTGACAAGAACCATTCACAGAAATGCAGTTTAGTCTATAGCTTGTGCAGGAATAGACATCAGGCAGGCCTTGCAAAAGAAGGAATACCTGTGATTTGACCTTGGGAAGTTGACATTTGATTCACCCATTTCATTATAATTGGGAGTGTGCAAGGGTTGTTAACAGCAGCAGCTACCTGTACCTTGGGAGGAGATAGAATGAAGCCACAGTCTTTAGAAGGGCCATACTGAAGAGTCTCAGGCTACCTCAGTTTGACTGGGTGGTCACATTGGCAATGGGATATCTATATAGGAACTTGAGGGCCCAGGTGGCTGGCTGTGTATAGGAAGCAGTGTGCTTTATTAACATTTTTATGTTCTTTACCTATGTCTTTTGGTATTGTTCCAACAATTACTGTCACTATTGTCAACTACTTTTTGTTTTTTTTTTTTTTAATTTATTTATTTTACTTTAGGTGCATACTATATCTGGCATTTCTCCCTGTGTTATCCCTCCCCACCCTCCCCTCCCTCCCCCACCCCCCATTGTCTCTCCCCTACCACCCCCCGCAACTGTCCCCTGTGTGCGATGCTCTTCTCCCTGAGTCTACGTGTTCTCACTGTTCAACACCCACCTATGAGTGAGAACATACAGTGCTTGGCTTTCTGTTCTTGGGTCAGTTTGCTGAGAATGATGGTTTCCAGATTCATCCAAGTCCCTACAAAGGACACAAACTCATCTTTTTTTATGGCTGCGTAGTATTCCATGGTGTATATACACCACATTTTCTTTGTCCAGTCTATCATTGATGGGCATTTGGGTTGGTTTCAGGTCTTTGCTATTGTACACAGGGCTGCAATGAACATACGTGTGCATGTGTCTTTATAGTAGAACGATTTATAGTTCTTTGGGTATATACCCAATAGTGGGATTGCTGGGTCAAATGGAATTTCTGTTTCTAGATCCTTGAGGAATTGCCACACTGTCTTCCACAATGGCTGAACTAATTTACACTCCCACCAACTGTGTAAGAGTGTTCCTATTTCTCCACATCCTCTCCAGCATCTGTTGTCTCCTGATTTTTTAATGATCGCCATTCTAACTGGTGTGAGATGATATCTCAGTGTGGTTTTGATTTGCATTTCTCTAATGACCAGTGATGATGAGCATTTTTTCATGTTTGTTGGCCTCATATATGTCCTCTTTTGAAAAGTGTCTGTTCATATCCTTCGCCCACTTTTGAATGGGGTTGTTTTTTTCTTGTATATCTGTTTTAGTTCTTTGTAGATTCTGAATATTAGCCTTTGTCAGATGGGTAGATTGCAAAAATTTTTTCCCATTCTGTTGGTTGCCGATTCACTCTAATGATGGTTTCTTTTGCTGTACAGAAGCCTTGGAGTTTAATTAGATCCCATTTGTCTATCCTGGCTTTTATTGCCATTGCTTTTGGTGTTTTAGTCATGAGGTCCTTGCCTATGCCTATGTCCTAGATGGTTTCGCCTACGTTTTTTTAGTGTTTTTATGGTGTTAGGTTTTATGTTTAAATCTTTGATCCATCTGGAGTTAATTTTAGTGTAAGGTGACAGGTAGTGGTCCAGTTTCTGCTTTCTGCACATTGCTGGTCAGTTTTCCCAACACCATTTATTAAACATGGAGTCCTTTCCCCCATTGCTTGTTTTTGCTGGGTTTGTCAAAGATCAGATGGTTGTAGATGTGTGATGTTTCTTCTGGGGTCTCTGTTCTGTTCCATTGGTCTATGTCTCTGTTTTGGTAACAGTACCATGCTGTTTTGATTACTGTAGCCTTGTAGTATAGTTTGAAGTTTGGCAGTGTGATGCCTCCGGCTTTGTTCTTTTTGCTTAGGATTGTCTTGGCTATGTAGGGTCTCTTGTGATTCCATATGAAGTTTTAAGTGTTTTTTTTCCAGTTCTGTGAAGAAGATCATTGGTAGCTTGATGGGGATAGCATTGAATCTATAGATTACTTTGGGTAGTATGGCCATTTTCACAATACTGATTCTTCCTAACCATGAGCATGGAATGTTTCTCCATCTGTTTGTGTCCTCTCTTATTTTGTTGAGCAGTGGTTTGTAGTTCTCCTTAAAGAGGTCCTTTACAGGCTTTGTTAGTTGTATTCCTAGGTTATTTTATTCTCTTTGTAGCAATTGTGAATGGGAGTTCGCTCTTGATTTGGCTCTCTGTTTGTCTGTTATTGGTATATAGGAATGCTAGTGATTTTTGCACATTGATTTTGTATCCTGAGACTTTGCTGAAGTTGCTTATCAGTTTGAGAAGATTTTGGGCTGAGACGATGGGGTCTTCTAGATATACAATCATGTCATCTGCAAATAGAGACAATTTGACTTCCTCCTTTCCTAATTGAATACCCTTTATTTCTTTTTCTTGCCTGATTGCTCTGGCTAGAACTTCCAATACTATGTTGAATAGGAGTGGTGAGAGAGGGCATCCTTGTCTAGTGCCTGATTTCAAAGGGAATTCTTCCAGCTTTTGCCCATTCAGTACGATATTGGCTGTAGGTTTGTCATATATAGCTTTTATCATTTTATGATACGTTCCATCAATACCTAGTTTATTGAGAGTTTTTAGCATGAAGGGCTGTTGGATTTTATCGAAGGCCTTCTCTGCATCTATTGAGATCATCATGTGGTTTTTGTCTTTGGTTTCGTTTATGTGATGGATTACATTTATGGATTTGCATATTGTTGAACCAGCCTTGCATCCCTGGGATGAAGCCTACTTGGTCGTGATGGATAAGCTTTTTGATGTGCTGTTGCAATCTGTTTGCCAGCATTTTATTGAAGATTTTCTTCGTCGATGTTCATCATGGATATTGGCCTGAAGTTTTCTTTTTTAGTTGAGTCTCTGCCTGGTTTTGGTATCAGGATGATGTTGGTCTCATAAAATGAGTTAGGGAGAATTCCCTCCTTTTGTATTGTTTGATACAGTTTCAGAAGGAATGGAACCAGCTCCTCTTTGTACGTCTGGTAGAATTCGGCTGTGAACCCGTCTGGACCTGGACTTTTTTTGGTTGGTAGGCTATTGATTGCTGCCTCTACTCCAGCCCTTGTTATTGGTCTATTCAGGGTTTCAGCTTCCTCCTGGTTTAGTTTTGGTAGAGTACAAGTGTCTAGGAATTTATCCATTTCTTCCTGGTTTACTGGTTTATGTGAGTAGAGCTGTTTGTAGTAATCTCTGATGGTAGTTTGTATTTCTGTGGGATCAGTGGTGATATCCCCTTTATCATTTTTAACCACTTTGGTTTTTGTAACAAAGCTGGATCACAAGTCTTTCAGTCTGAGAGCTGGAAGGTCTGGGCAGAGTCAAGAGTAGAGGAGACCATGATGACTGCCTAGACTTGTGCTCAGTGCTGTCTTGGGGAGAACTGCTACACGTGCTTTGTTTAGTTGTCCAGCTCAGCTCATCGGAATAGCAAAGGAGATGACTGTTCTAGTTCAAGTTGAAGGCTAGGAGTCGTCCTTAATTCCTCTCTCATACTGTACATATCAGCAAATCCCATTGGATTAACCTGAAAAGTACATCCAGATGTGCTTGCTTCTCCCCACCTCTGTTGCAAACTACCCAATTCAATCCACTGTCAGTCAGCTTTCACCTGTTATTATAATAGCTTTCTGACCTGTCTTCTGCTTTCCATTCTTGCTCTCCTGTGGTCTATTCTCAACAAAGCCACCATTGTCATCTTTGTACACTTGAGTGAGGCCCTGCCACTCTTCTCAGAACTCTCCAGTGTCTTCCCATTTCAGAGTAGAAAACACTGGAGACTTTATCTCCCCCACTCCCTTTTTTCTCTGCCCTTGTCTCTTCTTAACCTCTCCTTGAATACGTTGTACCAGCTACACTGACAGCCTTGCTTCTCCTTGAACGTGAAGGCAAACTTCTGCCTTAGGTCCTCTATACTTGTGGTTCCATCTGCCTGAAATGCTCCTAGGTAACTGCATGGCTGGCTCCCTCATCCTCCTTCATGTCTTTTTCTGAAGTCATCTTCTGAACACCAGTAAGCACACAGAAAGATGCTCAGCATCATTAGCCACTAGAGAAAGGCAAATCAAAACCACAGTGAAATACCACATCATATCCACTACAATGGCTATAGTGAAACAGATCATAACAAGGGTTGTCAAGGATGTGAAGAAATTGGAAGCATTGTGCATTGCTGATGGGAATATAAAATGGTGCAGTGGCTTCAGAAAAGCCTGGTAGTTCCTCAAGCAGTTAAACATAGAATTACCGGCTGGGGGCGGTGGCTCATGCCTGTAATCCCAGCACTTTGGGAGACCGAGGCGGGCGGATCACCTGAGGTCGGGAGTTCAAGACCAGCCTGACCAACATGGAGATACTCTGTCTCTACTAAAAAAAATACAGAATTAGGCGTGGTGCCGCATGCCTGTAGTCCCAGCTACTTGGGAAGCTGAGGCAGGAGAATTGCTTGAACCCGGGAGGCAGAGGTTGCAGTGAGCTGAGATCGCACCATTGCACTCCAGCCTGGGCAACAAGAGTGAAACCCCGTCTCAAACAAACAAACAAACAAAAAAAGCACATGGAGTTACCGTATGACCCAGCAATTCCACTTTTAGGTTTATACCCAATAAACATGAAAACACATATCCACACGAAACTCGTATATGAATGTTCAGAGCAGTGTTACTCGTAATATCCAAAAGATGGAAAATCCAAATACCTATTAGCTGATGAATGGATAGATGGTATATCCATACAGTGGAGCATTATTCAGTAATAAAAAATGAAATACCAATACAAGCCACAGCATGGATGAACCTTGAAAACATGCTGCATGAAAGAAGCCAGTCACAGAGGGCCACATATTATATGATTCCATTTGTATAAAATATCCAGAATAGGCAAATCTATTTAGACAAAAAGAAGACTAATAGTTGTCTATGGCTCTTCAGGGGAGGGTTGTGTGGAAATGAAAATGACTGCTAATAAGTATGGGGTTTCTTTTGGGGTGATGAAATATTCTAAAATTTCTTGTGCTGATAGATGCACAGCTCTGTGAAATACTTTCCTTGAATGCAAGGATTTTGTGTTTTTGCACACTGCTTTATGCTTTGTATATAATACGCACTTAATATTTTTCAGTAAATAAATTCTTAAAGCCTGTTTCTATGCCAGGCGTATGGTAGAGAGTCAGTAGATGGTGCAGGAATGAATTTCCAAATGTGGAAAGTTTTATTCAAAGCTCTGAATCTGTCAGTTGATTCTGATGCCACCTGTGCCTCTATGAGTCTTGCAGTACATGACACTTAAGACCTTGCCGGGATGATAGACTCACGGGGCTTAGATCAACCAGAGGTTCTCATCATAAAGATTTATCATTGAGTAGCATGCAGCCGGAATTTTTGTTATGTTTTACTCTTTAAAGTCTTTCAGGTTACATTGAATTACAGCCTAAGTAAGGGTTAGACATCTATGTTTTTTATTTTGTTTTTTTACAGACAATACCTGAAATTCCACCAAAGCGTGGAGAACTCAAAACAGAGCTTTTGGGACTGAAAGAAAGAAAACACAAACCTCAAGTTTCTCAACAGGAGGAACTTAAATAGCTATGCCAAGAATTCTGCAAATAATATTATGTCTTAAATTTGTGTTTCTTAATTTGTTGCATCAAACTACTTGTCCTTAAGCACTTAGTCCAATGCTAACTGCAAGAGGAGGTGCTCAGTGGACGTTTAACTGATACGTTGAAATTTAATTACAGTTTGACTGATATTTCTTGAAAACTGCCAAAGCACATAACAGCAGCTTCATGAATATGGTTTGGAAGATGTTTAGTCTGAATATAATGTGAAATAGAATATTTATAACTCCATTATGTGGGTTGTCTTTATTTCATATACATTAAAAAAATCATTTAAAACTGAACTAGTTTCATTAATTGAATTTGCTAAGTGGAGTTATTTCTCATTGCTAAACTGATATTTTCAAATTCTGAATCTCTACTAACTTTAGTAAATGAACACCAAAATGGTGAGCTTTGATAATACATTTTGTGGATACAAAGTCATTATTACCTCATCACTTTCTAGAATGAAAGGCCAGGGGCATTGCTCACCTTTTGTGTGAAGAAAGACCTGCCCTTTAAGGCCAGTGTGTGCTTAAGGGGAGGATAGACCATCACTCAGTGGACATTTTAGAAGCACGCATACCTTCCTTTTACAGGTACAGAGTAAGTGGTCTGGTTACTGCTATTGAGGGAAAGAGTCATGATTTGAATCCGAGTCTCCTGTAAAATAATGACTTCATGAAGGTGAAAAATCAGTTTTATGGTTATTAAAATAGAAATTTTCCTTGAGCAAAAATGCCATCTTTATTTCATTAAGTGCTGGTTCTAAGTGACTTCCACTAAGATACATTTTCTTCCTTTTTGAAGCTGATCCCCATTGTGAAGAATAAACAAACATTGTAGTGGTCATGGAAATGCGCCATCCAGACTCCCTAAAGAAGGCTTGTTGCCCTAGTGTCAGGCATGCCAGCAGCTTTCAATGGCCCGTTTCTGGAAGGATTGCCTTGGCTACGGTGGCCTTGCTCAAAGCCATGCCTCCTGAAGGGGCCCAAATCCAATGACTGTTGGAGGTGAGAGTAGAAAAGGCCTGGCCACTTCAGCACATGAGTGGGTGGGCAACTCTGTTGGGCCCAACACAACTCCCTCTGGGCTTTATAGACAGTCTTTGGATCTGCGTTGCAGCTCAACTTCTCCCTCTGCTCAGTCTTGTTTCCTTCCACAGGTGTTGATCCAAGGGTGTGCCTTAATAGAACCCCTGCCCCCAACCCCGCCACTAAACTGCACTTCAGTGTTTCTTGGAGAACCAAATCTGTAACATATATGCATTAAAAATTAAAAGCAGTACAATATTATCCCCTACTAATGATGTTTTTTAACTTAAAAAAAGACCAAGATAGACCAGTTGCAACCTGTTTGGTAATTAAATTAGGCCAGTTAAACAGTTTTTGTGCAAAATAGGTATGATTGAGCTGTTTATTTTTACCAAAAATTGAGGGAGTATGATGGTTTCCTGCTGGGAACAACAGAAATTTAAAAACTGTAATTGTAGGATTCTGAGGAGCAAAAGTGTCAGAGATGACTAATTCAATGTGATCTGATGGCTTTGATTTCTACAAGTGTATCATAGCAGTATTAACAATGGTAATGCATAGTGGCCCCAAAATGGGAACCATTACAAGTAGCAATTAATGCAAGCCTGTATCATGAAGCTATACCTTAATTATAGCATGTTTCTGTAACTGAGCTGCCATTCTACTATAAAGGGAAAAGCAGGGTGGTTTTCAGAAGATATACATTCTAGTAGGGAGGCTGGTAATGATTATTGCAAACTAATTCTAGAAAAATACCTTAAGGTAGGGGGTAGGGAAGCCTGAGCAGGAGAAGTCCATAGAGAAGTACTAGATCATCAGAAAAACTGTAGTTTCTAATGAAACTCTGTAGTACATAAATTAATTTTGCAAAATTTTCTAATACACACATCATCCTTGAATATACAGCTAAGACATGTCTCTCTAGCCCATAGTAAAAACAATAAAAACTTAAGACTACCATTTCAGTTGGCTGTAACAGACTAGTGAAATTAAAAAATTGTCCCCTACTTTTTTTTTTTGAGATGCAATTTCACTCGTTTCCCAGGCTGGAGCTATTCAGGAGGCTGAGGCAGGAGAACTGCTTGAACCTAGGACGTGGAGGTTGCAGTTGAGCCAAGATCACGCCACTGCACTCCAGCCTGGGTGAGAGTTTTACTCTGTCTCAAAACAAAAAAATCCAATATTGATACAATACTCAACTATACTCTAGACTCTGGACTTTCAGATTTCACCAGTTTTTCCACTTAACACGCTTTCATTTCCAGGGTACCCCACTGCATTTATTATAGTTGTCATGTATTCTTAGTCTTCTGCCATCCATGATGACTTCTCCGCCTGTTTTCCATGACCTGGAAATTTTGAAGAATACTGTTCACATATTCCAAATACGTCTTTTCTCATTAGATTCAGGTTACAGGTTTTTGGAAATCACAGAAGTACAGTATACTTCACATCCTATCGGGGGTACACATCACTGGTGATACTAACATTGATCACGTGGGTAAGTCTGCCAAGTTTCTCCACTGCAAAGTTCCTCTTTATATACTCTTTTCTTTAGGAGTCACTAAATCTAGCCCATGTTCTTAAGCTTCACCCCGTGAAAGGGAGAGTATCTACATATATTTGGAAATCTTTAAGGAAATTCTCTCTTCTCCCTGTGGGAGACTTTTAAAAAGTCTTTGGTTTTTCAACAGCTCCTGAGTTCAAATAATCTTCCTGCCTCAGCTTCCTCAAGAGCTGGAACTACAGATCTGTGCCACTATGGCTGGCTCAACCTTTGCTTTTTTAAAAAAATCTTTTGGAAGGCTGAGGCGGGTGGAGGCCAGGAGTTCAAGACCAGCCTGGCCAAGATGGTGAAATCCCATCTCTACTAAAAATACAAAAATTAGCCAGGAGTGGTGGTGGACTCTGTCTCTCCAAAAAGAAAATCTTCATAAGCCCAAGTCACTTTTCTAACAAAAAGAACCAAAGATGTGTGATTAAAAAAAAAAAAAAGTTCAGCCAAGTATTAGGCAGTTCTGTGCAAGACAGTCAAGACACTGGGTATTTGGGATCTTTTTATTTTTATACACATGACAAGATTTTACATCAAGAATAGTCAGTTAAATAGTACAAATTTACATTCATGAGGAATGTTAAAAAAAATTCAACTAAAAAACCCACTTCTTCCTGTGACCCATAATCCCACATTTTACAGTGCAGGGGAGAAAGGGACTGGTGGGGGCATCCAAAACAAGTCTCTCCCAAAAGAAATGACTTAAATTTCAAAGTCCCTCTCCACATAGGATCCAAATGGTGAGAGTGTAATTTATAATTCATCTTTTTCAACTGTAGATTCCTGTAAAAAAAAAAAAAACCCAGAAGATATTAAAAGCAGGAAAAAAAAAAAACCCTAGCTTACAGAAGGTTCATGCATGAAAGAAACGATTTAAATGCTCACAGTCTGACTTCTATAAGTTACACAGTCCTAACTTTGTCAGAACTAAAACTCTGCCTAACTTTGTAAGAACTGAAAATGCAAGTCACATTCTTGATTTGCTATACCTTTGCTGTTTCTTCTTCTTCTTCATCTGTTCCTGCATCCATTTCTTCGTCCTCATCTTGCTCTGTGTCTTCTGTTGTGTCTTCTGTTGTCTCTTCAGGTTCTTCTTCGGGTTCTTCTTCCACCTAAACGCAACATTTATGGGCCCATTAATGCTGTGGATTTATTGCCACTTTGCTCATTTCAATGTATAAAATCATAATTAATGTCACTTCTATTTATTCAGAACTAGAGAGTAAATCTTCTAACTAGAATGAATAGTGAAGCTAACGAAGGGAGGCAGGCAAAAAGGAAAGAGGACATAGAAGGAGGACTTAGTAGCCGGGCACAGTGGCTCACGCCTGTAATTCCAACACTTTGGGAAGCTGAGGTGGCTAGATCACGAGGTCAAGAGATTGAGACCATCCTGGTCAACATGGTAAAACCCCGTCTCTACTAAAAATACAAAAAAATTAGCTGGGCATGGTGGCGTGCACCTGTAATCCCAGCTACTCAGGAGGCTGAGGCAGGAGAATTGCTTGAACCCAGGAGGCGGAGGTTGCAGTGAGCTGAGATTGCACCACTGCACTCCAGCCTGGGCAACAAAAGCGAACTCCGTCTCAAAAAAAAAAAAAAAAAAAAAAAAGAAGGAGGACTTAGGTTCTAGTGCAGTGCCCAACACCACAGGGATTCACACATTCAATACAATTATTTCAAAAGGTAGAAATTAGGCAAATGTCTCACAGCTACATCCCTCAATCATGAGAAGGCTATTCTGAAAGAACAGAAACAAAGAAAGCCAGCCAGCCTCTGTGGAAAGGCTGGAGATACAAACCTTTGCATCAGGGTCAATGTTCAAACTGAGGCGAAGCATTCTTTCTATTCTATCTCCATATGCTTTAGTGTCTGGTAAAAGATATCCTGACCGAAGTGTTGCTGTTTCAAATAAAACCACAGCAAGATCCAAAACTGTTTTATCATCTTCATCTTCCTGAGATGCAAGAAGATACACCAGATTAATATTAAAAGATACAAAGTATTTAAATTAAAAGACAAGCAAGAGCACTCCTGTAACACTACCTTAATTCGTCGAAGCATGTCTCTGATCAGCGGGTGTCTGGGATTAATTTCAAATGTTTTCTTCTGACTCGCATAATAACTGTTAAGGGATAAAAATGAACATTAACAAAACATATCCAATTTTAGGGTTCATACATCTCCCTTAACCTTTCATAATTACAGAGAACAACTTTTGGTAAAAAAATAAAAATGTACTATTGACACTTTAATACCACATGTTTGAACTTTGAGGGTCCCCTTATATGCTAATTTTTTCCCAATAAATACAGCCCACCCTCCATGTCAGCAGATTCAACAACCAAACTCGGATAGAAAATACTGTATTCTTGGGATGTGGAATCCACACATACAGAACTCCAACTCTTCATATAGATGGGTTCCACAGGGCAGACTGGGGGACTAGAATATGTGTGTGGATTTTGGCAGGGGTCCTAGAACCAATCCCCCCTTTACACCTAGGGACGACTGTACTTTTCCAGTCCACTTTTATCTGCAGAGTCAACCAACCTTGGATTAAAAATATTAGAAAGGACAAAACAAAAAATAAAAAACCCAACACAGTATAATAGCTATTTATACAGCATTTACATTGCATTAGGTGTTAATCTACAGATATTTAAAGTATATGAGAAGATGTGCCTAGGTTATATGCAAATACAACACGACTTTATGAGAGACTTGACTGCGTGAATTTTGGTATCCATGGATGTCTGGAACCAATACCCCAGGATACAAAGGGATGACTACATTGTTTCCTTAGTTTTTATGGAGACAGGGTATCATCATATTGCACAGGCTGGTCTTGAACTCTTGGCCTCAAGTGATCCTCTCACCTCAGCCTCCCAAAGTGTTGGGATTATACATGTGAGCCATATGCCCAGCCTGTATTGCTCCCTTTTAATGGAGAGGCAGGCAGGGGGCGAGTGGACATGGTGAGATTAAAAATGAAATGAAAGGAATTATTGATGAGTCCAAAGTACCTAAGAGCACACCTGAACGGATGAACTGACTTAATGTCCTGTTTGTTCCCTCCTAGTTTATTCTTACTACCATAATTGTAGCTCTGCCTCCCAGAGTTCAGAAAAATCTATGTAGTCTCTGGGTGCTGCTCCAATAATAATAATACCTTCTCTATGATGCCTTCACCAATATGATTCCAAGAAAAATTAACTTTTTATCTGAACTCAGTTCCAAATGGGTTTTGAATATACCTTCAAAATCCTTAGCATTTTACTGTTCATTGTGATTATTCTCTCTTCTCTAGTTTAAAGCTCTGAGGACAGGGAGGAACCACATCTATCCCTATCCTGGTGTACCCATTGTCTATGTAGAGCTTGGATTATGACTTGATTTGCCTTTTTTTTTTTTTTTTTTTTTAAAGAGACGGGGTCTGGCTATGTTACCCAGGCTAGAGCTAAAGTGCAGGGCCATTACAGCACACTACAGTATTCAAGTCCTGGGATCAACTGATCCTCTTGCCCCAGCCTCCTGAGTAGTGGGGACAATAGGAGTGAGTCACCATGCCTGGCTTTGATCTGTATTTTCACTAGTCTGAAGTTACAAAAGACAGGAGTTATATCTACCTGTGACATAGTAAGTGTTCATATTTGTTGAATGAAAAGTAACTTCCTGTTAATTAATCATTTCCTGAAATTCATAGGTGGACATGTTTTAAATGGCCCTTGTACTGCTGCAATGGGATATCAGATAAACAGAACACTATTCTCTGCATGAAATATATAGTCAAGACATAAGACATACATGAATTTTGGAATTATGACAACAATGGAAACTACGTTTGTGAGAAAAAGCTTTAAGAAGAAGAATCCTTAAACTAGGCCTTGGGGAAAAAAGGATGATGACTATATAGCATATCAGAAACACACCCAGGTCAAAGAGAATAAAAGCAGGGAAGACATTTTCAAGGTCATTGCTGTGACATTAAAACACAAACATAAAATACTATATGTCTTGAAAATAAAAGGTACCAGAGACTCATTAAACCTCCAGGTATAGGCCCTTGAGTTGAAATAATGTTAATTCACAGGTCGTGTACTCTTTAAGAGACATTCTCTCTGGGTACCTATAATTTAATGCTTGCGGGTGTGGAGGACATGATTTGAAATGAACTTAACTCAATTGAGAAATGTCATTAACCTCATGTGCAACTATAACTTTTGAAAATGTAAAATAAATTCAGATATGAGGCTAAGCATATAATCCAATGCAAAAGTAAAGACAATATGCAGCCAGGCACGGTGGCTCATGAATCCCCGCATTTGGGAGGCTGAGGTGGGCGGATTACAAGGTCAAGAGATTGAGACCATCCTGGCCAACACGGTGAAATCCCATCTCTACTAAAAATACAAAAATTAGCTGAGCATGGTGGCGCATGCCTACAGTCCCAGCTACTTGGGAGGCCAAGGCAGGAGAATCACTTGAACCCGGAAGGTGGAGGTTGCAGTGAGCCGAGATTGTACCGTTACACTCCAGCCTAGTGACAGTAAGACTCTGCCTCAAAAAAAGAAAAAAAGACAGTATGCATAACAGATTAAGAAAATCCCCCATTTATATATTAAATACAATAAATATGATAAAGTCATGAGTCAAAGACCTTTTCTTTCTCAATCGAAATGTAGGAGAAATCCCTTTGTAAATTTGTTGTCTACCTTCTAATAGACAGGGGTAGACATTTAAGACAATTTTACTCTTTGTATTGAAGCTGGTATTATCTCCAAAAGGAAGAATGGGTAAGAGCCAACACCCTGGCAGGAACTTTCCCAAGGATGCTTACTTTGTAGAGATGTCCTTGCCTGTCTGGTATGCTTGTGCTTTCATGATTCTTTCCATGTTGCCAGACCATCCATACTGGCTGGCCACCAAAGCACACGGAGATTCTGTCAGGCGCTGAGACACCACAGCCTTTTCAATCTTAGGAAAAGAAATCAAGTCAGATATAAATTAATATCAACAGGTAAGGTCATTCAGCAATTGTATTTCAACTTTCTAAGACTTTATCACTTAAGATTGTAAACATAGAAGCAGGTCATAAAAACAGCTTTTCTTAAGGTTTAGGAGAATTTGTAGAAGACACTTATTTGATAAAATGATTTTTTTAGTCAGAAGGAACTAAACACCAGCTTTTAAAAACATATAAAATTTAATCTATAAAAAGTTATTAACAAAGCAATATTAAACTACTGTCACAAGTTTTAAGCATTCTCCCAATAATTTAATTACATTAATTAAACTAAAATTTTACCATTCTAATGGTTACAAAGTAACCAGCTGCAGCTTAATTTGTTGACAAAATATCTTTCTCTTAAATGTAGATACTAATATTTTCACAATTTGTAATTTCCACAATACCTTATCCTTAAGGGCTTTATCTTCATCCAATTTGAGCAGAGGCTCAAATTCTTTCTCAACTGCTTCGCGACTCTCCTTAGTTTTCTCACTTTCATCAAATTTCACTCCTTCCTTGGCAACATTTTGGAACCTCTTCCCATCAAATTCAGGAAGAGCTTGAATGCAGTATTCATCCACAGGTTCTGTGAGGTAAATAACTTCATAGCCCTTTTTCAGAAGTCGCTCAACAAATGGAGAAGATTCAGCCTACAAAATTAAGAGAAGTCAGCGTTTTCCAGGTCTGGCCTTGGTGTATTGTTTATCTTAGCAGCTGCTATGTTTATACATTAGTAAAAACCCCATTTTACAGGTGAAGTAGGCTCAAAGAATGTAAATGACTTTTCCGTCAGTGACTAAGCAGGCCTTATAACTACTCAAGTTACACAATTAAGTTTTCCTTTCCTCCCCATCAAGAGTTGGCTGTAAATCCCCAGCTACATTCCAGAATGGCTGACAACACTTGGAGTTCATCTCACCTCTTTTCTGCTGGACCCAGCCATGAAGTAGATTTTGTCTTGTTTTTCCTTCATTCTTTCCACATACTGGTCTAGGCTAGTAATGTCAGTTGCATGATGAGAAGACTGGAACCTAAGAAGTTTGGCAAGACGTGTTCGATTTGAGTGGTCTTCAATCACACCGAGCTTGATGTTGGTACCAAATTCTTTCCAAAAAGTATCATTGTATTTCTCATCAGCAATCTTCTTGATCATGTCCAGAGTTTTACGAACAAGCTTCTTCCTAATCACCTAAACACAATGAAAGAATAACTGATTAGAGAAGTTAATTTCAAACTTTTGAGAATGTAAGGTACCCAGGGAGGAGTGTGAAAGCTACAAAGATGGTATCATCATTGCCGTTTATTGAGGGGCAGAAAATGGTGAAGCACTCCTATTCATTCAGACTGGGCTGAAACTCAGCTGTCTGTGTAAATAGCCACAAGATTGCTTTAATGTTTATATTCTAACCCTAGGGCTCACTGATACTCTCTAGGATCTAAATGGGAAAAGTGAACAAATATGTCACTTTCAAATACTTTTAAATTCAAAAACTAAAGATAAAAAACTAAAGAGTTTTCTAATTATGGAAGTATTAGAGGGGGAAAGGTTTAATGAAAGGCTTAATAAAAAAGGTGGCTATGTGATAAAAGTCTCTATGACAAAATGTTGATTGTGGACCAGTCAATGGGTCTATATGGATGTTCACTGTACAATTCTTCAATTTTTTCTAGATGTTTGAAACTTCATTGTTAAATGTTGGGAGAAAAATAATCAGATTCGTAGGACCTAATAAGCCCAGAATGAAAGAAGTTCATCTGAAGATTCATGGACTAGACCCAAAATCTGGTTACTCTGAAAATGGAGCCTGCCCTCTGAATCCCAATCAAACAGCAAAGTGGCCAGTTTCTTCCTAGAGACACTTACCTTAAGCAGTTTATGTTGCTGAAGAGTCTCACGGGAAACATTCAAGGGGAGATCATCTGAGTCCACCTTCAGATGGCAAAACAAAGTTCAGTGAGCAATAAAACCACTAGAAGAAAGCAAAGCCAAACAAACCCACTACACTGCCAGACCCCCACAACAATGACCCCTTCTCCCAAATCTCAGATACTTACCACACCCTTGACAAAATTAAGGTACTTAGGCATCATATCATGGAAGTCGTCTGTAATGAACACACGGCGCACATAGAGCTAAAGAGACCAAAGAAAAGGTCACTTTCTAAAAATTAGACTTTCAAATTTTAAATGAAGTTTATACAACTTAAAAACTCACCTTAATGTAATCGCTCTTTTTAGATCCATATTCGTCAAATAGACCACGTGGAGCAGATGTGGGTACAAATAAAATTGATTTGAAGGTAACTTCCCCTTCAGCAGTGAAGTGAATATAAGCCATGGGGTCATCACTTTCCTGTGGAAAATTGGCATCTTAGTCATTCAAATGACACAGGAGAAAAGCAGTGTAAGAACTAAGAAATGTACTATGGGGTACACATTCAGTTTAGCAATTAACAAAAAAATTCCCTTCCCCCCAGAAAAAAAAGAAGGGAAAGAAAAGGGTAGAGTGAAGAAATGAGTAGGACTGCAATTCTAATTCACTAGACATGGTTGTTTTGATAATGACTGTCAATAACATTATTTCCTAAACTTGCAGAAGGATGGGTGGAGTTTATGTTTCCTACGTGTGAAAGAAGTGAATAGGAAAACCACCACCCTGCCTAAATGACGAAATTATATACAACACTTCAGTGTACCCTTGAACTACAGTAAGAAGAAGAATATGTTTCTTCTATGGAACTTAGCTCTAGCAGTGGCCTCAAGGATGTATGTAAATACCTGTAAAACAAAGTCAGAAATTCTCTTGATTTGCATCATCTATTACTGTACCACACATATGGCTATTAAACACTTGAAATGTAGGTAGTTCAAATTCAGATGTGCTGTTAAGTGTAAAATACATTTTGACAGCATAGCACAAAATTTTTAAAAGGATGTAAAACATCTCAGTTTTTATATTGATTATATGTTGAAATAATACTATTTGGAGTATGCTGGGTTAAATAAATTACATTATTAACATTTCATGGTTCACTTTTTTTGTATGGCTTCTAAAAAATTTAAAATCATATGTGTGGCTCATATTAATTGTATTTCTAATACAGCTGCCTTATATTAAATAAGTTAATAGACACTACAACTTTAGAGTTTATGGAAATAAAAGTGAAGGAAGAACCAACAGTGTTTCAAGAGCTGAAATTTAAAGGATATGGAATAGAGAAAACAATAAATACACAGAATATGAAGTTTTATTTAGCTGTGGATAAGTCCACTAGAGCATTCTATTACTCATACCAAATGCTGCTGGGGAAACTGACTTGAAACAACCTTAATGCTAGTTTTGCATTTTTAAGAGTTTCAAGAAGGGATCAGTAAAAGAAAAAAAAAAATAGGCAAGGAAACATAGGCGAAGGATCTCACAGTAAGTGTTTGACGTCGTAAGCAAGCTCTTTAAAGATTAAAGCCACTTAACATGATTTCATGTTTTACAGGTTTTGTGGTGGAAATCACACATCTACCTATGTAGGTGGTTCTTAATCTTTTTTTGTCACACAAAATCCTTGGCAAGCTGGTGAAGCCTACAGACGCCTTCTCAAAATAATTTTTTAAAAAATCACATATTACAAAATACACAGGAATGAAAAGGAAACCAATTCTGTTTAAATGGCCACAAAACTGTTTCAAACATTCTTGATTTTGTAATGTTTCACTATTAACTACGAGCTAGGACTAAATTTAATAACTGCTGCAATTTTGAAGTAGTGATGAGCGTAATAATTCAATTTAAGTAAAAATGGTGTGTTCTGGAAACCAATTACTCTTAAATTCTCTACTGAGATGCCAATCTCAAAGCTTCATATAAAATTTAAATGTGATTTTAATTATGATTAGGTCAATACGCCAGAAATAGATACATTATAGTTGGCCTAAAGGTCTTTTTTTAAAATTTTCTCTCTGGGAAAAAATAGGAATGAACCATCTCATATTCATGGTCACATACCATATACAATTAAACTAACAGGATGATATTTTGTCTACTCATTATAACCAGAAGCTAGGGAACTATAAATATTTACCTTTGAAAATGATTTGTAGAAAGCTTTGTATTCATCTTCTTCTACTTCTTTTGATGGTCTCTGCCATATTGGTTTGATATCATTCATAAGTTCCCAGTCCCAGACAGTTTTTTCAACCTGAAGTTATTATAGTATTTGATTAGTCTCTCTTAGCACTTATCAAGGTTATCCTAGCAGTAACCATGGCTTCAGATTTCAAAAGAATATATACGGAACCAGAGGCCTGGTGTGGTGGCTCACACCTGCAATTCTAGCACTTTGGGAGGCCAGGGGACTGCTTGAGCCCAGGAGTTCAAGACCAGTCCAGGCAACATAGCAAAACCTCTGTCTCTACAAAAAAATTTTCAAAATTAGCCAGTCATGTTGGTGTGTGCCTGTAGTCCTAGCTACTTGGGAGGCTGAGGCAAAAGGACTGCTTAAGCCTAGGAGTTCAAGGTTGAAGGGAGCTATGATCGTGCCACTGCACTCCAGACTGGGTGGCAGAGACTCTGTCTCCAAATTAAAGGAAAAAAAAAAAGGCACCAAAAGATACCTGTTATCTAGTAAGGCTTCTGCCAACTCCATCAAAAGCAAAGTATTTTTCTCAATATTTAATTCAAAAAGACAATTAACTGATGAAAAGCCAAGTAAGTTTTTTTCATTGTTATTTTAACTAGCAAAAATGTTTCTTGAAAATAGTTGTTTTGAGATTAGAAGGAAATACACATTACATATTCCTATTTCATGACTTCAAGAATCCAACATTTTACAAAAATATTTCTCAACCACCACAACCAATATTTCTTACTCTGCTACCTAAGCAAGCCAGAGAACTATTTTTATAGTTAATCCCTACATCGTAAAAGGACAAAAGAGGACTCAGAAAGCTTTTTAATATTTTAAAATTCCAAACATATAAGCCACCAGTCCTAGGCAATATATAAAAGTCAGAAAACTCTTCATAAAAATGACCTGGGTTTGATACTTAAAACTTTTCTACCGGACAATGTACTCAACATACCTTATTTTAAAAGCAGGCTCCATGGACTTAGCACCTGGAGAAGGTAGAACTTTAAGAACTGAAGCTGACCTCAAAACAGCCAGTGCATACTTGGGTTTTCCTGGTTTTGCCCATACATGTTAAATAGTATCTTATGCAGGGAGATGAAGCAGACTGACCTTTTTAGTCTTTGGTTTCTTTTCTTCTTCTTCTTCCTCTACTGCAGCTTCATCATCAGATTCTTCTTTCTCTTCTTTTGCCACTTCTTCCTCCTCCATGGGCTCCTCAACAGTTTCAGTCTGTTGAAATAAAAGGAGAATTATGGTTAAACTCATTTGTTTAACAATCCTGTCTACGGAATATGACATAACATTACAAAAAATATGTCTTTGTAAGAAAACCCTGAGGGTATCCTCAACTAATACTACCATATTTTGCCTTCATTCTTTTTTTTTTGAGACAAAGTCTCGCTTTGTTGCCCAGGTTGGAATGCAGTGGGGCAGTCTCAGCTCACTGCAACCTCTGTCTCCCGGGTTTAAGCGATTCTCCTGCCTCAGCCTCCCAAGTAGCTGGGACTATAGGCATGTGCCACCACACCTAGCTAATTTTTTTATAGTTTTAGTAGAGACGGGGTTTTGCCATGTTGGCCAGGCTGGTCTCGAACTCCTGACCTCAGGTGATCCACGTGCCTTGGCCTCTCAAAGTGCTGGGATTACAGGCGTGAGCCACTGTGCCCAGCCTGCCTTCATTCTTTTAGTGTTAAATATTTAAATATGTGCCAAGGTAATACATATAAGTTTTTAATCAATATAGATTTACCTTGCTGCTCCATACATAAATAGGAAAGTTTATGAACTGTGAATATTTTTTGACGAGATTTTTAATTGTATCCAATTCAAGGTAATCAGACGCTTCTTCTTTTAAGACAAGGCTGCAAGAAAAATTCGAAGTTTAGCGACACCTAACATTTAGGATATGAGATTATAAATTCATCTAAATACCACGGTAATAGCCAGCAGTTCTGTGTAATCCAAGATGTCCTAATTATTCATGTTAACTCTGCATCACCAATAAGGGTTTGTGAGCTAAAATGTTAACACATACAGATTCAGTAAAGAGAAGAATCTCCTCTACATTACCCCAAGTGGAGAATAACTGTAGAAAATGAAAATATTCCCAACCTTCTGAATAGATTGATTTTTTTAATTTCTCAAGGTGAGAAAGCACTGAAATATTCTGGAGAAAAATGAAATCATGCACTCTCATAGCTTTTACTGTTACTCTAGAAACCTAATGATTATTGTAGATAACTATTCCTAATTAATAAAAACATTTGCCTTAAAAAAACTAGAAAATTAATCTGGATTATTTGTATCTCCACGATCCAAAATGGTAGCCACTGGGCACATGTGACTTATTTAAATAAAATATACAGTTCAGTTCCAGTCACACTGCTACATTCCAAGTACTCAACAGTCACACGTGGCTGGTGGTTGCCAAACTAGGAAGTGCAGATATAGAACATTTCCACTATTACATAAATTCCTACCGGGCAGTGTAGGGATTACAAGCGTGAGCCACTGTGCCCAGCCTAAAACCTACTCTTAAGCACAGTAAGTAGCCCACATCTTGATATTTGTGTTTCCAAGTAAGTATGGGGAATGGCCTATCTGTGGTTCCCTCCCTGTCTCAAAAGGCTCATTAGTTTAGTGGTACCTGGCCAGTAAGTAGCCATGATATGATGACAAAGCCTAGTGAGTGACTAGGCTGCTGGTCTCAAGGCACATGTTCTAGTGATTTGGGGATTAAGAGTTCAGTTTTGGATGCAAGTAGAAGCTGCTGGGTAGATTATCTTAGAAGCATTTAAAAGGCAATTAAACACATGAACACAGAGCCCAGCAGTAAGACCTACACAAGGGGTCAGCAAACTGTAACTGTATAGCTAGCACCCACTGGAAATTTTACTGAGACACATCTTTTTTTGGTGGGGAGGGGAACTAGGTCTCACTCTGTCACCCAGCTGTGATCATGTACAGTGGTGTGATCATGGCTCATTGCAGCCTTGACCTCCCAGACTCAAGCAATCCTCCTACCTCAGTCTCCTGAGTAGCTGGGACTACAGGCATTCACCACCATGCCCAGCTAATTTTTGTATTTTTTTTTTTTTGTAGAGATGAGATCCCACTTTGTTGCCCAGTCTGACCTCAAACTCCTGGGAGGGTTCAAGTGATCCTCCCACCTCAGCCTCCCAATGTGTTGAGATTACCAGCATGAGCCACCACACCTGGCTGGACACATCCTTATGTATGGCCTACGGCTGCTTTTAAGCTAAACAGAGATGGGACATGTGACAGACCATACAGCTCACAAGCTAAAAATATTTACTAGCTGGCTCTTTCTTTTTGTTGCTTTTTCTTTAATCTTTTTTTCTACTAGCTGGCTCTTTTAAGAAAAAGTTTGCTGACTCTTAATCTAGGCTAAGAATATAACTTTGAGAACTAGAGATGGAACCTGAGGCCGTGGCAGTACATAAGACTACGTAAGGATCCTATGGACAATGAGAAAAGGGCTGAAACTTAACTTGGAGAAAATGCATATCAACATTTAAGAAGTGGGCAAAGGAAATTTTTTAAAAGATATGCATGGCCATGGAAACTAGGTACTGGATATGCTGTTACCAGCCATCTTACCTGCATGGAAGTGTCCTGTTTAACCTCACTCATTCACACAAATAGCTGCCAATTAAGTGTTAGGCTCTGGGAATGGAGCTTCCAACAAAATGTTTGCCTTCCTGGAGCTTATATCCAGATAATTTCACCTGTTTCTTAGCAACCTGACATTAACACCTCTTGGGACATCACTTTCTGTCTTTCTTTAGGAATGATTTACCTATGCTTCTCTAACCGCTAGCACAGTGCTTTAAAAGAGAGGGCACTGGGGCATAACTCTTAGTGATGCCTCCAAATGAGACCTGGAGATAACAAGGTTAGTAAGAAGGCAGGGAAAGGTAAATTGGGAACACAAGTTACAAAAGTACTAAAATGCAGTCATCTAATTAGTCTTCATTAAAAGAACATATGTTTAACATATATTTAACATATGTTGCAGTAAAAACAGGTAAGGTTACTTTCTAGGATGAAGAAAGTTGGTCACAATGGTAAATATGTGCTGCTTTTCCTTAATGTCAAGAAAAATTAAAATTGAATTAAGAAAAAAAAAAAAGGAAGCTGTAGGCACATTCTGTTACTCAGCAGGAGTTGGCAAGCCAACTGACCTCTGAAATAGAATTTCCTTATCTCCAAGATGGTAAAATTTTAAAAAGGCAAAAAGCTGCCTGTCTACGTCACACTGCTATAAGCAACGAGAGCTAGTGTAGGGCACTGGCTCTGTTCTCATCTATACAAACAACAGGTATTGGCTTAAAAGGAATCTTACTTTTATTCTAGAGCTTTTACAACTTTCATGAACTTTAAGCCCTTTATCTCTAAAAGCCAGCCCAGCCCTGGTTGCTACCACTCATCTTGAGTATTTTCAATAGTTCCTCCAAAGAATCTCTCCTTGTCGCATCCTCCACACCACCTTGAGAATCTTAAAAAAGTTCATCACGTTCTATCTGAAACTGCCACCAAGAAGAACTCTATTCATCTAGTGAGCATGCTGTGCCTCCATCCCTTTATTCAGGATGCTCCACAGACAAACTACTCTTCTAACCTGGGAAACTGACCAAGCCACACCGTCTCCGTAGGTATTTTCTTCTTTATACCCTCCATATACAACAGCAATCACAAACCTTTGTGCCTGGCCCTTTGCAGGTCCTCAAATATTTCTTCAAGTGATAACAGTTCTGTTTCCTCATTTCATAGGCAGAAAAATTAAGGCCCAGAATAAGTCATTTGCTCAGAGGTGGAACTGAAGAGTCAAGATCCTCAGCATGACTATTAATTCTTATTAGGAATCAGTCATACTCACGTAATTGTCGTTCCCCGTCCCAGAGTGTTTCCTCTTGGGTCAGCAATTACAGAAAATTCATTGGAGTCGGACTCCCAGATGTGCTGGGTATCGTTGTTGTGTTTTGATGTGACTATAACCTTATCTGCTACAAGGAAGGCGGAATAGAAACCTACACCAAACTGGCCAATCAGTTCAGAAGTTGACTGGCCATCTTCCTGTGCTTCAGTCATTTTGTTTAAAAACTCGCTTGTCCCAGATTTGGCTATAGTACCAAGGTTTTTAACCAGCTCTTCTCTGGTCATTCCTACACCAGTATCTGTGACATGCAGCAGGTTCTTCTCCTTATCACACTAAAAGCAAGACAAGAACCAGATAGTTGTATTTAATATTTACATTATGCCAAGCAAATCTGAGGAACTAACCAGCTTTGGGTCCCATCGATTCTAATACAGAAAACTAAACTGAGATATTTTCCTCTACATAGCTTTTTATGGCCTTTTCTGAAAGTGTACATCTTAAAGTAATTTATGTATTTGAGAAAGTATTAATATTAATGGGCAGACTGGCCTAAAAGTCAAAGGTTAGAGACTGACCTAAATCAAGTTATCTTTGAAGGAAAACAATTCAAGAAAAATATAATTTTATGTTTTGCCCATTTATTTAATAGAAAACAAAACCTGAATGATTCCTCTACTTGGAATCTGTGATGGAACATTAATATTTTTCATTCTGGCTCTCTGCCTTCCAGGAATTTAAGAGGATTCTACTTTCTCCTAAATTTAAGAATCACTAAGGTCATGTGACTAGTTCTGGCCAATGAGTTGTAAAGGAGAGCTCTGCTTTCAGGATGAGCCTTTAACTGTAATAGTGTGAGACCCTCTAAGTCTGCTCTGCACCATGGCAACCGGCTACACTCCAGATGGCTGCGTGAGGATGAGGCACAGCAAAGGCCACAGGCAGCCTGTGATCAATGATTTAAGCCAGGGGCTGGCAAACTTTTTCTGTAAAGGGCCACATAGCAAATATGTTAGGCTTTGGGAGACTTATGTTCTCTGCTACAACAACTCAACTCTGCTGTTGAAGCACAGAAGCAGTCACAGATAATAAACAAATGGGCATGGCTGCATTCCAATAAAACTGCTTATAAAAACAAGTCAAGTCAGATGTGACCATAGTTTGCTGACTCTCAAGCCACTGAGACTGGGGGAGATTTTTGTCACTGCAACATAATCTAGCCTGTCTTGACTAATATGGATTCTCTATCTCTAAGAATTCCTTTTCCTTTAAAAGAAAGAAAACCCGCCTTACACTTACCTTAATTTTGACTGTTAGTTCCTCATTTCCAGAAAGAGCATTTTCATCAGTCAGTGATATTAGCCTTATTTTATCTAAAGCGTCAGAAGCATTTGAAATCAGTTCTCTTAGGAAAATCTAAATGGAAGCCAGAGGTAGTACACTTAGATTATTCTCAATATGCATTAAGACATTCAATTTTATGTCAAACCCATTTTATTTCTTCTCTGTACCTTATAAAAGCACTCTTTAAGGATTTAAGATTTCTTATGGTATAGTATAGGAGTGGCATTACTTTTGATAAAAAAAAATAAATAAATAAAGCCTAGCTCCTTACACAAAACACTGTGGCAATTGTAAGGGATAAATTAACTGGTAAGGGTAGTAACACTATTTACCTAACAGTGATCTTCAGATATGCAGTGCAAGAAGTTTAGTTTACGTGACTGCTCTTAAGACTCACAACTCTTTTTTTTTTTTTTTTAAGACAGAGCCTTGCCTTGCTCTGTCACCCAGGCTGGGGTGCAGTGGCACGATCTCAGCTCACTGCAACCTCCGCCTCCCAGGTTCAAGCGATTCTTCTGCCTCAGGCCCCGAATAGCTGGAACCACAGGCGTGCACCACCATGCCCGGCTAATTATTTTTTGTATTTTTAGTAGAGACGGAGTTTCCTGACCTCGTGATAAGCTCACCTCGGCCTCCCAAAGTGTTGGGATTACAGGCCTGAGCCACCACGCCTGGCCTAGACTCACAACTATTATGAGGCCATGAACCTATTTGGAGGTAAAGAAAAAAGTACATGTCTGACACTCTCTTTCTCCCCAGATATCTACCAGGAATTCTTGGACTTACTAAGTATTTAAAGGTTAGCTACTTACTTGGATACTACATTACTTTCACTGTAAATTAAGCAAATTTAAGTAAACAAGTATGCCAACCTACAGAGACAAAATACTCTAACCACATGCTGCTTACCTCTTTATTTTTATACAATGAATTGATGATCAGTTTCATCATTCTGTTAACTTCAGCTTGGAAGGCAAACTTTTCTGACTTCTCTCTCAGTTCTCTTATTTGTGATGCATTTAATCCATCCAACTGAATAGCTTCTTCCTCTCTAAGGAAATCAGATAAGCAAATATAGCATGGCTTAGCTCTCTTCAAAACTAGAGGAACTATGATGAGAGCACAGCGGCCTCTGAATATTGTCTTGGGAGTTAAAATGGAAACCTTTATAAAATATTACTGATATACCATCTCATTATGTTAGCACAGCAGTAGGCTACCTTTAATATTGTATTGGAAATACTCGATTCTTAAAATTGCCAGAAAAATAAATCCCAACTTTTCATACTCATTTATGCTCCACGGTGAGGACTTCAAAACTGTCATTAAGTCCCAAGAGGCCAAATTTTAAAATACTGTTCAACTGACAGAAATCCCGTTTTTAAACTTACGAGGTGTACACAGTTAATGAATACAAATCCAACTGAAAGTCTTTTCTAGTCTTACAAAGTTTAGGTGCTAGTATTCCGCGATATAGTTTTCAGAGGAATTCACTCAGTTTAATCACTCCTAGGTACAAGTTAGGAGGTATGTATGCACATAACTCACCAGGTATTTAAATATAAGGGTGTTAGACTTTATCTGGACTTTTGGAGAAGAGATAGATAAGAAATGACCGTAACTCACAAGGTTCACAGGGCTTATCTGTGTAGGTAAGTTCAAATGAACACAAACCTCTGTACGACTTCATCATCCGTCCTTGAGCCTTCTCTACTTTTACCCAGATCCGCTTCTACTGTACCATCCACATCAACTTCATCATCAGCTCTGACCGACCCTGAAGAAAGATTTAACACGGCAAAACTCTTCAACATTGTACTTCTCCCAAGGAGGATGATCAAATAGGGAAGGGTAGGGGTTGCAAAATTCAGTTGGTAAATAAGGGAGGTGGGGATGAAAGAGTGCACATTCCCTGGCTTAAATACCCAAGGTAAAGCCAAGACAGCACATCTATAAGTTCAGATGCTGAGGTCCCCCCGTAGATTCTGAAATACGGAGGCAGCCACCACTTCTGAACAGCGTGTCTCCGATCCTTTACAAACAATGTTAAGCAGACTGATACCAGGCCTCTTTTACACCCACACGTGTTGCTCGCAGGCCGAGCCAAGGCCTCCCAACTGTCCAAGCCAAAACTTCGGCCTTCGTTATCACAGGTCAGAATACAAATAGGATTTATGCAACTTCTGGCGCGAGGAACTGAAATCGAGCCCAGAGGCATGAGAAGGGGGAGAAATGTGAAGAACCGAGCTCCATCAAAACTGAATCAAACACGCCGACACTGCCATTCCGCTGGCCCCAAGCCTCACGCTCCCGACGCCGACATCTAAGAAAGGACAAGCGCTTGCGAGGAGTCGGAGTCTGGGGAATTCGGGGTCGGAAAAGCTGGGGGTGGCCGAAGGTTGCGGTGGCCAAAAAGTCCTTCGGGGTGGGGGGGGACTCGCACAGCTCCCGGGGGAGTCCGAGCCCCAGCCCCAGTGAGGCCCCTCCCCCGAGGTCGCTGAGACCTCCTGGCGAGATACTATTAGACCTGCAGGAGACTTCGATGATTCTATTCTCCTTTTTTAATTCCAAAGGAAGAAAAGAATAAACGTAATCCCCTAGTCCTCTTTCGAGGAAAGGCGACGTCCCTCGGCCCACCGCAGGCTCTGGGATTCCCCCCCTCCCAGGTTCAACGCCCCCAGAACCTTCGAGAAGCGGCCGCGCGTGTGGAAGGGGGCGTCTGCTCCTCCAGAATCACTCACCGAAGGTCAGCAGGACGCAGCAGAGGCCCAGCACCCACAGGGCCCTCATGGCGTGCAGCCGGTGAGTCTCAAGTTCCTTTCGATCGCAGTAGCCGCCTCCACCCCCCCCAACCCTGGAGTCAGATCCTCACACCTCTAGCCGTGCGGTCCGCCCACTACACCCCCAGCAGGTCGGGCCGCTTTTCACCCCCCACTTCTCGCGGGCGGGGTTGGGACACACAACCCACCAATCGCGCCGCACCACGCACCCACGGCACCCAATGGGGACTGGTGGGGGGCCGGAAGCCCACCAATCGCAGCTGTCCAGGTGCGGTGACCGATGCCCAAAGCGTGGCTCCTTCCAATTGGTCAGGGTTTGCAGCTTTTCTCCAATCAAATGGCTCCGCGGGCCCCTCACACGTGGGACCGCCCCTTTGCCTGGGAGGCCTTGGCCTCTAAGGGAAACCGTCCAATGAACGTAGGCACAGAACACATCCATCCTTTTCGAGAGGTCGCGGCGAAACTACTTCCGGATCCTAGAGAGCGTTTATTCCGTGACCAGGGGGAAACGGTAGTCGTAGCAACGTGTTCGTCACCCTTTCCCATCTACGCCTGGGGTTACGTTGGGACTAATTCCGCACGACTTTCGGGGCCAGCTTTCTCGTGTAGCGGCGCTTCTCAGAAAGGAGAAACACACGAGAGAGGTTGAAAAATCCCTAGAACGCTTTCGGATGGGGGTGGTTAGAAACTACAGCTCCCGGCATGCAACATCTTGGGTGGGGGTACACTGCATTGAATGCTGGGAATCGTAGTCTTTGGTCTGTCTGGACCAGCTGCGTAGTTTGGCACTCTTTTCTTTTCTCCCAAAAATGTCGCAGGAGCCCTATCCTGCGTCTTAGATTTTACATCTCGTTCTGATTACAGTAGAGATCTGTGGCTATTCCAGGAGTCTCCATTGTACACAGCTTTTAGAAGCGCGCTTGGAAAGCCGCCACGCTTCGGCCAAGGCCGCACCGTTCTGGGGGGGGATCGGGCCGAGTCCCTCCGGCTCCAGAGCTCGCGTTTCCGAATCCGCCTACAAGCGCGTCACTCTGGTCGCCCGAGCCTTTACCTCCTCTGCGCCTTTCCGCGGCCGGAATCCCCAGGCCTCCCTGATCTGGTTTACAGAAGTGCGTGCTGGGGACCTCCCCGACCACCCTAGCGATACCGCGAGCAGCTCTAAGGCTTTCAAGTCCCCCATAAAATACAAAGGCTGCGGTGATCTGACGGTCTTAGAACCCCTGCTGTGAATCAGGTGGAGAGCGCGGTGGTAAAAGCGGGTCTAGCACAGAAAAAGAAAACCCTTCGTTTAACGAGTGCAGGAGGATGCACCTGCAGATATTTGAAAGCAAAACCTGTGGTGCTTCACGTGAGAACGGGATTGCAGCTTTGTAACTTCATAGAAATACCCTGTACGCGTTCAGAAGGACATATAAAACACCAGGTGTCTTTCCTGTGAGGGAAATCCCTCATGCTAAACTTGTGCCTTTGGAAATATTTAATACGTCCTTTTAACCTACTCTATACATTACCGCCACGTGTACCCCGCACCCGTCTCTGACATAAACACCCCTCTTCCTTATTGCTTTCTCCAACAAAATTGAACTTTGAATATCTTTTCAGATAATCATCCGAATTCCTGAAGACAAGCCTTTTAGTGACAGTCTGTCATAGTCTTTTACAACTTTCCGTATTTAGGTGTGCGGATCTTGGTTCTGTGGTTGGCACTCACGTGTTGTGGTGGAGCCTTATTTACATCTGCCAAATTTACCTACATTTGTTATTAGTAAGCAAAGAGTAGCTCGCAAAGAATGTCTTATGTGTGCTTCTGTGCTTGCATCTTTTTTTTAAAAGAGCATACTAGAGTGTGAATTACATTCAGAGATTTCAGTTGCATTTTTGTATAGTTTAGCTCATTTATTTTCTGTTTTTAGAGATAAATGAGTTTCTTCACTTTTTTTTGGCATTTCACAGCTGAACTTCTTCACGTTTTCCTCCAATTCTGAATAAGTAAGCAACCAGTTCTGAAACTGCAAATGCCACCTTAACTAGTGAGTGGTGGGGGAGTTGGTGCTGCACCTGGAGGGAACTGAGAATGTGACATGTCCTTCAAAATAGAGTCACTGCTTGGGGGTAGACGTTTCTGCAGGTGATGGTGGGAATTCATGAGGCAGGCAGAGCACAACAGTAGGTAGGCTGGCAGAAGATGGCGGGCCATTGTCTGACTCAGCTCTGTCCCTTAAAGATTGGCTCTCTGGGCTGGACGCCGTGGCTCATGCCTGTAATCCCAGCACTTTGGGAGGCTGAGGTGGGTGGATCACCTGAGGTTAGGGGTTCAAGACCAGCCTGGCCAACACAGTGAAACCCCGTCTCTACTAAAAACACAAAAATTAGCCAGGCACCTGTAATCCCAGCTACTTGAGAGGCTGAGGCTGGAGAATCGCTTGAACCCAGGAGGTGGAGGTTGCTGTGAGCCAAGATCGAGCCACTGCACTCCAGCCTGGGCAACAAGAGTGAAACTCCATCTTAAAAAAAAGAAAAAAAAGAAAGATTGGCTTTCCAGTTGAGCACGCTTTAAGAGAATAGGCTGCTTACTTAATTCCCAGCTTTGTTGTTTCTGGCTGTGGTCTTTTTACCTCTTCTGACTTTTCACCCATTACTCATCCGGAGTTCTCATCTTGGCCTAGCTCCTCCAGAACGAACACTCCAGATGGTTATTAAGCTTCCTGCCTTTGTATCTGATTCCCTTGCTTCCTAGTTTTAGCTTTTTTCTTTGTATTGCTGAAAACAGCTACTGCTGTTGTTGTTAAGCTTCTCCTTGAGCATAGATAATTCCACTAGATAGCACCCCACTTTGTAGTTAAACTTGGAAGATAAAACTAATAGGTAAAGGAGTGCAGTTAAGGGCAGTGGATAGCTTTCCTAGTAGGCAGGGGGGAGTCCAGCAGTGGGGAGTCAGGGGAATGCAGACTCGGGAGACTAAGGCAAGAAAGCAGCTGGCATCAGGGAACAGTAAGGAATAGAGCCAACCTCCAAGGCGAATTGGTTGGTTGGTCGATTGGTTTATTCATTCATTAACTCATTAATTCAGCAAATGTTGAGGGCCTGGTATGTGTCAGGAATTACAATAGGTGCTAGAAATATAGGGGTGAGCAATATAGATATGGTTTCTGTTCATATAGAACGTGTACAAATATGTGTTTTAATTTTTAAATTTAAATTTTAAAAATGTATAGTTTTTGAGACAGGGTCTTGCTCTATTACCCAGGCTGGAATGCAGCGGCAGGATCATGGCTTACTGCAGGCCCAACCTTCTGAGCTCAAGCAGTCCTCCCATCTCAGCCTCTCGAGTAGCTGGTAGGACTGCAGGCACATACCACCAACACCTGGCTAATTAAAAAAATTTTTTTGTAGGCGAGGTGTGGTGGCTCATGCTTGTAATCCCAGCACTTTGGGAGGCCAAGGCAGATGGATCGTTCGAGGTTAGGGGTTCGAGACCAGCCTGCCCAACATGGCGAAACCCCATCTCTACTTACAAAATATTAAAGTTAGCTGGGTGTGGTGGTGGTGCATGCCTGTAAACTCAGCTACACAGGAGGCTGAGGCAGGAGAATCTCTTGAACTCTGGAGGTGGAGGTTGCAGTGAGCCAAGATTATACCATTGCACTCCAGCCTGTGTAACAGAGAGTCTGTCTCAAAAAAAAAAAAAAAAAAAAAAAATACTTTGAGCTCATTGTGAACAACTTTGAGGCTTTTTTCTTAACGGAGTCTCCCTATGTTGTCCAGGCTGATCTCAAACTCCTGGGCTCAAGCCTGCCTCGGCCTCCCAAAGTGCTGGGATTACAGGCATGAGCCCCTGTGCCCAGCCTTGTGCAAGTATTAACAATAGAGTTACATCATAAGTGCAAGTATCTTACTTAAACTGAAGTAAAGATATAAAAGAATGACTGCAAAGGAGTACCAGGGAACTTTTTGGGGTGATGGAAATGCTCTTGATCTTGATATCAGTAGTTGTTAAAACTCATCAAACTGTATACTTTAAAAGGGTGAATTTTGTTATATATACCTCAATTAAAGAAAACTAACAGCAGCTATCATTGTAAACATCAAAACACTAAAAACCATTTCACTAAGAATGAGGAACCAGACAGAGATGCCTGCTGTTGTCAGTATTGTCCCACACTGTTTAGGAGGATTTAGCAACAAGGAAATCAAGTAATTGACATAAATTTTAGAAAAGGTAGAGTCCTTTATTTTGAAATTCCTTCTTACTGATGACAATTGCATCTCCCAGAAATCTAGGAGACAGTAGGTTTTTTTTCTGTTTTAAGTACAAAATGATTAATTCCAGCTCTAATAGCATATGTTTAAGTTGCTGCTGTTAAAAAGCTTGTAGTTGGATCTTGGAAGTGGGCAGGTGATCCACCTCGAGTTGAGCCACTTCCCGATTGACCCCTTAAAAAAAAAAAGTATAGAGGGCCAGGTGCAGTGGCTCACACCTGTAATCCCAGCACTTTGGGAGGCCAAGGTGGGCGGATCACAAGGTCAAGAGATCAAGACCATCCTGGCCAACATGGTGAAACCCCATCTCTGCTAAAAATACAAAAATTAGCTGGATGTGGTGGCACGTGCCTGTAGTCCCAGCTACTCGGGAGACTGAGGCAGGAGAATCTCTTGAACCCCGGAAGTTGAGATTGCAGTAAGCCGAATTCGCGCCACTGTACTCTAGCCTGGTGACAGAACGAGACTCCGTCTCAAAAAAAAAAAAAAAAAGAGTGTAGAATAATATGAGAATCTGGTAAATTATTGGCTATAAGATAAATATGTAAGAATCAGTGGTTTTGCTCTAATCTTGCAAAAAAACACATGGAAGCGAAAATTTTAAAAAGTGTCATTCATGTTAGAGACAAAACCCATAAAATACTTAGAAATAAACTTAAGAAAGACAGTTCCAACATGAAGAAAACTAAAATATTGAGGAACATAAAACAAATGAAGAACTTGGGTCAGGTCCCATATCCCTTATATTACCTATTGTCGCATAACTAATTACCCCTAAATTTAGCAGCTGAAAAACAATAAACATTTATTCTCTCACATAGTATCTGTAGGTCAGGAATCTAGAAGCACCTAACTGGGTAGTTGTGGCTCAGAGTTTCTCATGAGCTTGTGGTCAAGATGTTGGCCAAGGCTGAAATCATCTGAAGGCTCAAGAGGAGCTGGAGGATCTGCTTCCATGATGGCTCCTTCACATGGCTGTTGGCTGGGGCCTCAGTTCCTCACTACATGGACCTCTCCGTAGGGCTGCTTAAGTGTGCTCACAGCATGGCAGCCGGTCTCCCCTGGAGTGTGTGATCCAAGACAGAGAACAAAGCAGGAGGCACAATGACTCATAACCAACCTCAGAAATCGCACACCCTCGTTTCTGAAACAACCCTACTCAATGAAGTTATACGAGGCTGTAAATACCAGCAGCCAGAGATCACTGGGCCCGTTTGGAGGCTACTTAGCATACCTTAGTTGCAAGGGAAGCTGGGAAGGGTTTTATATGGCATTTTCAGCTTCTCTCCTGGGAGGCTCAGAATCATAAGGTGGGGGATTTCCCTCATATAAGAATGGGATTCAGATGCTGTATGGTGAAAAAGAATGATGTGTCCCTTACATATTTGAATATACAAACAGATCAGTGCAACTGGCCAGATGCAGAGGCTCATGCCTGTAATCCCAGCACTTTGGGAGGCTGAGGCAGGTGGATCACTTGAGATCAGGAGTTCAAGACCAGCCTGGTTAACGTGGTGAAACCCGTCTTTATTAAAAATGCAAGAATTAGCTGGGCGTGGTGGTGTGCACCTGTAATCCAGCTACTTGGGAGGCTGAGACGGGAGAATTGCTTGAGCCCAGGAGACAGAGGCTACAGTGATTAAGATTGTGCCACTGCACTCCAGCGTGGGCGACAGAGCAAGACTTCGTTTCAAAAACAACAACAACAAAATCAGTGCAACCAAATAATCTAAAAATAGATTGTTTCCATTTAAGATAAGACAAAAGCAATATTTCAATTTGGAGGGGAAAGGATAGTTAATATCATAAATGGTGCTAGCCTTGACTGGTTATCCATCTCAGTCAAAATAGTTAAACTCCTGTCTTGCATCATATAAAAAATAAAGTCCTGCTTACAAGAAATTAAGAGAGCCTGTGAGTATACAAGGCAGGGATGGGAGAGACCTTCTATTTTTTTTCAGATGGAGTCTTGTCACCCAGGCTGGAGTGCAGTGGCGCAATCTCAGCTCACTGCAACCTCTGCCTCCTGGGTTCAAGTGATACTCCTGCCTCAGCCTCCCGAGTAGCTGGGATTACAGGCTTGTGCCACCACACCCAACTAATTTTTGTATTTTTAGTAGAGATGGGATTTCACCATGTCGGCCAGGCTGGTCTTTAACTCCTGACCTTGTGAACTGCCCGCCTCAGCCTCCCAAAGTGCTGGGATTACAGGTGTGAGCCACTGTGCCCGGCGGGAGAGACCTTCTTAACCAAGAATGAGCATTCAGAAAATGTGTAACAGAAAGCCTAGGGTGTTTCCCATGCCTCTTCCTCCTGGATAGGCTCTGAGCTCCAATTTTTGTCCATCTAGCACTAGCAAGCACCATGAGGCCGCTGAGCTTTGCTGAGCTTCTCAGCATTGTGCCTTCTAAGAATATTCATTCTGTGTGGCATAAGAATCAGCAAACACTTCAAGGGGGAAAGGCAACAGGAGAAGGTAGGGTCCACTTCTCAAAGCTTCCCATCTCTCTGAAATCTTGTCTCTGCAAATCCTGGTTGCTGGGTATCTATCTGATGCCTTTAAATCAATTGTTTCTCAAGTATCTCCTTCCGCTTCTCTAGTTGTTCTGGGGGGGAGGGCAGTTCTGCTTGAAATTGTCACAGTTGAATATAGACGTAGATCTACATAGTAGATGTTGAAGTCCTTGGCCCCATTGTCATGTTTCCAAAACATCAGATTTCAGTGAAGACGTTAAGCAACCATAATTATTTTCTCATATTAACCTTTTGGTTGTTTTTCATCAAGCAATTTATATGATGTTCAGTGTTTCCAAACTATGGAACTTGTATTATTTTGGGCTACAGAGCAATAGTGTGTTTCTAAGTATTGGATGTGATTACAACTATATTTATGTTATATACTCTTTTGACAAGTTTTAGCTGCAATTTTGAGTTACTTGTGATCTTTTCCCTACACCCTCTTACCCCAGTCACACCATATTATAAGTGAGAACTGACTTTGGATTTATAAAATAGTTACCAGCAGCTGCTAATAAAAAAAACCTCTGGGTGCTCTGACTCTCTTACATGCAGTCAGAAAGTTTCAACTTGCCATAAATTAAATTCATCCATAGTCTGGTAGCTTATATTTCATTTCCTATTAATTAAAAATAAACAATCTCCCAGAATCTGCCTTAGAAAAACAGATCAATTTAAAAATATGTATCCAGTTGTCCCTGTCAATTTTGGATCCTAGCACAGCACAAGCAGAACTGAATTTCAAACATGGATTTGTTAAATTTAAAAATTTGGTAAATAAATTCAATATTTTGAGCCATATTGATAATAATTTACATTAAGGATTTACTGGAGTTTTAGCGCTGGAAGGAATCTTAGAAATTATGGAATTACACAATTCTCGCTTTTGGCTTTAAATTATAAAACTCATTGATTTTCATGGTTAAAAAAATTAATTGGCACAGAAAAGTACAAGTTCAAAGGTAAACATTCCAGGCTTCCCCTACTCTACTGTTCTTAATCTCTAGAGGTTTCTTCTGCTAGAGGTTTTTTTATGCATGCTTCCAGAAATGTTCTAGTGTGTGTAGGTATGTGTACATATAGGTATGTGTAATAAAATTGGAAATATTAAATAGATTAAATAGAACAATCCACACTAGGCTATTTCATTTAATAGATTTTAGATGCCTTGTCCCTTTTTATCTACTCTCCTATTTGATAGGCCTTTGAATGGTTTCCAGTTTGTTGCTATTACAGTCAATGCTGCAAGGAATGTTTTAATGCACACAACTTTTTCTATTTGTGCAAATTTATCTGGAGAGTCAGCTGTTAGTTTTGGAACAGTTAGGTGAATGAGTATGTGGATTCGAATTTTCATGGATATTTACCAGTCTTTTATGGGCCGGGCTGTTGCCTGTAATTCCAGCACTTTGGGAGGTTGAGGCGGGTGGATCACTTGAGGTCAGGAGTTCGAGACTAGCCTGGCCAACATGGTGAAACCCCGTCTCTACTAAAATACAAAAGTTAGCCGGGTTTGGTGGTGCACACCTGTAATCCCAGCTACTTGGGAGGCTGAGGCAGGAGAATCCCTTGAACCCAGGAGGCGGAGGTTGCATTGAGCTGAGATAGTGCCACTGCACTCCAGACTTGGCGACAGGAGCAAGACTCCTTCTCAAAAAAAAAAAAAAGTCAAGGAAGAAAATTAAAATAACCCATTTGCTTTAATCAGATATATCAGTATTAGCATCTTGATGTCTTTATTAATATTTAACAGATTTTAAGTTAAAAATGGGATCACACAATGATACTGTTTTGTAACTATCTTTTTCACTTACCAATATGTGGTAAACATTTTCCACAAGATATCCAGTTTATTATTGTTAGACTTTTAGTTTGTTACCAATTTTAAAACCGTTATAAATATTGCTTCAGTGAAAATCCTCAGAGGTAAATTCTTATAGACAAATAGAATAACGTCCTAAAATTGGAATGCTTGGTGGAAGTATATGATTTGTTTTACAAGGCTTTGGCTGTACACTGACAGATTGCCCCTGGGAAAGTTGCACAAACTTGCATTCCCATCAGTTTTCATTTTAAGCATCAGAAACTTCTTTTTTTTTTGAGACAGGATCTCACTCTGTTGCCCAGGCTGGAGTACAGTGGCATGATCTTGGCTCACTACAGCCTCCGCCTCCTGGGTTCAAGCACTTCTCCCATCTCAGCCTCCTGAGTAGCTGGGACTATAGGCACGTGCCACCACACGTGGCTAATTTTTGTATTCTTTGGTAGAGACAGAGTTTCACCATTTGGCCAGGCTATAAGAAACATTTTAAAAAAGAAAAAATACAACTTGGGGCTGTCGGGTAAAATTAATAAAACAATACTAAAATGATTGTGGGGTGGGTGTGAGGTGGGATTTGAATATAGAAATTTCTAAGCCTTAAAATGTTGCAAGAAATTTCTGAAAAGGTCAGAGGCTTTTTGACCAGTTAATAGATTGTCTTATAACTTTTAGTTATAAAGAACTATGATAAGGCCGGGTGCAGTGGCTCACGCCTGTAATCCCAACACTTTGGGAGGCTGAGGTGGGCGGATCATGAGGTCAGGAGTTTGAGACCAGCCTGGCAACACAGTAAAACCCCATCTCTACTAAAAATACAAAAAAATTAGCCAGGCATGGTGGCAGGCGCCTGTAATCCCAGCTACTTGGGAGGCTGAGATAGGAGAATTGCTTGAATCCAGGAGGTGGAGGTTGCAGTGAGCCGAGATTGCGCCATTGCACTGCAGCCCAGGTGACCGTGCGAGACTCTGTCTCAAAAAAAAAAAAAAAAAAAAAGCTACAATAAATACAGTGATATTATTGAGGCTGCTTTATCACAAAATATGAATTTAGACATTTACAGTAGAAATAATAATTAATAGGAATAGCAAACATTTATTGAGGACTTTGTGTAGACCTTGCAGATTCTAAAATGTGTATTAAACAGTGATAGCTTGATTGAGAATCTGTTGGGAAGGATATTTCTTAATGAGAAGTCTACCTTCACAGTGTTAAAAGAAAAAATTTTAAAAGACAAAGGTCTATGAGATGCTTATTATACAAGGCCTCATTTAATCTCATCACATGGGTATGTTCAGCATTGCAGATTTACAGCTGTGTCAGAGTCAGACCCCGAGGCAAGGTTTACATGACTCTGAAGTCCATGCTCGACCTCTGGGAGTGTACCAAACAAAAGTAGGATGTGATGCCAGTTGCTGCTATCAGGTGGGCCAGGAACAAAATATTAAATAACATTGATTCCCTAGTGCAAAAGTTGAACTCTTTTCTTTTTTTTTTAAAGACGAGGTTTCACCATGTTGGTCAGGCTGGTCTTGAACTCCCGACCTCAGGTGATCCGCCCGCCTTGGCCTCCAAAGTGCTTGGATTACAGGCGTGAGCCACCACGCCCAGCCAAGTTGAACCCTTTCAATTCTGTTTCAGTCTTACTGATTATGGGAAGAGAAAGTCAGTTTGGTACATGTCTGTCTAAGTACATGTTAATCTCCCTTTCCAATAAAAAGAACTGTATTTAACTACAATTTAATTACATTGTTTTCTTTTTAATGCACTTATTTCTTTAGAGACAGGGCCTTGCTCTGTCACTCAGGCTGGCGCGCAGTGGTTGCATCATACCACTGCAGCCTGGACACTCCTGGGCTCAAGCAGTCCTCCCTGTTTGGCCTCCTGAAGTGTTGGGATTATAGGTGTGAGCCATGACACCTGGCCTTAATGCATTTATTTTTACAGCTACTGTCTATTTGTGCCATATAAGGGGTTCCCCCCCCCCCACTTACAGTAATAATGAAACATTTCTAGTAAAATTTTGTTTTGTTTTGTTTTTTTGAGACAGAGTGTCACTCTTCGCCCAGGCTAGAGTGCAGTGGCGTGATCTTGGCTCACTGCAACGTCCGCCTCCTGGGTTCAAGTGATGCTCCTGCCTCAGCCTCCCGAGTAGCTGGGACTACAGGCATGTGCCACCACATCTGGCTAATTTTTTTTTTTTGTATTTTTAGTAGAGGCAGGGTTTCATCATATTGACCAGGCTGCTCTCAACTTCTGACCTCATGATCCGCCCACCTCAGCCTCCCAAAGTGTTGAGGTTACAGGCGTGAGCCACCATGCCCGGCCGGCGTAAAATTTTTTTGAATTGAGTTGTTTTAAAGAAAAATACACCAGGCATGGTGGATACCACTTTGGGAAGTTGACGCAGGGGGATCACTTGAGGCTAGGACTTCAAGACCAGCCTGGGAAACGTAGTGAGACCTTTTAAAAAAAAAACTTAGCTAGGCACAGTGGCACATACCTGTAGTCTCAGCTGTTCGAGAGACAGAGGCAGGAGGATTGCATGATCCCAGGTGTTTGAGGCTGCAGTGAGCAATGATAACGCACTGTACTCTAGCCTGAGTGACAGAGCGATACCCGGTCTCAAAAAATAAAAATAAAAAATAAAAACACATGTCCTATTGTTCTGTGTAACTCCTTTTTTCATTTAACTTTCTGCTTTCTGTTGTTAATTTCTTCCTCCTGCAAAAACTGGGAAAAACAATTTTTTTAATCAGCAATTGTGAAGCAGATTATGGAGAGGATTATTTTTTAATCTGAAGTTTTAATTATAAAATAACTTTATAGTAATTTTGATTAGAAAAGCAGTTTTGCCATAATATGAGTATTCTTTTCTTTTCTTTTTTTTTCCTTTTGAGACAGAGGCTTGCTCTGTCACTCAGGCTGGAGTGCAGTGGTGCCATCTTGGCTCACTGCAACCTCCGCCAACCGGGTTCAAGCAGTTCCCTGCCTCAGCCTCCCGAGTAGCTGGGATTATAGGTGTCCGCCACCACACCCAGCTAATTTTTGTATTTTTAGTAGACACAGGGTTTCACCATCTTGGCCAGGCTGTTCTTGAACTCCTGACCTCATGATACACCTGCCTCAGCCTCCCAAAGTGCTGGGATTACAGGTGTGAGCCACCACACCCGGCCATAATATGAGTATTCTAAGATAGCTGCCATGTTGTTTTTCTTTTCTCTTTTCCCTTGTTTGCATTCATTTTAATAATAATGATTAATATTTGTTGAGTATTTGTTTCTAGGCACTATTCTAAGCATTTTGCATCTAATAACTTCTTTAATCTTCTCAACCACTCTGCAATATAATGTTATCCCTATTTTACAGATGAGGAAACTGAAGTACAGAGGATTTAAGAAACTGACTGTAAGGACTTGAATCCAGGGAATTGGTCTTCTGAGCTTGGACCTTCAATCTCTATACCATGCTGTCTCCCATATTTAGCAGTGTTTTATTCACATTGCTATTATTATGGTCTATAACTAATTTTTTTCTTTTTTCACTTAACACAAACATTTTCCTCTTGCTATATAGTTCTTGTATTTTTAAAAAAGAATCAACTTTATTTTGGTATAATTTATATTCAATAAAATGCACCCATTTAAAGTGTTCAATTGATAAACTTTGATAATTACCTATACCTGTGTAACCACCACTATAATTTGGATATAGAACATTTCCATCATTCCAGAGTTTCCTTGTGCTCCTTTCCATTTATAGTATTTCCTCCCAAAATCTTCTCCAGCTAAATGAGCTGCGTTCTATCATCATTCTAATTTTTTAACTTTCTTTTTGATCTATGAGTTATTTTTATATGCGTTATTATGTAATGTAATGTAATGTCACTCTCTATTCATAGTAGTAGTCCTTATTCTGCAGTCTGCTTTTTTTCTGAATAATAATATAGGCCCCCTAGTTTACTTTTAAATAGTCTTTGCACAGTATATCTTTTTCCAACCTTTTATTTCATTTATCTCTTTATATTTAGAGTAGATTTCTTCTAGGCAGCATGTAGTGGGGTCTTGCTTTTTAAATCTTATAATCTTATCTCAGCACTACATGCTGCCTATATAAAGAGATAGATGAAACAAAAGGTTTAAAAATTAAATACTGTGCAAACAGTATTTAAAAGTAAACTAGGGGGTCTATATTATTAAATTAAATCTTATGAGATAAGATTTAAACAGTGGGGGAGGGATTATGAGATAAGATTTAAAAAGCAAGACCCCATTACAAGCTGCCTAGGAGAAATAATCTAGTTGAATGATTGATGTTGTGGGATTTCAATCTGCCATCTTGCTATTTGTTTTCTATTTGTCCCATCTGTTTATTTTCTCTCTTTTCAACATTCTTTTGCACTAATTGATTATTTTGAATGATGCCAGTTGATCTATCCTATTGGCTTACTAGTTATGTTTCTTCTTAAAATTTGTATTAGTTGCTCTAGGGTTTATACCCTTTTAACATTTGTTATTGCAAAGGCCTACTGGCAGTCAATTTACTCAGTTTTGTTTGTCTGAAAAAGTCTTCAGTTTTCCTTCATTTTTATAGACATTTCACCTGATACATAATTGTGGGGTGATCATTTTTTTTTCCCTAGTCAGTACTTTAAAGAATTCACGTGGCTGGGTGCAGTGGCTCACACCTATAATCTCAACACTTTGGAGACTGAGGTGGGAGGATTTCTTGAAGCCAGGAGTTTGAGACTAGCCTGGGCAACAAAGTGAGACCCTGTCTCTACTAAAAAAAAAAAAAAGGAATTCACTCAATTATCTTTTGTTTCTCTATGTGATATGTCTATTTTTATTTTTTTTTTAATTTTTATTAAAAAATTTTTATTTTATTTTAAAAAAATTTTTCTCTTTTATTTATGCTGCTTGGGTTTATATGAGTTTCTTGGGTTTGTGGTTTGATGTCTTTCTTTATTTTGGAACATTCTAGCTATTCCCTTCCCTCCCCTCAGCTGTCTTCTGCCTCATTATCTCACTCTTTTCTCATGCTAGTACTTCAATTTTATCTATTTGGAGTAGATGTAGTTGTTCCTATAGTTCTTGGGTGCTTGGTGGTTTTTCCTCTCTCTGAGTTTTTCTCTTTGTGTTTTAGTTTGGATTTCTGTTGTTCCATCTTCACGTTTTCTGATTTTTTCCTCTGCTGTGTTTAGTCTTCTAAAAAGACTGATGAAGGAATTCATCTCTGATACCATGTTTTTCCTTTCTAATGTTTTCATTTGATCCTTTCTCATGGTTTTCATCTCTTTGCTGAAACTTTACATCCATTTATGCATGTTTTACATATTTTCCATTAGCTTTCTTTCCTTCTTTCTTTTTTGAGATGGAGTTTTATTCTTGTTTCCCAGGCTGGAGTGCAATGGTTGTGATCTTGGCTCACTGCAACCTCTGTTTCCTGGGTTCAAGTGATTCTCCTGCATCAACCTCCTGAGTAGCTGGGATTATAGGCATGTGCCACCTCCCCTGGCTAATTTTGTATTTTTAGTAGAGATAGGGTTTCACCATGTTGGTCAGGCTGGTCTCAAACTCCTGACCTCAGGTGATCCACCTGCCTCAGCCTCCCAAAGTGCTGGGATTACAGGCATAAGCCACCACACCTGGCCCTCCACTAGCTTTTTAAAACCAATTACTCATAGCTATTTAAAACTTATCTGAAGTTTCCAATATTTGACTCATTTCTTAGTGTAGTTCTGTTGATATATCTATTGGTAATGGACTGGTAGTAAATAAAATAGGAATGACCTTTGATCACTGGGGAATACGAGAAGGTAGAATCTGCAAGGGCCAGTAATCTATCTTGAGCCTCCTGCAGGACTGGTGAGATGTCTGTTAATAAAACCCCCCTGCTGTCTATTCTGCCATCTTTATGAGATTATGGTCTAAATTACTCTTTTCTAAATTGCCACCTATTTATTACAGTACTGCTTAGTGGATAGGTGTTTCCCACCCACCAATTTTATAGTGTCTGCATGACCCAGGGTCTTATCTTTATACTATGGAGGCGTCATACAGTATGTGTTCTGGAGTCAGACTGACCCACCTTTCAATCCTGGCTCTCCACTTCCTAGCTAACTGACTTTGGATTTGCTGTTTATCCTGTCTGCACTTGTGCTTCTTCATGCATAAAGTAGGGTGGTAATCCTAGCTATCACAGGATTGTCAGGACAATTCCATGCAAAGGGTTAACACTTTTTAAAAAGGTACTGCATTATATTATTGTCGGGTGATCTTGATGAAAAATTGTTCTATAATGTGATGTGTTTTTTTTCCCACAAGTGAAAGCAATAAACATAACCAAAGAAAAGCAATGTTTGGCATGGAAATGAGTCATATCAAGAAAAAGCTCATAAAACTAGGTTACCATTTTTTTTTCTGAGCTCTTGCAAGCATAGCTATGACATTGTTGGAGGGTGCATGTTTTCCATTAGCTCAGTGGAATTTAATTCATGGAGGTGAGTGGAATGTTGTATGAGCCTGCACAATTTAAGATTAACAAAAAATTCCCTGAATTCTACCAGGTTCTTAGATCCAGATTTCCTTGCCTTTCAGCTGCCAGCTGCTTTCATTCCAGGGCCTTTGTTCCTCCTGTCCCTACTTCATCTTCATACCTCCTTTCATTCTTGCTTCTGGTCACAGTCATGGGTCTTCCTTGGTTTGTTCTGCTCCTAAAGACATTGGGCTCCTTTTCTGGGCTTGTTTTCTTTTCACACTATCAGCAAGTGCCCTTGCATAATTCCCAAATTTATAGGGGACAGAGTAGCAGCTGGCCGCAGAGACACTGAGAAGGTGGAATGGGAGGCTTGGGGGAAAGAGGGGAGGGCCCACTCGCCTTCTGGTTCTCAGTTCTTCAGCAAAAGCTTTGGAAGAACGGGGGAGACATGCACTGCCTGTAATCCTAAAATGAATGTTTTTCTTTTTCAGTCCTAACTTAAACTGGATTGTTTTTCAACTCTGACCTGTCCCTTGGTTGGCATCTCTCACCTTCCAATACTGATAAGAAACAGTTTTCAAGAAATATTTCCATGTGTCCATAGCAAACATAATTGGGAGGAAGACTTAGAAGTGGTGGAGGTCGGTGGCTGTGCCAGGATGAATATTGTTATATTTTATGCATAGTATTGTCCCTAAGCAAACAGAAATGAGCCAGAAGACAAATGAGAATGTAGAAAGGTATACCCAAATTTTTCAAAAGCCCCAGAAACCCATTCAGCCTTACATCTGTTCGACTCTGAATGATTTTCAAGAGAGAGAGGCTTCTTGGCAAACAACATCTTCCCTCAGCTTAATGAACTCTGCAGTTCCCGGGGCACATATTTCAAAGCTGTGGACCTGAGTTGGTCAGTACTGAAGGCCCCAAAATCCTTACCCACCCACCTGTTTAGACAGTATTCTTGTCTTCGCTCCCGACAGCTGAAGCTCTGCCTTGACTATGTGAACAGCTGCTTTCCCTTTTTCATCTGCATGCTGGGTCAGACATGTGGAGACTTCCTCCCCGACTACTCACATTTTATGACCTCCAAAGTGACTCACTTGTCAAACTTATCCAAAGTAGAGACAGAATCTCTACGTTGCTGCAGAAAATGGTTATCCTTGGGTTCTGGAGAATCCCAACTGCAGTCTGACGGAGTTTTAGATAATCCAAGCAGCATTTCTGAATCAATCTCAATTTCAGTATTTTTACTTTAGGACTGGAGCCAGCCTGTTGAAGGGTTTAGATGATGAGGAAAAGGAAGAGAGGCTGCCCTGGAGTTCATCAATGAACGAAGAGGAAAAATTGAGGATTGGAAAGCTTAAGGCCAAGATTATTAGTAAAGGGCTCCCTGTGAGATTTTACAGTGATCTCTACCAGTTGGGTGAGCTGGTTTTCAAGGACTGGTCAGTTGTGACAGAAAAACTTCATCCAGCCACTGTAATGATTGAAAATATGGGTTAGTAAATGTGGAGATAACTAAGTCCATTATCAACATAAAGGTAATATTTTTGTAGTTCTTCCTTGTGAAAGGAATTTTTAAATGATTGTAAATATTCCTTAAACATTTAAAAATTTTTATTATGTTCTTGTGACATGTGTTTCTCCACTTTGAAGATTTTTGCAGCTGAAGATAAGAGCAAGTAATGAATCAGTCATGGAAGATTTTTTAGGGAGTTAAGGAGCTCAGAGAAGACCCCAAATATCTGCAGCTAATAAGTGAGTCTAGAGCAGTCATTCTCAAACACGGCTGATTTTGCTCCCTCAAGGGACATTTGGCCATGTCTGAAAACATTTTTGGTTTTCACACTTGGGGGGAGAGCTCCTGGCATCTAGTGGGGGAGAAGCCAGGGATACTGACAAGCATCCTGCAGTGCACAGGACGGCCCCGTAATAAAGAATTACCCAACCGAAGATGTCAATGTGCTGAGGTGGAGAAATCCTCAGCCAAGAGGAAGAGAATCAACTTTTATTAATTTTTTGGTGCTTTGGTTATTTTATTACATTTAATCTTCAAGGTTTAACCCTGCAAGGTAAGTATTATATTATAATTCTGATTCTGCAGATGAGCAAATGAAAGCTGCTGTGTAGCAGTGAAGTGTTTTACCAATGTCACAAAACTAGAGAGGGACCAATCCTGGATTGGAAACCAGGTCCCTCTTACTCTAAAATCTGTGCCTGCTCTCTTTCACCTTTTTTATTTAGGTGTGATTCATGGATTGGCAGCCTCAGCATCACCTAGGAGCTTGTTAGAAAGGTAGAATCTTGAGCCCCATTTCAGGTCAACTGAATTAAAATTTACATTTAACAAGATGACCAGGAGCCTTACATGTATGTTAAAGTTTGAGAATCATTGCCTGATCATATTGCCTCTAAATGAAATGATTACCGTTATTTTGGGAAATAATGTCCTGTGGACATGTACCAGATTAAAAAAGGGAAGAGTCTGTCACCTACACAGACTTCAGGAGGGATCCGTGATGATTATATGAAAAATAGAATATATGAAAATTATATGAAATTGTATGAAAAATAGAATGTTTATATGCCCGTGTGTGTCTTGGGGATAGGAAGATGGCCTGTGTCTTTGATCAGATTCTCAGAAGGCTAACGACCCAAAAAAGGTTATGAATTCCTGATGAAAGGGCCCAGTTAACATAAGGATGCAAAATGGTGGCAGGTGGTGCTTCTCAACTGCTTTCAGAGACCAGGCACACAATAGTCCTTGTAATGTGACAGGAAGCAGATGGATCCGTACTGAACAGGAGTCATTTGAATTCAGTGTGGGTGGTGGTGGTGAAGACAAACCCCTGCAGGCTGGACAAAACTCTGCCTAGAAACCAAATCATCTGGACCTGGAAAAGAAACATTGTATCAGTCCCAACTCTTTTGGTTGCAAGTGACTCAAACCGATTTCAACAAGAAGGGAATTTATTAGCTTATATAACTACAAAGGCCCGGATTAAGTCTGATTCAGCTCAGGCTTCATTCATTTGCTCAAATGATGTTACCAGATCCTCATCTCTGACTACTCAGCCTGGCCCTGCTGTCCTGACGTTAGCTCATCGCCTTGGCTCCTCTATCGTGAAGGAAGAGGAAGACGAGCCATAGCAGCTCCAGGTTCAAGTCCAGCAGAAATGACTCAAAGTCCTAGCATTCCTAACGCCGAGTCTTTCTGGCTCTGATTAGCCTGACCTGGGCCATATGCTTGCATCTGATTCAATCCCTGGTGCCAAGGGAATGCGATGCTCTGATTGGCTAGTTGGACCTGGAAGTGGAGTTAGACTCATTGGAATTGTGTGAACGGAGATTTGGGTTGGGTAGATCCCCAGTGATAATCTAGGGCTGTTACTGAAACTAGGGGGAGGGTGGTTGGATGTTGAGCAGCCAAAAAGAACCCACGTATTTATGACAGGCTTGGGGTTTTAGAATCCAACAGACGTGTCCTTGGATCTTGTGTTTTTCAGCTCCTAGCTATGTGACCTTGAATGCATTACTTAGTATTGGGAAACCATAGTTTTTTCTTCTGCAAAATGGGTTAACTTTAGCCACTTTGAGAGTAATTACGTAAACCACTAAAAACAGTACCGGGCACATATCAGGCACAGAGTTAATAACTAGTGAGGATGAATAATAACAGATGGGTTCTAGAAGAATATATACATTTGGTTAAAGTCAGAAATGTGGTTAACATTAATATTCTTTTAGTCATATCAACCTGAACTGCATCTGTTGATTAATATCCACTAATGTGTTCAAGAATATAGCCTTTCCGTGTTTTGCTCCATAATATTCTAAGTAGGATTCTATGTACAAAAGCAGAAGAAAAATTCAATTGTTTTCCTGTAGTTTTCTTTCATTAGTATATTGAATGGGTTGTGAAATATGGAGCCAAATGGAAGGTGATGTAGATACGGAGATACCTTCCTGGGCATTTGTAATAACATGTGCAGTCGAAGATGTGAAACTACAAATCTAAGTTATTAAAACTTATCTTTTTGACTATCAGAGATTACAAGCACAACTTTGAACGTTTCTATCGTGAAGAATTTTCTGAGAAGTGCGAGCAAATGTTTGTTATTTCCGAGGAGTCAAACAGGACCTTTGAAATCTTGGAAAATTTTGCCTTAAAGGATATGGAACTTGATTTTAACAATACAACAGCAGGTTCCAGTTTAGATGTTGTCCCCAGGTAAGATGTTAAGAAATCCCAAGCTCAGGCAGAACAGCCTGACTTTGGTAAACGCAATCCCCCCACACTTGAAATGCCTTTTCTAACTTTCCCCATTCTATGCTCATCCCTTCCTGCAAGAGAGACCCCCTAAAAGCCACCCCAGCATTAGAATTTTCTTATTGCAGTTGAACAACTCAAATTATTGTGCTCAATAAAAATACAACAATTAAATAAGTCCTTTTATATTACATTCATGAAAACATTCAGGGCTTTGTTCACTTTGCCGTTTGGAAACAATGCTCTGTACCTTAAGTTCCTGAATAGTGTGTCTAGGTCAACAGAAAAGGAATGTTCTTTTCAGGTTTCAAAGCATTGTCTTAATAACCAACTATACAGATTAATAGCATCCTTTTTTCCCCCCTCATTTTGAAAGGAACCATAGATTGCTTTGCAAAATGCAATGTTCTATTTGTTCTTGAGAAGAAATTAAGACCCTACCCCTCATTATGTGGATGTGTCATATTGCATTTTTCCTTCATTAATTTTACCTGCTAGATGCAAGAACTGTTCTGGACATGGGATACGGCAGTGAACAGAAGAAACGCAAATCACTGCCTCCACAGAGCTTGCATTGTGGAGACAGGCAATAAATATGATAAATATGTAAAATATGTAGTTTTTGTGAGATGCCTTCAAGTGCTGTGGAAGAAAAGGAAACACTGGAAGGAGTTAGGCCATTTGGTAGGGTGAGGGAAGCCCTCACTGAAAAGGTGGTGACATTAGGGTGACTACCAGAAACAGGTGAGGGAGCAAGCTATGAGCTATGCACATATGGATAGGAAGAGCATTCCAGACAGAGGTCAGAGCAACGCAGAGGCCCTGAGGCTGGAGAAATAGCAAAGGGGCCAGGCGGCTAGAAGAAAGTCCAAGCTGTAGGGTCGGTGGGAGGGGATGAGGTTGGAGGCGCAATGGATGGCGGGGAGGATGTGGATCCTGTTTGGTCTTACAGTCTATGTAAGGACTTGGGCTTTTACTGTACTGCTTTTGAGCAGAGCAATAACCTACTTACATGATTCTTTTTTTTTTTTGAGACAGGGTCTTTCTCTGTCTCTCAGGCCGGAGTTCGGTGGCACAATCCTAGCTCACTGCAGCCACAAACTCCTGGGCTCAAGGGATCCTCCCGCTCAGACTCCCCAGCAGCTGGGATTATAGGTGCATGCCACCATGCCTGGCTAAATTTAAAAAAATTTTTTTTTTTTTTTTTTTAGAGACAGGGTCTTGCTATGCTGCCCAGCCTGCTCTCAAACTCCTGGGATCAAGCAATCCTCCTGCCTTGGCCTCCCAAAGTGCTGGAATGACAGGCATGAGCCACCATGCCTGGCCTATATGACATCTTGATGGACTCACTCACACTGCTTGGTTGAGACTAAAAGAAAGCAAAGGAGGAAGGAGGACACAGAATCAGACCTGACCATTCAGATTTGCTGGTGAAATCATTTCAGCAATAAGGCATTGATTCCTAACTTAAATTAATGGAGACGGAATTTTTTTTTTTTTTTTTTTTTTTTGAGACAGACTTGCTCTGTTGCTCAGGAGTGTAGTGGCGCAATCTCAGCTCACTGCAACCTCCACCTCCCGGGTTCAAGCGATTCTCCTGCCTCAGCCTTCTGAGTAGCTGGGACTACAGGCATGTGCCACCATGTCCGGCTAATTTTTTGTATTTTTAGTAGAGAGGGGTTTCACCGTGTTAGTCAGGATGATCTTGATCTCCTGACCTCATGATCCACCTGCCTCGGCCTCCCAGTGTTGGGATTACAGGCGTGAGCCACTGTGCCTGGCCGTGGAGATGGAATTCTTATGAAGCAACTTCTAATGACACTGTTTTAGGTTTTCCTTTTTAATGAATAAGTGAGCCTGGCAACTGTCCTCCTCATGGAACTTGCATCAGTGAAAACTCACTAGACACATATTTATTGAATCATAACTGTGTAAGGCACAAGGCCAGAGTGAATTTCATGGACCTGAGAATACTCTGCATATTCAGGAGGTTTTCAGTGAAAAAGCCACAAGACAAGTTATGTTATGCTCCTGCCAGTTCAAAGAAGTCACATTCACGCAGTATTACCAGCTAACACACCCCAACCAGTAGAAGACTCTCAGTGAATCACTAACAATGATGGTAGGTAGTTTAGTTGATTTCTAATTTGGTGGTCATCAGGATTGACAGGAATTCTTGGCATATGAATCCCTTCCCTTCCCTTCTGCCTCCCTTCCCTCCCTCCCTCCTCCCTTCCTTCCTTCCTCTCTCCTTATCTCTTTGTTTCTTCTCTCTCTCTCTCTCTATCCCTCCCTCCCTCTCTGCCTTCCTTCCTCTCTCCCTTTCCTTCCAACAGAGTCTTGCTCTGTTGCCCAGGCTGGAGTGCAGTTTCATGATCTTGGCTTACTGCAACCTCCACCTCCTCAGTTCAAGCGATTCCCCTACCTCAGTCTCCTGAGTAGCTGGGATTACAAGCATGCGCCACCACGCCTGGCTAATTTTTTGCATTTTTAGTAGAGACAGGGTTTCTCCATGTTGGTCAGGCTGGTCTCGAATGCCTGACCTCAAGTGATCTGCCCCCCTCGGCTTTCCAAAGTGCGGAGATTACAGGCATGAGCCACCATGCCCAGCCTAGAACTTTATCTCTTAAAAACAAAGTGTATGCAGGAAAATTTTCTCTTCCTTCTTTCCTCTCTCTCTCCCTCATTCTCTGCTTTCCTTCCTTGGTAAATATTCTTTACATTTTATTACCCTTTTATTTTTCGGAATAAATCCTATTCCAACTTACAAGTCTATTTTGCTCTTGTCTGGAGAACGTGGTTGTGGAAAGTCCACTCTGATTGCCAGCTGGGTCAATTTACTTCAAAAAGAAACATCTGAGCATGTTGATGATTCCTCACTTTGTGGGCAGCGCCTGTGAAAGCAGCAGCATCATGTCCGTGATCCATTACTTCATCACAGAGTTACAGTACAGGAACTACAGTAAGAGAGTCAGACTCAGCATTCACTCAGGAGGTGTCTGGGGAGCTAGAAATGAGTGGCTCTCTGCTCATGTGGCCGTTGTTCCATTGCTCTGACCTCAACCCTGTATTGTCTCCCACATCTACCCACCTCTTTCCTCAAAGAGCTAGCTAAACTTCCTTCCTGTTTGCCTGCCTGCCTGCTTCCTTCCTCTCTCCCTCTCTCCCTCCTTCCTCCCTCCCTCCTTCCTTCCTTCTTTCCCTCCTTCCTTCCTTCCCTCCCTCCCTTCCCTTCCCTCCTTCCTTCCCTCCCTCCTTCTTTCCTTCCTGCTTGTCTTCCTTCCTTCCTTTCTCCTTCCTTCCTGCTTGCCTTCCTTCCTTCTTTCCTTCCTCCCTTCCCCTCCCTCCTTTCTTCCTGCTTGCCTGCCTGCCTGCCTGCCTTCTTGCCTCCCTGCCTTCCCTCCTTCCTTCCTTCCCTTCCTCCCTCCCTCTCTTCCTCCCTCCCTCCCTGCCTTTGCTCCTTCCTTCCTTCCCTCCCTCCCTCCTCCCTCCCTCCCTCCCTCCCTCCCTTCCTCCCTCTCTTCCTTCCTCTCTTCCTTCCTCCCTCTCTCCCTTCCCTGCCTTCCTTTCCTCATTCCTGTCCTCCCTCCCCTTCTTCTCCCCTTCCTTTCTCTCTCCCTCCCTCCTTCTCCTCCCCTCTTTTCTTTCCTCTCTCTTTTTCTTTCTTTCACCAAACATTACTTGAGTATCATTCTATGCCAGGGCACTATTCTAGGCAATATGGATACAACAGTGAACAAAATGGACACAAATTTTTACCTCACGGAGTTTTCATGTTATTAGGCGAGGGCGGAGGACAAAGAGTTAACTGAGTCACTAAATAAGAGACTGTTTGATAATGGTGAGTTCTGTGAAGAAACCCAAAGCAGAGAAAGAGGTAAACAGGATGTGTAGGAACTGTTAGGATTTTGAATTGGGTGTTCTGGGGATTCTCACTGAGGGAAGGGCCATTTAAATACATCACTGAAGGAGAGGAGGGAGGGAACTGGGGCAGGTGTCTCGGGAGCAGCGCTGTGGGGAGGAAGCAAGGGCCTGGCCCCGGGAAGGACGCGCCTCTCCACGACTGCCGCCCTGCTGAATTCAATAACCATGCATTGAGCAGGGTCACTCTCTCGCTCACTCGCTCATGCTTACAGAGTATTTACTGTTGCCTGTTCTGTGCCAGACACTCTTCCCAGTTCTGGAAATACAGGAGTAAGTCAGGCAAATAAGGTCATCGCCCTGATACGTATTACGTCCTACTTGACATAGGCAGATCACAGATCAATAGGGAACATGTCAGATAATAATGAGTGCCATGCAGTGTGGTGATAACGTGCCAGCGTAGCTATCTGAGCAGTCAGGGACGATGTCTCTGACTTAGGGCGACTCTAGCTGCCTTATCAACTGAATCCCATTTCAGTGGCTTCTCAAAGGGAAGCTTATTTCTTACCCATATCACAGTATAATATGGAGTTCCTAGTTTTCCTCCATGTGGTGACTTGGAGACACAGGCTTTCTTTCCATATTGAGGCTGTGTCATCCCCCTGGGGCCTCAGAGCCCTCCACGTGTGTGAGGGGGGAGTGGAAGGCGTGGAGAAGCACACCTGTTCCTCCGAAGTCTCAAGACTGGAAGGGATTCCTAGCCACTTCCACGCCCATTCTTTTGATAAGCCCTTGGCCACAGCCGGCTGACATGGCACACTGGGAATTGAGCAGGGACAGAACATGAGCCCTGCCCTGTGGAAGGGGGGAGCATAAGCTTTTGTGGAACAGGTCACCATCCTCTCTGCTACTTTCTCTGTGGAGATCTCATTGACGAGAAGATAGGCAGCCATGTGGAAACCAGGAGAAAGAACATTCCAGGCAAAGAAAACAGTCTTTCCTACAGCTCCTCAGCTGGAAAGCCAGTTGAATGAACTAGAAAGGGAAAGGGGCCAGTGTGGCTGGACGGTGATGGACTACAGGAGCTGTGGCGGCGGGGGAGGGCACTTTGTATCTGGGCTTTGCAGGCCATAACATTAGGTTTGGATTCTTTTGAGTGCAGCGGGAGGCCAGTGGAGGGTTTTAAGCAGGGGAACGACATAATTAGATTTATTATTATTGTTATTATTATTTTTGAGATTGAGTCTTGCTCTGTCACCCAGGCTGGAGTACAGTGCCATAATCTTGGCTCACTGCAACCTCTGCCTCCTGGGTTCAAGCAATTCTCTGCCTCAGCCTCCCAATTAGCTGGGATGACAGGTGCTCACCACCATGCCTGGCTAATTTTTTTTTTGTAGTAGAGACAGGGTTTCATCATCTTGGCCAGGCTGGTCTTGAACTCCTGACCTCGTGATCCACCCACTTCAGCCTCCCAAAATGCTGGGATTACAGGCGTGAGACACTGCACCCGGCCTCAATTGATATTTTTAAAAGATCAAAATCAATCTGATGTGTGGAAAATGGGTTTAGGGGACAAGCATGAGGCAGAGACAGGTGCTAGAGGACAGAGCTGGGAGGGGACAGTAGCAGTGGAGGTGGGAGGGTTTTGGGTGGGTTGAGGATTTGCTGATGAATCGAATGTGTTCGTTAAAGGAAAGGGAGGAATTGAGAACTCATAGCTTTTGGCTTTAGAAAGCTACATGGGTGGTGAGGGCTGTTGACTGAGATGGGCCGGCATTGGTGGGGTGGTGGAGCGCAAGCTGTTTTGTGGGAAATGGAATTCTACTTTGGGCACGTGATATTTAAGCTGCCAGGTGTGTGCCAACGCGTAACAACAATCGTGTGGGACCTGCATTGTGCCTCACTGTGCTAGGAGCAGCTGGGGAGTCTGACCACCTGCATTCAACCCTTGTCTCACTGCTTATTAGCGGTGTGACCCTAGGGGAGTTATTTTAACCCTCAGTGGCTCAATTTTCCTATTTGTAAAATGTGGATAATAATTATTTTTAAAATGTACCTTACAGGTAATTGACAAGATTAAGATAAAGTATGAAAGACCAAAGCACTTAGTAAGCATTGGCATATAGTAAGCATTGATAAATCGGAGCTATTACTATTTTTTTTTTTTTTGAGTTGGAGTCTTGCTCTGTTGCCCAGGCTGGAGTGCAGTGGCGCAATCTCGGCTCCTGCAACCTCTGCCTCCCAGGTTCAAACAATTCTCTGCCTCAGCCTCCCGAGTAGCTGGGATTACAGGCGCCCACCACCAGGCCCAGCTAATTTTTGTATTTTTAGTAGAGATGGGGTGTCACCATCTTGGCTAGGCTGGTCTTGAACTCCTGACCTCGTGATCCTCCCGCCTCGGCCTCCCATAGTGCTGGGATTACAGGTGTGAGCCACCGCGCCCAGCCTAGCTATTACTATTATTAGGCACCTGCTGTGTATTTCCATGTTTGTATGTGTCTGACTTTTCTTGCTTTTGCAAATTCATCTCTTGTCATGCAGGTACATGTGCCCATGTGTGCTCTGGGCCCTAAGTGAGTTATGTAGGTGCCCACGGTGAGTTTTGATGCATGTATCTTATCTCTGTACAAGGGTACAGGGATTTGATTTTCTGTGTGTGTGGTGGGTGTCTGTGAGTAAACAGAGGGAAGAACGTGTGGATGAGGTCTTTGTGGTTGCATTTCTCAGGGCATATGGAATGGATAAAGTCAAGAAACAGGTGTGACTGTGTCTACACAATGACTAATCCTTTTCTGGCGCAATCCAAAGGTGTTCAGTCTGGCCAGGCTGATGATGTAAACTCCGTGGTACATGCTCAATTACGATTTTATTCCCAAAGTGAATTGTTATTTTAATTAACTTGTTTTTGGGTGCAAAGAACTCCTAATAAAAACAGCTGCTGTCTTTCAAACAAACAGATTTTTAGGCTGACAACAGTAGAATAAGCTCAGGAACAGCCTGAGAATACTTGACGTTTCTAACCCCCAAGAGAACACCCACTCTCATTAACAAGAAGAAGGGCTGGTCCTGGACTTGGTCCACAATTCTGCTCTGTTACTTACTAGCTGTGTGATCTTGGGGCAGTTTACTTACGCTCTCTGTTCCCCCAATTTTTCATCTGTAAAATGAGGATAGGGATCATAGTACCAACCTCATAAGGCTATGTGAGAATTAAAACATAATGCAAAAGAAAAGGAAAAAAAAACTATGTTAAAAAAAATGCAAAATTCAAGTAAGGAATTTAAAGTAGTACATGGCACATGCTGTGATTATTATTGTTGTTATTATTTATTGTTATTGTTATTATTTCTTTCTGAGCTGGAAGAAGCAGGGATCTGGGGCTGCTAGGGGGAAACAAGACACTCATTAGTTCATTAACTGAGTAAGGAGAGCAAGGATTGCAAAACAAGAGACTTTGCAGCTGTCGCCTGTGCAACCCAGAGAGCCAGCAGGTGAGTGGAGAAGGCTGGCCCCAGAGTCATTTATTGTGGCTGACTTTGCTGAGACTTGGTTTCACCTGGGTAAGGTGGATGTGGGCAGAGGAGGAGGAGCTGCTGCTGTGAACACAGCCAGCCTGAGAGGCCAGGTGCTTGGAGCAGATTCAGCCTCTTTGCAGAGAGCATTTTTCTGCAGCCTGCCTCAGCTGTCTGAAGCTGCAACTCCTGTGTGGGCAGTGAGCCAAGGACCCTCTCTATCTGGGGGACCTAAACACACCCAGTGAAGCTCACATTTCTGCTTTTCTGTCCTCAATCCCTGCTTGCCAGGATAAAGGGATCTTGTAGATGGGAACTGCCTGTAGCCAGCTCTACTGACTCCCATGCCTTCGCCTGCCTTGCAGGCAACTGGTGTCACAGAAGACACACTTCACAGAAGGTCAGAGTAGAGTCACTTACTTTTTTCTTTCTGTTTTCTTTTTTGAGACAGGGTCTTGTTCTGTTTTCCAGGCCAGAGTGCGGGGGTGTAATCACAGCTCACTACAGCCTTGACCTCCTGGGCCCACGTGATCTTCCTACCTCAGCCCTCCTAGTAGCTGGAACTTCGGGGGTGTGCCACCATGTCCAGCTAATTTTTTATCTTTATTTTTAGAGACAGGGTCTCGCCATGTTGCCCAGGCTGGTCTTGAACTCCTGGGCTCAAGCGATCCTCCAACCTCAGCTTCCCAAAGTACTGGAATTACAGGCGTGAGCCACCATGCTCAGCGCAGTCACTGATTTTCTTCTTTGGATGTTTCCTCACCATATGACCCGGTGGAACCTGGGGATAGCTTTGATTAAGTTCCATTTATTGAAGGCTTTCTACGTAGCAGTGCTAAGGCCTTTATCAGCATCTCATTTAATGCTCTCAATGATCCACCCATAGAATTATCATTCCACATAGGGGGAATGGGGCTCAGAATGGCAGGGCCACACAGCTACACAAGGGCAGAACGGGGAGTGCAAACTCAGGTCTCTGTGGGATCGAAGCCCCTAGTCCTCATCACTACACTGCCATTCCTCCTTGAGCCGGCCGGGGACAACTTCCCTCCTATGGATGCTTTTCATCCGCCTCCTCTCCCAGCATCGGGAGGTCTCTGCTCAAGTTGGTGGTGTGGAATGGACAGAAATCCTTGGCAGAGCTTGCTTTTGCCCAAGGCGAAAAGCTTGGTCTCTTTCCCTTTGCCCCACACGTTTGGTCTCCTTGGAGCACAGCTGACACTTCCATCCCTCCATGCCTTTGTCCATTCAATTCTCTCCTCCTAAAATGCCCCTTCCCTTGTCTCAGGGCAGTGGAATCCTTCTCATCTTTTATGGCCCTATTCAAATGTCACCCCTTCCATAAGAAGGGCTGATGGGTACCTCTGGCCCTCAGCCCTAACTTTGACCAGGCGGCACCAGCAGCCCCCATCCCATTGCATCTTTGTTTTCACGAGTGTCTCCCTCCAGGCACTGTGAGCTTGCCTCCCTAGGTCCCTCAGGTGAATTACAAATGGTCCTGTGATCTATCTTATTGTTTGTCTCCCTGTGTAAGTTCTGTGAGTGCAGGGATCATATCTATTTATTTGCCATTGTCATACCCAGTGCCTGACACAGACACAGAGCTTCTCAATAAACCTATGTTGAATAATGAGAGACAACACTGCTAAAAAGCACACGAGTTTGTCAATCCCCAGGTGGCTGTTGAAACACGTGAGCTATTGCCGTTTCAATGCTGCAACTGGCCATTGTCATTTAGTAGAGACAGATTGCTCCTGCCAAAGTAAGGAGAAATGTTGAGAATCATTTTCCAATACTAGTAACACTGACTTTATTGTCAACATCATTTTCGGAAAAAATAATTATAATCACCAAAAATGTGGTTTTAAAACCACTCAACATATATACTTTCCTTCAAATACAAACATAAAGCTGTAAGGATCAGCCATGAGTATTTATTTTTTGCTTAGGATTAATTTTTGCTAATTATATTAGTGCTCTATGCTATGTGATTGTCAGGCGGTATGTATTTCCTGAGGTTCATTCACATTCACCTTGTCACTTACACTCTATGCCAACTTTGTGGAGGAGGCAGAGGACCCACGCCTCTGTGGGCTTTCACAGGGACTGCTTGTGAGCCATCTACACTAAGAAATGGTGGCCATATATGGCTTGAAAACAAATTATTAGAAAAAATAGTGTTTTAAAAGCTCCTGATGACCTGTGTGTTCACATTCCCTTCACCTCTCTGGGCCTCAGTTTCCTCATTTACAAAAACCCTCATCTAGGGTCTGGACTAGGCTAGATGATTTCTAATAACCCCTTTTGCTCTAAAATTCTGTCATTAAGTTCTGAAATCTCAATGATGTCCATAATTTTAAAGGTTTTTAAATAAACACTCAAAGGATGAAGCATCAAGCTGAATTTCTTTCTCTTCCCTTTATTGAAAATCATTTTTCATTGTTTGACATAAGCTGTCTTTATCTTTTCTGATATCTTCTCCTTCTTAATGTTTCACATTCATAAAAAAATTTCAAGTCATTGACTTTATGATCATTTTGTGTTATAAAAATCTCTTTAAAAGTTAACACTACTATACTATAAGAAAATGAACATGGAGAAAGTAACTTATTATGAGACAATGTGTATTTGAACATGTAAATTCTTAGACTTGAAGACACAGGGCCTCTGTATAGAAAATCATCATGAAAACAATAAGTTTCAGCCTTTAAATATAGGTTGATGTGGTTGTGTTGTATTCAATATTCAAACACTGGCCGGGCATGGTGGCTCATGTCTGTAATCCCAACACTTTGGGAGGCTGAGGTAGGCAGGATTGTCTGAGGTCAGGAGTTCTGGCCAACATGATGAAACCCTGTCTGTACTAAAAATACCAAAATTAGCTGGGTATGGTGGCATGCGCCTGTAGTACCAGCTACTTGAGAGGCTGGGGCAGGAGAATCACTTGAACCTGGGAGGCAGAGGTTGCAGTGAGCAAAGATCATGCTACTGCACTCCAGCCTGGGTGACAGAGTGAGACCCCATCTCAAAAAAAAAAAAAAAAAAAAAAAAAAGGAAGACGACCCAAACATCATGGGCAATATTGCTATTGGGTGGTGATTTTCAGAATGGTGAATAAATCTTAGTATCATTTTAGAGAAAACAATATATAATCTTCCATCAATTTACGTGGTGTTACATTCTAGAAAATTCAATGTGTTTGAAAACCATACCAAAAATACTTTGTGTTTACATGTAAAATGGAGTTGGTTTCTAGATTAGGTCATTATAAAGCTTTTTTCTCCCCCTTACATGATTGTCGAAATATCTGAAAGTCGGTAGACCGGGAGACAAAGCTTCATTGGATATGACTGTCCTGTGTTGTGGGATGTCTCAAAATCCTGGAACGCCTCCTGTTGAGAACCACTGCTCTAAACAACGTGCTATTTTTCAAGTGTTCATTGAAACTTCTTTGCCTTTGGCTGTGCTGTCTTGATGATATGCTCTTCTCATCGTCTCTGCCTGTGCACTCTTAGGGGTAGGGGGCTGGGGAGGGGATAACAGGAGGTGGGGGGGGATTGGGGAGGGACAGCATTAGGAGGAATACCTAATGTAGATGTCGGGATGATGGATGCAGCAAACCACCATGGCACCTGTATACCTTTGTAACAAACCCGCACATTCTGCACATATACCCCAGAACTTAAAGTATAATAAATAAATTTAAAAAAATCTTCCACACGGAGCTTTTCTTTATTGTGATGATTCTACACCAAGATTTAGTAGCCTTCGAACTCATTTTCTGCCTTAAAATGTGGCTATTTGTGTACAGAACCAATTTCCACTTCCTTTAGGTGGTTGAATTCATCATTTTATCTCCTCTTAGCATCTAGCACGGAACCGTCACATAATAGGCAACTGATAAATATTTGCTGACATTTGCTAAATATTTACTAAATAATTACTCTCAACGACTCTAACAAAATCTTAATGCATCTGAGAAGACTTAATCCATTAAAGCTTCTACATGTGACTCGATTTCCCAGACCTCAATGTGGTTAAATTTCTGTAGAAAATATTGCTTTTGAAAAACGAAAGCAAGACAGAAGTTGCAGTAAAAGGTTCTTAGGGTATTAGGTAGTTGATTACAACTTGGGATTGCTGCTACTAGGTCACTTTATCACAGTCTGGAAGTCAGTCATCTCTAATGACTTCCTTTGCCTTTTGGGGATTCACAGCTTAGTTCTTCTTAAGAACGTATGCTTTCCAGAATCCAAAGTCTAGGGTCCAATAGAGTGAGTAGAGTTTAGGATTGTTTCTGTTAAGTTTAAGATGGGCTAGGGCCAAGGAGACATCACTGGAAGAGCCCAGGGCAGTGGCTGTGACCCTCAGCGTGCACCCAGTGTTCAGGAGTGTTAGAAACCTCACAGATCACAGGACTTCTCTTCCTATCCAACTCTTTGTAACATGACCCATTTTTGCATTCTGGAAGATGAGAGTAAATGTTTTGGATCATACAAAAATATTTTTATATCAAATCCTGAAAATGTACTGGAGACATCTGGTGGTAAACACCATTATTATCCTTTCTGGGTTGAATATTTTGAGGATGGTAATCACATGTATACATATGTGTGTTAGCTGTACAGCTGTGAGTAGCAGCCATTTTTCCCAACCTCTTCTGCTTCCCCAGTCCATAAACATGTTTTAGCAATGATAGAATCATTTCCACCTAATATGAACAAATTTCTGTGCTGTAGGTACTCAGCTCGAAACAGATATTCTTAATGAAGACTCAGATGGCTTGGTCTTTTCACTTCTCATGGAAATGTTCATTGCTTCCATCAGTTTAAAGCCGTGTATACTTGTACTATATGGAGTTGAAGAACTGATTGGCATTTATGGGATTTCACATCAGAAGGTAACGTCTTTTTAAAAATAACCCCTATTTTATACTACTTTATAAAAATAAAACAATTAAAAATATACAGAAATATAAAGAAAAAACTCCATTATTTAAGATGTATTATATATAACACCTTTCCATTGCATTGCACATCTCTGGTTATAGCCAACACTGCTTTTAGTTACTGCTTTCTATTTTAATTAATTAAGAGACAGAGTCTTGCTGTGTTGGCCCAGGCTGGAGTGCAGTGGGATGATCATAGCTCACTGTAACCTCCAACTCCTGGGCTCGAGCCATCCTCTTGCCTCAGCCTCCCAACTGCAGTCACACACCACCACGCCTGGCTAAGTTTTTCAACTTTCTGTAGAGATGAGGTTTTGCTAGATTGCCCAGTCTGATCCTGAACTCCTGGGCTCAAGTGATCCTCCCAGTCTGTCTCCCAAAGTGCTGGGTTACAGGTATGAGCCACCGCACCCACCCCTGCTCTATAGTTTATTGAACAAATACTTCTATAATGTATTTACAATGGGCCAGACACCATTTTAGGAACTTTAAGAATATTAATTCATTTAATTCACGCAACAGCCATTTAAGGAAGAGACTGTGCTCGTCTTCCCTGTTTACACAGGGGGAACTGAGCACAGAGATGGTAGGTGGCTTGTCTAAGGTCCCAAGATGGTTAAGTGGTAGATTCAGAATTCAGACATGGGCATTCTGGTTTCAGCCACTGGGGCCTCTCCCCCTGCACATATCTGCCCCCTATTTTATACTTTGATCAGTCTTATTGTTCCTTATGTTTTATAGTTTGGTCTGCCTCATCTTCCCTGGTTTTGCACATACAAAATTGCATTCATGGGTTGTCATCTTCAGTTTTTCTCCTGTTTGAAATAATATTGGATCAATGGAACCTCTACTAATACTTGGTACCAGTCATCACCTTGGGAAGCAGCTTCTTTAAAACTTAAAACTATATGTAATCAATCAATTATGTGAATAAGATCTGTTATAGAAAACGTGGTAAAAAGTAGAAAATAGGAAATTAAATACACTCATGGTCTCACCACTGGTAACTATTTTGCTGCTGTATACCCTTTTTCCTATGGATATCTATATATACACATACATATTTATGTAAAGAAGTTACACACCACATTGTTTCATAACCTGCTTTTTAATTTAATATATCATAATGCCGAGTGCAGTGGCTCATGCCTGTAATCTCAGTACTTTAGGAGGCCAAGGCAGGCAGATCACTTGAGGTCAGGAGTTTGAGACCAGCCTGACCAACATGGTGAACGCCCAATCTCTACTTAAAAAAAAAAAAAAAATACAAAAAATTAGCCAGGCATGGTGGTGCACACCTGTAATCTCAGCTACTTGGGAAACTGAGACAGGGGAATTGCTTTAACCCCGGAGGCAGAAGTTACAGTGAGCTGAGATGGCACCACTGCACTCCAGCCTGGGTGACAGAGCAAGACTGTGTCTCAAAAAAATTTGTATATATATAATGAGCACTTACTATAGGCAAAGCACTATTAGCAAAGACAGACAGACATAGTCCCTGCAAAGAAATGGAGCTTTCATTGTAGTGGGGAATGGCAGACTAATGAAGTCATATCACTCAAGTAAATGTAAAATTGCAACGGTGATGTGTACTGCTATGGATTGGTATGTAGCATTGTGAGAGCCTCTCATGAAGGGATGGCCTTCTGGAAGAAAGGCCTGAGGCAGAGCTCTTTAGAAGGAGGAAGGATGGCCAGACAGTTACCTGAAGCAGTACAGGGCACTGATTAGGAGCCTGCCCCGGCACCAGACCCTTGGTTTGAACCAGCTCTGCCACTTAAACCAGCAGAATTAGATAAGGCATGTAGCGCCTCTATGCTTGAGTTTCTCTTCCTTTCTAGAGGGTTCTCATGAGGATGGAATGAGTTTGTGTGTTAAAATTATGCCCAGGATTTAATTTACAGAGGTATGATTGGGCGACCACATGGAGAGGCCAGTATCATTGAAAGACAAAGTCATTACTTATGTTTCCTGAGAGAAGGGGACATGCTGTGCAGGGACCCAAGGGAAGTACCAGGGTGGTCAGGAGGCAGAGGACAGGAGCAAGGGAAAACTGAAGCCAAAGCCTTCATTGGGGTTTCTATAGGAATGACAAGGTGGGCAGGGTAAACAGTTTAGGGTTGGCTAATTTGAATATTATTATTATTTTCTTTTTGAGACAGCATCTTGCTCTGTTGCTCAGGCTGGATTACAATCCAGCAATCATTGGCAACATAGCTTTGACCTCCCAGGTTCAGGCCGTCCTCCCACCTCAGCCTCCTAAGTAGCTGAGACTACAGGCTGTAGGTGTGAGCCATCATGCCCAGCTAATTAAAAAAAAAAGTTTTTGTGGAGATGAGTTCTCTCTATGTTGCCCAGGCTTAATTTGAATAATTGTGATGGGCTTTGGGCAGAGAGGCTGCCTCTAGTTGTCTGGTACCTGGCCCTGGGTTGATTGAGGGCAGGGTTGGTGTGTGAGTTAGATCTGCATGTGAAAGGCAGAGTCTAGGCAGGCTGTGCACCATCCCCAGGAGTTAACTAGCCATGGGAAGGGCTGGATCTGTAGGGTCCTGAGGAATGCTAAATTATCCTAAGATGCAGAAATTAAAAACCATAATTAATACAGTCAGTATCTACAGACACATTCAGCACAATGCCTGGCTCAGAGTGGGTATGTGATGGTTGGTGTTATTAGGGAAAGAGGTATTGTGGAAAAGGCTATTAAGAGAATCAAGAAAGGATTGATCTTATTAGATATTTATTTTGTTCCCAAATAAAATGATTTAGTTCATGATAGTATTGCTGCACCAAGTGACAACTCAGCATAAAAGAACATCCTCTTTTTCAACTGAATGGTTCCCATTGCACTCTCAGGCTTATTCTGGTTATTCTCGTAGGCCATTCTTCAGAATTATGTGATTTTATTAAATTACTTGCTCCAAGAGGCCTGTTTTTAGAGTTCACATTTGCACAATCAAATTCATAATTGATACATGAGTCAAATACGGTTCTATTGAGTGTGACTTGATATTTTCTTAGCACCATAATGCTTACAGTTCAAGTTACTATTAATAACCTTCAGTCCAACCCTTATTCTATACTTACGCTCTATATCGTACCTACTCCAAGTTGAAAAACCATCAACAAAGTAATTTTGAAGTCTTTAATGTTTTCAGATGTCTTTGATTTTCTCCACCAGGCGAAAGATTTTTTCCTGGCTGCCACGCACACTCTCCCCTCATTGCAAATTTATCATGAACACAGTCTCTTCCAGCCTGTCCTACAAGGCGTTGTGTGCCCACCCCGGATGTGAGGACAGTGGAACTCATTAGCATAAGAGATGAAGAAACAAAATTAAATATCTTTAGATAGCATCTCTCCATTCCAATCACGGACCCTTTCCAACAGAGCAGACAGGCTTTGAGGGAAAAAGACAGGCTTGAGTCCTTTAAAACTCACAGCCCTAGCCAATGAATTGAAAGTATGTAGAATCTACCGGAATGAGTTTCAGTGTACGGAGGAGTACTTGGAGGCCATCTCTGTTCAGGAGCTCTGGGAATTGGTTCTCAAACACTGGATTGAAGACTACAGTTGGACTTTTAAACCAAAAAGGGCAAATTCAGACACTGGTTTCAGGAGAAGGTAGGCCTTGGCCGTTGTTGACAGCTTTGTGGGAGTCCACAGGGAGAAAGATGTGTGTGGACTCCTGCCCAGGGAAGGGGGTTCTAGGGATAGAGTGGTTAGAGAAAACACAGGATGCCCAGTGAAAATTTTTTTTTTTTTTTTTTGAGATGGAGTCTCACTCTGTCGCCCAGGCTGGAGTGCAGTGGCATGATCTTGGCTCACTGCAACCTCCAACTCCTGGGTTCAAGTGATTCTCCTGCCCCAGCCTCCTAAAGTAGCTGGGATTACAGGTGCCCGCTACCATGCCCGGCTCATTTTTTTGTATTTTTAGTAGAGACAGAGTTTCACTATGTTTGGCCACTCTGGTCTTGTACTCTTCACTCCAGGTAATCTCCCTGCTTTGGCCTCCCGAAGTGCTGGAATTACAGGCGTGAGCCACCATGCCCGACCTACCCAGTGAAATTTGAATTTCAATAAACAACAAATAATCATTAGTAGAAGTATGTCTCAGATATTGCATGGACATACCTATGCTAACATTTACTTGAATTACAGATAAATAACAATTCTCAGTATAAGAATGCCTCAAATATTACACAGGACATATACTAAAAATTATTGTTTATTTGAAATGTATATTTTAGTGAGCATCCTGTATTTTATTTGCTAAATTTGGCTCCTCTAAAGAAGTCTGTGTGTTGGCTGTAAGGAGAACAGCCATAAATTTAGACATAAAATTCAGTTGCATTTTTTAAGAATCTGAGAAATGGACCATTTTTATTTCTATAACTCAATGTATCTCTCTTCTGAGCCCACAAGCCTGCTGATGGCAGACACCTCATTCAGTCAATTCAGGTTAATTCCATCCATATGGTTTGTTTTCAGTGAGCTCAGGATTTTCTCAGCCAGGTGAGGATTTGTGGCCTTCCCATGTCTTTGGGTTGAATTGAGTTCCAAGGCCCTGGATGCTGGTTGGCCTTGGTTGTCATCTGTCCCTGCTGTCTTCCGCCTGGGTGGCCATGGGCTCCATGGTCCACAGATGTGACTCCTCTGCACTTCTGGCTTCCTCTAGGATGCCCGTGTGCCCATCTGTTCTCAGGCTGCTGGATGTCTATGGCTCCCGGCTGACGGGGGCCGCATTCTAACAGAGGGTCCTCTCTCCTCAGTCAACCTCTGTGCTCTGCTTGAGTCTTGTTCTCTTCTTTGATTCTCTCCTATACCTTTCTCAGTTCCACAAAATCTCTTTCCTCCTGAGTGGGGGAAAAAGGTCCTCTTTAGATTCCCCTGAACTTATCTGAGTTTGTTGTTTGTCATAAAAAAATTTATTCCATGTGTTATTCGGGAGTTTGTTTTTTTTTTAGGCCATGGTCTCACTATGTTGTCCAGGCTGGCCTTGAACTCAAGGGATCCTCCTGCCTCAGCCTCCTGAGGAGCTGGGATTACAGGTGTGCTACCACCTCGCCTGGCTCCAGGAATATGTTTTCTGATATTCAATAATCAAGCTTTTGAGAATCAAAATTTGTTCCCTCAAGCCATTGTCTCTGCCATGAACTTCAAAAGGCTATTTTGAAACTTGAGTTTTCCTCTCTTTGTCTCTGCTATAACAGTCTTCTCTTAAGGGCAGTGCATTTAAAATGGAGCAGGAATGGGGAAGTGGGGGGTGAGAAGTGAGAAGTAGAAGATACTTGGAATGAAAGACACAGCTGGGCACGGTGGCTCATACCTGTAATTCCAGCACTTTGGGATTCTGAGGTGGGCTGATCACTTGAGGTCAGGAGTTTGAGATCAGGAGCCTGGACAATGTGGCAAAACCCTGTCTCTACTGAAAATACAAAAATTAGCTGGGTGTGGTAGCATGCACCTCTAATCCCAGTTACTGGGGAGGCTGAGGCAGGAGGATCACTTTAACCTGGAAGGTAGAGGTTGTAGTGAGTCGACATCGGACCACTGCACTCCAGCCTGGGTGACAGAGTGGGACTCTGTCTCAAAAAAAAAAAAAAAAAAAAAAAAAAAAAGACACATTGATTGGTGCAACGTATTTTCCTGCCCCATTGTTTGCTCTACAATTTGCATTTCTGTAGAGAAAATTGACTTCGAATTTAATGTGCCCTCCTGCACGTCCAAGGAGGTGGAAACAAGTTCTCTGTGCCCCTAGAAGAATCCCTCAGGCAAAGTGGCCTGTGGCTGTGTTACCCTCCATCTCCAGGATTGTGCAGGAAAGGCCAGGTCTCCTCCTCACCAAAGACTGCTCCATCCACCCGCTGGCTCTGCCCAGCCACCCCTACTGAGGCCCAGGGAGCTCAGCCACAGGTGCAGGAAGAGCTTGGTTAAGCTGAGGCCAGCTGGGTACAGTGGCTCACATCTCTGACTCCAGCACTTTGGAAGGCCAAGGTGGGTGGTCCACTTGAGCCCAGGAGTTCCAGACCAGCCTGGGCAACATGGCAAAATCCTGTCTCTACAAAATATACAAAATAATTAGTTTGGCGTGATGGCATACACCTATAGTCCCAGCTACCAGGGAGGCTGAGGTGGGAGGATTGCCTGGGCCCAGGAAGTCGAGGTTTCGGTGAGCCATAATTGTGCCACTGCACTTCAGCCTGGGTGACAGATGAAGACCCTGTTTAAAAAAGAAAAGAAAAGCTGAGGCCAACCTCAGAGAAGCTTGGCTGATTGGAGTTGCACAGCTCTGCCTTTGTTTCAAGATTGCAGGTAGTTTGGGCTCATTCCCCAATCCTAGCATAGGAGATGATCAGAGTGGTAGACTGTGTGTTACCATTTCTCTGAATGGTCTGAAGAATCTCTTTATAGTCGGTTGATCATAAAGCCAGAAGGAGGTCCAGCTATGGTGGCAAAACTTAAGGGTCAGGTGGGTAATGAAGAGCTGGCTCAAGTGGTGTCTGTGTCTGTGTTGGGGGAGAACAATCATACAGAAAAACTGCTCACAGTCATAAATGCAAATTCAGTGTTGGAAAACCTTAATAAAGACTGCTAGGCAGAAATGCGCGGTGTAATCATCGGCAAGCTTGCCAATGTGTAGCCAGAGCTGTGGATGTGTTCATTGTGACTATGGCTGATAATCTAATGGTTAGCAGTATGGGCTCTGGAGCCAGGCTATCTGGGTTCAAATCCCTGTTCCGCATTTACCTCTGTGTGGACAGGCGCTATCATAGTATTTCCTATAGGATGATTGAAAAAGAAAGTTCTTGTATCATATAGAACATTTAGAAAGCTACCTGGCTCATGTTAGCTCTTACTCTTGTCATCACCGTGTTGTCTGTGCAGGGCTGGACGGCTGGGTGGCCGACGCTCTGTGCTTACTGTGCCTGTCGCATTGCGGGTTGGCTGAGCATGAGCTACGCCAGCTTTTGGACATACTGGGCTACAGGAATCATTACAAAGTGACCACCTTGCACTGGGCTGCCTTCCGCAACGCCACCGAACAGTGGGTCCAGGAGAAGCACAATGGCCTTCTGTATTTCTGGCACCAGTCCCTGCAAAGTGCGGTGGAGCACAAACTTCTTAGGAAGTAAGGCTTGAATCTGTGGAAGTACCTGCTGGTTAAGGAAAAGCAGAAGCCACCTACAAGGGAAGCCTTGTAGTTGGGATTTTTCACATAGAAACAAATCCATATACATGTATGCAAATGGTTATATGTTAGGGTTTATACTTGATTATGAGTAACTGAGACCTGACTTCAATGGCTGGGGTTTGTTCTCTCCTATAATAGATTTCTGAAAGCAGGCAGTCCTGAGCTGCCCTGTGGGCTCCACAGAGTCACCTGGGACCCAGCTCCTTCTGTGTCCCTGATTCACCACACTGTGTGCATTCTCAAGGCCACCTCATGCGGATGGCTGCTGGGGCTCCAGCCATCAGGAAGGAGGAAGGGAGGAAGAAGGACTTGCCACTTTATTTTAAGGAGCTTTTCTGGAAGTTTCATACCAACACTTCCACTTAAGTGTCTTTGACTCAGAACTTCATTACCTGGTTACAGCTAGATATGAGGAAAGCGGGGGGATGGAGGTTTTGGCTTGATGCATTGCTACCCCAAACCAAGGTGGGGTTCTGACACTAACAAGGAAGACGTAAATGGATTCTGCTCTGGGTAGGAATTAGGAGTCTCTGCTGTAATTCTTTCTTTTTGTTTCTGGTTTTGTTTTCGTTTTGAGTCTCGCTCTTGTTGCCCAGGCTGGAGTGTGGTCTCGGCTCACTGCAACCTCTGCCTGCTGGGTTCAAACGATTCTCCTGCCTCAGCCTCCCCACTAGCTGGGATTATAGGCACCTGCCACCACGCTGGCTAACTTTTGTATTTTTGTAAGTAGAGACGGGGTTTCAGCACGTTCGCCAGGCTGGTCTCCAACTCCTGACCTCAGCCCACCTCAGCCTCCCAACTCTTCTCCAATTCTGAAATCAAATTCTTCTCCCCTACTGAAAAGGATGGCAGGGCTGCACCCAGGAAACTTTGGCAGTCACAGACACCTGACCTAGGAGCAGAGCACTGTTTGTCAGTTACTTGCCTAGAGTGCTTCAGGTCTAAGGACTCGAAGTCTTTAAATTGCAGCCTCTGGGAAGATTCCAAGCTCCGTACAAATTTCCTTTTAACTTTACTATGTTCCTTTTTACTTTCCTTTTTAGCAAGATAAATCCTTTCTGCTGTTTCCCTCCTACACTGTAATCATTCCCACTGTCTCAAGTTATATGATGTGGAGGAGAGCGCGGGTCTAGGAACGAGGATGCTCTTAGATTTAGCACGTGCTTCTGTTGGCTTACTGTGTGATGGTTTGCAATGCGCTCAATTTCTCCGTTTCCCTGAGAACAATAATACCATTGGTGGTGCAGGGACTAAAGCATCATGGCGTGGCTGTTAAAATTCTGGGTGTGTATTGTGCCCCATTTGCTGTACTGTGTACCTCCACGTAAAGCACTGCTGGCAGATTCGCTATTGCGAGGGAGAAAAAGTCGTCATGCTGCAGAATCAGGCTGTGAATAGCATCACCACCATGTGGCCTGGGCAGGAGAAGAAAGCCCGTCCTACAAGGATGAGAAAGATCCGAAAGCCACAGCCGTAGTACTCGAATCCATTATGTTGGTTTCTGTTGTTGTCGTTGCTGTTGTAAAGGGCTCTCTTTCTTGACTCTTGTCCAAATGTCATCATATCAATCATTTTGAGGCAAGCTAGTCTCTCTTAGCCAAATGCATCTGCCTGCATCTTGCCTTGGAAATTAATGCCTTGTCTAGCATTATATTCAATTTGTTACCTAAATTACTTCTACTATAAATTGGCCAACCTAGAGAGAAACTTTGACCTCTAGGCTGTGATGGAGCAGCCTCTTTTCTATTCTGTTACTAAAACTGAGGATCGTTTGATCTTACATACTTTGTATGTTGCACACGTGTGTGTGCGTACACATATGCAAGCATGTTAGTGGGGCTGAGAAGGAATAGGACAAAGGAGGGCTGCAAAGCTGAGAAAGGCTTCTCTATTACCTATAGGCCATTATGTCTTGTTAATACTGATCATGATAGCCTCATTTTTTTTTAGTTACAAAATTTAATTGTAAGGATCAAGCAGTGATTATTGGTGAAACCAATCCACATTGACAGCTTTGAAGAGTTCAGGTGCCAATTTTTAAATACATGTGATAAATACCCATCATATTTTTGTAGCATTGTTCAGGATCTATTTGAACTTGATTCTGGACATAGTTCAATACACAAGGATAAGAGAAAGATAGTGTAATCACCAATAATTAAACCAAAGACAGCCACATTTTTGTTTTCACTGCTTTCACTGTGCTGGGTACTTATATATTATTTCACTTATTTCTCACGCAACCAGAACATTCTTGGACTAGGCTAGATCGTTTCCTGCCAGCCCCCTGGAAAGTTCTCACCTGCCTCAGGTGTTCCTGAGAGTCCATGGCAGTGCCACCTGTGCTCACTCATCTGTTTGTTGGCTGCAGTCACCAGAGAGTCTCTTCTGGTTTCTGCTTAGCAATGTAGGTGCCTCACAACTTTCCCTGCCAGTGTTTTCCATCATGAGAAAACCAGACTTCTTATCAGGGTTCCCTCCCTCTCCTTGGGTCTCAAAGCAGCCAGACCTCGAGGTGCTGGGGTAGTGCTGGTTCCATCAGAAGTGGGGGTAGGCATCTCCTGGGAGATCTGAGCACACTGCATGCCCTTCTCCAGCAAACCCCACCATTCTCAGGTTCTCAGGGAGTCCTGCCTGGAAAGAGCCTCTTTCTTTTTTACTTTTATTTTTTTGAGACAGAGTTTCACTCTTGTTGCCCTGTACAATGGCACGATCTCGGCTCACCGCAACCTCTGCCTTCCAAGTTCAAGTGATTCTCCTGCCTCAGGCTCCCGAGTAGCTGGGATTACAGGCATGTGCCACCACGCCCGGCTAATTTTTTTTTTTTTTGGTATTTTTAGTAGAGACAGGGTTTCTCCATGTTGGTCAGGCTGTTCTCAAACTCCTGACCTCAGGAGATCTGCCAGCCTCGGCCTCCCAAGGTGCTGAGATTACAGGTGTGAGTCAACACGCCCGGCTAAGAGCCTCTTTCATTTCTTCTTGTAATGCTGCACCCCATAAGCATTCCAAAAAATGTAGTCTATGGAGCCCATTTTTTCCATCTCTGTTGAGTAGAAGGAGTTTATTTGCATAGTGGTTAAAAGTGGAATCCCAATGCCAGACTCAGGGTGAGCCCTGGGTTTCCCGCATGCTAGTGATGACCTTGGCCATATTACTTTACCACTTTGCGTCCCAGATCCCTCATTCATAAAATACAGTACCACCTTCGTACGGTTCTTACTTATGAGCATTCAATAACGTTAAGTTCTGTAAAGCACTTAGCATCGTGCTTGGCCCATAGTAAAGTCTCAAGAAATGCTAGCCACTATTAACTCCTTCTTCGTTTTCCTCATGAATCTTCTCTGTGGCCTCCTATCCACCACCTTTCCCAAGGTGGCCCATGCACATCAACTGGTAATCTTGAATTCTGTGGGCCTAAAGATTATTCTGTTTCATCAGGCACCCTCAAGCAAGTCTGAATTCCCTGAGACCCATTCTAGTTTCACTGAATAGATGTTTGCTGAATGAATGTGCAGGTATGCCTGGCCGCTGGTTTTTTGGGTCTGCTGTTTCTAGCAGCTTACATCTCTATTGTTTTGAGAGTCAGTAGTAAACCTCAGCCTCCAGTATCTGCCTGGAATCAGGAGCTGGAGGGCTGAGCACAGGAGAGAAGGTGTGAGCCATCTGTGTGTAACACCAGGGTCTTTGGAGCAGGAGCAGCCTCATGGCTCCCTGTCCCCGTCCTCATCTCATGCTCAGGTCTGCATCCTGTTTGGCAAACAGAACCCACCTTCCCTCCTTCTGGAAATCACCATGGCATCTTACTAGAAATGATTTCTTGTGGAGAGCAGTGGCTTTGGAGTTGCGTAGAACTGGTGTGACCTTACGCCAGGTGCTTACTTACCTCCTAAGACGCAGTTTTTCACCTACAACATAGGGATAACAGTATTTGCCTTGAGGATATTAAAAATGCTAATTCATGGCCAGCGTGGTGGCTCATTCCTGTAATCCCAGCACTTTGGAAGGCCGAGGCAGGTGGATCATGAGGTCAGGCGTTTGAGACCAGCCTGGCCAACATAGTGAAACCCCGTCTCTACTAAAAATAATAAAATAAATAGCTGGACATGGTGGTGGGCACCTGTAATCTCAGCTACTCAGGAGGCTGAGGCAGGAGAATTGCTTGAACCCGGGAGGCAAAGGCTGCAGTGAGCTGACATCATGCCATTGAATTCCAGCCCCAGCAAAAGTGCAAGACTCCATGTCAAAAAAAAAAAAAGCTAACTCTTGTAAGGTACAGCATCAGACACTACCATAAGCACTAGTGGTGGCCATTTGAACTGAATGCCAGTATTTCTAGCCCACCTTCCCCCTCCCACCATGGAAAACACTCCCCGGCCCCCTCGTTGGGTGGTGCCTTGTGACTAAGTGGCCCCTGGCAACATTCAAGATGGCGGCTGCTCTGTCAGTCCCGCAGCAGGGGAGACCTGGATTGGAGTTCCCAGTCTCCAACCTGTGATGGACATACTAAACCTTTACTCTTTTAAGCTACTGAGATTTCGGGGTTGTCTATCAGTATAGCATAATGTAGCCCACCACACTAGGACTACACAAACATTGGCCATTTAGTCTGTCATTGAGTGCTGCACTGTGTATGCAAAGATGATGCTGGGGTCACTCTGTTCCTCACATCCATCATGTGTGTAGTTGGAGGAGCAGTGGCATTAAACAAGAAGGTTGGAATGCTACTTCTCCAGTCACTGCTTATGTGCTGACCAGGGGTAAGTCACCTGGTCTCTCTGATTTTAGGTTTGTCATACAGGGATGCATATCTATACACTCCCCATGAGGTTATTTTGTAAAAAATTAAATTAGGCCGGGCATGGTGGCTCACGCCTATAATCCTAGCACTTTGGGAGGCCGAGGCGGGAAGATCATGAGGTCAAGAGATGGAGACCATCCTGGCTAACATGGTGAAACCCTGTCTCTATTAAAAATGCAAAAATTAGCCAGACGTGGTGGCACGTGCCTATAGTCCCAGCTACTCGGGAGACTGAGACAGGAGAATCACTTGAACTCAGGAGGTGGAGGTTGCAGTGAGTGGAGATCCTGCCACTGCACTCCAGCCTGGTGACAGAGTGAGACTCCATCTCAAAAAAATAAAAATAAAAATAAATAAATTAATTAAACACTGCATTTTCTATGAAAATGTTTTGCATACTTTACATATTTTGTTTAACTCCCCAAATCTTGAACCCATGTAATATCTATCCCAGTTCTTTTTCTCCCTCATTCCCACCCCACTTTCCCAATTTATAACCACACACACAGTTTTACCACACTCAGTGGGGAGGGTTTTTTTTTTTCCTTCCATTGGCCTTATAGGCTCTGCACTTGCCGTCTGGTCGTATCTTCACACTTTAGACCAGATAGCACGGGGTCTCTCCATATGGGTGGGTGATCTGGAAATCATGTAAGCGGAAATGAAGAATGGTTGTTTAAACAGTGGGTTCCTCTTTTGTTAGAGTTCTTACGAAGAGCTGGGCTTGGTGTGCCACCTAGCTGTGTGTTTCATTATCTTGCAAGAAAAAGTGACAAGTAGAAAACTTAAAAATACTTCTATTTTAGTTTTCAAGGTTAGAGATCACCAGGATTTAGTTAAACAAACCCTTTTGTTTTTGAGAAGCTTATGTCTGGGTAGTATGATTTACTGGCACCATTTTGGAAATGAAGATAGAGTAATCCTGGCTCCAATATCAGATTTGCCATGTTTGCCAGCTACCCCTTGGGTCATGTGAGATTCAGGCAATGGCTTCACTTCTCCAAAATGCACACCCTCAAATGTTCAAAAATGCTTGTGAAAGCAGTAACCATAGTGTATATTTAAAGTCGAAAAGTAGGTTACACATGTTTCCCTGGGGGAGGGGAAAGACAACATGGAAAATCAACATGCTCACAAACTTCTCCAATTCTGGGTCAGTGAACGTAACTAGAACTAATTCTTTGGTAAATTCAGACTGATATATAAGATACAATTTTTTCCAGTTAACTTGACTTTTATTTCTCTAATTACAGCCACAAATTTGACATATTTTTGCTATAGTATTTTCATGTACTGAAAAGTCATAGGCATTAAATTGCAATTGATTTTTAAATAGGTGTAATCACTCCTGTCAGAGAAAGCAGTCCATGTTCATTTCAGAGTCCAATGAATCACAAGAAAACATATTTTCACCAAGTGTTGATCGATAACTTCCAGCAGCAAACCTCTTTCTGGAGAGCGTATCAAGAATTGCCATGGCATATGAAAATGAGTGGATGCTTGGGGGAGTTGTGCGGCTCTCTCTCAAGCCCTAGGTAAGTCTTGCCATTTTTATATCATTGTATTTAGGCAGATTTAGCTTTCCCTTTTACCAGTGCTATGTTTAGCTACCCATGGTTCCCTTGAACAACATGTCTTCATTCATTTATTCATTCAACCATCCATTCATTCATTCGGATGGAACCGTCCTCTGGCATCAACTTTGTGGTTGCTGGATCTCCAGGGTTACCCCGTTGGTCTGTCTGGCTCTGCAGAGTGTTCATTTCTCCCCCTTCACTCCATGTGGATTCCTCTCAAAGTCAAGTGGCATTCCAGAGAGAGGAGGACAAGGAGGAGAGCTGGAAAAGGGTAGAAGATTGGGCAAGCTCTGCTAGACCCTCCTATTTGCTTCCCTTCCAGTCCCTTCTTTTCCCTATACTACTTCCCCTTTCCTCTTACTCCCTCCCCCCGCACCTCTCTTCCCCTCCTTGTCTCTTTCTTCTTTTCCTCTTGCTCATTAATTCAGCAAACATCTTTTTATGACCCAGCCTGTCTTCCACAGTCTGCTAGGCCCTGAGGGTACAGAAATGAATAGATACAGCTCTAAGCCTGTAGGTGCTTTTCACCTAGTGGGGGAAGATGTAGAGCCAGAGAATTACTGGACATTGTGGTAATGCTTTACTACAGCAATGACACAATGGACTGTGGCAAGCACAGAAGAGGGAGGGGCTGGCGCTCTGCCTGGTAGATCCAGGGAGCCTTCCCAGAGGAGGGGGCTTCCTAGGCAAATGAGGAGAATTGACTTTGACTGCTGAAGAGTGAAAGACTCATATTTATCTGGTGATCTCCAAAAGGTAAGGTAAGACGTTTATGAATAGGCTACTGAAATGTGGTAAATAGAAGAGCTTCCTTTAAGGCCTGAAATACTAAAATGATCTCTATTAATATGTTATGTCACAAGTATCACAGACTTTATATCAAAAATCCAAAGGCCAGGCTTCTGGACAAGGCTGCACCTCATCCACTACTGGAATGTGTTATCAGAGGCCGGCTGTGATGTCTCTGAGGCCTGTTTACTCTCAGTGGCCAAGATTAAAGCAGATCAGTGCCAGAAAATGAAGAAGAGATGTACACTCAGGTGCGTGAGTCGCAATGTTTCAGTAGTTCATTTTGCTGGGATATAGAGTGGCCAAAGTTAGGATTTTCCTGTTTCCTCACATAATTCTGATCCGTCCAACAGACCTCTCTGATTATTACTCATTTCTATAATTCAAGCCAACAAGTTTTGAAGACAAGAAATCAGGAGAAATGGCTTCTCTTTATCTTCTTGCAGTGACTCTTTTTATTTATTTATTTTGAGATGGAGTCTTGCTCTGTCGCCCAGGCTGGAATGCAGTGGCACCATCTCGGCTCATTGCAACCTCTGCCTCCTGGGTTCAAGCGATTCTCCTGCCTCAGCCTCCCAAGTAGCTGGGACTACAGGCGTGTGCCACCATGCATGGCTAATTTTTGTATTTTTAGTAGAGACGGGGTTTCACCATCTTGGCCAGGCTGGTCTCAAACTCCTGACCTCGTGATCCACCTGCCTCAGCCTCCCAGAGTGCTGGGATTACAGGTGTGAGCCATCACATGCGGTCCTGCAGTGACTCTTTTTTAGGAATTTGTCCTTAACATTCTTTCTGTCTCTCTACTTTTTCATGGCTTCAACCACAACCTTAATACCTTCTGTCTTTCCAGCTTGAACCTCTTTTTGGAGTACCAGGTACATCTCCTCTTTTAGTAGAGCTAGTAAGAGTATTATTGCTTAACAACTTTCCTGAGTGAGCAGTTAACACTTCAAATTAAATAGGTGAAATCCTAAATTACTTCAGGATTTTCTCTCTCAATTTTTTTTTTCCATATTCCCTCTGCCTGCTGATGATAGCAGTAACTTTTTCCATCACTCAGTATTGAAAACACTTCTTCAAGGTGGCCTCAATCAAAATGAGGACAGCTATTCTTTGACCTTCTGCCTCAGTGGCTTGGGTTTGGACACCACTTTGGTTAATATTTCTTCCGTTTGTTCTCATAAGCAAGCCCCTCTGCCTTCCCTCTCTCCTCTCACTGTCTTTCATCCTGCATTTCCTGGCTTATTAAACAGAATAACAACCTTCATTCATTCTTTCAATGAGTATTAACTCAGCACCTTCCCTGGACCATAAACTCACGGAGTCACTGACACAGCAGTGAACAAGGAGAAATCCGTGCCCTTCTGGGCTTTACAGTTCAGTGATCATAACAGATTTTAAGCATTTGTTATATGCCTGGCTTTGGATTAAGTACTTTATATGTGTCATTTTGTTTAATTCTCAACATAATTGCTATACATCATGTTTACAGAATCACCAGGAGAGCCCTACAATGTTCCCCACCTAATTTTGCTGTAATATTATATAATACTTTCTGTAACTGCTATAATACTAGTAATATCTTGATTCAAATTAAGGAAACTGAGTTCAGACAGGTAAGTTGCTTGAGGCCTCCCAGATAGGAATAGATTTGGGCTTTACCACACCTGTATCTCTTTTGATCCTCAAACATCTAGACTTTGCTTTGATCCAGATTGTCGTGTATGATTTATGTCATTTTGGAACTCGTCTGACCCAGCAATCATCCACGTGGAAGAACCCAGGCAGTCCTCATAAGGATACACGTGAGTGGAATGCAGCCAAGATCTGTCTGGAAATGTGTCAGTGCTTAGGGATGTGGGGCAGGGGAGTGGAGGAAAGAGGGCAGGAGGGGGATGGTTCCATTTATCACAGGAAGCTGAACACTAACCAGAGGAAGACTAAACCTCCAACAGGGGTAAAAGTCCTTCTGGATAATGCCACAACTGCCTATCTTAGCATGGTTGTTTTGGTGATGGAAGGGGCGAGGGGCTGAGAGTTGAAACGGAGAGGAAATCACATAATATTTCAGCATGTGAAGATTTCCTAGATGTAAATGAGCCTAGGTAGCATTAGGTGGGGGAACATCGTAGGGCTCTCCTGGTGATTCTGTAAACATGATGTCACCTGTATCAACATTTGAGATCCTGCTGGTTAGTGTCTGTGTTACTCTGGACCCCCAGGGGCCTCTCAGCAGGGAGTCCTGGCCTCCGTAATTGCCTCTGACACACATCAGGTTCAATCACGGCCAAGTCCTGGAGAATTTACTTCCACGAAGTCTCTGGCATCCGTTCTTTCATCTCTGCCAGGGCCTCTTTTTGTCAGTCTGGATCAATTTCATAAAGCAAGGCTGTGATCCTGCCACTCTACTTATTGTAGCTATTGACCATCTTACCTTACCCCCGACCCTGCCTGGGAGAGTCAGCCATGGCCATTTGGGAGGAGTTCTCCCCAAAGTCCCTCCAGGACTGTGTGGGCTTACTTTTCTCTCTGTGGGTTGCTGAAAGTAGAAGTCACAAGGTTAAGTACTTATCACCAAAGCAACAGAGAAATGTGTTAGAGTCATCAGAACAAGATTTAATTCTAGTAGGAATCCATATCATAGCCATAGGAGGTATTGCAGTGGTCTGGTCAGCTGTCTGGGCCTCCCCAAACATCTTTTCTTATCATGGTTATGTAGCCACACATAGCCCTGAATCAATTTGCCCTCCTGGGGTGCCTCTGGAGGTAAGATTCTTGAATGGACTATTTTTTTTTTTTTCAAAGAATTCTGGGAGAAATCCTGTTTTATAGCATGCCATCCTGGGAGCTGCCTGCCAGTTCAACCCTGCGCCCCTTTTCTAATAAAGAGGTCTGGGCAAATGCTGACATTCCTCCGAATTAATTTGACACTACTAACTAAAGGCCTGCTTGTGCCATGCGTGCTGCTAGTTGCCAAAAATACAGCAATGATAAGACAGACACGGTTCCTGCCTTAAGGCAGCTTATGGTCAGGTGTAAATGATAGACATTAAAAAGCAATTCGGCCCGAGAGGAGACATTCAAAATGGTGGTGGCATGGAACATAGAGCAGGGAGGTGTCACCTTGTCTTGATTCTGACAAAGTGACAAGGGGGAAAGAATTCCAGGGAGAGGGAACAGCATGGTTGAAGATCCAGAGTTGAGAAGGAGCATAGTGAGTCTGAAGAACTGAAGAGTCCAGCATGGCTACAAGAGAGGGTGAACAGTGAAGGGGAGCCCTGAGGCTGCAGAGGCAGGCAGGAGCCCGAGTACCAAGGTCATGCTAAGGATTCAGCCTTTATCCAAACAGCAGTGGGCGGCCATAAGGGATTTAAGCAAGATAGTAACAGATTTGGTTTTAAAAGGTTACCTCGGGTGTTGTGTAAAGAATGAAACAAAAAGGGACAAGTGTGGTGTCAAGGAGAGCTGCTAGTGGTAATAACCCAGATGACAGGCAGTGTTGGCTTAGAAGGTGGGGTGGAAGGTTTGGAGATGGAATCCACAGGACCCAGTCATCAGTTGGGTGCAAAGAAATGGAAGAGTCAGAGATGACTCCCATGGCTCTGACTTGAATGACTGAGTAGATAGCATGGCCACGGACCCAAACAGGACACATTCCCAAAGAGGGAGTTGGGGGGATAGAATCCATGTAGAGTTTGGAGTCATTGTAGAAAGCCAGGAGGGGATAATCACTGGGCTCAGAGAAAGAGAGCCAGGCCAGAGATTCATACCTGTTTCTGGGATGGAAGCCAGGAGAGGGAAGGAGATCATCAGGGAAGGGGGAGAGGAGGGGTGGGCCTGGGACAAAACTCCAAGGGGTGAGCAGGGGGAGAAGGAAGCAGCAAGGGAAAGAAGGAGGGGATAGAAAGGCAGGAGGGAAACTGGGACTGAGAGTTCAAAATTCCCCCCAAGGGAGGATGGATGTCAACTAAATTAATTAAATATCTTCAGATTCCATTTTGAGTTACCTTCTTCTCTATGCTATGTTGAAGTTCTCTGATACTCTACATTTTTAGTAAAAGTCTGTTACGAACAAATGGTTTAGGGAAAATAAAGGAGAATCCATTGTGTTCTACATTTGAAGACCGTGAATCAGAGAGGGGACAGCACGCAGCCTCAGGAAGTGCAAACCCAGCTGGGACTTGGGGCTCAGGTGGGGGCAGGATTTAGGGTCCGGAGCATCAGATAGAGTCAGGCAACCCCACGGAAGCCAGACAGATGGGGAAGGAGATCTAGGACGAAAACTCCTTTCCCCAAAACCCACCAGTGGCAAGAAGAGGCTTGAGGAGGTGAGGGCCAGATCCCGCTATTGGGTGGATAAGGACCTTCCAGGCAGGCATGCTTCTTCAAAGGAGAAAGAGAGCTCCAATTCCTGGGGTCTGTGGGAGCACCCTCCCCAACTACCAGAAAGGCTAGGAGAGAGTGCCTAGGCTCTCTCCTCATGTAGGAAAATGACTAAGAACTCCCTTTTAGAGTCTCATTCTTCATTAACCCCTGCTGTCTTGAGAGATAAACAGGCTACTTATACTATTGACTGCTGCCTGCTTCTGGAAAGTTCCTTAAAATCCCAGAGTTTTCAGAGGGTGCCTCAGTGTCATTATTTGGCTGGGGGAGTGGAAGTGTCTGATGTCGCTCCAGCTCCTCCTTGTTGCTTCTCGGGGGTGGAGTGCACACCTCTCTCCTAGTTCCTCCCTCCGGAGCGTGAAGTTTGGCTCCCTCTGGTGGTTGGAGAATAACAAACCTCAACAGGTTGATTGGAAATGATGTGCAGTTTGGAGTCTTGGGCTTGTTTCTCTTCGGTTGCTTCTTGCCCAGTCTGCTTGGCGCCTAGGCTTGCCCTTGCGGCACTCATCTAGGGAAGCTGCATCTCTGATTGATGACTGGTGGAGAGGGCTTTGAGCCTGGAGGCCAGTTTCTAGGGCTTGGGTGAGTTTTTATAGATTTTCTGTGGCGTGATACTTTTGTTTTGGGCTGGAGCCCTGGGCCACATCAAGGTGAAGAAAATCCAATTCTAGCCGAAGTTGCATTTCTGGACTGTGTCAAAGACAAGAAGAGACAGACTAGGAGCAGATACGACATGTGCAAGCAAGCGAGGGAGGTGCTCAGAGACGTGACGCCGATGTATCCAACTGCCTGCATAACTCTGCACCTGGGTATTGTCTCCAAAACATCTTAGATCCTGAAACTGTCTAAAACTGAACTCGTGAGCATCCTTCCAAATTCAAGTTCTTTCCTAGGAACTGTCTTTGAAATTCTCACCTTGGAGTCTTCCTAGACACTTTCCTTTATCTCCTCCCTAAATCTGTTTCATCAATGAGCCCTGACGTTTTTTAATTCCTGTTTTTCAAACTTGTTCACTTCTGCATCTCTGCCACCGCTGCCCTTCTCTCAGCTATCATCAGGGCAGCCATATACAATTGTAAAGATTATTAATATGCATTTAAGGTTCCTCTGTGTCTTTTCATGGTTTAGACTTCATTTATTTTTATTGTTGAATAATATTCCATTGTATGGATTTACCAGATTTTTATTCATCCACTTGTTGAAGTACATTTTGGATAATTTCAGTTATTGGTGATTATGAATAAACCTGCTATAAACATTTACATACAAGTTTTTGTGTGGCCATAAGTTTTCAAATCAGTTGGGTAAATATCTGGGAGTGCGATTGCTGGATCATATGGTAAGAATATACTTAGTTTTGTAAGAAACTGTCAAATTGTCTTTCAAAATGACTGCACAGTTTTGCATTTTCACCAGCAGTGAATGAGAGTTCCTGTTGCTCTGCGTCCTCATCAACGTTTGGTTTTGTCAGTTTTTTGGATTTGGGCCATTTTAACAGGTGTCTAGTGGTATCTCACTACTGGTTTAATATGCAGTTGCCTAGTAACAAATGACGTTGAGCATCTTTACATACACGTACTTGCTACCTGTACATCTTCTTTGGTGAATTGTCTGTTCAAATCTGTTTACCATTTTTAAATAAACTTTAAGTTCAGGGGTGTATGTGCAGGTTTGTTATATAGGTAAATTGCTGCCATGGGGTTTGGTGTACAGATTATTTCACCCCCCCAGGTAATACACATAGTACTCAATAGGTAGTTTTTTGATCTACATTCTCCTCCCACACTCCACCCTCAAGTAGGCCCCAGTGTCTGTTGTTTGTTGTGTGCATGTGTACTCAATGTTTAGCTCCCACTTGTAAGTGAAAACATGCACTATTTGGTTTTCCATTTCTGCATTAGTTCCTGCAAAGGACACAATCTTGTTCTTTTTTATGGCTGTGTTGTATTCCAGAGTGTATATATACACCATATTTTCTTTTTTTTTTTTTTTTCTTTTTGAAACACCATCTTGCTCTGTCACCTAGGCTCCCTCTCCTGGGTTTAAGTGATTCTTATGCCTCAGCCTCCCAAGTAGCTGGGACTACAGGCATGCATCACCACGCCCGGATAATTTTTGTATTTTTAGTAGAGATGGGGTTTCGCCACGTTGGCCAGGGTGGTCTTGAATTCCTGACCTCAAGTGATCCACTCGTCTCAACCTCCCAAAGTGCTGGGTTAACAGCCAGGGCCACTGCGTCCAGCCCCATATTTTCTTTATCCAGCCTACCATTGATGGGCATTTAGGCTGATTTCATTCCTTTGCTATTGTGAGTAGTGCTGCAGTGAACATATGCGTGCATGTGTGTTTATGTAGAATGAATTATATTTCTCTGGGATATACTCAGTAATGAGATTGCTAGGTCAAATGGTAATTCTGTGTTCTTTGAGAAATGGCCAAACTGCTTTCCACAATGGCTCTACTAATATACATTCCCACCAGCAATGTATGAGCCTTCTCTTTTCTCTGCAACCTCGCCAGGATCTGTTATTTTTTACTTTTATAGCCATTCTGACTGGTGTAAGATGATATCTCATTGTGGTTTTGATTTGCATTTCTCTAATGATTAGTGATGATGAGCTTTTTTCACATGTTTGTTATCTGCATGTTTGTCTTCTTTTGAAAAATGTCTGTGCAGGTCCTTTGCCCACTTTTTAATGGGGTTGTTTATTTTTTGCTTGTTAATTTAAGTGCCTTACAGGTTCTGGATATTTGACCTTTGTCAGATATATAGTTTGCAAATATGTTCTCTTATTCTGTATGTTATCTCTTTACTCTGTTGATAGTTTCTTTTGCTGTGTAAGAGATCTTTAATTAGTTATCACTGTCAATTTTTGTTTTTGTTACAGTTGCTTTTGGTGTCTTCATCATGAAATCTTTGCGAGAGCCTCTGTCCAGAATGGTATTTCCTAGGTTATCTTCTAAGGCTTTTATAGTTTTAGGTTTTACATTTAAGTCTTTAATCTATCTTGAGTTGGTTTTTATATATGGTATAAGGAAGGGGTCCAGTTTCAGTCTTCTGCACATGGCTAGCCAGTTATCACAGCACCATTTATTGAATAGGGAATCCTTTCCCCATTGCTCGTTTTTGTCAGCTTTGTTGAAGATCAGATGGTGATAGGTATGTGGCTTTATTTCTGGGCTCTCTATTCTGTTCCATTGGTTGATGTGCCTGTTTTTTACATTAATACCATGCTGTCTTGATTAGCGGAGCTATGTAGTAAGTTTTGAAGTTGGATAGTAGTCATGTTTTAATTTTGTTCTTTTTCAGTACTGTGCTGGCTGTTGTAGTGGATAGAATTGTGCCTTCCAAAAAAAGATATGTTCAATTCCTAATCTCCAGTGTCTGAATCTAACCTTATTTGGAAATAGGGTATTTTCAGATCTAATCAAGTGAAGATTAAATCATACTGGGTAGTGATGCTTCTTAATCCAATGACTAGAGTCCTCATAAGAGAGAGAATTTTGGAGATGGGCTCACAGAGAAGAGAGCACTACATGAAGATGGTGGTGGAGACTGCAGTAATTCATCTGCAAGCCAAAGAACTATGGATTTCAGTCACCAGAAGCTAGAGAGAGGCAAGGAAGGATTCTTTCCTGACACCGTCAGAGAGAGCATGGCCCTGCTAATACCTTGGTTTTGGACTTCTAGCCTCCAGAATTGTAAGAGAATTATCTGTTATTTTAAGCCACACTGTTTGTGGTAATTTCTTGTAGCAGTCCTAGGGAACTAACATAGCTATTAGGGGTCTTTTGCCTTTTCATATAGACATTAGAATTAATTTGTCGGTATTTACATAATAGCTTGCTGGGATTTTGATTGGAAGTGGATTGAATCTATAGGTCAAGCGTAGAATTGTCATCTTAATATTGAGTGTTCCGATCCATCACCACGGAATACTTCTTCATTTATTTAGATCTTCTTTGACTTCTTTCATCAGAGTTTTGTGGTTTTCTGCATATGAATTCTAAATTTGTTGGATTTATACCCATTTTATTTTCTTTTGGTGCTATTACAAATGGCATTGTGTTTTTAATTTCTAATTCCAATGTTTATTGCTGGTATATTGGAAAGCACTTGACGAATCTTGCAGCCTTACCATAAATTACTTGTGATTTCCAGGAGTTGTTGATTCTTTGGGATTTTCTACATAAACAGTTACAGCATTTGTAAACAAAGACAGTTTTATTTCTTCCTTCTCACTGTGTATACTTTTTATTTCCTCCTCCTGTCTTATTGCATTAGGTTAGACTTCCAGTATGATACTGAATAGGAGTGGGGGAGAAGGGATATCCTTTTCTCTGGCATCACTCTAGTGAGCCCATGCCACCATTATTATCTCTCACCTGGCCTATTGTAATAGCCTACTTACTGGTCTTCCTACTTTAGTTTTTGTTCCTGTAAAGTACATTATCTGTACAATAGCCAGAGTTAGGTCTTAAGAATATAGACTCGATCATGTTACTGCCCAGATTAAGACCACTCCAATGGACTACTGTTGCACTTATGATACAATTTAACCTCTTAGCCTAACCTACGATACCTTATATAATCTGACCCTTGCATGCTAGGGTAACGTCATCTTTTACCATTCTTCTTCCTGACCTCCAGATATGCCAGCTACATTGGCCTTCTTCTTGTCCTTCAAGTACATTTCCCTTTGGGCCTTGGCAACCACTGTTTCTTCTGCCAAAAATGCTCTTTCTATTGATAGTTGTAGTACCAGTTGTTTTCTGGTTATTCAGATCTGAGCCGAAGCGTGACTTCCTCACAGTGGCTTCCTCAATATAATGTTACACTTAGCCATTCTTGATCATGTTAATGTATTTTAATTCTTTGTGTAACTTTTACTGCTACCTGACATTGTTTTCTTTACTCAAAAAAAAAAAAAATCTCTGCTCCTCCTTCCCTGCCTGCAGGCCTTCCAGCCACCGACAAGCAGGTCCTTGAGAGCGGAACCCTTCCTCTCTGGTTTATCGCCATGTCTTCAGTGTCTGGTGCAGCACTAGGCATGGGGTGGGTGCTGACTGGCCCCTTTCTGTATCTCTATCCTTCTCTCTCTCTTTTTTTTTTTAAGTATTTTTTTATTTTTTATTTTTTTTCCATTTTTTAAAATTGCATTTTAGGTTTTGGGGTACATGTGAAGGACATGCAAGATTGTTGCATAGGTACACACATGGCCGTGTGATGTGCTGCCTTCCTCCCCCATCACCTATATCTGGCATTTCTCCCTGTGCAATCTCTCCCAACTCCCCACCCCCCGCTGTCCCTCCCCTGTTTTCTCCCCGACAGACCCCAGTGTGTGATGCTCCCCCTCCCTGTGTCCATGTGTTCTCATTGTTCAACACCTGCCTATGAGTGAGAACATGCGGTGTTTGATTTTCTGTTCTTGTGTCAGTTTGCTGAGAATGATAGTTTTCAGTTTCACCCACGTCCCTACAAAGGACACGAACTCATCGTTTTTGATGGCTGCATAATATTCCATGGTGTATATGTGCAACATTTTCCCTGTCCAGTCTATATCCTTCTCTTGAATGAAATGCCCTTGTTGTCTCTACTCTTCAGTCTCCTCCTTTCAGTTTTCTAGACTCCACACTTTTTCCTGCCCTAGAGCCTTTGGACGTGCGGTTCTCTCTGCCCAGAATTTCCCACATTCTCTCTCACCATTTTGCTTCAAAACCTTTGTTGTTTCTTTAATGCTCAGTTGAATTGTCACTTTTCTGGAGAAAACTTCCCCAGTTTGTATTACCATCTCATTCATGATTATTTTCATAGATTTAATTTTGTATCTATTGGTTTGATTATGAGATGGTCTGTCTTCCTTATTATTTTGACAACCCAAAAGGCAGGCCTTGGGTCTGGTTGGACTCCTCATTTATCTACTCCCCCCCAGGACTCTGCCTGGTCCATGGCAAGTGCCCATGGTGCTCAGGAAATGATTGCTGGATAAATGAATTCACTAAAGATGAAATACCAGATTCTGTTGGTTCTAATATACGTACTTTCTCAAACTTAACATTTCTGAAGTAAGGATGCATCTTGCAATTCAGAGCATCTTAAAAGTCAATGAAAAACAGTATAAATTGTTAATAAATATATTAAAATATTCTGTTTCACTAGTAATCATATAAATGCAAATTAAAACAACAGTAGGGGCCAGGTGTAGTGACTCACACATGTAATCCTAGCATTTTGAGAGGCCCAGGCGGGTGGATTGCCTGAGCTCAGGAGTTCGAGACCAGCCTGGGCAACATGGTGAAAACCTTCTCTACTCAAATACAAAAAATTAGCTGGGCATGGCAGTGTGCACCTCTAGTCCCAGCTACTTGGGAGGCTGAGGCAGGAGAATTGCTTGAACCTGGGAGGCGGAGGTTGTGGTGAGCCAAGATCATGCCACTGCACTCCAGCCTGGGTGACAGAGCGAGACTCCATCTCTAAAACAACAACAACAACAACAACAGCAAAACACAGTACATGCTGTTGTTTCAGGTACCAAATTGGCAATGAATTTTTTGCAAGGATTTTTATAAATAATATTGGTAAAGACGTGAAAAAATAGGTACTTTTACATGACACAGGAGAATTTATATTGGGACAATCTTCCTGGGGAGTAATATGGCAATATATGTATATCAAAGCCTTAAAAATATGAATCTACTGTGGTTTTCAGTTTCTAAAAATTGTTCTAAGGAAATAATCGGGTGTTTACAAAGATTTCTGCAAATCATTCTCATTAGGTAGTATCTTATAATAGCGAAAAATTGACTAATGATTGACTAATGATAGTATGTAAAATGGAATAAAATCTGGTCTTAAATATGCATGCTCTCAAAGAATATTTAAGGATATGGAAAATTGTTCACATTATGTTTTTGATAGATTTTAAGTTCCATGAGAGCAGAAATGGTTGATTACATTATGTTTGATATATACCCAATATCCAGCACTGATGTATACATAAATATTGAATATGGAAGTAAAAAAGTAAATATTAAATATTAGGTGAAGGATGATCCCAATTTTAATATTAAAAAGGTGTATATGCTTGTGTGTGTGTGTGTGTGTGTATGTGTGTTTGTGTTTATATGGGTACACACGAAAGATTAGACGTCATATAGCGATATCTTAACAGAGATTATCTTTGGTGCAATTATGGGTTTTTAAATTTCTTAATTGTAGTTTTCTATATTTTCTAAGTTTTCTATAATATACATGTATTAGTTTTATAATGAGAAAAATTACATTAGTCTTCTTGACTCTACATTGGTGCTAAGTTAGTGAATGTGAGCCTGTGGAAAGGTAGAAGGAAAGGTTTATGAATAAGGGTTTCTTAAAGCACAGGAGATTGTTGAATTGAGTATTAAATGCAGTGATGGACATCATCTATTTCAACCTGGGCCCTTGTCGGGAATCTGGAATCGAAGTCCTTCTGGATGTGCAGAAGCCTCACCCTGGGCAGGAGCCCATCCTGCACTGTTTGTCCAGATACCCTTGTTTGCCTGCTCCAAGCAGCTCCTCCTGACTCTGAGGTGCCCTGTCTCTTGCTGCTTCCCCTGGGTTCTCATTCCCACCTCAGACCCGTTGCTTGAATGCTCACTTTGCACAAACGTCTTGGACTCTGGCCCTCAGTATTCTCTCCCTCTTGTCTGTGTTTTGGTGTTTTCTCTTTGACTTGAAGCACCATAGCTCCAGCCTCCCTACAAAGCTGAGGATTGTAGAGTGTGATCCATGGAAAAGCAGGCAGAGAGAAAGCAGGAGAATATCCAAGGCTGAGGTGACTCCAGCGGGAGCAAAGGGACAGATGAGGAACAAAGAATATGTTTATGTCAAACACATTAAATGCCATAATTTTAACAAATGAACAAATGTAGACATTTAGATACTGGAACATATGGAAAAGGAAATTCTAAAAATGAAGCTTTGTGGCACCATGTATTTAACTGGGTCTTTAAGTTCAAAAATTCTGTTTTCATTTGTGTGTAAGGTATAACTACACACACACACACACACACACACACACACACACACACATACACACTCACTCATATAAGGTATAACTCCTTATTTTGTTCTTTTTAAGATTTTCTTTCTGTTAAAGCCAGCAGTTCAAGATAGTTGCAACAGAGGGCAGAATGGTGTAAGAAATTTAAATACCTTTTTCTTCTTATCTGAAAATCACCCCGAAATACAAATTATAGCAATGCATGGATTGAGTTATAAATATTATTTTTTGACTAGTTTTCAACATTTACATATAAAGACTATTTTAAAGCATTTTAGTTATTTTTCATGTCATAGCATAAACTATTTGGTATTATACGTAAATCTTAATAGAAGCAAAGTGCTGATCCCTTGAGGGAGAACCTGAGCTATGGCTAATGTATTTAACTTCTGTATCAAGATTAAGCAATGGGTGCTCTTTGTTCTTTCCCAAATATGCTGTGGGATTATTTACTTTTGTTTTCATTCTAGTACTGCAGTGCAGGCTTATTGAACTTACTGTCACTGACAAATGTCGATTCATGTTCTTTATTGGGAGTTTTTTGAAGTTTATGGGCAAGATCAATGAAGCAGAAGAGCTGTTCTTGAGTGTTGAGGACGTGTTAGTACAGGTAAAGTGAGAGTATATTTTAAATCCTTCAACCTTTATTCCTTTGTGTTAGATGTTTTCAGATATTATTTACTTTTGTTCATGTAAAGGTAATTTAATGCCATAGAGGAATCCATTTTGTTTACCAGTGAGGAAGCTATGATTTTAACCGTGCCCCAGTTGTACATTAATGACAGCAAATAATAAGTAGATAGGAATCATTATAGAATGAATGAGTACTGGTAGGTGACACTTTGGAAAAAAAAAAGAAATGTTCATAAAGCAAAAATGGAAATACAGTGGTAGATTGAAATGAATTAATTAAAGACTAGCCAAAGACTTGGTTATAACTTTCAAAAAGATGCTGGGAGGCTGGGCGCAGTAGCTCACGCCTGTAATCCGAACACTTTGGGAGGCTGAGGTGGGTAGATCACGAGGTCAAGAGATCGAGAACATCCTGGCCAACATGGTGAAATCCCATCTCTACTAAAAATACAAAAATTAGCTGGATGTGGTGGCGCGCATTTGTAGTCTCAGTTACCTGGGAGGCAGAGGCAGGAGAATCGCTTGAACCCAGGAGGCAGAGGTTGCAGTGAGCCGAGATAGCGCCACTGCACTCTAGCCTGGCAACAGAATGGGACTCTGTCTCAAAAAAAAACCAAAACCAAAACAAAACAAAATGATGTTGGAGAAGGTTGATTGACATCCCTATATTGATTTGCTTTTCCTGAAATATGAACTTTTGGCTTTGTTGACTACAGTGAAAGCATTGCTCACAACATAACTGTGATTACAATACAACTATATGCTTATGATGACATTTAACTACTATTTTATTTAATGTAAATTTATTTCTTGTGGGGACAGGGTCTTGCTCTGTCGTCCAGGCTTACATGCAGTGGTGTAATCATGGCTCACTGTAGCCTCAGCCTTCTGGGCTTAATCAATCATCCCACCTCAGTCTTCTAAGTATCTGGGACCACAAGGGTGCCCTACCATGCTGGCTACTTTCTAAAATTTTTTTGTAGAGACAGAATTTTGCTATGTTGCCCAGGCTGGTCTCAAACTCCTGAACTCAAGCGATCCTCCCACCTTGGTCTTCCAAAGTGCTAGGATTACAGGTGTGAGTCACGATGCCTGGCTTAACTGCTATTTTTAAAAAATCATTAACTTTCACCGATTTCAGTAGAATTTGTGGATTTAGGGTAGTCTAACTCAAGGCAAAGCTATTTTTATTTTAAAACAAAGACCTTTAAACTTTCATCAAACACTGCACTTGTCCGCATACAACATACATACATGTTTATAGAAGGAGTTCTAGCTAAAGAGGCTTAAAAGACTCAGCAGTGAAAGTCCTTTCACAGCAGAGACCATGTTTGTTTACCTATTTTGTTCCTCCATAGCATGTTACAACCTGTGGGTACTTAATAAATGTGAGAAGTGTATCCATAAATCAATTTGAACTGGCAGGTTCCTCCATGCCCTTAGAAGGTGGCATGCAATCATGAATAGAGCATGGGCTGTTTTCAGACTGACCCAGATTTAAATCCCAGTTTTGTCACTTTCTGCTTGTGTGATCTTGGTAGGAATTTTAACCTGTGCTCTGGTGAGCTCTCATTTTGGAGGATCCTAATATCGATCTCATGGGGCTGTTAACACGGGCAAGTAAGAAGGTGCATAAAGCACTTCACATAATGTCTGGCACACAGTCAGATCTTAAGTATGGTTGCTCTTTTGTTATTAATGTGTTTGTGTAATGAAGCTAAGGGAGGCTTAGATAAGAAATAAAAGGGAGTTTGATTTAAGCTTTTATGAAAACTTCCCACTTCAAGTGCTCCTTCTAGAGGCATCAATCTTATGATTCTATTTTCAAAATATTTTTGCAACAGTTCTTTGGAACTAGCCACCACGAAGACTATTAAAAGAATGTCTTTAGGCTCTGATTGCACTTCCAAAAGAGGTTTTATGACTATTTTGGGCAATAACAACTTCTTTGAAATATGTGCCCAACATTTTTTTTTTTTTGGTTTCTAACGTTATTTTTAATACAAATCAAGTTTGGCATATTACATTTTTATCATCACTTTGCTTTTGAAGTGGTAATTGTCATGTTCTACTAACACTGAACCACCCTAATGCTGTGTAAATGGAGATCAGAATATTTGTAGAGGCTTCATCATACATAACCCAGCTCCAGGGATACAATAGCAAGAATCAGACATGATTTCTACCCTCAGGCAGCTTACAGTCAATTGGAAGAAGTAACTATTAGTAAGACATTATTAGTCCAATGGTTATTCAAATCAATATACAATTACAAACTGTCTTAAGAGCTAGTAACGAATATTAATGCTATATAAGTACAATCATACATCACTTAACAACAGAAATCTGTTCTGAGAAATGCGTTGTTATATACCTAACATTTTTTGGGGGGTAGTCTCTTGTTATAACAAACTAACATTCTTGAAGGGAAAGATCTTGTTATTTGTGATATATACATTCTGTACTGTACTGTACTGTACTGCTTTTTTTTTTTTTTTCAGATGGAATCTCACTCTCTTGCCAGGCTAGAGTGCAGTGACACCATCTCGGCTCACTGCAACCTCTGCCCCTGGGTTCAAGCAATTCTCCTGCCTCAGCTTCCCAAGTAGCTGGGACTACAGGTGTGTGCCACCACGCCAAGCCAATTTTTGTATTTTTAGTAAAGACAGGGTTTTACCATGTTGGCCAGGATGGTCTCGATCTCTTGACCTCCTGATCTGCCTGCCTTGCCCTTCCAAAGTGTTGGGATTACAGGTGTGAGCCACTGCGCCCAGCCTGTACTGTACTGCTTTTACAATTTCTTCAGGTAAGGTCATTTTAAAATGTAATCCAGTGGTTTTCAACTAGGGGGCGATTTTGGTCCCCAGAGAACATTTGGCAAGGCTGGAGACATTTTTGGTTGTCACAGCTTGGGGGAGAGTTGCTGCTGGCATTCAGTGGGTAGGCCAGAGGTGCTGCTCGACATCCCGTAAAGCGCAGTTCCTCAGAGCGCAGGGTTATCTTGCCCAAAATGCCAGTAGTGCCAGGTTGAGAAACCCTGATTTAGGTGATATGTTTATTAAAAAAGTGATCTCTGGGGCTGGGTGCAGTGGCTCATGCCTGTAATCCCAGCACTTTGGAAGGCTGAGGTGGATGGATCGCTTGAGGTCAGGAGTTCGAGACCAGCCTGGCCAACATGGTGAAACCCTGTTTCTACCAAAAATACAAAAGTCAACTAGGCATGGTGGTGCTTTGGGTTATTGAATTCCTCTAAAAATAATTTGTTACCCTCCTAAAATTATCTTTACTTCACCATCTCTCTCTCTTCTAAGAGGTAGGGTATATAAACATCTGTATTCTGTAATTCTGCCCTGTGCACGCTAACACGTGTATATGCCATTTCTCCCATTAATCTGCCTTTTATCAGTTGATTTTGCAGCATAACTTCAGAGGGCAAAGGGGAAGTTTTTCCTTGGCTCCTACATCCTGAAATAAATATGCTAGACCAGTAAGGGCAATTTAAATTCAAGCCTCTGTGCAAAAATGTGTCAAACATAAAGTTAGCTGCTCTCTGGTCACATTTGAATTCAAGCAGCAGTCACAGCTGTTCACTTGAATTCTGGATACCACCTCCTCTGAAATCTTTAGCACATGCAAGACATTGTCATATTATTCTTTAAAATATTTTGTTACCACCCAAGCGTGGTGGCGCATGCCTGTAATCCCAACACTTTGGGAGGCTGAGGCAGGCAGATCACTTGAGGTCAGGAGTTCGAGACCAGCCTGGCTGAGAAGGTGAAACCCTGTCTCTACTAAAGATACAAAAATTAACTGGGTGTGCTGGCATGTGCCTATAATCCCAGCTACCTGGGAGGCTGAGGCAGGAGAATTGCTTGAATCCATGAGGCAGAGGTTGCAGGGAGCCGAGATTGCGCCATTGTATTCCAGCCTGGGCAAAGAAGTGAGACTCCATCTCAAAAAAAAAAAAAAATTATTACCATTGGCTAACAACCTGTGAAATTTTCTAAAATGTATTTTTAGTTTGCAATACCTCCCAAAAAATCTTTCACCATAACCATTATCTTATATATATACTTAGAATTTCCTAAGAAATGATATAACGCATACAGTCTTTTTCAGTGTCGTTAAGAATGAGCCTTTGTTGGGTAGGTATCTGGTGTCTGTATCTATCCTAATGCTGTGTTTTCTCGGGGGTGGTTCCCTTTTCATTTTGTACAGAGCCAGACCTTCACAGACATGCTTCTCAAAGTACAGAATGCTGTTGGAGAACTGTATTTTGAAACTGGAATGACTCAGGAAGGGTTCCAGTATTTCCAGAAAGCATGGTCAAGCATGCTGCATCTTTCACTTAGTGACTCAGAAGAGAGCTGGGACTTGATGAAGCAGAAAGGTATGGTGCACACATGCAGAGGGAACAGCCTCTCATGTGTCACAGAGTCAGTCTCCTGGGCTGTTTCCATCTGTGAGAAAAAGGAAATGGATGTGTGTGTCTTGTTACTTGGTGTTTTTGTTTTGTTTTTGAGACAGTCTCGCTCTGTCACCCAGGCTGGAGTGCAGTGGTGTGATCTTGGCTCACTGCAACCGCTGCCTTCCTGATTCAAGAGATTCTCCTGCCTCAGCCTCCCAAGTAGCTGGGATTATAGGCGCCTGCTGCCATGCCCAGCTAATTTTTGTATTTTTAGTAGAGACGGGATTTCACCATGTTGGCCAGGCTGGTTTCGAACTCCTGACCTCAGGTGATCTGCCCACCTCGGCCTCCCAAAGTGCTGGGATTACAGGTGTGAGCCACAGCGCCCAGCCTATTTGGTATTTTTGAAGGGCTGGTGGGTATGTAAGGATTGAACATAATGTGTTCCTGATTCTGATGGACCACGCTTTTAGAATGTCATTGTCTGTTAGGGTAAGCTTCAGAGAAGGAAGCTTCAAGCAGTGAGGTGGGAGCATCATAGTTCAACTCTGTAGCCAGCTTTTCTGGGTTCAGACTCCATTTCTTCACTTATTAGCTCTCTGTGCCTTTAGAGACATTACTTAACTTTCTGGGTCATGGTTTTTATATTTGTAAGGCAGGGATGAAAATAGCATCCACACTGCATATTGCTATGAGACTAAAAGCATTAGGAGGCTGGAAAGCACACAGAATGGTGCCCAGAACAAGTAAGTATTCTTGGATAAATGGCAGCCAATATTTTATTCTCTGATATTTGATGCCTGAGGTCATGTGATACCACTGATACAGCAGAGACAAAGAATGTTGAGTGGATTCAGCGATTTTGACTCACCTATTTACAGTAAGGCTAGAGGACTCTAGACGTGTGTCACACTTGCATGGCTGTATCAGTCAGCTTTTGTTGCATAACAAACCATCCCAAAACTCTGTGGCTTAAAACAATGGTTATATTTGCCGTGAACCTATAGGTCAGCTGGACGATTCTACTGGTCCAGCGTGGGCTCCAGGCAAGCGTCTGAAGTCAGCTGGCAGGGCTGATGGGGCTGGCTGGTCCAAGAGGACTTCACTTAGTTTTCTGGTGGTTGTCTGGCTGAAATGACAGTGGTGGCTGGACCATGTGTTCCTCATCCTCCGCGAGGACAGCCTGGTCCTCTTCACTTGGCAGCTCACAGGACTCCAAGAGGGAGAGCAGAAGTGAGGCTCAGGCTCAGAACCGGTACAATGCCTCTTTCTGCCACACTAAATCAGTCAGAGCAAGTCGCCAGGCTGTATCCACCTCTTGATAGGAGGAAGTATAGAGTAGTGTAGCATGGCAAAATCTGGGTAAAGCCTAGTGTAGAGAATTGCAGCTGTTTCTGCAACTGGCCCATGGCGAGAAGATCAAAGGTCTCCTCGGGCAAGCTGCTTACCCTCTCTAGGGTTCTTATCTGCAAGTTCACTCTGTAGCGATAGTTATCATTTGTTGAGTGCTTACTGTGTACTTTATGCTGCTGACCTCTTTTATCCTCAGACATACCTCACATAGCATGTATTATTACCCTCCTTGTACAGATGAGGAAGCTGAATGTCAGAGAAATGAAATAACTTAAACTACATTAGCTCCTGCGGCTGTCGGTCTGAAGCTGGAAGTCCAGGCTAGGCTGTCTGACCCCAGAGTATGTCTGGGCAACTCCTTGTACAAAATCTCTTCCAGACATTTATGAAGCTCTAATCCTTGGTATACAGAGTTTAGCTTCCAGGTTGTCCTAATACAGGCAAGCCTGGTCGCAGATCTGCTGGGGCCTTGGTGAGGAGAGGAAAGCACAGTGGCAATCAGGGCCACTTAAGTGGGAGCTGGGCCTGGCCCTCCAGAGGCAGCCGAAGAGTCCAGAATGCAGAGTTCCAAGGGGTTAGGCCACCATGGCTTGGTATAGACAAGTGTTAATTTTCCGAGGAGACCAAATCAGCAGGGGTAGGGGAGGGGGGTGCCTCGTGAAATGGGATGCCAGGAGGTATGGGTGTCATTTGTGGCAGCTTTGTTAGGAGCATGCTGTAGTTCTGGTCCCCTGACCAGGGTTAGGTGCGTGCTTATGGATTAAGCAAGCAGATGAAGAGGTGGGAGTGAGGATTTCAGCCTGACCAGCATTCACACACTCAAAAGATGTTTACCGAGCGCCTGCATGAACCAGGTGCTGTGCTGAGTCCAGAACAGTGGTCTAGGCAGGAGCACCAACTCTGCCCTCTAAAGGAGATACTACAGAAATCTTAAGTGAGCCAACCCATGAAATGACTGTAAGCTGTCATAAAGGCGAACAAGAAATCGAGCTAGAGCATTGGTGTGTGTGTCTGGTGGGGAGGGAATACTCGTGAAAGGCAGATCGAGATGCCTCCTTGGGGGAGGGGGAGAGTGAAGCTGAGACCCAGTGGACTGTCAGAGCCACATGTGGTGAGGGGAGGGGCTGTCCTGGCAGAGGGAAGAGGGTGAGATGGAGGAGGGCTGGGCCTGTCCTGAAAGTGGAAGGAAGCCTTAGCGAGCAAAGAGTAGGAGGAAGCTGGACCTCGATTGTGCAGCGTCTTGGGCTTTGGGCCTTGGGCCTCGGGCAGGCGTTTAGATTTTATTGTAAGTACAAGGGGGAAGCCATTGCAGGGACTTAGGGTAGGGATGACACCTGTGATTTCTGTCTTGAGATCACTTTTGCTGCTGCGTGGAGAATGGATTACATGTTGGGTAAGAGTGGACACAGAGAGACCAGTTTTACACGACTGCCTGTCCTGTATCCAAGCGGAAGGCACGAGGCCCTGGGTAGGGGAAGACAGAGAATCCTACAGTGGGCACTGGGCAATGAATTAGGTACTGCTGATGATGGCAAGAGATGCTACTTGATTATTTCTTAACGAAGCCTGAATTCCAAAGCACAGGAGTTAAAGCTGCTCTTCTGTGCTGCTAGCAATGCTCTAATAACATCTTCTTGGAACATTATTCTAGTAGTCTGCTAGAGCTGTCGTAACGATCGGTGGACCACAGACTGGACCAACAGAAATAAGTGAAACTATACCAACTTATTTCTCGAAGTTCTGGAGGCTAGACGTCCAAGGTCAAGGTGTCGGCAGGGTTGTTTTTTTCTCCTGAGACCTCTCTCTTTGGCTTGCAGATGACTGCCTTCTCCCTGTGTCCTCATATGGTTTTTTCTGTGTGTTTATATGTGTGTGTATGTCCAAGATAGCCTTTTCTTCTAAGGACATGCATCATATTGGATTACGACCCACCCTAATGACCTCATTTTAACTTACTTCTTTAAGGACCTTATCTGCAAATATGATCACATTCTGAGATACTAGGGCTTAGGACTTCAACATATAAATTTTGAGGGAACTCAATTCAGCCCAAACAATTATTATTTTTTTCTCTTCCCATAACAAAGTGTGGCTTAGAAAACCACTTTCTACTTCTTAGGAGTCTGTATTATTTTCAAAATATTTAACTCTCAATAAAGGAGCAAAATTGCAGGGCCTTTGCAGAGATTGCATTCCCAAGACAGTGTGTATCCAGGTACAACCCATTATTTATTAATTGGGTTTGTGAGACTCATTCATGTGCTTCTTGTTATAAGGCTGTATAGTTTGATGGTGTCTTATTGCAGGACTGTACTGGCTGCCTTCTGTAGTGCTCAGTTACCATGGTGATAACTGGCTTCATTGTATCCATATTTTCACTCTATTTCTGACCTATTCATTTATAGACAAACTCAGAATTTGGTTTCAATCTATTGTCTTGGCTCCTTGGCTCTAAAACTGCTGTGCATGCACAAACATGTTGTATAAAAACCAACTTCCATGCAGTATATGTCACAGTGGATTTATGAAGAAAAACCTGCCTATTGCCAGTGAGGAAATGATAGTAAATGCCATGCCTATTAAAATCTTAACTCTTGTGGGGAAAACCTCCTTAAGTATCATATTCTTTGCCAAATTTATTCCCTGCAGCCAGAGTGCTGAACAACCTGGCAAAGTCAGCACCTGAGGAATACTTCAAAGAAAACCATGTTTTGGAATATGCAACTGAAATTTCCAACTTATTGGATAACAGTAGATCAAGCTACCATGAAATACATTGAAGGTATTCTAATGTAAACATGTCTTTAAATTTTTTTTGTTTTGTTTTCTGTACTTGCTTTTATTCTTTTAAGATATTTAATCTACACCTGTTAATCCATTTCCTGACCAACTGATTCAGCTGGGAAATGCTGATGGTTAGCATTTTTATTCTCTAGCTTAGTGGTTCTCAGCCAGGGGCCATTTTGGGCCCCTCGCCACCCAGGAGACTTTTGGCAACACCTGCAGACATTTTCGTTGTCATGACTTGGGGGATTGTTATTGGCGTGTAGTAGGTAGGGGCCAGGGGTGCTGCTAAACTGCACACAATGCACAGGGCAGCCCCACAACAAAGATTTATTCAGCCCAAATGTCAGTAGTGCCGAGGATGAAAATAGTGCTCTAGTTTTTAATTATTATTATTTTTTTTGAGATGGAGTTTTGCTCTTGTTGCCCAGGCTGGAGTGCAATGGCATGATCTTGGCTCACTGCAACCTCTGCCTCCCAGGTTCAAGTGATCTCCTGCTTCAGCCTCCTGAGTAGCTGGGGTTACAGGCATGCGCCACCACGCCTTTCTAATTTTGTATTTTTAGTAGAGACAGGGTTTCTCCATGTTGGGCAGGCTGGTCTCGAACTCCCGATTTCAGGTGGTCTACCCGCCTCGGCCTCCCAAAGTGCTGGGATTACAGCCGTGAGCCACCATGCCTGGCCCTAAATTTTTTTTTAAGAGTCAGGGATCTTGCTCTGTAGCCTGGGCTGGTATGCAGTGGTGCAATCATAGCTTACTGAATGGGGCTCAAAGGATCTTCTTGCCTTAGCCTCCCAAGTAGCTGGGACTCCAGGTGTGCACTACCATGCATGCTCATTTATGTATGTATGTATGTATGTATGTATTTTTAGAGATGAGGTCTTGCTATGTTGCCCAGGCTGATCTTGAACTCCTGGCCTCAAGCAATCCTCCTGCATCAGCCTCCTGAGTCACTGGGATTACAGGCAACAGCCACCACGCCCAGCTCTCTCGTTTCTTATAAAGATGCACACATTTCTTATCAATGACTTTGAAGTTCTTGCCTCTCTACTATTATAAATTGCTTTTTTATATTTTCCAGGACAGATTTTTTAATATAAAATACAAGATGCTTATGAGAATTATTTTTGATTGCACAATGAATGTAGTCAACATGCACAGTAAAAAAAATGCACGTGTGTTTTATTTTCAAGTTCGTTGCTGGAAATACCTCTCTTGCAAAAATGAAACTTCAAGAGTGTTTAAATATCAGGAAAAGCTTGTTTGGCGAGAAAAGCATGCTGGTTGGAGAAGTTATGGAATTTTTATCAGATTTTCAATTTTTTCCCCAGAGAGATAGTAAAAAGTAAGTTTTTACAAAATGTTTCAATAAGTGTGTCTCCTGTCTCCCCACCAAAAGTGCTCCCACTAGTGGCAGGGAGGTCTGGGGTTACCCATCAGGGATAACTCTGGTAATACATCTTTGGCTCCAGCCCTGCTCAGAAGCCTGGGGATTCACTGCAGCTGAGAGTTCTTGTACTGGTCTACTTATCAGGATTTGGACCGTAATGTAATCAAAAGTTCTTGGGGCTGCACATGGTGGCTCACACCTGTAATCCCAGCACTTTGGGAGGCTGAGGCTGGTGGATCATTTGAGGTCGGGAGTTTGGGAGCAGCCTGGCCAATATACCGAAATCCCATCTCCACTAAAAATACAAAAATTAGCCAGGGATGGTGGCGCGCACCTGTAATCCCAGCTATTTGGGAGGCTGAGGCAGGAGAATTGCTTGAACCTGGGAGGTGCAATTTGTAGTGAGCTGAGATTGCACCAGTGCATTCCAGCCTGGGCGATAGAGTTAAAAAAAAAAAAAAAAAAAGGAAAGGAGCTCTTGGCTCACACGTGGTGTAGAGGTTCTGGCAGTAGGGAAAGGACACAGGAGTACAGTGTGGTTGTGAGTGGTTCCCAGTGCCACTCACAGGTCTTGTGAGGAAGACGCTCTTACTTCTGGATCTCTATGCAGCCCTCAGCTGTGGCTGTTGTCTATGGTACCACATCGTCCTGCTCTCTCTTCTCCAAGACCTAGGCCAGAGCCTACAATGCCTCAGGTCATATTCACCAGCCACCCCTCCTTGCTCAGGGAGTCCTCTTGTTCTCCTGTGATGTGCAGGGTTCCCCACAGTGCCTCACACAAGACATCTCATTTTAAAGGACACTTGTAGGTGCTACCCTCCAGACCGACTGAGTGTGAGCATCTGCCAGGGCTGACCGCTGCTTCTCTTGGGAGGTTGCTATGAGAGAAGGTTCTTTGTGAACCCACAGAGAGCCATGCACACGCTTTCTTCCATAGCAGGTTCAGCTGCCTGAATGGTCAGGGATGCTCTAGGCTACATTATGAAGTTGTGAAGTTTTGTTTTGGGAGCCCCTCTTCCTCCCATCCCTGAGTTTGGTTCCTGGGATCTATGTTTGTCTTGGACTGAACGCATCAGCCCCACCAGGGCCCAGCGCTTCAGCTGCTGTTCCATATGGTGAGGGTTCCCTGTTTCCTGACTTGCTTTTCCATTTCCCTTTTCCATGTTCCTCCAAATCATTTTCCTCCCATCAAACAGGTGACCTCTTGCTGCTTTTGCTTCCAGGAAGAATAGATATTGGTCGTCTCTAGCACCTGAGTGCAAATCCATATTAACTCTTTCTAAAAGACATGTAAAGGGGAACTACCTTTTAAAGAGTAGCCCCATTAAGGGAGGACCTAAGGTGCAATAGCAGGTGCTATATAGAAGCGGTGAGATGGTGGCCTCTGGAGTCTGATTGCCTGAGTTCACATTTCGTTTCTACCACTTAGTGAGAAGTTACTGTTCAGCTCAAGCACTTAACATCTTGATATCTCATTTATTTCTTCCTTGGTAAAACGAAGGAAGTAACAGTATCTTCCTGGCAGGATCGTTGTGAGGATTAAGAGATCCTGTATGCAAAGAGCTTAGCAGAAAACCTGGCGCACACTGAAAGAGTTTGATAAATTGAGTCATTCGTATTTTATTATTTTGCTCCCCAGCAGGTGTTTTTTGAGACACTTGACGCCACACACGCCTCCTCTTACTCATGTTAAGACCAGCACTGTGAGCAGAGAACAGGACTTCCTTTACAGAAGCAAAAAGCTGGACTGTAGAACTGTTACCTTGTAAAAGAAAAATCTAAACACTTAGCATACTGACTGAGTCATCTCTCCTGCCCGGCTGCCCCACGCCAAGTCACGAGCCACTGAGTCCTGCCTGGCTATTCCGCAAGGACAGCCTTGGAGACCATACATGGATGGCTTCCTCCAGGCCTCACTGCCAATGGCCAACCTTCGGAAACAGTGGAGAAGCCGGCCTTCACGTTGTTGAAGGCTATCCTTAGGTTATCCAGCGTCTTTCACATTGGTTCAAGCCAGGAGACGTTTTGTTGCATCACTTGGCTTACCTCTCAAGCACGCGTAGACCCTTTGCCCTGGTGGCCAGGGGCCCTCGAGACAGCGCTCATCCACCACAGAAATGACCCATGGGATCCTGAGGGCCTTGTAGAAGGGGGGCTGGGTAGAGCTGGACAAATGAAATCAAATTTAAAAATTAAAGTTAAGAAAGCAGATCAGAGAAGAGTAAACAAAATGTTTTAAGAGGAACAGTGACAGATTCTCAGTGAAATAACTATCATCTACTTTCCCCAACCATTTGGCCATCCATCTGTAGTTCACCTTGTCAGTATCCTCAGCACAGTCCCCTTATGGATTGGCAGCTGAGGCCCTCGGCCCTGGTGGGGCTGATGCGGTCAATCTGAGATGAGCATAGAGCCCTTACCAGCTCCATTTCTTCTCCTCTTACAAAAGTCACCAGAAACAACCCCGAAAATGTCCCCTGCACTTTTGACCTTGATGGCCCTCTCCTCCCAAGCATTTGACAGAGTTGAACCTGTACTCTCCTAGGTGATCAAGCTGGCTCAGCTTCTTTTGTGGGTTCCTTTTCTTTCCCTGCCTCTTGCCCAAACATCAGCATTCTCTTGAGCTCGGTTCCTGGGCTCTATTCTTGTCTCAGACTGAGCACATCGGCCCCACCAGGGCCCAGGGCTTTAGCTGCCATTCAGTAAGGTGAGTGGTCTTTGCCTCCATCTCCTTCTCAGGCCTCCGTCATCAGCAGCAGCAGCCATGTGCTTCCATCTGTTTACTGGACATCTCACTTGGGTATTCCACTGGCACTCCAGAGTCGATGTGCTCTAGACTGGACACAGCCACCCCTCACCCCCTGACTGAGTTCTCCTTCTCCCATCTCACTTGGTGCAGACACCGTGGCATCATCATAATGATACATCTTAGCAATGTTTATCATCAGTCACTGTGCTGACACATTGCACACATTTTCTCATTTAATCCCCATAACAACTCTGTTACCTGTATTTTTTTTTTTTTTTTTTTTTTTTTTTGAGACAGGGTCTTGCTCTCTCACCCAGGTGGGAGTGTGGTGGTGTGATCATAGCTCACTGCAGCCTTGAACTCCTGGCGTCAAGTGATCCTCCCGCCTCAGCCTCCCAAAGTGTTGGGATTATAGGCATGAGCCACTGCGTCTGGCCTATTATCCCCATTTTGAACATGGGAAAGCTGAGGCTTAGGAGGCTGAGATGCTTGCTACCCAGCTCTTAGGTGGCGGGGCCAGGGTTAGTTCCTGGGAAGTCTGATTGAAGAGCCCCTGCGCCTGACCACTGTGGCTCACCTCCACATCTGCCCGACTTGAGAGCTTGAGCTCTTAACCACATCCCTCTCTGCACGTATAGCAGCCCCCAGCACCCCCAGTATCAGCACCACCACATCCAGTGCAACACCACGCCCTAGCAAGTCTCCCGTTGCACCTGTGGCCGCTGCGTCAGCTCAGACCTTCATTGATCTTCTTCCTCCGGCCTAACTGGTCTCCCCGTCTATGGCCTCACCTGCTTCTGTTTATCCTCCACACGTCTTCCCCGGGCAGACTCTAAAATGTGCTTTTGATCATGTCAGGCTCTCAATGAAAACTCTTCACTGTTAACGTCCAAAATCGTTAGGTTTGCTCTCAAGGTCCTTTGTGGGTGGACCCCTGCTTCACTCTCCAGTCTCGCCTCCTACCTCAAAGAAATTCTTAGATGGTAAGGGTTAGTCGTACTCACCTCTGCTTCCCAGTCCTAGTACCAGCATTCAATAAATGTTTGTTGAATGACTGAATGAGCACATGGCAGTCTTCTTTGATGCAAACTTTAATTACATTTCTCTTTCTAGATCCTAAAAGAAGCAAGTACTTAAATATTATAAACAAGTGATAAAAATAAAGGAAAATGCAGAAACTCTGGCCAAGTGCAGCTGAGTGTCAGCCTCAGCGATACGTTATGTAAATTAGGTAATTGTACCCATCTATTTTTGTTCTAAGCAGGTGACTTTTCCCTTTGTTTCACCTGCATACTTTGCTTATTTTTAAAACAGCTCCATTTTTGAACCAAGCAACTCCTGTTTCACAAATCTTAAACTGTTTTTGCTACCTACCTACATTCTCCTAGTAGGAAAGATATCTCTTAAAATCATTTCCATGGCTCATGCCTGTAATCCCAGCACTTAGGGAGGCTGAGGCAGGTGGATCATGAGGTCAGGAGATCAAGACCATCCTGGCCAACATGGTGAAACTCCGTCTCTACTAAAAGTACAAAAATTAGCTGGGCATGGTGGTAAGTGCCTGTAATCCCAGCTACTAGGGAGGTTGAGGCAGGAGAATAGCTTGAACCAGGGAGTTGGAGGTTGCGGTGAGCCAAGATCGCGCCACTGCACTTCAGCCTGGTTACAGCAAGATTCCATCTCAAAAAAAAAATTGTTTCCATCCCATTTCTCATTCTTTTGTAGGCTGAGCTCCTTGCTTGACCATACCGCACCCCCCCTGTCAGGGTAGGTTCCTACCTTTCTTCCACCTGTGTCCTAAGATATTGTTTCTACTCTATATGAATAACATTCCATACCTTTTCATCTGTGATGCTACAGTAACATGTGACCAGAAATAACGAGATGGCTTTTCACAAGGGCCCACTCTTGATTTTAGCTATAAGACAGACATAGGTTTCAGCTGTGTGCAGTGGCTCATGCCTATAATTCCAGCACTTTGGAGGCCAAGGTGGGAAGATCACTTGAGGCCAGGAGTTTGAGACCAGCCTGGCCAACATGGTGAAACTCCGTCTCTACTAAAAGTACAAAAATTAGCTGGGTGTAGTGGTATGTGCCTGTAGTCCCAGCTACTCAGGAGGCTGAGGCAGGAGAATTACTGGAACCCGGGAGGCAGAGGCTGCAGTGAGCTGAGATGCCACCACTACACTCCAACCTAAGCAAAAGAGCAAGACTTTGTCTCAAAAAAAAAAAAAAAAAAAAAAAAAAAAGGATACAGATCTCAGTTCCTTAAACCTGGCCCAGAAGTTTGAAGGCACTTTCTAATTAAAGATAAAAATTAAAAACTTCAGCTGGGCATGGTGCTGTGCTCCTATAGTCTCGGCTACTTGGAAGGCTGAAGTGGGAGTATCTCTTGAGACCAGGAGTCCCAAGGTACAGTAAGCCATGATGGCACTACTGTACCCCAGCCTGAGAGAAGAGCAAGATCCCATCTTTAAAAAAATAAAAATACAAACTTAGAATGAGATAAAAGTTAAAAATGGAAATAAAGTTTGTCCTTCAGTCTTACTAAGAGGGGTAGCAGTTGTGTCCCTTCATTCCTCTTACTTGTGACTGTTTTGTTCCTCTTTATGGGAGGAGTTCCAATTCTTTTTTTTCTTTTCTTTCTTTCTTTTCTGTTTTTGAGATGGCGTTTTATTCTTGCTGCCCATGCTGGAGTGCAATGGTGTGATCTCGGCTCACTGCAACCTCTGCCTCCCGGGTTCAAGCAATTCTCCTGCCTCTACCTCCCAAGTAGCTGGGATTACAGGCACCGGCCACCATGCCCGGCTAATTTTTTTGTATTTTTAGTAGAGACGGGCTTTCACCATGTTGGCCAGGCTGGTCTCAAATTCCTGACCACAGGTGATCTGCCTGCCTTGGCCTCCCAAAGTGCTGGGATTACAGGAGTGAACCACGGCGCCTAGCCCAATTATTTTCTTGAGTTTCTTTGACCAAAATGTTACCTGTGGTTTATGGTGACTATTGAGTTTCTTCTTTGTTGGTACTAGCTCAGTTAAGTGGGATTTACTTACTTGTTGATGGCAGTCTTCCAGAGTTGCTCTTGAAGAGCTCCTCAGAGGCCTGAAGGCCCTGCTCTCCAGGCCTTGCTGTTCCTAGGGACCTTATCTCTTACTGCCTTGGTGCCCATTTGGTCCAGTAACCTATTAGTCTGTTCTGCCAATGGTGTCCATTCAGGAGAGTCTGTCTTTTGCCTGGAGTGTTGCTGGCAAACTTGGAAATTGAGGGGAATGGAGAGTTGTACTCGAGGCTGCAGACCGTGCTTGGACACGAAGCTGGAGACAGGCCACACGCAGCTGGAAGGGCGCAGGAAGGGCCGGAAAGGGCGTGAGCCCCACGTGGCAGAGCTTCTCAACCTCTGTTCCTAGAATGAGTGGATTAACAGTGTGTCAAATCACGACCTCTCAGACCTTGGGCAGGTGGGCAGGGGCAGAGCTCCGAGACTGGTCATCTCCAGCCTCATGTAGCTTTGTCTATTTTAGTAGGCTGTACAGGAGATTGCATTTTCTGTAGGTGCCGTACTTGAGAACATTTAAAACACTCTCAGAGGTCTGATGTCTCATTGCCACAGGGAGTTTTATCTGTACTTCAACTGAAACAAGTGATTTTCAACCAGGGGTGATTTTGCCCTCCAGGACAAAAGTCTGAAGAAGTTCTTGGTTGTCATGACTGGAGCTGGGGGGTTGGGGGAGGTGGGAGTGCTACTGTCATTTAGTGGGTAGAGGCCTGGGATGTGACTGAACTTTTTGCCATGCCCAGGAAAGCCCCTCACAACAAAAAATTCTCCAGCATCAAATGTCAGTAGTGCTGAGGTTGAGGAACCCTGACCGAAGCCAGTGACTTTCACCAGCATGTGTGCTTATCATCTGTTTTACAAGAAAACACAATTGCTTTCAGTGTAATCACTTGCTGAGGAGGAAGAAGGCTTTAAATACCTGCTATCTGGAGAACTGGGATCCAAGATGGCAGATTAGACACAACTCCAGTGCACGACACCCAGTGAAAGAGACACAGAAACCCAGAGATCTCCTAGCTCCAGCCGAGGTATCAGGTGCATTTCAACGGGTCTGGTCCGAGGGTGAGCAAAGCCCACTCAGGCAGACCGAGGTGGGGAGGGGTGCTGCTTCACCCAGAAAGTGCATCTGACCGACGAGTCAGAGGCTCCACCTCTGGCCCTCTGGTCCAGATACAGTGCTTCTCCCAAAGCCTCAGCAATACACAGAACAGGGGATCTTTGCCAGTCAAGCGCCAGGAATTACAAGTGTGGAGTTGAATAAGAGTCTGCAGACTGAGCTATCGCCCCCTCCCCCACACCTGGAGAGAGAGGGAGCTGTAAGCGGGAGCAGCTGGGCGGCCCCTACCCCATGACCGGAGAGAGAGAAAGCTGAAAGGGGGAGACTGCCGGGTGCGGCTGGCTGGGTCCCTACCCTCCCCCACAAACCCCAGAGGGCTGAAGCTCTGACTCTAGTGGGTTGCATAGCCAGTGCCGCAGTCTGAGAGGAACCCTGAATGATCCAGCCCAGTGGAGGAAGGGCACAACCCACCACTAGAGGGGTGGGACTGGGCTACATGTTTTAACAAAAAGCACAGGAAGCCTATGTAGCAACGGGATGGGACAACCCAGCAGCGCCTACAGGTCAGCGGAAGAGGCGGGCCTAATCTCCCAGCATAAACAAAAAAGACACAGGAAGCTTCCCTAGTAACCTGAAGGAGTCCCTAGAAACCCAGTAGTGCCCCCCACAGGCAGACAAGTGACCTCATCAAGCAGCTCTCTGACACCACAGCCAGGTAAATCCACAAAGATGGGAAAAAACCAGTGCAAAAAAGGTGAAACCACCAAAGACCAGAACACCTCTTCTCCTTCAAGGGATCACAACTCCTCAACAACACAGGATCACAACTTGACTGAGAAGAGTGCGAAGAATTGACGGAAACAGGATTCAGAAGGTGGATAATAACAAACTTCCCAGAGCTAAAGGAACACGTTCTAACTCAATGCAAAGAAACCAAAAACCTTGAAAAAAGGTTAGACGAAATGCTAACTAGAATAACTAGCTTAGAGAAGAACATAAACGACTTGATGGAGTTGAAGAACACAGCACGAGAACTACGTGAAGCAAACACAAGTTTTAATAGCCGAATCGATCAAGCAGAAGAAAGGATATCAGAGATTGAAGATCAACTCAATGAAGTAAAAAGAGAAGGCAATACAAGAGAAAAAAGAGTGAAAAGAAACGAACAAAGCCTCCAAGAAATATGGGATTATGTGAAAAAACCTAATCTATGCTTGATTGGTGTACCTGAATATGACGGGGAGAATGAATCCAAGCTGGAAAACACACTCCAGGTTATTATCCAGGAGAACTTCCCAAGCCTAGCAAGGCAGTTCAAATTCCAAATTCAAGAAATACAGAGAACTCCACAAAGATATTCCTCAAGAAGAGCAACCCCAAGGCACATAATTATCAGATTCACCAGGGTCGAAATGAAGGAAAAAATGCTAAGGGCAGCCAGAGAGAAAGGTCAGGTCACCCACAGAGGGAAGCCAATCAGACTCACAGCAGATCTCTTGGCAGAAACTCTGCAAGCCAGAAGAGAGGGGGGCCAATATTCAACATCCTTAAAGAAAACAACCTGCAACCCAGAATCTCATATCCAGCCAAACTAAGCTTCATAAGTGAAGGAGAAATAAAATCCTTTACAGACAAGCAATTATTGAGCGATTTTGTCACCACCAGACCTGCCCTACAAGAGCTCCTGAAAGAAACACTAAGCATGGAAAGGAACAAGTACCAGTCACTGCAAAAGCAAACCAGTTGGCAAAGACCAAAAATGCAATGAGGAAAATGAGTCAACTAATGAGAAAGAAAACCAGCCAGTAACAAAATGGCAGGATCAAATTCCCACATAACAATATTAACATTGAATGTAAATGGCCTAAATGCTCCAATCAAAAGACACAGACTGGCAAAATATTTTTGCAATCTACCCATCTGACAAAGGGCTAATATCCAGAATCTACAAGGAACTAAAACAGATATACAAGAAAAAAAACAAACAACCCCATTCAAAAGTGGGCGAAGGATATAAACAGACACTTTTCAAAAGAGGACATATATGAAGCCAACAAACATATGAAAAAATACTCATCATCACTGGGCATTAGAGAAATGCAAATCAAAACCACACTGAGATATCATCTCATGCCAGTTAGAATGGCGATCATTAAAAAATCGGGAGACAACAGATGCTGGAGAGGATGTGGAGAAATAGGAACACTCTTACACAGCTGGTGGGAGTGTAAATTAGTTCAACCATTGTGGAAGACAGTGTGGCAATTTCTCAAGGATCTAGAAATAGAAATTCCATTTGACCCAGCAATCCCACTATTGGGTATATACCCAAAGAACTATAAATCGTTCTACTATAAAGACACAGGCACACGTATGTTCATTGCAGCCCTGTGTACAATAGCAAAGACCTGGAACCAACCCAAATGCCCATCAATGATAGACTGGACAAAGCAAATGTGGTACATATACACCATGGAATACTACGCAGCCATAAAAAACGATGAGTTCGTGTCCTTTGTAGGGACTTGGATGAATCTAGAAACCATCTAAATGTTAAAAAAAAAAACCTGCTATCTGTAGGGAAAGAATATTTTCGATGTGTAGATTTGGGAATGTGTGTGTGTTCATTTTTTTTCACTAAGTCTTTCTAGGCTGAAGCAGTTTTACAAACAGAAAATACAGATACAAATCTAGATAAAGTTTATGGACAAAGAGCTAGTACATTTAATCTGGTTGTTTCATGTAATATTCTGTTATATAACAGTTTTTGTATCTGGTCTGTAAGGGAAGAATAATATATTCATGTACTTTCACATATGAAGGCACCTGTAATAGTAGCAATTGCAGTGTTGTTTTTTGTGACTTCTAAATAAGTCTACATTTCAATTTTGCAGTAAATATTCAAGGTGGTTATGACCAAGTATTTTTATGTGAGGAGTCATCTCTTGCCATTATTTCTTGCCACTATCTCCTGCTGTTGATTGAAGTTGATTCCTTTAATATAAGGTCCACTTCCGGCTCACAGGAACATTGTCAATGGTTAATCCAACTGCGAATGTGAGATTTGTATGCTGTTGTTTCAATCAGTGGTGGTGAGAGCAGACCCATATCTTTGGTACACAAAGACAAGTGTGGAGGGAGGGAGAGTAGTCTGTTTATGGAGACCTCTGAACCAGCTGTCCTTCAACATGTAACAAGTATTTTTAGTTTTCCCACCTTTAATGGAAATTTTCTATCTAAATGGAAATGTGCCTGAGTGGACTCCATAAAATAAGAAGTAAGCCAGAACTGCATATTGCTGAGACTCCTCACCATTAATCATTTTTAAAGATGTCTTAGGCCCTCTGCAGCAAAAGTGTTACCAGACATTAGTCCTCAAAGCAGTTCACTCTGAAGTCAACAGCTATGTATTTTTCATGGGAGTTGGATTATATTATACTATATATAATATATTTTGCATGTATAATTTTGTATACTATGGTATACATATAATTACACTGCATTATTCAGCAAGCCTTTAAATACTTCATACATTGTAATGCATACCAGAATGATATGGTGGTATTATCTTACCCAACTAGTTTGTTGATCTGGGGTGGTTTGGGAGAATTCCTACCCTATAAAGAAAAACAATTCAGCTGGGTGTGCTGGCTCACACCAGTAGTTCCAGCATTTTGGGAGGCCCAGGTGGGAGAATTGCTTGAGCCCAGGAGTTGAGACCAGTCTCTGAGCAACATGGCAAAACTCCATCCCTGCAACAAATACAAAACATTAGCCGGGCATGATGGCTTGCACCTGTAGTCCTAGACACTCAGGAGGCTAAGATGGGAGGATCGCCTGAGCTAGGGAGGTCAAGGCTGCAGTGAGCCAAGATCCTGCCATTGCACTTCAGCCTGGGTGACAGAGTGAGATCCTGTTTCAAAAAAAGAAAAAAAAAAGAAAAAGAAAAACAATCTATTCCCCCTGACCCCCACCACCCACTTGATGTACACAGCATGAAGCCACCCACATGAAGGCAACTGAAATCACTGCTTGCATCGGCCTTCGTGACTTTGGACTGTGGCTCATATACGAAACTATTAATATTTGTTTCCTTTGCCTGCAGCTTGTCTCCATTGTGGGGCAGATCCTTGGGTGCTTTGCAGGGGAGCTACCCATCACTTTGAAGTGGTCCCCTAGGTTATCCAACGTGGCTTTTTTTTTTTGAGATGGAATTTTGCTCTTGTTTCCCAGGCTGGAGTGCAATGGCGCGATTCCAGCTCACTGCAACCTCCACCTCCCAGGTTCAAATGATTCTCCTGACTCAGACTCCTGAGTATCTAGGATTACAGGCAACCGCCACCAAGCCTGGCTAAATTTTGTATTTTTTTTTTTTTTTTTAGTAGAGACAGGTTTCACCATGTTGGCCAGGCTGGTCTCGAACTCCTGACCTTAGGTGATCCACCCGCCTCAGCCTCCCAAAGTGCTGGGATTACAGGCGCAAGCCGCCACGCCTGGCCCAATGTGACTTTTATGAATGCCATATGGCCTGTTTTTTAATTCGTCCCAAACATACCTTCTAAATTTGGTAAAAATCTGTCTTGGTCTTTTCTGTATGCAGTAACAGATAAAGAGACAAATAGATGGACACTAGGTTGCCCATGCTCAAAGGACTGTACTAAGTGCTCTGCAGGAGACAAAACAAAAGAAGGTAATTTCTGTCTTCAACTTCAAGCAACTTATTTTTGTTATTGTTGTTAGGTGGCAGTATAAACCTATAACATAAAACTTAACACATTAAAGATTTAAAGCATAGCCTGGCTGGAGGGGATTGAACTGGATTTTGGTTTTAGCTTGGCCATAATCAGCTGTGTGACCTGCAGAAAGTCACAGTGCCTCTGGTCCCGGTCTGTTTCTGGGCTCCGTCTGTAAAATAAGGGTGTTGCATTCATTAATGTCCTCCACGGAGTTAATATTCCATGCCTAAATATAAAGGAAGACAGTGATCAGTAGCAAGAGGATGTTCAAGGAAAACCTCTTGCTGAGGACCCTTAAAGAAGTAGAAGGCACAGACTGTCAGAGACAGAGGGCACTTGTAGGTGGGAGAACTGCAGGAACAAAGGTAGGAATAAATAAGATGTGAAGGGGACCAATTGAGAGCTGTCGGGGCTATGAGGAAGCATTGCGACAGAGGTGGTGTGCGGAGTGGGATATGAACAGAAAAAACAGGCAGTGGTGGGAGAGTTGAGGCAGTGTGCTGATGTGAAGGAAATTCTCTCCTGTAGGGAAGTGGAGACTTTAGACTGAGGTGGGCTTGAGAGCCAGTGATCTTCTAATAGGCTCGTTCTATTTAGGACATTGTTTTGGAAACTCCTGAAAATTATTTAGAGTTCATCAAGGCTGTCTAAAGTCTGTCTACAAATGCACAGTGAAGAATTTCCTGTCCGTCTTATGTAATTTAACCCCCGTTCTTATCACCCTCTAAGGCACGAAAGTAAATAGCATAGGTTGAACATACTTAATCCAAAAGTCCAAAATCCTAAACTTTTTGAGTGCTGACATGATGCACAAAGGAAATGCTCACTGAAGCATTTCAGATTTTGGAGTTCTGGGATTAGGGATGCTCCGCTGGTAAGCATGATGCAGATATTATAAAATCTTAGAAATCTGGAATACTTCTGGTCCCAAGCATTTTGAATAAGGGATACTCAACCCATCCTTTACTACCTGAAATTATATATGTATCTGTTCATTAGAGTTTTTTAAAATCTCTTGCTAAAAAGAAGAGATGTGATCTGTTTTCTCCACCATTGTATACCTTGCTCTTAGAACAGTTGCTGGCATTTAGTAGGTACTCAATAAACACTTGCTGAGTGAATGAATGTATGATGGAGGAAATGCCTTAGCTAATTCAGATTTACCCTCCCACTTTAGAAGAGCAAGTATTGATTATTAAAGGCATTTGAATGTTAATTACTTATATTTTTATCATCATTCATTTATTAATTATAACATTTACTGCACCTATTAAGTGACAGTCTCTATGTTAGTTCTTGGGAGTATAACAATGAACAGGACCCACAGAGATCAACACTGCCTTCCCTGAGCTCACACTGGGAGAGAAGGCTGTCAGACAACTTAAATACACAATTTAGCTGCAATTGTGGAAAGTGTTACCATGGAGACAGCAGGTAGACAACTAAATACACAATGGCTTAACTACAATTGGGGAAGGTGCTATCATGGGAAAATACAAGTACTAACAGGTGACCTTGATCTGTCAGATGGAGGGGCGTGGGTTGGGGATGCATCTCAGGAAGTGATGCTGAAATTGGATCTGCAGGATGAGAGGTGGCTCACTAGTAGTGGGAGAGAGGGAGAAGAGTCATCCAGGCAGTAGGAATGGAATTTTTGAGGCTGGGAGGAGTTATGAGGGGCTGGAGTGCAGAGAACAGTGTGGGGAAGGAGGTGCGTGAGGATGTTAGAGAGGTGTGGGGGCGGGGCCGTAGGCCGCTCGGGCCCAGTCAAACATCTGGAGTGTTACCATAAGAGCAACTGAAAGCCAGTACAGGATTTTTGCAAAGCAGGTAAGTGCGAGGAACCCAGAGCCTTTCCTCTAGCATTATCTTCACAAGAGGTTTCTAATATCATATTCTGAGATCATTGTCGTGAATCCAGAATCCATGAAAGAGCACAAAGGATGTGTTTGTGACACTCATTTTCCCTTCCTCTCTGAGGTACATACTTTAACCTCTCAAACAGACTGTGAACTCCTGAGGGCAGGGGCCTCATCATGTGTTCTTTGCATCTTCAAAACATCAAAAACAGCGCTAGCTGTAGTAGATGGGTGCTCTGTCACTGCAGAAGGCTGAGAAGTGGATAAACAGGTTCTTTCCAGGTAATGTGTCTTGGGTTATCCAACAGAGATGATGGCTCTGCTCCAGGCTAACAGTAGTGAAAGAAACAACCCAGTTGTGCTTCTATTTGTTGAAAACAATTATCTTGAGTTGACTTTTCGGATTTCATTTTAGAGTTCAGATTAATGATAATAATTGCTAGCTTGAATGTCGTGACCCCTTTCTTGATCTTTTATTATTTTACCTTTTTTTGTTTTTGAGACAATCTCTGTCACATAGGCTGGAGTGCAGTGGCGTGAGCATAGCTCACTGTCATCTTAAACTTCAGGCTCAAGCGATCCTCTGGTCTCAGCCTCCCAAGTAGCTAGGACTATAGGCACCACTATGCCTGGCTATTTAAAAAAAATTTTTTTTTGTAGAAATGAGGTCTCACTAGGTGACCAGGCTGTCATTACATTTGATCAACCTGTATAATACAGTGCAATCTTCCAAGGAGTATGAAAATAGTGGGCTTCCAGCAATTTTTGATAATTAAAATTTTAATTATAAAATCACATTTTTATACACGAGATTATAGTAAGCACATATTAAAATGACAGTTTTGTGAGAGGGTGGCAAAACCAGTTTCAAGTACAAACGTTAACCTAATACGACTGTTAATTCTAGAGATTTTAGTAGGAACCTTAACTATGAAATGAAGGTTTTTGTGATTTATGTTCCAAGCTATCTCTGACACAGAGCAATCTTATTGCTCTCTTTTGATGAGTGTTTTGCCAATTGAGACACCATATAAGTGGGAGAAAAGAACAGAACTGTGGCTTTTTCATGTTTCATTATATCAAGCTGAGTGTTCTGTACTGAACTGTTTGTTTTGAATGAAGTATGGTAGATGAACATTATGTTACTTTTCTCTCCCTGGGATTCTTTTAAAAAGAAATGCCAACCATCTTAGTCAAATTTAGAAGGAAGAAATTAAACAAAGGCTCTAGTGTCTTGTGGATGACTCTCAGCCCCCCTGAGAGTCAGTCCCTTCTCTTTGTTTCATTTTAAAATTCCCAGCTCAGCCAGAACCCTCTTCTCCATCGCAGTTGGTATCTTAATCCAAAAGTCAGATAAATGATACAGATAAACCTTACATTGTAATTTTAACTTAAATATTAATTCATTCTTTCTCCAGACTTTTATATATATATTATTATATATATATTATATATATATATATATATATTACTATATATATAAATTTATTTTTTTGAGATGGAGTCTTGCTCTGTGGCCAGACTGAAGTGCAGTGGCATGATCTCAGTTCACCGGGTTCAAGCAATTCTCCTGCCTCAGCCTCCTGATAGCTGCGATTACAGGCATGCACCACCACACCTGGCTAATTTTTGTATTTTTAGTAGAGACAGGGTTTTACCATGTTATCTAGGCTGGTCTCGAACTCCTGACCTCATGATCCACCTGCCTCGACCTCCAAAGTGCTGGCATTACGGGTGGGAGGCACCGTGCTCAGCCTTAAAATATATAATTAAGATATCCCTCTCTCTTTAATGGGTCCTCTGACTGGAATTAGGTGCCGTATTCTCAAAATGTATCACCCTCAATTTCTAGTTTTGGTTTCTGAAGAGTGAGAACAATTGTGATGCAGTCTGTGTGCAGTATCCTTCTAAGTTGCTGCATTTTTCCCCCTCAATCTTTTGCAGTTGTCTTGTTTACTCATCATTTGGACTTATTTTTCTTAGTAGCTCATGGTATTGAGGCTTTCCCAAGAATTCAGTCTGATTTTCAGAGGAAACAACTTGTTTAAAATTTCATACTCATATCTTATTTATTAGTTTGTATTGCACTCAATTACCTAATTAAATTGACATACTCAATTGACTTTGGGGTATGCTAGAATCCAACTCTTGGGAACAGAAGTATGCCAGCAAAGTAGAGATGAACATGTTAGCTGCAGGCATTTAGTATTCCCTGGATGTTGAGGAGTATGTTTTTTTGGGTTTTGTTTTTTTTTTTTGAGACAGAGTCTCACTCTGTCGCCCAGGCTGGAGTGCAATGGCGTGATCTCAGCTCACTGCAAGCTTTGCCTTCTGGATTCAAGTGATTCTTCTGCCTCAGCCTCCTGAGTAGCTGGGACTACAGGTGCATGCCATCATGCCTGGCTAATTTTTTGTATTTTTAGTAGAGACGGGGTTTCACTGAGTAAGCTAGCCAGGATGGCCTTGATCTCCTGACCTTGTGATCCACCCGCCTCAGCCTCCCAAAGTGCTGGGATTACAGGCGTAAGCCACTGTGCCTGGCCAGGGAGTATGTTTTGTAGAAAAAATGGAGAGCCGTGGTTAATCCAGCAAGCCAGTTTATGTGTGTTAACAGAGCTTATTTTTTATTTGTGTAGGCTTAATCATTTTTAATAGTTTTTACATTTGTAAACCCTATTGGCTGAAAAAAAAATGTCAAGTAGGCCTCATAAACTTAGAAAACTTTTAAACCTGGAAAGGACTCTAGAGGTCCCTGAACTAAGGGAATAGCAGATACATCACATGACTTGCCCCAGTACCTTTGATCAGAGAATGCTATGGATTCGATATTATAATCGTCGAGGCTCACAAAGACCAGGCACAGCTAGTAAGTAGACTTAAGACTTGGCATCCATTCCTCTGACCCCAAGTCCCAAGCCCTTCCTGCTGTTTGTGAAATCTAGGAGTTTGTGGTCTCATTGGGGTGACAAGCACATGAAGAGAAGTGTAATCCAATGTGTTATGTAGTGTGAAAGACATTGGAGGGTGCTGGGCGCGGTGGCTCACGCCTGTAATCCCAGCACTTTGGGAGGCTGAGGCGGCTCGATCACTTGAGGTCAGGAGTTCGAGACCAGCCTGACCCACATGGAGAAACCCCAACTCTACTAAAACATACAAAATTAGCCAGACGTGGTGGCACATGCCTGTAATCCCAGCTACTCAGGAGGCTGAGGCAGGAGAATTGCTTGAACCCGGGAGGTGGAGGTTGCGGTGAGCTGAGATTGTACCATTGGACTCCAGACTGGGCAACAAGAGCGAAACTCCATCTCAAAAAAAAAAAAAAGACTTTGGAGAGGGCACAAGGAAGCACAGAAGAGGCAAGAAGGAAGACTTTCCAGAGACAGTGGGTTGGGCTGTGAGTTCTGACGGATGCCTGGTGAAGAAGTGCGCGAGGAGCATTTTAGGTAAGAAGAATCAGCATGAACAATGTCAAGGAAGGGAGAACTTGGGTGGTTTGAAACTCTGGAATGGGGAGAGTTGGGGAATGATGCTGGAGGAATAGCAAGGTTTACCGTGCCCAAGGGCTTGGCAGGGAAGCTGCTGTAGATTTCCAGCATTCAGGGGGCATGAGTAAGTTTGTGTTTAGGATATAACAATCTTGTGACCCAATGGAGCATGGAGTTGGTAAACTAAGAGGGGGATGGTATAGAAATGGAGAGAAAGTGTCAGATTTGAGATTTAGTGGTAAATCCAACAGGCTCGGTGCTTGATTGGATGTGGGAGGTGAGAGAAAGCCAAAAGCATTTCCCAGTTTACGACTATATGGCAGGTCAGTGCACCTGGGAGCATAGTTTGGTAGGGTGGGGTGGGAACCACAGTGAGCTAATCTGGGGCATGTTGAGTTTGAATTTCCCATCCAAGTCGAGACATTTAGTGGGCAATAGGACATATGAGTTTGGTGCTTAAGAGCTTGAAGACTGAGCCAGAGAAAACATTTGGGAGTCCTTAGTGTACACTTGCTGGGTCAACTTAATAGAATGTTTGAAAGAAGCAAGAAGAATGTTAAGACAAAACAATGGCAAGAAATAGAACTTGGAAGAATGTCAGTATTTAAGGGGTGAGAAGAGGAAAGGGCTGCAGTAAAAGATGAAGAATGGCTCCAGAGGCTGGCCGAGGAGCAGTAAAATCATTGAAGCCAAGAGAGGCGAGTGTTGAGAACTGACCACCAGATTGAGAACTGTGTTTAACAACACAGAGGTCACAGGGAATGTTACATTTTGGTGGTAGAGACAAAAGCCTGTTGGAGAGAGCACAATCTGGCCGGGTGCGGTGGCTCACGCCTGTAATCCTAGCACTTTGGGAGGCCGAGGTGGGTGGATCAAAGGTCAAGAGATCGAGATCATCCTGGCCAACATGGTGAAACCCCGCCTCTACTAAAAATACAGAAATTAGCTGGGTGTGGTGGCGGGTGCCTTTAATCCTGGCTACTTGGCAGCCTGAGGCAGGAGAATCACTTGAACCAGGGAGGCGGTTGCAGTAAGCCAAGATCGTGCCATTGCACTCCAGCCTGGAGACAGAGCAAGACTCCATCTCAAAAAAAAAAAAAAAAAAAACAAAAAAAAAAAGAAACAATTTTTCTTCTGCTTAAACGTGGGGTTTCTGCACAGGCCCATACCCTTCAGTTGGTGCAGTGAGTTCATGCCGAACTAGGGGAAGACAACAGAAGGCGCTACTTAAGAGGACCCCTTAACCTCTTTTATTATTTTCTTTGGAGCAGAAATTGAGGGTCCATGGAGACATCCAATTGCAATCTTTTACTTTATTTGGTACAATAATATACAACTTTCTCCCTAACCTGTTTATAGATACACACGTTTATGGAAAGAATAAGCAAACACTTCTAGGTTAAGTTCATAGTTAGAGAAAAAAAAAGAATGAACAAACATACTTAGTTTCTCAAACTTAAAGATTTCTGACAAAGAAACTTTAGACACAGCATAATTATCAAACAAAATTAAACTTTCAACAAAGAGCCCTTTAGATTCTGCCATGCTCTCCTTCTCCTTTACAATTGCAGCTCATCTTCTAGAATCTATAGCGACTATGGGTGTGATTGTCCTCACTTCTTAATCCCACTCATTCCCAGCACAGAGTAACTCAGTGGATGCTGCCCCGTAATGAACTGCCTGTCCCAGGGGTAGTTCATCCACTGAGTTACTCATTCAGGGAAACTTCCTGAGACGGCTGTCAACACTGGAGAGATTTCACTGTCACCTGGAGACAATTGTCTAGATTGTTGCTGTGGGCCCGGGAGAAAGTCAACATCTCTCATGCCTGACTGGCATTGCAAAAATCTGCCTGTTAGGTGACAGCAAATATTATATGAAGCAAGAGGAACAGGACTTAATTTTAATTTCAGTAGAATAAAAATTAGGAAAAATTGTGCTTTAGAAGAGTGCTTAATAGGACAGAGGACTATCTTTGGAAGAAATATCTTGTTCTGTTTTTCTAAGGGAATAATAAATATTCCACCATCTTTTTAATGTTAAGCACTGAAAATCAAGTGGCTAGACTAGGAAAACATACTACTTAAAATATGAGAACAGACTTTTCAGAGTGTTCATGGGACCTTCCCTCAATCCCCACTCCCAATTCATACTCCACTGGAAATAAAATGGATGTGGCTCTGTCTAGAAGTACAACATAGAAAGGCATCTGAGGCTTCCCTTCTAGCTGTATTTTTATGGAAAAATCTTCCCTGGAACCAAGAAAACAGGAAGAATAGTGTTCTCTTTTCTCACTTCTAGAATTTATGGTCCTGGATCCTAAGGACCTGAGTTGGAATCCCAGTTCTGCTGTCTTCTGGGCTTGTGGACATAACTTCTCTGAGTCTCAATTTTCTTAGTAATCCAGAGGTTATAATATAGCCTACCTATAGGGTAATTGTGAAGATTTAATGAGATAATATATGCCAAACATCCAATAGAGTACAAAATTAAATGTTAGGTTCCCTCCGCATCCAGGTTTGAGTGGGAAGAGGTTCAGTGACATCTCTCCAATTTAAATTCACCCATTCTGTTTTTTCTGTTTTTCCCTCTTCCTTGGGTTGGGAGAACTGACCAGGTTGATCCAATTGGTACCAGCTCCAAGAAAAGGGGGTAAACTGGTGATGGGGATGAGGCGAGAATGTCCTTTCCTGGCTTGCTTGCTGCCTGAATCAGATTGCGTCCAAGAAAGTTCTGAGGTCAAAGCTGTAGGTCAGGTCTAGAATGGGTCACCAGGAAAAGGGGCCTGAGGAGTTGTGTGTGGCCAAGAGGGAGGCGGGTAGCAAGGGCATGAAGTAGTGTATGCAAAGGACACCAGAAACTTGTCCACAGTGAAAATATCAATCCCACAGCAAGTCAGATTCTCTTCAGGGGCCTTGGGCAGAATGAACAGAGTCAGTCACACCTGTGAATCTAGTTATTAGTGCCCAGAAACTCTCTGAGAATGGGTTCTGTGTTTGCCACCACATGACACATCCAGTTTCTATTTCTCTCCACTTTTCCTTTTAAGGCCAATGCTACTTGATCGTCAAGAACAGGGTAATTCACTAGTGTCTTCTGCTGAGCCAGATTGAGGCACCTGGGAACATCACAGGGAGTCATGAAAATAATTCCAAAAGAAGAATCATAGTCACAGATCGCTAAGCAGAGACAGCAGCTGAAATTCCCTATGGGATTTCCAGAGAAAGCTGTAGGAAATGTGAGACACAGGGTGTGATCCATGAAGCACAGCCATAGAGAGAGAACATCTCTACAAGCAGAAGCCACGGCTGATATTCAGAAGCACAATCCAGAATGGGGAAGAGGCAGCTTAGTGTAGCAGTGCAGGGCGTGGACTTGGGGATGAGGCTGACTCAGGACTATTTCTCCACGAACTAGAACAAGTTCTTTAACCTCTTCCAGCATGCTCATCTTTAAAAAACAAGTAAAATGAAACATGAACTAAAAATTCTCTGGAAGGACACATTAGAAACTAACGTCAGTGGTTCCATTTTAGAAGACTGCACAGATGGGGATAGAGAAGGGAAAGACAGTTTTCACTTTATAGTTTGATATATTTTCATTTTTGAACCAGATGGACAGGTGATGATAGTTTATACCTTATAAGATTACACAGTCCTGACAGATGGTAATTATGTACATTTGCTGTTATTGTTGTTAACACGCGAACACTGACTGGGTTATCTGTCAGTGTTTTTAGCCTTTACATAGGGAGCAGTCTCTATCACATTTCTAGGTCAGTGCCTTACACATACTAACCTTACGTTATGTTTATAAGCAATGGTATAAGTTCAGCCCCTGAAAAGCAGTTTTGTAAATGGGTAAAATAAATAAATAAGTACCATCTGCAAGTTAGATTGTAAAATTGTTTTTATTTTAACAAATTTTAGAGAATTCAATTATTATTATTATTATTATTGTTGTTGAAGTTGTTGTTGTTGAGATGGAGTCTCACTCTGTCACCCAGGCCTGAGTGCAGTGGCATGATCTCGGCTCACTGCAACCTCCGCCTCCAGGATTCAAGTGATTCTTCTGCCTCAGCCTCCTGAGTAGCTGGGATTACAGGTGCATGCCACCACACCTGGCTAATCTTTGTGTTTTTAGTAGAGATCGGGTTTCGCCATGTGGGCCAGGCTGGTCTTGAACTCACGACCTCAAGTGATCTGCCTGCCTCTGCTTCCCAAAGTGTTGGGATTACAGGCATGAGCCACTGTGCCCAGTTGAGAATTCAATTATTGACTGTGGCAGCTGGAAAAAATTTTTCTCAATTTTTTCATTTTGAAAAATTTCAAACCTACAGAGAAATTTCAAGAATAGTATAGTGAATGACCATATAACTGTCACCTATTTTCACCAAATTTTAAACAATTGTTATTATTATTTTTTATAGAGATAGGGTCTCACTATGTTGCCCAGGCTGGTCTCAAACTCCTGGGCTCAAGCAATTCTACCTCCTCAGCCTCCCAGAGTGCTGGGATTACAGGCATGAGCCACCCACTGCACCTGGCCTTTGTTAACATTTTACCACATTTCTGTTCTCTCTTTCATGTACAAGCACAGACACATACATACATATATTTTTTTCTGAACCATTTGAAAGATAGTTGCAAACATGACACTTTCATCTCTAAATACTGTACTTCAGCATATGTCTTCAGAGTACAGGGACATTCTCCTTGTACTCATTGATTACACAACCACAATAATCAAACCCAGGAAATTTATTACCTAAGACTATTATCTAACTGTAGTCCATATTCAGATTTCCTCAGGTATCTAGTAATGTCCGCTGTAGCTGTTAACTTTTGGATCCAGAATCCTACTAAGGATCTTGCATTGTATTTGTCTCTTTTAGTCTAGAATTAAGTACCTTTGTTTTGTCTTTATGACATTGACATTTTGAAGAGTTGAAGTCAGGTTTCACCCTCCCATCCCTATCCCAGTGTTCTTCAATTTGTATCTGTCTGATTCTATTTTTTTTGAGACAGGGTCTCATTCTGTCATCCAGGCTGGAGTGCAGTGGTGCAATCTCAGCTCACTGCAACTTCTGCCTCTTGGTTTCAAGCAATCCTCCCACCTCAGTCTCCTAAGTAGCTAAGACTATAGGCATGCGCCACCACGCCCAGATAATTTTTGTATTTTTTTTGTAGAGATGGGGGTTTGCCATGTTGCCCAGGTTGGTCTTCAACTCCTGGGCTCAAGTAATCTACCTGCCTCAGCCTTCCAAAGTGCTGGGATTACAGGCATGAGCCACCGTGCCCAGCCTGATTGTTTCTTTATGATTTGACTTAGTGAAATATTTTTTGGCAGAATATTACAAATAAGTCATGTTCCAATGCCACCTTTTATAAATGTTTCTTATCCTTCTCTTTTAAATGTCTGAATTCATGAGTAATAAAAAGTCTAATATTCTTATTTTCAAATATCTAGCAGGTCAGTTATTGGCAAGTGACTCTCGTCATCATGTCATGATTGAGGCAGTAGGCTACTTGTACAGATCACTTGATTTAAGGGTGATTCATCTGGGATCTTCTCATTCATCAATCCATGGAATCCTGCAGTGAGTTTCTGTTTCATGTTCCAAACAGAAATATGCTTCTGATTATTCATGTAAAAATATATATATATATATATATATGACCTCTTGACAACTTTTGATCTTTTGCAGCCTTCTGAGAGAAACTGAGTGGATCCGGAGCCGGAGATGTTGGCCTCAAGGTATTAGCCAGTCACATTCTGCGGGTTCTAGGAATGGCTTCTCATTATGGGAGCACTTGCTTAAATTAAGCTATCACAGTGCTCAGAGTTCTAATACAGTGAGCTCTGCAATGCACATGAATGCAGATCAGTTATACAGGGCTAAAAGAACGGACTTAGCACCTCAGACAATTTCGGATAAATCAAAATGTGCTTCTGGAAAAGGGAAAAGAAACCCATTATTTGCAAATCTGCTGAGGAAAAGATACAACAGAAGACACAAAATAATGCTGAAATATGGAATGGCTCAGGAAAGGAAGCACCAAAGAAAGACTATTCCTCTAACATTTTATCTTTGGGTAAAATCAATGGTTTAGTCAAGCTTTCAAGGGAAAGAATTTTGTTAGCTAAAAGTGAGAGTGGAGAAGGTGGAATCACCACCATTGACCGCCATGCCCTGCTGTAGCTTCTTAGCACAAAAAACCCTTGGGAATCCATATCTGAGCTCATATCAGAAAAGTGCCTTTTTCATAGCCCATATTATATTTCGATGTCTCAGAAGTCTTTTTTGCAGAGAAGATCTCATGTTGAAACGAAATTGTTGAAGAGCTCAAATGATATTAATAAAGAATAAAAATTTATCATGGGCATCTTGACATCTGTTTTTTCTACTTGTCTTTAATTAGAATTCTTTTATTGAATATTGTCTTCTAAAACACACAAGAGTGATAATAATCAAGGTCTGGAAATACGATTATTTAAGCACTTAAACATTGTAACTAATTCACCTAAGAAGAACAATTTTTAGGTGATTCACATTTCTATGGTAGGTAGAGAAATGTTCATCTCATAGTGTTCCATATCCAAAAATATACAGAAGCAATGTTATTAAAATTCTAATTGTATTATTTTTGCAGTTATAGTTTATCCATTTTGAATTTATGAGTTAATTTTTCATGTGAACAAAATTTGCAATTGCTATCATCAAACCTTTTTATGAAACACAAATTTAAAAATATATAATTTGGAATAAAACTAAAACAAAGTAAGTTTAAAGTACCAGAGCCCATGTATTTGATATTATATCTGATTTAAACATTTTATTGTCTCATTTTATCAGTGATTTGTAAAACATTAACCATTAACTGTTAAGGATTACTTATTGGCTACTTTCTTCCCTATCACCCACCCACCTAAATCCTACATACTATATGTTAGGAAGCCAAATGGAAGAATGGGTTCAGTTATGTGGTTTTAGGAAAGTTATTTCATCTTTCTTAGCCTCAGTTTCATTACTGTCAGCCCTCTGTACCTGCAGGTTTGCATTTGTGGATTCAACCAACCATGGATAAAAATATTAGAAAAAAAATCAACACTGAAAAGTAATACGAATAGAAAATACCGTATCACAACTATTTACAGAGCATTTACATTGTATTGGGTATGAAAAGCAATTGAGGCCTGGTGCAATGACTCATACCTGTAATCCCAGCACTTTGGGCAGCCGAGGTGGGTGGATTGCTTGAGTCCAGGAGTTTGAGATCAGCCTGGGGGAACATGGTGAGACTCCTGTCTCTACTAAAAATACAAAAATTAGTCGGTCATGGTGGTTCACACCCATAGTAGTATCAGCTACTCAGGAGGCTGATGTGGGAGGATCGCTTAAGCACAGGAGGTCGAGGCTGCAGTGCACTGTGATCATACCACTGCACTCCAGCATGGGTGACAAAGCAAGACCCTGTTTTTTTTTTTTTTTTTTTTTTTTTTTTTTAAAGTAAGCAAGATGGTTTAAAATATATAGAGGTATGTGTGTATGCAAATACTAGCCATTTTATATAAAGGACTTGAGCATCTGCAGATTTTGCTGCGTATGTGTGGGGCAGGTGTTCTGGAACCGATTCCCGGCAGGTACAGAGGGGATGACTATATTGTAAAATTGGAGAAATTATGGTGTCTGCTTTTCAGGATTACTGAGAGGATTGCAGGAGATACTGCACACAGCAAGCCTTCAATAAATGGTAGTTTAACCCACATGCCACCTTTTTCCATGAAACACCTCCAGACCCCTCCTTCCCACTACTGGAGCATACACTAATGCCTTGGGTTATTTGTCTTAAATTGTGCTCCAATCATTTCACACAAGGCAGTATTGTCTCTTTGGCAGAGTGCCAGCCTTAAGGGCTGTTCCCACTACTTCACCTGCTCAAAATTAAGTAACCACAGGACAGCTTAGGAAGCCCTTGCCGTTCAGCGATTCTCAGCAGGGTTCTGGCTGGTCCACATCAGTCTTTCCTGCAGAAGCTGTGTTTGACTCCATCCACACAGAATTGCCATCAGGTAGGGATGCTGTTCATTTGGCTTTAGTGGAACCACAGGCACAGGATGGGTGCAGCCTAGCAGGTTTGAGAGAAGACCTGTGCACTAAGCCCTTAGCGTGGGCAGGGGCAGGAGCTGCGTGACCGTGTCCCGAGGACCTCTGTCGCCAGGCGGAAATCTAGGGCAGGGCATTGGCCTTCCAGGCTGTGTAACGGGAGTGCCCTTCAAACTTACTGAGGTCTTAAGAGGCTGGGATCCTCCAGCCAACATCAGCCCACGAGCAGAGCCTCGGCCCAGCCACCAACTCACGGGCAGTCCTGTATAGATATAAGCTGGGGGATCGGGGACGTCCCAGACCGGCCCCACGATCCAGGAGAGGTCCAGACTGCAGAGGCCATTAATGCGGAGAGAGGTCACCTTCTGGGGCTGGGGCCAGAGCAGCTGGCGTGGGAGGGGCCTTGTCCGTGCGGCCAAAGCTGGGGGTCAGCCTCAGAAGGCAGGAGGAAGGTGCGGCGGAGCTGGGCGGGCGGCGCCGGGGTCGTATCTGGTCATTCCATCCCTCGTGGTCTGCGCGGCACCACACGGCCACCGCCGCGCCACCCTGGAATTGACGGCAGCAGGCTGGGCGTGAGGCCCCCGGTCCCGCCCCGCCCCCGCCCCAGGCCCCGCCCACTCCCGCGACTCCGCCCTGGACCTGCCCCGCCCCCCGACTCCGCCCCCTGCCCGCCCCGCCGCGGCCGGAGGGCAGGCCCGCGCCGCCACGTGTTCCGACGCAGGAGCCGCCCGCCTGTGTGGCAGAGCGCGGGCAGAGCTTGGGCCGGGCGGCAGCACTCGCGGAGCGGCGGCGGCGGCGGCAGCGGGCAGCAGGCATGACCATGGCAGCGGCGGCGGTGGCCCGCGGGGCCGGAGCGAGGGCGGCGGCGGCGGCTCTGCGGGGCGGCTGCGGGACCTCAGCCCGGGGGCGACCGTGTGCGGGCCCCGCTCGGCCCTTGTGCACCGCACCCGGGACCGCCCAGGACATGAAGGGCTACCTGTGGGGAGCGCTACCGGGATGCGAAGAGAAGCACGGACGGTGAGTGAGGCGGCGACCCCGCCCTGGCGCCTGGGGCCCCCTCCTGCGGGCTCAGCTGGGAGGCGGGCGCCCTGGAACTCGGATCGGCCCCGCCGCGGACTTCCGGGGCCCTCCAGACGCGGCCCCCGGTGCCCACACCCCCAGGCGCTGGCAACATCGCCCCTGCCGAGCGACTCGGGGAAACGCGGAAAAATGCACTCTAGAAACTTCACAACTCGTGTCTGTGCCCTGTCGGGAAAGCTGTTGTATACGTTCTTGGGCTTTTTAGCCCGAAATCTGCCTCTGAGGGGCTTTGGGCTGCCCGGGGCGGGGTTCCGCAGACCTCCTTGGGGAGTCGGTCCCTCCCACGCACCCTTAGGTGGTTATTCATCAATAGTAATAATAGTAGCAGCCGAGTCTAGCGGGCGCAGAGATGCCCTGGAGCGGGGCTGCTGCGCTGGTGGCGGATCTGGAGGCTCGTCTGTTTTCCTTTTGGCGGGGGGTGGGGTGAGGTGGAATGAGATGAGTTGAGATGAGCTGTGCGGTGTTTGAAAGAGGAGAGGTCCAGGTGGGGAAGGTTCTGGGCTATCCATTAACCTCGGTGAGAGGTGGAATGAGATGAGATGAGATGAGATGAGCTGTGCGGTGTTTCAAAGAGGAGAGGTCCAGGTGGGGAAGGTTCTGAGCTATCCATTAACCTCGGTGAGGAGGGGATTCTAAGGCTGTGATTGAGGACTTCGTGGCCAGGTGCACATAAAATGAGCTTGGCTTGGTTGTTACTAATGAACTAATAGAGCCAAGCACGTAGATAATCTCTAAATTGTTATAATAGTCTACGAAGGAGGTGGTGCCACGTCCCCATTCTGTGGATGGGAAAGGCGACAATCAGGTTTAAGTGACCTGGCCAAGGTGACGCCTGGATTTAGTCTGTCTCACCTCCTAACCCACTGTCCTGTTTCCTGTGCTCCGTTGACCATTTGGGAACCAATAATCCATTGGCGCTGCTGCTTCCAAGGAGGATTCAGAACCGAAATTTGTATATTGGTTACTTGTTGTTGGAGGTGGCACATAGAGACAGGGGGAGATTATTTGGTGAGCAAGAACGTTTTATAGGATCATATTTTCCATTTTTTGGGCCAGAAATCAGTTTAATGAAATAAAAGCAAATTGGAGTGATTTTCAGAGGAAACGTAAAATGACTAGCAATGCCGAATTCTATGAAATGGTGGCTTATTTTCTTAGTTTCCCTTTGCCAAGAGTTAATTTTGCTTTGGCTTTTGAAGCTGTCGTGTGGTATGGTGGAAAGAAGACTGGCTTTGGAGGCATTGGAAATTTTGCAGGTCTTAAGAGATGAAAGAAATATATATAGAAGGTTATCTAGCCCAGCTTTTGGGCAGGCAAGATTTTTTTTTAACTTGTAATTCTTATTGAGATAATTGTATATTTACATGCAGTTTAAGAATTAATACAGGGACCAGGCATGGTGGCTCACGCCTGTAATCCCAACACTTTGGGAGGCCGAGGCAGGCAGCTCTCTTGAGCCCAGGCTGATCCTGGGCAACAAAGGGAAACCCAGTCTCTCCAAAAAAACAAATGCAAAATTTAGCAGGGCGTGGTAGCGCACACCTGTGGTCCTAGCTACTTGGGAGGCTGAGGTGGGGAGGATCGCTTGAGCCTGGAAGGTTGAGACTGCAGTGAGCCTAGATTGCAACACTACTCTGGCCTGGGTGACAGAGCCAGACCCTGTCTAAAAAATAAACCAAAAAGGAGTAATAGAGGGGAGATCCGGCATACATACCCTTTATCCAGTTTCTCCCACTGGTAACATTTTGCAAAACAATAGTACATTATCACAGCAGTATATATTGATAGAGGCCACAGATCAGAGTCTCCTCATTTTATTCGTACTGTGTGTGAGCACATGCATGAGGGCATGGATGCAGTTCTGTACAGTTTTCTCACATGTAGGCTCATGTATCCCTCACCACAGTCAAGGGACTGAACAGTTCCTCACAAGGATCCCTCATTCTGTCTTTATAGCCCCACCGCCTCCCCCTATCATGCTCTCCCTTGTCCTCAATCCCTGGAGTACTATCTCTTCTCCATTTCTAAAATTTTGTCATTTCAAAAATGTTACATTGATGGAATCATACAGTGTGTAACCTTTTGGAGTTGGTTTTTTTCACCAAGTATAATTTCCTGGAGTTTTATCCGGTGTTGTGTGTATCATATCAATAGTGCATTCCTTTTTGCTGTTACTTCATTATATGCACGTACCACAGCTTAACCATTTGTTTGACCACAGATTAACTACATTGAACCATTTACTCATAGTTCAGAGGACATTTGGGTTGCTCCCAGTCTTTAGCTATTTCAAATAAAGATGTTGTAAACATTTGTGTACAGGTTTTTGTGTGAACCTACATTTTCATTTCTCTAAATGCCCAAGAGTACAATTGCTGGGTCAAATTGCCATCCTGACTTATGGATAAGGTTTGTTACTTGCTGCCTTCGAGAACTGGGGAGGTCACTAGGCTTGAGTTTCTTCGCCTATAAAATGGGGCTGCAGGTAGCACCAGCATCGTAGGGTTCGGGTGAGGAATGGGAGTCCATCCATGAGAGGCATTTAGGACAGTGCCTGGTGCATGAGACAGCTGAAGCAAGGGATGGAAAAGATCACCAATGTGATATGGTTTGTCTGTGTCCCCACCAAAATCTCAACTTGAATTGTATCTCCCAGAATTCCACGTATTGTGTGAGGGGCCTAGGGAAAGGTAATTGAATTATGGGGGCCCGTCTTTCCCATGCTATTCTTGTGTTAGTAAATATGTGTCATGAGATCTGATGGGTTTATCAGGGTTTTCTGCTTTTGCTTCTCCCTCATTTTTCTCTTGCTGCTGCCATGTAAGAAGTGTCTTTCACCTCCTGCCTTGATTCTGAGGCCTCCCCAGCCATGTGGAACTTAAGTCAAGTAAACCTCTTTTTCTTTCCAGTCTCAGGTATGTCTTTACCAGCAGCATGAAAATGGACTAATACGGTAAATTGGTACCAGTAGAGTGGGGCGATGCTGAGAAGATACCTGAAAATGTGGAAGCGACTTTCAAACTGGGTAACCAGCAGAGGTTGAAACAGTTTGGAGGGCTCAAAAGAAGACAGGAAAATGTGGGAAAGTTTGGAACTTCCTAGAGACTTGTTGAATGGCTTTGACAAAAATGCTGAAAGTGATATGAACAATAAGGCCCAGGCTGAGGTGTTTTCAGATGGAGATGAGGAACTTGTTGGGAACTGGAGCAAAGGTGACTTTTGTTATGTTTTAGCAAAGAGATTTGTGGAACTTTGAACTTGAGAGAGATGATTCAGCATATCTGGTAGAAGAAATTTCTAAGCAGCAAAGCATTTATGAGGTGACTTGGGTGCTGTTAAAGGCATTCAGTTTTAAAAGGGAAACAGCATAAAAGTTCAGAAAATTTGCAGCCTGACACTGCAGTAGAAAAGAAAAACCCATTTTTTCAGGGAAATGCAAGTGGCCTGCAGAAATTTGCATAAGTAGCAAGGAGCCTAATGTTAATTCCCAAGACCATAGGGAAAATGTCTGCAGGCCATGTCAGAGACCTTTATAGCACCCTCTCCTATTACATGCCTGGAAGCCCAGGAGGGAAAAGTGGTTTAGTGGGCCAGGCCCAGGGTCCCCATGCCGTGTGCAGCCTAGGGACTTGGTGCCCTGTGGCCTAGCTGCTCCAGCTGTGGCTGAAAGGGGCTGATGTAGAGCTTGGGCTGTGGCTTCAGAGGGTGGAAGCCCCAAGTCTTGGCAGCTTCCACATGGTGTTGAGCCTGCGGGGTTCACAGAAGTCAAAAATTGGGGTTTCGGAACCTCTGCCTAGATTTCAAAATATGTATGGAAACACGTGGATGCCCAGGCAGAAATTTGCTGCAGGGGTGGAGCTCTCATGGAGAACCTCTGCTAGGGCATTGTGGAAGGGAAATGGGGGGTGGGAGTCCCCCACACAGAGTCCCTGCTGGGGCACCACCTAGTGGAGTTGTGAGAAGAGGGCCACTGTCCTCCAGACCCCAGAATGGTAGGTATATCCACCGACAGCTTGCACTGTGTGCCTGGAGAAGCCACAGACACAATGCCAGCCCATGAAATCAGCTGAGACGGAGGCTGTACCCTGCCAAGCCATAGGGGTGAAGCTGTCCAAGACCATGGGTACCCACCTTTTACATCAGCATGACCTGGATGTGAGACCTGGAGTCAAAGGAGATAATTTTGGAGCTTTAAAATTTGACTGCCTGGCTGGATTTCGGACATGCATAGGACCTGTAACCTCTTTGTTTTTGCCAATTTCTCCCATTTGGAATGGCTGTATTTACCCAATGCCTGTACCCCTATTGTATCTAGGAATTAACTAGCTTGCTTTTGATGGGAAGGCATGATTGGTTTTGAAATGTGAGGACATGTGATTTGCAGGGGCCAGGGGCAGAATGATATGGTTTCTCTGTGTCCCCGCCCAAATCTCAACTTGAATTGCATCTCCCAGAATTCCCACGTGTTGTGTGAGGGGGCAGGCGTGGGTGGTGTAATTGAATCATGGGGGCTGGTCTTTCCTGTGCTATTCTAATGATAGTGAATAAGTCTCATGAGATCTGATAGGCTTATCAGGGGTTTCTGCTTTTGCTTCTTCACTTTTCTCTTGCTGCCACCATGTAAGAAGTGTCTTTCACCTCCCACTATGATTCTGAGGCCTCCCCAGCCATGTGGAACTGTAAGTTCAATTAAACCTCTTTTTCTTCCCAGTCTCGGGTATGTCTTTGTCAGCAGTGTGAAAATGGACTAATACGTTATGGGACCAGAGTTTGGGCTTTGGTGTGTGACAGTAACATGACAGCCATGTTACTTTCCTCCGTGATCTTAGTTTTCTCCATTGCAATATGGGATTAATGTGGAGATTTTTAGTGTGTGCTTGGTACTCAGCAGAAGCTCAGTAGTTAGTAGCTATTATTATTAATTATTAAACATCTATCAGTAATAGGTGGAGGTGGGATATTTAGCTCTAGTGTCTGGGTCTCCTTGTGATTAGGGCAGGGCCATAACAGCTTTGGGCCTGAGCAAGTCACCTAATCCCTCCTGGCTTTGGTTTGTCTCGGTAAAATGAGGCCACTGCACTAAATAATATCTAAGCCTTTTTAAGTGTTAAAAGTATTCAAGTGTTAGAGCTACAGGATTCAGTGGACCCTATCTCCTCTTCATGCCTGCAGCACAGATGCATGTGGTCCCTATTACCCCTGAGAATGTAGGGGCGTTCAAGATGCTTTTTCTTCTTTGTCTTGTCCAGGACTGCACTGTTCCTTTTCTCCTCTAGTTAAAGTCTGTGTGAATGTATGTGCTCAGCTTGAGTTCATCCAACAAGCATATTAAGCACCCAGCAGTGGGTTGGAAGGCTGCTGGTTCACAGTTGGATGAGTCTGACAGGGAGGGGTCCACAGTGGCTGAGTTACTGCCTGTGTGGAGCAGGGGACCAGTGTTGCATGGGGATTCTGGTAGACAGATGACTGACAGTCTACCTCTGGGGAGGTAAGCAGCGAGGCCCAGGGGCTCAGGGATGCAGGAAATACATCTCAGAAGCTGACCCTTGGGATCTGTGTCTTTTAGGAAGGCACAGTCAGAAGAAATCCTGATAATTCATTTAAAACATATGGATCTCCCCCACCCCCAGTTGCAAGAAGACAATAATTTTGTTTTCTCACTTTCTTTCTGGCCATTTGATCTCTTTCCTTCATCCAAACAATCTATTCAGATGTCTTCCCTTTGAAGGGCTCCCAGAGTGAAGTCTGCACAGGGAAAGGATGCTTTTTAAAGCTTTGTTTTAAAACCTGTTGTTTTAAAACCTTTCTCTCCCGTCCTTCTTGTCATTTTAATTAAAAAGTTTTTTTAAAAAAATCTTATTTTTTAGATCAGCTTTAGATTTGCAGAAAAATTATATAGTTTCTATAAGCCCTACATCCATTTCTCTTAGTAATCTCTCGTATTACTATATTTGTCACAATTAATGAACCGATACTGATACATTATTCATAGTTTACTCAGATTTCCTTAGTATTTACCTGCTCTCCTTTTTTCTTCTGGGATGCCATCCAGGGTAGCACACTACATTTAGTTGTCATGTCTGTTGGGCTTCTTTAGCCTGTAACAGTTTCTCAGACTTTCCCCCTGGTTTTGATGACCTTGACAGTTTTGAGGATTACTGGTTACGGACCTTGTAGAATGACCCTCAATTGGAATGTTTTCCTTTTTCCTTTTGTAACTTGGGATTTTTGGAAGTGTGAATGTTTATGCATCCTGTGTCAAACTCAGCTCAAAAAAACGTTCTTTATATTTTTAGGAAAAGAAATTCTGGCTTAAACCTTTAGCAACAATGTTAGCTGCTGCCATCTCCCCCCTGGAGCAGTGGTTCTCAGTGGAAGTTGGAGGGGGCAGTTTTGTCCCAGAGGGATGTTTGGCAGCACCTGGAGACCTTTTTGTTTGTCACAGCTGGGGGAGAGGGTGCTGCTGGCCTCTAGAGCCCAGGGTTGCTGCTGAATATCCTACAGTGCACAGGACAATATCCCATAACAAAGAATTATCTGGGCTCCAGTGTTGGTAGTGCCAAGGTGGAGAATCCTCAACGTGAAATGAATTCTAAGAAATCTTTGTGTGATTATAATTAAAGGGCTGGATATACTTGTGTGTGGTCTCTTCTTTTCTGTTGTGCTTTAGGTTGTATGTGTCTTCTTTGAACTCAAGTTCTGGCCTTCCAGGTGCGCTCGTCAGATACTTGGCCAGTCCTGTTAGGAATGGAAGCCTTCCTACTCCTCCAAGAGGGCTTGCTCCAGTCTTTATATTTTGTTAGTCGCACAGATTTTTTTTTTTTTTATTAGAATTAATTTTGGAGCCTGGTTTTTACTTAGAATGTTTGACTACTTGACTGGGGTTATAGACTGTATTAAGTTGTTGAAGGAAGTATGGGGATTAGTTAGAAGCTTTTATACGGTGTTGAAAGATTTACTCAAAGTTCTGGGTGGACAGCATTTACTAATCAGTCAAAAATTGTGTACTGTATTTAGTGAGGACTGTGTCTACACGATGATGTAAGCTTAGCATGTATAAAATAAGCATAAGACACAAGGATAGTCATTATATAATTATATATAATATTAAATACAATTAATAGTAATAGTAAGCATAAGTTCCTCAAGGAACTACATTGGGTTAAAGATTCTCTTGAGATAATTTTAAAATTAAACCGATATTACTCAGATTGTGTTTCACAATCTTTTGAGAGATGTGGTTAAAGAGATGTAGAAAATACATGTTAAAGAAGCTTCTTTATAGCTGGGCTTTTCAGGTCTAGCTTCAGAGCTAGTGAGTCAGAGCCTTTAAAACGAATGAATCTCCGAGATAAATGACGGGGGAAGTAGGTTTAGTGCTTCCCAAGTAAATTTGACTGTGGAGGCCCCTTTTTGAGGTGATAACTCTATTTTGAGGTTCTACAGACTATACTTGGGAAATACTAATGATATACCTAATAAGAACATATGTTAATACTGAAGGATGCTTAATTGTACAACCAGAAATGTGCTTTTTCTATGCAGCAGGGACATAGAGTAATGGAGTCATAGGACCCTCTGAGAATCTGGAGAAAGCTGTGTGTTTTTTCTTAATAAAAAGACACATTTGCACTATTACACACAATACTTGCACACACATAAACTATTTTGTATATAATTTCAGGGGATTCCAGGAGTATCTTAGTGTCTTCTGGTGACCCAGTGCTCATTTAGTCCTTTTGTTTGAAGGCTTGAGCTGTGATGGGATCCTTACGGAGGCAGAGCTCAGCATGCGGACTGTTTTCTAGATTTAAATTTGCTGCTGGATCAACAATCCTGCCTGGAATAATGATTTTTTTGGCCTGACTTTTGCTGCTGATGTTTTCTGTAATTGTCATGGAGGTGGCTGGCTGATCTACCAACTGAAATCTAGAGTTAATTTTCCTCTTTCATTAGGGTGTAAATTCTGGCTAGGGTCAAGAGGAAGAGAAAGGAGGAGGAGAAATGCAAAAAGGAGATTAAATAGTTTTTTTCCCCCCCAGCTTTTGAAGGTAAGTCAAATTAAAAAAAATTCAGCAGTCCTCAAACTGGGTGGCACATTGGAATCGCCTGGCAAACGTGTTTAAAAATGGAAATTTGAGGCCCTAGCCCTGGAGATTCTGATTCCTAAAATATGGAGGTAAGGCCCAGGAATCTGTATTTTCACATGGGTTTGGAAACCAATCCTTTATTCAGCTCTTAAAGACATGTGGAAACAGATATCCTCTAACCTTCAAGAGTTCTTTTGGACTTTGGCTTTCAGCAATCTGGTAGACTAGAGAGTCTAAAAACCTCTTTGCATGGAATACCCACAGGCTGAAAAAAATTACAAAGGACCTTCTCTTGAAGTCATAACTTAACTCTGAGAAATGAGAAATCCCAAGAACTAATAATGAAGAGGAAGCTGAGGCCGGGCGTGGTAACTCATGCCTGTAATCCCAGAGCTTTGGGAAGCAGAGGTGGGCAGTTCACTTGAGGCCAGGAGTTTGAGACTAGCCTGGGCAACATGGTGAAACCCTGTCTCTACTAAAAATACAAAAATTAGCTGGGTGAGGTGGCATGAGCCTGTAATCCCAGCCACTTGGGAGGCTGAGGCATGAGAATTGTCTTGAACCCAGTATGCGAAGGTTGCAGTGAGCTGAGATCTCACCACTGCACTCCAGCCTGAGCAGCAGATAGAGACTCTGTCTCAAAACAAAAAGTAGAGGAGGAGGAAGCTGAAACCAGAATGGTGACCAGCCCTGAAGGTCTGACTGTCCTGGGAACATTTGTTGGCTCTTATTGGTCGTGCCTGCTGGGAGGGAAGACTAGGCATTGGACACACACACACACACAGGACACATACATGTTGTCGGAGACTCGCCTATAAATCTGGTGACCACAGAGTACTTCCTTCCGTGCAGGGAGACAATAGAGAAACTTGTCTCTTGGCTTTTGCTCTAGGTATGTTTTCTGTGTGTTGGGGGGCAGGTTTTGGAAGTCTCCTGTGACTTTGTAATCACAGGCTTGTCCTCACATGGATTTAGGTTTGAATTGATTCTTCTTGTATTGTGTGGCAATCTGTATGAGTCTGTTCTCACACTGCTATGAAGAAATGCCCGAGACTGGGTAATTTATAAAGAAAAGTGGTTTAATTGACTCACAGTTCCACATGACCGGGGAGGCCTCAGGAAACTTACAATTGTGGCGGAAGGCACCTCTTCACAGGGCATGAGGAGAGAGAATGAGTGCTAGCAGGGGAAATGCCAGATGCCTATAAAACCATTAGATCTCGTGAAACTCACTCATTATCACAAGAACAGCATGGGGGAAGCTGCCCCATGATTCTGTTACCTGTTCCCACCCTTGACTCATGGGGCTTATGGGGATTACAATTCAAGGTGAGATTTGGGTGGGGACACAGAGCCAAACCATATCACAATCCCATCTGAGAAATTGAGTGATGGTGATCTGGGACTCCTGGTAGAAGGCAACGCAAACTCTCTGGATAAATAGCTTAAACCCAGGCCTCCCAGGATTCTCAAGATTAGATCTGAGCTTACAGTCCAAAATTTAAAAATACACAAATAAGCCATCATAAGTGAGAACCAGCAGAATCAGCAGGCAGCACAATTAGTATGAATAGGACTTAAGATATTGGAATTGTTACTTAAAGCATATATGTAGTGCTATCTGAGAATGTTTGAAACTTTTGGAGAAATAAGAGATGAAATGGAAAACGTGAGCAAGGAATATGAAACTCCTAGAATGATCAGGGAAGTTGTTTTTTTTTTCTTTTTTAAAGCCTACAGCACCCGGTATTCCCAGGCGGTCTGCCATCCAAGTACTAACCAGGCCTGACCCTGCTTAGCTTCCGAGATCAGACGAGATCGGGCATGTTCAGGGTGGTATGGCCGTAGACGATCAGACAGGTTTTAAAAAGAACCATATAGAAATTTTAGAGATTGAAGTTTTAATCTTTAAAAGTCTAATGAAACGATTTTAACTGGAAGATTAGAAAAAGAAGAAAAAGAGTTAATGACTGGGCAGTAACTCTGAGAACATTACCCAGACTATAATCAAATAGATAGATATTATGAAAGCAGTTGACACACTGATAGCGTGAGATGTCAAACTTATGTCTAAGTGGAGTTCCAGCAGGAGAGATCGGGAAATGGGGGAGAGAAAATATTCAGAGGAATAATTGCTGAGAGTTTTCCAAAACAAATGAAAGACAGAATCCTCAGATTTAGAACGTAAAGCAAATCCCAAACAGGATGAATAAGAAGTAATAGATACAAAAGACAAAGAGAAGATCCTAAAATTAACCAAAAAGACCCAAAGGCATAGTAGTTAAGAGTATAGACCGTGGAGCAAGCATACCTAGGATCAGATCCTAACTTCACCATTTATAAGCCATGTGACCTTGGGCAAATGATGTCTAAGTGTCTCAGTTTCCTTATATGTAAAATGGGGCTAATAATAATACTTGTCTTCGAGGATTGGTAGGTTTAAATGAGTTAATGTATGTAGAGTTTTTAAAATAGTGCCTGACTCGTTTAAGTCCCTTGTAAATGTCAACCACAATTATTGAGAGATGTACACTAAAACAAAGATGTAGAAAGGTTGAGATTAATAGAATGGGAAAAGGTATCTTGGGTAAATGGTAATCAAAGAAAACCAGCAAGTTATTAATATCAGACACATATTGAAATGATATTAAAAGGAAATACTATTAACTATAAGAAAGGTTGCATACCACACTTCATGGGCCAGTTGTAGCCTGATATCTCTTTGTTTACTAAGTTTTATTGGAACATAGCCACACCCAATTTTTCTATTTTTTGGATGTTTCTCCTTTTGTGTTAGGATGTCAGAGTTGAGCAGTTGCAACAGAGACCATATGCAGAGCCCCAAATATTTACAGACTACCCTTTATAGAAAACATGTGTTGTCTGCCGACCTAGAACTACAGAAATACACCTACATGGGTGACTCGTAAGGATAATTTTGAGTAAAAAGAAAAAAGCAGGTTGCAGACATATACCAATTATAAAAGGTTTTACAACACATAAAATTCTTACAGATTACTTGTATGGACACACATGTATGTGGCAAAAGTAAAGTCTAGAGAAATGCAGGGGAGGCTGGACATGATGGCTTACACCTGTAGTCCCAGCACTTTGGGAGGCCAAGGTAGATGGATCACTTGAGGCCAGGAGTTCAAGACCAGCCTGGCCAACATGGTGAAACCCCGTCTCTACTAAAAATACAAAAATTAGCCAAATATAGTGACACATACCTGTAATTCCAGCTACTCGGGAGGCCAAGGCAGGAGGATCACTTGAACCCAGGAAGCGGAGGGTTGCAGTGAGCTGAGATCATGCCACTACACTCCAGCCTGGGCAATAGAGTGAGACTCTGTCTCCAAAAAAAAAAAAAAAAATGCAAGAAAGTGGTAAACACCAAAATCTGGGTAGTGGTTGTGTCAGAGGCAGGAGGAACCTACAGGTGAGGGTGGAAGGGATTTTACATCCCACTTGGATGGTAGGCATATGGGTGTTCTTTGTATTGTCTTTACCTTTCCTTATGTCTTAGAAATAGCAGGATACATTCTTTAAAAGTCTTCTTTAGGTGTATAATGTTGATCCTGTGGCCATACAAGAAAGTAGTAAAAAGATTTAAGGGAGAAACATGCCACATTGTAATTTTCACATTTTCAGATAAAAAATACATGCATAAAATAGGAGAACCTTAGACTCTGGCAAGTGGAGGGGCCTCTTGAGGTCATAGAGTTCAGTCCTCTGCTGGAAGAAGGAATCCTTTTTTCCATAGACTTTGTTGGCGGGCCATCTGGCATCTGCTTGAGCTTGTTGTGTGATCACAAGGCTGCCCATTTTATTTTGGATGGCTGAGTCACAGAGAATACTTCTGATTCCCTTTCCATATGATAGTTGCTTAAATATGAAGGTGGTGATCACGCATCATCACTACAACTCGCCTTTGATTTCATTTTGGAAGCTCAACTTTGCTTTCACTCTAGTTTGTCAACATCCCGTTGAAAGTGAACCATTTACTCTTGACCACGTGTGGTCTGACTGGTTCACGGTGGAGGGGAAGCAACTGGCTCTTCCTTGTTTGAACACTGTACTCTGTTAGAACACCTTAAGAGTTAATTCGTTTTCAGTTTGTGGTCAGCTAAATCCTGACTTTGTCCTTCTTGTATTGACATGGTGTATTTTAGAGAAGGAAAATCAAAGCTTTGAAAAAGCTTCTTTGCAAGGAAGTACTTAAAAGACAATGATAGAATTCTATTATTATTTTTTAAGTCAAATACTACATGTTAAGAGAGTGCAGAGAGAAAGTGAGGCTAGCTGACTGATCAAGCTGGGTTTTATAGTAAATTTTTATACTTTAAAGGATTGGTCCTTGAGTAACTCTTTTCTACTTTCCTAGTGTTTTGGGGAACTGTTTCATGCTAAGTGAATTGATAAGATATTGATGTATAAACCTGAATACAATTTTAGTTTGTATTTAGAGATCTCTCTGCGTAGATTGTAATATTTTGTTCTCATGCGAGCAGAAAAGTCTACTTGAGAAACACTCCTAATGAATATTAATCCTTAGCTACGGTAGAAGACTTTTCAAATGTTTTACCCTCAGTACTCGTTTATACACTTTAATTATTGAAGATCCTAGAGTTTCTGTTTATAGATTGTAGACTTTTAAAGAATGTATTATGCTCTTATATTGATAGTGATTGTATTAGAAATTAAAACCCAGGGAATTTTAAGATGTGTATTTATTGATTCATTTAACTAGTTAATTAATTTTTTGAGATGGAGTTTTGCTTTTGGTGCCCAGGCTGGAGTGCAGTGGTACAATCACGTCTCACTGCAACCTTCGCCTCCTGGGTTCAAGCAATTCTCCTGCCTCTCAGCCTCCTGAGTTGCTGGGATTACAGGTGCCTGCCACCATGCCCAGTTAATTTTTTGTATTTTTAGTAGAGATGGGGGTTTCACCATGTTGGCCAGGCTGGTCTCGAACTCCTGACCTCAGGTGATCCACCTGCCTTGGCCTCCCAAAGTGCTGGGATTACGGGGGTGAGCCACCGCCCGGTCATGTTTATTTATTGATTCATTTAAAATACCAGTCTGTTACCTGTTAACATAAATGGCATGCTTTTTATGAAAAATGACTATTTTCCAAAATAAAAGAAATTTAGAAGAATGTCATGATTTTATATTTGTGCCAAGTTCTATGATGTCTGGATTAATAGATTCTCAAATCTGATTCTGTATTCAGTCTATTGCAGTATCAGACACACATCATGTGTCCTCTGGCAAAACTTCCGTGTACGTTGGTGAGAGTGAAAAAGGCAGATTGTCTCTGTGTTGAATTTTCATTGCTTTTGTAACAAATTACCACAAATTTAGTGATTTACAACAGTACAATATATTGTCTTTATAGTTCTGGAAGTTAAAAGTCTGAAATAGATCTCACTGGGGTAAAAACAAGATGTTGTAGGACTGGATTTCTTTCTGGAGGTTCTGGTGGAGACAGTTTTCTAAGCTTTTCAGTTTCTAGAGGTTCCCCACATTGTAGCCCCTTGCATTTTCAAAGCCAGCAATGACTTTCTGAGTCTTTCTCAAATCACCTCTCTCTCACACTGAATCTTCTGCCCTCCTTTCCACACTTAAGGACTCTTGTGATTACATTGGGTCCACCTGTATGATGCAAGGTAATAGCTTTATTTGAAAGTCAGCTGATAACAGTCTTAATCCAACCTTAATTCCCCCTGGCCATGTAAGGTAACATAGTCACAGGTTCTAGGGATTAGGACATGGACATATTTGGAGAGCCATTATTCTGTGTACCACATCGTACTATATTATGAGAGTAGTTTTGATCTCAGAGATTCCCTGGAGAGGAGGTCCAGATTATGCTGGTAACTACTGATCTAGGAAAAATTATTTGTTGAATGAATGAACAGAAAAAAGAAGGGACTGACAGTTGTGAAGCACCTGCTTTCAACCAAGCACTGTGCCAAGCGTTTGACCTGCCTTGTAGTATTTAATGGCTGTGTGACTTTGGACCAGCTACTTTACTTTTTAGCCTTATTTTCCCCATCTGCAAATGAGGGATTGTAGTATTCACTTCATGGAGTTCTTGGGACATTAATCGAGGTGATAAATGAGAAGTGCCTTGTGCACAGCATGTGGATGGCATTGATTTATGTTCCTTTTCTGTTTCCTGTATATTCTAATGAAAAATTTTTGAGTTTGCCTACTCTTTGATCTTTGACATGGCTCAGTCTCCTCCCCTCCCCCGTCCTCTCCCCTTTCTGATAGGATCTTGCTCTGTTACCCAGGCTACGGTGCAGTGGCACCATCAAGCTCACTGCAGCCTTGAACTCCTGGGCTCAAGGGATCCTTCCATCTCAGCCTGCCAATTAGCTACTCGTGGCTGGCTGATTTAAAAATTTTTTTTATAGAGGCAGAGTTTTGCTTTGCTGGCCAGGCTGGTCTTGAACTCCTGGCTTCAAGCCATCCTTCTGCCTTGGCCTCCCAAAATGTTGGGATTACAAGTGTGAGCCACTGTGCTGCACACAATTTTCTTTTTTTAAAGGACTTTTTCCCTTGAAGCTCAATGTACTTTAATTTTGGTCAGTTCTGTTGATTTTTAAAAGATTTTTTAAAAAGATTAGGTTGTCATTAAACCATTACTGTAGGTAATGTTATTTGAAATGTAGTTGTACGTAGTTTTATTTTTGTAGCTAGGAAGCGTGATGGATTTCTGTGGAGTAGTCAAAATTACAGATATTACTTACAGGATAATAAGAGGTAGAATTTTAACTTTTGGTGGGAGTAGTGTAAATGTCATGTGCATTATTAATTAGTCAGATGAGTAATTCTATTTGTCGTGGATTGCTTCTCCTTGGAGATGATGCAAACTATGTAAACTAATGGAAAAATGCATGCTTCTTCTTAGATTATCAGGCACAGTAAAAATGAGTCTTGAATTGCCTCCTCCCCAGGGGGCATGCCAGCCGCATACTGAGTTCCTCTGTCTTGCGTCAGTGTGATGTTCATTGGTCTTCCCCACTGCCTGTGATACTGCTCTGTATTTATAATCCCCATGTGGTGCCCTGTGCAGTGTGGCACGTAGTAGGTATGATAAGTACTTATTGAAAAAGATTTCCTGTGGCTCTAGTACATGGGAAAACCAATTTACAAGGATACTACATGTTGTATGATCTCATTGACATAAAATTCTAGCAAATTCTAAGGAATCTGACCAAAAGAAAATGAGAGGTGGCCTGGGGATGGGCGGGGTTGGAGGGAGGGTGTGCTGGAATTTAAAGAAATGTGAGGAAAGGTTTGGGGGTGTTAGATGCTCATTTGCCTTTATTGTGATGATGGCATCACAGATGTCTCGGCAGTATATGCCAAACCTCATCAAACTGTATACTTTATGTGCAGTTTATTATATTGTACCTCAATAAAACTATAAAGTGAAAATACAGAAATAGGAGAAGGACTCTAGTGTAGCCTAGCTTGAGTCTTGTACCTACCTCAGGAGTGAGCTAGCTTGAGTCAGGTGTTCTGCCCTGGACCAGCAGGTGTACAGAAGAAACAGGTGTACAGGAGGGGGCAGGTCCCAGAAGAAACCCGGGGAAGAGGCACTTCTTCCCCACCCGTCCCAGATGGAGTCTTGCTCTGTTGTCCAGGCTGGAGTGCAGTGGTGCCATCTTGGCTCACTGCAAGCTCCACCTTCTGGGTTCAAGTGATTCTCCTGCCTCATCCTCCTGAGCAGCTGGGATTACAGGCGCGCACCACCACACCCAGCTATTTTTTTTTTTTGCATTTTTAGTAGAAATGGGATTTCACCGTGTTGGCCAGTCTGGTCTGCAATTCCTGACCTCATGATCCGCCCGCCTCGGCTTCCCAGAATGCTGGGATTACAGGTGTGAGCCACCGCACCCAGCGGAGTCACTTCTTATATAAGGATTGGAGCATGCTGGGCAGGTAACCCCATCAGTGTTCACTTTCACTGTGAAAAGGATACCTTGGGCGTTTTGTTTCGTCTCAGCATCTGTCATTGGACTGCTGCAGAAGTAAAAGTGACTTTAAACTAAATGGTTGTTAGAGATACTGGAGAAAACAGTCTCTGGCTAAAAATTTAAGTCTCTTTAAGGTCTAACACTTACACACTCTTAAGAATTGTCACTCAACCTTGGCCTTCAAAGTCATACTTTCTATTTAACTGTTTCCTTTATTGTAATGAATTATTACCAGAAAGGCTATTAAGTGGACACAACTATATCGCATAACACTTGTTGGCACTAAGTGTCATAAACAAATGAAATTGCATTGTGATCAACTTGTTCCCTAACATTTCAGAACAGATTCACATGTTTCAACCATTTATAGCAGAACTGACTGTACTGCCTTGTGCCTAGCCTGGCTAGATGGAAGGAAGTTGGAACGTGGTGAAAGTTGCTAAGAGATAGATCAGCTGAATTAGGGTGTCTTTTTCTTGTCATTTTCACTGGCAGTTACAGATGTGAAGTTTAAAGGCTTAACATTTGGATATAGGACCTTGAGTTCACCTGTAGTGGAGATAATGGAGAGGGTAGATACTGCCTCAACGTAGAAACAAAAAGTGCCTGTGCTTATTTTCATGTTTCCAATCCATAGGTATCCTTTTTTTTTTTTTTCTCTGTTGCCTAGGCTAGAGTGCAGTGGCACAATCTCAGCTCACTGCAACCTCCCTCTCCCATATTCAAGCAATTCTCCTGCCTCAGCCTCCTGAGTAGCTGGGCGCCTGACTGATTTTTGTATTTTTAGTAGAGATGGGGTTTCACCGTCTTTGCCAGGCTGGTCTCGAACTCCTGACCTCATGATTTACTCACCTCAGCCTCCCAAAGTGTTAGGATTACAGGCGTGAGCCACCGCGCCTGGCCAGAGGTATACTTTTAAAAGAAATTTTGAAACCTTGATGTTTTCAGTCTACACTTGAACTTTTAAAGGAGAATTTGAAGCCATGTTAAATAAATATGAAATTATTTGGAATATGTGTGAGTATTCTTAAAGTATATGAATATTATAAAATGTAAACAGAAGTTGAGATTTGGTCCAATTAGGGAAAAACAAATATTTTATGGACATCCTTTTTTGTTGATTTGGGAGCATAGAAATAGTTAAAACGTGACCTTGAGCTATTTTCCTCTGTGAAATGGGTGTAATAACTAGTGTCTTGCATGAAGTGAGGTCATATACATTGCTTCATAAAGTGCCTGGTATATAGTGAATGCATATAATTGTTATCCACTAGATCAACTTTTTGGTTGACTGAGCACTGGGGAAATTCACAGAAAGCTTCGTGGTACATAGTGGGGGAGAATGGAAGCTTTTTCTCTGTGTTTTTTTTTTTTTTTTTTTTGTAATTTCTAAAATTCTCTAGGAAATTTTCTTCTCTTCCATTTCTTCTTCAGGGACTTCTGCTCTATATGTTCTTTTTTCTTGAAAAACAGCTTGAAATCTAGGGCATATACCAAAAAGAAAAATCATAACTAAAGAAAAATGCCATCTTAGTGTCTCTGGGATTGTGATTTGCGTTATCAATAAAATTGAAGTTTTGAGGATTTTCAAGTGTATCTCACCTTCTCTATTTGATCATATTCTTGTTAACACACTTGGGAGTTCAAATATCTGAGATGCATGTTTGGGCCTCCAAATGGAGCATGTTTTCCCCAGTTTTTGGTTTATTAATGTCAATGTAACAAAGTCTTTGTGTATAAATCTTAACCTAAATCTCTATTTCCTTAGCATAGATTCCTGGAAAGGGAATTACTGGGTCAAAGGGTATGAATATTTTTAACAGACTCTTGATACATATTGCCAAGCTGTTTTCTAGAAAGCTTGTTCTGATTTATACTCTTAAACAGCAAGGAGTGAAGCTGCCCAGGTCCTGGCACCAGGTTCTGTTATTACAAACAAAACAAGAATAGAACACCCCCAAAACAACACAGACAGATAGCACTACCACTAGCAACAGAAAATCCCTGCTGCAATCTGACGAGAGGAAAATGACATCTTGCTTTATTTCTTAGCCAAATAACACAGGCTTATTATAGAAAACCATGTAAATGAAATAAAGACAGTAGAGACATTTGTAATTCCACCTGTTGAGGGACCTACTGTTAATTGCACTTACTTGTTTTAATTTGCCTTTTTTTTTTTGTAATTCGAGTGGTTGAACCTTTGGTTTATCAGCTGATTTCCTTTTGTATGGATTTTTAAAATATTAAGAGTACTAGACCATTGCTGTTTGTCTTTTCAATTTTTTGGTCTAATATACTCACCTCTTTTCCCAAATTGTTGTTTTTGATATTTTTGGGTGCACAGGTATTACAAAATCTTATGTTGCAAATCTGTCAGTACTTTTCTTTGTGATTTAGTCTTTTGCTTTTTTTTTTTTTTTTTAAACATTTGGAAAGTTATGTTTTATTCAGAGATGAAATAAATAGTGATCTATATATTTTTCTTCCTTTTTAATGTTTAAAATTTTTAAACTCTGACTCACATGGTATTTGTTTGATAGCATAATGTGAAGGAAAGTCTTACTTGACACTCTTTTCACGTAGCTGGTGGGTGTTGATGCATAGACGTTAGACAAAGACAGACTATTCCAGGCAGATTTCACTCTGGTCGGTATTTAACTACAGCATATGTTGGAGAACGCAGAGCAGTGGGTGACCCATCTTGTTGAAAGTAGGGCATGGGAAGGAGAATTTAAGATTAGAGAGATGGATTAAAGTATACATCGGGAATGCCTTTGATACCAGGTTAAAGAGTTAAAATTTATTATCAGAATTTTGAGTGGCTGAATAGTCTTAACATAAACTTTTAGTTGAATTCCTTTGGCTGTAAGCAATAGAAAACCTAACTCTTCCCCGTTGGTATCTTTTCCAGGTTCCTAACAGTGCCCACTCCCATCTCCAGATTAATGTTCTCTTAAGTCTACCTTTGGAAGAAAAGAGTGCCTCTTCCCTGAAATTCCCTTACAAATCCAGAAATTGACTTGATTGGACTCATTGGTTCACTTGATCTGTAGGGAAAGTATGATGATTGGCTGGAGGGGGAACCTATGTCTGCCCCAAACTAGTCGGCATTGGTAAGGGAATTCAGGTACTCTGTTAGGCCAGGCCTGGGTTACATGCCCTCCTTCTGGGGTCAGGAATGGAACCCCATGAGACCATCCAGTCTGAATGTTGGGGAAGAGAGGTTTCCCGACAAAATCATAGTATTGAAGATTTTATCAGTCAGGTTAGGCTAGGTTATGCTGCAGTGACAAGCAATACCAAAATCCCAGTGGCTTTTTACAGACAGCTGTAACAAAAGCCTATTTCTCACTCATGTAAAGTCTACTGGGGGACTCCCAGAACTCTGCAGGGCAGTCAGCTCCATGAGGTGGCTTAGCCTTCCAGCCTCCTCTTCGTCTTATAGTGTCTGTATCATATTTCCTTGATAGGCACGGTAGGGGAAGGGAGTGTGCACGGCTCTAGAAGTGACACATATCTCTTCTGCCTGTGATCTGTTGGGACCAGAGCTGGCCAGAGTCAGAAGGGAGGAGTGGAGGGAAGATTGTGATCCTGCTTCCCCATGTACCTGGAAAGAAGAGCCAATTGAATGGGAGCAAGTGTGAGATGGTGCAGCCACGCTGGAGGGGCCCAGACACCCAGCGCCCGCAACCATCACTTACCACAGGCAGCCTTTGGGACCTCGGTTTGTCAGACCCATCCTTCGCACTCTCCTGTCTTTCTCTGACTGTTCCTGGGATAATGCTGAGAGCAAGTAATGCATTTGGCAAACTTTTAGAGCTCCCCGGTTCTGTGTGCCCAAGGCCTGAGTGATAGGCACATCATATTTTTGAAAACATTAAGAATAGTCATTGACATCACTGAGGCCATGGATTTCTGCTCAGTGCTGTCTCCACACGCTGCTCTGTGACAGCTCTGCCAAGCTCTAGGCCTGTATTAAGGGAGAGTCATTTAGCATTTCTGAGCATTAAAGAAGACAAAGTACTTGGCAAAAATCTTACTTTCCAAGCTCACATCTTTACACAGTTTAAAACCGTTTCCTTGAATAAGTGGAAAGTGTCTGACTTCTGTAGCAGAATGAGGTTCTGCCTTCTTTCATATTCTCTCTCTGTCAATAGTAATGATACAGTTTAGGCAAGAAATGGTATTCTTCTGTGATGGCCTTATAAAGGCAAAACGAAATGGAGCAGCCACTATGGAAAACAGTAGGGCAGTTCCTAAAAAAATAGGATTACCATGTGATTCAGGAATTCCACTTCTAGGTATAAACCCCAAAAAATGGAAAATGAGGATTTGAACAGGTATTTGTACGTTCATAGCAGCATTATTCATAGCAGCCAGAAGGTGCTGTCACAACCAGTGGCCTGGTGATTGATAAATGGATAAACAAAAGGTGGTTTATATTTACAATGGGCTGTTCAGCCTTAAAAAGGAAGGAGAGGGCCGGGTGCGGTGGCTCACGCCTGTAATCCCAGCACTTTGGAGGCCGAGGCGGGCAGATCACCTGAGGTCAGGAGTTCGAGACCAGCCTGGCCAACATGGTGAAACCCCATGTCTACTAAAAAAAAAATTGGCTGAGTATAGTGGCACATGCCCGTAGTCCCAGCTACTCGGGAGGCTGAGGCAGGAAAATCGCATGAACCCTGGAGGCAGAGGTTACAGTGAGCTGAGATCACACCACTGCACTCCAGCCTGGGTGACAGAGTGAGACTCCATCTCAAAAAAGGAAGGAGAGGCTGACATATGCCACACCATGGATGAACCTTGAGGTCATTATGGAAAAAGACAAATACTGTATGACTCCACTTCTCTGCGGTTCCTAGAGAAGTCAGTCACAGAGACAGAAAGTGGAGTGGTAGTTGCCAGGAATGCTGGGCGAATGGGGAGTTGTTTAATGGGTACGGAGTTTCAGTTTTGCAAGAAGAAAAGAATTCTGGAGATGGATGGTGGCGATGGTTGTGCAAGGTGAATGTGCATAATGTCACCAAATTGCACTCTTAGAAATGGTTAAGATGGTAAACTTTATGTAATGTATATTTTGCCACAATAAAAACCACAAAAAGCAGAACCAAAATGGAAAGTTTAGCAGTTTTTCCTATAGGTTGTTCACCACATTTCCCGGTGCTCTGTGGGATTAGCAGATGCAAAGCTGGAAGCTGCTGAAAACTGGGAGTACCAGGGGCTTCCCAGCTCGCCACACTGTGTGCCGGAGGGTGCACAGCTCCCAGCTCGGAGTGGCTTGCATTGGAACCGAGTTTTGCTCACGCTCTGGCCACCGCAACAGAGCTGTCTCTCCATTTCTTTGTACCGATTGTATAGTCTTGCTGTCATCATCCATTATGTACAAAGGAATTCACTTTCTAAATTGGTACCCACTCTTGTTTCTGCTTTGAGAAAGTGCAAAACTGACTAGTCAAGAGGCATTTGGTTTATACTTTAGAGTCTAAAGTTTAGCCAGACTGTTTCTCTTTTTTGTGAGTGGTTGGCATTCTTTTCTTTTGCCTTGTAATTATTCATGTTTGTTCTTAACTTTTCTTTAAAGTTTGCATGGGGTGCCAAGATCCCTTTAAGATGCTGCACCTCAGCCGGGTGCGGTGGCTCATGCCTGTAATTCTAGCACTTTGGGAGGCCGAGGCGGGTGGATCACCTGAGGTCAGGAGTTTGAGACCAGCCTGGCCAACATGGCAAAACCCCGTCTCTACTAAAAATATAAAAATTAGCTGGGCATGGTGGCGGGCGCCTATAATCCCAGCTGCTCGGGAGACTGAGGCAGGAGAATAGCTTGAACCCAGGAGGTGGAGCTTGCAGTGAGCCGAGATGGTGCCACTGCCTTCCAACCTGGGCAACAGAGCAAGACTCCGTCTCAAAAAAAAAAAAAGACGCCGCTCCTCGTGTTCGAGGATGTCACTGTAAAATCCAGGCTTTCAGGTGTTGGTGTTCATGTGATGAACATGTCTCAGGCTTTCCCTGAATCACATGCCTGTGATTCCCCAGAGGGGAATTCCTTTGCAGCTTTTGGAGATGTGCTGACCAGTCAGTATTTTCCATCATAGTTTTTCCTTGAGGGTTTCACGTAGTGTTCTCAGGTAGCAGGAAGGGAGGGAGACTTTCTTGCCAACACCATTTCTAAATATAAACTTCTAATTAAGCAGGCTGTTCGAACCTCCTTTGGAAAGGTCATTTGTGAAAGTGGAGCTTTTGGTCACAGTGTTAAGCGATCCTACTTCACTTGCATCATATGGACAATGCCATGTGATCATACTCAGAAAATATCATCAGCAGTGGCCCATTGATTTATATAAGGCCAGAGGATCTTCCGTGTTAGACACCAAAGAGCTTGGGTCTGCCAGCTTCTCCTCTTAGGACCAGTTCTTGTGAATTATCTGCCTCTAAGTTTCTTAAAATGCCTGTAACCAGATATGTCTTATTGGCAAAAGCAAAATAAAAGCCATGGTTGTTGTGGCCAGGTGCAGTGGTTCACGCCTGTAATCCCAGCACTTTGGGAGGCAGAGGCAGGCGGGTCACCCGAGGTCAGGAGTTTGAGACTAGGCTGGCCAACATGGTGAAACCCCGTCTCTACTAAAAATACAAAAATTAGGCAGGCATGGTGGCAGGCACCTGTAGTCCTAGCTACTCGGGGGGGTGGAGGCAGGAGAATAGCTTGAACCTGGGAGGTGGAGGTTGCAGTGAGCCGAGATTGCACCCCTGCACTCCAGCCTGGGTGACGGAGCAAGACTTCATCTTGAATGAATGAATGAATGCATGCATGCCATGGTTGTTGACTCATTGATTTTGATGAAAGAAAAACTAATGAAGAGATGGAAGTGTTAGTGAATCGACTGAGTTTTCAATAGGCTCGGTCACGTACAGATTGTCAGTGTGAGTGAAATTAATTTATTGGTTCATGTGTGTGCCTTCATTGACCGGAAGTTCTGTGTAGGGATATAAAGGCTTGGTTTCAATAAACTAGGGGCTGTGTGGGAATTTGGGAGCCATGAGCAGGCTTTAGGGCATGAACCCCATGAAATTTTCTTTAAAATCTGCACATGCATGGAGAGGATTCCATAGCTTCTGTTAGGTTTTTAAAGGGATTGAGATCTCAAAGCTGTTAAGGAGCCTTGTGAAATGCTCAGAATACCTCACTGTGGCTGGGTTGGTCCCTGACTGGGGCCTGAGTGCCCTGATTGAAGCTGTTACTATGCAAGAGGAGTGCTTCTTGAACGTTTCAGATGGTTCTTTAGAGTGAATTTGGATACTATATGCCATTCAGAGGAGGTGAGCAGACAGGAAAGTGGGAGCTCAGAAATGATGGGTTGACTTTATTTTATTTTTGGAAAAAATGTACCTGAAAGGGAGTTAAGAACATAGATTTTGGAGCCAAATTTCCCAGGTTCAAATCCCAGCCCTGCCATTTGGTGCAGTGTATCCTTAGCAAATTAAGTAATTTCCATGTGTTTCGAGTGTCTTCCTTTTTGAAATGGGGGATAAAGTAGTATTTGCTTCCTAAGCTTGTGGGAAGGATTAAATTAGATAATGTAAAGTCTTCTTGATAGCATGTAGTACATGGTAAGTGCTTAATAAATATTAGCTGTTATAATAGAGTCAGGTAGTTGTCCTTAGTAATGTTAAAAGTAGCAAAATATGGACAGTTCAGGTTTTCTGTACATGGACCTATCTCCAAAAAGTCACCTGCCTTCAGTATTTGTCTGCCTATGAGCTGTTTTAGTATTTGTCTACCTGTGAGCCGTTCCAAGCAAATTTTGATGCATAAACATCATAAAAAATGAAAAAAATACTGTCATGTATAATTTTAGCAAAATAGGACAATCTGTGTTCTTGTCATAAAATATTGGATGATGGTGTTTGTCCTGTTTAATGAATGCCTGTTAAATGATTAACAGGATGAGAATATCACATTGCCTTTTTGTCTTTTGAAATGTATTGCTCAGTCTTTGATCCTGAATTTCATCTAGGATATGGTCATGGAAGCCTCATCATCTGAGATGTCACCCTCAAGATCAGTTTCTCCACAGTCATTAGGCTGTAGAGAACTGCTGTCTCTCTCTGCATTCACCTCCTCGTGAGATGCCTGCCCCTGTCAGCTTTCTTTTTTTTTCTTTTTGCTATTATGGATGGAAAATGAAAAACTGATTTCTCAAGTGTTCCATGAAAGCAAAAAAAAAAAAACAAAAAACCCTGCAAAGGTGACTTCTTTTATCCCTTTTTGAAAGTGATGCCATTCTTTGGGTGATGCAGTGAGAACTGGTGGATGACATCGTAGCGATGACTTATTTCACGATTACGCTATCTTAGGTGATCTCTTACCATTCTCCTGCTTTCTTAGTCTTTTAAAAAATCGTAGGTTCCAATAATTGACAGGAAATGATGAAATAATTCTTAGGACGATAAAATAGTAAAGCGTTTTCAGCACATTAGGAAAATAAGATCACCAACATCCCCTATTACATCTTAGATTTTTTAAAAGGGTCCAGTGGACTCATGGAAATTGTAAAGTAGAATGAATTGTTGAAAGGCTTCCAAAGAAAAAAATAGAAATCATGAAGTAGCAGTGCTTACAAATAGTTGGAACTGCTCAGAAAAGAAACCCAAACCTAATGTCCAGTGGACCCTGATGGTAGAAGGTAGTCACGCTTCTACAAAACCCTCTGAAGGAAATCATCTGAAAGGCAAAGATTAACACATGAAGATGCTTATTGCAATGTTATTTTTGTTAAATAGGAAAAAATTGTCTAACATAGAGTACAGGTTGAACATCCCTGATCTGAAAATGTAAAACCCACAATGCTCCAAGATTGGAAACTTTTGCATGCTGACATGAGGCTCCAAGGAACGTTATTGGAGCATTTTGAATTTTGGACTTTGGATTGGGGGAGCCACGATCGGTAGATATAATGCAAATATTCCAAAATACGAAAAATCTGATATCCAAAATGCTTCTGTTCCCAAACGTTTTGGATAAAGGATACTCAACCCATAGTAGGTTGATGATGGCACACCAATATATATCAAAGTCTCACGCAGTAGTTTATTCTCCAAAAGTCTCTAATGATATGAGAAGAGGATCATGATTGAATATTAAATGTAGCTCATTGCAAACCTGTATACATAGTGTGAGGTTAGCTATGTAAAATATATACATAGAAAAATGTTGGCAGCAAATACATAAAATGTCAGTAGTTTTTTTCTGGGTAGTGAGATGATGTGTGATATTTACATTTTGTTATCTATACTTTTACCTTCTAAAATCTGCAACATGTATTTTTTTAAACCAAAGAAATCTTTTTTTGTGATGTTGAAGCAAGTGTTCTTTTCAGTAGCAAATGTTCTTTTATTGAGACATTTTCTTTTTCTTTTCTTTTTTTTTTTTTTTGAGATGGAGTTTTGCTCTTGTTGCCCAGGCTGGAGTGCAATCAAAGGTGCAATCTCGGCTCACTGCAACCTCTGCCTCCCGGGTTCAAGCGATTCTGCTGCCTCAGCCTCCCGAGTGGCTGGAATTACAGGCATGCACCACCACGCCGAGCTAATTTTTTATTTTTAGTAGAGATGGGGTTTCTCCATGTTGGTCAGGCTGGTCTTGAACTCCCAACCTCAGGTGATCCGCCTGCCTTGGCCTCTCAAAGTGCTGGAATTACAGGTGTGAGCCACCGCACTTGGCCTATTAAGACATAATTTATATACCATACAATTCACCCTTTTATAGTGTCACATTCAGTGGTTTTTAGAACGTTCACAGAGGTGTTCGACCATCACCACCGGCCAGGTAAGGTGGCGCATGCCTGTAATCCCAGCACTTTGGGAGGCTGAGGTGGTTGGGTTGGTTGAGCCCGGGAGTTCAAGACCAGCCTTGGCAACACAGGGAGACCCTGTCTCTGCAAAAAATGCAAAAATTAGTAGGGTGTGATGCTGTGTACCTGTAGTCCCAGCAACTCAGGAAACTGAAGTGGGAGATCGTTTGAGCCCTGGAGAGTGAGGCTGCAGTAAGCTGTGATTGTGCCGCTGCTCTCCAGTCTGGTGAACAGAGCGAGACTTCATCTCAATCCCCCAAAACAATCACCATCACCACCATCAATTTTAGAACATTTCATCACCGCAGAAGAAATTCTGTGCCCATTAGCAGTCAGCAGTCCTAGGCAACCATGCATCTCCTTTCTCTGCCTCTGGGTTTGTCATTTCTGAATGTTGCATATGAATGGGGTCATGCAACGTGTGGTCCTCTGGCTGGCTTCCTTCACCAGCATGTTTTCAAGGCGAAGCAAATCTCTTTTGTAGTCTAGTTTACTTTTTTTTTCTTTAGAAAGCATACTAACCTTTATTCATTATGTAGTATAATGTGTTTTTTTTCTTTATTTCCAGAATTGGTTCCTTCCATTATGAGCAACTTGTTGAATCCAGATGCCATTTTCTCAAACAATGAAATGAGCCTGTCGGACATTGAAATCTATGGCTTTGATTATGATTACACCTTGGTGTTTTATTCAAAGCACCTGCACACGCTGATATTTAATGCTGCGCGGGACCTTCTCATCAATGAACACCGGGTAAGATCACAGGGAAAGTTCAGTTTTCTCCCTCCCCTTCCCCCTTAGAACAGCCTTGAGCTGACATGACTCCATGTCCGGCACAGATAAGTCATTTAATACATTGTTGCTGAATGAATAAGTAGATTTTGTTCCCTTCCAAATTTCCAAATAACTTTTTTTCAAAAAATAATTTATTTAATTTACTTTAGGTGCATACTATATCTGGCATTTCTCCCCATGTTATCCCTCCCCACCCCCCCATTGTCTCTCCCCCTACCCCCACCCAACTGTCCCTGTGTGTGTTGCTCCTCTCCCTGAGTCCACGTGTTCTCCTTGTTCAATACCCACCTATGAGTGAGAACATACGGTGCTTGACTTTCTATTCTTGGGTCAGTTTGCTGAGAATGATGGTTTCCAGATTCATCCAAGTCCCTACAAAGGACACGAACTCATCGTTTTTTATGGCTGCATAGTATTCCATGGTGTATATGTACCACATTTTCTTTGTCCAGTCTATCATTGTTGGGCATTTGGGTTGGTTCCAGGTCTTTGTTATTGTACACAGGGCTGCAATGAACATATGTGTGCATGTGTCTTTATAGTAGAACGATTTATAGTTCTTTGGGTATATACCCAATAGTGGGATTGCTGGGTCAAATGGAATTTCTATTTCTAGATCCTTGAGAAATTGCCACACTGTCTTCCACAATGGTTGAACTAATTTACACTCCCACCAGCTGTGTAAGAGTGTTCCTATTTCTCCACATCCTCTCCAGCATCTGTCATCTCCCGATTTTTTAATGATCGCCATTCTAACTGGCATGAGATGATATCTCAGTGTGGTTTTGATTTGCATTTCTCTAATGCCCAGTGATGATGAGCATTTTTTCATATGTTTGTTGGCCTCATATATGTCCTCTTTTGAAAAGTGTCTGTTCATATCCTTCGCCCACTTTTGAATGGGCTTGTTTGTTTTTTTCTTGTATATCTGTTTTAGTTCCTTGTAGATTCTGGATATTAGCCCTTTGTCAGATGGGTAGATTGCAAACTTTTTTTTGCCGGTCTGTGTCTTTTGATTGGGGCATTTAGGCCATTTACATTCAATGTTAATATTGTTATGTATGAAGTTGATCCTGCCATTTTGTTACTGGCTGGTTTTCTTTCTCATTAGTTGACTCATTTTCTTCATTGCATTTTTGGTCTTTGCCAACTGGTTTGCTTTTGCAGTAACTGGTACTTGTTCCTTTCCATGCTTAGTGTTTCTTTCAGGAGCTCTTGTAGGGCAGGTCTGGTGGTGACAAAATCTCTCAATAATTGCTTGTCTGTAAAGGATTTTATTTCTCCTTCACTTATGAAGCTTAGTTTGGCTGGATATGAGATTCTGGGTTGCAGGTTCTTTTCTTTAAGGATGTTGAATATTGGCCCCCACTCTCTTCTGGCTTGTAGAGTTTCTGCGGAGAGATCTGCTGTGAGTCTGATTGGCTTCCCTCTGTGGGTGACCTGACCTTTCTCTCTGGCTGCCCTTAGCATTTTTTCCTTCATTTTCGACCCTGGTGAATCTGATGATTATGTGCCTTGGGGTTGCTCTTCTTGAGGAATATCTTTGTGGAGTTCTCTGTATTTCTTGAATTTGAAATTTGGACTGCCTTGCTAGGCTTGGGAAGTTCTCCTGGATAATATCCTGGAGTGTGTTTTCCAGCTTGGATTCATTCTCCCTGTCATATTCAGGTAAACCGATCAAGCATAGATGAGGTTTCTTCACATAATCCCATATTTCTTGAGGGCTTTGTTCGTTTGTTTTCACTCTTTTTTCTCTTGTATTGCCTTCTCTTTTTACTTCATTGAGTTGATCTTCAATCTCTGATATCCTTTCTTCTGCTTGATCGATTTGGCTATTAAAACTTGTGTTTGCTTCACGTAGTTCTTATGCTGTGTTGTTCAACTCCATCAAGTCGTTTATGTTCTTCTCTAAGCTAGTTATTCTAGTTAGCATTTCGTCTAACCTTTTTTCAAGGTTTTTGGTTTCTTTGCATTGAGTTAGAACGTGTTCCTTTAGCTCTGAGAAGTTTGTTATTATCCACCTTCTGAATCCTGTTTCCGTCAATTCTTCGCACTCTTCTCAGTCAAGTTGTGATCCTGTGTTGTTGAGGAGTTGTGATCCCTTGAAGGAGAAGAGGTGTTCTGGCCTTTGGTGGTTTCACCTTTTTTGCACTGGTTTTTTCCCATCTTTGTGGATTTACCTGGCTGTGGTGTCAGAGAGCTACTTGATGAGGTCGCTTGTCTGCCTGTGGGGGCACTACTGGGTTTCTAGGGACTCCTTCAGGTTACTAGGGAAGCTTCCTGTGTCTTTTTTGTTTATGCTGGGAGATTAGGCCCGCCTCTTCCGCTGACCTGTAGGCGCTGCTGGGTTGTCCCATCCCGTTGCTACGTAGGCTTCCTGTGCTTTTTGTTAAAACATGTAGCCCAGTCCCACCCCTCTAGTGGTGGGTTGTGCCCTTCCTCCACTGGGCTGGATCATTCAGGGTTCCTCTCAGACTGCGGCACTGGCTATGCAACCCACTAGAGTCAGAGCCTCAGCCCTCTGGGGTTTGTGGGGGAGGGTAGGGACCCGCCCAGCTGCACCCAGCAGTCTCCCCCTTTCAGCTTTCTCTCTCTTGGGTCATGGGGTAGGGGCCACCCAGCTGCTCCGGCTTACAGCTCCCTCTCTCTGCAGGCGCGGGGGAGGGGGGCGATAGCTCAGTCTGCAGACTCTTATTCAACTCCACGCTTGTAATTCCCGGCGCTTGACTGGCAAAGATCCCCCTGTTCTGTGTATTGCTGAGGCTTTGGGGGAAGCGCTGTATTTGGATAGGAGCGCCAGAGGTGGAGCCTCCGACTTGTCAGTCAGATGCACTTTCTGGGTGAAGCAGCACCCACCTCCCCGCCTCGGTCTGCCTGAGTGGGCTTTGCTCACCCTCGGACCAGACCCGTTGAAATGCACCTGGTACCTCGGTTGGAGCTAGGAGATCTCTGGGTTTCTGCGTCTCTTTCACTGGGTGTTGTGCGCTGGAGTTGTGTCTAATCTGCCATCTTGGATCCTCCCTCCAAATAACTCTTATCTGGAAGATGTCTGGCTCTGTTACCCAGGCTGGAGCGCAGTGGTGTGATCTCGGCTCACTGCAACGTCCGCCTCCTGGGTTCTAGCGATTCTCCTGTCTCAGCCTTTCGAGTAGCTGGGACTACAGGTGTGCGCCACCCTGCCTGGCTAATTTTTAATAGAGACAGGGTTTCACCACATTGGCCAGGCTGGTCTCGAACTCCTTGTGATCCACTGGCCTTGGCCTCCCAAAGTGCTGGGATTACAGGCGTGAGCCACTGCGACCAGCCTGGAAGATAGTTTTGTTTTTTTTTTTTTTTTAAATTTTTAGATGTCTTTTGGCAAAAGACCTTCCCAAGATGTGCATTAGTGAAGATTTGACTGTAGATATTTATACTCTCATCTTTCACAGAACAACATGGTGTCTCCCTGAGCTTGATAAATTGACAGCCTGTTGAATTCTGGTTAGGAGGAATTCCTCAAAAGACAGGAGATGTTTTACCTTCAACACCAATTTGAATTGCTAACAGTAAAGCATATTTGAATGTCTTTCTTCTGATACACAGTATTGTTGAGAGTTTTTAATGAGGAAGGAAAAAAAGAAAATATGCAACCTTACCGTTTTTCTTCTTTCTTTTTTTTTTTTTTGAGACAGAGTCTCACTCTGTTGCCAGGCTGAGATAGAGTGCAGTGGCGGGATCTTGGCTCACTGCAACCTCTACTTCCCAGGTTCAAGTGATTCTCCTACCTCAGCCTCCTGAGTAGCAGAGATTACAGGCACGTGCCACCACACCTAGCTAATTTTTTTTTTTTAGTAGAGACGGGGTTTCACCATGTTGGTCAGGCTGGTCTTGAACTTCTGATCTTGTGATCTGCCCACCTTGGCCTCCCAAAGTGTTGGGATTATAGGCGTGAACCACTGCACCTGGCCCATTTTTTTTCTCTAGTCTGATTTGAGTACACATTTCAGGAAGCAGGATACGTGGTGTCCTCAGAAGTCATGTGGGCCAATACCCTTGGAGACCCCCCCTCAGGAAGTACAGCTCAGATCTCCATCTCAGACAGGCACACGTTGCCCTGGGAGGTGGTTCTGTTTTTTGGGAAGTTTTTCCATTGGTTGAACAGTTCTGCCTTCATACAACTCTCACCATTGACCTCTTTTCTTCCTTGATTTATTCCTTCACACATTTCTTAAGCCTCCTTGTGCCAAGCCCTGCAATGCAAGCTGGGAAGATAAAGAGGAGTAGGAGACAGGTAGTGCCCATGAGGAACCAGCAGCCCAGTGGTATCGTGAGTCACGGAGGCGGATCAATTATGCAGCCTCCTAATGGAGGTCTCCTTAGACATCGAATGTATCTGACTGTGATGGTTAGAACAGCTTTCTCTGTCTGAGGGAATTGGGGAAGCAAAGAAGAAGGTGGTATTTCAGCCAAATCTTGAAGGAGTTTGCAGCAAAGGAGGGCTGAGGGTGGATATGAGTAACTTCTAAACCCAAATTATGCAAACTTCTATTTTATATCTAACCGTTTGAGTACTGGATGTATAATGGGCTAGTATTGTATAGACCAGCCATTATGCCCTCCAAGACTTCTCTTTTCCCAGGTTGATCGTTCTTAGCTCTTTTAACCGTTCTCGTTTGTCCTCTTTGCTTTTCATCGTCCTAGTCACTTTCCTTTGTGTGTGCTTTGGTTTGTTTCTCTCAAATGTGAGGCTGTGAACTGAAGTTGTTACTCCAGGTGGGGTCTGGCTAGAGTGGAATAGAAGGAGACCATCACCTCCCTGGTTCTGGATGCCATACTTTTATTAATGCAGCCAAAGTTCTCATCAGTTTTGGATCCTGACCATTTGATTCAGCATATTTTCTGATCCCCCTCAGCTTTTGGTTATCAGTGGATTTGAGCGACTCATTTTGTCCATATCCAAAATGCAGTAATGGCATTGGCCAAAAAGAAGCTTCCCTTCTGCCACTAAGCCAGCAGCTGGCTTTCTTTAGTTATGGCCACTTTACTAGATGTAAAACCCCCTAGCTGCTTGGCATCCAGTGGCAGGTATTGTTTGTTCGAGGGACAACTTTCTTCCATCTAAACTGTGGTCCTTTGCCTGGATCGTGAGATGAAAGCCAACTGAGAATGAGGTGATTCTGACCTTGCTTCCTGCCTGCCACCCATCCTGTCTGTTCACCACCCCCTAAAAAGTGGAGCCGAAGGGATGTTGCATTGTTGCTGGCATTTTAGTTCCAGGTCAGCTGCAGTGTTTTCTGTGACTTTGATGTCATTTATAAAAAGCAAGCCATGGTCCTGACGGCACTGTTCACTGATTGTCCACAAGCTCCTGAAAGAACAGGTTCGAACGCCTTACTGTCGGGGTTCAAATTCTGGCCTTCATCAGTTATTTCCTACATAATCTTGATTGACTCACTCAATTTCTCTGGACCTCAGTTTTCTCCTCTGTAAAATGGGCCTAGTAACAGTGCTTTCCTCACAGTCAGTGTGATAAATGAATTAATATATGTAAAGTAGATGGTACATAGAGAACACTCAATAAATGTTAGCTATTTATTAATACACTATTATTTATAATCTGCACAACAGCCCTGCACACACATATTGTCTCTGTTTTACAGTTGAGGAAACTGAGGTTCAAAAAATTAAGCTACTAGATCAAGGCCATAGGTCGGTATGAGACAGAACCAGGTTTGAACTCAGGTCTGTCTGTTTCCAAAGGACTATATTCTCTCCTCTACTGCACGTTGCCTCTCTTACGGGGTTACTAACACCTTTCCATCCTATGGTGTTTTTTTTTTTTTTTGTTCAGATGCAGATAAAATATGAAAATAAAAAATTGATGAACATAAAAAATTTATGAAATCTGAGAAGAGAGATGAAATAGATGGATAAAATAAAAGCTGCAGGCACTATTATTTGAAAAGCCTCTAGATTTAAGATCATTGAAATTTTATTCTCATTATGTCTGTTCATTGCTGTGATACAACTAAAAGAAATTATAACTAATTATATCAGGCATATCAGTAGAGTCAATTATGCTTATACAAATTTTTCTCTTGTTCTGATTAAACAAAATAATTCTTCCAAGAGGTACTGAGTTCAGTGCCATTTTTCCAGCCGAGACTGATGCACTTTGTAGAGTAGTAGAGATGGAAAGACATCTGCTTTTGAGACGCACAGTCATGGAACAGTAAGTTTGCGATTTAGCATCTTTCCAAAAAGCAAACATAAAAAGTTTCAGCTCCTTCAAAATTACCCTTTTTTAAAAATAAGAAATTTTTACAAAAATGGAAATTTTCAAAAAATTGAGTAATAACTGTCTGTATTTTGATTTTATTTGTCCACCAAGGAATGGCAAGGGAGGAGGGGTAGGAGAGCTCTCCATGTCATCTTTCAGCTTCACACCTTAGTCCGCATTTTCTTCTCATTAGTTGCCACCGTTGATCACCTGGTTGTTCATATCCAAAGCATTGGCTGTGACCCCTCACACTCTGTTTCCATGTCTGATCTCTCAGCCAATGCTGTGCTCTGTTTCTCTTTTAAATAAACTTTTGGGATAGTTTTAGGCTTATGGAAAGGTTGCAGATACTGAGTTCCTATATGTATACACCCAATGCCCAGTTTCCTCCAGTGTTAACACTTGACTAAGGCACATTCGTTACAACTGAAGAACCAATCTCGATACATTATTATTCACTAAAGTCCGTACTTCATTGGGATATTTTCAGTTTTTACCGAACGTCCATTTCCTGCTCCAGGATTCCCTCCAGGACACCATATTACAGTTAATTGTCATGTCTCTCAGGCGCCTCTTGGCTTTGACAGCTTCTCCAACTTTCCTTGCTTTTTTAAATGACCATGACAGTTTTGAAGAGTGCCAATCAGGTGCTGTGTGCGTCTTCCTCATGATTAGCCTGAGTTATGGTTTTGGGGGAGGAAGACCACAGAGGCGAGGTGTGGTTTTCATTCCATCATAGTGAGGGCCTCCTAGCCTCCTCCCGCCTCCTCCCCTCCTCCCCCTCCTCCCCTCCTCCCCTCCTCCCCTCCTCCCCTCCTCCCCTCCTCCCCCTCCTCCCCCACTCCTCCCCCTCCTCCCTTCCTGCTCCTTGAATCTCCAAACCCTTTCCTACTTCCGCCTTTGGGACTTGCTGTTTCCTGTGCCTCGAGGCACTCTTTCTTCTCCCAGATGGCCTGAGGCTTGCTCCTGGTCTTTTTTTTTTTTTTCCAGCTCCGTGAATGCCTGTATTGCATATTCTTGTAGAACATACACTCCGAGGCGTTATATTCTATGTGTGTATTTGCGTATGGTCTGCCTCCCCCAGGTAGAATGGGAACTTTGCAGGGGCAGATACCTTTGTCAGTTTTGCTCACTGCTGTATTCCCAGACCCGGGCATAAAGTAGGTACTCAGTAAACACTTGATGTATGCATCTGTGTGTTCCGCAGGTAAGTGAGGGAGTTGTGCTTCATGTGGGGCCAGCGCTCTGATGAGTCAATTAAACCTCTTTGCTTTATAAATTACCCAGTCTCAGGTATGTCTTTATTAGCTGCATGAGAATGGACTAATACAGTCACTCACTATGGTCTTCGGACCATTTGATAAACAGTGTGTATTTCTCAGGGGTGGCTCCCCCAAGAATAACATTGAGAGTGAGAGGCAAGGGGAAAGTGAGTGTGTGGAGGGCGTGTCCTGCTGGGGGAGCCCAGATAAGCTTCATTGAAAGAAAGGACCACCAGACTTTTCAGCAGTACACACTCTCTTATTTATGTGCCAGCAATCAACTAAAATAATAGTGCTCCACTCGTAACTGCAAATGCTTCCAGCAAATTTGTTGAGCCCCTCTGAGGTGGCAGGTGCTGCTGTGACAGGGAGGCAATGAGTGTTCAGTATATGGCGGCACAGAGTTGCTTCAGAATTATGTGGTGGTTAGGGGTTGAGTTGGATGTGACACAGACCTGGGTTCGATTCCTAGCTGTGACACCTCGGAATTTGCCCCGATCTTCAGATTATTCAACAGTAAAATAGGCATGAGATGCCCTGCTTCCTTCATGCTGGTGCAGTGAGGAATAAAGTCATAGGAAGTGTCTAGTGTGTGGCATGTAGCAAATGCTCAGTGAAGGCATCTCTGTCAGTGACACATTAAAATAATTCTTTCCTTGTCTGCCGTCTTATTCATCCATCAGCCACGAATTGAACAGGAGATTGCAGAGCTGCTAAAGTCCCTTGGCCCCTCTTTAGTAAGCAGATCTGGAGTGCTGGGTGTTGGTTTCTGTGTCAGCTTGTGAAGTATGTCTATAAAAACGCAGGACCATGCACAGTGTTCTCAATTCTTGGGAACGCCCATGAGTGGAAATGTCAGTTTGGTGATTTCTTGGCACGCATGGCAGGTAGTGGATAACTGATCCCAAATGTGACATTTGAGTTAGTGCTTCATGCAGCTTGACTTAAAAAGTTGCTCCACATGGGTCAGCCTGGTGGTCCCAGGAATTGTTCTTGTACAAATGGAATCTGGGCCATGAAATATTAGCAGCTCAGCCATATAAGGAGGTTTCCGGGCATCTGAATAGTTGTCTGGGTTTTAACTTAAGTAAGTTGAATCACAATGGAAGGTCCTGGTGATGTCACCTCTCTAGACTCAGGAATAAACTTTCTGTCCTGCAGGCTTGTGCTCCAAGGGCAGAGGGGCAGTAAGGAGAGCAGGGGAGAAGGCCCCAGCCTCATTCCTCACTCACTCCACCCCAGCTTGTTTCGTTCAGAACCTCTGATGTCCCCTTGGTATAAAATGGGGATGGTAGGACCTGCCGTGTAGTAGCAGCAGAAATGCTGCCCACAGATGAGTGCCATCAACAGGTAGCTGGTGTCCTAATTCTGAGATTTAGGGAGAGAAGTAAGGACTTAGATACTGCAGTGGATAAGGAAGAGCCAGCAATTTTGCATAGCGTGAGAAATGGCTTGATAATAGGAAATACCAGGGGAGGTGGGCTGCTGATAAAGACATACTCGAGACCGGGTAATTTATAAAGAAAAGGAGGTTTAATGGACCCACAGTTCCATGTGGCTGAGGAGGCCTCACAATCATGGTGGAAGGGGAAAGGCACGTTTTACATTGACAGCAGGCAAGAGAGAGAATGAGAACCAAGTGAAGGGATTTCCCCTTATAAACCATCAGATCTTGTGAGTATGGGGGGGAACTGCCCCCATGATTTAATTACCTCCCACAACACACTCCCACAAGGAATGATGGGAACTGCAATTCAAGATGGGGTTTGGCTGGGGACACAGAGCCAAACCATATCCACTGCCTTCACAGCTGTTCTGAGACAGTGCCAGACAGTATCCGTAAGCCTCCCTAGGCCTAGTGTGGGGAATGCTGACAGCCGCGGGGTTCCCCAGCTGGAGGGTGAGCAGTGGCCAGCTGTCCAGATGAGAAGAGTATTGAAAGCTCTATGGAGAGGCCCCCCCCTCTGAGAAGTTTCACCTTGGGTCTCTCCATGAAACCTGGTTGTGGGGCTGTTAAGGGGACTGCCACATTGAGGTGCTCATGTACGAGTTGAAAGGATGGCTGACAAGGAGTTTGCGTAAAGTTGTGCTTCCAGTATTAGAGGGGACATTCCACCCTCTCTGCAGCAGCCTTGAAGATAAAAGGAGGGAGTGATGGAAGGAGGTTGAAGCCTATTTGTATGTTACTGGGATCTTAAGGATCTGGGAGTCTAGGGACACAGGGAGGGGAGGGAAAGAGAGAAGAAGAGTTGAGAGAAGTTGGCAGGAGAGGGGATGAGGCCCAGCCTGTGCTTGGGCAGATGGACAGGGTGTAGGGCAGGATGGAAGGCCCTGACCAGGGTGCTTGCCAGGAGGCACTTGGACTGGAAGCCGGGGGGACAAGCTGTGGTGTGGACGCCACCTTCCCACTGGTGTATCAGCTACCTCAGCCTTTGTACAAGGGCCAGATCTGGACAGGATCCTGCACTTAGTACATTGTTGGCTAAAACCCGTTCCTTTCTTCTTTCTTAGTATCCAGCAGAAATCAGGAAGTATGAGTACGACCCAAATTTTGCAATCCGTGGACTTCATTATGACGTACAGCGGGTAGGTTTACTTCTGTTTTTCTACGGTTTAATGATTGGAAATGAAATGTACTCTTGGTACTTTTCTGTACTGAACGGGTAAATGAGTTTTAAATTATTTGGGACTGCAGAACCAATTTATTCGCATATCTTTGGATAGAATCTTCTGGAAGAGACTATGTATTAGAAAAGCATGAATGCATTTAGCTATTTAGGAGGTACTGTTTATTTCTAGTAGTCATTTTTAGTGTTTTGAGGAGTAACCAGTTGCCATATCTGTTTTTTTTCTCTGTCTTTTGCAGATAGGCCATTTCTTTAAAGAGCTGTACAGCACATTAATTAATAAGCAACATGTTCCTTTCAGGAACATACAGTGTGTGCTTCCTTGTTAGGGTAGCCTAATGTTGATAGGATTTATGATGACACCTGGATTGCTCATTTAATATGCAGTTGGTTATACATTATTTACATGTGCATATGTTTATGTTTTTAAAGGCAGTATTAATGAAGATTGATGCTTTTCATTACATCCAGCTGGGAACTGTCTACAGGTAAGAGTAAGAGGAGATACATTTAATTTACCAGGTGAAGTAACCAGGTGGCTTTGGGTTTCAGGACCCGCTGACTGTTGAGTGATGAGGAGGGCTGCAGTGTGGATATGATTCATTCATTCATTCACTCACTTTTTCAAGAGCATTTGTTGAGGCCTGCTACCATGCTAGGTGCTAAGGGCTTTGTTTGCTCAGATGCCCTCAAAGAGCTCAGAGTGTGGGTTAGAAGTCATGTAAATAAACCTGACTGCAGTTCAGAGTGACAGAGGTGATGATAGAAATGTGCTCAGAGCCTTAGGAAGCAGTCTGGAGGACTGGAGGGAGAACAGGTGCTGGCTGGCAAGCTGAGGGAGGGTTCTGGTGAGGAGATTTGGAACAGGAGGGCTATGGGGCTGAGGGACCCCGGGTTCTCCTTCCCACCATGGTATTTGGGTGGTTTGGATATTGAGATTTTTTTTTTTTTTCTTTTTTTGCCTATTTATTAGAATTAGTAAAAGTACTTCACTTAGCTGGAAATCTTTGTAACTTTCTTTTTTTTTGAGGTGATGTTTCACCACGAGGTCCAGGCTGGAGTGCGATGACACGATCTAGGCTCACTGCAGCCTTTGCCTCCCAGGTTCAAGAGATTCTCCTGCCCTAGCCTCCCGATTAGCTGGGACTACAGGCATGTGCCACCATGCCCAGCTAATTTTTGTATTTTTAGTAGAGACAGGGTTTCACCATATTGGCGAGGCTAGTCTCAAACTCCTGACTCCAAGCAATCCACCTGCCTTAGCCTCCCAAAGTGCTGGCATTACAGGTGTGAGCCACCACGCCCAGCCATCTTTGTAACTTTTAAAATGGAGGGTTTTGCCTTTTTTTTAATTCTCCAATTTGGGAGGGGATTTAGGAGTGTGATTTGTATTTAGGTGCATAGCTTATGCTTAAAAGTATGCATATCTTAGCTTACATTCTTCTCTCACAAACTGTTAAAATTAATGCTTATTTATTTGTTTTTAAAATCAAAGTGAAACATGCATTGAGTCATAGTCAAACAGGATTAAAGGTGTCACAGGGACGGCAGCAATCTTCTGTGCTCCCCTCTGCCCCCAGAAGCTTTTAAGTTTTTAGATGTTTTAAGTAATGTGTTGGTTCTTGTATTTTCTAATTTACTGATTCTGGACATTGTCCCTGCTGTTATAGATGAGGACTTAGCTTTCTGGCACCTCCTCCCACTTCTCCAGTCTTATTCCTCTCATCGCATTCAGATCTCAGGTTTTGGTGGTTGTACCGGTCACTGTTTACATTATGACTCAGAAGGTCTTGTCCGGTTCACTTTTTTTTTTTTTTTTTTTGTTATTGAGACAGTCTCCCTCTTGTTGCCCAGGCTGGAGTGCAGTGGTGAGATCTCGGCTCACTGTAACCTCCGCCTCCCAGGTTCAAGTGATTCTCCTGCCTCAGCCTCCCAAGTAGCTGGGATTATAGGCATTCAGCACCATACCTGGCTAGTTTTGTGTTTTTAGTAGAGATGGGGTTTTACCATATTGGCCAGGCTGGTCTCGAACTCCTGATTTCAGGTGATCCGCCCGCTTTGGTTGCCCAAAGTGCTGGGATTACAGGCATGAGCCACTGCGCCCAGCTGGTTCACTCTTAAGCCAGGTAGTCCAATGCAATTATTTTTCTTTCTTTTTTGGTTTTTCTTAGATTTTAACAATAATCTCACTTTTTGTTTGCCTAGTTTTCTGCATAGAGATCTCTAATTTTTTTCCATCACAAATATGCTCAATTTCAAGTGTCAGGCATGTATTTATATTTTCTAGTAATTCAAATGTTTTCAATAATCTGTCACTTTTTTAAAAAAATTGACTCTCCCCTCCTGGTCTGATCTGGTTTGGTTTCTTATCTTGGGACTTCCCTTTGCTACTTTCCCTGTTTCAAGTTTCCTTTTCTTCCTCTCTCTGGCTTTACTCCCTCATTGTGCTGGAGTATATCCTCCAGTAGCTTCCTGGGACCTCCTAGTGCTGAGCCTTTCTGCAGCTCTGTAGTGGGGAATCAGTTCTTGTGGTGGGTGTCCCCTTGCAGGCCTCCATTCTCAGTATTGTTAAGTCAGATTCCTTCTTTGCATCCACTGTTTGTCTTCCAGTGTCTTGTGGAAATGTCTTGTCTGTTGATGTCTTTGCTTTCATTTCCTTTGACTGTTTTTATTCTCACTTTAATGGTGTTTCAGGAGGGAGAGGAGGTGGTTGTGATGATGATAATATTACTAATAGTGACTAGCAAATATTGAGCCTTGTTATGGGACAGGCACTCTTATAAGGGTTTTGTTTGAGTTAACGCATTCAATCCTCAAAATAATTGAGTGAAGTAGGTACTATTATTAGTGCTAGAGGTGTTAAGTAACTTGATCAAGGTCACACAGCAAATAGTTGCCTGGGCTGGAATTCCGAACCAGGCAGCCTGGCTCCGGAGTCTGTGCTCTTGGCCACTATGCTGTGTGGCTTTTCTGAAAGTAGGAGGGATAGTTAGAGTCCCTCAACACATCTTTTTTGGGAGTAGTGAATCTATTTTAATATGGACAATTACAAATAATCTTTCCAACAAGATCACATCTTTTGCGGGAACATGGATGGAGCTGGAGGCCATTATCCTTAGCAAACTTACACAGGAACAGAAAACCAAATACTGCATGTTCTCACTTACAAGTGGAAGCTAAATAATGAGAACTCATGGACACATAGAGGGGAACAATAGACTCTGGGGCCTGGTGGAGGATGGGAGGAGGGAGAGGATCAGGAAAAATAACTGATGGGTAGGGTGCTAGGCTTAGTACCTGGGTAACGAAATATACTGTACAACAAGCCCCCACGACATGAGTTTACCTGCACATGTACCCCTAAACCTAAAAGTTAAAAAAAATCTTTCCATTTATTTTATAAGTAACATGTATATTAAATATAATTGATACATTTTTGTGCACATGTCTCATTTTCTTAGGAAAAATCTCTGTAAGTGAAATTGCTGGGTGAACATTGTTCATTCATTTCTAAGGCTTTCGAAATGGCTCAGTTAACCTCCAGATTGTACCATTCCCAACAGACTTACTTTTAACTTATATTTTAAAGTTGTTGCTACATTTAACATATTCCAATTTTTAGTGTTTCTTTCCCTAAATCTCTTAAACGAACATTCATTTGTTCCTCTACTCATAGCTCCTAATGTTTTCCCAAAATTATTATTGCAGTGGTGGGGGTGAGGGAGAGAACGAAGAAGGCAAGGTTATGCCTGTCTATGAAAATCCTCACCAGGTCTCTTCGTTCTGTCTCTCCATCTGTTCTGCTGCCGGTCCCCTCCTTAGACACTTACCGCTTCTCTCTGGGTTCTTGGGGTTTGCTGCAGTGCACTCTGTCCTGGACATTCTTGTCAGACTGATTCCCTGAATCATTACTCCCAATAATCCACTCCTCTGAAACCCTGGATGGCTCCTTGCTCTCTACAGAATAAAGGCTAAGCCTTATGCTTAGGCTTAAGTTTGAGATTTTTATCAATGAAACACTTCACTTCCTTTTCTTCCGTACACAGCTCCTTTACTTACTAGATTGGTCAAGACTCTTGGTTGCAAGTGACTGAAACTCAAACTGGCTTCATCAGAAACGCAATATTGGCCACTAATTGTACAGCCCACAGACAGAGTGAGTTTGCAGGTGTGGCTGGCTCTGAGGCCCAAATCGCTATTGTCAGAACTCTTTCCATCTCTTGGCCTTCCTCTCTGGCTTGGCTCACTCTCAGGCAAGCCCCTCCTTGGTGACCCCTGGCACTCCCAGGCCCACATCCTCCCAGCTCCAGGTCAAGAGGAACAGAGGAGCTTTGTGTCTCTACATTCCGCCGGAGCCTCAGGACTGAATCTCATCAGAATGATTTGGGTCACGTGTTTGGTTCCGAACCACTATGATGAAGAGAGGCAGGATGCCGGGCAGGTGAAGATGGCACAGGGATTCTTTTCCCTTGACATCTTTCTCACCGCCTGGCACTTGCTCCTGCTGGTGTTCTGCCAGGGTACAGTTTTCCTTCCTCTCTGCTTCTTGAAATCCTACCCACCCTCCATGGCCAACTTGCGGTGAGTCCTCTCCTCACCCTCTCAGCCTGAAATGCTCTTTCTCCCGTCTCTTCTCCCGGAGTTCACAGGAGAAGAGTTGCCTTGTTTCCTGTATATACCCTGCCCATGATGTCAAGGACAGGCTCAGTAGAAAGAGCCACTGAGGCATCCGGGGGAAGGAGCGTTCAGAGTGAGGCAGTAGGAAGTTTTCTGTTACATCAGTGCTGAGAGGGGTGTTGAGGTTGTGGACTGGAGTCACTCACACTTCCTGGGTGCAGACCCCAGCTCCACGGCTCGCATGTGGGGTCTTGAGCAATCTCTGGACCCTCTGAAAGCCTTGGTTTCCTCCTGTAAAGCAGGCATGATTCCAGTGCCTGCGTAAGGGGCAGCTTGTGAAGATGAAGCACGTTTGCGCAGGGCCCAGAACACGGGCCAGTGTCCCGGGCTTCCTGCTTCATGTCACGGGTTTAGTCCTCGGAGCCTTGGGTGTGTCCATTTTCACACTCAGCACCTGTCTCAGGGAATAGTATTGGTGGGCAGGAGGATGTCTGCTGGAGACAAAAACAGCCTTTCTCTGCCCTTATGTGTTAAACACATTTTTTAAAAAGCCAACCCACCCTAAACAAGCCATTAGGAAGCCTTATACCTTACTGGTTTAAGAGCTTGGGCATTCAGAAATGTCACTTCTCTTTAACCCCAGAAGGGATCTTGAGTGAGAGAAGGTGGGAAGAAAGTGTCCGTCTCAGCCTAGTTTGTTTCTAAGCCATGATGCAGGTCCCCGGTCCCTACACCAGGGTGAAATTTATGATGTTTGGCGCACAGGAATGAGTGCTGCCGGATGGGGAGGGGTCCCCCACCGCAGCCCTGTTTTTTGTACCTACATTTTAAGTTCTTACTAGGAACGTTGTGAAAAGCTGGGATGGCTCCCATCACAGCCACACTGGTGAAACCTCTCTGCAGTGCTTACCATATGTGAGCTGTTCTATATGTAGTGGCTCCTGTGACTCTCAGTGACATCAGGAAGTAGGTACTTTTGTAGCTCCCTGCTTTAAGAATGAAGACTTTGAGACCCAAAAGGGATAAATTACTTGTCAAGGTGATATCCCTAGTGATTAAGGGAGCGGGGGAATTTGAGGCCCTGCCAGACTCATTCAGATCTGTGCCCTAACCTCGTGTTTCTCACACGGAGCGGCGGGGGAAAAGGAGCTTCCACTTCAATTTCAACGCTGCTCGAGGCTGCATTCAGATGTGGCCGCACAGTCTGCCTGTGCCTGCTGCAGTTGTGTTTGACTCTTTGTTCAATGCAGCTGCCTCTTGGGGAATTCAGCTGGCAGATTTCACTGCTGCTTCTGAGCTGCTGTTTGGTTGCTTGGCTCTTGTGGATGCAGCCTGGGTGGCGGTGCCTGTGCCTTAGGGGCAGCAGTGGCTTCCAAAGGGTAGGGAAATAACTCTCACCTGGCTGAATCACTTTACTGTTCATATTTTCTCTCCAGTATTAGAGCCTTAGCAGTGTGGACACGTGACTGCTGCTGCTCAGCAAGGGCTGATTTCCAAGGTCACTGCCTCGCATGATCTGGCCTAGTGCCACTGTCTTATCTGATTTCTGGAGCAAAGATAAAGGAAGTCCAGTGTTTCTGTTTTTTCAAAGGCCAGTAGTTGTAACAGGTTAATCAAGATCAGGGGCAAAATATTAATCCACTCAGATACTTTTTAAAGTAATGCGGGTGATGAAGACGGGAGGAAAGAGGTTGAAGTGATCTTTTAACTTTACATATCAAAACATAAATGATATCGTACATAGGTTTTACCATGGATCATGTGGTTTTGTATGCTAAGCAACCTGTTGTGTTAGTAACTAAAATTCTTCTTGAATTATTCATACTCCTGTTATAGCACAGTGTGACATTTCCTGTACCATTCATTCTGTAGTTTCCTAATCATTGGTGTCTATTTCTCAAGCACTTTCTCCTCCGCAGAAGGGGTGGAAGAGCAGGTGTTTCCCCTCCTGACACTTGAGAGTGGATAAGTCCAGGTGAACGGGTGACGGCACCTGCCCTGGTCACTGGTGGCAGGGGCAGGAGTGAAGCCCAGACCACTGACTTCACAATCCATTTTTTGTTTTTTTCTGCGTGTGGATTCATTTGCAGATTCCAGAGGCAAGCAGATGGTAGAGGAGGAAACTGGCCTTCAGTGTCACAAAGCATCCGGGGTCATTTCCTCTCCAAGGCGGTGGTGCCATTGGACTTCCTGCCTCATCATGAGGTTTAGTCCGCTGAGCCTTGGGTGTGGCAGTTGCCATCCTCAGCACCTGTATTAGTCCGTTCTCACACTGCTGATAAAGACATACCTGAGACTGGGTAATTTATAAAGAAAAGGAGGTTTAATGGACTCACAGTTTCACGTAGCTGGGGAGGCCTCACAATCATGGCAGAAGGCGAAAGGCATGTCTTACATGGTGGCAGGCAAGAGAGAATGAGAACCAAATGAAAGGGGAAATTCCTAATAAAATCATTAGATCTTGTGAGACTTAATTCATTACCACGAGAACAGTATGGGGGAAATTGCCCCCGTGATTCAATTCTCTCCTACCAATTCTCTCCCTCCCACAACACGTGGGAATTATGGGAGCTACAATTCAAGATGAGATTTCGATGGGGACACAGCCAGACCAAATCAGCACCTGTCTCAGGCTAGAGTATTGGAGGGCAGGAGGATGTCCGATGGAGACAAAACGGCCTGTCTCTGCCCTAATATATTAAATACATTAAAACAAAAGCCAGCCCACCCCAAAGCAAGTCATTAGGAAGCCTTGTATCTTAGTGGTGTAAGAGCCTGGACCATAGAGCCAGAAAGCCTGGGTTCTAATCCTGACCCACCACTTCCTACTGTGATGACCTTGAACAAGGTACATGACCTTCTGTGCTTCAGTTACCTCAGCTGTAAATGGGAAGAATAGTAGTGCCTCCCCGCTAGGATTGTTGAGAATTACAGAAATGACTAGGTGTAATTCATATCTGGCCTATAGTACGTGCCATGTAGTATTAACTATTATCATTATTCCTGCTCTTGTTACCAACAGAATAGTAGTAGTAAATGTAGTAGCATCTTACCTGATATTTGTAGCATTTACTTGTGGCACATTTTGTCTCGTAGGGATGACAGTGTCTTGCACCTCAGTTGAAAAATCCCAGCACTGCACAGGGGTGTGAAAAGCACTGGTCTCTCTAGTTGAGCTCTTTAACTGCACCATCTGATTTTTCCAGAGGCCTCAGTGTTGTCCCTGATGAAGAAGTCATTGAAATGTACGAAGGGTCCCACGTGCCCTTGGAGCAGATGAGCGACTTTTACGGAAAGGTAATGAGGAGCACTTTCTTCATTTAAAGCAGCCTTTTTCCTTCTTGAAATGTGGCCTTGTCGAACTTACCTACTGCTCCTATGGAATTGACAGGAAATATGAGATTGTGTGTTGAGAGAGACTAGTGTGTGAAGGGGACACCCCCAGGTTCTTTCATGATCCTCCTTTCTGAAGCCCTTCCTCCCCACCTGATGAAGGCTCTTTTCGCCTCCCACGTACCTACCCCGTTTGCCACTCCATATCCAGGAATGTCCCTAGTTCCTAGAGTGGGGCTCCAGAACAGATTGGGGCTGTCAGTGTGACAGCTACTGCCTCCCCTGACGAATGGCTGTGAATGCCAGAGATTGATGGCTACACAGCCACCCTTTTTGCCTTCAGGGGAACCTCTGCTTTTCTAACTTCTGTGGTTCTCTTTCCACTCAGAGTTTTTGCTTTTTGTCTTATTAGATATATTCACGCACTTGCATTGTCAAAATGAAATGGAAGATGCCCAGTCAGCTGGTAAACTTAGTAGAGATGGCCCCTGACTTACAATCATTCTGCTTAGAATTCTTTGACTTTACAATGGTGCAAAGCCATCACCATTTCAACATAAATTACAGTATTCAGTAAGTTATTTGAGACACTTAACACTTCATTATAAAATAGGCTTTGCAGAGGCTAACAGAAATGTTCTGTGAATGCTTAGGATAGACTAGCCTGAGCCATGATGTTCCGTAGGTTAGATGTAGAAATGCGTCTTTGACTTACAGTGGGTTTATCAGGATGTGACCTCATCATAAGTTGAGGAGAATCTATAGTATAAATTGCAAGCATTCAGAGAAAGGCTCTTTTTAAGCTCAAATATGGGCCATGAGGGCGTGCTCCAGTTCAGGAGAGTTACATGAGTTTTTATGTCATTATAGGCAATAATTTGCTGGCTTTTCTCTGTGTTTCCTGAAAGAGTGTGAACTGGAAGTGGGACTGAGTACACGAGAAATCAGAAGGGGAAAGGTGATTAGACTCTGAGGGAAATCAGGATATTTCTGTCGATATCCTAGTTATACTTAGAGTGAGATATCACCTCTGCTGTGAATGATAAGGAACAAAGGGAATGTTTTACTTTTTTTTCTGGGATGGAGTTTTGCTCTTGTTGCCCAGGCTGGAGTGCAGTCGTGCGATCTCTGTTCACTGCAACCTCCACCTCCCAGGTTCAAGCGATTCAGGCATCCTCCACCACGCCCAGCAAATTTTTATATTTTTAGTAGAGACAGGGTTTCGTGATGTTGTCCAGGCTGGTCTTAAACTCCTGACCTCAGGTGATCCACCTGCCTTGGCCTCCTAAGTGCTGGGATTACAGGCGTGAACCACCATGCCTGGCCCATTTTACTTTTTTATTATTAGAACTTTCCTGTTTTGCGGAGAGGGCTCTAAATGTTGATGATAGGAATCTCCCTTAGTGAAAAGTCTTCCTGCTGTTCCTGGTGCCTCCTGGCTCTGCCCCTGGCCTGGGCCCTTGTTTCTGAAGCATCCTTCCTTCCTGTCTGCAGAGCTCTCATGGAAACACGATGAAGCAGTTCATGGACATCTTCTCCCTGCCCGAGATGACCCTTCTGTCCTGTGTGAATGAATACTTCCTCAAGAACAACATTGATTACGAGCCTGTGCATCTGTACAAAGATGTCAAGGTTGTATCCGCAGGGAGATCACAGTGCTGAGTCTGTTTCCGCTTTTCAGTGGGAGTCACAGAGCCGTGAACTTCCTTTCTAGGTTAGGTGTTTTAAATAGTCTCTTAGCTGGCAACTCTTATATACGGTTTAACCTTGAACCGTATAGAAGAAAGATGCTGCTATATCAGGAGAATTGGAAATCAGTCAAGATTTTTCTTAAAACAAGATGGTGCTGACACTGTTATCTCGATTTTTGATCCTTTCTGAACAGAAGGCCAAGGCCAGGGCTGGTGCACTTGGCCAAAGAGATGAAGGGAATGCAAGTCCAGTCCATACCCACTCACCCCAGAGTCTTCCCGAGCAAGGGGGTGCTTCTTCTTCTTCTTTTTTTTTTTGAGACAGAGTCTTGCTCTGTCACCCAGGGTGGAGAGCAATGACAGTCTCGGCTCACTGCAACCTCCACCTCCCGGGTTCAAGTGATTCTCCTGCTGCAGCCTCCCAAGTGGCTGGGATTACAGGTGCCTGCCACCACGCCCAGCTGATTTTTGTGTTTTTAGTAGAGACGAGGTTTTGCCTTGTTGGCCAGGCTAGTCTCCAACTCCTAATGTCAATTGATCTGCCCACCTCAGCCTCCCAAAGTGCTGGGATTACAGGCTTGAGCCACTACCCCTGGCCAAGGTGCCTCTTCATCACACAGAGAGGTTACATTCAAGCTCTGTGCCACTGTAGTTGCCCAGAGGGGATGCCTTTTCCCTTTGCCCACGAAGGTTCCATGTGGCTCTCTGAAGCCCTGCAAAAGCCATGCAGAAATCTAGTTGAGGGGCGGGTGGTGGGGGTAGGGGGATATAGACAAATGTAAACGTTTACGTGCAGATACGCAAAGTCCTCACTTAAAGTGCCCATAGGTTCTTGGCAACTGTGACTTTTAGTGAAACTATGTACAAGTCCTTGAATAATGCCAATTTCAGTGTCATTTTAATGTTGACAAGGAAAAAAATTGATTTTGCTTTTTGTCGTTTCACGTAGAGTTGCAGTTTCTAAGAACCTACTAAAGATGTTAAGTAAGGACTTACTGTACAAGTAATTTGTATTTATAAATTTATGTACTTTAATTTGTTGTATTTACACGTTTATATATTTATATATGTTCTTTAAGCTGTTTGAACTTTTTAATACTAAAAAAGTTTATGTATTCGCATAGTCATAAATATATGTATTTAAAATTATATTTTTGTAAAGATACATGTTTACACACTAAAATATTTTTGTTATATGTATTTATAAGTAATTTTAAGTTTTGGCAGCCCTGAATCCTGGGTTTTAGGAAGATAGAGGATGAATGACAGTTTCTCAATACCAGTGTAGTATTATCTAAATTGAATTTAGGTATTTAGTTTCTGTTCTCCTTTTTGTGTACACAGATACTTTGCCTTTAAAAATCTTTAAGAATCACTTGTAGCAGCCCTGTGCGTTCATAAGGTGAGATGCTGATTTGAAAGCTCGGTTATTACTGCAAGTATTACTACCACCAAGAGCAAATACTTGTGTAGAGTTTACTAGGTCCCAGGCACTGTTGTTATGAGTGCTTTAGGCATGTTAACTTGCTAAATCTTCATAATAATGCCTTGAGGTAGGCACTGTTCTTTATAGATAAGGACATGAGGCACAGCGAGGTTGAGTTACTTGCCCAAGGTCACACAGCTGGTAAGTAGCAGAGCCTTGATTTTAAGTCAGGCAATCCCACTTGCATTTAACTACTGCCTCTGCTGCTGGTATGAAATTGAATCAGGCTTGTGCTGAAAGGTTGAAATTGCAGTCCAGAAGTGGTCACTCTTAACAGAAATCTCCCAGCAAGAGTCTGAGTAAGGCTTAGGCAGTTTTGCCTGCAGCCCTGTCTCCTGCTACTGGCTGTAGAAAGTTTCCATAGGCCTCTAGGAATGTCACCAGGTAGAGGCCCTCTGCAGCGTCAGTTGCCAGCTGTCATGCTGCCACACTCCTGAACCCACAAAGGGTTTAACCACCTCCTTTTTCTCTCCCTGGACCACATCTCTGCCTGAGCTACCGCCTCACTGTCAGTTCATTGCCCTACTGGTAGCACCAAAGAGAGAGGAGGAACTTGTTAGCTATTTATCTCTGCCTCTCATTCTGTGTTATAGAATTTGCTGTTGGGGTCTAGGGACGGGAAGGGTACAAAGATAAAAGAGCAATAACTCCCTTTGTCCAGATGGCTTGGAATCATTTGCTCACAATACTGTATAGAAACTACTGTCTATCATGTGGACTTTATTCAGAATTATTCACAGAAATGACCTCTCCCAAGCACCCTTTTGAAAATTGCCACCATCACCATGGAAACTCTTACTTTTCACAAGGGGCTGCCTATGAAAATGGACCAGAATTGGCCAGGCGTGGTGGGTCATGCCTGCAAACCCAGCATTTTGGGAGGCTGAGGCAGGCAGATCACTTGAGGCCAGGAGTTTGAGACCAGCCTGGCCAACATGGTGAAACCCTGTCTCTATTAAAAACACAAAAATTAGCCAGGTATGCTGGTGGGCGCCTGTAATTCCAGCTACTCTGGAGGCTGAGGCAGGAGAATCACTTGAACCCAGGAGGAAGAAGCTGCATTGAGCTGAGGCGCCACTGCACTTCAACCTGGGTGCTATAACAAGACTGTCTCAAAAAGAAAAAAGAAAATGGACCAGAATTTAGATTTTGTATAGTGCCTGTATTGTCAGACTCTCTAAGAACAGAAGTTACCATGACTGCCATTTCACTTGTACTGTTACTCAGACTCTCTCAGTTGTATTTTCGCTGATTAAAAATGTATCTTTTGGCAGGATTCAATTCGAGATGTCCACATCAAAGGAATAATGTACAGAGCAATTGAAGCGGACATTGGTATGTGCTCAGCATTATCACGGAGAGATTTGCAGCCTGTTTCTTGTGCAACCATGCTGGCGTTTTACTTTGCATTCCAGGTGCTAAGCAGGGGCTGCGTGAGTGTTCTGTAAGGACTTGGCATCCTGGCATGTTAGCCGTCTCCTCTTTGTCCCGGAACTTGACGTAATTCTAACTTAAAAGGAGAGGCACTGGCTGCGATAGCTGTTTAGTTGTTTCCACCTAGACTGAAGAGGCAGGGTCTTTGTGACCGATGCACCAGATATACCCATGTTCCACTGAACAAAGCTTCTTTAAGGCTTTTATTCCCTCTCCTGTGCCTAGGAGTGCTGGGCCCATACCCCCATTTAGAAAGTACTTGCAGGTTGACCAGTATCATGCTGAATCTGTGTGTGAATTTTTCTCTTGCTCTTAGAAAAGTACATCTGCTATGCTGAGCAGACCCGCGCAGTGTTGGCCAAGCTGGCTGATCATGGCAAGAAGATGTTTCTCATCACCAATAGCCCCAGTAGCTTTGTGTAAGTTGCTCTGTGTTTCATTGCTAGCTTCTGGCACACTCTTTGTATCCCATTTGTTTTAGCAGTTGGAAAGAAAAAGCTACAAACATAGTTAATCCCTTTAATGTTAGACTAACCTGGCTGACTTGTTGCCCTAGGGACAAAGGGATGAGGTATATCGTTGGGAAAGACTGGAGGGACCTGTTCGATGTGGTCATTGTTCAGGCTGAGAAGCCAAACTTCTTTAATGATAAACGGAGGTGAGTGTCTCCTTTTCTAGGGGACTAGATTTTATTCCTTTGCTGCTGTGAATGTATAGACGGTGTGTCTTGGTAAAATCCAGTTGCCAAATCATAAGCATGGGAGATTATAGCTTTTGAGTTTTAACCCTTCTAGCAAGTAATCACAAGGAGGGTGGCATGAGTACATAACAGTTTGCATACATTGAAATGGTTCTCAATTCAACTTGGGCTGCTTCAGACCCATGAGTTAGGCTTGAAGAAAATGATTGGCAGTGATGAAAAAGCCACACTTAATATCATACGGTAAATTAGATCTTTAAATGCAGACACATAGTGAGGCATAAGAAAACAACAGCGACAACAAAGCTGCCTGCTGGGTGGCTCTGTAAGCAGAGCTCTCACTGGTGCATTTAAAATTGCAGTTGGATTTTGCAGAGCTTCTCTGCAACACAGATTTTGTATCACGTAGAGTTAATCTCTATTCCGTCTTAATATCTTCCTGCCACTGTAGCCATGGGAATGGGGAAGCAGGGAAGTTTCAGGTTGTGACAGGGACAGGGTGTGCTGTTAGTATTGAGTGGGTGGGGATCAGGGAATGCTAAAATATCTTCTAATGTGTGGGACAGGCCTGTTCACCAAGAGTTGTTCCCTGCAAATGTCCATAGTGTTGAGAATCACTGCAGTAGGGTTCTAAAAAAAAAAAAATAATAACTCATATTTGTATAATAATGGCCAGTTTTTGAAACACTTTTGCCCCCATGTTTATTCTGTAGCTGGTAAGCAGGTATTTAAAGCATCAGACTGTGGTGCCCTGCAGTTAATGCTTTAAATTCGGCTTGTCCCAGTTTTCCAAGTGTCACAGTGACTCCAGGAAGGAGAGGCAAACCAAGAGCCATGTGCAGGGACTGAAACATGCTGGGTGGGGTTCAAGAAAATGAAGGAAAAACTAGAGTGTGATGAAAAACAGCCATAAACTATGGCTTGCTGCTTTGTCACTATTTTGTCCCACTGATTGGCGACTGGAGTTATCCCAAAGACAGTGGCAAGGGAGTTCCTACATGGGACAGCCCCAAACCATCCCATGATGGGTCTGGTTGGGATTCCAAAGAAAGAAGCACTAAACGCTAGGGCGATCAAGTCCAAAGTGCGTGTTAGAGGAATGGACTTACAGAGTGGGCTGCGGTGTATCCTTTGGCTCAATGGTCCCCAACTTTTTTGGCACCGGGGGACCAGTTTATGGAAGACAGTTTTTCCACCAGGTTTGGGGGGGGTGGGGTGATGGTTTCGGGATGTAACTGTTCCACCTGAGATCATCAGGCATTAGATTCTGATAAGGAGCACGCAACTTAGCTCCCTTGCTTGCGCAGTTCACAATAGGGTTCCACATGCCACTGCTGATTTGCCAGGAGGTGGAGCTCAGGTGGTAATGCTCGCTTGCCCACTGGACGCTTGCCTTCTGTTGTGCAGCCCGGTTCCTAACAGACCATGGACTGGTTTGGGTCTAGGGTCTGCAGCCCCGGGGTTTAGGGACCCCTGCTCTGGCAGACAGGAGAGAAAGGGATGTTTTGCCTAGGTGTGTCTGCCAGATGGGGGTCAGGATGCGGAGTTTATTAGAGGGTTTAAGGAATTTGGCTCTAGGCCAGGGCTAGTTTCTTCCAGGGTCTTGGGAAGCAGCATCAACACCTTTATCAGTGCCTGGGAGTGTTGAGGCACCCAGAGGAAAACATGCACCTCTCACTGGGTTGGAGTGGTCAAAGGCACTCCTTCTAGGGGAAGAAGTGGGGGAGGTTGCAGGCCCTACAGTCACTGATTCGATGCTCTCACCATTGTCTTAGCAGATTCTAGGGTGTGGTCAGGAGAAGGGCCCTGTCTTTCACCAGAGAGCTCATCTGCTTTGTCGTATTTATAAAAAGTGAGGGGGCATAGTCCGGGACTCTTTTCCCTGGATGGGGGAGCAGGGTGTCTCAGCCCCCTCCCTCCAACATCTGTTCTGTCTTTGTTCTGGAAGCCTAGGATAAGAGCTGAATAATTCTCCATCTGTATTCATCCTTGTGTTATTTATAATAATGAAAGGTCAGAAACAGCCTGACGGCCCTACAGTAGGGGATGCCTAGTTAAATTTGGAATACCCATATGAGGGGTGTTATGCAGTCATTAAAAATGATTTACTTGGGCCAGGTGCCGTCATTCACACCTATAATCCCAGCACTTTGGGAGGCTGAGGCCAGAGGATTCCTTGAGCCCAGGAGTTTGAGACCACCTAGGGCAACATAGGGAGACCTTGTCTCTACAAATAATTTAAAAATTAGCTGGTCACATCTGTGATCCCAGCAGTTTGGGAGACCGAGGCCGGCAGATCACCTGAAATCAGGAGTTCAAGACCAGCCTGGCCAACGTGGTGAAATTCCATCTCTACTGAAAATACAAAAATTAGCTGGGTGTAGTGGCATGTACCTGTAATCCCAGCTGCTCAGGAGGCTGAGGCAGGAGAATCGCTTGAACCCAGAAGGCAGAGGTTGCAGTGAGCCGAGATTGCACCACTGCACTCCAGCCTGGGTGACAGAGTGAGACTCTCTCTCAAAAAAAAAAAAAAAACAAAAAAAAAATTAGTCAGGTATGATGGTGCATGCTTGTAGTCCCAGCTATTTGAGAGACTTAGGTGGGAGTGTCACGTGAGCCGGGCAGGTCGAGAGTGTAGTGAGCCGTGATTGTGCCACCGCACTTCAGCCTGGGCAACAGAGTAAGACCCTCTCTCCTAAATAAATAAATAAATAAATAAATAAGTATTTGGGGAAAAAAATGAAGATGTTGTATGACTGTAAAACATGATGTATTTAAGAATATGTAAACACTTGGGAAATTGTTCACAATATTAGAGATAAAGGATATAAATTAGTATATACAAAGTGATCCTCATTTTATAGTCATGAAAGAAAGATAAATTTTATAAAAAGACTGAAACGTGAACTGAAATGTTAAGTGTATATCCCTGGTGGGTACTAGAATTCTGGGTTGGTTACCTTATCTTATTATATTTTCCTGCATTATGATTAGGCAAAAAAAAATCTTTTTTTTTTTTTTTTTTTGGTAACGCTTATTTTTACCTTAAGGCAAACAAACTCTGAGTCCTTTGGGGCTAGCACCCTCAGGGTGAAGAATGAGGCATTATCCTTACTTATCAATTTCCGTCATAAACTAGTGCTTCTGGTCTTCTGATTTGTTTTTTATCTAGAGTGGCTTAATTTCAGGTATAAAGCCAGATAAATATACTAAAGCAGTATTTCCATAAACTTTTCTTTATAAACAGGTTTTCTGCATGGTCAAATAGATTGGGGAGATCTGGGTGAGAGAAAGTTTATTACAGCAGGGCTTTTCAGAGCCATCAATAACTTTTTAAGAGGGACATATTTAATGCATGGTATTTTCCAAATTTATATGACCCTGGAATTTTATTTATTTATTTTTTGAGTTGGAGTCACTCTTGTTGCCCAGGCTGAAGTGCAGTGGCACAGTCTCTGCTCACTGCAACCTCTGCCTCCTGGGTTCAAGTGATTCTCCTGCCTCAGCCTCTGGAGTAGCTCGGATTATAGGTGCCTGCCACCACGCTTGCAGTGTTTGTGTTTTTAGTAGAGATGGGGTTTCATCATGTTGGCCAGGCTGGTCTTGAACTCCTAACCTCAGGTGATCCACCCGCCTCGGCCTCCCAGAGTGCTGGGATTACAGGTGTGAGCTACTGTGCCTGGCCCCCTGGAATTCTTTTTTTTCATGAAACATCTTTGGATCCTGGGCTTCACATAATTTGGGATGTACTAAATTAGGCCAGGGAATGTGGTGATAGAGTTTCAGTTTCTGGGTTTTTTTGGGTTTTTGCAGGGAGCTAGTTCCTGTGATTGGGAGTAACTCTAGTATTTCATAGAGTGGATAGCCTGTACTACGCCATGTCATAATGTTTCCCATTTTTCTTGATAGACCTTTCCGAAAGATGAATGAGAAAGGTGTCTTACTCTGGGATAAAATTCACAAGTTGCAGAAAGGCCAGATTTACAAGCAGGTATCTCATGACCAGCTTCTCCGTTTTGTTGCTTTGCTTTGTGGTCGGTGATAATGCTAACAGCTGATGTTCACTGTGGCTTACTCTGTGCCTGGCACAGTTCTGAGTGATTCCCATGAACTGACTGATTATAACTTGGTGGTAAACTTAGGTTTAAGTCAATATATTTTCAATATGCTAGTATCTAAACTAACTCAAAATTGAACAGTTTTTTAAAACAAAATTTTTAAGGCATTACTTGCATAGTATATGACATTTAAGTTGCCAGTGGTAAAAATTGGAAATTTCTCTTTAAGGAACGCTTGCTCATGGCATATTCTCAAATTACTACTTATTTTCTGACAAAACATGTTTTGTACACAGTTTTGTGGGTTTTTTTTTTTTTAGACGGAATCTTGCTCTGTCACCGGGCTGGAGTGCAGTGGCGCCATCTCGGCTCACTGCAACCTCCAACTCCCTGGTTCAAGTGATTCTCCTGCCTCAGCCTCCCGCGTAGCTGGGATTACAGGCGCCCGCCACCACGCCCAGCTAATTTTTGTATTTTTAGAAGAGACCAGGTTTCACCACGTTGCCCGGGATGGTCTTGATCTTCTACTCTCGTGGTCCGCCCACCTGGGCCTCCTGGAGTGTTGAGATTATAGGCGTGAGCCACCATGCCTGGTTTTTTTTTTTTTGTTTTTTTTTTTTTTTCCGGTTTGTATTGAGACAAGGTCTTCCTCTGTCGCCCAGACCGGAGTGTAGTGGCATGAACATGACTCACTATGGCCTCAATATCCTGGGCTCAAGCGATTCTCCCACCTCAGCCTCCCAAGTGGTTGGGATCACAGGCATCCACCACCATGCCCAGCTAATTTTTAATTTTTATTGTTTCGTAGAGACAGGGTCTTGCCATGTTGCCCAAGCTGGTCTTGAACTCTTGGGCTCAAGCAGTCCTCCCACCTTGGCCTCCTAAAGTGCTGGGATTACAGACATGAGCCATCACACCTGACCTGTGCACAGTTTTAATGTATTTTGGTGTCATAAGAGGCTTTCAAATGTTTGGATGAATTTGCATTGCTGACCATTCTTATGTTACTGAGGTTCATTAAAAAAAAATATTAATACATTCTTGATGGGTATATAAAAATCTGCTGGATTTGGCAATGAGTGTATTTTCAAGGCCTTGAGAAAAACAGCTTTGATAGAGCCATTTTATTTCTAGGAAGTTAGCCTAAGAAAATTATTAAGATATAGCTAATACAACTTGGCTATGAGAATGTTTATTATGAAGTTTCTTACAAAATAGATAATGTAAACGTACAACATCAGGGAGCTGGAGAAATGAATCATGGTACTTCCCAGCTGCTATCCTTACCTGGTAGGTTAGTATTTTTTGACATGGAAAGATGACTACAGTGTGTTAAGTGTAGAAAGGTAGTTACAAAGAAGTGTATACAATATGAATCCTTCTTGAACAGCATGTTTGACAGAGGAAAGATTTCCCATGGAAGTGCTTTTATCTTTATATTTTGATATTTAAAATAAGTTATAAAAACAAAAACAATTTTTAAAAGTTTTTAAAAAATATTTTGTACTGTGGGTTAGACAGGCTATCTGTAATGTAATAACTATAGTTTTCTCTGATTGCAGGGTAATTTATATGAGTTTTTGAAGCTTACTGGATGGAGAGGATCCAGAGTGTTGTATTTTGGTGACCATATATACAGTGACTTGGCGGTGAGGGGCCCTTTTTTCCTTTGTTGGGGGACAGATGCGTTAGTCTCACTTGTTAAAGAATGTATCTTTTTATTTAAGGCCATCTTTATGCTTTCATAAAATGTAGAAGTAGGCTGCATTTTTTAAATGTCTCATTTCTTTTTACAGAACAGGATGGATCATAGTTGTGAAAAAGATAAATATTTTTGGGAAATGATGGGAATAAGCAGTTCACCCAAAGAGTTTATCAGAATCATCTTTCCATTTAAATATTAAGAAATAAATGCCATTGTTCTTTTTCCTTTATCAATGCATCAAAAAACATAAATAAAGTCTACCTTTGAAAGTTTGCCACCATTGGGAATATTGAAAAGAATGTGCTGTAGGTTTTCATGTATTATAGGAGAAAGAGAAATATTCAAAGTCTTTAAGAAACTGAACCAGTGGGCTGGGTGCAGTGGCTCACACCTGTAATTGTAGCAGGAGGTTGAGGCAGGTGGATTACATGAGCTCAGGAGTTCGAGACCAGCCTGGGCAACATTGTGAAACTCTGTCTCTATTAAAAATACAAAAATTAGCTGGGCGTGGTGGCACACGCCTGTAATCCCAGCTACTGGGGAGGCTGAGTCAGGAGAATCGCTTGAACCTGGGAGGCAGAAACTGCAGTGAGCTGAGATCACGCCATTGCACTCCAGCCCGTGCAACAGAGTTGAGACCCTGTTTCAAAAAAAAAAAAAAAAAAAAAAAAATTTTGAACCAGTGAAGAAGATGGGCATCCTCAGCCCTCTTATCTAGCTTTAGGTGAGTGAGTAACCAGACTGAGCCTTTAAAACTGTAAATCAGAAACCACTTCTTCCCTTAAAACCCGAAAGCCTTTCTTTCTCCCTCAGAGTAAAAGCCCGAATTCCCATGGTTGCACACTGGATTCCTATGGTTGCCCACTGGATTTCCCCTTCCTCAGCCCACTTCTCTGAAGATACCCTCTGCCCTCTCTTTTGTCTCCTGTAGGTTCCCTGACTTGTTGATTCTTAACATGCCACCATCCAGCATGTTCCTGCCCCGGGGCTTTTGCACTTCCCTATTCTTAAGCTAGAATCTCCCTGCTCCCCACATGTTCACATACTCCCCCCACCTTGTCCTTGTATTAGTCTGGTCTTCCTAACTACCCTGTATAAAATGCAGACCTCCTTGCTTTCTTTCCTTTTCCTGTTATTGTGCTTGATTTTTGTCCCTTGTACTCATCCCCACCTGCCATTGTGTATTTTACTTGCTTATTTGTTGTCTGTATTTTTCATGAGGGCTGGGATTTCTCAGTTTTTTGTTCATTGTTTTATCTTCAGTATTTAGGGCCTGGCAGATAGTATTGCTTGATAAGTATTTGCCAAATGAGAAAATGACCATTTAGTGTGATGATTATATGTCTTAGATTTTCTAGGACATAGCTGATACGAGATATTCTGGCCTGTTAAATAGGGGCTTATAACATTTGGAATGGAAAATTTGATCATGCATGCTTATGTTGTACGTGATCATTCCATCCAAGTCTGGGATTCCATGGTTCTCCACAACCCAGAGGGCCTGGCACACAGAGGTCTGTGGATGAACTGAATGAAGACCTTTGGTAGCAGTTAGGTCAATCCCCTTTCCGCCCCTGACCTCTTTTTTTTTTTTTCAGACCATGGCTAATGATTCCAGACCTAGTGTTTCTGCAGGGGGTGTGACTCACAGCAATTATTTCCAGAACAGAAACTTTCTTGGGATGAAATGATCGAAGGCTGGGACCAAATTAGTTTCAATTAAATATAATTCGTTGAATTCAGCTTGGTTAATAACTAACCATTACCATCAAAAAGTCGTTAAATGAATGCCTCTCATGTCTGGGAAAATAATGACGTAGTGTAGATTCTGTTGAGACCGATGTTGACTTTTCGTGATCTCTGTGATCAGGATTTGACCCTAAAGCACGGCTGGAGGACTGGTGCAATCATCCCGGAGTTGAGATCTGAGCTCAGAATCATGAACACGGAGCAGTACGTTCAAACCGTGGCCTGGCTGCAGACCTTGACTGGGTTATTGGAACAGATGCAGGTTGGGATTTTTTTTTTCCCTTCTCACTGTTTCTTTAAGCCTGAGGTTACAAGGTTGCTTCTGGTATTTTCTGCTTAATCGTTGTAAAGTATGAGGCTTAAGTTGTTTTCAGTAGACTGTGGAATAATGGCTAGGGTTCTTTTGCTTAGAGAGTCTTTGCGGGGCCTGTGTAAATACAGGTGTTTGCTCACATTCCTCTGTCAGTGAAGATCCACTGTACTCACTTCCACACTGAAGCCCGTGGGGAGCTCTCCTGTGGGGTACTGGGATTCGGGAAGCCCTGCCAGTGCTTGAGTCTGTGCTGGTTTTGCCTGTACCTGCTATGGTGGGGCTTCTCCATTCTGGGCTTCAGTTTCCCCATCTGTGACATAAAGGGCCCTGTGGATGGAACATTTCAGTCTAGGCCCCATGGCTTACTGGAGAGAGTCTCAAAGCAAGAGTCAAGATCCCGGGGTCCAGCCTCAGTTGATTTTGAGGATAATACCTGCAGTTTGCTGGCTTACTGGAGTTCCCTGGCAGTTACTTCTGTGTGTTAGTCAGGCAGCCAGTTTTGGCTGGTTAATGAGGAATGGCAGTTTTATCAGTGATTTCCTGGCCCATGGAAGCTGCCTCTCTTTGCTGCTGTATCCCCTTAATTCTCCATGTGCCCCTTTCCTTTCCAGTTCCATGAGGCACCTTGCTTTCTCCCTGGGTCTAGCTTGCCTGGGCTGCAGCCATTTCAGCATGGGTACTGACATTTTTAGGATAAGGGCACAGATGCTTGCTCTCTTGGTGAACACACCTGCAACTTGTGGCCTGTTGCCCATGCCTGCCCTCTGGCTTTGGAAATGGGCAGGGAACTGCCTTGCCTGCCCCAGCTGGCACTCCGTGTGGCTGAGCAGTGAGATCAGGCAAGGCTGTGAGTGGCAGGCCAGATTCTGGCTCCAGGTACATGCATTCCAGAGCATGGGGCCCTGCACGTCCCCCTAGGCCTTGTTTCCAGAATGCACTGGGCTCCATTAGTTCTTGGCTCTTCTCTGATGAGGATTTATTGTTTCCCTTGCTATGCTTGTCTGTGAGATGATTTTCTAAAAATACATGGCATCAATTCTGACTTAATGTAGTTTAGAGTCTGTGTATGTATGTCATACACTACTAATAGTTACCTTTTATGTGCCAGACACTATGCTGAGTGCTGGCTCTATACACGTTGCTCATTTAGCTGTCCCATGCCGGTAGGTACAATTTTCCCATTTTAGAATAAGGAAATGGGTTTTGAGAGGTCAGGTACCATTTATGTCTGAGATCATAAAATGACAGGGCAAGGCCTGAACCGAGGCCTGTGTGGGCCCCAGGTCCATGCTTTGGAGCACTGCTCTAATGTGCCTTCCTGGTTTAGAGGGGTGGGGTGTAGGCAAGGACCTGACACCGTCAGTGAAGTCTCTGTGACCCCGGCAGCTGGTCATATGTACAAACACAGCTGCACATAGATGGCATCACTACATTTTAGCTTTGGGAACAGTTTTTTGGGGGTTTCCTTTTGTTTTCCTTTTTCTGACCTGTGTAAAAAGTTGATGATGAATGTATGTATGTTTTAGAGAATGGAAGTGCTGGAAGTATTTCTGTGATTTGTAAAATTAGTTATACAAGGCACAGAGTGAGGGAAGGAAGAAAAGGGAATGAATGTTTACATAGCCAACCCGATTTCACAGGAGAGAAACAGACTGCGAGATATGTAACTTTTCCAGAGTCACGGTTCTCGGTTGGCAGAATCAGGCTGTGTAGAAATGTCCTAAGGACTTACTGCGTTCTGGACACCGTGACCTTTAAGTTCATTTCATTTTCACAGTAACTCTTTGAAGTAGGTCCTGAAACATCACTCCCATTTTACTGATGAAGACCATGAGGAACAGAGGAGCTATTACTTGTCTAGGGAGGGGTGATGCTGGTGTTTACACAGCGGCAGCCCAACTCTGGAGCCGTAAGCTCCACGCACGCACCTGTGTTGCCTTGGGTTCTGGCACTTTGTAGAGAGTTCTTTCAAGTTGGACTCACTAGGATTTAGAGGTGTGTAGCTGCTAACTAAAGAAACATCCGCATGAATATCCTAGCTCACCATCTCCCTCTTCCTCAGTGTTCCGTCAGAAAGTTACAAGGTATTCCACTGAGCCTGTGGCAGATGTTTCTAGAACTCCCCCTTGGGGATTGTTTTCAGAGCATGTAGCATGTTATTTGGACAGTTTTCTGAGGAGAAAAATTGGTCCTCTGAGATTGGGTTTGATTTTTTCAGAGCCAGCAGAAAGTCATTTGTTTGATGTTTTGTTTTTTTTTTTTCCTTTTTGAGACAGAGTCTTGCTCTGTCGCCCAGGCTGGAGTGTAGTGGCGTGATCTTGGCTCATTGCAGCCTCTACCTCCCAGGTTCAAGCAATTCTCCTCTCTCAGCCTCCCGAGTAGCTGGGACTACAGGCGTATGCCACCACACCCAGCTAATTTTGTGTTTTTAGTAGAGACAGCGTTTCACCATGTTGGCCAGGCTGGTCTCGAACTCCTGACCTCACAGAGTGTCATTTGGAGGCAAGTCTAATGAATGAGATAGAAGTACATAAATTTTGGTTGTGATTTCGTTAGCTAGCCTTGAGGTGCATTCCAAAATGGCTGTGGTTCATGGTGGTGGTGCTGACATTGGTAGAAGCTTCTCAGGTATCCAACCAGTCAGAAGCCATATTTTGACCATGGGCCGGCAAAGGGCCACATGGTAAATATTTTAGGCTGTGCAGGCTCTGGTAACCAATCAGTCAGAGGCCACATTTAGACCACGGGTCAGCAAGCTTCTGCAAAGGGCCACATGGTAAATATTTTAGGCTGTGCAGGCTGTAAGTTCTGTTGCAGCTACTCACCTCTGCACTTGGAACACAAAAGCAGCCGTGGACAATATGTGAATGAATAGTTGTAGCTGTGTCCCAGTAAACTTTATTGGTGGGCGCTGAAATTTGACTTTCGTCTAATTTTTACATGTCATGAATGTCTTTCTTTTTCTTTTGAGACAGAGTCTCGCTCTGTTGCCCAGGCTGGAGTGCAGTGGTGTGATCTCGGCTCACGGCAGCCTCCGCCTCCTGGGCTCAAGTGATTGTCATGCCTCAGCCTCCACTATGCCCAGCTAATTCTTGTATTTTTGAAGAAATGGGGTTTCACCATGTTGTCCAACCTGGTCTTGAACTCCTGGCCTCAAGTGATCCAACTGCCTCAGCCTCCCCAAATGCTGGGATTACAGGCATGAGCTACCACGCCCGGCCTGTCATAAAATTACTTTTGATTTTTTTTCCCCAACCATTGAAAAGAAAAACCTATTTGTGAGCTCATAGGTTGATAGAAAAATGGGCCGGTGGCTGGACTCACGGAGGCTGTTGCACTGGCTAGATTGTAATATCTTTCTCAAGCAAGGGCAGAGATACGCAGCCAATGTTTTGCCGTGAAGAGCTGATTACGCCAATGAACAGCCACTGGAGGTGGAGATGGCTGAAGTGCCTGTAGGATCATTCTCTGTGGGGCTTTGGTTAGTCTTTTCCAGTGTTAACGACCCACTCTAGAGTGCATGGTTTCACTTGAAAGATTAGCGGTAACTAATGAACACACACTGTCTTTGAAATACTTTAAAGTGGATTTCAGAACCAGAAGCTCTTGTTTTATGGAGTTTGACCTTGTAGGGGGACAGAGCTGGAGAAGTGGATGGGCACAGGGAGAAATCTTTTTTTTTTAATGGGAGAGACTCGAGCATGTTTGACGGCTGATGGGAAGGATGCAGGCAAGAGGGTTGTTCCTATGAGAGAGATGATAAATGGTGGGGAGAGGTTCATGGCAGGGCAGCTGGGAGGGCGCCCCAGGCAGCTGCTGGGTGCTCCAGGGGAGGTAAGGCCCGAAGGGCGGCTGAGTGAAGGCAGCACTCAAGGTCCCTTTCCGGGCATGCATCCCTGGCCTCCAATTCCTGGGGCCTTTTTCCTTTGCATGTCCCTTCAGCAGCCTTGGGGTTCAGAGTCAAGCTGTTGAACTGAGCAGATGTGATAAACAGAAGGTTTTTGGCTCCCATGTCAAAAGCAGATGGTTTGCCCGCTTGGTATTTCTTCCAGGTTCTAAGGTTACCCCTGTGGTCATGAATTGCAGGGAGCCCACCTGTTCCCTGCGATCACGTGCACCTTGGATTCTGGCCTCAGTGTTTGTTTAGCCACGAGAACCTCGGAGGGAGACTTGTGAGATTCCATGTGTTAGATCACGGGCAATTGGCATTTTCTTTTGGCCTTTCACTCATATTTTGGCCCACCAGAAAATGCTCTGCTTCTCCTTCTCATTGAGGTGCTTTACCTTCTTGACTTTTGCAGAATATAATATTAAATTAAAAAGTTTAATTTGTTTATAATCCTACTACCCTTGTAGAAATTAAAACAAATTTTTATGTTAATTTCCAAATGTAAGCACATACTTTGACACTTGCAGTTAGTGGATGTATATGCTATTTCCGCTTAATAATGTTTGTACACATGTATATAATATGTGTAACAGGTAACATGTACTAGGTATGTGTACATTACAGTTTGTACACATATCACCTACATGTTTTATGCATATGTGGATATATACATGCATTATGTTTATATGTAGTCTCTACTTATAATTTAATAACTTCATAAATTTCATCTTAATTTGTTAAACCACATTTCTAATGTTGGACATTTAAAACTTTTTTATTAATGGAAAAGGCAGGGTGTCAAATGGAAAGTCTGAAAAATGTATGATTTCATGCAGGTGCCGACCTCTGAGATGTAAAGAAATAAAATTTCTCCTAGAAAAGCTGCTAATTAAAAAAAAATTCTCATTACCTAATGAACTTATTTGAAATCAAAACAGTTGTAATAATTGGCTTGCATCTTGCAGGTTCACAGAGATGCTGAGTCACAGCTGGTTTTGCAGGAGTGGAAAGGAAAGGAAGGAGATGAGGTAAGAGTGACCTGTGTTGAATGTGGCGAGTCCACCACCCTGTTCTGGCTGTGCTGGGCCTACACGTGTTCCTCAAGACCAGCCTGAGTCATAATCTTGAAACAGCCTTTTTTTTAGCTCCCAGGTGTGTCTGTCTCCCCCCAGGATCCAGAATCAGCTACCTGCTGTTGGTGACATGTGACATTTCCTTGAGGCCAGCTATCACCCCTGTTATTTCTCTGCCCTTGCCATTGAAGGCCTTGGGAGAAGGGAGCCTTTTCATCTCATTCATCCTCCCTGCCTGCCTGACCTTCCCATCTGGGCAGCTGGTGGCCGAGCTGTTAATAATGCTGGCGGCACAATGTGGCTGTTGGGGCCGCGCTGGATTTGGGCTCTGAACCCACAATGAATTCTTAGGGCTCCTAGACCCTGGTGATTATTTGTAACCACAACTATTGCAAGAATATGCCATCGGTAAGCAGGATGTTAACTGGTAAAGAAAGCCTGTCTGCTGTGAGAAAAGTCTGGTGGGTGTCTGTCTTAAGGGAACCCCTACTGACAATCAGGCTTCCCTAGGTGGATGCTTTCTATGTTGACACCATTTGCATGAACTTTTCTGACTTTGCTCATGGCCTTTTCCAGCCGTCAGCTACAGCCGTCTCTCAGGCTTGGAAACAGTGGTTTCTGTGGGATTCTGGCGTCTCAGCAGTGGGCAGCCTGACCTGAGGTTGCATGTGGTGGTGTGCGTGGGTGGGGACAGGGTGTGGAAAGGGGACAATGAGTCCATTCCTCGGATTCTGCAGAAGCCAAGGCTGTATTGCATTTAGTTCGTCCTCCTCCCTGTCAGGGTGTTGGCTGTCTGAGTCTTATTCTAACTGCTACCAACTAGTGGCTTTTATCACACAGTTGTGTAAATGACTATATTTTTTGCAGTGTTGGTAAATGACTTATTAACAGTCATATAGTATTCCTTCGTTTTGCTGGAATACTCTGTATGTAGGGTCTCAGCCATCAGAGAGCGTGCCTATCCTGTGTATGTACGATAGGGATGTTGATATAGACATACGCGCACGTAAGGATGATGCAGGGGCTCATGGGCCTTAGACAGGGTGAGCAGCTTCACCTGCGAGGAGGCCGGGAGGCCCTGAAGTGTGTAATGGATAGGGGACATTTACATCACATAAAACAATCCTTAGTTACTCAGACAGCTGAGCACTTGAGAGTTTACAATATGCTTTTATTTCACTTACCTTAGTTCTCACAATAAACTTGTAGAACAGGGGGTCTTGATCCTTTCTGTAAGGGAAGTTGAGACTCCTGAGAACATTCTGTATTCCTCTGTGTACTGTCGGGAGCAGCTGCTGCATCCCGTGTTTAGGTTTGGGAAATGGGGTGTGTGTATGTAGAGAAGTGTGCACAAGAATCTGGAGCCTTGAAACAGTTAAGAGGGAAATGTGACCAGAATCATTTTGATGGATGGATAGATACGCTGACTGACTGACTGACTGTCTGACTGACTGACTTACTCCCCTCCCCTCCCTCCCCTCCCCTCCCCTCCCCCTCCCCTCCCCTCCCCTCCCCTCCCCTCCCCCTCCCCTCCCCTCCCCTCCCCTCCCTCCCCCTCCCTCCCTTCCCTGTTTTTTTCTTTTTCTTTTTTTCTTGAGATAGGGTCTCATTCTGTCACCCAGGCTGGAGTGCACAGCTCACTGCAGCCTCAACCACCCAGGCTCAAGCGATTCTCCTACCTCAGCCTCCTGAATAGCTGGAACTATAGACACATGCCACCGTGCCTAGCCAATTTTTTTTGCATTTTTGTACAGACAAGGTCTCACTATGTTTCCCATGCTGGTGGTCTAGGGCTCAAGTCCACCTGCTATGCCTGGCCCAGACTGTTTGTGTTTTTGAGATGGAGTCTGGCTCTGTCACCCAGGCTGGAGTGCAGTGGCACGATCTCTGCTCACTGCACCCTTCACCTCCCTGGTTCAAGCGATTCTCATGCCTCAGCCTCCTGGGTAGCTGGGATTACAGGCACACACCACCATGCCTTGCTAATTTTTGTATTTTTATTGGAAACGGGGTTTCAACATGTTGGCCAGGCTGGTCTCGAACTCCTGACCTCAAGTGATCCGCCTGCCTCAGCCTCCTAAAGTGCTGGGATTACAGATACGAGCCACCGCACCTGGTCCTAGACAGTTTCCTTAATTAGAATTTGGGGCTGTTCTAGGCTAACTTTTTTCTCAAATGAGTCTTATTTTTTTTTAAGTGATTTTGATTTCAGTAGTTTAAAAACAAGCCTTTTTGAATCATTCTCTGTTGCTTTGCTTTTTTATTGCCCCTTCAGAGAAATGACCAAGAGCTTCTTCAACGCCCAGTTTGGAAGCCTGTTCCGCACAGACCAGAACCCAACCTACTTCCTGAGGCGCCTGTCGCGCTTTGCTGACATCTACATGGCGTCTCTGAGCTGCCTTCTGAACTATGATGTCAGCCACACTTTCTACCCCCGGAGGACTCCACTGCAGCACGAACTGCCTGCCTGGTCAGAAAGGCCCCCCACCTTCAGAGCCCCTCTCCTGCAGGAGGCCCAGGCCAAGTAGCCGAGGGCCCCCTGGGGCAAAAGCCAGAAACTGTAACTGCCCCTGATTGGCAGGCATGACGGGGTTGATGTCATGTGAGTCTGCGTGTTGCTTTTGGAAAAGATACAGATATGCCTTTTGATATTTATTTTGTACCTTACGGAGAATAATTCTCCCAATGGTTAAGACGGGAGCTAGCTGCTGACCCCTGTGGCCTTCCCCCGCCATGCAGGGCTGAAAGGCAAGCTTCACATTGGAACTCCAATTTCTCCTTTTTGTTTACGGAGGTCCTGAAACTGACGTCAGGTTTTCTGGGATGGGCAAGACCACTTGATGCCGTCTCTGTATTCCAGCAGGTCAAGCTTGAAATGCTTCTTGACTCCTCCTTGGAACATTTCCTGAACATATATGGGCAGTGCATTGGGGGCTATAGGGGCACAGTGACGGGCAAAGATTAACTGCTTCCAGAAGGCTGATTTAGTGGGCTCCACAATGGCAAAATGCTGCTGTGAGTTGCAGAGAGGCCCCCTCACCTCCAGTGGCAACCAGTTCCCAAATCATTTGATACTAAGGCTTTGACATTTTGGCACCTCGCATCAAAGAGAACACAGCCTCCCTGGAAGGACTTACGTGAGAAAGAACAAGAGAAGTTGCAGCTCCTGGACCTTTTAGTCCTCAGTATGTGGTTCCTGCATCCTTCCCAGCAGGGAGATGGGCAGGAGAGAGGAGATGAGAGCTCTGGTCAAAATTGCCTTCTAGCTAGCAGAACAGCCTTCTAGAGAACAAGATTGCAAGAAATGAATGGGTTTGAAGAACCAAAACATTTGTGGTAGATCTCCCAGGAGCATGTAAAACCTGGACACACCACCAGGTTGGTTTCATGTGTTCATGGAAAGATAGAAAATGAACTAGGAGAAAGCATCTTTGTAATGAAGTGTGTGCCACGCCACCCACTTGGTTGATTTGGAATCTTAAAACATGGGACTTACCAGAAACAGTCGGTGTCTAGAAGGAAACAAACGAGATCCCTGCTTCTCTCTGAGTTATCAGCTGAGAGGTGCTTGGATTGACCAGGGGAGAAGAAAGGTGGCCATCGCAACTTAACCATCTCCAGCCTTCTCCTCTTAGATTTCTCTCCTGTAGTGTTTGTGTGGCTATTTGGGAGTTTGTGCAGGTTTTGTTTTGTTTTTTGTCTTTTAGATGTCTAAGGTGGGAAAGGGCAAAGGACATTGAAGCCAGGAAATAGCTATGACCTAGCTAACCGAGCTTTTCTTACTTCTGTCTAAGGGCAGTGCAAATGGCATATATTCCTTTTGTTGGAGGGCAGAATTCTTAATTGTATCTGCATTTATAGTATCCTTCAACGTAAAGTTCATATTTACCGCACTCTCTGAGTGCTATGGGAATGTCTGCTATTATTATGATGCTGCTAATACTATTTTAATTGCATAGGCTGTATAAATACTTCTGTTCAGATTAGCCTGATCTAGTATTGCTGATACTCATTTTAAGCTTTTGCGGCAACGTGCATATATTCTTAAATCTAAAGGGTGGCAGGAACGTGAGGGGAGCTTGTGGAGAGTGCTTGCTTATTTAACATTTTTATTGTGATAAATGTTTGTTACCATCTATTGATGAAATGCGAGCCTGGCATTCATTCCATGGGCTCCTTGCCAGATGGCAGAAACTTAATGAGTCACATAGCATCCTTTGTAATGCTGCTTGTTACAGTTGGAATGTACTTGTGATATTTTGCTGTATTTAACTATAATGGTGAAGGTGACCCTTTAAATCCAATAAGGTTTCCCCCCCATCTTTTCTTCTACATTTTATTATAAACACAGGCACAGTAGTATGTTCTGTTTTTGGAACAGGGTAGACATTTTGTTTATTGTTTGCTTGCTTCTAGGTGTTTTCACCATCGGGGTGTATTGAAGGCTGACATTTAATGGGTGTGTGTTGTGGTTCTCAAAAGAATGCGCTGGTGCTCTTGGCTTCAAGTTTCTGCTTTGGAGAAGCAGATCGAGGAAGTAGGTGTGGCTTAAAAATAATTCTTGGTTTTTATCTAATCAGATATTCGTTGGTTACCTACCAGGTGCCAGTTATAGGATGTTTTGTTTACTCAAGAATGAAGTAGAACTATTTTTAAAACCTGTTTTCATGAGTGTTTAGGTTAGGTGACCTAGGCTTTGAAGGAGAAAAACATTTTCTGGGGTATGAATAATGAGTTTTATAATTAATCCCATTTAGAAGAATTTCAGTCTCTGGGCCTTTGAGCTTGGCAGTGTTGAGATCTCCCATGTGAGCCGGGCACGGTGGCTCAAGCCTATATCCCAGCACTTTGGGAGACCAAGGTGGGTGGATCATGAGGTCAGGAGTTCAAGACCAGCCTGGCTGAGATGGTGAAACCTCATCTCTACTAAAAATACAAAAATTAGCCGGATGTGGTGGCAGGCACCTGTAATCCCATGAGGCTGAGGCAGAGAATTGCTTGAATCCGGGAGGTGGCGGTTGCAGTGAGCTGAGATTGTGCCACTGCACTCCAACCTATGTGAAAGAGCGAGACTCTGTCTCAAAAAAAAAAAGATCTCCTTTGTGGCAGAAGCCAGGCATCTGGGCCACCAAGGCTCACTGACTGTGTACCTTGCAGACTGTACATCCATGTCGTGGCGGTAACGGGGCTGAGCACGGTCCATCCCCATGTGAAGGACGGAGGCACATCCCACTTTATTATTAATCCTTATCTGTGCTCAGTTGGGACAGATTTTAACTTGTCACTATCATGACTGTTTTTTTTTTGAGACAAAGTCTCGCTCTGTTGCCCACGCTGGAGCGCAGTGGTGCAGTCTTGGCTCACTGCAACTTCTGCCTCCCAGGTTCAAGCAATTATTGTGTCTCAGCCTTCCAAGGAGCTGGGACTACTGACTACTGGTGCACGCCACCACGCCCGGCTAATTTTTGTAGTTTTAGTAGAGACAGGGTTTCACTATGTTGGCCAGGCTGGTCTTGAACTGTGCCTGGCCTTGTCATGACTCCTTTTTTTTTTTTTTGAGATAGAGTTTTGCTCTTGTTGCCCAGGCTGGAGTGCAGCGATGTGATCTTGGCTCTCTGCAACCTGTGCCTCCCAGGTTCAAGCGATTCTCCTGCCTCAGCCTCCCAAGTAGCTGGGATTACAGGCACCCGCTACCACACCCAGCTAATTTTTTGTATTTTTAGTGGAGATGGGGTTTCACCATGTTGGCCAGGCTGATCTTGAATTCCTGAACTCAGGTGATCCACCTAGCCCCGGCCTCCCAAGGTGCTGGGATTGCAGGCGTGAGCCACCATGCCCAGCCTGTCATGACTCTTAACTGGGATCTGGCACACTGCACTGGGCATTTTGTTTTCCGGTGTGCACATTGATGAAAGCATATTGGTACAAGGGAAATGAATCTGTTTTCAACCATTTAAAAAATCATTTTGTAAAGCAAACAAAATTAGTTTGAACATTTAAAAATTACTTTTTAACATCGCTTCGACTGATTTTCTAAGAATTACGTGAATAGTAATGAGTCCAGGGCAGCCCACGTCAGCCATCACAAACATGACAGTCCAGCAAGGCCCGTGGAGGTCCCTTTGGAAGGGACTTGCACAGCCAATTTTTGTTTCTCAGTGTTGCTTTTATGGGTGTAACCTGGCTTTTGAAATACTTTAGTTGTTTGGCTTAGAGCTCCCACTTTCCCCCTAACATGGCACGTCTCTCTCTCTCTCTCTTTTTTTTAAGACATTTTACCCTTCAGCAGTATTTTCTGCTATTCCAATTAATATCATGTAATGTAAACCACCTGCTACTGATTTGGGTGTATTACAGACTGAAATTACTAGCTGCTTTGAATGCATTGGCACTCTTAATTATTACAAAGGAGAATTGAAAAGTAGTCTTGTGTCCTAGTTAATATAGGACAGACGTTTAGCTTTGGGCAAACTAAGTAGCTTTTCTTCTGTCCTCTTCTGAAAAGGCTTTTTAAGCAGCGGAGACTGCTCAGTATTGGAACGGAATTCCACTTTTCTGCATGCTCTTTTGCTGCCAAAGACCACTTGTGGCTCCTTGTCTAGAATGCTTGAAGACCAAATTTGGCCAGACACAGCGTTCCTCGATTGCTCTATTCAGTACTAGAGAACCTGTATTCTGCCTTCTTAATATCGACTTCCTTTTGTGCCAGGTTTTTCTTTCTTTTTTCTTTTCTTTTCTTTTGCCTTAGTGTTTGGGAGCTTAGCTCAAAGTTCAGGTAACCTTTGACACTACTAGTGGGTTAAAGAAAGGGAAGGGAATGAAGTACCCTTAATGCAGGGTCAGCAAACTTTTCCTGTAAAGGGCCAGATAGGAAGTATTTTTGGCATTTCGGGCTGTTCGCTGTTGCTACTACTACTCGAGTGACCGTGGTCATGGCTGTATAAATTAATTTACCAAAACAAGCTGTGGGCTGGACTTGACCCTCGGGCTGTGGCTTGCTAGCCCCGGCTCTAATGTATTGTGTTGGTGGCAATGGCAAGATTCCCTTGCTGAGACGGTGCAGATGGATAACCTCGTAGCTGGGATGCAGAGAGGAGAGAGTTCTGTAGGTGATAAGTGCACTGTATTCCCTTATGAGCTACTTCCTGGGCATCGTTATATGTATGGCCAGTGTGTGTACTTGAGCTGTCAGGCTCGGCACTTGTTGAATATACCTCTCATTGTATTAGTTTGTAATTGTGCTAGTGTTGGGTGCTGAGCTCAGCTGCCCAGATTACCTTTCCAGACTAAAAGACTTACTCCCCTAACTGCTGGGAGCGCTGCTGGCTGGCCATTTACTGCCAGCCCTCATGGGAGTTTCCCCCTGTTGAAGAGCCCTGCCTGCCCCAGATCACATCCCCTTCCTGCCTGTAACCCTTACCAGCTCCATATGGGGTACAAAGGGCTGGCCTCCCCATCCCAACTTGGGAAACCCTGTAGGGTCATCCCAGCTCCAGAGCCCCTTGTAGGGTCAGTGAGGCCTCATTGTGGCTGCATTGCAGCCCGGTGCCTCCCTGTGCCCAGCCTGTACCCAGCCCAGCTCAGCCCACAGCACTCTCCTGTGAATCTTCCTGCACGCCGGTCTCCGCCTCGGTGTCTGCTTTCGGGGAACCCAACCTGCGACAGTGCTTCTGTGCTTTTTTAGTCCTGCAGGTTTGAACTCTGACTTTGGAGACTCTTCCAGTTACCTAGTGGAATGACAGATTGTGCCTGTATGATATCAGGCACAATGAATGCAAATTAAGTAAACTTACTATTTATTCTAGATGTGAATTTGCTATTTATTCTAAATGTTGATTTTATGTCTATGTGACTCTGAACTTATTGCCAAATAAAAGTTTGAATTGTATCATCCGGTTTATTGTCAGTCACCTATTTTGTGTGTTTAAGTCCGACACGTTAAATGCTGATGAATCCACAGTATCGTTTTCTAAAAAGGCATTTTTCCAGGATTTGAGGTTATTTCTACAAAAATAAAGGAGGTCTTGGATTAAAAAACAATTCTAAGGAACTCCAAAAAGTTTATCCCTGAGAGAAGGGATAACCTTTTTTAGGGAAATCCCACACAAGGGGTATGGGTTTTTTCTCACTAGCCTCATCTCCCCCAACCTGTAGCAAGCACTCCCACTTGTTTTCAGAGCGTGAAGACTGTGGAACGCAAGCCTCAGATGAAAACTTGGCGTGAGCACAGTTGGGCAGCAGGTGACCTATGGTGTCACCACAGAGGTTCCTGGTGAAGCCAGTGGTTCATGTTTGTGTTTGTAATCAACTTACGAGGGATTTTTTTTTTAGCGTGTGTGTGTGCGTGTGTGTGTGTGTGTGTGAGTGTGCGCGCGTGTGTGTGTGTAACATAAAATCCTTGTGCTGATACCTGAACCTCATTCATTCCTCCTGTGGATGTCTTCTTTTTTCCCTCTCTTGATCACTCACTAGTGACTCACTAGTCCCATATTGATTTTTGGGGAGTGATTTTCTGAAAACTTGGCATGTCATCAAAGAGGAAGTGACAGCCTGCTCCTCTTCCTGAAGTGCGGCTGCTTCTCTTTCCTGGAGTTGTGAACAAGCTCGCAAGACACTTTGGGGCTTTCAGAACTTTGGGCTTGGCTCAGCAGAAATTCCGATGATGTAGAGTGCAGTTATTTGGGCAGTGAAGGCAGCAGAGAGGAGAGCCAAGCTCAGCTCAACCTAGCCTTTTCCTCCATCCCCAGTGGTGATTCCCAACCCTGGCCAGCACTGCCCCCTGGGGACAATTTGGAGAAGTATGGAAGGGTGGGTTGCAGGGTGCTTGGGTTTTGCAGTGATGGGGAGGGAATGTCTAGTATTTTGAGGGCGAGGAACAGGCAGGTTAGACGCCCTGCATTGCGAGAAATAGCCCAGTGCACTGGAGCGTGGTCCCCTGCCTACACATGTACCTACATGATACAATTCCTGTAGGCGGAAACCTGTTTATAATTTTCTAAGCCTAGAATTTATTTTATAGGTAACCACAAAAATTTTTTGTGACGTAATTTTAACGTACTGAATTTTCCAGGAATGCAGCTATATGTAAACTAAAGGAAGATTTTGACTTTGTTTTTATTCAGAGCTTTGTAAGGAATTATTTGTCATTTCAGAAGAGCACATCTTCCCTAGTAGTCCACTCCTGGTATTTGAGTTGCAAATCACACCTGTGTCAGTCTGAGTGTGTACTGGTCATTTCCATAGAGATTATGTAGATGCATGTAGGTAAGACGGTGTCTCAGTCCATTCATGCTGCTGTAACAAAATGCCATATGCTGAGTAGCTTATAAACACAGACATTAATTTCTCACCGCCCAAGAGGCTGGCAAGTCCAAGATCAATGTGCCGGCAGATTTGGTGTCTGGTGAGGCCTGTTTCCTGGTTCACAGATGGTGACTTCTCGGTCTGCATGGTAGATGGGGCGAGGGGACTCTCTGAGGCCTCTATTATAAGGACACTAATCCCCTTCAGGAGCCTCCCCCCGCCTCTGACTTAATCACCTCCCAAAGGCTTACAGGCTCACTTACCACCGTCCTAGTGTTAATACCTGGCAGGTAAAGATTTCAACATAGGAATTTTGGGGGGGTCACAAACATTCAGACCATAGCACTTCTTTCACCTTTATTTTAAAATGTCAGCCAGAAAAAAATAATTAAGAAAAAAAATGTCAGCCAGGTGTGGTGGCTCACACCTGTAATCCTGGCACTTAGGGAGGCCAAAGTGGGAGGATTACTTGAGCTCAGGAGTTTGAGACCAGCCTGGGCAACACGGTAAAACCCCATCTCTATAAAAACGAAACCACATTAGTTAGGCTTGGTGGTGGGTGCCTGTAGTCTCAGCTGCTTGGGAGGCTGAGGTGGGAGGATCACTTGAGCCCGGAAGTTTGAGGCTTTGGTGAGCCATGATAGAGCTACTGTAATTCAGTGTGGGTGACAGAGTGAGACCCTGTCTCAAAAAAAAAAGTCAATTATTTAAAAAATCATTAGTCAAATATTATCTTTTCTAAAATCCAAATTTGTTTTAAGCAATCTAATTGTCTTCATTGTGTCTCCTATTGGAATCGAAGCTGAGATTTTACCAAGTAAGTACATATATTATTGTAAGTTACTTTGTCTTTCTGTTACAGAATTCCCTAATTCTTCACTCATTCATTTATTTTTTTAATGATGGGTTTACATATATAGCTCTAAAAGGCAAATCTAAGCATACTTCCTTAAAGATGTATTATAAACTGTTTTCTTTCAGTGAATGGAAGTGTAGTGTTACATTGATTTAAAAAAATCATGTGTGAGAATAGATCATGTTTTCTATGAATTACATTTCATGTCGTCAAGGAACAGGTGCTCTGGATCAGGAACTGCAGATTGAGAGAAACTGCCTCATGGCTGCACATCCATGCGGGCCCCTCCACGAAGTGCTTCGGAGAGGCTGAGTGCCTGCAGCCAGTCCTTCACGTGACTTTCCTCCACTGCAAAAATACCAGGTACGGGAAGTTGAGGCAAGTTGCCATCCCTGGTCCCTACTCTCTCATCCCTTTTCTTCTAAGGTAATTCTAGCAATTAACAAACGAACACATTTGTTGTTAAAAATATTTCAGAATGTCTTTGTAAGTTGTTGGGGAGGTGATATTTTCCTCCCTGCTCCTACGACAAGAAGAGATGTTGGGACGAGGCTCAGCCCGTATCCCTTTCCTTAATCATTGTGCCTCTGCTGTTAGTGGCAGTCAGCCGGGGTGGCCAACAGCTGTAGCCTTGTCATGTCCCCCCGACCCTGCATCCTGGGGCCACCAGCTGGGCAGTAGCAAGGAGCCTGGACCGTGAGAGCAGCAGGTGTCTGCACGGGCCCCGCTGACCCAGTGCTCCACCAAGCTCCGTTTGCCGAGGGCCTGCGGTGTGCCTTGCGCTGTTCTGGAACTGGACACAGCAGACAAAGACCCTGCTCCACGGAGGGCACGTGTGTTGGGGGTGGAATTTTCCGCTGATGTTTGCCTCAGGGCTCGGGAGTGGGAGGCCAGTTGTAAAGAAGTGGGAAGGGGAAATAAGTGAGCAGCAGTGCACTGCACCCCTTGCTGAGGGCCTGCTGGGGATCGTCCCATATCGCCTCATGTGACAGTGCAAACTCATGTGTGCCCCGTGAGCTTCAGGAACACTAATAAGGGAGTTACTGGGAGAAGTTGGTTGGGCAGGCCTGAGTAGGCCAAGCCCGTCTGGGTGGCCCCATCCCCTTTGCCTGTGCCACTTGAATGTGGCATTTTCAGACTCCGGGGTAAGTTTGTGTGTTGGGGGGAGGGCATTTCTAGGAAAGAAAGTTCCTCGCTGTTCTGAGCCCGGTCCTGTGAGAGGCGCTCTCCTGAGTGGTGCACTCTGTGGGTGTGGAGGCTGGAACTGACAAGGCCACTTTATCCCCTTGAGGAAATCTGCTGCAGGTGCCATCAGAGGGCAGAGTGGGAAAATGCTGTGTCTTTGATGATGTTTTTGAGCCTCTCAGTGGAATCAACCCTAAGGCTCCCCCTCCTCTGGGCCTCCCAGCAGCACACAGTAACCCCCCTGTGTCATCTAAGCTAATGGAGCGTGGGGTTTCGGGTCCTCAGTATTTGCTACAGTGAGGCCTGCATACAGTTGATACTTGATCCTCAACAAACTTGTGATGGCAGGTGACATTTTTCCCTCAACTATTAATATTAAGGGAGACTACAGTTGAATCTATTTTCTTCTGATTACAAAAAAAGGTGCACATGTGTACACACATGCATGCACGCGTGCACGCACACACTTTCCTCCCTCCCTCCCTCTCACCCTTCTTCCCCCTCTCCCCCATCTCCCCTCCCTCCTCCTTTCCCTTCCTTCTTCCCTCTCTCTTCCCTCTTTCCCTCTCCCCTCCTTCCCTCTCCCCCTCCTTCCCTCTCCCCCTCCTTCCCTCTCCCCCTCCTTCCCTCTCCCCCTCCTTCCCTCTCCCCCTCCTTCCCTCTTTTGCCTCTCCCCCTCCTTCCCTCTTTTCCCCTCTCACCCTCCTTCCCTCTTTCCCTCTCCCCTTCCTTCCCTCTTTCCCTCTCCCCCTCCTTCCCTCACCCCTCCTTCCCTCACCCCTCCTTCCCTCCCTCCTCCCTCCCTCCTTCCCCCTCCTCCTTCCCTCCCTCCTTCCCTCCCTCCTTCCCTCCCTCCTTCCCTTCCTCCCTCCCTCCTTCCCTCTCCCCTTCCTTCCCTCCCTCCTTCCCTCTCCCCCTCCTTCCCTCCTTCCTTCCCTCTCCCCCTCCTTCTCTCCTTCCTTCCCTCTCCCCTCCTTCCTTCCCTCTCCCCCTCCTTCCTTCCCTCTCCCCCTCCTTCCCCCTTCCTTCCCTTCCTCTCTCCCCTTCCTTCTCTCCCCTTCCTCTCCCTTCCTCTCCCTTTTTCCCCTCCGTCCCTCCCACCCTCTTCCCTTCCCTCCCTCCCTCCCTTCCACCCTCTCCCCTTCCCTCCCTCCCACCCTCTCCCCTCCCCCTCTCCTCTTCCCTCCCTCCCCCTCCTCTTCCCTCCCTCCCCCCTCCTCTTCCCTCCCTCCCTCTCCCTGTCCCTACCTCCCTCTCCCTCCCCCTCCCTGTCCCTACCTCCCTCCCTCTCCCTCCCTGTCCCTCCCTCTCTCCTTTTCCTTTCCCTCTCCCTCTCTGTCCCTCCTCCCTTCCCTCTCCCTCTGCTTCCACCTCTCTCCCCACACTGGCCAAGTTTGTGGGAAACCCTGCTTGTGATATCACAATCTTTTCAACCTTTTTGTTTGTTTTGAGATGGAGTCTTACTCTCACCCAGGCTGGAGTGCAGTGGCAGGATCTTGGCTCACTGCAACCCCCGCCTCTCAGGTTCAAGCGATTCTCCTGCTTCAGCCTCCCAAGTAGCTGGAACTACAGGTGCACACCACCATGCCTTGCTAATTTTTGTATTTTTAGTAGAGACAGGGTTTCACCATGTTGGCCAGGCTGGTCTTGAACTCCTGACCTCAGGTGATCTGGCTGCCTGGGCCTCCCAAAGTGCTAGGATTACAGGCGTGAGCCACTGTGCCTGGTCATTTTCAAACTTTTTAATGGGCTGTAGCATCCCAAGTGTTCATTTTAACTGTGCTCGACACCCGGCTAATACCGGGGCCGAGGTTTCCCTTTGCCTTCTGAAGGAAGGGGTCTTGGTGCAAACCACTCTTGCAGTGTGTCTAAATTGGAGGGCATCTTCAACCTTCTTTGGCAGGTTAATTGTATTTAAAAGGCCCCAAAGCCAGCCCATCTATAATACTTGGAAAGATGATATATTATTTCATAATCAGGTCATCTTTAAATTTGAGATACAACTAACAACATACCATAAAAGTCACTGGTTTAAAGTGTACAATTTTGTGTTTTAGTATATTCATAAGGTGGTACGACCATCACTACTATCAAATTCCTCATCCAAAAAAGAAACCCCATACCCATTAGCAGTGACTCCTCATTTCTCCAGCAATCAGTCTGCTTTCTGTCTCTATCAGTTTGCCTATTTTAGACATTTCATATAAATGGAATCATACAATATGTGGTCCTTTGTGACTGGCTTCTTGGTGTTTTCAAGGTTCATCTCTACTATTGCAGGTATCAGTACTTCATTTTTTAGGGCTAAATAATATTTCTTTGCATGAAATACCACAGTTCATTTATTTATCAGCTGAGGGACATTTGGGTTGTTTCCATTTTTTGGCTTTTATGAATAGTGCTACTCTGAAGATGCATATACGGGTTTTTGTGCAAACATTTTCATTTCTCTTGGATATATACCTAGGGGTGGGATTTTTGGGTCATATGGTAACTTGGTTTAACTTACTATATATATATATATTTTTTTTTTTTTTTTTTGCCAAAACATTTTTTACAGTAGCTGCACTATTTTGCATTCCCACCAGCAGTGCATGAGGATTTCACTTTCTCCACATCCTCTCCAATACATGTTACTGTCTGTCTTTTTGATTCTAGCCATCCTCGTGAGCGTGAAGTGGCATCTCATGGTGACTGTCATGTCTTCTTAAAACACACAAGCAAACACAACCAAATTCAGAAGAATGGATAAGGCTGATGATGTCTGGTTGAAAGGCCTCAGTAAGTGGATTTTGCCTTCAAAGTTCAACTCCTCCTGTGGCACAGTCCCAAAACACTAGATTTCTTCCGTTGACTTTCTATTCCATAAACCTTTATTGTGCACAGTTCACGTGTCAGGCATGGGGCTGGGGGGTGGTATACAACGATGCAGGCGGTAGGTCCCTGCCTGTGGAGGCTTACAGTCTAACAGGGAAGTAAGATCACAGTTACCCATCACGTGGGGCAGAGTGGAGTAGTGCCAGCTAAAGAGTACAAAGGAAGAATAGCCAAAGGGTCAGAAGAGGGAGAAGGTCCCTGGATGGGCACAGTAACCGGTCCCTTGCCCACAGAAACAACCCCCAGATCAGCCAGAGAGATGAGGTACGGCTTCTGAGTGCTGAAAGGACTTTACATTCCCCAGAGGCAACTGGTGCTGAGAATTCACAGTTGATGATAGCCTTTTTAAGGTGCCTCCATTGACCCAGATGGTGGTGGGTGATGGCTGGTGTCCCGTCCAGGCCCTCACAGGGCCCCCAAGGGGTCATTACCCTCAAGCTGCCGTTCATCAGAGTCCTGGGAAAAGAGAGGGGTGTAAGGGGACAGGGCATTCTGCATGTTAAGTCCTAGGTTGAACCTTTCTGGTGGCCACTGGTCTGAGTCCTGAAGCACGACTCTCCCCTGAGCGCTGTGAACACGTGCGTGCTGGGCATGTTCGTTCCCGCTACTGCCTTGTGTTGGGAGGTGGGATGGTCTGGGGGTAGGGCCACCTGTTCTGGGAGCCCATTTAGTCTCTGCTGCTTGAAGCTGGGTGGCCCAGGACAAATCACCCCAACTCAGCTGCAGTTTCTTCTTCTACAAAGGGTCATAATATACCTCACAGTGAGGCAGGAGGGTTAAATTAGGCCCTACGTTTAGCAAGGTATAGGCACCCCACAAAAGGTGGCTAATGATATGATATTATAAAAACTTCTTTTAGGTTGAAAATTCATCCTGAACCACTGGTGGCTCCTGAGTGCCTGAGAGAGTGTAATAGAAACCCCACTCGACCGGGCACGGCGGCTCATGCCTGTAATCCCAGCACTTTGGGAGGCTGAGGCAGGCGGATCACTTGAGCTCAGGAGTTTGAGACCAGCTTGGATAACACAGTGAAACCACATCTCTATAAAAAATACAAAAATTAGGTGACATGTGCCTGTAGTCCCAGCTATGTGGGAGGATCACCTGAGCCCAGGAGGTTGAGGCTTGCAGTGAGCCCTGATGGTGCCACTGCACTCCAGCCTTCGTGGCACACCAAGACCCTGTCTAAAAGTCACGCTCTAGAGGTGGCCATGCCAAGCCGCCTGCTGACTTTAGCTCTGACTGGCACCCCAGGCTTTGTTAATTAGCATAATAGATGCTAGAAATGGCTTTTCATGGGTGGAACTAGTGATGGTAAATGTGTCTGGAGTCACTAAAAATAGTGTAAAAGGCGTGAGAATGTAGCACGTCACTTTGCAAGCTGGTACCTCATGCTTAGGATTCCAGAATGTTTTTGCCACATAGTCTGAATAGTAGGTTTAGCTGAATCCTGCTTTTAGGCTACTTTTTCACCTGCCTCAGGTGAATCTTTCATGCCTGGTGCTGACGGAGCCCTTGGAAGAGGACAGACAGCGGGGAAGGTTGGGGGTGCATTGAAGAGGATGGATGCATTGTTTTTCTCTGCTTTTTAAATGAAGGTGATTTCAGCATAACAATACTTCCAGATAACAAATGTAATTTACCTGAACTTTACCTCTTTGAGACGGAGTCTTGCTCTGTTTTCCAGGCTGGAGTACAGTGGCAGGACCTCAGCTGACTGCAACCTCCGCCTCCTGAGGCAGTTGCCACCACTCCTGGCTAATTTTTGTATTTTTAATAGAGACAGGATTTCACCATGTTGGTGAGGCTGGTCTTGAACTCCTGACCTCAGGTGACCCACCTGCCCCTGAAAGTGCTGGGATTACAGGCATGAGCCACTGTACTTCGCCTGAACTTACTTACCCTTGAAATGTGAACCAAAAGCTTTTACTTGGGTTTGATTAAAAAACAAAATATGATTTGCAATCTGGTTATTTTTCAACCTATTGCACATATATTAAATCTGTTACCACTAGATATTTACCTTTGGTTTACTTTGGAAAAATAACATCTATTGCACTATACAAACTTCATTCAGCATGTTAGAAGAAAACATTGCTGTCCTTTTATAAAAAGAAAAGTTCTATTCCTTTTTCAGTCCAGAACTGGTATTAAACTACAGGCAAGATGTACTTCCACATGTTATTAATGGGGTACCCTGCCAAGGGGTCCCTGTGGATTGATGTCACTGGAGCCCCCATCTAAGCTCAGGCATCACTAACTCCAGAGATAAATGGTCCTGTTCTGGAAAACCAGAGTAGAACACCCACCCATATATATAAAAGGCCTCATCAAAGAAACGTAGCTCCAAAGCAAGAAAGCAGCAGCTCTGACAATAGGCAGTAAAATCTTGGAGAACAATGTCAGTGTAAGTTTAAAGGACATCTAAAGGAAAAGTCCTGTTTCCTTAGATCTTGGGTTGCACCTGCTACCTCATAAACGGTTGCAGCAGAATTCAGCCTAAGACTGCTTTTCATTGTAACATCTCACCTATGTGGGGGAGTCACTCGGGTGGTTGGCAAAATATTAGAGAAAGTTGTAAGATATAATCTCAAACCTTTCGGAAAGTTGAAAGGTTTTTCATTAAGTTGTAATAATGGAACAGGCTGAAGGCAGCCAGTTCTTACCTTAGAGCATTAGGTTATAGGGTGAAGATTAGGGATAATAGAAGCTTCCCCAGTTAAGTCTGTTTACCCCACATTCCTTTGTCTTTAACTAGGTTAGAGACTGGGGGAGGGGGGAGGTCGAAGGCGGATTACATGTTAATGGTGTTTGTTCTGGGCCTGGAACCAAAGCTTTTATCACTCGTAAAACCACTCTTAACCATATTAATTATCCACAAGCATGTTGACTTAGAACCTCTGTTATTAAATCTATACTGAATAAATGCAAGGAGGAACAGCTAGTAAGGGGTTGGGTAGCTGTAATCGCCCTCTGAGAGCAGCTGATAACGTCTCTAGCCCACTCATTCCCTGTACTTGGTGTGTGAGGGTATTTTATTCATCTGTCATGGAGTCAGGGTTTGCAGGACAGACCCCCCCCACCCCCCGCCCCGGTGGTGACTGATGTCTCACACCTGGTCATGAGATTGGGCTTGGACAACAACCTCTGGTTCTCCCCTGTCTCTATTTGTTCAAAGATTCTGCTGTCTACCCAAGAAAACCCAGGAACTCCAAACAACCACACTGGCTTCAGTCACCTTGCAAAACTGGCTTTTAGGCTTCTTGTTACCTGACATGCATTCTAGAAGTGGAACTTCTTTGGTACAAAGCTCTCCACTGAAATTTCCTAGAAGCTATCATTCCCCTGTACCCCAATGGAACCTATTCCTAGAAGAATAAGAATGCAAACTCACCGTGAAGGGGTCATAGGAAGGTTCTGGGGGAGCCGAGGTTGTGCTCTCATACATGGGGTTCGAGATACTCTCAGGCTGCTGCTTGCCAAGAGCTGCAACATTAATGTCCTCTTCTGACTGGAAAGACAAGCATGAGAGGCAGGAGCGTCTCATCCAAGTGGGCAGGTAAAGTAAGCCACCCTTTGCCTCTGGGAGCTTTTCCTTTTTTTTCTTTTTGAGATGGAGTCTCGCTCTGTCACCACACTGGAGTGCAGTGGCGAGATCTCGGCTCACTGCAACCTCTGCCTCCCGGGTTCAAGCAATTCTCCTGCCTCAGCCTCCCAAGTAGCTGGAACTACAGGTGCCCGCCACCATGCCCAGCTAACTTTTTGTATTTTTAGTAGAGATGGGGTTTCATCATGTTGGCCAGGATGGTCTCAATCTCTGGACCTCGTGGTCCGCCCGCCTTGGCCTCCCAAAGTGCTGGGATTACAGGCGTGAGCCACTGTACCCAGCCCAGCTCTTATAACAGTACTTTGTTGAGAGATGATTCACATAGAATAAAATGCACCAACCTTTATGTTCAGCTCAGCGACATCTTACTGATGTCTACCCAGATGTGATCCATCCCCCGGGATGTGTGCACATGCCCTTTGCCTGCCAGTACTGCCACCCAGGGTAACCACTGTTCTGACACCCATCACCCTGGAGTGGCATTGCCTCTCCTTCAGCTTAATGTGACTGCAGTCATAGAGCGTGTACACTTTTGCTAAAAAATGGGGTTTTTGAGATTTGCGCCTGGAGCTTGTAAATATGCAAGTTATCTGCTAGAAGGCAGCAAGCGGCTGGCTGGGGGCTCTGCACCACGGCCTTGACCCGGGAGTGTTTTGAGGAGGTGGCAGCGGGAGAGGGTGGGCCAGAGAAGAGGACAAAGTCCGTAAGAGGCTGCTACGCAGGATCCTCTGTGTAGGATGTATTCCTACACAGCCACTGGCCGCCGACTGACATGCGGACTCAACTGTTCAAACAGAAATGAGTTCCATGGCTGCAGCATGAAGCTTCTGGCTGTGTAGGGTCCCAGCCCTGTCCTCCAGTCCTCAGAGCCAGTCTCGATGCCCAAGCTAGGTCACGGGGTGTGCTTGTGGAGCGAATCCTCCAAGGTGAACGAGACTCCTATCTCCCGGTGAATGTGCCTCCAGGCCAAACCCCTGGCACAGAGACTTGGGGTCTGTGCTCTCTTTGCCAAGCCCTGTCTCAGCCAGAAAGAGGGGCTTGGAACCACCATTGCTGTTCCTTCTAAGGGCAGGGACCCCACCCAAGCAGTAGTAGGCGTGGGGTGGGTGGCTGCCCCTGCTACTGTGTGACACACTGCTCCCGGGTGAGGACTCTGGCGCAGCCAGTCAGCTGAAGCAGCCCAGAGACTGGGTTTTTGGAGAGGACCCCATCTTCATGCTCCCATTTTTCTCTCTCACCTCAAAATGCTGGAAGCCGATTGTTCTCCGGTTTAGCCGAAAGTAAGAATAAGCAGCCAAGGCAACAGCTCCAATGACCAGGATGATGGCAAAGAAGATCCCTGCTCCCAAGCCAGTGTGGGTCGAGGTCTGAATACAGAAAGGAAAGGGGCCCATTCTTAAAAACTTCTGACTCCAAAAGGGGAACCCTTGGTGGCCCGAGGCATCCTGGAGCCAGTGGGGATAAAAATACTGATATGTTAACATGTATCTGGCCCTTACTACTGCCAGGGTCTGTTTTAATACCCTTCCATGAAATAACCCATTGAAGTGTAATTATAACCCAAAGAGATAGGGACAGCTATTATTGTTCTCATTTTTATGTCAGATAACTGAGGCACAGAGAGGTGAAACGCTTGCCCAATATCACGCAGCCAGTCAGTGGTAGAAGTGGGCTTTGAACCCAGTCTGGCTTTGGAGCTTCCGTGCTTAACCACTATGCTATGAACTCTCCAGCAGTTCACCTCTCCCTCATGCTTTCGGGAAAATACTAACCACCACCATTACCAACTTTTATATAGCATATACTATGTGTCAGAGACCGTTCTAAGTGTTTTTATTTTTAACTTATAGTCCTCCCCAAAATCCAGGGAGGGAGGGAGGGAGGCATTATGAGCTCCATTTTTGCAGGTGAGAAAGTTGAGACTCAGAGATGCTATGAAGTGGAGGGGCCAAACCAGAGCTTAGGATTTCTCCCCTTCCAGAGGTTCCTTTGTTGGCCCATCCTGCTTTTGTTCAACAGATATTAATGGTGACTGGTGCTGTGTTGCTAATGCTTGGGAGTGGGGGATGCCAGGAAGCAGGGCTGGGCAGTCCTGAAGCCAGCTACCTTGGAGGTTGGTGGCTTCTCTAGTCTCTGGAGGAGCAGGGCAGAGGACAGGGCTTCTGGTAATGGTTTACCCTTGGCAAGTGGGCACCAGGGCTCCTCCTGGCCGGTTACCAGGGACCCTAGATACTCACCATGGGGGCAGGGGTGTTTTTAAAGGCCTGGAAATGACATGAATGATCCCATTGGAGGCAAAGATGTCCCACTGCAGAATGGCTCTTCCATCAACAAACCTGGCTTCCGTCTAGGTAAATGAGAAGAAGGTTGACGGTTTTTGCTCTCCAAGCAGGCAGCCCTCCATGGAAGGCCCCTGAGCCCAGATTGCAGGTTTGTCTTCACTGACAGGCAGCCCAGGACTTCCAACACATTAGTTGTCCTGTGCCAACAAGCTGATCTAAGGGCTGCAGAGAACCTTGTGGGTCATTTGTCCAACCCACTTGGCTGATAGATGAGTGATCAGAAGGAAAGTGGCCTGACCCAGATCACCCAGGGAGTAAGTGGCAAACCCCGTGCCTGTGGACTCTGAGTCCATGCACTGAACATCATACCACACTGTTAGAAAAGAGATACTTTTAAGTGATCTCCCAGTGTGATTTCCTGGCTTGTGTGGACAGAAGCTGAGGCCCCATGCGCCTTGCCCCTGCTGAATCACAATCTTCATTTTAACAAATCTCCAGCAGATTCAAATGCACATTAAATTTTGAGAGACACTAGTCTAAACTACTGCTCTTTAATAATAGAAATCATTTATGAGATAAACATTTAAAACCAAGATTTATTTGGCACTTGCTACGTGTCAGGCACTATTCTCTGCATGTCTCAAGACTTGAATCACTGAATCCCCATGGCAGGCTATGATTCAGACATGGTTACCGTCACCACCGTCACCACCAGCACCACGGTCATCTGCATCAGTATCACCACCATCATCACCGAAGGGGTTCAGAACATGTCACCCCAAAATAACGCCATTTTGGGCTAGGCAAGGTAGCTCACACCTGTAATCCCAGTACTTTGGAAGGTTCACGCAGGCTGTGGCCAGGAGTTTGAGATCAGCCTGGCCAACATGGCAAAACCCCATATCTACTAAAAATACAAAAATTAGCTGGGCTTGGTAGTGGGAACCTGTAGTCCCAGCTACACGGGAGGCTGAGGCAGGAGGATTGCTTGAATTTGGGAGGAGGAGGTTGCAGTGAACTGAGATTGCACCGCTGCCCTCAAGCCTGGGCAACAGAGTGAGAGACTGTCTAAAAAAACCCAACAAAACTCACTCCCCAACACACACCGTTTTTGCATTTTAGTTATTTTGAGCAGGAGGCACTTAAAAACGGCAATTATAGGAAGGGTTCTCTGACCACCTCCTTTCTGCCTAAAAGCAGGTGATAAAATCTCCTGTGAGAAAGGTGCCCCTTCTGTTCCAGAAGAGAACATCCCTATTGGTGACTGGGAATAGACGAAATGGATCTGGACAAACAAACCCACCGAAATACTCCTTGTCTTCCACCGTTCCCACCGCCTACTTTAGTCATGCCGCAGTTTCCTGCCCTTAACCTAAACCCCTTTATTTGATCACTTTTCCACAAATAAAAGTATATAAGCTCTTGATCCCAACTGTTCTTTGGGTTTTTATTTTCCACATGATAATTCTCTTGTGCACATAAAAGATTAAATAAAATGCATATTTTCCCGGTTTATCTTATCTCTATTTAATTCTCAGGCCCAGCCACAGACCCTAAGAGAGTAGAATAAGTTTTTCCTCCCTTATATTACAGTCATTAAAATAATGACCTGTACCATCACCATCATCCCCATTTTTCAGATGAGGAAATTGAGACACAGCAAAGTGAGATAACTTGTTTAAGTCCTTATAGTTAGCAAGTGGCAGCACTGGGATTTGTACCGGGGTCGTTTGACTTTGGAGCTCATGTTAATGCCTGGAATAGGCTGCGAAGCTGACTGAAACAAAGGTGGAGAATCAGACAGCTTTAAAATGGGTTGATTATCCTTCCCCATTACCAGCTTCTGAGGCTGGCCTATTTCCCAAGGGGTAGGACTGCCTAATTGTCAGGGTGGTATGCTATGGTGGGCAGTTAACGCCATCCACTATCTGCAGGTTTAGAGTTTATGTTTGCATGATAATGTTTGCCATCTATTAAGCACCTACTGTATGTCAGGAACTTTGCATGCATTATCTCCAGTTCTCCCAAGAAGCCCAGAAGACTTTCGTACCTGTTGGCTTGGGTTCTGGCCGGCGGTGACGAGCAGCTTGCTTCCCAGCCTCGTTTGCAGGGTGGTGCCATTGACAAGGTCATTGTAGAAAAACATGCTGACATTGGCGAGGTGGTGCTCAATGTCCCGCCCAGACAGGGTCTGAGAAAGGACGAGAAACACAAGAATGCTCTTAAAAGGACAAGCAATATCTTGTCTTTAATGATGGGGATGAAGAAAATCGCTTCTCATGGCCTCGGCTTTCTTGCCTCCATGTGGAGATCAGGAAATGTCAAGGTTTTCTCAGGTTTCTGGTTGTCTGGGCTCTGCCAGAGGCCACCTACAGCTAAGATGTGGGATTGAATGTCATTTGTATTGTCTAAAACAGAGCTTTCCAGTGGTGTTCTAGGAAGAGTGGGTCTTTAAATAGGCAGAGGTGTTGCTCTTCTCAGGTGGCTGGTGGGGCTGTCAGAGCTTTGGGTCAGCCATCTGTGAATTAAATACTGCCAATCCTCTGTATGCTGTGACATGAAGAAGGCTGGCATGGAACACAGATTACATCAGAGGCCCTGGTTCTTCCCCACTCCCTGCATCCCTGGCCCTTCGCCCCTTATGCTGACTTTGGGCCCAGTCATGTGACCTATCAGGCCAGGGGCACATTAGCAAATGTGACCAAACAGAGGCTTAAGAAGCACTGTCAGACAGGGCTTACTCTCGCCTCTCTCACTCCCTGCCATCACCCTGAGAACTCGCCTGGGCTAGCCTGTTAGCCGATGACAGTCCCATGGAACAGAGCAATCGACGGCCCAGCTAGAGCAGCTGATGGCCAGTCTCAGACCCGAGTGTGCCAAGACCAAGGGGAGTGACTGCTCATCTGCAGATGTGTGAGCTAAATAAATGTGGAGCCACTAAGTTTTCAGGTAATTTGTGACATAGCATTGCTGTGGTGATAGGTAACATGCTAGGCTAAAGCACAGGCAGCAGGTGCTCAACTCACCTCATTCTCCCCCAGCCCGCTGTTCTGTGGCACGAAGAGGGTGCTGCGGATGGACAGGTCAGTCAGGTGTTGTAGAAATGCGTGGCCTCGAGCTGAGCTGTTGGAATAGGTCAGCACTTTCTGGGGAGAGGAAGGAAGTCATCAGAGGGGCCAGCTCTGGTGTGCAGTAGCCAGGGTGGCTGGAGAGTTCCCAGGGTGTCACCCATCTGGGAATATTCATGGTGTCAGCCAACTTAGCCTGCCGCTCCTTTGCTGTGTCTTCTGCCTGTGCCTTGGGAGGGTTTTAGGGCTTTTCTTTTCCTCAGTGAATCCTATGGTTTAAGACGCAGCCGCATGACAGCCCATCTTCCACGTGGCTGCCTGAGCAGGCCTTTGAAAGGTGTGTCAAATCTCAAGTCTCCCAAAATCCTGCAGTGGCTCCCCATATCACTCAGAGGAACAGTCTAAGTTTTCATAACGGCCCACGAGGCCCAAAGCCTGTGGCTGATGTTGCTTCTCTGACGCCGGGCCTAGCTGTCCTCTGGCTCACTGTGTTCCAGCTGTATCGGGCCTCCTTGCTCTTCCTCAGACTTGCTGGCATGCTCCTGCCGCTCGCCCTTGCCCGACCGTTCCTTCTGCCTGGAATGTTCCTCCCCAAAGTCTGCGTGGCTCACTTTCTCTCCCCTGTTTACACTTTGCTCATGTGTCACTTTCTCCCCCAAAGCCTTCCCTCATCACTTCACACAGAAGGGGGGACACTGGGCACCCCCCAGCCCTGCTCCACTTTCTCCATAGGATCTGGATCTATCACCTTCTAGCACTTAACACTATTAATGTGTTTGTTCCATTTATTGTTTGTTTGCCGGTTCACTGATATATCCCAAGCACATGGTAAGCGCTAAATATTCGCTGAACAGGCTGGGTGTGGTGGCTCACACCTATAATCCCAGCACTTTGGGAGGCTGAGGTGGAGAATAGCTTGAGCACAGGAGTTTGAGACCAGCCTGGCAACATAGCGAGACTCCATCTCTATAAAAAGTTAAGAAATTAGCCGACATGGTGGTGTGCACCTGTAGTCCTAGCTGCTTGGAAGGCTGGGGTCGGAGGATCCCCTGAGCCCAGGAGGTCGAGGCTGCTGTGAGCCAAGATCATGCCATTGTACTCCAGCCTGGGCAACACAACAAGACTCTGTATCTTAAGGAAAGTTTTATATATATATTTTTCCCCACCCCCACCTGGGGCTACTGAGGCCCAGAGAAGGTAGGTAATTTGCTGAGCGTTTTGTTCTGACATCGTCTTTTGTTTGAAATGCTGTTGCAAGCCAAGCTCCCACAGAGCAGAAAGATTAGTTTGGGTGTTCATCTTTAGTGCATTTAATGGTAGTCCTGATTTTTAGATCAGTGAGATGGATCTCTTTGGTCTGTGGACAAAGGCTCTCCATTTTGGGGTCCTTGGTCTTATTTCATGGATCCTACGAGCCCCTCTACTCATGCCCAGTACCCTCTCCCTCCTGCGGTCGCTGATTGTAGGTTCTCCTGGGAACAGTGGCCCAGTCACTGGCTGCCCTTGTTCCGTATTGTAAAGCATGAGGAGATGGCTGGAATCAGGCAGTCTGAGATTGAGCCCAGCTCTGATGAGTTAGGTTGTGTCCTTGGCCTTGCTAAGCCTCAGTTTCTTCATCTAAAAAGTGGATGTGGTAGGAGTGACCTTATACAGTTACATGAGGATTTAGTCCTCTAACAAGTATTCATGGAGCACCTGTCATGTGTCATCCTATCTGAGGGCTGGGGAGACAATGGTCAAGGCAGAGAAAATCCTTTCCCTTATGGAGCTTACATTCTATGGCCTGAATGAAATGTCCTTGTAAAAGGCTCAGTACAGTGCCTAGTGCAAAGTAAATGCTCAAGAAATGTTAGCTGTTGTTGCTGTTGTTATTACGATAGCTCAGTTCTGTGATCAGTTAGCACCAAACCTTTCTCCAGATGGGGCTCTCTCTTCACTGGACATGACTTGTAGAATGTTGACTAAGTGCAGTGCAAGATGCAAATTGACTCTATGTTAATTTGGCTCACTGGGTGATCACCAGGCAGGCTTAGCTAACTACGTCCATGAAGAAGAGTAAAGAGTGTCTCATTTGTGAAGCTCATACTCTTAAACTGTTCCAGTTGCAAACAGAGATAATAATACCAGCTCACATCAGCATAGAATTGTCCATGTACAGACCACAGGTCTAAATGCTTCACAAATATTAACTCATTTCATGATCACAATGACCCTACATGGTTGATGCTACTACCAGCTCCATTTTATAGATGAGGAAACTGAGTCCCAGAGAGGAAAGTAACTTCTTTAAGGTTATACAAGTGAGTGGCAAAACCAGGCTTTAAATTCAGGCAAGGTGGTCCAGCACCTGTGCTTTTAACCATGACTGTGGCCCTCAGCTTAAGGCCTCACCCCTCTAATACCTGCTTTGAGGCAACCCCTCCCTGCCCGAGACAAACCAAGCAGATGTGGTACATACCATCAGGAAGTTTGTGAGTGAGGGGGAAGGACATCAGGACTTGCAGCAGGTTGCCACTGCACGAGAAGCCGTCTCCCACATAGCCCACCTTGCAGGTGCAGTTCACATCTGCAGGGCAGAAGCACACAGGGTCCCACACAAGTAACGGAGGGGGCCAGGGTCACCCTTCTCCCACTTGGAGAGTGACTAGCCAGGCTGAGGATTGCTCAGCAGCTGCATGGCCTGGAACCTGAAGTGGAGCTGGGGCAGTTACCTTCATCCGATAGCAGAAGACGTCCCACATTTCACTCTTGTTGGGTCTAGGTCCATAGTCCACTATCCCAACCACACCAGAGCCACAGTTTTGGGAGGTGAAGGCTGTGGGGTAGGCAACCCGCCCACTCTCCAGCCAGCCTGCGGAGCACAGGTGGTACTTGGCCTGCAGGGATACAGACGATACAGACATGGTCATGGGTCAGCTGCAATTTCATGTGTTGTGGCATCATTTGGTTAATGTCTGACTCCCCTATTAGACCATAATACCCATAGAGTAAGTCTCATTTTGCCTATTGCACCTCTGTGCCTGGCACACAGTAGGTGGCCATTAGACGTTTATTGATTGATTGAGCCCCAGGGTGAACAAAAGTGTCCTCTCTTTCTTGTAGGTGCCCAGGTCCTTCATACTCATTTCTATTCTTTCTGCTCTTGAGAAAGAATTTGCTGTCATCCATTTACCCTAGGTGCACATTTTTCTGCTAATGGGTTGATACAACTCTGATTGATGATAGAACTCTAATTTTTTTTTTTTTTTTTTTGAGGTGAAGTCTCACTGTGTCACCCAGGCTGGAGGGCAGTGGCATGATCTTGGCTCAATGCAACCTCCACCTCCTGCATTTAAGCAATTCTCCCAGCTCAGCCTCCTGGGTATCTGGGATTACAGGCATGCACCACCACGTGCAGCTAATTTTTGTATTTTTAGTAGAGATGAGGTTTCACCATGTTAGGCAGGCTGGTCTCAAACTCCTGACCTCAAGTGATCCACCCACCTTGGCCTCCCAAAGTGCTGGGATTACAGGCATGAACCACCCTGCCTGTCCTAGAACATTAATTCATCATAATATCACCACCTTCACCATCATCATCATCATCACTGTCATCCTCATCACCACCACCATTATCACCATCACCACCACTATCATCATCGTAATACTTATTGAGAGCTTATCTGGGTCAGGTTCTCTTGCAAGAGTTTTCCATGTGTACCTTTAACCCTCAAGCAACCCTATGAGTTGGGAACTTTTTAAATCCTTATACAATTGAGAAAATTGAGGCAAAGAGAAGTAACTTGCTGAAAGTTACACAGCTGGCAAATGGCAGAGGCTGGCATTCAAACCCAAGTGGTCTACTATTTCAGATCTATTAATCGTCTTAAAAATTGAGTTCCTACTGTGTGCCATATCACATTTAGTCCTTCCACAAACATGCCAGGTAAGACAGAGATTTTAGTGGCTTGATCAAGGCCATACAACCAGCAAGCGGGAGAGCAGAGATTCAGAGTCTCCGTGAGTCTGATTCCTGGCATCAAAGACTTTGTTCCTTGGCAAAGAAATAGTGATAGAAGTTGGAGAAGGGGCTTTAAAATCACACCTGCTAGGAATTCATCTCCTCTGATCCCAGTGATAAACCACCAGCCTGGAACTCCAACCTGTTAGCTTTCCCAAATGGGTAGGACTTCTAGTTTTAGAGGATAAGAGAGCAACAACCGACCAAAGAGCTCCATTTCCTTCCTGCCGTGTCTGAAAGCTTGTGCAATCTTTATTTATTCTTTTCACAGTCCTTCCAGCCACAGAGAGCTCCAGCTATTCCAGGGGAAACGCCACTGCTTTGTGGGTTCAGGGGACATCCACCCTAGACTTGTGGTTATTGTTGTCTTTCTGGTTTCCAGCTTCAAGGTAGGCACTTCCAGTCTCTGCCTCTGCCTTGGCAGTTGAATGTCATGGTTGAAATAGAGTTTTAAGAGTCAGGTCTACACTTAAATACTGGATCTGCCACCTCTTGGCTGGGTGACATCAGGCACAGTACTTAAACTTTCTAAGCCTGTTTTCCTATTTGTAAAATGGGAAGAATAACATCTGCCCTGCCTCCAGAGATGTTGTAAGGATGGACAGTAATATCAACGAAGCGCCCTGCACAGTCCCTGACACATAACAGGCGCCCAATAAATGGACGTGGTGACTGTTATCATTGTTCTAGGAGCTATCTACACTCCTCTGCATGAAGGCAACAGCTCAAGTCTTCTGCATCTTAAGAAGGGGCTGCACTTCCGCCCCTGCAGACTCCGCCTGCACAGGATCCGCTAACTGAGGACCCACCTTCTGGGCATAGGAGAGCTGGTTGTAGGTTGCCATAGTTGCAGCTTCATTGGCACAGGCCTCTCTGGCTTTGTCAAAGGTCAGCTTGTACTGGCCCAGTGGGGAGCGTAGATGAAACACCCCAACAGTGGTATCTGGATGAGGAAGGAGAAGAATCACCAGGTCAGCTAACATGATTGGCAGTGTTTCCAACAAAGGACTCTGAAGACTTTAAAAACGAAGGCCAGCTATACCCCAGGGTGTCTTCAGAAGCCACTTCTTCAAGTTATGTTGAAGTACATCACTTAAAATATTTCTTTCTTTTCTAACTATAATATTAGCATATGTTCATTGTAGAAATTAGGACAATACAGAAAAGTAAAAAAATTAACAAAAACCACCTGCGATTCTATTCTCCAGAAATAATCATTCCTCCATGGCTAACATTTTGGTGTATTTCCTTCTAGAATTTTACTTCATTCTTTGGCAAATTTTTATTTTGATATGATTGGACATTCTTTTCCATCTTCTTTTCTATTCATTCATGTTATATATATATTATAAATGTGGTAGCATACTGCCGATATAGTTTTTAGAAATCTTTTTAAAACTGAACATTAAATCATAATTATATCCCAATATTATAAATTTTCTCTGGTAAGATGATTTTCTTCTCCTCCCCATATTTATAATTGAAAAAATTTTGTGACCTTTACAGCTATAAAATATATATTAAAGTGAGTTTCTGCCTAGGGCCCTGTGTGTTTTCTGACCCCTGCTGTGCCTTTAAAAAACAGTTTTAAAAATTCATTTCCCCCTAAGATTCTGAAAGACTTTAATCCTTTGTTCATAGCTGATATCTTTCCTAACCAAACAATTCAGTGCAGAGACCAGCAATAGTTCAAGAACCAAGTCACATTTTTATATTGTTAAGTTCATTGTATAATGCCACAAAAAGGATACTTTCTACACCAAAGATAAGGTTTTTTCTTGTTTAAACATATTTCAATAGTACAATGCATAAGTCAAATGATCTTGGCCATATCTGAAATGCAAACACCAATTTAACCGCTTGGAGAAGTACGGAAAGGTGTTCCTTGTCTCTTTACTGAGACAACAAAATACTTGATAATGAACTTGAGTAGATGTATATCAATAGATTTTATCATTATTTACTATTAGATAGATTTGTTATTTCTAATTTTCTGTGATGTTAAATAACACTGGGATGGGTATGCTTATCTTTATTCAATTCTCAGATTATTTCTGTAGGATGGGGTCCTAGAAATGGAACCATCAAGTCTCCGTATGAGTTATTTTAAGGCTCTCTGCTGCACGCATTAGCAATTCGGTAGCTGTGAAGGCAGTCTGCCCTCCTATGAACCGTGTAAGAGCAGGCGCTTGCTCCTGAATGTGGGATGGTTCTGTAACCGTGCCTGCAGGGAAAGCTGGGGCATTCTCCCAAGCTAACGGTAACCACACAGCTACAACAGAAGGCAGGTCCAACATGATGTTCAGTCATTTGGTATCACTGCCAACATTTTCTTGGCATTCATAAGAAAACAGAAGAGAAAAGCCTGTAGGAGAAGCCGGACCATGCTTTATGAGCTGGGTAGATTTCCATCTGTAAGTGGGCTTTGGGAACAGGTGAGACTGGCTGAATGAATTGTATCCTAAAGAAGAAACCAAGCTCTTCTTGACTTCATACTCCCAGGGGCAAATAACTTCCAAATCAGCTGTTCCCAGCTGTGAATTTTTGTCCCCATCCTAAGTGGCAACTGACTATAAAATCTGCTTGAAAGTGCCCCCTATACCTAGACCTAGAATGTCCCCAACCAAGCTTTCAAACCTCTCATCACCTTCCCTTCCCAACTGCTTTAACCCAACACCACCACTGCATTTGGTCTCAGGGTGGAAACATACGTCATGGCTGAGCCTTTCGTTCCTCTATTCTGTGTCCACTGTTAGTCCTTTCAACCTCATCTCACTCCTCAGTACAGACCCTGCCACGAGGGGGGTCACGGCCTTCATGTCTCTTCCTCATGGCTTCGTCCTTCTCAGCTGACCCTTGATCATTCTCTCCTGGCCAGGCTGTCCCTGTCAGCAGAAATGCCTTGCCAGCTCCTCTATGTTTAGCCCAATTCAAGCCTCAAGGCAGTCTCTACCAGAGACCACATCTGTCAAACAAACCCAACCCTGGAGATACCCAATACCTACTGATCAACCATGATGTACAGTGCCCTGAGTCACTTTCTGAACCACTGACGTCTCTCTGCCTTGGTTGGGACTATGTTTGTGGGTCCTTTTTGGCCTCCTCCATTGGGTTTCAAGATGTCCTATTGCCCATGCCTCTGCACTTCTATGTGGCTTTTCACTTTCCTCAGCCTCCCAAGTAGCTGGGATTATAGGTGCGTGGCCACCACATCAGGTTATTTTTTTTGTATTTTTAGTAGAGTTGGGGTTTTGCCACGTTGGCCAGGCCGGTCTCAAACTCCTGACCTCAAGTGATCCACCTGCCTTGGCCTGCCAACGTGTTGGGATTACAGCAATGAGCCACTGTACCTGGCCTGTTTTTCCTTCTTTCCTTTAAGGGTCCCTTCCCCATGCCTGAAGAGAAGGGTAGTTTGGGCCATAGGCCCTGGTCACACTGACCCTGGAAGTGGAGGTCGACACAGTTGGCGTCCGCATGGCACTGCCCATTGTCCTGTAGGCAGCGGTCAATGGGCAGCTTCTCCGGCTCACAGTTCAGCCCATCTCCCACATAGTGATTTTTACACTGACACTTGTGCTTGCCCTGTGGAGGGAGAGTGGGAAGAGATGAAAAAGGTCCTTCTCTAGGACCCAGCATACCCAAGTGCCCACGGGACCAGCGTCCAGCCCAGGAGATGTTCAGATGGACCAAGAGACTGTGCCTCTCCCGTCCAGTGGGAATAACTGCCATGTCCTGCTCTTATCCAGGCTTATGATGAAACCTCATCCTTTACATCTCAGTTCAAATGCTGCTTCCTCAGAGACAGCCTCCCTGACCACCCTACATAAGTAGCTTTTCCATTCCCTTCTATCACATTGGCTAAATTTATGTTCTTCACAGGGCTCCTCATGCTCTCTGAAAAAAGTCTATGCATTCGTTTCTGTACCATGCATTGCCCCCATCCTCTACTTGTACACAGGCTCTGGGACAGCAGGGGACTCTGTCGTTTTGTTGTTGTGTCCCTGGGACCTGCAAGAGCACATAGTAGGTACTCAATGACCACTGGTTGAATCAGTGAATGATCTCCTTTAATCCCCAGAACAACTCTGTGACGTCTGCGTTATTATGAGGCTCACTTTACAAATGAGAGAACTGGGGCTCAGAGAGAGTAATAGCCAGCTCCAGGTCACACAGCTTGTCAGTCCAGGAGGTAAGGTGCAAAGGTGGTCTGACTCTAGGACCACACTGGTAACCAAGAATGGACATTATCTCGCATCATCTTCCCCTCCCACCAGACAATGGGGCACTGATGTCATTCTAGACATACCTGAGTGAGGGCCCAAACCTGCACTTTTCATGCCATGTCTTACCAGCTTTTTGTTTTAATAAGCCTTTTATTTGGGATAATTTTAGATGAATAGAAGGGTAGCAAAGAGAGAACTCTCCTATATTCTCCACCCACTTTCCCCTGATGTCCAACATAACTATAGCACATTCATCAGAGCTGAGAAATTAATGCTGGTATATTACTGTTAACTAAGCAATACACTTTAAGAATTTCACCAGCTCTTCCGTGGACATCCTTTTTCTGCCTAGGGGACCACCTTGCATTTAGCGCAGTGACTTTTAACAAGAACAGACGTGCTAGAAGAAGTTCTTAGGGAGAGCCCAGGAGGTAGGCAAGTCTGGGAAGTGCAGAAGCAAGGAGGAGAGAAGCCCAGGGGGCTGCTCCCAAATATCCCTGGGGAAGAGCGACTCACCGGGCCTGTCATCTTGCAGGTGGCATGCTCGTGACACCCTCCATTAAGGCCATCTGCGCAGGGGTCTATCTCTATGCAGCTGCGCCCATCCCCTTTGTATCCCTTCTGGCAGCTGCATGAGACCTTTGTGCCCTTCTGGGAGCATTTGGCAACCTTTGCACAGCCCCCATTGTCCTGTTCGCAGAAATTCACAACTGCAAGAGCAGAGGAGAGAGGGCTCAATTTACCACCTTCTGTGGAACTAGGGCTTCAGGACACGGTATGGGTCACCCCAGCACCACTGGTGTTCATACCTTCTCTCCCCATGCCCTGTGGCCTCTGCACTGGCCTTTGCAACATGAACATTTTTGTGACACCCTCATAGATGAAGCCTGATGATATCTGTCCACTTTTGCTCCCTTTGTCATATACCTTTAGGCTTGACTTTGGTATTAATTTTCAGAATAAGTTTGAATTTTAATGCTAGGACTGTGTGTGTTTGTGTGTGTGTGTGTGTGTGTGTGTGTGTGTGTGTGTGTGTGTGTGTGTAGAATTAGTGCAATATTGAGCACCCTGTGAGACAGACATTTTGTTATTCCCATTCTGTAGATGAACAAACTGAGACTCAGCTTAACTGACCTGACAAAGGTAAAACAGCTAGAATGTGGCAGGGCTGAGATTTACACGCAGGTTTGTTTGGCTCCAAAGTCCATGCTTTCCCTACTGTGCTGCCTCTTAGTACCTTTGTTTTCAAGATCCCCCAAATATGGACCCAACAATAGATTAGCTCTAGCCTCAGGAGTAGCTGAAAAGGTCTGCATTTATGCAGCCACTTGAGACCCTGGAAGAATAAATACAAGGATGAGAACCCTCATTCTAAGGATGGGAGGGTAGGAAGAGAGAATCTAGGTCTCTGTTGCCATTGTTGAATGCTGACTCACTCCCGGAATGCCTTGTAGCTGCTGAAAGAACAGGTATATGGCAAGATCTAATTTTTGTGAAGTATATCTCTCTATGTGAATATTTATCTATGAAAAATGTTAGAAAGTATGTGTGGCTGAGATTGCTAATTTTCCTTCAATACCTAGTATCTGGTTTTTTTTTAGACAGAGTCTCGCTCTGTTGCTCAGGCTGGAGTACAGTGGCCTGACCTTGGCTCACTGCAACCTCTGCCTCCTGGGTTCAAGTGATCCTCCTGCCTTAGCCTCCCGAGTAGCTGGGATTACAGGTGCCTGCCACCATGCCTGACTATTTGTATTTTTAGTAGAGATGAGGTTTCACCATGTTGGCCAGGCGGGTTTCAAACTCCTGACCTCAAGTGATCTGCCTACCTTGCCCTCCCAAAGTGCTAGGATTACAGTCATGAGCTACTGCACCCAGCTTACTCTGTGTTTTTTCTATAATAATTGATTTTCGGGTGGGCTCATGGGTTGCCCAATAAAAGACTACATTTCCCAGGTTCCCTTGCAGCTAGGCATGACCGATGAGATTCCAGCCAATGGGATGGGAGCAGAAGTGATTTTAGCAATTCCTAGTTTGCGTTCTTAAAGGGAAGGAGGTTTGCCTCCTTCCTCTCCTTCCATCCTGCTGTCCCAGCTGGGCTTATGGTATTGGTCACCTCAGGCAAGGTGAGTGAATGATGGCAGAGTCACAAGATGAAAGGAGTTCAGGCCCCCAAATGACCTTTCAGAGTGAAACTGTGTTAGCCCTGGACGCCTCCAACCTGTTACACGGACAATAGGAAGCATCTGCCTTACTTATCCCGCTGTTCATTTTGGTCTCTGCATGGCTGAGCCTATACCCTAACTACCGCAGATGGATGTTGCCACGTTCACAGTGGTTCTCACCTAGTGGTAAGAGTATGTTTAGGTTTCACTTAAAAAAATAGTGTTGTATATTTTCTGACTTTTTGAAGGCTGAATTACTTGTAGAGTTAGAAAAACACTCTAAAATTAGCTGGACGTGGTGGTGCATGCCTGTAAAACCAGCTACTTGGGAGGCTGAGGCAGGAGAACCGCTTGAATCTGGGAGGTGAAGGTTGTAGTGAGCCAAGATTGCACCATTGCACTTCATCCTGGGTGACAAGAGTGAAACTCTACCTCAAAAAAAAAAAAAAAAAAAGAAAGAAAGAAAGAAAAACACTCTAAAGTTCATCCCAGTTTGCAAAACAATTTTGAAACCCTGACCTGAAAGGTGAGCAGATCAAGCATGAGCACACCCATTAAGGAAACTGAGTCACAGAGAGGGTAGGTGCTGCTGAAGTGGCCCAGACAGGAAGGAGGGCCAGGATGAAGCCCAGGCACCGTGAGCAAGTCCTGCTCCTGTCCCACACCACGCTGCTGTTTCACCTGTGCACAAATGTGGCTCACCTGTGCATGTGATTCCATCACCTTCATAATCCAGGTTACACTCACACGTGTTGTTCTCCTTACAGGTGGCATGAACAGAACAAGGAGGCGTACACACTACAGGCAAAACTGCAAAGAAAGGGGCCACTTTCATCCTGCACCCATGGTGTGAAGAGTTAAAACCCAGCTAAGGTGACTTCCCAAGACTCTGGACCACTGCTGTGTTCACAAGCGCCCTCTACAGCAGGAAGACGGGGTGATTTGCTAAGATCTTCTCCAGCCTTGGAGATTCTGGGATTCTAGAATTACTCTTTTATAGTAAGACATGATCTCTGCAATGGCACTGAGATTTATATGAGAAAAATGTTTTTTAGGGGCTATCAATTAAAACTTATCACAAAACTTATTAGTGTGAATGAACTTGGCCTCTCTGGCCCTAAGGACAGGGGTTCTAGCTGGAGATGGTTAAACTGGAGGAGAAATTCCAAGGCCTTCTGAAAGCACCACTGAGCCAGGGAGAGGTCTGGAGCTTTGGTGTTGACTGGGGCTGCAGTGCATGCAGGCAGCAGGAACCATTGGTGTTTAGGGGAGGCAGCGGGAGGAGGCAGGAGGAAGTGGGAGGCGGGAGGAGGTGGGAGGGGGTGGGAGGAGGGAGGAGGCGGGAGGGGGTGGGAGGAGGGAGGAGGGAGGGGTGGGAGGGGGTGGGAGGGAGGGAGGTGGGAGGGGGTGGGAGGAGGGAGGAGGTGGGAGGGGGTGGAGGAGGGAGGAGGGGGGGGGGGGGGGAGGAGGGAGGAGGTGGGAGGGGGGTGGGAGGAGGGAGGAGGCAGGAGGAACAAGGAGCAGGAGGAACTCAAGTTAGCCATACTGCTGCAACCTATGAAACTTCAGGTTGCTAAAGCCCACAGGAAGGGCCTCGCCATGCCCTCTGACCCCAGGGAGGATGAAATGACAGTCATTCACATCGGATAACTCAACCAGTGCATTTCAGACCTACCAGAACACAGGGCTTTGGGTATAAAGGAGACTTCAGAAAACTAAAAGTTTAGTAAGGATCGAGCTATGACAACGATTATAATAGTGACAATGTCAGCTGCTTGTTTTGGGCATCTGCATACACTGGGAACTTCAAAACCATGCGCTCTGACCCGCCCAGCAATTCTTTCCTTGCAGAATATGTAGCATGTAGTTCTTTTAAGGAGGAGCAAGTCAAGGCTCAGAAAGCGTCAGTTATCTAAGGCCATTCATCTAGTAAGAAGCAGAACCAGGGGTCAGATCCTGGTCTTCGGCCTCCAAAGATTGCATTTTACATGAAACCACTCAGCCTCTGTGTCAGTACCCACCTGGGTCCCAAAACCAGCAAGACAAGGCAGTCCTTGCCTGAGCCTGGGATTCTGTGCTTGAGGTGGGTCCTATAATCGCACAGATGGCATGCTAGTTTCATAGGTTTGAGTTAAATCTTTTCATCTAGTTTTACTTGCAAGTCTCCATCCTCCTAAGGTCCAGGGCTACAGATGCAAATCATCTTTTCCATGTGGAAACCGGAACACCTGCTTTGTCACATTTTTCAGATGTCCCTCAGCCCCCCAACCTCACTTGTACGCTCTTGGCAGTGTCCACTGCAGCCCTGGGTTTCCAGCAGCTGGCCACTCCCATGACAGACCTGCCTGAGTGTCACACAAGGGGCCTGTCCACCCCGTTTCACAGAAGCATTGCCCAGAGCCCGTGATGCCATCATCGCACTGTCCATGGTCCGAGCAGTGGCAGGCTGTAAACAAATTAGGATATGATCAGTAATCAGAGGTTGAGACTCAGTCCACCAGCTCCCTGACCCCTTGCTGGTCGTGTATTTTCAGTTGTGGGAGGCACCCATGCTTACGTCATTCATTCATTCATTTATTGAAACATACAAAAAATAACTTATTCGGGGACTATCACAGGCCAGGCACTGCTAAGCAATGAGGTTACAGGGGAAAAACATAACAGAGAAGGTCCCTGTTCTCATGGGGCTTACAGTCTCAGAGTGCCCAGCTACTGAACATGTAATTATAAATGTGATGAATGTTATAATCACAGTAGAGAGAGTCACGGGGTATGCCTTTTGGGGAGATAATCTCATCTGGGGCTTCCTGGTGGAGAAATCTATTTAAAATTTTGGCTGGGTGTGGTGGCTCATGCCTATAATCCCAGCACTTTGGGAGGCTGAGGTGGGAGGCTTGCTTGAGGCCAGAAGTTCAAGATCAGCCTGCGTAACATGACGCAACCCCATATCCACAAAACAACAACAACAACAGAAAGACCAAACAAAAATTAGCCGGATGTTGTGGTACATCCTTAGCACCTACTCGGGAGGCTGAGATCGAGGACTGCTTGAGCCCAAGAGGTTGAGGCTGCAGTAAGCTGTGATTACACCCCAGCCTGGGTGACAGGATGAGACTCCGTCTTAAAAAAAAAAAAAAAAAAAAAAAAGGAAAATTGTGGCCAGTGCAGTGGATCATGCCTGTAATCCCAGTGCTTTGGGAGGCTGAAGCAGGAAGATCGCTTGAGGCCAGGCATTTGAGACTGGCCTGGGGAACACAGGGAGACCCAATCTCTACAAAAAATTTAAAAAATAAAAAATTAGTTAGGTATGGAGGCATGTGCCTGTAGTCCTAGCTACTCAGGAGGCTGAGGTGGGAGGATTGCCTGAGCCCAGGAGTTTGGGGCTGCAGTGAGTCATGATTGCACCACCGTATTTCAGTCTGGGTGATAGAGATTTTGTCAAAAAAAAAAAAAAAAAAAAGTAACATTAAAAAATATGTACCATGCCAGGCATGGTGGCTCACGCCTATAAGCCCAGCAGTTTGGGAGGCTGAGGTGGGTGGATCACCTGAGGTCAGGGGTTGGAGACCAGCCTGGCCAACATGGTGAAACCCCATCTCTACCAAAAATTCAAAAATTAGCTGGGTGTGGTGGTGGGTGCCTATAATGCCAGCTACGCAGGAGGCTGAGGCAGGAGAATCGCTTGAACGCGGAAGGCAGAGGTTGCAATGAGCTGAGATTGCGCCACTGCACTCTAGCCTGGGCAACAAGAGCGAACTCCATCTCAAAAAAAAAATGTACCAATTCCACCACTTCTCACCATCTCCAGCACTACCGTGCTAGCACAAGTCACCATTAGCTCGGGCCTAGATTGTTACGTCATCTTCCCCAAGGGGCCCTGCTTCTGTGACTGTTCCCCTACAGATACCCTCACCCTCACCAGAGCCATCCTTTCTAACCTCTTCCCAACACCCCTCTATTCACAACAATTTGCTGGCCTCCTGTCACACTTAGAGCCTTTCATTGGCCAAGAAGATCTGGCCCCTGGTGACCTTCAGATTGCATTCTCTTCCTCTCTGCCTCCTCATTGCCCACTCCGCTGAGCCTGGTGGTCTTGCTATTCCTTACACACCAAGCCAGCTCCTGCCCCGGAGCCTTTGCGCTTGCTCCTGCTGCCTCCAGGAAAGCAGTTTCTCTGGTCTGCACTGTCTGCTAGCTATACATGGCTATTTAATTAAAACTAAACATTTGGTTCCTCAACCACACATTTTGAGTGCCCGACAGCCACATGTGGCTATGGCTACCACACTGGCCAGTGGAGTCATGGAGAGCTTCCCGCACTGCCAAAAGTTTAGTTGGCCTGGTCGTCATACCTCATGGCTGGTCCGCTTGTGTCTGTTAGGTCTCCACTCAAATATTCCCTATGTGAGGTGTCTTCTAAAACAATGTCTCCTTTCATTCTTGAATCTTCTACCTGCTTCTTTGCTTTTATATCCTTTATAACTATTTTTTAGAAAAATCTGTTTCTGTAACAAAGGCTGAGGCCTTTTGAGAGCTGGGATTTTGTCCTCGTCAGTCCCCAAACCACAAAACCCTAGACATTAGAAAAATTTGGCCGGGCATGGTGGCTCATGCCTGTAATCCCAGCACTTTGGGAGGCCAAGGTGGGCAGATCACCTGAGGTCAGGAGTTCGAGACCAGCCTGACCAACTTGGAGAAACCCCGTCTCTACTAAAAATGCAAAATTAGCTGGGTGTGGTAGTGCATGCCTGTAATCCCAGCGACTCGGGAGGCTGAGGCAGGAGAATCACTTGAACCCAGGAGGTGGAGGTTGCAGTGAGATGAGATTGTACCATCGCACTCCAGCCTGGGCAACAAGAGCGAAACTTTGTCTCAAAAAGAAAAAAAAAAAAAAGAAAAAGAAAAATTTCTGGCTCTTGAGCAAATCACTTAAGCTCTTGGTACCTTGGTTTCTTCATCTGCTAATTGCGGATAAAAACAGTACCTATCTCAAAGGGTGGGTAAGAGGACTAAATTGTAAAACATATGTGCCTGGCACATAATAGGCACTCAGCCAATGTCAGCATTCAGCATTAGTAAGGACTCAGTAAATCCGCATTAGTTGAATGATTGAATGAACATTGTTCAGCCACATCTTGCCTTGGCGGCTGCTGGACACAAGCTTCACTTCTAGAGGCGAAGCTTTTTCAGGAGAAACTGGGAAAACATCCAAGGAGGAAATAAGCACACAGACCAGGCAGATGGGAGGTGTGTGGCTGGAGAAAGGACAAGAAGAATGCCTCCAGGTCAGGCAGATGGCATGGAGGAGGACAGGGAGCACACAGTCAAAAACCACGCTAAAGCACGGGAAAGTGGTGCCACATACGCAGACAATCAGGCCCGAATCTCCCCGGCCAGCACATCTCACACGCCGTCCCGTTGAAGCCGGTGTTGCATTCACACTCTCCGGTGGCCCAGTAAAAATCATCACAGGTACCCCGGTTATTACACGGGGCCTCTGGTCCTCCAGGGCAGGCTGGAAGAGATGAAACAGTGGTGACTCAACAGCCAAAGCCAGAGCAGCTCAGCACTTTCATAAACGAGCTGTGGCATCTGACATCTGTTAGCCCAGAGGGACCATGTGGCCCTAGGTGTCAGTGGATATTTAGGGCAAGCCACTGGCCTATGGGACATGAACTTTATGGTATCTGGTATGATTCTGTCTTGGCAGGATGATACACTGAACTGTACACCGTATTTTGGGGTTTGTAGGCACTGAATTTGAGGCTATCTGGGCTGAGCAATGAACTTGCTCTGAGCTTTTGTTTCCTTAGCTCTAAATGATGACGATAATAATAATGATATAGTGTCTGCTTGACCTATACCACAGTGTTATTGTGAAGATCAAATGAGGCATTATAACTAGAACATTCTGAAAATATAGAGCGCTGAACAAATGTATTTTCATGAATGGTCCACATTTAGTGATGAAGGGTGGAGCTGGGTGATCACGGGAGCTCTCAACCCAGAATGTTCTCAATGAGGGCATGATGAATGGAGTATGCATGCTAGTAAAAACCATGGCTTCTGGAGACAGACCAGCAGGACCTCGGGTTTACTTCTAATCCTCTCTGTGCCTCTGTTTTCTCATTTACAAAATGGGGACAACAGGCCAGCCTCGGTGACTCATGCCTGTAATCCCAGCACTTTGGGAGGCCAAGGGGGATGGATTGTTTGAGCTCAGGAGTTTGAGACCAGCCTGAGCAACATGGTGAAACCCCAGCTCTACAAAAAATACAAAATAATGAGCTGACTGTGGTGGCATGTGCCTGTAGTCCCAACTGCTTGGGAGGCTGAGGTGGGAGGATCACTTGAGCCCAGAAGGTTGAGACTGTAGTGACCTGTGGTCCTGCCACTGTGCTCCAGCCTGGGTAACACAGCGAGACTCTCTCTCAAAAAAAGTCAGAGGTGGCGGGGGGGGAGGGGGTAGGGACAAAAATGGAACCTACTCCCTAGGGGTTGTTGCCCAGCTTAAATGTTTTGATATGTATGGAAAAAAGTACTCAATAAAACTCAATAAATGTGCCTAGGTAGAACAACATGTAGCAGATGAGAAGTGCTTTTTAGGCATTTGTTATGCTGCTGCTGTTGATGTATTGTTGGCTAGAAGTTAACATAGGGGTTTCGGGATGGGCCCAAATGTGCTTTGGCAAGGAGCCCTTTCCTGGTGAGGTAACAGAGGAAGCCAGTGCTTTAAGTCCTCTAGCCGGGACAGGGGTGGGCTCAGAAAATCATGGCCCATACATACTGTGTCAGTACATCACCTGCCAAGGGAGAATCATAGCAAATGCATTTAAACGTGTTTATCAATATCACTGATATCATGTTGCACAGCATGGAAAATGAAATATGGTGTCCTTAGCACCATCAGAAATGCCTGCGTTCTAATGGCAAGGAAAAAAGCAGACACACAATTACAACATATGCACAGTAGGATCTCAAATCGATAAAAAAAAAAATATGCCAAATAGGCCAGGCACGGTGGCTCATGCCTGTAATCCCAGCACTTTGGGAGGCTGAAGTGGGCGGATCACAAGGTCAAGAGATCGAGACCATCCTGGCCAACATGCTGAAACCCTGTCTTTACTAAAAATACAAAAATTAGTTGGGCATGGTGGCACGTGCCTTGTAGTCCCAGCTACTCAGGAGGCTGAGGCAGAACAATCACTTGAACCCGGGAGGCAGAGATTGCAGTGAGCCATGATCACACCATTGCACTCCAGCCTGGCGACAGAGCGAAACTCCATTAAAAAAAATAAAAGCCAAATAAAGTAGAAGGAATGATACACAACTCTTCAGAGTGACTGTTTTGGGGTCTGGGAATCATTAGTAGCAGTGTTACCTCCATCTCTCTATAATTTTGGTACATTCCAAGGCTGGACAGTGAACATGAGCATATTACCACTTTTAGAGTCGCAAGCAGGGGAAGAGGCGTCCTCACCCTGACAGTCTGGCCCGAAGTAGCCCTTGCAGCACCTGGGGAAGTGTACAACCAGGCTGCACTCCTCCTGGCAGCCTTCCAGGCTCTCCTTGAAGCTCAAGTTGTAGAGACACTTCTGCTTCACGCCCTAAAGGAAGAGAGCAGACCATCCCTTCACTTTCCACCACAGGGACTGAGGGACTGGGGCCCTGGGGCTCTAGTGTGCATCCTTGTGGAGGATCCCGGTACTGCCCAAATAAAAAATGGGACTTCCAATGGGAGCCAATTTTTTTCCTAAGGCAATATTTTTCCCATGGGAGTCAACGGGACAATGGCAGAAACACGAGGATGGGGGAGGGGGTAGATTTAGCATCCGTGGGGAGATTTCTCCCCCAGTTTCAAGAGGAAGAACGTTTTGACCCTTAGAGTGCTCTGCAAATGGCATGGTTGCCTTGGGAGGGAGTGGGAAAGAGGTAGCTTCTTGTCACGGAAGGGGTGTGGGGCAAGGCTCCCAAATTTTAGGAAGAGAGGGCATGAGTTAGATTTTGTTTTGCAGAGATATTTTTGTTATAGGTTTTACTAGCAGACTAGAAAGAACTTGACTTTGGAATAAGTAAAAACAAACAAAAAAACACCGGTATTTAATGAACACTTACTATGTGCCAGGCACTTAAGTATACCCACATTTTAAAATTTACTTTTCCTGGCTGGGCGCGGTGGCTTACACCTATAATCCCAGCACTTTGGAAGGCTGAGGTGGGAGGATCACGAGGTCAAAAGATTGAGACCATCCTGGCCAATGTGGTAAAACTGTCTCTACTAAAAATACAAAAATTGGCTGGGCATGGTGGTGTGTGCCTGTAGTCCCAGCTACTCAGGAGGCTGAGGCAGGAAAATCCCTCGAACCTGGGAGGCAGAGGTTGCAGCGAGTGAGATCGCGCCACTGCACTCCAGTCTGGTGACAGAGTGAAACTCTGTCTCAAAAAAAAAAAAAAATAATAATAATAATAATTACTTTTCCTAATAGCTGCACACAGAATCCATCATTACCTCCATTTTACAAAGGGAAACCTGATAGGTCATAGGATTTGCCAGAGATTATGGAATTTGACCCCATACCTGTGGACTCCAAATTTCATTGACTTAACCATGACTCTCCATTGCACCCTGGACTTGCATTCTAGCATTGCTTCTTACTAGCTGTGCAGCCTTGGGTGACTGCTTACCCTCTCTGAGACTCATTTTTCTCATAAGTGTAGGTAATAATAGCTTCCTATGAGTATTATAAAGAGGAATAGAGTAATGAGTATATAAAGGCCCAGCACAGAACCTGGGACATGAACAGCAGCCAACAAAATACAGCTATTAATTATCTTCTACGTCCTTCTAGGTCTACCATCCCATGACTTTTCTAGACAGTTTCTAGAACATGGGTGGACAGGTGGCCTGGGCTGAGAATTTCTATCTTACCCCATTGACTTTTTTGTTGAAAGAATGACATAAATTACATTTATGTAACATATGCACAGATATACGCGCACACATGCACACACACACAAACACTGAGGTCTGATAATGAAACAGACCTGTGGCTCTTCAAACGTTATCACTGCATTCTTAATTACCTGTGGTTTACTCCACTTTGGACAGCTGGGAGTATTGAAACAGCTCCCACATTTCCCCTAGTATGCAAGAAAAGAAACACTTGAAAATCAAGAATATCAGAAAACACAAGGAAATGTTCCTGACTAATACCTGGATGGATCAAGGGCTTAATTAATCTTAAGACACTGGCTATGATCAAGAATATGAAACAGGCCAGGCATGGTGGTTGACACCTGTAATCCCAGCACTTTGGGAGGCCAGGGCAGAAGGATTGCTTAAGGCAAGGAGTTTGAGACCAGCCTGGGCAACACAGCAAGACTCCATCTGCAAAAATATAGTTAGCCAGGCATGGTGGCGCATGAGCCTGTAGTCCCAGTGACTCTGGAGGCTGAAGTGAGGGGATTGCTTGAGCCCAGAAGTTCAAGGCTGCAGTGAGCCGTGATTGTACCACTAAACTCCAGCCTGGATGACAGAGTAACACCCTATCTCAAAACAACAACAACAACAAAACAACCACCACAACAAAGAATATCAAAACAAAGACACTGTAACTTTGCCAGGGATAATTCTGAAGGTCTGTCTTGGACATTGGCTCTGTGGTTTTGTTCTCTGAAGGGAAAATCTGTTACACAGAGCTGGACCAGGGCAGTCTTATAGGCATATGGCAGTAGCAGTGGGACATATGGCTGCAAATGTTAGTTCCATTTTAAGTTAGATGGGATACTTTTGGCCAATCGCTAATACTATTTGAGTCTTAGTTTCATAATAAATAGGGATAATAATTATTGCTGCTATTTGATCTTCAGGAGATTGATGAGGGGAAAGGATTAACTGAAAATTATGTGTGGAGTGTAATTTGGAAATTAAGAAGACCCCTATGGTAAAAAGGACAACTGGTTTCATCTCCTACTTTGGCTGACTGGGATCCAAAATATTTGGGATAGTTATTGAAATTCCTAGGGGATGCGAGGTACTGATATCAACTGGTGACAGACTTTGCCATGTAAAGTCACTTTACCTCTTTGAGACTCAGTTTTTAAATCTACATGATAGAGTAGATAACTATTGCTATTATTGGATTATCGTAGGGGTAAGCTAAGCATTGAGCACAATGACTGGCTCCAGGGCAGTACTTGGTAAAGGTGCTGGATAGATGACTAAGTGAATGTAAAAATGCCTCGCACAGTGAAGGGCCTGGGACAGAATTTCAATGTTGTCAAATGAATGAATCAACGGGTAAGTCAATAGAGGTGTGAGTGGCATATCGTATTAGACTGACTCTATGAAATTGCCCTTTCTGTAGGCTCCAGAGTGTCAGACATGGCAATTTCATATGATTTAATTTGGCAGATGTTCAACAAGTGTTTGTTGAATGAACAAGTGACTGAATAGATGGATGCATTTGAAAACGAATGGCAGCTGGCACACGGCTGGTATCCAGGAACTGTTTTCTCAATGCTAAGGGAATGAATGGGTGGGTGAGTGGGTGGGTGGGTAAACAAGAATATTCCAGGCTATGTGGGGCTAAGTAGATGCCTGTTGATTCTGAGTCTGAAGAACTAGATCATTTGGCCCTCAGGTCTTCTGGGTCCTGGTCTTGCTGAGGACAGTCCACACTGGATCACAAGGGCCATTCTTTGGCTTAAGGTTCTTTTACTACACTGTTGTTTTTAGGACTGACCGAGAGATTGAAAGCAGTGAAGGTGTCACAGTGGCCCCCCAGGACGGAATCAATCAGCAGACAGTTAATGCCGTAGGCCACGCCGAGGTCAAACAAGAGCTCCCCGCTGCACAATTCTGCACGTTTGGCCATTCAGAAAGAGGTCACCCTGAGAGAGAGAGTGAAAAGAGAGAGAGACAAAGAGAGAGAGAGGAAAAAAGCAGTCAATCTCTCATACATCTCTTCTCTCTCAGCCACATAACATGGCCAGTAACTGCAAGACTCAGGAAGAACTTAATAAGACCCCATGTATTTATATACTTATCAAATACCCAGCATGTATTATGTGTCAGATACTGTTCTAAGTGCTTAACCTGTGCAAATTCTTTTAATTCTTACAACTATCCAAGGTTGCTGTGTTGGAGGTAGCTACCGTTGTTAGTACCCATTTACAGATGGGGGAACTAGGGCAGTGAGAGGTTAAATGACTTGCCCGTGAATGGTGGTGTGGGCATCCGCACCCAGTCAGCCAGCCCCACAGAGCCTGCCCCCCTTGACCCCTCTACCTCACTTGATCTACCAAAGGGGAAACGTAAGCAGTGGGTGATAGGGTGGAGCAGGGATGACCTTGCTGTGGTTAGGGAAGAACATCGCTGATGTGCCTTCTTTGCGTGTAGTAACCAAAGTCTCATTTATTGCCAGCACCTAGCAAGATGCCTGGTTCAGCTTTCTTTCCAGGATGTTCAAGTGACATGCTTTAACTTTGCAATGGCAATTTCTTTTTTTACATGTACCAGGCGTCATCAACTGGGCTTTGGAGACATTATTTCATTTAATGCTTGTGACAATCTCAGGGCTTCCTTTCCTGAGGTCACCAGCTAGTAAGTTGATGGATACATTATTCTCCCAAGATATAAAATGCTTTTAGAAAGTTTTTGAGAAGAAAAAAAAGATAACTGCCAGCATGTATGGATGGGATGGAGATAATACGACTCAGTGGAGGAACACCAGAAAACTGTGGTTAAAGCCTTGCATGTTCATTTATGGACTGTGACCACTGGCAAGTCATGGAACCTCTCTGAGGTTCATTTTTTTTTTTCCCCACGTAAATAAGTAAATGATTTCTAATATTGGGTTGTTATACAGATCAGACTAAATAACGCATTGCAAAGTGCTCTGAAAGCTATATGAACACACAGAACAAGCAGCAGGCATTCTTACTATCCTTCTGTGATAGTTGTCTATTTTGGTCTAGGGAGACAGGACAGTCTCAAGAGTGTACACCGGGATAACGTTACAGAAGCTGGAACGACAAGTTGTAAATACTCTTCAAATTCAGTTATAAGTTCCATGCAATTCTAATTCAAACACCAAAGGGATACTGGTCATAGACGTACGCAGAATGTTGTATGGAACTTGTTGGAATCTTCCTTGAAGGGAATCGACTACAACTGGGAGCTGCATCCCTTTGCCCTTCCTCCTTCCTGCTGCCTGGAAGGTAGACATGGTGGCTGGAACTCCAGCAACCATGTTGGACCTTAGAGGCTGCAACCACGTGCTGCAGAGCAGAAAGACAGAGGGAGCCTCTCCACTGAGCCATCATATGAACTCCGGATTGGCTACCTCCAGATTTCTTCTATGAAAGAGGATAAATCCTTATACATTTAAGTCACTGCATTTTGGCTTTTCCATGATATGCAGTTGAAATAATCCTATTAGACCCCTTCATCATATGGAATTACAGGAAGACAATTGTTCAGGAACAAGCCAGGGAAGGTTAAAATTGCAAACCTCTCAGTTGGCTGATCGAGGTAGGTATAGCCCAGAGCTAGCTCTCACTGCCAAGAGAGGGTTGGAGGTGAGGCCACAGTGGTGGGGCTCGGAAGGAAGAGAAAAGAGTGATGGTATACTTTCCTGTTTCAGGAAAGTATCTCACATTGGAAAATAAATGCTCTACACAAAAAATAAAATCAACTGGAAGCTGCCCTCCACAGTGTAAGAGGCTTCCTGCCACCTGCTAGGAGGGGTTGAGTTGGACAGGATTTATCAGATTTTTCATATCCACTTATGGCACTTTCAGGAAAAATACCTCTGAAGGCAGTGAGAAAAAAAGTGAGCCTGCTATGAATGGAGGGGGAAAAAGCGAACATCTCCTTGAAGGGGCAGTGGTTGGGGAATAGCTTGCTGTGAATGTGTTAACCCCTTCCTGCCCACCTTTCATGATGATACTCACAATGTCATTGCCAGTTCCACACTTCACACTCAGCTCTGAACCTTGCAGGGTCTTCCAGCCAGGGGATCTGGGAAGATCCACAGATAAAACCTGTAGGACAGATAGCGCCAAGTGACTACCCCATATCTGGGCTGAAAAAGTGATGGCCTGAAGGAGCTTTACCAAAAAAACAAATTGAGTTGCAAGTTTTTCCATGAGTTATAATAACTTTAGCTTTCCAATGACCACAGGTATAACCAATGGGAAGAATAATTGGGGGCTCTCTGGGAGGTTGGAAATTCCTTCTGGAGGAAAAGAGTGGACCAGCCGGACTGGTTTCAATCACCCTTCCATCCTCCATTTGTGCTTGGGGAGTCTCTGAAGATGCAGTCTTAGTGTACGAAGCCAATGAAAGAATAAGTGGGTAAGGCTGGGGAATGACCTAGATGTAGTTATGGGCGGCACTTCGCCTCTCCAAGAGTTATGTTGAAGTCCTGACCCCCAGTTCCATGAATATGATCTTATTTGGAATGAGGTCATTGCAGATGTGATTAGTTAGGATGACGTAATCCTGGAGTAGAGTAGGCTCTTCATCTAATATGAATGGTGTTCTTATAAAAAGAAAGAACAAGCAAATGCTATGTAAAGGCACCGAAACACACAGGGAGAGACAGCCCTTGATGGCAGAGACAGAGATTGGAGGGATGCACAATGCACTACAGGCCTGGAGCACCAAGGATTTCCAGAAGCCACCAGAGCGGGAAGAGCATCAGGAAGCAAATTCTCCCTCAGAACCTCCAGAAGGAACAACTTTGCAAGCTCCTTGATCTTCAACTTCTAGCTTCCAGAACTGCTTACTACAGAGAACGCATTTCTGTTGTTTAAGCTGCCCAGTTTGTGTTAATTTGTTACGGCAGCCTTGGGAAACTAATGTAGATGCTGTGGATGAACTGAAGTTGGGGTATTTGGCATTCTTGAACTGGACAGACTCGGCCCTGAAGAGAAACAAGAGTCCTAGAAGAGGACTCAGGATTGCTGTCATGTTCTTATATAATGATGCTTGCTTCTATATGATCATGCTTGCTCCTATATGATCATGCTGCTCCTCTATGATGATGCTTGCTCCTATATGATTGTGCTGCTCCCATATGATCATGTTTGCTCCTATATGATTGTGCTTCTTCCTATAAGACTGTGCATGCTCCCATATGATGATGCTTGCTCCTATATGATCGTGCATGCTCCCATATGATGGTGCTTGCTCCTATATGATCGTGCTGCTCCTATATGATCATGCTTGCTCCTATATGATCGTGCTGCTCCTATATGATCGTGCTTGCTCCTATATGATCGTGCTGCTCCTATATGATCGTGCTTGCTCCTATATGATCGTGCTTGCTCCTATATGATCGTGCTGCTCCTATATGATGCTTGCTCCTATATGATCGTGCTTGCTCCTATATGATCGTGCTGCTCCTATATGATGATCATGCTTGCTCCTATATGATAGTGCTTGCTCCTATATGATCGTGCTGCTCCTATATGATCGTGCTTGCTCCTATATGATCGTGCTGCTCCTATATGATAATGCTTGCTCCTATATGATTGTGCTGCTCCCATATGATGTTTGCTCCTATATGATCGTGCTTGCTCCTATATGATCGTGCTGCTCCTATATGATAATGCTTGCTCCTATATGATTGTGCTGCTCCTATATGATGATGCTTGCTCCTATATGATCGTGCTTGCTCCTATATGATCGTGCTGCTCCTATATGATTGTGCTTGCTCCTATATGATTGTGCTTGCTCCTATATGATCGTGCTGCTCCTATATGATAATGCTTGCTCCTATATGATCGTGCTGCTCCTATATGATCCTGCTTGCTCCTATATGATCGTGCTGCTCCCATATGATGTTTGCTCCTATATGATCGTGCTTGCTCCTGTATGATCGTGCTGCTCCTATATGATGCTTGCTCCTATATGATCGTGCTGCTCCTATATGATCATGCTTGCTCCTATATGATCGTGCTTGCTCCTATATGATCGTGCTTGCTCCTATATGATCGTGCTGCTCCTATATGATCATGCTTGCTCCTATATGATCGTGCTTGCTCCTATATGATCGTGCTGCTCCTATATGATCATGCTTGCTCCTATATGATCGTGCTTGCTCCTATATGATCGTGCTGCTCCTATATGATCGTGCTGCTCCCATATGATCATGTTTGCTCCTATATGATTGTGCTTCTTCCTGTAAGACTGTGCATGCTCCCATATGATGGTGCTTGCTCCTATGTGATCATGCTGCTCCTATATGATCATGCTTGCTCCTATATGATTGCGCTGCTCCTGTATGATCATGCGGCTCCTGTATGATGGTGTTTGCTCCTATATGATGGTCCATGTTCCTATATATGTCCATGTTCCTATATGATCGTGCTTGCTCCTGATTGTGCTGCTCCTGTGTGATTGTGCTGCTCCTATATGATTGTGCTGCTCCTGTACGATCATGCGGCTCCTGTATGATGGTGTTTGTTCCTATATGATGGTCCATGTTCCTATATGATTGTCCATCTTCCTATATGATTGTGCTTGCTCCTATGTGATTGTGCTGCTCGTAATTGTCCACGTTCCTATATGATTGTGCTTGTTCCTATATGATCGTGCTTGCTCCTATATGATCGTGCTTGTGCCTGTATGATCATCCATTTTCCTATATGATTGTGCTTGCTCCTATGTGATCGTGCTTTCTCCTGTATGATTGTGCTTTTTCCTATAAGATCATGCTTTTTCCTATATGATTGTGCTGTTTCTATATGATCCTATATGTTCCTATATGATCGTGGGAGTTCCTATAAAGCCATGCTTGTTCCTATATGGTTGTGCATGTTCCTATATGATTGCGCTTGTTCCTATATTGTGCTTATTCCATATCAGACATGTTCCTATATAATCATGCATGTTCCTATATAATTGTGTTTGTTTCTATATGATCATGCTTCTCTGATACAGTTAATCAGTTCAGGGGCCACAACTGATTGAAGCCAGATCAATCAGTCATTTGCCTAGAAACTTTGGAATTGGAAGAGAAAGAGGCCACCTGGAAAAACTTGAGAAACGTTGTCAGCAGCCATTTTGGCAGGAGAACTAGGAAGGAGGAAAGGCTGATCTGCAGCAGGGAGAGGAATGAGGCTCTTGGGTATTGGTTAAAGTTAAAAAATAAAAATGGCAGGTCCAAGGAACAGAATCACGTGTGGTGTACTGCAGGAGCCAATGAACCACGGCCAGTCGGAGGAGGACACCGTGGGGCAGGGGATGCTGCGGCTTCCTGCACACTGTGGACACGGGGGACGCACTGACGGTTCCTAGGCCACAATGCCTCAGTGCTGAATTTTATCACCACCTTGGGACATTCTTGCACTTATATCTGCATGTAAACTACATACCTTGGCATCTCGTATCACATGGAACTTCAAATACTGCTTCAGCCGGTCCTTGTTGTCTTGGTTGAACAGGAAGTCCTGTTGTTCGGCAGGTAGGGCTTGGAGGGCTTGGTCCGTGGGCCAGAATAGAGTGACTGGGGTGTGGATGTGATTTGTGATGACACTCAGCAAATCTGAGTCCTGAAACACAGGGAGTCCGCCCCTCGCTGGCACAAGCAAGGCCCAGACATGCAGGCAGGGGGTCTGTCTCTGAGGATTCTCCTCCATGCTCCAGCCCATGGCTTACTGGGACTCTGGATGGTTCATGGGTGATGCAGCTAGAAACTAGAAGCCCATAACACTCCAACTATTCTGACCTGCATTTTTTTTCTTTCTTTTTTTTTTTTGAGACAGGGTCTCACTCTGTTGCCCCAGCTGAGTGCAGTAGCACAATCATAGCTCAGTGCATCTTCAACCTTGCGGGTTCAAGTGATCCTCCCACCTCAGCCTCCTCAGTAGCTTGGACTACTGGTATACACCACCACACTCTGCTAATTTTTGTATTTTTTGAAAAGATGGGTTTTGCCATGTTGCCCAGGCTGGCCTTGAACTCCTGGGCTCAAGAAATCCTCCTACCTTGGCCTCCCGAAGTACTAGGATTATAGGCAAGGGCCAACCATGCCTGTCCTGACCTATATTTTCTCGGAGAGCAAATCAGAAAGCCAAATTCTGGAGTCTCCAGGGACTGCTCAGGATGGAGGAGTGGGAAAGAGAGAACCTCAGAAAGATCCTTGGCCTACTCCTCCCTATTCTCCTCTACAATCTTTTGTTCATACTGGAAGTTTCTACTCAATTCATGGGAATAATCTCTGAAGTCAGTATGTTTTTTTTTTTTTTTTTTTGAGATGGAGTCTCACTCTGTCACCCAGGCCGGAGTGCAGTGGGGCACAATCTTGGCTCACTGCAACCTCTGCTTCCTGGGTTCAAGTGATTCTCCTGTCTCAGCCTCGCAAGTAGCTGGGACTACAGGTGAATGCCATTGCACCTGGCTAAGTTTTGTATTTTCAGTAGAGATGAAGTTTCACCTTGTTGGCCAGGCTGGTCTCGAACTGCTCACCTCAAGTGATCATCTGCCTTGGCCTCCCAAAGTGCTGGAATTATAGGTGTGAGCCACTGTGCCCACCAGAAAGATATGGTTTTAATTTCTACCTGCCTCACAGGCATAGAGTTCCTAACTCTTCCATGCAACTTCCCGTCTTTATAATGGAGTTGATAATTCCAGATACGGAGCAAATAATACACTGCTGCCACATCCCAATTTCTTTCCCTCTCTCCAGCCTCAAATCCTCAATTTCTAACTCAGCCAATGTACATTATATAGCTCAACAAGCCATATACCATTCTGAGAAGGGAGTGGCAGAGAATGAGTTTGCTCACCAGAAGATTGGGACTTCCCCACACAGATCCCGCAACAGCTGGCTGATGTCAAAAACAAAGCAGAAACAACAACAAAACAAACAAAACAAAATTTCTTTAGGCAGGTTATCCTCTGAGTCAACTTCCCCTTGATTTTTACCTGTATTAATTTGCTAAATTTGATGTAGCCACTGTTTGTTGCCAAAGTCGTAAGATTTTGCTGCAAAGATAATAAGAATGAGCATGAAACTTTTCCTTATACAGTTTACAAGGAATTTAACAAGAGCTCAAGTGAAAAAAATAAAGGTAACATGACCTGGCAGGTATGTAGATGGGCTCCTCAGTACCTGCTCCAGCTCTCTTCTGCCCATGCTTTTCTGCATTCTAGAGATTAGTAGGCTAAGCACTATCTTTTCCCAGACTCCCTTGCATCTAGAGCCCCACATGTGATATAAGGTCCTCCAGGCAGAAGCACTGTGCCAAGCTTGTTGGTGGAAAGAAATAATATAAAGTGGTAGCAGCTGCTAGAAGGGAGATCAAACACTCTGGCAAGCGCAATGGGGATGTCTATAGCCCAGTGTGTGGTGTCCAAGGTGGTGAGGCTGGAGACAGGTGGCAGTCACAGAGCTGTGACAGCCAGGACAGCCTGGTGGTGGTGAGGTTATCAGGTTAGCTGTCCACCGTGTGCGTGTGTGTGTGTGTGTGTGTGTGTGTGTGTGTGTGTGTGCGTTTTAATTAAAAACATGTTTTTTAGACAGGATCTCACTCTGGTTGCCCAGACTGATGTGCGGTGGCATGATCTCAGCTCAATACCTTGAGCTCACTGCAAGAATCAACCTCCTGGGATCAGGTGATTCTCCCACCTCAGCCTTCCAAGTAGCTGGGATTACAGGCATGTACCACCACACTTGGCTAGTTTTTTGTATATTTAGTAGAAACAGGGTTTTGCTATGTTTCTCAGGCTGGTCTTGAACTCCTGCACCCAAGCAATCTGCCCACCTTGGCCTCCCAGATTGCTGGGATTACAGGTGTGAGCCACTCCACCCAGCCAAGTGTCTACCCTTTGTAGGCCTCCTTGGGCTGCTTTGCTCCCAGCTGTGTAGCATCTGAATTAGCTTCTGCCCTTCCAGAGATTTGATGATGTATCTACTATCTTGAGAAACTCCTTTTTGTCTAAGCTAAGTATAGTGAATTCTGTGTTCTGCAGTGAAAAACCCTGACCTAGATTGATAAATAAAAATAAAAGTTAAAATTACATTTTCTGTCAAATTAGGAGTTTTACTCAAGATTTAATTCTACCTACCTACCTACTCCATCTTCTTTGTGAATGTTAAAGAAAAACATATAAAACCCACATCAATTTAAGATAGACTTTTACGTATTTACTTCTTACTAAGAATAGACTTTTAATAATAGCTTGAGATTGAGCAGAAAAATAAAATATTTCAAAATAATGACTTCAAATCACAATAGAGATGACATATTGAGTCACTCCGTGCTGAGAGTATGACAGACAGTTTACCTACCAGAATCCTTCCAGAGGTGTCTTTGGGAGTGATAACCAAATTTTGGGGAGATAGCAATTTGTCTATGATATGAATAATCCCATTAGTACTGATGATATCACTGGATATGATCTTAGCCTTATTATTTAAATACACTGTGCCCTGAAATCAATCAAAAATAAAAAAGAAATGAGCGCAAAGTGAAATAGACACAAAATTGCTTCTCACAGAATGCTTTGCCAATGTGTTAAATTATCAGGAGCAAAAACTGAAGATCCAACATAATAATACTTGAATGTATTTTTATTATGATTATAAAGTGAAAACAGAGATAAAAATGTAATCTTCGCCTGGAGAAGTTAATATAGAATCATCCCAAACAGTCATTTCAATATGATTCTCCAATATGAAATAAGCAAGCAGCTCAAAATTGGTTTCTCTTTATATTTGTTTTATATCTCCTCCCCTGGCTTTTTTCCCTCTTCAAGGAATTCTACAGTCACCATTTGTTTCTCTGTAGTAGGGAAGGACTGGACCAGCATGGTCAAGTGGCTTTGGTCAAAAGCTTTCAACCTTTCCAGATTCTGACTAATGCTACCAAAAAGCAGTTCTATTTATTACTTGGAGATGCCCCGCCTCTGAGTTTTATTCCTGGTTCTAATATTTGTTCTTTGTGTGATCTTAGACAAGCTACTTAACCTTTCTGAGTTCAGTTTTCTTATTTGGATATTAAAGATAACACTGTCTGTATCAAGGGGGTATTCTGCAGATTAAACGAGTTAGTACACATCAAATACCATGTGTCTGCATACAGAAATCACTTAACATATGTTAATGGTTGTTATTATTATTTCTTATATTACTTTAAAGAAAAAAGGAGAAAGAGGACCTAAGGATAAGGAACTTTCTTTTTTAAAAAATAACCTTAAGTTCAGGGGAACATATGCAGGTTTGTTACACAGGTAAGCTTGTGTCATGGGGGTTTGTCGTAGAGATTATTTCATCACCCAGCTATTACGCCTAGTACCTATTAGTTATTTTTCCTGATCCTCTCCCTCCTCCCACCCTCCACCCTCCAGTAGGCCCCAGTGCGTGTTGTTCCCCTTTATGTCCATGAGTTCTCATTATTTAGTTCCCACTTGTAAGTGAGAACATGCAGCACTGGGATTTCTGTTCCTGCATCAGTCTGCTGAGGATGATGGCCTCCAGCTCATCTGGGTTCCTGAAAAGAACATGATCTAGAGGAAAGAGGACCTAAGGATAACTGGCATCTTCCTGAGGCGGCCTCTCTTACCTGAGAGACAGAGATGACCACTGGCTCTCCTTGGAGGGGAAGTAGCATTTGAGATAAATTTCAGGTTTTCCAGAAGCAGCTGGTGGCAGGCAATCACATGATACCGAAGAACCTGGGGCATTAAACCCTGTTTGTCCCAGTCTATAACCTGTAACAGAAGATCAGAGGGTTCCAGCCAGAAGCAGGAGCCTTTTGCTGCAACATGCCATTTGGCTCTTCTCTCCTCCATTCTCTCCTCCACACCTCTTGGCCCACCCAGACTCTGGAAGTAGGCTTTGTGGTCAGGATTATAGAGGGGAGGCTATTCAGGCAAAAGGGAGGAAGTGACTCTAGCTCCTTTCCTGCCTCTATTGTGGATTCTCATCGTGGAAGGAACGTGGTGTTCCTCTGGTCCGGGATTTTACAATGCATGTTGCAAAGATCCCAAGTTCTGTGAGATGATCCTCCCAAAAAAAAAAAAAGTCTTGCGAAACATCCTGGAAAACACTGCATAGTATATTCCCACCGTTGGAGAGGTATCAGTGCCAGATTTAAACCTTTAGTATTGGAAAAGATCATGACGTATCTCCATCTGGAATTCAAAATACAAACAAGGCTGGGTGCAGTGGCTCACATCTGTCATCCCAGCACTTTGGAAGGCAGAGGCGGGTGGACCATTGGAGGCCAGGAGTTTTGAGACCAGCCTGGCCAACATGGTAAAACCCCATCTCTACTAAAAATACTACTCCGGAGGCTGAGGCATAAGAATCTCTTGAACCCAGGAGGTAGAGGCTGCAGTGAGCTGAGATCGTGCCACTGTGCTCCAGCCTGGGTGACAGAGCAAGACCCTGTCTCAAAAACACACAGAAACAATCAAACAATATTAAGTAAATTAATATAAAGTGTAATCAAAAGCCCACAAAATTCTCACTGTTTCATGATAACTCCTTCAATGGCTTTTCATATTGAATTACAAAGTGTTAAGTTCTTTCAAAAATTATTTTTGTGCCTCTGGTTTGCTGGTGTCCAAAATATAGGCATAGAGAGGCTGGGTGTGCAGTGGTTATGCACACAGGCCTAGGTTTGGGTCTTTGCTCCACTTGCTGCTAGTCATGTGATCTTGGGAAAGCTACTTTCCTCAATATTCACAGCTGTAAAATGGGGATCACAACGGCACTCAGCTCACAGGGTTGTTATGAGGACCAAATGAATCAATCTAAGCCAGGCCCTCAGAACATTGTTTGACATTCACAATAAATGTTACCTATCATTGTTATGAATGGGCAATCCAGTATGAAGAGCCCCTGTGAATATTAGAACAGTAAAGGCTCTGATAAGTCCTGCAAGAAAAGAATCTATTTAAATCTCTTTAACCCAGCATCTCTCCCTTCACACCTCCCTCGCCACGCCCCCCCTTTTTTTTTGTCTATGGGAGGTCTAAATCACTTAAGCATTGTTCATCTTCTCCAACTTCATATCTTGTTCAGGATGTCCTTTAGAAAGTCTCTGGCCAGTGGTTACCCCAAATCCACCTGAATGTTTACTCTGACAGGGGTCTCTGTGCCAAGAGGCAGCCCCTTCTATTGCTGGTGAGTTTCACCTGATCTTAGATCTCCTGCTTAGAAACATCTCCAGTTTTGATTCCAGGGCAAGGCCCAAAGACTATGTTCCAACCGCAGACCTCCCCCTTCTGTCCACAGTCTCATGCTCACCTGGGCTTCCTCATCAAAAGCTGCAGATGAAGGTACAAAAACAGTGAAGGGGCCTGGTTTGACCAGATCTTTCACGGAATGCTTCTGTGGGAAGAAAGGTGGGGCTCACGCATCACTCACTTAACATCAATACATGCAGGGGCTCAAATGAATACCAGAGTTGATGGCACCTGGGTGAAGCAAAAACTGGAGGACGAGCCCTGTGTTGCAGTCCTGGATTCAAATGAAACCCAGATTCTCCATCATTGAAATCGTGTGTGTTATTCTCATTATAAAATTAACACATGCTTATTGCATTAAAGATTTTTAAAATAGAGCATAAAGAAGAAAATAATAACTGAACCCCTAATCCCACCACCTAGAAGCAGCTCCTATTATTTTCAGGTATTCTTTTCCAATGTCTCTTGCACATATCGGTATTTGATATCGTTAGGATAATAATACAAACATGAAACACAAGTTGATGTACTTAACTGTTAGAATTATCTTCTTGCAATTCTAAGATCATATGGCTACTATGGGCATATTTCCTTCTAGTTTTTAATGATTTTATTAAAATCGTATTTCTTATATTTTTATGATTTTATTCTTCTAGTTTATATTTTATTCTTATATCTGAATGAGATTCAGAGGTATGATGTGCAGAAAGGTCAAACCTAATATTTTAACTCTAAGTGTTAACCAGCTGTCCCAGTCACACCATTTTCACCAGTGGTGTGATGGGAGGAGTCCTTTCATATATTACATTCTTATATAGAAAATTCTAGAAATCCAGGGTCCCAGACTCTTCTGTCCTCACCAACTCTACAGGCTACCAGTTTATGCTGTATTTGGCTTGAGACTGAATCTCTGTCTCCCAGACTGGAGTGCAGTGGTGTGATCTCAGCTCACTGCAACCTCTGCCTCCCAGGTTCAAGCAATTCTTGTGCCTTGGCTTCCCAAGTAGCTGGGACTACAGGCCTGTGCCACCATGCCCAGCTAGTTTTTTTTTTTTTTTTTGTATTTTTAAAAGAGACAGGGTTTTGCCATGTTGCCCAGACTAGTCTTGAACTCCTGAACTCAGGCAATCCACCCACTGAGGCCTCCCAAAGTGTTGGGATTACAGGCCTCAGTCACGGTGCCTGGCCTAGGCTGAACTCTATGGCTAGAGAGACATGTATATTTCTTACCTGCAACTGGAAGAAATACTGGGAAGTTTTCGGGTTCTTCGGAAGCTCCTGCAAACAAAGGGTAGTTTCACTTAATGCCTATGAAATATATGTAAGAATAGTACGGGAGTGTCATGGGATGATTTCTCGAAGGTCATATCTGCCATCCTTTCAACTGGAAATCTGTAACACTGGGCCTTTTTGGAGCTTCATCTGTAGGCTGACAATTGATATTTGGAATGACTATATGGACACACTGTGAATTCTATAACCTTTCTGGAATCGCCATCTGATTTATGAAAGAAAGGTACAGCCATTTCTAGAAGTATCTGAACTTTAAGAGCATTTTCTGACATTCGAATGTTTAAAAAAAGTAGTTATAGGTTTATGGTAGATTTGGTTACTCTATTAACAAGAATATTTGATCAGCCAGAACATTTTCATCCCTCTTTAAACTAAATAACTGAACATTTACTTTGCAATCGGCAGAAACCTGCAAGTATCACATTGCCTCAACCGCTATGCTCACTACAGGCACACACACATGCACACACATGCATACACATTAACGTGTGTGCGCACACATGCACACATAGCAATCCATGCCATGGTAATGTGGTTGAGCTATTGAGCACTCTGCCCTTTACACATATTACCTTACTTAATAATTTTAACAACCTGATGGAGTTGGTATCAGTATTATTTTCTTTTACAGATGGGAAAATTGATATACAGAGAGGTGACATAATATGCTCAAAGTCACATTACTAACCAGGAGAACCGAATCGCAAACCCAGGTGTTTCTGACTCCAGAGCTGTCGGTCCATCTCATCCCTACATTATACCTTCTCACAGGTCAAATGAATTCCCAGAGGTAGACAAAATTTCTTTCTGTTGCGGATTTATATAAAATTGCCTTTCATATTTTTATAGAGATTTACACTTCCCTAAGCTCCTGAATATTCCTTAGCTGGCTGGATTCTTGGCATTTTTAGGGAAGTTAGAGGTTACTTTATGGAAACACCTCTGGTGTTACCTGATAAATGCTGCCACGGCAGGTAAATCCATCTCCAACGTAGTTTGGCTTGCAAGTACAAGTCCTCTCTCCTTGCTCAGTGTGGGTGCAGTTGGCAAATTCACTACAGCCGCCATTTTTCTGGTAAAATTGCCAAGGGGCAAGGGATGGGAATTAGACCAGTTAGTTTGCCAGCTCTAGCTGATATTTACAAAGCAATTCTGTGTTGGAATTCATTTTTTGTCTCATTCTCTAACTTTGATTCATTTGTACTGTTTATCCTTTTCCTGAGCTTGCCTTCCAATTCCCTATGCTCATAGGGACATCTTATTCACCTGGCCTTGTATCCCAAGATGGCAGGTCCCTTTGAGCAGATCTCCAGCCCTGAACAGATAAGCCCAGAGTTGCCAAATTGGAAATTTCTCAGCATCCAGGCATTAACTAGAAAGACTCCACCTGTTTGATACTTCCCAGCTTTAAGCTAGATGCTGATCATAGGAAAAGGTAACCATTATCAGATAGAAGGCAGGTGGTATAAAACAGAACACATTGTCCCAGCCCTCAGAGAGCTTATAGTAAGTTGTGGAAGATGGGCAGAGACCTAAAATACAAAGTGTGGTTCAAAGCTAACATCCATGGGAGTACTCACTGCAGGGACACTCAGCCCCATGTTCCTCTACACACGCATCTGACCCCATAGGCCCCCTTCCTCACAAACCCTTCCCCATGCTTTCTGAAACTCATTGCCATTAGCAACTTTCTGAGATTCTCACCTCTAGGTAAGCTCTCTTCACCTCTTCCTGCAGAGGTCTCTGTCTCCTGCAAACATTGCCCTTCCTGTGTCCCTCAAGTGAAGCTGTTTTTCTCCATTATCTCCACACTGGTGAGGGATTGAAGTGGCAATGTCCTGGCAGTCTGGGAGAGCATGTTTCTTACTGTACGTTGTCACTTATAAAACATTTCCACACCCTCATCCTTTAAACACATAGTATCCCTAATCCTTCATCAATTTTTACTCTTTGGTCCTAATGGTGATGCCTGGATCATTGCCTTTCCCTTCATTCCTGATACTGCCATCCTTGGCAGTGTCAATACCTTTGTCAGTGGCCTCTACCACCCCTGTCCCCAGCCCCCGGATTTGCAGTCAACATTAAAGTGCACTGACTGTGCCTGAGACCTCCATTTCAAGCATCCTTCTCTCTCTGGCCACTGACTTTTACCATTTCAACTTATCTCTTCTAATACTGCAGTCTCCAACCTCCTTTGGTCCACAGGTACCTCCTCTGCTTTCAGCTTACTTCTTTCTCACCAGCATTCCTGCCCATCCACTCAGCCCCTCTGCCCCCAGCCAGCTGGCAAAGTGGAGCACTTGAACCTCTCCAGCTCTTCTCTCCCTCCATCACTATGGTTTGGCAAATCCCTAGCCCTCCTGGGCCCCACTCTTCCTCCTCTGGGTCTGCCAGGCTGGTGGTGCAGTGCCTGAGAAAGTCACGGATACATGCTATCTGGACTCCCTTCAAAGGTATACACACAGATGCCTGCACTTTTTCAGTACATTTAATTTTCCTCCCTCTAGAGATTATGATACAGTTTGGCTGTGTTCCCACTCAAATCTCATCTTGAATTATAACTCCCATGTGTCATGGGAGGAACCTGGTAGGAAGTGATTGAATTAGGGGGCGGGTCTTTCCTGCACTGTTCTTGTGATAGAGAATGAGTGTCAGGAGATCTGATGGTTTTAAAAACGGGAGTTTCCCTGCACAAGCTCTCTTCTCTTGTCTGCCATCATGTGAGAAATGCCTTTCACCTTCCACCATGATTGTGAGACCTCCACAGCCGCATGGTACTGTAAGTCCAATCAACTCTTTTGTAAGTTGCCCAGTCTGGCGTATGTCTTTATCAGCAGCATGAAAATGGACTAATACAGATGACATTCCACTCCTCACCCTCTCTCAACTCTTAATAACTTTCCTCTCCTTTCAGTTGATGAGCTCCACTTGTACCTCATGTAGAAAAGAGACACAGGTGACAAGAACCACCTCATCTCCTCATCCTGAGCTTCACCACTTGCTTGGGTCTGAATTCACGAATTCTGCTTTCCTTGTTTAACAAGTGTCCTAACAACTAACTAACTAACGGACTGGACTGATTCATTAATGGACTCACCAGTTCATCACTGACTAATAGACTGACTCTACGTCTGCTTTTATCTGAGACTGATGCCTTCATCTGGGCTGTTTTCACCCTATTCTATGAGATGTGCCTCCCTCAAAACTTGTTACAACATTGGCACATTACCTTTCTGATGTGAAAGGAGAAGAAAGAGAGACCTCTCTCACCACCTCCTGTGTTTTCCTCCTGTAACAATCTACCTCCTCTCCTTCAGGAGTGGTTTCCTCTCCTCTATCAGAACAAACTCACCAGCACAAAAACATGCCTTCATATTACTCATCTTGAAAAGAGCCAAACTCTCTTTCTTAAGAGAACCCACTAGGTATAGATGGACAAAGACTGGTGATGAATTAACTCTTGTACCTGAGTGTCAGGTACAGATGGGTTCATGTATCAGTTGCTCTAGTTTCATGTAGGTTTAAAATTTTCCAGAATAAAATGTTATAACAATGCTTCCTTTAGTCCACATTCTTCTCCACGACCTACCCCATTTATTTGCACAGGAAGATCTGTGCAAATGTTGTCTATGTTTCTATTTTCCTTACTTCCAATTTCTGCTCCACTTCTTTCTAGGCTCTTGGTCCCATCTCTGCACAAGCCTCCCCCCTGATCCAGGTCTTCAAGAACTGAGACCTTGAGAAGGCAGTGGTCAGTTCTCTTCTTTCCACATAGGTGACATCTCAACATGCTTTGCCTGTACGATCACTCCTTTTGAAACATTTTCTTCTCTTGGCCTCTGTTGACGCTATTCTTGATAAGTGGTTTTCCTTCCACATCGTGGGCTTTTATACTGAGCCTTCTTTGTAGGTACTTCTTCCTCTGCTTAATGGCTTAATATCCCTGCTGCCTGCCCTCTGTTTCTGCCTCTCTCTTCTTGTGCTTCAGCCAATCGCCTTTGTTTAAACAGCATCTCTGTGCCAATGATCCCTACATTTGTACCTCTGTCATGACCTCTCCTTACCTTCAGGCTTCCATATCACTGGCAATCTCCATCTGAATGGCTACCAAGCAATTCAAACTCCAAAATACATTCCATGTCCAGTGATTTCTCTCCCCATCTCTCTCCAAGTTGGTCGCAAACTCCTGAGCTCAAGCAAGCTTCCTGCCTTGGTGTCCCAAAGTGCTGGTATTATAGGCATGAGCCACCATGCCCACCTGGTCCCAGTGACTTCTTACTATACTCACTACTACAGCTGTAGTCAAACCACCCTGGTCTTTCCTGGTCTGCTGCATTAGTCTTTTACCTGGTCTTCTTGTGTCTGCTTTTTAACCTCTATTATGCACAGTCATCACAGCAGCTAGAATAAGATTTGAGAGGCAAGCCAGACATTGACCTACATGATCATCCAGTGGCTTTCTGGTCATAACTGGAATAAAATATAAGCTCCACAGCATAGCCTACATGGTGTAAGGTGATCTGGCCCCTCTCACCGCCTGCCTTTATTCCCTGTACTGCAATCACACTGGCTATCTCTTCAGTCCCCAGAACATGCCAAGCTCTTCCTCATCCCAGGATCTCTGGTTTGCTCTTCCTTTTGCTTATATATTTTCCCCAAGATCTTCATGTGGCTTCCCCCTTCTCAACATTCAGGAATGAATCACCTCTGCAGAGAGGCCTTGTCTGATCACTACAACTCCTTGCATCTCACCCAGCCTCTGGACCATCAACATGCTTGCCTCCTGCTCTAGTATAAATGTTTGTGTCCCCCACCTAACTCTCACTGTGATGGTATTAGGAGATGGGGCCTTTAGAAGGTCATTAGGTCATGAGGGCAAAGCCTTTATAAATGGGATTAGTGCCCTTATAAAGAGAGAACCTTTTGCAGTTCATTAGCATGATATTGGGATTTCACACTATTTTATGAGATATGCCTCCCTCAAAACTTGTTACAACATTGGCACATTACCCTTCTGATGTGGAAGGAGAAGAAAAGAGAAACCCAAGGGAACTCAGTTGTTCCTTCTACCAGTGAGCAAGAGGTACTACCTATGAACCAGGAGGCAAACCTGTAGCAGACACAGAACCGGCCAGTGCCTTGATCTTGGACTGCCCAGCCTCCAGAATGTGGGAAATAAATTTCTGTTGCTTATAAGCTACCCAGTCTCAGGTATCCTCTGTGTTGTTAAAGCAGCACAAATGGACTAAAACAGTTTGGACTGGGGACTAACTCAGGAAAGGCAATGTTTCAGTCCTTGTTGGTGGGACTTGAACAGAAAAAATTGTTCTTGGGCCAGATTTAGCACCAGGACTATTTTGTTTGTTTAACCCAGTATTTAAAAGAGCTTTTTGTAATTAATTACCATCATTTAAAAATTGGTAAAATTTACATACAAATTCATCAAACTTTCATATCTTTTAAGATATCAAAGTACTGCCAACACTGGGCTGACATTGCTTAGAGCACCAGTCAGCTGGAGTACGCGTTTTCCCATTAGAGCAGCAATACGATTTGGGTCTTCCTATTGATATTCCCTGCCTGGCCCCTGATGGCCTATAATTTTATAAACTTGCAATAGAGTTAATTTCTGTTTTTTTTTTTTTTTTTTTTTTGAGACAGTGTCTTGCTCTGTTGTCCAGGCTGGAGTGCCGTGGTGTGATCTTGGCTCACCACAACCTCCGCCTCCCGGGGTCAACCAATTCTCCTGCCTCAGCCTCCTGAGTAGCTGGGACTACAGACATGCCTGGATACTTTTTGTATTTTTAGTAGAGATGGGGTTTCACTATGTTGGCCAGGCTGATCTCGAACTCCTGACCTTGTGATCCACCTGCCTCAGCTTCCCAAAGTACTGGGATTATACGTGTGAGCCACCATGCCCAACCCAGTAGAGTTAATTCCTAAGGTAATATGCTGCTGAGAGAGTAGCAAAGGACCTTCAGAATCTCCTAGGTCAGCTGTATCAGGAGTCATTCGTCCAAGACAAGGTGGCCATTTTTTACAAAACACGAATGGCCCATGGAAAAACTGCTGTGAAAATGAAGCTGGCCATAGTTCTAGCGGTAACAGCTTCACAGCTCAGACCCCATCTTTTCCATAGCTGCTTCTTTATTATCCTTACGTAACTGTTTAATGTAGAGGACGTTGTTCTCTTGGGGGAGCTTGCCAGATCAACACAAGGAGACAGGGAGCCTCAATTGGAAAAGAAGGGCTTTAATTACAGGGTGTCTGCACTGTTCTCATGTCAACAGCTGGAGGCTCTCAGGTGGGCAGTAATATAAACAGGAAAGCAAGGTGTTGGGACTGAGCCTTATAGGAAGAACGAGCACCCCAAGAAGTGGTCAAGGATGCAGGTCTCGAGTTAGACAGAGATAGGCTCAAGTTCTAGTCATGCCACCACATACTAGCTCTATGACCTTGGGCAAGGGCCGTCACTCCTCATAGCCTGGTGTGTTGAACTGTCCTAAGGACTGGATGCAACTGTGGATGCAACTTATTTAGAAAAACAGTCTTTACAGATGTAATTAAGGATCTCAAGACAAGATCATCCTAGATTAACCAGGTGGGCCTTACCACCACAAGTGTCCTTGTAAGAGAAGACACAGATAGAGAAGTGAAGGCCACGTGAAGACGGAGGCAGAGATTAGAGTGGCATGGCCACTGGCCAGGAGTGCCTGGAACTACCAGAAGCTGGAAGAGGCAAGGAAGGATTCTCGCGTGGAGGCTTCAGAGGAGTACATCCTTGCAGGCACATTCATTCTGGGTTTGGTCCTCTAAAACTGTGAGAAGATATATTTCTATTGTTCCTACCCACCCAGTTTGTGGCAGTTTGTTACAGCAGTCCCAGGAAAGAGGCACAGCTGGAGTCTCTTTGTCTGTAAACAGGGGTTAATAACAGTTCTTACCACATATTGCTGCTACAGAAATTAAACTAAAGGATGACCGGGCACCCCTAAGCACAGTGGCTGACCCCTGGTAAGCAGTAGATACGAATGTGATGTTGAGTCAGCATTTCGACGCCTAGCTGACCACATGAAGTGCCCCAGATGTGACAGCCTGGGTCAGCAGGCTTATCTCATCCCTTTGGAGGTACCAGGCCTGGGACAGTTAGGCTCTGAGCAGCAGTAGGTGATTAGCCCAGTTTGAGACTCAGTGATTAATGACTGAGTAAATTCCCACTGGGTTTGCGTAACATGGGTCCAGTCTGCAGTCAAGGGTTATAAGAGAATCAGAAGATCCTGTCCTGCCAGGATCGACATGCAAACGGAGACAAGAAGTGTGTCAACAATATCCTATGGACTGGAGGAAGAAAGGCAAAGCCCAGACTGTTAGTGGTAAAAGGAACCCCAGGGACATTTACAACCATCCAAAGAAACTGAGAACCCAAAAAGCAAACCAGCTGAAAACCCTAGCGTCATATGGAACAGGGCTGGGAGGAATCTAAATGGCTGTCTGGGTTGATAACCCACCTGTTGCTTTATTCCTGTGGTTAAATATCTTGAGTTATAATAAGCTCATTACTTCTCAAAACTCTATCTGTGGACAGTTCTAATGAAAGAATTGAGTTGAGTTGAAAGAAATCTGTTTTCTTCTAACGTCTATCAGCTAGTCCTAGTCCTACTGCTTGGACTTACACAGAACAAGAACAACCCTTCTGTTACGTGGCAATTCTTGAAATGTTGATGGCAGCCTCCACCCCCTATCCCAACTCCTCTCTAGAGAGAAAGAGAACTGGGAGAATTAATGATGTGTGCCTGGACATGGGAGACACAGTGCCTCTACCCCCCATATGAACTCCTGCTCAATGCAGGGCATCTAGAACCTGATCCTCTGTTCTAAGGTAGAGTTAACATGTAGAACGGGGGGTGGTAGGGGCCATGGAGGGTAGTTGTGGGGTGAGAGTAGAATCCTCTTCCTTAGCCTGAGCTCTAGGCCTCCGTGATAATAGAACTAGCTTTTGGAATGCTACACTATATTGTTGACTGGTAGTACACTCACCGTGAATTCCTACATGTAAGTCTAGGAGAATAAGGAGTGGAAAGTTGCTGTAAGGTTTACCTAAGGTGGCTTCCTGGAGGAGGTGAGCCTTAAGCATCACCTCCGAGGTGAGAGACATGCTTGGTGGAAAGGCGGAGAGGGATCTTTTTCATAAGAGTTGGCAATATGAATGGGGGATAAGCAAGTGGATAGACTTAGCTCCATATGCTGCAGCCAAAGGGGCAGGCTGGGGGTAGCAGACTGTGCTGTTTCCTACAATGGAGCATGCCAGAGGAATGAGCCTCATGGCCAACACACAGCTCTGAGGCCTCCAGAGGAATATTTCCTCAACTCTGTATCCCCTAGAAGTGCGGTGGGAGGCACCCCAGGCTCTGAGGCTTCAAGGGCATCCGCCCTAGAGCCATACTCACAGTTAAGCAGACATTGATGAGCGTGCAGACCTTTCCGTCTCCAGTGTAGGCCGGCAAACAGTTACAGGCAGCCTGTCCAGGAGCAGAAGGACATGGGATCATTTCACAGATGGGTTCTGTACTGACTGCATGTGCCGGCTCTCAGGCCGGAATTCCATCATGGTCGTGGTAACATGAGGAGATTCTATATCATATGTTGGTAATATCTATTTTATGATAATTGTCACCTTATATTTAATATTTGAGTGCTTGGCACACTTCACTTGAGCATTGGGAACTGGTGCACATCCTATCTTTGTTGTCAAGATACCTTTTTCTTTTTAATGTTCTCACCCTATTTGATCCCTTGCCTTCAGGTACTCACCCCTTTTCTCTCTTTGATTGAAGGTCAGTTGAAGGGAAGCCAAACTATACCCCACTCTCATTTATACTCACATCTTCCTCATCTGCACATGCTGAGCTGAAAGGCACCAGTGCTAGGAGCCTCATCAAGGAAAATGAGCCTCATCCAAGGACCATCCAAGGATGATGGGGAGGCCTTTGCACCCCACTGAGGTGTGCACGTAGAAACAATCAATCAAACCCATTGGTCGGCCCAGGAAGTTGGGTGGAAGCTTCAAATTGAGGGAGGGGACACTGTCTGAAGAAGCTGAGGACAGGGCCCCATGTCCCATGTTTGCGCAGGATCACCCAGCCAGTAGGCTGAAGCCCAGCCCATGCTGTATTCACTGATGTCCCCAAAGGAGGGGGACACCTGTGCCCTCCCATGGGGCAGCTTTTCTAATTAACACAAGAGGCTCCTATGTAGCAGCAAGGGCCCTGGGATGATACCTGCTTCTTAGAACTTTAACTCATCAGTGGTGCCAGGCAGGGCTACATGGACAGGTTCTCCCTGTTCCTCTTACTCTTTCTTCACAAGGGGCCCCAATATCAGCTCAAAACTCTCCCAAGACATCACCAGCAAATACCTCCTCAGCTAAGGTCTTGTTCTCAGAGTTCAATTCATCCTGCTTTACTGCCTCCTAGATCTAGATGAGCACTCTTAGAGGTTTCAAGCACCAAAAAGTTTACAGATTGTCTCCTACCTCATATGTAGTTTGAAATAAAAACTACTGGCTGGGTGCGGTGGCTCACGCCTGTAATCCCAGCACTCTGGGAGGCTGAGGTGGGTGGATCACAAGGTCAGGAGTTGGCGACCAGCCTGACCAATACGGTGAAACCCCATTTCTACCAAAAAAAAAAAAAAAAAAAAAAAAAAATTAGCTGGGTGTTGTGGCTCAAGCCTGTAGTCCCAGCTACTTGGGAGGCTGAGGCAGAAGAATTGCCTGAACCCAGGATGTGGAGGTTGCAGGCAGCCAAGATCGCACCACTGTACTCCAGCCTGGACAACTGAGTGAGACTCTGTCTCAAAACAAACAAAAAACTACTGAACCTCAAAAGATGTCTAAGAAAGCTCAGCACTGACTGTTCCAATTTCCTCCATGACTAAATGTGTCCACATGAATGCACCTGTGTGCTCACATAGTTCTTTTAGGACAATTTTTCCCCCCCTATTTTCAGGCACTTTAGGTGCTTGCTTGACCCGCCCATTGAGAGACCTGGCGCGGAGGTCTCCAGATGGGCTCAATGAGGTTGATAGAACATTCACTGGCAACTTTGTCGTATAATTTTGGATATATGTGATTTCCTGCCTGGCCATTTTGCTTTTTCACCATGTGGCAGAGACTGAGGAAGGCACAACTTGGGTCTCCGAGCTTGCAGCTTCCCTGCCTGTGTCTTTCCACCCTGTGACCCCCATTCTTGTATGCGGGCGCTCTCACATTTTCCCCACCTCCCCTGGCCTGCTCTCCAGACAGGTGCCACAAGCTCACCGTGCTCAGGGCCATGTGACTGGTACAGAGCGGCCACAGCGTTATCTTCCACTGTGGCACGTGTGCTTCAGAGCCTTCAGCCAAAGATAAAGTGTGGGATTCTGGGCATCAGAATGCTGAAAGAAAGGGAAGTATGCCCGGGCGCGGTGGCTCACGCCTGTAATCCCAGCACTTTGGGAGGTCGAGGCAGGTGGCTTACTAAGTCAGGAGTTCGAGATCAGCCTGGCCAACATGGTGAAACCCTGTCTCTACTAAAAATAAAAACATTAGCTGAGTGTGGTGGCAGGTGCCTGTAATCCCAGCTACTTGGGAGGCTGAGGCAGGAGAATCACTTGAACCCGGCATGTGGAGATTGCAGTGAGCCAAGACTGTGCCATTATGCTCTCGTCTGGGTCACAGAGCGAGACTCCATCTCAAAAAAAAAAAAAAAAAAAAGAGAAAAGGGGAGTGTTTTGGGGACTGTCTAGATGCTTCTGGAATCACATGGTATTTGCAGATACCTACTTCTCCCCCACTCTAGGGAAGCCCCTTCGTTTTCCCGCATTTCACCTCATTCCCAAAGAAGGGCCTCTCGATTCTTTCAGAATTCCCCCTATTTATTTTCAGCTGCAGCTCCTCAGAGGTCCGTTCTCAGCCTCTTTCTCTCAGGCCTGTGTCTAAAGACCCAGGATTTTCCTTCTAGGAAACCTAAGGGCCTGGGAGAGGTGGCACTCACCTGGTTGGGTCCTGTCTGTGTGCACTCCGCGTTCTTGCCACAGCCACCGTTGTTCTCCAAACATGGGTTGATTTCTTTAAAACAAAAAGTCAGCATCTGGCCTGGAAATCAAGTCTGGTTTCCAAGTGAAGCCAGCTTGAGGGATGAGCTAAGATGGCTGAGGGGAATGGGTGTCAAAGCATGATTCAGTGTTCTAGAAATTGTGAGACAGAAATAACTGAACTAGGAGGGTACTGGATATGGTTTCTCAAGATTGACTATCCTGGGATGGGCCAATTCCAGCAGAGGCATTGTCTATTGGCTTAAATTGGTCTGTGGAATAAATCTGAGCATTTGTAGCAAAGTACTCGTAACCACAGAATCTTGGAGTCTAATCTAACAGTGCTATGAATGAAGAGAATTAGGAATTAAAAAACAATCATTTGCAACCATCATAATATAGATTGGTTCAGGGAAGAATCATCAAAAGATGCTAAACTTGGCTGGGTGCAGTGGCTCACGCCTGCAATCCCAGCACTTTGGGAGGCCAAAGTGGGTGGATCCTGAGGTCAAGAGATCGAGACCATTCTGGCCAACATGGTGAAACCCTGTCTTTACTAAACATACAAAAATTAGCTGTGCGTGATGGCACATGCCTGTAGTCCCAGTTACTCGGGAGGCTGAGGCAGGAGAATTGATTGAACCAGGAAGGTGGAGGTTGCAGTGAGCCGAGATTGTGCCATTGCACTCCAGCCTGGTGACAGAGTGAGACTCCACCTCAAAATAAAAAAAAAAAAATGCTAAACTTAGGAGTATATTTTGATTGGGAACAACATATCTGCTTGGTGTTAAAGTGTCTCCCCTCTGACTCCTTATTAGTAGCAAAGGAGAAAGAAATGACTATCCAGTGGAGACAGCACCTTGGCTGAGTGGTCAAAATTAACATCACACACACAGAAGGCAAGCTCATGCCTTCCTGAGACAGATGCAATATCACTCTGTGACATTTGAGCCTTGAATGTATAACCTCAATCTAATAACAAAAAACATCAGACAAACCCTAAATGAAAGACATGCTACTAAAGAAAAAAAGTTAGGGTGGTGGAGGATATTACTCCCAAGTATTAATGTCCTAAGAGACACAGCAAAGTTGAGGAACTCTCCCAGATTAGAGGGAACTCAGAGACATGACAATGAAATGCAATATCCAGCCCTAGATTTGATATGCACCAGAGGAAAAAATTTCAAAAAGGACGTTATTATTAGAACAACGAACAAAATTAGAATATGAATGCTAATTAGATAAAAGTCTTACATCAGTAATAAATTTACTGCAGTTGATCACCATGCTGTGGTTATATAAGAGGTTACCCTTATTCTTACGAAATATACACTCCAGTATTTAGGCACAAAAGGAATATAATATACACAGATTACTCTCAAATGGGTTACAAAAATGTGTATGCACAAAGAGGGCATATGATAAACAGGGCTAAATGTTAATGAGTGAATGTGGGTAAAGAACAAGTGGGTTCTTGTAACTCTTTTATTACAATTTTTTCCCAACTAAACAGTTACATTCAGACAATTTACTACGGTATACCTTTATAGTAGAACAGTGTGTGGACATTTAAATAATGTTAGAGGTATACTGTTTTCAGGGAGAGTTACTTTAATATATTGCTAAGGATAGTAAATGCTATATTTTCTGAGATACAAGTTTTGTTAAAAAAATGCATGTAGGCATAGCAAAATGGGGTAATATGACAGTGATAAAAGCACTATCTTCAGAATATTTTCCCCGGCATATGTGCTTTCTTTTTCTACAGTGAGCACATGCTACTTGTATAAAAAGGAACCAATAAAAGTTTAAACATTCCATCATAGCCAGGATGTTTAACTGGAAAATGTATCTCCTTTTATCCTTCCAAAGCAGTTTTTAGACATTACATGCCTTCATACCATGTGCTCACTTTTCCATGTCCTTACACTTTCCTGCCCTGGCAAACGGAATAATGACCTCAGTTTTGTGTCCTAACGATCAGGACACACACGTTGGAATCGGTTAATAGGGATCTGAGTCTTACACCATTTTGCCAATGGAAGATGGAAGGACACCTACCCAGGCACACAATGCCATCGCCCGTGTAGCCTGCTTTGCACACGCACACCCGCCTTCCTGGGGTGGTTCTCTTACAGTCAGCCTTGGCAGAACAACCTCCATTGCTGATCTCACAGGCGTTGATTGCTACAGAAGATGACACAGAGCAGAAGGGATGGGAGAAGGGAAAAAGCCATTGATGTATTTTTCCTTAAGTCATTGAGAAGTGGAAGATACTGCAAAACAACTTGGGCAGGCACTGGATTAAATATGGCCAATTCCCAAAAACAGAGAGCAAGAAAAACATTCATTATTTGCCCTTTCTAGCTTTTTTTTTTTTTTTTTTACTAGCATTCCCTACACATCCTACTGCAGGACACACCTGAGGACCAAGGTGAAGCTCCTTGGCCCTCTGAGAGAATCCCCCAGAGTAAGATGGTCTAGAAAGCAGATTGGTATGATCATTGTCCAGTGCTGCCACAATCTGGACCAAAGCCTGCCAGGACACAGTGCTCCAGAGAAAAATGACCTTAAGATTTTCCATTTTTTCTAGCACCAGGTGCCATAAGAATATTAGCTTACATTTATTGTGTGCTATGTGCTAGGTCTGTTCTAAGCACTTCACAGGTATTAATTCAGGTTACTGTCCAACAACTCAGTGAGGGAGGTCTTCTTCTTATCCCCAGCTTGCAGATAAAAATAATAATGCAAAGAGCAGTCAAGAAACTTTCCCAACGTAACGTAAGCAGTAAGTTCTTAGATTCAAACCTGGGGAGTCTAAGATGAGCTGTTTTCCACAGCTGCATTATTCTGCCATTGGATACAGAGAGCTCTCTTAACTTAAAACCACTCTGCAAGGGAGGTAGTTTTAAGTTTACTTTACAAATGAGCCAACATCTCAGTGCAGTTAAATGACCTATCCAAGGCCACCTGGGTAGTCGGAAGAAGAACCAGGGCTCATATTCTTTTCTAGTCTACTCCAGAGCCTCAGTGCCCCAGCCATACCCTAGGCCAATCAAATTAGCAAGTTATTTTTTAATGGACACATAATAATTGGACATATTTCTGGGGTATATAGTAATGCTGTGATGCATATAATGTATAAATCAGTGTCATTAGCATATCCATCATCTGAAACATTGATCATTTCTTTATGCCGGTTTTCAACACAAATCAGTGGTTTTCAAAGCTGTCCAGGTGATCCCAATTGTGGTCAAGGCTGTGAACAGTTAGTTTCCTGTTCCCAGGCACAAGCCACTGCCTCATCACATGCGATTCACCATCAGTGGTTGGCACCAGCTGCCGAGGCCCATTCAGACTGCAGGAACAAGAATCTCTCAATAGCCCATGCAAGCCTTGCCGGCCCCCAGCAAATTCCCTCCTTCGCTTGCCTGTGCAGATAGTCCCGTTCCCTCGGAATCCTGCTGCACACTTGCATGAAGGTGTACCATCTGTGAGAATGCAGCTGCAACGAGGAAGGGCAAATAGGGTTTGCAGAAAAGTACACCACCTCCCACCACGTGACTCACAATGCCCCTGCCCCCATGAGACACTCAGAAGTCCCGCCTAAGGCTTGGGAGAGGAGTCCAATTCTGGACTAAAATTGGAGAGGAGTCCAATTTTAGCCGCCTGTCGACCACAGGTAGCTAAAACTGTACTCATTTATCAGGCAAACTACAGCATGTATAGATATAGGCATCAGGAATAAGCAGGGTAGCTATCAAGCTTTAGAGAGCCATTGATGTGCTAGCAGCCATGCTTATGTATTACTTTGTGTCATCTACTCACTATCCAATAGCCTCTAGCAAGTGGGCATTATTATTCCCAGTTACAAATGAAGAATCTGACGCTTTGGAGGAATTAAACAAGGGACTCAAGGTCATGCAGTAGTGCAAATGACAGAGGATGACTTTGAATTCATGTCTAACTCCACTACTAGGTACTGAATTCATTAAGCCTCTCCGGAAGTTAAGATTATGAAGCCAAGTTATGCCTTTCTGTGAGTCAGGAACAAGGTTTTCAGACACTGAGGCCCACTGGGTTTCCTCAGCCTCCATGAAAGAATTCTCGTGGCTTGGACTGGGGTAAGAGTGGGCCTTTTTGTCAATGTGTCAGGTAAGTCAGATGGCAGCTTGCTGGAAAGCCTGGATCTGGCTAGCTGATGTTGGCCTCTTCAGAGATATTTTTAGTTTCATACTTAAATGTATCCTAAACCCTCAGAAATGGTGTCAGGAAACAAATCCCCTGAGGATAGATGAGGGTAGACCTTACTGGGGGGGGGAAAAATCCCCTTTGCATTGTCCCCCAAAGGCGGCTGGGGCTACCTACTTGGCACTGGTGTGGCACGTCCCATTGCAGTCATCTTTTTTGATCACTGAAAAAGAGAACCAGTTTCTGTCTCAGCCCTCTTACTAAATGTCACCTGAGGATTTTCTTTTAGTACTTTGTGCTCGGAAAATCTACTTCTTTGGAAGTGATAGGCATATAAAACTATGAGACCATGTCAATCCTTTTTTATACTGGCTGCCATGAAACTCAAAACCAAATCTGAAGGTCAAATACATTGATGGTGTCTTCTGTTTGCCCGGCCCTGTGTTAGGCAGTGAGGATGCAAGGGTGAATAAAACATAGAATTCTCCCTGGAATGTGAGCATGCACTCTTATGGTCTGGTTGTTGATGTGTATCCCTCTCCTGGGTTTTGATTTTCCATTTTTATTTGTGCTTCCTATGCTATTCTTTCTAGTTTATTCCTAATTTTATTCTTTCCTATTTTTCATCATTTTTATTATGGAGAGCTATAGACAAGCAAAACTGTAATTACAAATAATAAAAGATGTTTTTACATATGTAGAAAATCAGGGCTTTGTACACAGCAGGTACACAATATTATTTGTGAATTAACATGTAAGTTTCCTGGACACAGCATAGGTTATTGCTCTTGGATGCCTACCTAACATATTTCCTGACAGGATGAGATCCAGAAAGAAGTCACTAGAGATGAGGAAAAGAATATTCTTAGGCAGGATGCTCATGCTAAGAGCTTTTGGGATAGAAATCTTACCAGTCCTGACCAAGTCATACAGGAGGGTCCTGAAACAGAGGCCTGCAAAAGTGGTCTGTTTTGTGTCAGAGGGAACATTTTCAGACTCAAATGGGCTGGAATGGAGGCAATTTTGTGCTTATGTCTAATTCCTTGAGCCTAAACAATCCCTTTCTATTCTCTACCTATTGGAATTTCAATCATGTTTTATGTCATCTTCTCCGGAACCTGCTCCAAACTTTTAAGCCAACTTCAATTAATTGATAGCAGCTTTATGGTGTGCTACTTTAAGAAGGCTTCGGTGCCCTTGGCTGGTCTCAGCAGGAAAGAGTGCCATATATATATTTTTTGAGACAGTCTCACTCTTGTCACGCAGGCTAGAGGCTAGAGTGCAGTGGTGTAATCTTGGCTCACTGCAACCTCTGCCTCCTGAGTTCAAGTGATTCTCCTAACTCAGCTTCCCGAGCAGCTGAAATTACAGATGTGCACCACCACACCCAGCTAATTTTTGTATTTTTAGTAGAGATAGGGTTTCACCATGTTGGCCAGGATGGTCTCGATCTCCTGACCTCATGATCCACCTGCCTCGGCCTCCCAAAGTTCTGGGATTATAGGCATGAGCCACTGTGCCTGGCCAGGAGTGCCATGATTGATTATTGATGTCTGCTGTGGGCTTGGGAGCAGTGAGTTTGCACACAAAGGAGTTGTCTTTCTTATTATAGTCTACAGGCTCTTTGCTTTGTACTCTATGCCACAATTTTTCCTGTCTTTTACTAAGCATTTGTTTCCTTTCTAGACTGGAAATTTCCTGTGTAGAGTGTGCACTGGGAGACAGGGATGGGAGATAAGTCTGGAAAACTGGGTGAGTGTTCATTGGTGAATAGCTTTTGTGCTCCATCCTGCTAAGGAGTTAGGAATTTCTTCTGCAGGCAATGAAGAACCACAGCAAGTTGCCAAGTCTTGGGGAGGCGTTGGGGTGAGAAACACGATCTGATCTATGTTTTGGAAAGTTCTATCTGGCAGTAATGTGGAGTATGGAGTGGAGGAAGATAGGACAGGAAACAAAGAGACCCTGAGGCTACTGTTGAGAGGGGAGCAGGAGGAAGAGATGGATTGAGAGATGTGGAGACATGAATAAGGTAGGTATGTTAGTGAGGGACAGGGAGGCATGGAGGCTGAGTAGGGAGGTTCCTAGATTGGGTGACCAGGTACATGGGTAGTGGGATCTTTTTCAGAGTAGAGAAAGCAGGAAGAGAAGAGAGCCTATTGTATTTATTCTGGGGATTCACCTAAAAGGTCCTACTGTTTATGTGACCCCATTTCTTTCTGCTTCCCTCTCCCAGGCTCTAGGAAGCCTGACTCTGTATGCTGACATTTGACACCTGCTCTAGGATATTTCTTTGGCTTGGGACCATTCAGACTTCCCAGTTCAGCTTTTCAACTAACCTTCCTTCCCGAGGCCTTGTTGCTCACCATTAAAAGGCAGCTGCATTTCCTTGATTTTTGCATTGCCTGGAGCTTTGGGCAAAGATGCCCCCCTCTGTCAAGGCCACATCCATGGATCCCCCTCTAGGCTGGCAGGCACTTGTGATCTCCTCCCCAGCTCTCATCCCAGAAGAGGGGGAGTCTCCGATACCTGCTTCCAGGGGTATTCTCTTCAATCCAAAGTCAGAATGATGTTTCTTAAGTGCAAAATATGATCCTATTGCTCTCTTGTTGAAAACTCTTTAATGGCTTCTGTTGGCTTTAGTGGGAAGTCCAACCTCCTTAGCCTTTCACTGCCTGGCTCCTGCCCACTGCTCCAGCCTTTTCTCATCAATGCCCCCTCTTATAGTTCTCTAATTCTGCAATTCTTTGATTCCCTAAATGTGTTGAGCTTTCCCCATGTCTTTGTGGTATTCCAGGTGCTTCTTTCTGCCTGAAATTATCTTCCCTTTGATCACCCTCACCTGAAGCACATTCAACCCGATGTGGAGGGGTTGGAGGAAATGGGCCTTTTAGACACTGTTGGCAGGAAAATAAATTGCTGTTTCCTCTGGAGGACAACCTGGCAATAAGTAGCAAGACCTTTCCCCAGAGTACCAACCCCTGACTCACAAATCTCACCTCTAGGAATTTGACTAAATGAATATGGCTATTGTAGCAGTGTTTGAGAGAGCAGAAAACTGGGTCAAAAAAGTGTAGCATGGTCATTCTGGAATATTTTGTGGAGATTAAAAATTAATGAGATTTTTCTATTTTATTCACATGGAATGATATCTATGTATACTGTGAAGTGGAAAAGTAGGTTACTAGACAGTATGTAGAGTGTGATTCCCTACATATATGTTTATATACCTAGGAAAAGTTGGGAGCCTAATATAAAATATCAGTAATAGTGCTTTCCTGCCTTGGGAGTATGAGTAATTTTCTTCTTTCTGCTTTTCTTTCTTTTATACACTTTTTGCTGCAAGAAAGAATTATGTTTATTGCCAGAATAAGTAATAAATGTGCCATTTCTATTTTAGAAAGAAAAATGTAGCTGCTGGGAAGCAAAGCTTAGAACAGATCATAAATACTGAAGGGCTCACTCTTACCTTCGTCACAGTGCACTCCTCGCCAGCCAACATCACAGTCACAGGAGCCATCTCCCAAGGGTCCTTGGTTGCATCTCCCATGGACACAAGAACATGCTAAGTGGAAAAACACCTGAAAATCATCAGATTCTAACCCATGTTCAATAACTCATTTGTCATCTACTAGGTCTGCTTTATTGCACTTAATTCTTCAAAATACTTCTAAGGAATCATATTATTTGATGGGAGTCTTGATTCACAAAAAGGACGGGGGCAGGAGGCAGAGTCCAGCAAGTTAGCAGGTGAAGTAGCTGTAGCTTCAACAAAGTGGCTCAGACTGCAGTTTTGGGACAGTGCAGCACTGAAGATCTGTGACCCAAGCAGTGTGACAGTGTCCTCAGTCAAGGTTACCTGAGGATCCAGGTGTGGGGCCCCTTTTATGGAACCATGTTTGCCCTCTCTAAGAGAGGACTTCAGAAAGACGCCCATTTGACATTGGGTTTAAGTCTGGTGTGGCACTGCTTTCTTCAGTTACACAGATGAGCCTCTTTGAGAACTGGATGAAAGCTACAGACACCTTTCCCCTAAAAATGTATTTAGCTTTAGCAGTTTCCTGGACCCCATGAGGGTCATCCACAGATCCCAGTTTAGGAACTCATGCACAAATGCAAGCAGATAATTCTTCCAAATAACACAGGAAAAAAATCAACATTTTATTTCCTAGTGAATATTACATGGCTCAATTATAATGATTCAGTTATACATTAATTGTGTCTGGCTTAGACCAGCTGAAGAGAAAACAGTGATAGCCAAGTTAAATGTATGGTTTTTAGTACCAGGTAGAATAATGCTTTGTTAGGAAACCCATTCTCCCAAGTCAATCCTCTCACAGCTGTGAGTTCCTGGACACAAGGAAATCCAGATGTGAGAATACAGATGACTTGGCTCAAACAGATCACTGTTTTTGCAAAAACGACTTAAAGTGTGTGTCTTCCTGCTGGTGAAACAAGAGAGTGATTCTCAGGTAAAGAAGAACATGATCTAAAAGCAAGGGTTTGGAGTCAAAAAAAAGTGTACGTTCAATCCTCAGTTCTGCAACTCATCAGGTGTAGCCTTGGGGGGGAGTCATTCAACGTCTTTGCCTTAATACCCTCAACTGTAAAATGGGCATAGCAATACCCAAGTACCTAAGGTTCCTGTGTGGATTCAATGAATAACATGACAAGTCTGTTTTTCAAACTATCAAGCAATGTCCGCAATGGAAAGTTTAGCCATGACGATTAGTGTGCACAGCCAAATATAAAAACGCATTTGGGCTGGGAATGTCAGTGAACAAATTGGAAGTGAGTTGGTGGGTCCAGGTTAGTGACTGAAAATGTTTGGGAACACTGCAAATGCAAATGACAACACAATGTTCTTACAATTCACAGTGATAGTAGCAGGTGGGATTCCAGCCCACCTGGGGGAGACAGGCCAGTTAGGGAGCATGTGCGGGATCACTCTTCCCCCACATATTCCTGGTTGGTTTCAGCAGCCCAGGAGCCTGGGTGGAGCGGAGGGTGCTCACCTTGGTTACAGTGGATGCCGTACTTGCCCTCGGTGCAGGTCTCGCAGGCCGTGCCTTTGAGCCGTCCCCACACACACACACACCTGTGCCATTCACGCCATCCAAACAGATGCCATTACCAGAGCAGATGTTCTGGGTGTTCCCTGGACAGGCCTGGCACTGGGGGGCCAAAGAAGCCAGCACAGCATTCTCTCGTCTGAAACAGAAGGACAACGTTTGACAGTGCACTTCCATTCTCCGCTGTTGTCCAGCCTCGGTGTAGAAATCCTGCTGTGGGGGACTTCACGTGCACCTTGACCTCATATGGAGTGGGTGAGAAGAATGAGGGCAGGACTCTCTGGGGACTGGGTGAGGCTTGGCAATTTCTAGGGGTGCTAGGAACAGGACCAAGGGCTCCACTGAGGAGGTAGGAAAGAGGGAAAGGAAAATGGCATGTCACAGAAGAGGATGGAAAAAATGAGGAAGGAGGCGGGGGCAGCAGAAGAAACTAAAGAATAATACCTGTGATGCTGGAGGGTGGGAGGATCAAGGGGCTTCTCCATCCTAGACCCGGGTCCCGCCCCTTCACACTGATGTTATTTCATCTACTACTGAAGATGAGGAGGCCTCTGCAGGTGAGGCTTTTGGCATTTTACAAACCAATCTGTTGCTGTTCAGGGAAGCCCTGTAGGATATCTGTTTGGGTTTGCCTTTATTCTTGAGTGCATTAAAACACAAAATCTCCCCCCACCTCTATGCTCTGCAGCCTAAGGGACAGATCACCCCGCCTCTGCCCAGATAGGCAGAGGTGATGTGAGAACCAGGTGGTCCCATTAGCCTCTCAGACTCTCAGGTTTTTTCATCATGCAATTGAATACGGCAGCTTTTACCCATTTTCTAGATTACAGGGCTGTTCTGAGTTTTACTGCTACCACTGCTACATTGGATAACAATGATAATGCAGGTAACAAGGAAGAGGAGATGGCAGAAAGCAGACATGCACAGGCATTGTGAAAAGGATACCATGGGATGGATTTTCCCAGTGGTGCCCCAGTAGTTAGGATGATTCATTTACTGTACTCACAATGATGGTTCTCACACACATGGGCTGGCACCCAATAAACAGGGCTCGTTTTCCCATGAAATAGATGGTATAGATGCATCTCTTTATCTCATTATCCTGTGAAGTATTAATGATTACATCAACTCCTAAGTTAGGAAGAAATTTTCCAATCTCTGAAAGCAAGTAGGTGGGTGATGCATTGCTGTCTCTCTGACTAGAATGTTGTGGGAAGGGAAGGTGGTGACTTGTTGGCAATGCTTCATAAGCAAGAAAACACAAAAATTGCAGTGTTGGCTACCGGAATGCCAGGTGGCAAAATCCAATAATTATACTTTAAAGTAGCACTCCATGGAAAGAACATTTCTTTAGAATATGAACTCAAGTTTGCAAGAATTGTAGAGTAAACCAGACAAAAATGTCCTTCCGCACTGTGCATTGATTAAACTGAACTTTGGTTTCTGTTGATTTATTGATCTATATTCTGCCTTGGTCCAAGAAAGGATTAAGACGGTGTACAAAGATCATCTTATACAAGATTAAATTAAACCTCAAATGAGAACATCTGTATGGTTGTCAGAGATTAAAATTTATCATAAATATATTTAAAATTTATTGTCAATTATTAAAAACGATTATCATGCTGTTGAAGGTGCATGAATATTTATTCTTTGTAATGTAATCAGAAGTACCTTTTATAATAAATAGCTACAAGAAACATGGGTCATCTGCCTCCCCCATATCTGCCATCTGTTTCTTTGAGAAAGTTAGTTGCAACTTCAGCTATAAAAGGAAATCAGGCAGGTGGAATATATCCAGGCTGGATATGATTTTGGATATGGAATCTGTCTTCTCTGATCAAGTTTCTTACTGCTGTTCGCAACTGGCTACTGGGATATGAAAGATGTGGAACATAAAAAATGCCATTCTGTCCTGTCTTTTGATTCATATGAACCCATTTCTGTTTATTACTTTTGCCTTGGTCCAAAAAAAATAGATGTTTAAGATTTTACAAAGATGCATATGACATAATGAGGTAAAATTTAATTCAAACTAAGTGAATGAATGAGGGGGAGTGCAAATCAGGTAATCATAAGGTTCATTTTCTAATTGGGACTCCTCGGATCTGGAAACTATTTTATCAAAACAGACAAAATACTTACTAGAGGTTTAGCTCCGAACGGGCAGACCTGCTTCGCAGAGCATGCGGTGCACTTTCCCTTGGTAAAACACAGAAACAATCAATGCAATTAACTCTAGTGCAAAATGAAGCTGCTAGCATTTTCCAGAATTTGGAACTGAAGGTTTTTGAATACAGAATTTAAAATCAAGGAAGATCATTTGATCCGCCTCTTCACGTTCTTTGAGACAAACACTTCAACTCCTTCAGGTCTTGCACATTTGTATCACATTTCTCCACAATACTCTTCCTACTCTACTAACTCTTTAAAGTGTGATCTTATCTCATTTAAATCCCAATTCTTTTAACTTTTATTTATTAAAGTCCTGCTATTCAGTGAATTGGGCCAGATTCAGAAACTAACAAGGTACCATACCCAGTGCCCAGCTTCAGAGCACACTGCGCGGCTGAGAGGCTCAGCGTGGAGATGCTCCACAGCAATAATATGTGCTATTACAAAACAAACAGCAAAAGTTCACAACCTATGGTAAACTTTTTATTGTAATAATATATGCTATTTCAAAACAAAGAGCAAAAAACAGAAACCCTGAACCTCAACCTATTCCTAAAACAGGAGGTGGCCAATATGTCTAGTTCTGAACTGGATGCCTACCAGACAGGATAGTGTGGTTGTTCAGAGTTCCAGCTCTGGGCCAGGCTGCCTACATGTAAATCCCTTCTCTGCCACTTGCTAGTGCATGAACCTGCATGTATTAGTTAACCTCTTTGGCTCCTTTTCCCATCTGTAAAATGGGGATAGTAATAGTACTACTTGGTAGGGTGTTGAGAAGATTAGACAGGTTAATGCATGTACAATGTTAAGAGAAGTGCCTGGCATATAATGAGTGCCTAATGAATGCCAGTGGTTATAATCATTGTGGAAAGGTCCTACATGGCCCCATGGACTGGCGTGAAAAGCCTCCATTATCACATTCCATAATACACTGAAATCGTTCACTTCCTTATTTTCTCTTCTAGTAGAGCAGGTGTGGCCCATAACTGCCATAGGTGCACCATAGTTGCTATCCTTTGTCTGTGCTAGATATGGCACATTTTCCCTTTGAAGAAAGCCATGGTCCAGAATCCTGCCCAACACAGCACTCCACCTCCCCACCATCCCCCCACATACTGGCAGCCTTTCCCAGGCACACAAGGTACAACCTCTCACACTAGATCACAAGCCCATTGAAGGCAGGGGTCATGTCTTACGTATCTTTGTAAACCACAGCCTGGTAGTTCCTCTTTGGAACATCAAAGACGCTCACTCAGTGGTTCACGGATTTTCTATTAAGATACCTTAATAGAAAAGCCTTATGCCTAAAAATTTGTAAAAAATAAACCAATACTTTTTAGTCCCATCATTGGCCCTGGCCCATAGAACTTACTCGTACAATAGTAGTGTCATTATTATCACATCTGTTCTTCCGAATTTCCAGAACTTTTCCCAAGCCATGGATCACTCCCTTATCAGTGGCTACATTGGTGTAGTTTATTGGAGCCTCATTTACATAGATCTGTGAACAACAGGGTTAAATGTCACTTTTTATGATATTTAAAGAGATATGAGGAAGATAGGAAATGGAGGTTATCAGTAAGACAATTGCCTAGGATATATTACAATATTCACCTGTACTGGAAAGACCTCTGACCTAGGAGGGGAAGTCTGAATAGTAGTCCTGGCACCATCTAGCTGTGTGACCTTAGGCCGATTGCTTTCCCTCTCTCAACTTTTTCTGTTTTGTAAAATGAAAAATTATTCTAGATAATGTCTAAGGTATCTTCCGTCATGCAAATTAACTGCCTTATGTTTGTTTGAAAAATACCACCCATGATCATTATGGTAGTGCCCACTGGCAAGATGGCTCCATGGGCATGCTCTGTTGTGCTGTAGACCAGTGGTTCTGGAGGTGGTAATGCTTTCCATAGCCAAAAATTGAAGAATGCAACTGTTCCCTCAGTATGCCTCCACTTCATGGTTAATGTGCAAGCAACCCTCAGAAAGGCTAATGATAACAAGAATAAAAATAACTAAAGATTTTTTTTTAAATGGTATGTTTATATCTGTCCTTGTTTAGTGAGTCCATAAGCATCCAAGCCATGGGAATGAAGTCTGTATCTAAATGCTGCCAAGTCAAATTCAACTTGGAGGTGTAATTTGTTTTGATTTGTAGAGAAGAGTACTTAATGAGTAATCAATGAAAAATAAATGAAGTCATGGACTCATTCATTAATATAACACATATAACTGGAAGCAAAAATGTTCTTTGAAAAACTGGGGTGGGGTGTGTGTGTGTGTTTAGCAGGGGCTAATTTTGGGAGAGGGGGAAACTCAAGTTAACATCCAATAATGGTTTAAAATTCATAAAATGAGTCATATATTATTATCCCAGAAGTCCTCACTGCAGCAATATTAGAATGACCCTACTAAGTGCTTAATTTGAACTTCCACTGAATGTTAAAGTCCCTTACGATTTACTTGCAGTGAAATGAGTTTCTATTTGGATGTTGGGATAAATCTGGCTGAACAGAGGAGTTCCAAGGTCTGTGTACATTTGGAAAATTAATAGAAAACCTGACTTAGTCTCAAATGGTCACTGTAATAAATTTCCAGAATTCTAAGATGCTGAACTATTTTTAAATACCAAAAATAGAAGAACATTTGATGTTGTAATACTGTTGATTTGGCATTTTAAAAAGTCTAAATTATTTCCATTCTGAGATCCAGAGAATTATGGATCACATTAAAATTTTTTGAAAGTGTCTACTCATTTAGAAAGCATTTCTCTACACTTCCATTGTCACAAGAGAAAGTAAATTAGTATCAATAAAGGCCTCTATTATATTAATAATTCTTTCTCCAGATAAAAGAATTTCTGCATACATGGAAAAATGAACATTGCAGCTCTAAAACTGATTCAGCTAACTGCATTGGACATTAATCTCTACACGATGAAATAAAAGATGACATATACAGAAGCAAAAAAGTTCTCTGTCAATACAATAATTAGCAATCCTGGTAAAAACTAAACGGTATATTTAAAAGGGCCTCCTTCAAATTATTACACAATAGGTAGACTTATCTGTGGGAGTCTGAGAAAATATTTGAGGTTAGATTATTCTCGAATCAATGAAAAGTGAGAAAGACTTTTTCCCCCAAGCAGATAAACATTTTACATAAAAATTTACTTGTTACTCAGTAATGACACCACTGAATAAATTGTTTTTAAAATCATACTTTTTAGAAAGGTTCAAATATTATTGCTTATAAAGTTTTGTCATTAAACCTTCATTTCAATATAGTGTTTAGTGTCTCTTGTTTTAATTTTTCTTGTGAGAATTTACATTAGAATTGAGTTTTTCTTATGGAATTTTCAAACTGATCTTTTTACCTGATATGTGAAACATGTGAGTAGAATTTTATAATTGAAATAAGTATGTAGCCTCATGCATTCTTTCCTATGAATTGTAAACATGTTTAAATATTTGGGTATCATGTGAGATCAACACTGGAATACCACTGTGGTGGGTGGTTAGTCCTAGGACTGCAATCTCTGTGGTTATACAATGATAATTATGTTAATACACTTGGCTGCTGGCTCCTATGTATGTCATGGGGCTCCTTATACCCTGGAGCCCACGACACTTCCTGGTTGGGCCTAGATAGGTTGATCTCCTGGGTTCCCTTCCATCCTGGGCACTGCTTGGGAGCCATCTGTTGGGTTTGTTGTACCAGCACTGAAGGATACCTATGACTGGAGAGACTCAATGCCACAATTTGTATGGCTACCCTGATCATCTGAAGGCTGGCAACTGGGCAGGAGAGTGGGAGCTAGACAGTCTGGTTTAGGCTTTACTTTACAGTGAAACACAGACAACTGTATTGTGTTTGTAAGGCTTAGGAAGCACTGGTGAGATTATTCCAATATGGACGTTGATATGGTTTGGCTGTGTCCACACCCAAATCTCATCTTGAATTCCCACGTGTCGTGGGAGGGGACCTGGTGGGGGGTAATTTAGTCATGGGGGGAGGTCTTTCTCATGCTGCTCTTGTGATAGTGATAACTCTCCTGAGATCTGATGGTTTTCCATGGGGGAGTTTCCTGCACAAGCTCTCTTTTTGCCTGCTGCCATTCATGTAAGACATCACTTGCACCTCCCTGCCTTCCGCCATGATTATGAGGCCTCCCCCAGCCACGTGGAACTGTGAGTCCGTTAAACCTCTTTTTCTTTCCAGTCTTGGGTATGTCTTTATCAGCAGTGTGAAAACAGACTAATATAGAAGTGAGGAAGGATGACAGGAGTCAAGACGCTCATTCCTGGGTTTTACGTAAAAGGATTGCACCTGGTCATTGCGGAGAAAGAAGCCGAGGAGGTAGGAGAAACCCAGCATGGTCTCGCGATGCATGCCATTGTGTAGGTCATTCTTCAGGAGTTTCTCCTCCAGGACCACGTGATACCGGAGGACGTCCTCCTCCTGGATCACACACAAGAATTGAAAGTCAGTCAAGAGATCAGCCTGACAGTTACCCAGCTTCTTCCACATACTGTCACTGTGGAAATCACAAAGAGGAACAATAGCTTGTCCAAGAGGAAGTTTTGACAGAAGCATCAAGACACAATGGAGATTAAATAGGAAAGTGAGTTGCGAAACAGATGGCTTCAGAGAACTTGCAAATTTTCCAGATGGAACAGTTAATAACTCATTAGAGGATTCTAAAACCCAGACAGAAGATATGACAGCTGGGGGGTAGATTTTAAAGGTGATAATTCTTTGGACAGAACTGCTGAGAAGACAGAGCCCCCACACCCCAGTCTGCCTTTTACCTCCGGGGCACGAGAGGAGCTTCACTAGGATGCTTCAAGGACTACAATCTGTGTCTCCTGGAGATAGGGTGGCATGTTCGATGGGGTCTGACCCAGGCAAGGACTACTGATGAGCTGCCCCTTGGTGCACTGAGGAGGGCTGCTACTGTGTGGGATAGATCTGCACTTGCATAGTTGGCTAGGGACAAGAATGTGGGTGTTTGCTGTGGCTCAGACATGAGGAGTATCTGAGAGAGCCGCTGGCAGCCTGCATGGGCAGGCTCCCCCAGGGGGTAGAGCTAGGGGTGGACTCTGTGGTTTTAGGGTCCTTCCTGCCCCCTCCTCCATCCCTCTTAAGCTTCTTACCTTCTTGATGTGTCTTCCCAACCACCAACCCTTATTACCTCTCTACTTCAAACCTAGTGAAACCAAAATGGAATTTAATGAGATCAGAAAGGGAAGAAATCAGAAAGGGAAGCATTCTATGGGGAAGGAGAGAAGACGGCTCCTAAGTGATTGCCTCTCAGCTCCATACCCACTTCCTACACTCTGCTTGATGACGCTGGGGCTGAGGCTCTCCCCCTATTTCTCCTTTGCAAGGGGCTCCCTATTAGGGTCTGCCAATGAGCAGCTCTAAGAGAGTTGGAGGGCTGGAGGGGGAAAGAGGCAGTCACTCCTTCCTGTTCTCTCCCTGTTCCTATTGGCATCACCCAGCCTCATTTCTCTTCCCTGCAGTGGCACCTGAATCTGCATGGCAGTTTCCTGTCACACCCAGAGCCAGCTTAATCCTGCCCTCTCCACTCATAAGACACCAGCCAGACAATGCCTGCTCCTGGAGGTCTGGGTCTTGGACCCACAGAGATCTTCGCCACTCGTCCAGGCTTAAAACACCAGCACCAGCTGAAAAATGACCCCGTCTCAGCAGCCTCTAGGTTTACACGTTTTAGTAATTCCAACCTCCTCCCACTGTACTCCTAGTCTTAGTGGTCATAAGTGAATCCTGCAATTGCTACCATTATGATATTGCTCTCTTGCTTTTTTAACCTTTCAATTATATTTACACAGCTTTATAGCCAATAAACAATTCATTCTATCAAATTCTGTTTATGTAACTGGTATGTTTTTCATCTCCTGTGGACTCTGACCGATTCAAGGACCAAGACCGTTTCTGCACAAAGCTCCGTTGTGGAGCAGGGAGGGAAGAACTGATTTTAAAACCAATTCAGAGTGTTAATTATTGTAAGGAGTTGGATTCCTTGTTTTTACTTAGCTGAGAGTGAGTTTGTAACTTAAAGTGTATTTGCCACCTAAGTGATTACAGGACTTTTTGGGGAGGCAGAGAGGCTATGGGACTGCCTGAAGTTTCATTCTGGGACACAAAAAGAATATTTCTCACTGAAGAGGTATAAGGAAATAGGGTGTGCTAGAGGGCAGGGGAAAGACAAGGCAGATGATTTCCAATTCCATCCCAGGAGTTCTAAGTGCCTGTTACAGGAATTTATGGCACGCTCCCTTCCTTCAGAGTTTATAATCTAGTTGGAGAGCTAAGACTTGCTTCCTTGACAGGACAGTTCATCGTACTGGGGATACATGATAAACGCTGCAAGGGGGTACCATAATGTGAATTCAAAGGCAGGAGAGAGCATCTACACCTCGGGTGGCCAGAGCCATCTTCCCTGAGGAGGTGGGACTGGACACGATGAGTGGGTAGGGAGAATTTAGGAGGTGGTGAGGAAGAAAAGCAGCCTTTCTTATTTCCTTATTAAATAAGAAAAATTCCCATTTTCTGAAAATTCAACGCTCTTTTTAGTCCAATAATGTGTCATTTCACTTTTCCATCTAAACCTTCCCATTCATAGCCACATACTTAACAGAGCCTCATGTGGAGACTCTCCCCTACGTAATCCTCCCCCATAGCAGAGCTGCTGTGTGTTCGTGCATATCCCTGGAATTAGGCACTTGAGCTCATAGGTACAAGCATGCAGGTGTCCCAGGAAGCTGGAAGAATCCTCACGACCACCCCCTCCTCTCCCACTCCCTGACCTGTCCCTAGTCCCAATAGCTGAGATGTCAGCTTCAGGGACCTAGAGAGGTGGATTATCTCTTTCTTCCTCCTCTTATCCCCTTCTCTATCTTCCCTGATTCCTAACATTCAGGGGTAACCGTCAAAGTTTGTCAAAGGATTTGGTGAATTAATTCAAAAACTTCAATTGTGCCAGCATCCGACTTAGAACTGTTTGGTGGGTCCTGTTTCTTACAGAACTAAGTCCAAATTACCCCTCCAGGTATTTAAGACTTCCATAGGCTGGCCGCAATTTATCTGATATTCACTGGTGGCTCCAGAAGTTTTACATAGGAGGGGCCCAGGACCACCCCACCCCCAGCCCCACACGACAGGACGTTTGTAGCTGGATTTGCATGGCAAGCACACTGTTTGCACTTTCATCTTTATATTGGGTGGCTGAGATGATGATGTTAAAAAGATGGGGGTGGTACTGAACCCCCCCCGAGAAGCCACCCCTGAGCCCACTGTTGTCTCCCACCACTGCTCTGGAGAAACCGTGTAATTTCTTTATGTGGTTTCATCACTCCGGCTAGAACCAGAGTGATGGTTGTATAGATAGATTCCAAACAGGCCAGCACCTGTGGGCTTGGGCTGCCTTTGCTCATATTTACATACACATACCAACACCACACCCTCAATGCACCACGCCTGCATCCTTGTGTATACAGGCTCAAGTGTGCAATTCCAGGGGCATATGTGTAACATCCAGCAGCTCTGACCTGGGGGATTTCTGTGTATGGGAGAATCTCTCTACACGAGTCTATATCAAGTATATGGCTATGGACAAGGAAGGAGTGAAATGGCACATGACTAATGAATTGCAAACATAGAGAGTTTCAATTTTCACAAAATAACTTCCCTAGTTCTAGTTCTTGATACCTACTAGAGACAAGACTTTCTTCTCCCTGATGTAATTCTCGATGGCATTGTTGTTCGGAGCAAACACTGTGTAGGCATTGGCAGCCTCAATTGCATTCGCCAGGTTATATTGCTGTGATGGAAAGAGACAAGAGCACATGAGGGATTCCTGTTCTTGGTTAACCTGAGCGTGGCGGTCAGGCAGAGAATGTGGTACTTGCAATGATGTAGCCCCGGAAGATGGAATAGTCAGGCATCTGTTCCAGTCGGGTGAGCAGGTTTGGTAAGGAGCCCATTAGAGCTCTTTGTGGGACCAGCACCTGAAAAAAGAAACCCCAGCACCCTGTTAGCATGTTTTGGTAGGACCAACTGCTTGTGTATACATATGAGAGTCTAACGCCATTAACTTCTTCAGGCAGTTAAATGGATTGACATTAACAACCTTTTGAAGATTAGTCACAGAATAAAAATATTCCAGGATAGAGTGTGACAAGGCTGGAGGAGACTTGGAGATGTTATTCATTCAATTTCATGCCTTACCCTTAAACCTCCTTGATTAGAGAAAATTTCATCTTGCACAAAAGACTTTCAGCTTCCCCTAAGTAATTAATTTCAACTTGCATTAATCTACCTTGTCAGAGAAGACCTTAGACCAAGTCTAACTGAAATGCGGCAGGTTGCAGCTAATATCTAATCCATTCTTCTTTGGTTGTTATTCTTTTGTTTATTCTTTAGGTTCTTCATTTCTTTTCCCTGAAGTCTCAATCTACTCAACCCAGTAGCCCGAATCTGACTTGTAAAACTATTTTGTTTTGCTCACGCTGTGTAATAACAGGGCATTTTTACATACAAATTCAGATTGCTGACTTTCTTTTAAAAACATCAGTCTGGATTTCCACAGACACACAGCAGCAGAGGGTAGCAGCAGCCACTTTCATTATAGTCTCCACCACTCCCTAATGTCTCCTACCTGGGACATTCCCCCTTACTCATTTTGCTATCCATCTAGACATTTGGGTTTGCAAGTCCTGCATAATTAACCTTCTGGCCAAAATCACTATTTTCACCTTTGCATTCTACCTAGAACCTTGTCAGATTGAAGAACTAAACACTGGAGTGTTTTTCTAATCTAATCAGCCTTTTTTCAACATTTATTGCATGCTTACTATAGGCCACGCGGTGGGTATACAAGTGTGACTGAGGCCTGGGTTCTGCCCTCAATGAGCTCACAGCATATTAAAGTAGAAAGCCCAATCCAGTCTGCTGCTTGTACTTAAAAATAAAATTTTATTGGAATACAGCCTTGTAAATTTGTTTACACATCTTTGCACTACAATGGCAGAGTTGAAGAGCTATGATGGAGACCATGTGATCTGCAAAGCCTAATAATTGCTATCTGGCTTTTTCCAGAAACATTGTACGAAAACATTGTGTTAGAGGAAGACAGATACATTTCTGAGTTGCTGGAGCTGAAGGGGGGAGGAGGGGCTTAAGGTGATTAGATGAGATTTGGTAGATTCGAGAGCTGTGAGGAGAAGGCCTGATAGAACTTGATGGTTCTATGTCCATGTCACATAACAATAGGCAATGAGGAGGGCCACTGAAAATCAAGGCCCTCCTTTCTCTAGGAGTTTGCGATCCCAAACAGGGGGTGCAACAGCATGGGGAATGAAGTAGGCTGGGATTAGGCTACCAGCCACTCTGGCCAGGCACCTTTATGCAGGGCACAACGGCGGCCCTGACTGAGATGCCCTTGATGCCAGTGGACAGACATAGAAGGGGCTCCTTAGGTAGCGCCTGCAGCCCAGAGGCTATGTAGATAACCGAATCAAATAACTGCCATCCCCAGAACCGCTTCATCAATCCAGTTACTTAACCATGAGGAGTCTCTGTTGTCTCGTTTGTAAGTGAGAATAATACAGCACTTAGGAAATGGGTTGAGATGCCACTCTACTAATGAGGTTGTGTGCATCAAAAAAAAAGCAGAGTGGTGGTAACTTACTTACTCACTTATTTATTTATTTGATGGAGTCTTGCACTGTCACTTGGACTGAAGTGCAGTGGTGTGATCTCAGCTCACTCCGCCTCCTGGGTTCAAGCAATTCTCCTGCCTCAGCCTCCCAAGTAGTTGGGACTACAGATACGTGCCACCATGCCCAGCTAAGTTTTTGTATTTTTAGTAGAGACGGGGTTTTACCATGTTAGCCAGGATAGTCTCCATCTCCTGACCTCGTGATCCACCCGTCTCAGCCTCCCAAAGTTCTGGGATTACGAGCATAAACCACTGCGCCCAGTTTTTTTTTTTTTTTTTTTTGAGATGGAATCTCACTCTGTTGCCCAGGCTAGAGTGCAATGGCACAATCTTGGCTCACTGCAACCTCTGCCTCCCAGGTTAAAGCAATTCTCTTGCCTCAGCCTCCTGAGTAGTTGGGATTACAGGCATGCACAACATTACCCAGCTAATTTTTTGTGTTTAGTAAAGATGGGGTTTCACCATGTTGGCCAGGCTGGTCTTGAACTCCTGACCTAAGGTGATCTATTCTCCTTGGCCTCTCAAAAGTGCTGGGATTACAGGTGTGAGCCACCACCTGGCCAACTTTATGTTCTTTAAATGTTTTCTAGTACTTTGGAAAGCCAGGATTGGAAAAGAAAAAGATCCTTGATAAATAATATTACTTTGCATTAGATGAAGCTATGTTCCCTGTAAATGACAAATCACTTGCACAAAAATCTTGTTTCTAAGTGCCCCTTGATGATATGGGAGAACTGCAAGATCTTTGCAACAATGAGACCAGAAATCTTACAAATAGGTTCTTTCCCAAATGGAAACCTTTTCTGTAACTTAAAACCAGTAAGTGACTATATAAGTGCCAAGTGAGAACAATTTTAATTAAAACACAACTTTTTTTTCTGATCTTCCACCTTACAAGAATTCCTACTGTATCCTAAATTCCAACTTGTAGCTTTCATTTTAAATGAAGATCCTAACATGGTAACTGAAAATTGCAGGGTAGCTTACAACCCCATTTCTCATTATTCTTTTTTCCTATGTCATACCATTGTTAAACTGGGTATTAGAAAAAAATTAAGATGTCACAGTGCTTTTTATATTCTTTTCCACTTTTTTCCCTAGGGCCTTTCCTACCTCATTTTTTAGAGTGCAGCGATGCAGATAGGAGAGTGGAAAAGTAACACATAATCACGTGCCTCTCCTCCAGTTCTTGATTATATCCCCTTTGGTTGTACAGACTTCCCAGTGCCAGGGTGCTTAAGCTCACGTGCCTGTTTGTTTTTTTGAGACAGGGTCTCACTCTGTTGCCCAGGCTAGAGTGCAGTGGCTGGAACACAGCTCATTATAGTCTCAACCTCCTGGGCTCAAGTGATCCTCCTGCCTCAGCCTCCTGAATAGCTGGGAGCACAAAGGTGCATGCATTTTTTTTTTTTTTTTGGTAGAGACAGGATCTCACTATGTTAACCAGACTGGTTTTGAACTCCTGGGCTCAAGCAATCCTCCTGCCTCAGTCTCCCAAAGTGCTAGGATTATAGGCATGAGCCACAGCACTTGGCCTGAAGTGTCTTTTGAGATGTTTCCATAAACAAGAAAGATAACAGGTGTGACCACACTTGATAAAGGGCCTATTGCAGAATACGGGCTGGGTAAATGGGAACTGAGTCTCACTGAATCAACAGAGTCTCTAGATGGTTTTAAAATAAAAGTCATAAGGTACAGTACCAGTTACCTTCCATATAAGGTTAAAAATATTGCTGTACAGGAGGATAAATAACAAAGGGAAAGAGATACCACATGCACAGGAGGGTGGAATGTCGTACCTTGTTGATGACGTGTATCACTCCATTTGTGGCTGCGTTGTCCCCATCGACAATGGAGGCCCCTTCAATTGTGATATTCTATAAATACAAACCACAGTGGGAAGGTGAGTCTTTATAGAACACACCTTGGGGTTGAGATGATCTCTGGAATTTCTGCTTTTTGAACAACAGTGATCTTCATACTTTCAGGCCATCAGCCACAGTAAGAAATACCTTTAACTTGTTGTCCCACAGACACCACTCTCTCTCGCTTTCTCTCTCTCTCTCTCACACACACATACACACACACAGGAAACAGTACTTTCCCCCTATATGGCAGGTACTCTGATCATCTATTCTATTCTATTCTATTCCATGCGATTTCATTTACAAAAGTGCTGTTCGAGGCTTATTAAAGTGACTCTGTGGTTTGACCCTGGAGACAGCATTGTGGGTTGGGCTGTGTCCCCCCTACCCCCACAATTTGTATGCTGAAGTCCTAACCCCCTAGTACCTCAGGTGGTAACCTTATTTACAGACAGAGTCTTTACAGAGGTGATCAAGTTAAAGTGAGGTCCTTAGGGTGGACCCTAATCCAGTTTGACTGGTGTCCTCACAAGCAGCAGGAATTTGCACAGAGACAGCTACACTCAGATACTGCCATGTGAACATGAAGATGCCATCTACAACCCAAGAAGAGGGGCCCAAGACAGCCCCTTTCCTCACAGCCTTAGAAGGAAGCAACCCTGCTCACACCTTGATCTTGGACTTCCAGCCTCCAGAACTGTGAGAAAATAAATGCCTGTTGTTCAAGCCTCCCAGTCTGTGGTACTTTGTTATGGCAGTGCTGGCAAACTAATACAGATAGTAATTGACTTTCCTGCTCAGAATCCAACTACTTTTTAACACTATGAATTGCATAAGGAATGAGGGTAAGTAAAACCCAACCCACTCACCCACCCAGCCACCAATCAACACTAACTGGGCTCTACTCTTTCTGGTTTCCTCTCCTCTTCTCCCCAGTTGAAATCCCTGCTAGGAACCCTGGTCTTGTCTCACCCTGAGCAACTCCCAAGTCACATCTGCAGAGGCCCTGAAGAAAACCCTCCTGGCAGGAGATATTGATATAGGACATGGGAATGAACTCTTTAAAAATATCTCTTTAATGGTTAGCTCCTCTAGGTCAGGGGCCTTAATTGATTTACCTCTGAATCTGTAGGGCCTGGGATATGCCTGACCAGATGGGTATTTAGTTAATGGTTGCTAAGAGAATCAATGATTTAAAACATCAATAAATTAGCATGATTGACCTTACAATGTATATCAAAACATCATGTTGTACACTTTAAAAATACACAATTTTAATTAAAAACCTGATGGAAAATAATTCCAATGTCACCAGAATTATCAGAATAAAATATTAAAAAGCCGTAAGACCACTGTTTTCTGCTTTCTAAAAGAAAATATCTGACGAGTCACATATATTGAGGTATTACTAGGCGTAGATCTTTTTCATAGTGCTCATACCATGAGCAAATGAGTGGGAGGATAGAAATGTTCTAGGGCAGTAATTCTCCAACATTTTTGACTGTGGCCCATGGTTCATGGATGCAGCCATTCTCACTTTGCAGTGGAATCTTCATTCTCATCTTGTGCAATTCACAGAAAGAGCTCTGAACCACTGCCCGTGCAGCCGGGCAGCCAGACTCCCTCATAGAATTCTGAATCGGAGTATTTGACACACTGCAGGAAGTGCCAGATGATAAGCTTCCCTGGGGCTGGGCTCTTCCTTGGGCATCGCCCTATCTCCAGCACCTAGATCTGTGCTGGTACACAGTAGCAGGTGCTTAACAGCGGTTGATTGACTGACTCTAACTTCATATAAAATTTCATTTCTCTATAAAGATTCAATTCTGTAAAGACTATGTACAGATTCAACTCTATAAAGATTCAATTTCATTTCTCTATAAAGATTCAATGACTAATAACCAGGTCTTAATCAATATACATCAAAAGAAAAGTTGTGGAACTGCACATCTGTTACCCTTTCTGGATCAGTCTGTGGTCTGATGTGAGATTTGTGGCCAATCAGTGGGCAGAAGGCCACATTTTAGAGGATCACTGCTATAGGGTAACATGTGTGTGTATATATTGATATATGATAATTATTGCAGCTGGGTGATGTCCACATGAGGTATTCTGTTCTCTGTAGTTTTGCACATGTTTATAAGTTCCCATACTATGGAAATTTAAGAAGTACAATATAAACCAAGATGTTATGTTTCAAGTAAATAGACAAATTCCAGAGCTCTCTTACCCCATCCGCCTTCGCCAGGTGAAGGAAGCTGCCCGGCAAAGACGTTGCCAACATGTCAGAAGAAGACAGGGTCTGCAGATCTGCCACTCTGTATGTGCCTAGTAATGTATGGTATCTGAAACAACAGTCCACAAGGGCTATTATTCAATATCAATGCATGGGGCTGTAGCGTCATTGAGTAGTTAAGAGAACAGGCTCTGGAGCCAGACTGCCATATTCAAAATTCAAGCTCCCCCATTCAGTTATCAGTCTTGGCTTGAGTTAATTACTTAACCATGCTGTGCCTTGGTTTCCACATCTGTAAAATGGGAATCATTACAATATCTATCATAGGGTTGTTGAGAGAATTAACTGGGTTTATATGTAAAGCAGTAAAACAGTGCTTGGCAGAGTTGGCTGTCAGAAATCATTGATTATTACTATCCTGGGGGGGTGGGAGGAAAGGGGAATCCTAGAACATGTTCAGCTCCATGAATTTGAAGGACCATGTGGCTTCCCTACATTGAACTTCAAAGACACGTTCACACAGATGCCATTCAGATACGGTGTAAAATAAAATAAGTAACACCTACTTTATTAGGGATGGAATATTGCTCTGTGACAACCAGAAGCTTTTCTCATCCTGGTCCATGTCCTCAGTAGCTTGTTGGGAAGGCACGAGGACAGTGAGGTTTGAAGTGGCTGACAGCGTGGGTTGTAGAGAAGCATTCTGAACCACAGAAAGAAAATAAAGTGACCTGCTCATGTTAGGGGACAAACAGGGCTGACTTAAATGCTTGGAAGAGATGACAATTTCCCATATGATACTGGGAAGGTCCTAGGGTCTCCTTTCCCAAATCCACCCAAACCACTGACTGATGCCTCATTTTCCCTTGTGAGACTCATTTCTTTTAATTCAATGTATGAGTCTTATCAAAGCAAATCTGCCCAATCAGATCACACATTCAGTCATTTTAAGTCCTTTACACTTTAGTCTAAACGAAGAGCCAAGAAATAGCCTTGTTAGGCTCTTGTGGGTATGTATACATGCAGGAAACCTTGAGCATTCTTGGACGTCTTTGGAGTAAGGATGGTGAGGAGACTGCAGGAACAGTTTCAGCATGGAAGAAACTAGACGGCTGAAATAAAACCTGAAGTAAATTTCATTCTTGCCTAGAGAGCCAGTTCTTGGTAGAAGCAGTGGCATGCTTATGTCTAACAACTGGATCTCCAGGAAAACAAAAACAAAAACAAAACAACCCAAAGCCCTGGTTTGTAGTATTTACTGATTTTTATGGTGTAAATACTTGCACCAGGGCTGATTTCAAGGTACCAAAATGACTGCACCGAAAGCGGAGGTAGGAAGAATGTGCACCATCAGCTCCCATGAGTGAGTGTACGGGGTCCGCTGGGCCAGCTTATGCCTGTGGGGTGAGACCAATGACGAGTCTATGTGAAAGTCAGCATACTCAAGAGTGCGCTCGGTGTCTTCTCTCCCCCTGTGCTGGGATCAGGGGTTCAGAGAGGCTCCATACAGAAGCACAGGAAGCTGTCCTGGAGTGGGTGCTGACCAGGCATGGACTATTATTTTGGCATGTGTCTATTTTAAGGGGATAAACCATTTGTTGCAATGGCTGGCTGGGCCGGTCACCTTGGTCCATTTAGCCATAGAGGACAGAGATTGAGACAAGGGTTTAGGGTGGGGATTGGATTCTTTATTATTATATTTTACAGGGGTGAGGGGAAAAGCTTTTCTTGGCATATTGAGCTGAGCTAAGCACATATGAGTTATGTCAGATTACAGCTATAATTCCCAAATCAAACTTGGTGAATTACAATGATGAATCATGTTACCTTACAAAAAAGATCCCTGTGATGAATGAAGCTCCCTTCTGCCCCCCACATACTAATGCTCAGAGCAAACCTCTGATCAACCACAACAGAGTCTTTAGGGGTGGGGCCTATGCAGGAATTTTTTTTTTTTTAATGTGTTCCATGTGGTTCCACAGTGCAGCCAGGGTTGAGAAACGCTGCTCAGCACAATCACCTACCCTCCTTACCAGCTGCATTTTCAGTTTTCTATTATATGCATTCCAAGTTTCTAAAACATATACATTCCCAATCCTAAGTCCCAACAAAGGTACTCACATTTATCCACTGGTTAAATATAGCTGCTTCGGAGAGGAACGACAATGCCTTATTCATACCGTCCAAGGGAGGGAGGGAGAGATGGGAGAGAACACAGAGAAAGAGCAATGAGAAGTGTAATTGCATTTCTGGGTCACCCGGGCTCAGCCTTCCTGGGGCTGGGCTGGTTTTCCTGGCCTGCCTCCCTGATGCTGACGGGAATGGGTGCTCCAGCTAGATGCATTTGCATGTTGCCATAACTGCACATTTCTTCCACACCGAGGTGGCTTAATTATTCTCTAGAGAAGTAATTCCAGAAACTTCGAATGAAGCAACAACTCAAGGTTCTTCCAAATCAGAATTTAGGCTGTAAGAATATGGTTACCTAGACCCTAAGGGGGTGGGTCACAGAGCTCAGCAAATAGCCCCCTTTCAGAGACATTGTTGAGTAGCGGCTCAGAACAATGAAAGCAAACCACGTGGGTTTTCATGTTGGCTCTGCCATTTTCTAGTTCCCTAGGCCAGTTACCTAAAGGACCTCAATTTTCTCATCTGTAAAATGGGATAGTAAAAGCTCCAATTCACAGTTTGATATGAGAAACAGGAGTCGTTTTAAAAGTGATTAGACTAGAGGCTGGTATGCAGTAATTTCAGTAAGTTTTAGCCCCTATTATCTTTAATTTATCCACTCTGGAATACTGGGGTGGAGTGAAGGGAGATTATAAGATATAAAAGGGGGATGTAGATACAAGGGAAAAGATGGCCCTCCCTGCTCCTCTATGATTTACACTTGTTTGGGGGAAGTTCAGCCTTGAAAAGACAACCAACATTGCTGGTGGAGCAGTGACATTTAAAGGTGTCAGAGTTTTTTTTTTTAAATTGTACTATAGGTTCTGGGGTACATGTGCAGATCTTGCAGGGTTATTACATAGGTGCATACATAAGCAGGTGGTTTGCTGCCTCCATTCCCCCTTCATCTACACCCAGCATTTCTCCCCACCCTTCCCACCCACCGCTGTCCCTCCCCTAGCCCCCCTCAACTGACCCCAGTGTGTGATGCTCCCTGAGTCCACGTATTCTCATTGTGTGTGTGTGTGTTTTTTTAAGTTTCTAAACACAGAGTTACTAAAAAAGACTGGGTTCACCTCTTGGATGTGTCATTTACTGGCTGTGTGCTCTGTGCAAGTCACTTAGCCTCTGAGAACTCAAGGGCCTTATCTGAAAAATGAGTATGATGAAGACTTCCTCCAGGAATTATGAAAATTAAGTGCATTAATGTATGTGAAAATATTTTTTAAACTACTAAATACCACAAAAATGGCAATATCAATGATCCTATGTGAATTTACATAAAGACAAAAAGTCTCAGTGCTGTCTCAATTCCATCTAGTAGTTGAGGTTATTAATAAGCACATGTTAAAAAGTAAGTTAGTAAGAAAGTGAATAAATACAAGAGCAGAGATGTTTGAGTAATCCCTTAGAGGGGACACTTTAAGAGAGAGGAGGGCTGAGGTGCTGGTGGGAAGGCCAGAGCTGGGGAGGAGAGAGAGGAACGTGGCGGCCCTGGAGCTAGGGAGGCAGCAGCTAAACTGGAGGGGACGGCTGTTTAGAAGAAAAACGAGTAGGCTGGGCATGGTGGCTCAGGCCTGTAATCCCAGCACTTTCAGAGACTGAGGTATGTGAATCACTTAGAGTTTGAGACCAAGCCTGGGCAACATGGTGAGACCCTGCCTCTACAAAAAACAAAAAGTTAGCTGAGTGTGGTGGCACATTCTTATAATCCCAAGGAAGATCACCTGAATCTGGGGAGGTCAAGGCTGCAGTGAGCCATGATCATGCCACTGTACTCCAGCCTGAGCAACAGAGTGAGATCCTGTCTCAAGAAAAAAAACAAAAACAGAAACAAGAGTGGAGTCTGTATGAAGATGCCTGGAGAGCCAAGCTGAGGACTTAATTTTGCTTTTCGTGGGAGGAGGGGGACATTGTGAAAGCAGGAGATTTTAGGGTTTTAGGAAACAGGATTTGTGGCCAGTGCAGAGAAAATGTGATTTACGTGTCATGGTCTGGGTGTCAGGAGACAGCTCCTTGGCCTGACTCGGTGAGTTGAAGACACAGTGGACAGTGAGAAGGAAGGGTGGAAGGGGCCTCCCTAGGGTGAGGCTCTTAGTGCAGGCTCTGGGTCCTGGGGATTTTTAGGCTTGTGACTTCAGCAGAGAGGAGAGGCAGGAACCTAACTGCCAGGTAGTTGAATAAAAAGTGATGAGGAAATTTGTCAATTGACTTTATTTCTCATTTTGACAAATATTTATAACCAATGGGACTGATGTAGGAAACAAGATAGAGATAATCTCTTAAGAGTTTATGGTTGTTGACAGACAAACATCACAAGTTCTCACTCATACACAAGAGCTAAAAATGTAGATCTCATGAAGACAGAGAGGGGATTCGTGGCTACCAGAGAGCAGGAAGGGAAGGGGGAGGGAGGGGATCAAAGGAAAATAAAGATTATGTATGTATTTATTACCACTGAACTATACACATAAAAATGGTAAAGATGTACGTATATTTTACCTCAATACATTAAAAAAAGTTTATGGTCAAAACAGAAAAATGTAGGAGCAATGCTGAGTTACTGTGGCCCATGCTGTACAGATAGAATATTCTGCACTGGTGGTTAAGTATTCGTGCTCTGCACTTGACAGCTATCAGAGCTATCAGCTGGATTCCTTACTCTGGAGCTAAAGGGTGTTGGGCAAGTTTGCTAAGCCTCTCAGTTTACCCACCTGTAAAACGGGCATAATAGTAGCATAACCCCAGAAGGTTGTTGTGAGATTTAAATGGGGTGTTGCTGCACGGTAAAGACTTAGCAAGATGCCTGGCATGTGCGCACGTGCGCACACACACCAGGGGTAAGCCCAGACAGGAGAGCCCAGTGAACCCAGCAGAGGCCAGTTGGTTGCTCCCTTGGGAAGTCTGAGAATGGAAAGAGGTAGAGTATCAAGAAAGAGAAGTAAGGACTGCTTGGTATACAGAAGCTGCCAAATAAAAGCCGGCTGCCTTCAGCCTGTGGAAAACGTGTGACCCACAGAGCATGTATGTCATCTGCGAGAAGCAGCTTGCTTCATGTAAAATCTCCTGCAGCAAAAGATATGTCAATAGATCACTTTAAAGGCATCTTAGCCAAGAGGTTTTTAGAAAAGGTTTTGTCTTTATTATTGTATACTTGAGTTCATAATAGATGACTTACCTCTGCCGCATTTCCATAGCACAGAAAGCCATCTCCTTCATAGCCCTCTTGACAAACACAGCTCCAGACACCAGAAGTAGTAAACTGACAGTTTGCCTGAGAAAACCAAGATAAAAGAAATGGTTTGTTACCCCAGTGAAAACGTTAGACCCAAGTTACATCTATGAGACAACAGGCTCCATCTATTGTGAAAACTGCAAATTTGGGGCTGAAAGACAGTATAAGTAACCCATAGACCCTTTAGTGTTGCAATGAAAGTCTCCTGTCTGCATGTTTGATACAGCTATTATTTAATCACAATGAAATTACTTATTCTCATCCCTGCCAGATTTAGCAAATAAAAAAAATACAGGATGTACAGTCAAATGAGAGTTTCAGATAAATGATGAATAAGTTTGAGTATACATTTGTCCCATGCAATATTTAGGGCATACTTGTACGGAAAGATTTTTCAACACATACTTGTGTATCCAAAATTCACATTCAACTGGGTATCCTGTATGTTATCTGGCAACCCTACGCTGGTTCTTCCAAGCTCTGGAATGGAGTGAAACTTGCAATAGCTACACATTTAGAATGCCAGGGCTTGTTTGCGCTTAAATCAAGCAGGAGTGTTAGAGCTCCTTCAGCTTTGTAAAATGCTGAGATTCTTGGGTAACAGACATCTTGGGGACATCTCCCTCCTCATTTTTCTTCTATAAGAATTAGTCCCCCATGCACCACCTTGCACATGTACTAGGGGTGGGCCGTGGCAGCTGTGTTCATAACAACCCTACTTCTTGGCCATAATTGAGACTCTTATGTGCATAATTGGGCCCAGTTGGGCCAGTTAGATCCTTTCCTCTATGATTTTGAATTGGGATATGGGGTGCTGATAAATTAGAGGGCATCACTGATGGTGGGGGAACCATTTACCTCAAGATGTACACAGAAGCACACAAGTTGGGGGAGAAAGACGGAGGCAGAGAGAAAGAAAATACACAGAGGGAAGTAAAATGAGAGTTTCCATCATCTCAGAGGACTGGGGAAAGAAGCTGCCTAGATTCTGGTGATCCTTGCTGTCTTCAAGTCCTGGTTCTGGGCTCTTGGGAAGTCTAACCGTACTTCCTGCCTCTGGATTCCCAGAGCTACCCGGGGGATAGTCTCAACAAATTTCTGCATGGATTCTGTTACTTGAAACTCCACACAATGTGACTAAGGCATCCAATTTCATTGGTTCTGATGTTCGGTGCTTAGTGATGTTCTTTTGAAAGCATGACCACCCCCAGCCCTAATATCTTTGCCTGATCTTTCGAAGTTGAGAAACAAGGCACCACATACCTTTGAATGGGCATTTTCGCTGATAACTTAAGTAAAACTCTGTTGTGACATTCAAAGTGGAAGCCCAGTTACCTCTTAAACTATCCTTTAAACTGTTGGTTTAGAGGTGCCAGATTTCCCAAATAAAAATATTGAATGACTAGTGAAATTTCAATTTTAGGTGAAAAATGAATAATTTTTAGTATAAGTTTGTCCCATGCCATATTTGGGACTTGTTTGTGCTTAAAGATTATCTGTTTCTTACATTTAAATTTAACCAGGACTTCTGTATTTTACCTGGCAGTCATATGTCGGTTCTTCCAAGCTTTGGAATGAAGTGGGAGTTGCAATAACTACTCACATTCTGCTTAGAGATTCCCTTTTGGGGGTAAGAGATTTTGTTCATTAGTAGACCAGACAGGAAATAATCTTTCTTTCTCAAGCATTTTTTTTTAAAGTAATGAAAACCAAAGTTAAATAACTCACCAATGGATGACATGTCCCGGTTTGTTCCAAGCATGAAGTTATTGGTTCACAGTCAATTCCATTTCCTCGAAATCCTTTCTTGCACTCACACTCATTCTATAATTTTAAGAACAGAGTCAAGGGGATTATTGAAAGCAAGTGCCTTCCATGTCTTGCTTGCACAAGGCACTGAGAAATATACTATGGAAACTGAAGCTGTCTGGTTTTCCCAGAGAACAGCATTAATGTCTTTTGCTTGATATACTTCAGATTCTAGAGTTATTAGTCTCCAGATTCTACATTACATTTTCCCATCTGAGAGTTTATTGGTACTCTCTTCCTGAATTCTTTACTCCAGAGGGACCTATGCAGAGAATCTCAGAGAGGACTTGGGCCCTAAAAAGCATCACACTGGGTGGCTCTTCTACCTAAATGAGAAAGGTTAAGCAAGCTATGGGGTATCTACTTGGTGGAGATGTATGCATGAGGCCATTGCTAGCCTGTAAGGCACTTTGTTCCATTTAGAAACATTTGGCATCAGCACAGTTTGCCTTTTTAAAGCAGCATTCCTGGTAATTAAGGTGTGTGCCTATTTGGAAAGTCTAAAAATTTCCAAGCCAACTAGTCCCAGCTGAGGTCAATCCTAGATATGAGGGCAGTCCCAGTGTTCCCCTGGCCTGATGTCTGTAATTGTGCACAAGGGCTGATGGGGGCATCAGGAAACGAGGATGGATGTGGACACACTCAATCTGAGTCAATGAAAGAGAATGAATCTGGGTTTTGGTCCATTCTGCTTCTGATAGAACACCACAAAGAGACCCCCCTGTTTTCCCATCTCCCCATCAGGATGTTTTTCAAGTTTGTCTGCAGAAAGGAGGACAGAGCAGAGAGGAGACAGATATTGTTATAGGTTCAACTGCATCTCCTCACTCCCAAATTCACTGGTTGCAGTCCTGACTTTTAGTACCTCAGAATGCGACTTATTTGGAAATAGGGTTATGATGTCATTAGTTAAGATGAGGTCACACTGGAGCAGGGTGGGCTGAATCCAGTAAGACCAGTATCCTCATATTAATAAAAAGGGGGAATTTGGGGACAGATACACACACAGGGAGAAAGGCATCTGAACACAAAGGCAGAGATCAGGGTGATGTGTCCACAAGCCAAACAATACAAAGGAGTTTCAGCAAAGCACCTTTCTCCTAACTAAGAGAGCACCATGGAACAGCTTCTCTGTCACAGCTCTCAGACAGAACCAACCCTGATGACACCTTGATCTCAGACCTCCAGCCTCTACAACTGTGAAACAATACATTTTTGTTGTTCTATGCCACCCAGTTTGTGGCACTTTGCATGGCAGCCCCAGAAAGCTAATGCAGACAGACACCAAGACACTTTTTTCCTTTTCTCAAGTGCAATCTGCCAACTCAAGTGCGTCAAAAAAGCATGCAATCATTTCCCGAGTGCTTGGCAAGACATAAGACTGAAGCGATCTTTTTCATAATTAGGACTCCTGGGGTCATATTTTAAAGCTAATTTCCTTCAGACCCATGAGCAGACTCTGCTGTCAGAGAAATCAGGCGGATAAATAGGCAGGCAGTCCTTAGATGCTGTGGAACAACCAGACCCTATGTGGCTTTTATAACATTTATCACTTTAGCATTATATATATGTATATGTCTGTCACCTTGCACAAGATCGCATTTCTTCACGTCTGGCGGAGGGCCCTGACCATGGTAATCTCTTATCCTCACCATGGAGCTTAGTGGCTGAGTGGGCGTAGGCACTTGAGAGGTGTTAGATGAATGAGCAAATGAATAGATATGTGAACATCTGTTTTGTCTGCCAAGCATCTGTTGTCTCTCTTCCTGGAAACTGCACACCATTTGGCTCTGGGGACACCACCATTCATTCCCCCCTCTCCTAGTCCATATGATAAAATGTGGTCGATTCCTCCATCCCAGGGTGGGGTGCAGAGCCTTGGCCTGTGCTTACGACTGTATCTTACCACCCTGGGCCTCCTCTGGCCTGATTTCTGTAATTGTACACAAGGGCTGATGGGAGTGGCAGGAAATGAGGATGGGTGTGAATGCACTCAATCTGAGTCGATGAAAGAAGGAATCCTGGGTTTTTGGAGGAAGTTACCAGAAAACATACTCTATTCCAGTTAACTAAGTATTGCGATGGTTACCCCAGGCACCTGGGAAGAAGCTGAGCCAAGAAACAGACCCTTTATGCTGCCTTCTGAGCCCTGAATCATGTTGTACCTGCAGCTAGATCCATATCTGGACTTTATAACACATGGGCCAAAACATTCCCTTTTGTTTTTAAACCAGCTTTGTTTTTCTTAAGAATTGAAGTAAATATATATATATGAGAAAATGTATAATTTTAACCATTTAAAAATGTATAGGTAAGTGGCATTAAACACATTCCCATTCTTGTACAACCATCATCATCATCTGTCTCCAAACTTGTTTTCATCTTCCCCAACTGAAACTCTGTACCTGTCAAGCAATAACTCCCCATTCCTCTCCCCACTGTAGCTCCTGGCAGCCACCATTCTACTTTCTGTCTCTATGAATCTGACTACTCTAGGAACCTCAGGTCAGTGGAATCACATAGTATTTGCCCTTCTGTCTCTGGCTTATTTCACTTAGCAACACATCTTCAAGGTTCACCCATGTTGCAGCATGTGTCAGCATTTTCTTCCTTTTTAAGGCTGATTGCTATTCCGTTATACACATATACCATGTTTTGATTACTCATTAATATGCCAGTGGCCACTGGTTATGTTCATCTTTTGGCTACTGTGAAAAAGGCTGCTATGAATACGGGGTGTTTAAATATCTGCTTGAGTCCCTCCTTTTGATTCTTTTGGGGGTAGACCCAGAAGTGGAATTGCTGGAACATATGGTCATTCTATTTTTAATTTTTTGGGGGAATTACAGTATTGTTTTCCATAGTAGCTGTACCATTTTACATTTCCACAAGTAGTTCACAAGTAACTGAGTTTTCCATTATAACCAAAAGATTTCTCCCTGATACAGATCCCCCTTCTATCCCTGTCCCATTGCCAACTGTCACTCCCCGAGTAGCACCTTCTGTGGTCTATGAAATAGTTCACCCTAGCTGTATATATACATACATCAATGTTGAGGCTTTGCCTGGGTCTAGTGCTTCCATCTCCCATCAGTTTTCAAGAGTGGGAGGTGGGCTAGGGTGGGATCATGCTATGCTCTTAGCCAAGCAGTTCCATTTTTTTAACCCTTGCTCCTAATCATGTTAACCACCTTTTAACCCCCTGTGGGGGTCTCTTTGAAAAGAGTTCTGTATAGATCACTATCTTTGGTAGTTATGAGCTCCCAGAGGAGCTCCGACACTTCTGACTGTCTCTGCATAAGTGTTCAGCCCTGCACTGGCCCACAGGACAGATGTTTCATCTCTCATTCCTAGCAGGATGGAGGAGAAGGGAGTGGGAATGATGCCTAAAGCCACAGAGGGAGGCCCTAGAAACTTCCTTCTTGGATATCTTTAAATAGGGCAGATCTCCATTTGTCTGGGTAAATTCCTCCCTGAAGAAAAGGGGAGGTAGGAGGTGGACTTTAATATCTCATCAAGTTCCACTCAAGCTCTGTGTTTCTCTGATTATTAACTTGTGCACAGAAATGAGAGGTGTGAGAACCAAAAGGTTCAGGGTCAAGTGAGAGATATCATGGTGAGCAAGGTTAGGCTTTCTTCAAACAGCGCCCTCATCATGGGAAGAAATACATTTCTCAAAGAGCTGAAAATAATCTGTAGGTCTTTAAAAAAGTTCAGCCTAAAACATAAAAATGAGCCTGAAAAGATGAGGGGGGTGATTTCAAATCCTGGTTCCCATCTTTGACGTGTTCTGACCTTCTTAGCCTTATATTATAAACACACCTGTTGGTCCTGCCTGTGGGAAGAGGTGGAAGAGGTGGGGGATGGATGCGGAGGGGGAGGGAGTCTTATCAGTCGCCTCTTTTTTTCCATGGCCACAATCCTAGTGTAGTTGGTAGCACCTCTCCTGGAGCTGATTAATTTCCAAGTAGTAGCCTTCTCTGCCTTGTTCTCCATTAAATGACAGTGAGTGAAAGTGATCAATACGTTGCAAAGCTATAGAAACGTAAGGTTGGTCCAGGGTGGTGACTAAGACGGCAGCCCTGGAGTCAGATTGTCTGGGTGCAAATCTTGCACTATCATCTATTTTCAATGTGATTTACGCAAATAGCTTAGCTTCATGTTGCCTCAATTTCCCTTTCTATAAGAAGGGATACTACCCCGTCATAGGTTTGTTGTGGTAATGAACCCATTTTCACTGCCACAAATGACTGAAAAAGCTGCAGTAAGTTCTAGCCAAAGTACTTCTGTGTCCTGAGGGGAAAGAAAGTCACTGCAGGATTCCTGCTTTCTGTTTGCTCCTAACACGTCCAACCTACCTGCCCGGGACCCACGTACAAACAGGTTGCGTTGTTGTGGCAGCCGCCTGCACTGGGCAGCAGGCAGTTGTTGATCTCCACGCAGTCTCTCCCATTCCCTGTCCAGCCCGGCTGACACACACAGGTGTGGGTGCCTGGGCCAGTTTTGATGCATTCTGCCTGCAGGAGGAAGAGAAAAAGCAAAGCCTCTGAAGCCTCAGTCCAGCCATGTGATTCCAAAAGAGAGGATTTCTAGACATATGTTCCAGAAACACATATTTGCATTGAGTAAGGCGGAAATGCTTGATTTGCACTGAGATTCATGAAAAGATTAGATCGTTTAAAGAAAACTGCTGGGAACTGGCCACTAAACATCACTGTGACAGTTATTAAGCCAGGGACTATTTATATTGTTTTGCAGGTGTAAACCATCATCTTGAGAAAAGTATTATTATATTTTACAGCTAAGGAAACACATGTTGCCCAAGGTCATACAGCTATAAAAAGGCTTGAGCCCAGCTCTGTATAATGTGGGAATCCAACTCCACAATATCAGCTCCCAGGACTCTCAGGAGGAGCCTCGCCAGGAGGCTGGAGAACAGAATGAGAAGGAGAGAGAGGTACAAGATACGATGTTGAGATGAGGCTGAGGTGGATGAGGTTAGGATGAGGCTCATTCAAAGGGAATCTGGTAGACTGGGGTCAGGTGGTTTCATCTAGATTTTATCCTCAGAGCCAGAGGAAATTACTGAAGGGGTTTAAACCTGGGAGAAACATGATCTGATTCACTTTAAACCACTCTGGCTGTGGGTGGGGGAATGCACTGTGGGTAGGTAAGAGAGGAAGCAAAGAAACCAGTTACTAAACCATAGGTAAGGAATGAAGGTGACTAGGGTCAGGTAGGGGTGGTGATAATTGAAAACAATGGTAGGTTCTGGCTACACCCTACCAACAACAGAACTTAGTCACTGAAGTCCCCCAGACCCCAGTTTCCTAATCAGTAAAATGATCACTTGAGCCCAGGAATTCGAGGCTGCAGTGAGCTATGATTGCACCACTGCACTCTAGCTTGGGTGACAGAGTGAGACCCTATCTCAAAATAAAATAAAAATTCAAGGTTTAAACACAAATGCTTCATGCATATGGAAAGTGATCAGACACTGACCTGTGAAACGTCTTTCTTCAGGATTTCCTAAAAAAAACAACCAACCAACTGAAAAAAGCCAACAAGAAACCAGGCAAGTTGGAAGTAAAGACCAGTACTCACATTGCGGCTGCAGCCTCCCGGAGTCAGTCCGGCGCAAGGGTCCCTTTCAGAACAAACAGTTCCATCTCCCTCATATCCTGCTTTGCAAATGCAGCTGCAAAGGAGAGTGCGCAAAATCAGCCCCAGAATAAGCTCCAACGACCCAGAAGAGAGCCAGCCAGCTAGAGATAAGCCAGTTCCTGGCCAAATGGCTCCATGGTTTGCTCCTGCGGAGGAAGTCAGTGCTCAAATGTGGTCGGGGTACTTCCGGGGTCTGCAATCAGATACGCCTGGGTGGAAATGAAGCCCACCCACTTCTTAGCAGTTGTGTGACTCTGCACGAGTCTCGTAACAACTGAGACCTTATTTCTCATCAGGAAGATGGGCCTAACACCTCCCACGTGAGGCTGAAGGTTAACTGAGCGAATGCACACGGAGTGTTTAGCAGAGCACTTGCAGATCATAAGGCTCAACACCTGGCAGCTTCTCTGCTCTTATTTTACCAGAACCTGCCTCTTTAGAACTCTCCTTGCTCAATACTAGTTATTACCTCTGGTTCAGCAAAGAAGAGCTCTACTCTGTCTTCTATGCAACAGCTCTTAAAATATTTGAAAAGGACAATCGGTGAGACTTCTCTCCCCTTCTCTGGCCCCTCAGAGGTTTTATTTACCCCCCAACACCACATTCCGAAGTGCCTCCTCTGTGAGCTTACTTGGTTTCTTGACCCATTACCTTTCCAGATGATCCTCTCAAAATGTATCGTGATGATACTTTCACTCTTAAATGTGGCTCATTCGTTCGTTCATTCATTCATTCATTCATCTGTTCAATATTTATTGAGTGCTCTATGACAGATGTTGGGGACATCGCACCCCCATGTCCTACTGCAAATTCAGTCATACGTGCCTTACAAAAATGTAAAAACTATCTTTTTCATGTATCAAGTTTCCTAGAGGAACAAAATACATTATCTAGTGACCAAATGAAGAAATAGGGTCATCTGTTCCAATAATGTTTGATTTACCTAAGGCAATATAGTTCATAGAGACCCATGCTGACAGTCCTCTGTGGATGATTTCATAGGTTTCCAGGGTAATTTTGATTGCCTTATGCACTGATATAGATCCTAACTCCTTAGGAAAGGCATTTTTATTGTACGACTGTGGAAAAGAGACAGTCTCTTGTCACCTATAGCCTACAGTGGGAGAGGCAGACCAAAATAAATAACTATGTAAATAAAAATTAAGAAAAGCGGTGTTAAGAATAGGGCCAAGAATTCCAGACATCCTCTTCATTTCCCAGGATATTTTAGGTGGTTACTGCCTTGGAGCTAGATATTTCCAGAGAGGTAAATTTCCTCTGGCATTTTCCCCCTCAAACCCACTGCAGAATGCTAGACAGTATTAAGGAAACAAATGGCGATCTATTGATTAAAGACCCAGTTTCCTGCAAGATGCCTTTAACAGGGGAGCAATTGTTAACAGCCTTAAAAAGTAATGGTGTTTTCAAAGGTTGGAAAGTTGGTGGACAAATCTTCATTTCTTTCACATATGTGGTGATAATATAATCGTTTCCATGACAGAACATCTTTGATGTGCTAGCCTTGGTGCTACGTGATTTTCCATTCAGTTCTGCTAATCTCCACAACTGCCTTGCTTGGTAGGTATCGTCATCTTCACTGTACTGTTGAGGAAAGTGAGGTTCAGAGAGGTTAAGTAACTTGCCCACAGTCACACAGCTGGTAAGTTTCAAAGCAGGGAATGCTGCAATTGAAACCCAGCTCAGACTGAGGTTGTTTTCACAAATGCCACACTATCAGCTGGAGATAACAGGCCTCAGTTCAGAGTTTAGATATGGGTTGGCTCCGTCTACAGGTAACACAGTGGCTTTGCGTCATTAAGGGCAATCCCCTCACAGACCTACCTGGCTGTCCCATTGCTGTATTCACAGGTGGCATGGATGTGACAGAACTGGACGTAGGGCCCACAGGCCGAGGTCTGCTTATCGCAGAGTCTCCCAGCGAAGCCGTCTCTGCATGTGCCAGTGAGGCAGGCCCCGTCGCTGTCTATCCTGTTATCGCATGTTCCATGAACGCACAGGCATTCTGAAAGAGGAGGAGGAGGGACATCCATCCAGGACTTGGGGACAAGCCGAGCACTGAGGCAGAGCACCCTTGTGGAAGACAGGGACCACCTCCTCTCACCCCCCACTCAACTCTTGTCAAAGCAGAGTCTGGGGGCTGAGCCGGAGGAAGACTCGGGCTGCTATTTCTCGGAGTTTCAAGTGTTCTCAGTGTGCCTGGGACAGCCCCTGGTGAGCTTACTTGTCCCATCCAGGAGGGGAAGAACTTGGTCTCAGAACCACTTTAAGGCTGAGCATGGTGGCTCATGCCTGTAATCCCAGTACTCAGGGAGGCTGATGTGGGAGGATTGCTTGAGCTTGGGAGTTTGAGACAGCCTGGGTAACATGGTGAAACCCTGTCTCTACAAAATACAAATATTAGCTGGGCATGATGGTGTGCGCTTGTGGTCCCAGTTACTGGAGAGGCTGAGAGGTGGGAGGATCACTTGAGCCTGTGAGGTCAAGGCTGCAGTGAGCTATGACTGCATCACTGTACTCCAGCCTGTATCCAAAAAAAAAAAAAGGAAAGAAAAAATAACTCCTTCTTAACCACATGTGTGTGGGGTGTGGGGAAGAAGAGGGTGTGACAATTTGAAAGAGGCCAAGGAACTCCATTTTCAACTACTTCCTGGTTGGAGAGTTTAGCCTGAAAATTTCTCACCTTTCATGAAGATACTCTGGAATAAATAGAAGTGGTTTCCCATGCTGGCAGGGCTCCTGATGTATGGCTAATGTGTTTGTTTTTCACTCTATCACAGGAAACCAATGATAATCAATGGGCAATATTTGGGCACTGACTTGATTCAAGGTACTGGGTCAGCCTTCCACATGCACCATCTCATTAATAGTCACCAGGCCCAGCAGGTAGGTACTTTTATAACCCCCATTTTTCAGATGAGGAAGCTGAGGCCCAAAGAGAGGAAGCAAATTGCCCAACTTGCTGCTAAATTCCCAGGGAGAAACTTGAATTGGGATGCAAAGTCCATTTCTGTTTGTGACTGTGTAAACACCGTAGATCATTATATGAACTGGCATTTCTATATCACTGTTATCATCTTCAACCTTAGCTGCTGCATTTGCTTTCAATTATAGGTATTTTTAAAAATTACAGCACGGGTTTGCCTCATCCGACTCAGGTTCCTATACCTGTGGGAGTGAAAAGAAGGACATGGAGATTCTCAAAGGCACGTGACAAGGATTGGAGGGGCTTGGAAAATGATCAGAAATAAAGGAATCTGGAGTTTAGCCCCAGAAAGGACCCATGGGAGAGGAATTAGTGTGGGTGCTTGGAGCCAACATCCAGGAAAGAGAAGACAGACACTAGTGAGCGGGGCTGGAAAACCACAGCCGGATTTAAAGCAAACAACAGTTTTTATACAATTTTAGTTAAGTCAGTGCCTTATTTGCAAGGAACGAGACCCCTGTGTGAGACTGTGTGCAGCTGTAGCCCTGGAATGAGAGGTATGACAGCTAGAAGACCACTGCCCCATCCCAGGCTTGGTGTCCTGCCTGGCTGGCCTCAGACAAATGCTAACATCGTCAGGCCTTGGGACAAACCCTGATTTTTTCTGCCTTTAATATGGAAATCTAATTTGGCAAAGAGAACGTTGGAAAGGATTCGGCAGCCTCGAACCTGCTGTGCTCTGCTTTCCCATCCATCCTGAGAGTTATCTGTGAAGCTCAAATAAGGTAGGAGAGCAGAAGGGTTGTGTGTTTCATAACCAACGCGTGGAGTTAGTAGTGGTAGTAACAGAAGCGGCTTTGCTTATTGATGACTTGCTCGGTGCTAGCTCTGTGCTAAAAGCCCCAAATTACAGTCTAACTTAATGCTGCCAGAAACCTATAATGTAAGTACCACTATTATCTTCATTTTATGGGTGAAGAAATTGAGAGCTGTTTTCTAAGATCAGACGGTTGGTAGGCTGGAGCGTGGGGACTTCAGGTTGGTCTGACTCCACAGTGAGCTGTTAGCTTTGAAATATATGTCAGAAATATACATATATTTATTTAAATATACACAGGATGTCATTTTAAAGAACAGAATGCATTTTCTGAGGGTGCATAACTTCATGTTTTTCAATGGCTATTGTGGTGGAACTTTCTACATGTTTTACAAGCTTCTTGATATTTATGTCACTGTACTTAGACTAACAGCAACAAGAATAATAGTGAGATATTTGTGGCACGTGTTTTGTACTAGGTGTGGTTCTAAGGCAAGTGATTTTTATTTATAACTTGTCCTAACCTTAAAAGGCACTTGATATTATCATCCCATTTTACAGATGAAGAAACTGAGGCCTAGGGAAGTATAGTAACTTGCCCAAGGTCACACACCTGGCAAATAAAGGAGCTGAGGGAGGTCTGCCTAAAAGGTAGGGAGTGAATCTGATTCTTTTTTTTTTTTTTTTTTGAGATGAAGTCTCACTGTTACCCAGGCTGGAGTGCAGTGGCTTGATCTTGGCTCACTGCAACCTCCGCCTCCTGGGTTCAAGCGATTCTCCTGCCTCAGCCTCTGGAATAGCTGGAATTACAGGTACTTGCCACTACACCTAGCTAATTTTTCTATTTTTAGTAGAGATGGGATTTTGCTATGTTGCCCAGGCTGGTCTCAAACTCCTGACCTCAAGTGATGCACCCGCCTCAGCCTCCCAAAGTGCTAGGATTACAGGCGTGAGCCACTGTGTCTGGCCTGAATCTGTTTCTTGATACAGAGCCCACCATCACTTCAAGAATGTGGAGAACCCTTTGGACAGTGGTCTTCAAAGTGTGCTCCCAACCCAGCAGTGTTGGTGCCCCCTTGGGAACTTGTTAGAAATGCAAATTCTGAAGACCCACTGGGGCCCTACTGAATCAGAAACTTTGCAGGCGGGGCTCAGGGCTCAGCCCTCTGACACATGCTCCAGTTTGAGAACCAAAGCTTAAGGAACGCTCTGTGATGATGGCAAAGGGGTCCCGAGACACCAGCCCTGCACCAGTAGCTTGCTGCAGTGCCAGAGGCAACCTTGCTTAGGAGTGGAAGGAAGCTCTTTAAGGGCCACTTACTTTTGCTACACCGAGGTCCGTATTTATTGGGATCAGAGCAGAACTGACACTGGGAGCCTTGGAAGCCCTCCTCGCAAATGCACATCCCACTGCCGCCGAGGCCATCTGCACACTGGGAGCAAAGGCAGGCCCCGTGGGCCGTTAGGACACATACTTCTCAGGTGTTTTCATTTCACAGCCTGACTTCTTTGAATTCAGATTAAATCTCACTTGACATGACCCTTTGGGACTCCTCATGGCAAGTGAAGTCGTGTGATACCAGGGGAGGATGCTAAAACGGTGCCCAGCTTGGGAATCCCGAGCCAGGATTTAGAACTTTAAGGGAAGTCACTCAAGGGGGTGTCACAATGCTGAACTGGGAATCTTTCAACAACCCTTAAGGGATAAGTGATAAGATAGGCACCTGCAGAATGAGTGACTGGCTTTTCTCTCTTGACATTCTCACTTGCTCAGCTCTGTGACTCCAAACTGCAGTGCTTTTTCTCTTCAGTGGTAAACATATCTGCCTCCCACCTCCCTAACCCTGGCAAGGTCACGTCCATGCTGATTGACAGCAGTGTTGGGTGTGGGGCCTTTCTAACCCCTGGCCGCAGTTATTAGTACTGGCCTCTCCCTATTCTCCTTGTCCTCATGGTGTCCCCCACTCATGGCTGTACTTGCCCCTTGAAAAAGCCACGTTTTAAATGTGGGTTTATTAAATGCACAGATCTATAATTTCCCTGTATAAACCACAGCTACTTTTGCCTCCAAGCTAGATGAGTTAAGTTTTGGCTGTCACATTTCACTAGGTTTTGCTTCTAGGTTCAAAAAAGCAATCACTAGACAGAGCTGTTTTTTAGCTGTCATAAAATCTTAGTTCTGGAAGGAGTCTTGAAGATCGATGCAGGTCAACCCTGATATCTCCCACAGGAGGAACGTGAGGCCCAGAGATCCTTGTTGAGTTGCTCAAGGTCCTACAGCCCGCAACAGCAAAGCGGAGAGGCATCACAGGACTCTCTCTCCCATCTCCCCATCCCGGACCCGGATTCCTTCTGCTACAGACCCCTGCTGTTCTTTTAGTAAGGGATCATTTCTTTTGCTTCCTGGGAAGAGTAGCTGGCACTGTGTCATATTTTGGTTTAGAAGTTTTAAAAATCATTGTTCGATTTGACTTAAGGAAGGCCGGTCTTCAGTATTCACCTGTCCATTTCCCGAGCATGGATTTAAGAAGCCTCCTGGACACTGGTTGCAGTCGGGTCCATAGAAGCCTTTGCAGCACTTTGGAATCTGAGAAACAAAATGTGTGTTGCCCTTTGAAACCCCAGGTAGAGCACCACTTCCTCAAAGGTGATGCATTTTAATTCCCATGATTATACTAAACCATATTCCTCTCCTTATGAGCTCACCCTTTTCTTTGGCAGTTGATGGCATGGCTAGTGCTCAGTCATCTGGTCACCATAACTCTACTGAGCCCCTCCCTGGATACTGGCCTGGCTCTAACACTGTGTGAATGGACAGAGGGGAGGCTCACGCTTGTGGAGCCAATGTTCTAAGTCAGGGAAGTCAATGCATGAATTTTAAAAAACAGTAAAACAAGACCTGGCTGGGTGTGGTGGCTCACGCCTGTAATCCCAGCACTTTGGGAGGCAGAGGCGTGTGGATCACCTGAGGTCAGGAGTTCAAGACCAGGTTGACCAAAATGGAGAAACCCCATCTCTACTAAAAATACAAAATTAGCCAGGTGTAGTGATGCATGCCTGTAATCTCAGCTACTCAGGAGACTGAGGCAGGAGAATTGCTTGACACTGGGAGGCGGAGGTTGCATTGAGCCAAGATCATGCCATTGCACTCCAGCCTGGGCAACAAGAGCAAAACTCCATCTCAAAACAAAACAAAACCATTTCAGAGAACAGTGAGTGCTGGGAAAACAAAGTATTTCCATCCAGTGGTGGCAGGTAGGGCCAGAAGTCAGGTGGGCACTAGGGAGGCCACTGTGGATTGGTGGTGACAGGGCTGGTTAATGGAGACTCAGAAGACGTGTTAGCCTCAGGAAAATCTGGAAGAGCATTCAGAGGGAAGAAATGGCAAGTGTGCATGCTCTGAGGTAGGAATGGCGGTGAGAGGCAGGTCAGAGACACAGGCAGAGGGTGGGCCATGTGGGGAAGCATCAAGTGTCGGTGTTAAAGAGGGTAGGGAACCATGGGAGGCTGTTCTGTGATACAGGGAAGGGGATGGTCATGTCACCATCTGAAGAATCTGCCTTTGCTTCCCCTGCAGGAAGACAATACCAAGCACCGGCCACCTGTGACCACACAGACCCTAGGACCCAAGAGCGTGGCCCTGGAGCTGCCTGGCCCTACTGGCCTAGATGGGACCTTGGAAGTGCTCTCCTCACCTTCACGGTGCCATTGCAGTACCGGGCACAGCCGCTCTTCAGGCTCCTAAACCTGCTACTGTAGACGCATCTGTGTGTGAAGAGTGCCTGGGAGAAAGCCAAGGAGGGAAAGCATGGCGGTCAGCATGTTTTAGGCATCACACACCCTCTGCAGACACTTGCCATTCTACTTTTTTTTCACCACTGACGTCAGGGGAGAGTGCTGGACCACACTAGCAGAACTGGGTCTACATCAAAGCGTGGGCATCCTCTTTTAGGCCTGTTCCCTTGTTGGTGGAATACAGGCCAGGGTTTGCACCATCCACGGCCACGGATCTTTACTCCCTCTTCCATGCCATGGCAGATGTCTCTAAGCAGAAAATATTTTCTGTTCATTCTGGATGTGGTCTAGTCTCCCCTTCCGATTTACAGCCATCCCTAAGATCCTCCTATAGAGACATGGTGGAGCCAGCAAAAGGTCTATCTACACTTCATTGAAAGATTTGCCAAACAAAATAGTGATGGTCTGGGTTTTCCTCTTAGGAGTGGGCAGACGTATATGCATCCTTCGATTCTCTAAACAACAATGCCCACTCATAATTATCTAGAACTGACATTTGCCGAGAACCGTTTATGGGCCAGACACATTGCACAGAGGAGTTCATCAATCTTCAATTCTATATGGATGTTTTTCATGCCATTTTTTATAGATAAAGAAACTGGGGCCCAGACAGGTTAAATAATTTTTTTCCATGAAACACTGCTAGTAAGTTTAAGGTCTAGAGAATGGGTCTTCTCACGTACTGACTTTAGGATCACAGTCATGTAGTCTCTGTGGGCCTCAGCTGCCTAATCTGTAAAATACCAGGAAATACCAAGAAAATATTGATGAGATAATGCTGATTGCAAGTTTTGTCACGAATTTAGTCTCTGGCTCAATTTTTGTTTTAGATAATTATTGATGTCAAGCTTATCCCTTCATCTTAGGCTCTTTCTCAAGAAGAGAGCAACGAGATCTTCCTAGGCTATAAAATCCTAAAATATTAGCTATATGAAGGAATTCTGAGGTCACTAGGAAGGAGCACTACAATCCTTTTGTTGGCGGTGTCTCAGGATAATTAACCAGGTGTGGGTCATGGGATCCTGGGAGGGGTAATTTGAGGGCTACTTTTGGCTTCTACCCATGTGTCTCATTCCCTCCCCCCTCCCCCTCCCCCCCTCCCTCCCCCAGGCAAGTCTAGAATGGTGATTAAACACACAGAATAAATCATGGTTCTGCCATGTCAGCTGTGTGACCTTGTATAAGGTGGTTTATGTTTCCTTGCCTTTGTGCCCCAATCATCCATTGGTTATAGTGATAATATACCTACTTCGTGGGCTGCTGCATAAAGCATTTAGAACAATATCTGGCACACAGCAATCACTGTGACACCTGCCAACACAATTTCCTCTTCTCTTCCCTCTCACATTCCCTGACTGACAGCATCCTGAAGGACTCAGGGGTAATGGCTTCCTTAAGCAAAACAAATATCTGAACACCTGCATCTATTTAATTTTATGCTTTGCTTTACTAAATACTTCACACTAGAATCACAATAAAGAGCTTATAACCTTCCTTAGTGATCTATCCTAGCATTTAATGCCACTTCTGGTCGGTAAGTTCTTTCTTATGATAAACTTACAGGCAAAAATTTCTATCATCGTTTTTGCCTTACAATACTTTGCTTTTTACCACCAATAGAGTGCTTGGCATATGAGTGATAGATCATTGCACAACTATCTGTTTTCCTTTTTAGATGGAGCTTCTCAAGGTAAAAGCAAAACAAAACTATTTCTTATTCATCCTCATGCCTCTGGAACCAAGCACTATGTCTGATATACGATCAATCCTCAATAAACGTGTACAGAATTCAATTGACCCTGGACATTATTGATAGTCCCAGTATTATTTTCTTGATATTTCTTGTATATCTCCGCAGAAGAGTGCTTGGGAAGAACAAATATTAGGACTTGTTTACAGGTGGTTCTGTACAATATGCCAGTACCACTCAAAAGTGGACATCTGTAATATTACAGCCCCAAAAGGCAAAAAGGAGAGAGGAACTGATTGACTACTTGATTTAGGTATTGTGCTTTTGTTTTTATCTATGCGAATCTTTTTATTGTTATTATCATTTACAGATGGAGAAAATTAGAGTAAAAACGTTAAACAATATCTCTAGGGTCAATAAACAAGGATTCAAACACAGGTTTGTGGGATCTCTTTCTACCATCCCCCATATAGAAGGCTGAGAGCCCATCTTATACTACCCCAGCTGCAATTAATATCTTCTAAAGAAAGAAGGTAGTTAGGTTGAGAAACCACACCAGTGGGGTTGCTTAGATCTGTGCTTTTATGAAGCTGTCACACTCACCGTGGGCTCAGAGTTAGCAGGACATCTGCTCCAGTACACCAGAGCACAGCTTACACAAGTGCCCTGGAGGGGAAAGACAGGAGGTCAGTGCAGGTATTCCTATGCGAGGGAGCAGTGGTGACAGTCTTGTCTCTGGTTTCATGCTTCCCTCCCTGTGAAGGAAACCCCACTGAGCCATGATCCTGGTCTCTCTCCCCCTCCACCAGCCATAATCCTGCCCTCTCTCTCCCCCACCCCCTCAACCATGATCCTAGCCTCCCCACTCCCTCTTCCCCCCACCACCAATGACCCGACCATGGAGAAAAGGAGTTAAGTGCCTGCTGGGGGTGGGGGGTGGGTTGAGGGAGTTTGGGAGAGAAAACTGAGCCTGGGCAGAGCAGCCCCTTTCTTTACTTCTTTCAGAGCCAGCCTGTCCGCAGGCTCCAGGCTTCTGATCAATTATCTGCATGCAGGAAGGCACCTGCCTCTGAGGAGACATTGCAGTTATTCACCTGTGCTAAGGACGAAGTGTTAGCTTTGGTTACAGGCTTAGGGATATGTCCTCCAATTAGCTTAGCAGCAATATAGCCAAATACTGAATCTCTGCCTTTTAGTCTCCTGGATTCTCCTCCACTGGTTCAAGGGTGATGGAATTGGGTGTGTGCCTCCAATCTCTCCAGATTCTCTCTGACCTTCTCCACCTGGTTCTGTGCCCCAGAAAGTAGACTGTGAAGGATGGTCTCTCAAGCTCCCTTGCCAGCTTCTGATTGGCGCTGGCCAATGTAAGTCACTAGTAGGATTTTGGTGCATAGGAGGACAACAAGGTCAAGGATTTAATCCTTGCTCCCTCCCTGCTTTGGCGCCATCCCTACAGCTCCTGATGGAGGTCACCTCTTCCACGCTTCTTGCTCTCACTGGGTTCAGGTAACTCCATGCCCTGCCCCTGGGCAATTTGGTCCCTAGTGGCAATGGCTTCCTGCTTCTCCCTCGAGGCTCCAGCAAAACTTGTTTCTTTCCTTAGCCCTGTCCACACCTCTGCAGTAGCTCCATCCTTAGAGTCTCTTTATTTGGACCATCTCAGATAGATTCTCTTTCTTGCAGGGACCCTAACTAGTACAGTGTTGTTATTAAACCTCTAAAATCCAAACATACATGCCCAAAGGCAGCTATGGATTCAGCCTGGTAAACACTGAGACTTCCAGAAGGTACCAGCTGCTTCTGCTCTTTGCTAGTCCTAAATATGTTCCAGAGGATGCATTTGGACTTTTGATGGACCCACTCAAAACCATTCTAAACTATGTAGAGCAAATAGATTTAACTTTAAAGATAGAGAAAATAGTAAAGGAAGAGTTCACTCTAAGGCAGCTATTGAAAGTTCTTTTCCTTATGTAACCAAAATTCTTTGGGTTGTAGCTCAAACCCATATCTAGATTCTGGTCTTTAGGGAGATGGCGAATAAACTTTTGAACAATTTGAACTAGAACAGGTGATGCACCTGCTCAATCCTTGTTTCCAAAGAATGAACCAAACATATATCGCTGCTGGGGAACTGGCTAGGAAAGTGACGATGTTTCTGTTCTCTTAAAAAGGGGTTCTGATGATGGAATCAAACTCTCCAGATGGCATCTGACTGGCACAGAGGATCAGCTCTGTCCTCTATGGCCTGAATCATATTAGAGTCATTGCATCAATTAAAACATCTAGAATTAAAAGAATCAGCCACACTCCTATGCCAGATGCTTGGCCAGCTATTTCCAGCCTTCATAACAAGAAGAGGAATCAATAAAACAAAAAATAAGTAAAATAAGACCATTTTTCCTTGTTTAATGCTCATGTTCCAAGGATATTGTGAGAGCAATCACTGATGTATTACTGAAGCATCCTGAAAAGAAAGGCCCAGACCTATTATTGTTAAAACTTGCAGTTATGTTTTCCATGGGAACTAAAATAGTGCAGGTACAGCAGTACTGGAATTTCAGGTGCTTTGATTAAAACTAGGTGAGCCAAAAAGTTGCTATGGAAATAGGAAAGGCTAGAGGGTACAGAAGCTTATAGGGAAACAGAAAGTTTGGTTTTTTTGAAAAGGACTGCAGAAAGATGGTTGATCGGCTAGGCCAGAGCAGCTACCTGAGAAGAAATTCTATTTTAAGTCCCTCTTAGAGTAAAGCTGTGGGCCTGGAGCAAGATGGACCCAGGGGCAGGGAAGAAGAGGCAGGAGACTGATGCCTGAATCCCAGGAGTTAGAAAACCCTGATCGGATCCCAGAGCTCTGGTGTAGTGGGGTAAATAATATCTCTCTACAAACTTGTGTCCCCTGGAACCTCAGAATATTCTTGTTGGGAAATAAGGTCTTTGCAGATGTAATTAGTTAAGCTAACATGAAGTCCTGCTGAATTAGGGTGGGCCCTAAATATAATGACCGATGTCCTTCTAAAAAGAGAAGAGGTGGGTGTGGTGCAGTGGCTCAGGCCTGTAATCCCAGCATTTTGAGAGGCCGAGGTGAGAGGATCCCTTAAGCCCAGGAGTTTGAGACCGGCTTGTGCAAGATGGTGAAACCCCATCTCTACAATAAAAAAGAAAAAAGAAAAAAAACTAGCCAGGCGTGGTGGTGTGCATCTGTCATTTCCAGACTGGGCAACACAGTGAGACCCTTGCAGCTACATGCCACAGAACACCAAGGATTGTTGGGATCCCCCCAGAATCCAGAAAAAGGACAGAAAAATCCTGGCCCCCCCATCTTGGTTTCAGACTTGTGGCTTCCAGAATTGAGATAGAATAAATTACTGTTGTGGTAAGCCTCCCAGTTTGTGGTAACTCATTATGGCAGCTCCAAGGAGCCAATATTCCTGGGCAGCATCTATTGTGGAAATTCCAAGGAACCATGGTTCATGGTTTATGATGTGAAACTTCAGAACCGCCTGCATCTTCATGAAGACGGAAACCCTTTGGAGACAAGCTTCCTGAAGTCAAACTTTCTTTGACACCTCTCTCAGAATTGTGAGGAGTAGGACACTGTCTGCCCTGAGGCGCCGTTTGGGGGCCCTTACTTGTTTTTCTAGTTTTCTTACCAGTTTCATCTCTCTCTTTGTTTCGTCACATCGATGGGGCAGAATCGGGACGATGGAGGGAGGAATGAGAACTCCAGTCAGTGTGTAAATTCGGCCATTTTTGGCAGTGATCTCAATTTCTTCCATTGCCACATTATTTGCCAGAATCTGTCCCCTGGAAAGAAGCAATGACATCTCTAATTCTGTACTGCAGAAACGCCAGTGATCCCCCAGAAAGACTGTGACAACTTTGCTAAAAAGTCCTCAACATCACTTAACTTTTCATTGGAGAGTAGGTTGCTATTACAAGGGTTTGGCTGACAGGGAAAGATCGAATCTGTTCAGTGAATTCTTGACTATCACCAGGCAAGGATGACCTTGTAGCAATGTTCCTTGTAGGTGCCGGGCTAAGTAAGAATTAGAATTATTCAAGCTCTGCAATTTACTTGCTGTAAGACTGAGCGAATGTGTTCTCTTTCTGGGTCCACAAGGGGGCGTAGTTTTAAGGGCAAGAATTTTCCAGTGCCCTATCTCTCTCCATCCGGGAGATTTAATGGTTTATGATTGAATTTCGTGGGTGTGGGGAAGAAACTAAGAGTCAATCACTCCTGTGGAAGTTCTAAGGAGCTCCTTTCATTGGCCAGGGGTCTTAGAGAAGGTGGGGGTTCCTCCCAGGTTAAAAGTCCCCTTCTTCCACACTCCTTTGGACTCCATGTTTGGGTCCCCTTCCATGAACACTCACTTCGTGGAAGCCGTCTTGACTCTCTCCTGGATTTTCCCTCTGGAGTCCCCTTCCACACGCTCTCGTGGAAGCCTGTCTTCTCCTAAACTGCGTCTCTCTCTATTCCCTAACACTCTTGTGGAAGCTGCTTTCCTCTCCTGGATTCCATCTGTCTGGATTCTCTCACTCAGTGTGAAAGTTAGCTGTTTCTCTCTCCTTCTCCTGTTTCTCTCTCTCTTTAAATAAATCACTTTCTACAAACACTTTTGAGCCTGGCATTTACTGCGCACTGCCCCGGGGTCCCCTCTCTCATTTGTGAGAGGGCAGGAGACCAAGAACCTGGAGAAATGTCCTCTCAGGGGAGCTGAAGGCACCTTGAACCCCAATACTACAAGACCTTGGGCAAATCCTTTGACCTCTCTGTGGTGAAACAGGCATCCATTCATTTGAATACATTTATTGACCTCACTTATGCTCTGCCTTTGGAGCTGGGGATACATCTGTGAACAAAAAGATGAGTTCCTGCTCATGTTTTAGTGGAGGGAGTAGAAAATGAACCAATTAGCAAAGATTTCTGATCTCCACTTTCCTCATAAACCAGCACCCCCTGCAGTATTAATGGCTGCTTCATTCTTCCGGTTGCTCAAGTCAAACCCCATGAGTTATCCTGGCTTCCTTAGTCTTCACCCCCCATTTAACCCATCAGCAAATTCTGCTGGATCTAGTTTCAAAATATTAGGTTGGTGCAGAAGTAACTGTAGTCTTGCAATTTTTTTAAAAAAAAGTGCAAAAACTGCGATTATTTTTGCACCAACCAAATACATTCAGAGTTCAACCACTTCTCACCACGTCCTTGCTACCACCCTGGTCTGAGTCGCCATCAGTCTTCTCCAGATTATTGCAATCGAATCTAGCTAGCCTCTCAAAATGTATGCTTGATCATGTCATTCCTCGGTTCAAAATTCTCCAATTGCTTCTCCTCTCATTCCAAGTAAGAGCCTGGATCCTCACCCTGATTTCCTAGGCCAGGCATGACCTGACCCCCATCCTCCTCCTCTCTCTCCTGCCCGACCTCCTTTCCCGCCCTTCTACCTTTGGCTCCTCTGCTCTAGCCACACTGGCCTTGCTGTTCCTCACACAGCCCAGCATGCTCCTTGCTGCTCTGTGCCTTCACCCTTGCTGTTCCCTCTGGAATGTCCTCCAGATATTGACACTCTTTGTTCCCCTATTTCCTTCAGGTTTTGTTCTGATGTTTTTTCTCCAAAAGGGCTTCTTGGGTATTTATCTAAGATGTTGGCCCCATCCCCCACCTTCTGCCCCCCTTCCTTGCTTTGCTGTTTTTCTCCTTAGCACTTGCTGCTGTCTAATAGATGATATATTTTATGCATTTAACTTATTTTCTATCATTTATTTACTAGAATGATTTTCCATACAACCAGGGACTTTCATCTGTTTGTTCACTGGTCTGTCTGCAGGACCTAGAACAGTGCCTGACACACAGTAGGAACTCAGTAGCTGTTTGTTGAAAGAATGAGATAATAATCACCATCAACAGTGATTCCATGGGAGACACCAACCCTGTGCTCTGGATGTTTGTTCATATTGCAACCACAGGGAGTTAGATGAATAATGCAGACTTCTTTGGAATTTTAAAAACAAGTTGTGTTCCCTCCCACCTCAGGGTCTTTGCACATGCACGCTCTCTCTCTCCCTCTCTCCCCCTCTCTCTCTTTCTTTGTCTAGAACTCTCTTCTACTGATCTCTGTCTAATTCACTTTATTCATAGCATGGCCAAAGTATTGCCTCCTCACTGAAGACTTCCTGGCCTGAAGACTGTCTCAGACTCCTCCGGTTCTGTGCTCTCACAGACCTCTGAACTTCCTCATGGGAGCACTCATTACAATTGTAATGAAATAACTGATTGCCCAGTGAGTTATTTAAAGTCTATTTTCCCTGCTGGGATAGAAGTCTGTCTTTTTCACTTCTTTATTCTCAGCATCTAGTGCATACTTTCACACATGTAGTTGCTCAGCACCTATTTGCTGAGAGAAGTAACAAATCAACGAAATAATCATAAAGATTTTAAGCCTGTGGGTTAGCAGAGAGGCAGGATAACCTGATGAACAGTCATTATCAGAGCAAAGATGGGTGCAAGTGATGCTAGCGGTGGGCGAGTGTGCACTTACGTTGTCAGTGGTGTTGAACCGTATGAGCTGGTTGGCCATGCTCCTGACTTGAGGGGTGGAGATGAGAGTGGCCACTTCAAGCTGCAATAAGAAGAGAACGAAAGGCAGCGATGTTTGGGGCCACATAGAGGGCTCTGAGTTCTTAACATCCTCACAGGAAAAAATAGGCTTCAAAGTGCAATAAATAAGGGGAGTTTTGATCTCAAGAGTTTTCGTGGCTTTGAAGATCTCTCTGAGAATGGACTTATTATTCATGCCTGAGGGTTTGTTCAGAGCTACAGACAAGGGACAAATATCATACATTTTCAAGCACCAAAATATTGAAATTCAAGACTAAGTTAGATATCTTGGAAGCGGAGAGAAAGTAGCAGCAGGAAAAGAGGGGCCAACCTGGGTAAATGGGACAATGTGATATCTGACGAGTTCCAGAAGTTTCCGAGATCCCTGCAAAGGAACCAAACACTTCTTTAGTCAAAGAAAAAGGTGCAACACTCCCACTCTTGTGGAAGCCTCTTCAAATGACTTTGGACAATCAAGAAAAATAATCTACTGGGAAATCCAGGGTGACGGAAATCCCACCTCCAAATAGCTAACATTCACCAAATTCCCACTCTGTGGAAGAGGCTGTTCTGAAAGCATAATATGCACATCTCATCTGATCCTCCCAACAGCCATGTGAGGTGGGGACTCCTGTTGACCCATTTTATGTGTGATAATACTGAGATTCAAAGACATGTCCAAGGTCACAAAGCTAACTCAGGATATGAACCTAAGAATTAGCCCAGGCTCTCAGTTACTCTGCTCCATCACTTCTCTGGCTGTCTAAGGCTATATTCCAGATTTTCTAAGACAGCCTTGATTTATGATTCTGTTTCACTTGTTCCATCAATAAATGTCTGTCAGACCACATACTGGTCATTTAGGATTATACAGTCATAGGGAGAGTGATCGCCTTTTGCTTCCATGAGAAGTGCATCCCTCTCCTTCAAAGTCCTTTCCAAGGTTTCTCATCCTTCATAAAACTGAAGCAGGAGGGGGAGAAAGAGGGTCCTAGCCCCACAAAGGAGACTGTAGATAGGATGAGCAGCCCCTAGAGGGTGTCCTGGAGAGAGGTTGCAGAGTTGAGAAACATGGGGGCCACGCTCTTTGTGGGAAGAAGGCAGCAGCCACAGTGGTCTGCTGTGGTTTATCTGCAATCTTCCAGCTAAGTCAGAGATGGGAGTTACAAGCTTCACAGGCCTGGAGTTCTGCTACTTAAGTGGCACAGCCACAGTCACTCTGGCTTGCAAAAGTGAAGGATCACAAATCAAGATCCTAATAACTGCCAAGATGTTGAATGTTCTAAGAACAGGTTGCAACAGGGTAAAGTCCCAGGCTAAAAGAAAGCCCTGCTGAACCTGAGTTTCCTCACCCAGACTGCTGTCTGCATTTGGCCTTGGTCACTGTGCCAAGGGAGTTACCTGTTAGTAGGGAGACCACCTATCCTGGCTTCTCTGGTGCAACCTGGTCTATGCCTATTGTCCTGGCAATTCCATTCACTTTCAGAAGTGACCAGGCATAAATGATAAGCTATATGGCCACCACATCTATAAGACAATAGCATTATGTGCAGGGCAGGGTTATCCATAGGAATGTTGAAGTTGACCACCGGTTAACCAGCCCTGGAAGTGATGCTTTCTGCAGCCCTGGTTCTGTTACTATGTGACCTTGAGCAAGTCACCTAGCCTCTATGTCTCAACTTATGTCTTCAACTTACGTCTCAGTTACTGCATGGTATTCAGAAGTGGAGACTTACAGGGAGAAGCAATGTTATTATATGCTTTGATGCTCAGTGGTATATGGAGTGAGACAAAGTGGGGATTCTTGGGGAACAGCCCCCGAACTGGACTGCAAACTCCTGGAAGGCAGGGCTGGGTCTGTCTGGCTTGTTATCCACCCATCACCATTTCCCCAGCCAGTGCAGTGTGGGGCATACAGTAAGTTTTCCATAAACATTTGTGCCAGTAAATTAAAGGGCATGGGTTAGGGGTCCTGGGAGAAGCACTGAGCTGGCCCTTCGGAACATGAGATCTAGTCCTGGTTCTGCCTGAGCAAGTCACTTAATCCCTGCATCTCAGTTTCGCCCACAAAATAAAGGGACTGGTATGAATTCCTTCCAGCCCTCTGATGCTTCTATAAGAAAGCATTTATCAGTGAGATAATCCCCCTTTTAAAGCCTCAGGAATTAATTGTAGAATGCTTTTGACAAGAAACCGGAGAATGAGAGAGACAAAGGAATTGATCTGCATCACTCCCGTTACTATGTGTGCTTGTGCCTTATCTGGCTGGGGTCTCTCGGAGCCATTGCTCAGTTAGAATTCACTCTAGTATGGCTCGAATTGACAGGGTAAGTTTCCAGGTGCTGCTGTTGTTGAAAAGCCTTTTGGTGCAATACATTCTTTTTGTGTGTGTGTGAGGATACTCACTTTCTCCCTGCTGTTTTAGGTAAAAACAAAACAAAACAAAACCCAAGTTCTTTGGTGCCAGAGGCAGAAAGAGAGAATTTGACCTTGAACTCTGTAAATTCACCTCCCTTTCCCCACTTTACTTGCAGGGCGTCTGTGAATTGGCAAGGGCAGGTGTTTTGCTCTCTTTGCTTTTATTTATGTCTGGTTCAGTGATGAAGCCATAAACTGGGGCTTGTATTCAGAAGCTGTGGTCTCTGCAGGGATGGGAGGGTTTTCACACTAAAATTTTCTTCGAGAGAAGTAGAAAGACACACTGGGAAGGAAACATGGCCTTCCTAAGTCAGCATTAGAAGCCCTTCTTCTAGGGAAGCAGTTATCTTCCATCATTGACATAGCTGATGGGGGAATTTCCTGCACTCTTCCCTGAAGATAAAGCCAGTAAGAATGAAGACAGAAGGAGCTTCCTATAGGTTGGGAAAAATTAACCTCTCTGTACCTCGGAAAGAGTCAGAAATGATTGTACTTCTCACCTAGAAATTGAAATGGAAAAGCAGTTTTTTAACTCAGAACAAAGAGACCTGAAGTTTCATGTTCTTTGCAGGCAGAAAGATATGCCTTCGAGAGAAAGAAGATTGAAAGCCAGGAGTAGTGGCACACATTAGCCATTTTTGTGGTGCAAGTATTCTTACCAAAGGCTTATTTCAAGCTATGAATGTGGTCTCATTGAACAGAACTTGGAAGAGATGTACACAATCTACTCTTGAGAGCCTGAATGAGCCATTTCCAGATACCACTGGAAGGAGTTACAAGGGAGGAGGAAGAGAAGAGTTTTCTGAACAAAGGTGCCTGACAGAAAAGCAATTGAGCTTGATTTTTTCTGGTTCTAGTTAAAAGATTTTATTTTAATTTTAAGTGTATCTGAGAACTCCTTCGTTATTATTTTTAAAGTGTGTATCAAATTAGAAGCTATGCACTCAGGGAGGCCATATAATCTCAGGATTTTAATAATTTCCTACGGGAGCAACATTACCTTTTTTTAAAGTTCACTTTAAGTATGAATGTGAGTTATAAGAGAGGTCTAGCAGTTTTTCTGCAATAGCTAGGTTTCATAAAATTTGAGTGTGAATCATATTTTGAAATATCATCCTATTTTGAAAGACCTTGGGAAATCTGGCCTTTTCTATGGAAACTTGTAACTAATCTTGTCATGTGTTGAACATCTGTTTGCAATGTAAGAAATTACGTTTTGATTTGTCTCCTTGTTAAGTTAAAAAAAATCCTCAGTTTTTTGACAGCAAGATATCCTTATAGATACCTGAAAGCATTCTAAAAAGGGATATATCCATGTGAATACCTAAACCTAACAGGCAACAATTTTCAGCGTTCCCAAAACAGCATGGGCTGGGGCTATCTGAGTTAGAAAGTTGGTGGTTACCAGCATGTCTATTTCTGGGCCTCATCCCAGCACCATTAAACCAGAATGCTGAAGGGAGGGCTTTGGAATCTTCCTACTTACCAAGCTCCATGGATGATTTCTGACTACACTACATTTTGGGGATCACTACCCTAACATATTTGGACACCCTTTCCTCCTTCCCGCCACGTTCTACATAATCAACACTGATCTTTATGAAGTCATAGGTCATCTCTCCCCATTGCCAAGATGGTGGCATAGTTTCAGGGCACTGGAAGAAAGCATGTGACCTTTCATGTAATTCGACTACTTGACATTCTAATGAACAAAATTCCACAACAGGCTATCCTCTTCAAGTTAAAGCTATTATTTCTAGGAAAATAAACACTTTAAACGGTTTCAGTCATTGACATACTGGTATGAAGGAGTCAATAATCTCCCTTTTAGAGGGGAATGTGAGATAAGGGAAAGCCCATAGTGGAGAAAGATGAAAGCAATAGAAAGGAAAGGCTGGAGCATCTAAAAATAACATTTATTCTTTTTAAAGTTTAGGTTAGGCCTGGCCCTGGATGACCTAGTTTAGGCTTCATTCTCTAGGTGGTTTTAGAGTTGTAGGGAACTTAAAGTGTTGATTTTACTAGTAAGAAATATTAGAAGAGCCAGGACAGATCAAACCAACCATTCAGGCCTGGGATTTCAAATATGTTTTATTTCTTGTGTCAAGTCTAATTGATCATAGCTACTTGAAATTCTATTGAAGAGATAGAAGTGACATCCAGGCTTAGTTCCAGAATGTTGTGATTGATTAGTGATGTCTGCCTTGATTGTTGGAGGGTAGATGGTGATGTATATGCAACTTATTTACCATCCCTAGTTTAGAAAAAACCTGTGTAGACACAGACTGAGGCAGTACTGCTGACACAAAGCTATCAGAGCATGCAGAATACAGTACCTCTGGAGAAAGGAGGTAATCGAGAGTGCCATCCTTCATGTTATTCAATGCTTCATTACTTGGAACAAAAACGGTGTATGGCCCACCAACTCCTTCCTCATCTAAGGCATGTCCCACATTGGTTTCCTGCATTTGAGAAATGAAATGTTGCATCTATAGCCTACCTTGGACAAATATTTAAAATAATTCCCCAGAAAGTATTTATAATTGACAACCCTGCAAATTTTACGCAAGTCTTGGTATAAATATTTTTCGGAAAATTATGAAAAGTGCATACCTCTAACAAAGATCTGAACTTGCTGTGTCTTGTTTGTAGCAGTGTCATTATGGTTTGCTAGAAAGAGACATTTTGCTTAAAGATCAGGAAAACAAAATAACGTTGTTTAGGAAACACAAACCCTAACATTAAAAGACTGATGACAGGGTTTATATGTCAGTATGGATTTATGGAAATGAACCTGGTCAACTGCAATGCATCATATAAATGTTTGCTGTAGTTGAAACAGTAGCTCAGGTCTGCATGTTCTGAAGTATCCTTTGGCCCTCATCATCTAGGTCAGAAGGAATAAGTTTTATTGCAGCAACAACTGCCCTCCTCCGTAAATCAAGAGGGACACATTTTCATGGCAATTGGTCACTGGACTGAGTTATCTGATCCAGTCATAAAAAAGATAAAAAAAAAAACAACCAGACCTTTCCCACATATATGTTGTATGTAGTGCTTTCTTTCTATAGAGATTCCCAGGATTCTATTGGAAACAGACAAACTATCCCTTCTTCTCTATGCTCGAGATCCTAGCACAGATGAGCACAAGCACAGAGTGCTGGCACGCTCTGGATGTGACTCTCCAGGGAACAATGGAAGACGGACCTGGGTGATGTGGCTTTTATCTGAATACTCACCTCACTGTTGCTCTCAAATGTGGGTTCTAAGTTGTCCATGGCTCTGTCAAGGATGTGCAGAAGGCCATTGGAAGCAATTAAGTCACCCTGTATAATTTTTACCTTCTTTTTGCCTCCATAGAGTTTAAGATTTATTTGATTGTCCTAAACACCAATGAAAAACAAAATAAGATTAATATGTTGCCCTGGAAGGAGCAAGCATTGGACTAGAGTTAGAAGCCTTGAGTCCTTGGGCTTTGATATTTATTGGCAATGTGATTTGGGGTAAGTCACTTAATCTAAAGTGGGGATAAAGGTATCCACTTGGTTAACCTCACAGAGTTTTCATTAAGATCAAATGACATAATGTATGAAAGCACTACTGGCAACTATACATGCTAAACCTGGGTAAGGTATTATCAAGCTCTCCTCCAGCAGACTGCAAGCTTCATAGGACAAAACTATTTAATTTACTATAAATTCATCACTCACTTTAGTGTTTTCGCAGAGAAGACACACAATAAAAATATTTGTGGAATAAAAAACTGAAGCTAATTTCTTCTTCCTTCCATAGGAATCCCAATATGTTACAGACTTAGTAATATTGGTTTAATGGATGAACAAGTAAATACATGTATATCCTTGTAAGAAAGAAAGCCACATCTTCATATCTGTCATTCATCCATACATACATGCATTCATGCATCCTCCAGCCATCTCTCCATCCATCCATCCATCCATCCACATCCTTCCATTCATCCATCCACCCATCCATCCACCCACCCACCCACCTACCCATCCAGTGACCTATCCATGTATCTACCCATCCATCCATTCAGTGACCTATCCATATATCCATCCATCCATCCATCCATCCATCCATCCATGCATCATCCATCCTCACACATGTACTACAGCAGATTGGTTAAGAATGTGGACTTTGGAGCCACATTTGAATCCTGGCTCTGGTACTTACTGTGTGGACTCTCTACTTTCCCACTGGAGCAACAGGGATTATGATAGTCCCTCCTTCACAGGGTTATTGTGAGCCTTATATAACACAAATAAAGATTTATCCCCATGCTTCGCTTAGAACAAGCACTCAAAAATCAATTAACTATTGATGTTCAGTGAAATGTAACAGTATAGGTCCTATGCCTATACACATGCACATTTTTGTTGCCTAATCACCTGTTCCCCAGCTCAATAAGATCACAGAGTTAAGAAATGGGGGTGGGGTGGGGGAGGATGGGTTTACATAAAAAATAAACAGAACTAATGGTATCAGGAGAGACGAATGTTAGGTTGGAGAAGATGGATCAATTCCAGCAATCTAAAACAAACACAATCTATTTCCTTTGTAAGAGGAATGCTGATCTGGCTTTGTGCTGATGCTTTCAGGAAACAGGTTTATAGCAAAGTTTCTCCTTCCTGCTGGCAGTTATATGACAGTTGCCTTGAAAACTAAATCAGACCAGACAAAAGTCAAACACTTTGTAATCCCCCTTTGCATAACACTCCACCCTTCCTCCATGACCTTTCCCGGTGTTGCTGTCTGTTTCTTCCTGTATAAGAAGGTGTTTGACAAACAATACATATGGAAAGAATTTCCTTGTTATCTTTCGCAAGCCCCAAACAAAAAGAGATCAAAGGCTATGGGCATTGGCTTGGTGGACAGTTTAGTTCTGGGAGTGAAAATCAGAGGAACTCTTACCTTATCACTGTTGAAGATTTCTCCCGACCTTCCAGTCAAGGTGTAGAACGTGTCTGTGTTATTCATGTATTCGGTGCTCATCTGACCAGCAATTATGTGGAGTTTCACAAAGTATTGGGCAGCTTTATTATCCACCAATAGCTCATTTGCCTATGACAAAAGAGCCAGTTTGACTATTATTTAAAGAAGAAGATGAGTTTTGTAACACATGCTGTGCTTTACTTAGTATCAAAGACATCAAAGTCAGGGCACCCTAACTTGGGTTTAGGCTTTTGCAAATACAAATGTATGAAAGCATTGACAACTATACATGCTATACATTTCCATCGGTGCAATCAACCTGGGCCAGGCCTTCCAGGGAGTGGAAATCTGGAGAGTTGGAGGCAGTGCACAGTCTACTCTCAAACCAGAGGACGTTGCTCTAGCGCTGAAACTGAGATGGGGAAAGCCCAGCATTGCAGTGGCCCCAGGAGGAACAACGAACAAGAAATCTATCTTGAACACAGAAAGCAGATAGGAATGAACTATGAAGTTTCATGGAAAGAGTAGGTAAACTGAGTAAACTGATGGTACTTTGAATAGAAAAGTTAAGAGTTTTGAAATCCATGGGACCAAATCTACATTTTGTCATTATTACATTGTCAACAATCAACAGATTACTTATATTAACTCGGTGTAAACTATGTGTTAAATGAGAGACCCTGTGCAAAGTGCCTAGCCTAGAGGCATACAACGTTTGCTGGTTCTTTCCAACAGGAGTGGTGTGAGGACATCTCTGAAGGTTAACAATAGAAAGATGAATATCAGACAGGTTAATGGTGGTGGTATATCTGGGTAAGAGAGCCCAGAACTTACTGGGTTTTGATTCATTGCAACAAAAATTATTATCACAAAATATCTTTGATTAAGATAGCCCAATTTTATTTTTTCATTTTTATTATTTCCACTTCCTAGATTTCAATCTTTTATCATCTTCCATCATTTTGTGTGTATTTGTTAATCCATTTACTTATATGTTTAGTTATTCCTACCTAATCTGTTTCATAGAACTTTAAAAACAGATGACAAGAATGCACAATAAGAATCAAGACCAGGGTCAGGCATGGTGGCTCATGCCTGTAATCCCAGTACTTTGGGAGTTCAAGGTGGGAGGATCAGGAGGTCAGGAGATTGAGATCATCCTGGTCAACACAGTGAAACCCCATCTCTACTAAAAATACAAAATTTAGCTGGGTATGGTAGCATGTACCTGTAGTCCCAGCTACTCGGGAGGTTGAGGCAGGAGAATTGCTTGAACCCAGGAGGTGGAGGCTGCAATGAGCCAAGATTGTGCCACTGGACTCCAGCCTGGTGACAGAGCAAGACTCCATCTCAAGAAAAAAAAAAAAAAATCAAGATCGGGAAAAATAAAAACACGTTAGATGATAAAGGTGGGAGGGGAGAAGTTAGAAAGATATGTAGGATACAAGTTCCTATCCAATGATTAAAGTGGAGGCCAGTGAAGAATAAAATTATATACAGATCGATATATCCATTATTTACATTAAACCAAATATTGATATTTTAGTGATGCCACCTCAATAGGACGCCTCCACCAGGCACTACAAGTTTCATTCCCACTGGATGACATTATCTCAAACAACAGCTGCTCACATTGAAGACTAAAATTTTCTTCTTATTTTTCCTATCACTTGTACCATTTATAATGATTTAAAAAACCCACGTATCTAGCTAATACATTAGTTTAATTCTTCCTGTGGGAAGTGAGCAGTTTTGCATTATGCAAATCTTCTTTATCACCTGGCTATATGTTAAGAACACTCAGTGGTTACCTGTAGAGGGTAATGATTGGAAAGGGGGACCAGGCAGCCTTCTAGGGTACTGGTAATGGATCTGCTGTTTACACAAGTATGTTCACATTGGGAAAATTCATTGAGTTGTACACTTACAATCCGTATACTTTCTGTAAGGATGTTATATATCACTAAAAGAAGTTTATCAAAAAAATCACCATCCTTATCATCAGTAGGTTAATTTTAATGGGAGTTTCTCACTTTAAATAAAAGAAGGTATTGCCTATAAGGCTTTTCATATTAGCCCCTTGGTGTAGGGTCATTTTAAATACTCACACTAAATTCTTTCAGGCTGTTGTCTGTGGGTAACAAGCACTGTGAAGGGTCCCAGGTTGCTGAGTGGCCAGGCATAAGCTTTTTCTTAGGAGTTGAAGTAACACAAAGAGAGAAAACACCAAATGAGTCAGTGGCACATGGGGAGTAAAATCAGGCCATAGGTCTTGGGTCACGACTGGTCCATTTATGCCCTTCTCCATTCTAATGGGTATGTGCAGGCCCTTTGTCAACTGGGAATCTCTCTATGCATGTGAGGTGCCCTAAAGCCATGGCCTCAATACCGTCCACATCATGCCGTGGAAGTTTTCCTGTAGACACAGCCTCAGCTTCAAAGATACCCAGGCTGAGCAGTTCAGGCATGACAATATCCAACCACAATCCCAGGGTCCCTGATCCTGCACTTGACTTTCTGACTTGTCACTGTCTCAGTGAGCAAAGATGCAGCCCTTGTTTTTATCCAGGGCCAGCTTGGAAGAGCCCGGATGGTTGGTTTAACGCTCTGATGTTGCCATGCTGAAATGCTTAATAATTTTTGAACAAAGAATTCTGCGTTTTCATTTTCCAGTGGGCCCAGCAAAATATGTGGTAGTCCTGTTTCCATCACATGGGGAAGTTGGGATGACAGGACAGGCTCTGTGTTCTCACACCAGAGGCAGTGTATAAGGACTTGCCATGGGGAAGGTGAAGATCAACAGGACTCTGTCTAGGGAAATGTTGGAGGGCCTGGTCTGCAAAAAACACTACCTCACCCCTGTCTGCTCGCATTTGGTATTCTAAGAGTTCTTAGAAAAAGGCTGTGAGGAATCCGGCACATTGCCCCTGAGCCCAAGGGATGCCAGCAATAGTTGGCTCCCTGTGGGATGCCTTGGAAAAAATGGGACGTTTATGCAGGAGACATTAAATGGGATATTTAACCTTAAGATTTAGGCAGAGAACACAGCATTGACCCATCGATGACATTTCTCTATGTTCTTGCCAGGAAATCATTTTTGGCAACTGGTAGATTCCAATATAAAAGTTGATGTTTTAAGGTTTCTGTTGATTGGCCATGTCTGTGTTTTACGTTTTGCAGAATGGCCAGATTTGTGTTTTATTGGAAGTTGTGTCCAATGCTGTGATCCGTTATAATATTTCATTCTCAAGAGTGTGGAGTAATGGCCCATCGAAGTCATTTGCAAATATATGAGGGTGTTTTAGGCTCTCACCTAGCCTGAGGGGCTGGAGGTGAATGTGTCACTGTAGGCAATTAGTGACTAGGGGACCAAAGGTGCTGAGATGGTTGCATACAACCAAGACTATTCCAAAATTCAAACAGCCCCTCCACTGTGGAACATGGATGCTGCCCTGGGGTCTCAGTCAGCCTCTCTATTCCCAGTATTACCTGCCAAGCTTTGTTCATACCTGAAGGATCTAAAAGGTCAAGGGTGAGGGGGGACAGTTTGTATCCTGACATCAGTACTGTCCTGGTCTTACTGTTACCATAGCTCTGTTAGTCTATGGTGACCCCCAGACCCTGTCCTCAGCTCTCCACCTACCAATTATTGCATCACTAGATCTCTTGGCACTATCTCTTTGCTTGTCTGCTTGGAAACAGCTGCCTGCCCTTTCCCTCTCACCTGCATGGCCCCTCCCTAGAAAGTCTGATTCTAATAGACAAGGCTTGCCTGTCCCTTTCTGAATGATTGTGTCTTGCAGATGCCCTTTCCTGAAAGAGGGCTGCCTTTTATGTGGAAATCTGTATCTGTAGCTGCGTACCTAGGATTGAGATGAAAGAGGTCAGCTTTCCTTGCCATTTTCCTCTGGGTTCAGTATTTAGTTCTCTGAGTCGCTCCATAATGTTTCCGTAACATGTGAAGCCATCACCCACATAGCCTTTCTGGCAAGTGCATCTATAGAGAGGGGGAAAAGACATTGTCAGGGTCTTAAAGTCATTGAGTATTTGATCATACAGTCCAATGCCCTCATTGAACAGATGGAGCAAAGGATGCCCAACGTAGAATAGGGACAAAAGAGGCGAGGCACAAACACAAGAGAGCATTCCTAGTGTGGTACCTGACGTCTAGTAGCTCCTCAAGAAATGGATGCCTAATAAATTAAATGTATCTGTCAACGTTAAATATCTTTGTATGCTCTTTGTCTCAGTATTTCTCAAAGTGTGACCACACTCTGGCGTGACCTCTCCCTAGCTGTGTTGAGTATTTGCAGCACATCCCATCAATACCTCCATCACAACCCTATCCACCAGAATTACCTCTGGAGACACCATCTCTTCTGCTAGACGGTACACTCCCCCTAGAAGATGGATCCCAACTAACCATGCATCAAGAAACCATGCACATCAGAATCACTTGGAGGGCTTACTATGTATAAATGTGGAGTCTAGGGCTCCACTGCAGAATGACTGAATCAGAATAAGCAACTGAATTCAGTTTGAAGGACAGTAAAGATTCAGCATTATTGATCTGCTTAGAATGCTTTTCCTACCCCCCTGCTCCTTCCTAGCTGAGATCTCTGCTCAACTGCCACTTTCTTCAGGAAGGCTTCCTTGATTGCCTGTCTCTTTCTCCACTCCCTCACTGTGTCTCCATTATATATACTCTCATGGGACCACATAGCTCTTCTTCGTAGCAGCGATCATAGTGTAATTTCACCCTGATCTGGGTGGTTATTTGATTAATATCTGCTTTCCTATAAAATTTGAGAAAAAAGTGAGAGTAAGGGCTATGTGTATATTTGTTCACTGTTGTGAACTCCAGAATCCAGCACAGCCTAGGTCCATAATAGGTGCTTAATTAAGAGTTGTACAATAAGTAGTAATTGAATTAAATAAATAGCAAACAATGAAGTATATAAACAATGAAAATAAATATAGAAACTATGAAATAAATGTATAAACAATGAAAGTCACAGAGATTTTGTACAATAGTTTCATAAGAGAGAAGTAGGGTTAAAAATGTACTAGTAGTGGTATGCTGATAAATGTTTAACAACCAACTCTCTGGGGAAGGGGAAGCCCTAATTTGTAGCATTTGCTAATTTCCAAGGTTCATATGCCCATTTTGGCCAATTTCAAACTAATAAGATGATGCTAACCCTCTTGTGAAATTCCTGAAAATTTAACACTCAGCTCTTGTGAGTCTGTAAGCTCTGGCAGGCCACAACTATGCAGCACAGAGGAGTTGACAGTGGCTGAAATTGACAAGGTGAGGAGGAAAATGACTTTCACCAGGATCTTGGAGATGAGCCAGGAACCACAGCGAGGTAAGGGAAGAACATTCCAGGGAGGAGAGATGCAGGGAATCAGAGGCGTGCTGTGACTACATCACAGGTTTGCAGTGCTCACACTATACCACAGCTGTGACTCATGTTGAGGAGAGCATTCTAAAGAAAGACTATGCACTCGTTAATCCTCCTGCATCTCTAAATATATTTCCATGGCAAATAGATTATATGTTCAACAAGTTTGCTGCAGACCTTCAGAGTCCCACCACCCTCTGCCTGGTCTTTCTGCCCTTATGTTCTGCCCTAAAATCTGTCCTTCATACAATCTCCTGAGTGTGCTTAAAAATTCTTGCACCTTTGTGCTTAAAACCCTCACTGACACCTTGTGTCCACATGAGAAAGTGTACACAAGAGGATCCTGCCAGGTCTTCTTTTTGCTGTCCACTGAAATTCCAGCAGCACCAAACTGCTTCATTTTTAAGGCTGTTATGCCTTTCTCAGGCTGTTTGTCCTGCCAGGAATGCTCTCTCACCCTCAGTTTATCACTCCGGCCTGACCTCTCCCCAGCTGTGTTGAGCACTTGCAGCACATCCCATCCATATCTCCATCACAACCCTATCCACCAGAATTACCTCTGGAGACACTGTCTTATCTGCTAGGTGGTACACTCTTCTAGAAGATGGATCCAACTATAATAATTCTTCATTATATCCTAGCACTTAGGGCAGTGCCTGATTGTTTAAATGATTATTTACTGATTATTTAAGTACCTTCTTAATTCTAGGAACCTTCTAAGTAAGAGAGCTACAAAGATGATAATAAGAGACACTTTGCTCTTCTTGAGTCTTACATGTGGAGGATGGACCGGAACACAAAATAGTTATAGTAACATGGGAAGGCTACTTCACCTCCTTGAGTCCCAGTTTCCTCTTCTATAAAGTGGGTTTAATAATATGTTTAGGGTGGTTGAGAGACAAGGAAAGACATAGCCCCGTGACAGACATACAGATAAAGCTCAACGCTTGGCAGATGATAATGGCAAGGGCAAGGCTGACATGATGAAGAAGGTGACTATAATGACAACAGTGACTAGAGGTGCTGGGACATAGGAGGACAGACCGTAGACAGATAACTGAAGTTCCATTGTAAGCACCATGTTAGAAGATTGAATAGGATGCTGTGGGTCATAGAGGAGGAAGTGACTGATTTTACCTGGAGAAATAGGGGACAGCTTCTAGGAGAAAGTAATATTTAATTCTAGAAGGATGCATATGAGTTTTCTTTCTTTTTTTTATTTTGAGATGGAGTTTTCGCTCTTGTTGCCCAGGCTGGAGTGCAATGGTGCGATCTCAGCTCACTGCAACCTCTGCCTCCCAGGTGTAAGGCCGGTTGCCTCGCCGGGAGCTCGGACATGCCCATCCTTCCCGGCAACAGGGAATTACGTCACCACTCTGCACCCGACACGTAGCCCCCGCTGAAAAACCCCCACCCAAAAATTTTTGGAAAGCCCCAACAAACCTTGCCTGATAGCACTCCCTTGCCCAATAAGCACTTTGCCCCGTCAAGGTCATTTCTCCCAAGACGGCCCACTCACCGAAGATCCCGCCTACCTACCAGTAATAACTGCCTTCACTCCACTTCCCGGGTCCCAATATCCAGTCAAGTTCCTTATGCTTTGTCTCCCCTATGTCAATCAAATGCCTTCACTCCACTTCCTGGGTCCCAATATCCAGTCAAGTGCCTTATGCTTTGTCTCCCCTATATCCAATCAAATGCCTTCACTCCTTATAAAACCCCTTACCCTAAAAAGTTAAGTGCGACTTCTCTGGCCCTTACTTGGACCATAGAACCTCGCCCGGGAGCTGAATAAATTGGATTTGCATTTTCTTATACTGGCCTCAGTTTCCTCATTTTAACTCGACAATATACCTTACACTAGGTTCAAGCGATTCTCCTCCCTCAGCCTCCTGAGTAGCTGGGGTTACAGGCATGTGCCACAACCTCTGGTTAATTTTTTGTATTTTTAGTAGAGATGAGGTTTCACCATGTTGGTCAGGCTAGTCGCAAACTCCTGACCTCAGGTGATCCACCTATTCTGGCCTCCCAAAGTGCTGGGATTACAGGCATGAGCCACTGCACCCAGCTGTATGTGGGTTTTCTAGCTGGACAAACACTTGGGGGAATCATTTACTGATGAAGACTTCAGGGTTTCTATGGAGGAGTGGCTCTCAACCAGGGGCAATTTTGCCCCTCCAGAAGCCATTTGGCAATGTCTAGAGACACCTTTGGTTGCCACAACTGAGATGGGATCTACTTACACAGGCCAGCCCTTCACAACAAAGAATTGTCTGGCCAAAAATATCAATAGAGCTGAGGTTGAGAAACCTTTTCATAAGGAATCACTAAATCAGATCTAACCATGAAACAATTCAATACAATCAAATAACGGTTTCCTACTTAAATGCCAACCTCCTCTGCAAGCCCTGTGTTATGCTAATTTAAGGATGGAAAGAGGAGACTGGTAACTCTGGGAAGTGACATAATACAACAGTCATTGTTAAAAATTAATCCTGCTATAAGTTACATTCCTTCATTCGAAGACAACTGTTAATAGCAAGACATGTAACCTTCACAAACCACTGAGTATGTTTCTCTCTAAAAGTTTCTTAAGCTGTTAGGTGGCCAATGGTCTGTTTTATGTCAAATGACTTGGCCTTTCTTTCCTAAGGATTGCAGGAGAATCATATTTTATTGGCCTTAGTGCTGAATGGAATGCATGAGACATCACTATTTTTATTGTTATTTCATATCTCAGTCCAAAGTCCAAGATTTTATGAGACCAGTTTCTGACTTAACTGTTCTCAGTTGAGCCATGGAACATTCACAACATCACCTCTTTAGGAAATTGTTTTCTTTTTATTAGGAGTAAATGTCTCTCGGTGTCTTAAGGCTTTAAAAACACCCAGAAGCCATTTGCATTTTATAGTTATGGGTTGCAATTAGTTACAATTAATGCTGGATGAGATTTAGTTAGTATATAAGGTCTCCTCAAAGTCTTAGTACAGTTGCTTCCTTCATTTCTTCACCGGTTCATTTCATTCCTTCATTGTTTCATATGTTCCTCCAAAGTCTCATTTATTTCACTGTTTTTTTTTTTTATTTCTTATTTTTATTTTTAACTTTTGTGGGTACATAATAGGTGGATATACTTATGGGATACATAAGCTATTTTGATACAGACATGCAGTGCATAATAATCACATCAGGGTAAATGGGATAGCTATCACTTCAAGCATTTATCCTTTATGCTACACACAATCCAATTATACTCTTTCAGTTACTTAAAAATGTACAATAAATTGTTGTTGACTGTAGTCAACCTGTTGTGTTATCACACACTAGGTCTTATTCATTCTATCTGATCGTATTTTTTGTACCTATCATTTCACTGTGTTAATTGTACCCCTCCTGTTGCCCAGGTCTAAGGGTCAAACTGACTGGAGTTGTTGCAGCAAAGATGAATAAGACATGGACCTTATATTCTAGTTGGGGATTGAGATAAGCAATGATAATAACCAGCATTTATTAATAGCTCTTATGCTACATATTCTTATGAGGGCTTCAGTGTGGTATCTTTTCTAATACAGCAACCCTATGAGGTAGGTACTGTTATTAGCCCCATTTTAGATAAGGAAACTGAAGCACAGAGAAGTTAAGTATCTCACTCAAGATCACACAGCCTGTAACTGGCAGTGCCTGTGCTCACCGCCACTGTGCTACATCCTCAGCATAGTTCTCTCATAGATGCATTCCAGGGTGCTCTGCGAGTGCAGAGGGGAGGGGCCTCAGGGAGGACTGGGAGGATCGGGGGAGGCATCCTAGAGGTGGAGATACTTAGGCTGAACACTGAAGGAGCAGGGTGTTAGGCTGACTCGGAGGAGGTGGGTGGAGGGTGGGGATGGCATCCTAAGTGGAAGGGAGAGCATGTGCAAGGGCCAGGAGTGGGGGAGCACCATGGAGTGTCTGAAGAACAGTGAAATGGGCTGAATGTTTGTATCTACCTTAAAATTCATATGTTGAAATCCTAACCCACAGAGTGATGGTATTAGGAAGTACAGCCTTTGGGAGGTATAATAATTAAATCAAGAAAGTAAAGGCCTCACTAATGGAATGAGTGCCCTTAAAAAACGTTCCAGAGAGCTCCCTCCCCATCCACCTTGGGAGGACACAGTAAGAAGTCACCACCTATGAACCAGGCCTCACCAGACCCTGAAACGGCTGGTGCCTTGATTTTGGACTTCCCAGCCTCCAGAACTGAGCGAGAAATAAATTCCTGTCATTTATAAGCCACTCAGTGTATGGTTCTTTATTATAGCAACCCAAACAGATGAAGAAAAATAGTAGGTCAGCAGAATTGGAGGCAAGGGTATATTCACGAGTGTGGTGGAGATAATGGTGGCTCATCTGCATCTGCTATGAACAGCCTCTTTGGCCATACCCTTCACACCCTGGATATGGTCCCAGGCCCTGGAAGCTGATCTGGAGCTGTTTGGGCAAGAAATTCCAGGTTTCTGAATACCCTGAGTGTGGTCTAGTCTGGGGGGCCCAGACTCTAGGGGAGCATGTGCCTTTGGACCTTCAGATTCCTTGCCTTGGTGTAGCCAGCAGAGGGCCAGAATGGGAGCCTCTAACATGTAGTGCCCAGAGGAGGGGCTCCTGTTGCCCAGGTCTAAGGGTCAAACTGCTGGAAACAAACCTGGCAGTGGCTGAGCTGGGATTAAACCTATATCCACCTAAGAACATCTCTTGCCACTGCACCATGTTGCCTTGGATAGGATTCTTGGGAAGACTCCTTACATTGAGGATATCCCAACCTGTATAGATCTTATATAAACACTGAATATCAGCAATGCCACTAACATTCCAAAAGTCCCTCCATTTCACTGTTGTTTGTACTTTTGTGCAACTGGAATGTAAACTGTGCTTTTTCCAATAGTGTCCTGGCTACTTTTTAGCTGAGTTTAGTTAAATAAAGAGAGAGATGCTCTTCTCTTCTATTGTCCCTTACTTCCTACATCTATTAATAAGTAAAGATAAAAAGGCAAGGCATAAAGTTATTTGTTCTCAGTAATCATCAAAATTGAGCTTAGAGTTTAAAAACATGTTATATACATGAACTCGTTAGTTCTCCACAGGCAGAGATTCCTGGTCTCTAGACCTACTTGACAGGCGAGGGGAACTGTGGTTTAGAAAAGTTTAGTCTTGTCCAAGGTCACCCCAGGGGGAATGGTAGAGTCCATGTTTGAACTCACTCTTCTTGATCAGGTGGTCTTCTGTGATGAATGCAGTATGATTTTGAAGATTCTGCATAAGCTACTTGCCATATTGAGAAGGCATAAATGAAATACATTTTATTCCAGATGAACTAAACTAGCTGAGGACTGATGGCTTCATATTTTATCAGTATAACTTAGCTAGCCTTTTTACTTAGGTCCTTTTTAGATGAAGACAGTCAATTTGAGGTGTGGAATGGTTTGTGGGTGATATATATACTTCTAACATCACAATGTTAGTTTATCTGACATTCTAAACACAAATTTGGATTCAGCTTATGTTATTCTGATATTTCAGTTTAATTTTTATATTTTATCTTTTCAAATGCAAAGGAAAGAAATTGCTTAAGGTATTCTACTTAGACTTTCTCAGAATATGGTAAAAAGTGCATACAGGCCAGGTGCAGTGGCTCATGCCTGTAATCCCAGCACTTTGGGAGACAGAGGTGGGCAGATCACGAGGTTAGAATTCGAGACCAGCCTGGCCAACAAGCTAAAACCCCATCTCTACTAAATATACAGAAACTGGCTGGGCGTGGTGGTGCAAACCTGTAATCCCAGGTACTGGTGAGGCTGAGGCAGGAGAATGGCTTGAACCCAGGAGGCGGAGGTTGCAGTGAGCTGGGATTGTGCCACTGCACTCCAGCCTGGGTGACAGAACAATACTCTGTCTCAAACAAACAAACAAAACAAAACAAAACAAAACAATGCCTATACCAGCTTGTTTTGTTCTCAGTATGGCCAGAATATATGTTTGAGGGGGAGGGTGTGCCTGGATACATATGTGTGTTGGGTGTCTATGTGCCCATATGCATGGCTGTGGTGTGTTTGTGCATGCATTCACATGTATTGAGGGATTTCTGGGTGCCAGGTTCTGCTCAGATTTTGATGAATATAATCTTGTTTAACCTTCAGCACAGCCCTGGTGGGAGGTACAGTTCTCTCCCTTTTATGGTTGAAGAAACATCAGTTCAGAGAGATTAAGGTAAATGGCAGACTTGAGATTTGAACCTAAGTGTTCTGATACCCCAGCTCTTTCCATTCCGTGTACAATAAGTACAGATCTATTTACTTGTCCAGATAGAAGATGATGATTACACAACCTGTTGGGGAAAAACTACACACTGACCACCCAATTGAATAGAGCATGAGCTTCCAAAGAGAGGAAGAGGGCTCTGAAATCACAGAAACTGTTTTATCATGCTATGGTTTGATGCTGATTGTGGTTTTGAGCTCACAATGGCACTATGAGTCTTTTACAGGTGCTGATGATAGTGAGAATGGAAAATGGAACAGAGATAGAAACCTCAGTCTATGAGTCAAACACTTGGTTTCTAGCTTCGGTTCAGTCACTAATGGAAACACATCATACCGGTGTAGCTTCCAGAAACATTCTCTCATGTAATCATCACAGCAACCTCATGGAGTATAAATCACCGTGCTCATTTTATACATGGAGCAACCAAGACCAGAGAGATGGTGCCACTTTCCCAGGTGATGCATCTGGTAGGCACCAGTGCTGAGATTTAAACCTAGGTCTTTAGTTCAAATACCATCTTCCTATCATATGAGCTGCCTTTGCCTCAGAAACTTTCACACACAAATGTTTTTATGCACAGCAAACCCCTTCTTTTGAAACCTAGAGTCCAGGAAACACCACTAGGGCTTATTCACTTTCCCTAGTCTTGTTTTGCACCACTAACAAGCAATATTTCATGAATGAGGAAACAAGCATGTACATTAGAGGTCATGCCCCTGTAATCTTAACAACCATTTTGTTTCCCTAGTCACAGTGGCTTCCTTCTCCCACATTCTGACCACTTCATATCAAGTTATCAGGCCACATCAATATTCCAGAGTATTCTACTGGTCGTTATAAAGAAAATAAGTGTTGAGTGTTTAATTAATTAAAGATTTATTGAGTACCTACTATGATCCTTGCTCCAACTATGTAGGGTGGAGGTGGATACAAGGCTGAATAAAACACATTTCCCCTCCTTATGGCATTGACTGGACACCATTTCCACCACTTGGAAAGGTTGGTGGAGGAACTGAAAAGACTTACTTGGTTTGGCCTGGTGCAATGGTGATACAATTTGCGTTCTTATGACACAGGTTATTTGATTCACAGATATTGGTCATACGGCACCCCACTCCAGGTACGAAACTGTGGTAATGTTCTTTACACTCGCAGTGAGACTTTAGTAGACAAGGAGAGAAAAACAAATAGGATCTTAGTTAAAAACAAATAAGTAACTTAGTTACTTCAGTAGACAGGGGAGAGAAAAACAAATAGGATCTTAGTTAAAAACAAATAAGTAACTTAGTTACTTCAGCTGACATTCTTCTTTAATTCATATTTTTCCTCTTCCATAAAAACTCACTCAGAGTGTGTCTGAAGTATGGACTTAAATTAAAAAATTGTCAAAGTATCTAAAAGTAGAAATCATGTTTACACAGCTCACCTGCTGGAAGGCTTATGCTCCTTGCTTATAAAGTTTAGCTTCAATTTTCTTGTTTCCTAACCCTTGACCTCCCTAGCTCCATAATTTTTGGTTTTAGATTATCAATAGGTAAACAGAAATTGATGTCCAAGTGGGTGGTATTATTGCTCTAGAATAATGGTTTTTAAACAGGAGTCTCAACTTAGGACACACTAGACAATATCTGGAAACATTCTTTTTTTTTTTTGAGACAGGGTCCCATTCTGGTTGTCCAGGCTAGAGTGCAGTGGTGCAATCTTGGCTCATTGCAGCCCTGACCCCCCCAGGCTCAGGTCATTCTCCCACCTCAGTCTCCTGAGTAGCTGGGATTACAGGTATGCACTACCATGCCTGGATAATTTTTTTGTAATTTTGGTAGAGATGGAGTTTTCTATGTTGCCCAGGCTGTTCTCGAACTCCTGGACTTAAGCAATCCACCTACCTCAGCCTCCCAGAGTATTGGGATTACAGGAATGAGCCGCCATGCCCAGTCTGGAAACATTTTTGATTGCCACGATGGGAGGAGGAGGAGGTCAAGAATGCCGTTAAGCATCTCACAATGCACAATAAAACCCCCTCCCACGACAAAGAATTATGCAGCCCGAAATGTTAAAAATGCTGAGGTAGAGAAACCCTGCTTTGGAATAATGCGTGCAGAATGTGTGAACAATGGAAAATTTCTAAGACTTGAAAATCTGTCTTGGAACCCATTTTCAGAGACAAAGCATATTTTTAATGTCACACACAAGGTCTTGACATTCATGGCATAACATCAATTTTCCCATAAAGACCTTCATTTTACAGATGGGGATTTAGCCCTTTGAATTTTTCTGGAATCCTGCCCCAGAAATCAATGGCAGAAAAATGTTGCATAACGTATCTGTTCTTTGGAGGCAAGGTTGGGTGGATTATCTGCAAGGAATTCTAGAAACATTCCCATCAACTAGGATCTAGGTGATGAGACTGCATGGCTGTGTTCGGGTTGGGCACTGAGCCCTTTCTCCTACCTGTACAACAATATCCTTCTGTATGGACACATTTCCTTCACTGAAGGCTTGATGTGCAGTTATGGACACACAAGCCATCCGCTAAATACTCGATGGATGAATGTGCTGTTAGGGCCAGGGATCTTTCCACTGGATTCCTCAGTGAGGGTCTCCTCACCAGATTTTTATCAGTCAATGTCATGATGTGATTCAGAGGGACAGTGTCTCTGCCCAGAATATTCTCACTGCTCCCTATAATCTGTCAGTACTGCCTGATGTTTTATCTGGTTCTTCCCTTTGGGATAGGGTATTTTCGGTCCTAAGAGCATCTTTTAAATGAGAAAGCTATTACAGAATGGAGGATTGCTAGTCAAAGTCAATCATATGTTAACCAAGACTTGGTTAACAGTTAATTTGTTACTCTAATTTTGAATTCAGTATATATTTTGCCAAACACCATATAGGGCTGTGACAGGAGAGAATGTAAGACAGATAAGTTTGGATGGGGGAACTGGGAAAGTGTGAGTTTAAAGGATAGACTGGGTAAACAGGCACTGATTTCAGGCCCTGAGCACATGGAGGACTGTCTGGAGGGGAAGACCAGCGGAACACTGAACAGGAGAATTGGGACAGCACAGAATACAAATGACACCTATGACACATAGTGGGTTGTCAAACTTCTAGATGCATCAGTTCCCTGCATCATTTGCTCACCTGTCCAGGCCCATCATATTTGCACACTGTAGAGTTTGTAGGGCAGTTTCCAAAGTTACTTTGGCAGGGGTCCACTGGCAAACACACTTGGCCATCCCCCACGGTAGCCTTCTTGGCATGTGCAACTGTGCCGATTTGGTCCCAAGTATGTGCAATGAGCATGAGGGTGGCAGACTTTTTGTAAACATGGATTGATGGCTTGAGGGGCAGGAGCAAAATGAGAGGCAATTAGTGCACAGGGATGGAGAAGGAGAGCTGAACTGTGAGCAACAGTGGATCATAGCTCATCAAAGCAGCAAAGGCAACTCATGGTTTTCAGAGAAACATTTCCTCTCACTCCCCGTGACAGATTTACGTATGGCCATCAGAAATTGTACAGATATTGTATTGATATACTAGTAGGCCATTTTGTGTGTAGTTAAATATAAAACAGCTTGAAAGAAAACACTAACGCTTACAGAATTTATAATATGTACTAAGCCCTGCTCTAAGAATTTGCTATCTATTAAGTCCTTTAATCTTTACAGTAGTCCATGAAGGTAGGTACCATTATTATCTCCATTTCATAGATCGAAAAACTGAGACACAGGCAGGTTAAAGGTCATATAGTTGGTAGAAGGCAGATCTGGGACTGAACTCAGGCAATCTGGCTTGAGAGTCCATGTTTTTAACAGATATATAACACTGCTTTTTATAAAGTGAATAAAATTAGAAAGATAAAACAAGAAGCATTAAGTTTTGTTCTAACATTGATTAAGGTGATATAAAAACATAAAAATCTATACAAGTGCTTTCATAATAGAAGAAGTTGCTGTTAATTGAGCATTTTGCTTGGCAATTTTTATATACATTTCACTCAACTACACAGAGAGAAATAGAAATGGTCCTTGTGTTAAGGAGGTTGTGAGATTTTTTTTTCCTCTAAAATAACCTAAACATCTCAGTGGATAAACTAGTGGAATCTAGATTCTACTCACGCTCGCAGGATTTGCCATCGCCTTGGTAATTGGGAAGGCATTTGCATTCTAGTTTGGTTTCATCTTCACTGGAAGGCGAACATCTGGAATTTTCTGGGCAGAGCAAGGTTGCACATTCAGGGATGGCTGCATAGGAAAATTGTTGAAGTACTTCCATGAGTAGAATAATAGTTCTTAAAACTCCAAAATGCTGTATTCCCTTTTATTAAAAAGCAATACAAACTCATTGTAATAATTTAAAAAAAATACAGAACACATAAAGTTAGAATTGTCTTCTTCTTAGTCTCCAACCCTACTCCCAAAGTTACCAACATCATCAATCAATAAAATATATTAACTTATAACATTTATTTGTATGATTTAGCAATGTAATTTTTAATTTAACAATATATTGATCTCTAATAACTGCATAGTATTTCAAAAGATTGATGTGACGTAGATGACTGTCAAAAACTATGAGGAGTCTGATATATCAGCAAACTCCAACTTGTAAAGTGAACAAGTTGGGCTGATATAGTTTCATAGATGCTGGTAGAAGATACAAAACTCCTGGGTTAGAGTCGAAGGACAGCTTAATACTCACAGCAGGGGCAGCAGCCAGGGTATCAGCATTTTAGCACCAGTTTTTCCAAGCCCCAATTCCCATAGGGCAATTTGAAGAGGACTAGACTGAAATGTGTACATGCAGTGGGTTTCATTATAGGAGGTGAGCCCTGATCTTAGGGTACTTAATTTTTTTTTTCTCACTCTTGTTGCCCAGGCTGGAGTGCAATGGTGTGATCTCGGCTCACTGCAACCTCTGCCTTCTGGGTTCAAGCAATTCTCCTATCTCAGCCTCCCAAGTAGCTGGGATTACAGGCATGCACCACCAAGCCTGGCTATTTTTTTAAATATTTTTTTTTTAGTAGAGATGTGGTTTCACCATGTTGGCCAGGCTCCAGGCTGGTCTTGAACTCCTGACCTCAGGTGATCCACCCACCTTGGCCTCCCAAAGTGTAGGGATTACAGGCATGAGTCACCATGCCCGGGCCAGTACCTAAATTTTTTATAATGGTCAATGTATTATTTAGGAACAGGCAGGATACAGAAACCACCTAATTATTTGAACAGGGAAAGTTGTAATATAAAGGATTATTGACAATTAAAATCATGAAAAATTAGCTAGTGAGAGTTTAAAATAAAAAAGTTCTAAAGAATAAAGAAATAACAGATCTATAAAGAGCAACCACTATACTAGGGCTGAGGCGAGTATCCAAGGTAGAACCTTCTCCCTCCAGGTTGAGATCTGAATGTCACTGGAAAAAACATGGTGTAAGTCACAAGATAGCAGAGTTGCAGAGATGCCTTGATATTTGCTGGAAATCTACTGTCTGGGGTGCTGGGAAGGTCACACATGGGTAGGTCACAAGCCTTGGAACTCATAGGTGCCAAAGGGATCTGCTGGCAGTGGACACTGCTGGCAGCAGGAGCTAAGAAGCCACCTCTCTGCCATGCAGTGCACCTCTGTGTGTGGTTCAGGCCTGGGCAGCTACAGACCAGCTGTGTGAGATGCAGGGGTGTGTGTCCAGCTCCCCAGATGGCCAGCTCTTCAAGGGCCTTGGTGCACATGGGGCTGAGGAGAGGAGTACAGAACAGCTTTCCCCTGGGCTGGGACAGGGGCCTGTGCTATCTGGGGCTCCTGGCTGTGCTGCCACTTCTTGAGTCAAGCACTGGACAGAGTGCAGTGGCCAAATGCTGAAGGGAGCTGAGCTCTGCAGGAACCCCGCACTGGAGAAACTGTGTAGGGCTAAGAAACGGAGAAAAGCTGTTCTTCAGGAGCCTGGTGAGTGAGCCAAACCAGAAACAGGGAGAGAAACCTTCCTCCTCTGCAGTCCTTCTGGCACTCTTCATTGATAAGGCTTTATGTTTTGCTAGCTAGCAAAGAAGAATCATTTATAAAGCCTAGCTCCATTATCACAGAGCTGGCAAAAAGGGTGACTTTGGAGCTGAGAGGCAGTGGTAGTGAGCATGCCTCCTTTTTGCTCCTGAGGGAAATAGTATGTTTTCCAAGTCTGTTCCACATACAAACATTCTGGAACAGATGCTCTGGAACAAAGAGCAGTCAGTGTATTGCTCTCAAGATGTGCACACATGTGAGAGATGCATGGAGAATTGTCTCCCAACAGTGGCTGCTTGAGTCAAAAAATTCACAGAGACTATTCCCCCCACCCCTCTCATAAACCAGAAGTTTTAGCAGAAAGTGGCTGCTGCTTCAGGATTACATTTTCCACCCACTTTATATCCAGGAAAGGTCATGTGACTAGTTCACACTGACGGAATATTGAGTGGAGGTTTTATATATTTTTCCTGAGCTTTCATAAGCAGGTGCTTCTCCATCTTCTTTTTCCCATCTGTGATGGCTGGAAGCAGAGCACTCTGAGGTACTAGAGAATGACAGAGTCACAAGATGGAAAGATCTGAATCCCTAATCACCATGTAAGGGGAAGCTGGCACCAGCCAGGAACACATACATTGCACTGTTACATGAATGAGAACTACATATCTTTAGTATTAAGCCAGAGGTTCCTAAATATCTCAGATCGCAGTGCCTTTAGTGTTTCAATAATTTTTTCACGGTACCCCGACATCAAAAGAAATACTGAAAAGGTCAGTTTAGTTAGTTGTTAGACTCACTTAGCAGTCATTTGAAAAAGTGACATGCTTAATCAAAAAATGTTTATTCTGAAGTAACTACACTGACCTACATATGAGACATGTGAGTGTGATAGACACCGCACAACTTCTCATACTTTAGAGTTTGATACAGATTGGAGACTGACACCCTCATTTCAGTCATATTGATCTTTCCATGGTACTCGCCTTTTATCATAGCAATTACTGAAAATGTACCTTTGCAAAGACATGATGTCACTGACAGTAATGTAGGGCAACCTCATGTTGAAATTGCAAACTAACTCAAGCTAGCAGTTCCTATGGTATCTGACAGATGTATCTCTGTGTTTCCCTCAAAAATTTAAAATATCTAATAGTAGCCAGGGAATTTGATGTAGTACCTTGGGGCACCTTGGTGCACAATTTTAAAACCACAGTGTTAAGCCATTGAAGTTTTATGTTTATTTCTTATAGCAACTAGCATTATCCTATCTAGTATAGGATGTACCACAACTTACTAACCAGTTTCCTACCGGTGGGAATTCAAGTGTTTCCAGCTTGTATTTCCATGAATTCCTTTGATTATATATGCTTACCTTTGCCTAATTTCTCTCTTCTCCCAGGGTAAATTCTTAGAATTGGGGCCACAGAAGCATGCTATAAGCTTTAGTAATTAAATTTCCCACATAGGCTGTAGGAATCCACTTTCTCACTGTCATCTTTTATCATATCCACAGATGGATATTATCTATCTTTTCAATCTTTGTAACATAGTGGGCAAAAAAACAAAAATAAACCTCCACGACTTCAAATGTGACTGCATTTTAATATGTATGTATGTGACGATTAGTGGACTTAGCACCTTTTTTCATGTTTATTGCTGGCTTTCATTTCTTCTTCTTTTTTTATGTTTTTTGAGATGGAGTCTTGCTCTGTTACTCAGGCTGGAGTGCAATGGTGTGATCTTGGCTCACTGCAACCTCCGTCTCCTGGGTTCAAGCGATTCTCCTGCCTCAGCCTCCTGAGTAGCTGGGATTACAGGTACCAGCCATCATGCCAATTAATTTTTGTATTTTCATAGAGACAGGGTTTTGTCATGTTGGCCAGGTTGGTCTTGAACTCTGGACCTCAGATGATCTGTCTGCCTCAGCCTCCCAAAGTGCTAGGATTACAGGTGTGAGCCACTGTGCCTGTCCTGTTTTCATTTCTTATTCTGAAATTTAGCTGTTCCTGGGTCCATTTTAAGAATTGAATTCATGGACTTTATATGAATCCAATTTTTTATTATAAAAATGTATCTGCTATATGAATTTTAAATATTTTTGTTTATCTTTTGGTTTGACTAAATCATCACTGTTTTTTTCATTTGGAAGCAGATCTATCAGGGTTTTCCATTAGGCTGGCTTCTGGACTGGGTCTCCTGCTTTACTGAGAAGGCCTCTGCCCAGGAGTCCGTTGGACAATGGCAGGGAGTGGCCAAGGAAGGGGGCTGACTGAGGACCACAGAGGGCTCCTCCCACCCACTTGCCTTTGCATTTGGGCTGGAGGCTTGCATGGCTGTCCTGCTACAGGAAGAAGGCAGAGGCTGAGTTTATTCATCCTGTTACTACTACTGCTCATGGTACCTCAACAGCTTCCAATAAAACGGGTTTGCATTTGCTGACTTTCAATCTCACCCAATCCCTTCATTTTACAGGAGACTTAACTTATCCCGAGGATAAGTTAAATGAGGCTAGTGTCACAGGCAGAATGGCCGATTTCTTAACATCTCAGCTCCCAATTCACCCTTCAGAGCCTGCTCTGCCATCATGTGTTTCTCCTTCACAGAGCGATGCTAAACTTTGCGGTAGAGGGCGCTGGCGGGACACGGTGGGAGGGCGGGGCTCCAGGGTGCAGTGCAGTGCAGCAGCTGCGTGTTCCTTGCTACACGGTCTGTTCAGGAATACCCTGCCCCAGTGTGCACCCAGAGTCCCTCGGTGACTGACCTTGAATCCTTTGCCTGGACCTAGTGACTGCCTTCTGACAGCCCTCCCCACATAGACATTGTGTATTCCAGGTCCTGATTTCCTGGGCCTCACCCGGCAGCCTCAGCTCCCCAAGGCCGTGGAGGGTTGCCCCGTGCCTGCTGGGTGACTATGGTCCAGTGTTGGCCTGGATAAAGCAGCAGACTTGTCGGCCACCCACCACACCCTCTCCAACAAGATTTAAATCCTGCCTTGGGGATGGCCACCCGCTTCCAAATGCGTCCTTCCTTTGTTAGGCTCCATCCTCCGTAGAGTTCCCTTTGCATTTTTACAGCTTCTTTCCTATCGTAGTTTACTGATTATTCCTATTAAACTTCCCTTGTTTAATCTCCCCTAGGTTTCTACCTCTTGACTGGACCCAGTATAATAGATTGCTTTCAGAATTTCCCATGAATTCAGCTGACTTGAGTCCCAGCTCCCCTATTTACTAGTTGTGTGACCTTTGGTGAGTCACTTAGCCTTGGTGAAGCCCATTTCCTCTTCCTTAGGGCTGTTAATATGTTCTGCCTTTGAGGCTCATAATGGAGAAGATGCTGTACCTCCTTTACTAGGTGACTAACTGGTTGCAGTGGCTTGTGTTGGCTTCCCAGCCCCAGGGTCCCTCTCTCTACTCTATCCTTTGCATGGCCTCTAGCTCAAGCTTCCTAAAATACAGCTATAGTCTTGACACCACACTGCTTCTGTTCTCTCTCTTCCTCCTCCTCCCTTCCCATCCTCTTCTTTCCTTTTCTCTTCTACATTCTCTTTTTAATTTCTGGTTTCCTTCCAGAAAATATTTGATGGCACCCACCATACCCTCTCCACCAAGGTTTAAATCCAGGCTTGGGGATAGCCTCCCCTTCCAGATTTGTCCTTCCTTTGTTAAGCTCCATCCTCCCTAGAGTTGCCCCTGTAGAGAACCAGTAACAGATACAAAACTGAAATACATACATTTGTGCCTATTTCATCTGGTGTGGCGTTAAGGAAACTAGTAGTACTTACGCTTGTCACAGGTGGGGCCGGTGTATGCAGAGTAGCACTCACAGGTTCCGTCACCATCTAGTCCACTGTTGCACACCCCATGCGCACAGTTGCACACTGGAGACAGAAAATGGGGGATTTTTATTACCTGATATAGACTGCTGCTGAACATTCTGGAAAGCTAGTATTTTCAGATAATCTTTGCTGAGACTCTACATAGTAAGGCAGAGAAGACCATGGATTTGAAGTCCTAGAGACCCTTATTTGAACCTTGGCATCTCTCTCTTTTATTAGCACCAGCAAAGCAATGATCAATAAAGTTTAAAGTATTCCAAACATCTCATAAGCCATCAAGTCCTTTGTTTTCTTTGTGTCTATCTCCCACCTTGGTCTTCTGCTCTTTATCTCCACTGGTACCATTCTTGTTCAGGCCTTTATCATGTTTTGCCTGGACTATTACAGTAGCATGATATCTGGTCTTGCTATTTCTAGTTTCTTGCCTCTCCATTTCATTTGATTAGCAATGGCATCAGGGTGACATTCCCAAAAACATCTCAGTGACTCTTAATTGCCAACCAAATAAAATTTTTAAGTTTAACATATCGATAATGATGCCTACTTCCTGGGATTTCCATAGAGTCAAGTAAGATAATGTATATAAAGTATGGGGCATATCATGGGCATTGGAGTTCTTTTCCCTACCCTCAAACTATGTACTTCATCTTTGGATACCTCAAAAGAGAATTAACTTAGTGTCTTATATATACCTGTTGTGTTTAAAAAAAAAAAAAGAGCTACTACTAACCCAATCACTGTTGGTAGCAGATATCCATACAAATAAGTTCTACGTATTGATGGGGCAATGCAAAGATAAAAAAAGGAAAATATTCAAAAGGGGTTAGAATAACCATGCCATATATTCTAGTTTGATGTTTTAGCCCAGTGACAGATCATTTCAGAGATGATAAATGAAGGGCATTTGAAATGAATGCTCAACTCTTAGTTGTGGTTGATTTGAGCAAGATTTACTATCAGGCTAGGCCATTAGCATCCTATGGCCAGCCCTCGGTGGAGTATGTTGTATTAGTTTACTATCGCTGCCATAACAATTTCCACAAATTTAGTGGCTTAAAACAACATAAATTTATCTTATAATTCTGGAGGTCAGAAGTCCAGAATGTACTTGTCAAGCTAAAATCAGTATTTCAGTTGGGCTGCTATTCCTCTGGAGACTTTAGTAGAGAATCTTGCCTTTTCTAGCTTCTAGAACGCATCTTTACTCCTGGGCTCATGAAACCCTGTCTCCATCTTCAGAGCTAACAGTGGCAGGCCAAGTCCTCATGCTACCATTTCTATCATTCTTTCTTTTGCCTTTTTCATCCACTTATAACAGTCCTTGTGATTACACTGGACTCACCTGGGTAATCCAGGATACCCTCCCTATCTTAAATCAGCTGATTAGCAACCTTAATTTCACCTGCAACCTTAATTCCCCCTTTGCCATATAACCTAACATATTCATAGGTTCCAGGGATTAGGACACTTTGGGGGCTCATTTTTCTACACATGGCTTCGGTGCATGTAAGCCAACTTAATATTAGCTCAAATGAAACATAATTAAGAAGATGCACCTGCTTAAAAACTTAATCAGAAATACCAGCAAAGCAAGGATCAATAAAGTTTAAAGTATTCCAAACTTTAACGAGCCGTCAAGTCCTTTGTTTTCTCTGCGTCTATTTCCCACCTTGATCTTCATCTCCACTGGTACCATTCTTGTTCAGGCCTTTACCATGTTTTACCTGGACTATTGCGGTAGCATGATACCTGGTCTTGCTATTTCTAGTTTCTTGCCTCTCCGTTTCATTCATTTCTTTTGATTAGCAATGGCATCAGGGTGGCCTTCCCAAAAATACCTCAATGACTCTCAATTGCCAACCAAATAAAATTTAGATTTCTCAGTTTGGCAAACAATGGCCTTTCCAATCTGACTCTAATCTTGATAATTTTTCATTTTCATCTTTCACCACTTTATTTCATACATCTTAGATTCTTAGCACGTAGGATGACTCATTCACTATTCATCTTCCTTCCTTCAAAACACTTATGGAATAAGTGCCATGTTGAGAGTACCATGCTAGAGATTAATGCTCATAAATAAACAGGACAAAGTCTTTGCCATCAGAGAGACCACAATCTAATGGCAGAAGAAAACAATCAGTCACAATGCACTGGGATAAATACTATGACATGACCAATGAATGGAGTTGGCCAGGAAAAGATAAAGTGGGGTTGGCCCAGGGAAGACTATGCCAGCTGAAAGCGGCAGGAGATGCATCTTGCACATGGTCACCTCCAGGTTTTTCCTCTGCTTCACTCCTTTTTGTGTGCCAACTGGAATCCTCCTCATCCTTCAAGACCAGCCAAAGCCCCCCACTTCTGTGTTGCCATCTCAGTGGTCCCCAAACCATCTGTGCTTCTCTGGCTCCAGCAGCATTTTCTTCATTCCGTGTTCACTATTGCACCCTACGACAACTACAGTTTTGCTAATGCCTGACAGCTGAAGACCACCAGGAGCGCACCAAGGGGCAAACCAACGGCAGCAAGGGTGAGCCATTCTGGGAGATGTAGTAGGCTCTCATGTCAGCCAGGAGAGGCAGCCGCTGGGTTCTTCTCGTGGTTGTCCATTGTTGTTGAGTCTCTGTTCAGACATGATCATTCCCTGGCCCAGGTTTTGTCTTTTCCTCCATGGATACAGTGAGTCTTTTGTCTGATGGCGATGTTCTGTGAAATTCTTTACCCTCGGCAGGGGAACACCACAGCCTCTCTGGTAGCAACCAGGCCAGCAACCAGTGGACAACTGTCAGGGCTACTGTTTTCTTTCTCAGTCTGTATATTTTTCTCCCCTATTAGATTGGAACTGCATGGAATGACCTCCCCCACCTCTGTATTTCCCCACAATATCTTTTACGGTGTCCTGTAACAATGCCAACAACGATGCAACTAAATTTTAGATAAAGACAGCGCCCAGCAGAGCCAGGATTAGGATGAGAGTGAGGCAAGGTCGTGCAAGTGCAGAGCTGAATCGCGCCTTTATTTAGCATTTTGATGTTTCACTCATTAATTTTTTTTTTTTTTTGAGATGGAGTCTTGCTCTGTAGCCCAGGCTGGAATGCAGTGGTGTGATCTCGGCTCACTGCAACCTCTGCCTCCTTGGTCCCGGTTCAAGCAGTTCTCCTACCTCAGCCTCCCAAGTAGCTGGGATTTCAGGCATGAGCCACCATGCCCAGCTAATTTTTGTATTTTTTAGTAGAGATGGGATTTCACCATGTTGGCCAGTCTGGTCTTGAACTCCTGACCTCGTGATCCACCCGCCTTGGCCTCCCAAAGTGTTGGGAGTACAGGCTTGAGCCACTGCGCCTGGCCAATAAATTTTAAAGTATTATTGTCATGGGTTGAGTTTTGTCTCCCAAAAGAATATGGTGCAGTCCTCATCCCCAGTACTTCAGAATGACCTTATTTGGAAATAGGTCGTTGCAGATGTAATGAGTTAAGATGAGGTCACACTGGAGTGAGGTGAGCCCATAATCCAATATGACTGGTGTCCTTGTAAGAAGGGGAGAAGCCACAGACATGAGGGGAAGAGGCCATGTGAAGAGGGAGGCAGAGATTGGAGTGATACTGTCACAGACAAAAGCAGCTGGGGCTACCAGAGGCTGAAAGAAGCAAGGAAGGATCTTTTTCTAGAAGCTTCAAAAGGAGCAAGGCCCGGCCAACACCTTGATATTTGACTTCTTGCTTCCAGAACTGGGACAATGAGCTGCTGTTGTTTGAGAGCCGCCCAGTGTGTAGTACTTTGTTGCAGCTGCCCCGGCACATCAGTGCAGTTATTGGTCTTGATCACTGAGTTTTTTGAAGCCTCCTTAAATTTTGCACCCGAGGCCCTACACTTCTCCTTATTGAGCACTTACTATCTGTCAGGCATTTTGCCAAGTGTTTTGCCTGCCTTAGCTAATGTTTATCACATTTTCTGAGGTAGGTATCATTACTATCTGTGTATCACACATAAAAAAAATGGAGATAACTAGCTCAAGTAGTACCTCAAATAACTGAAGAATAAAATTGAGTTTGCAGTGTCATCCTCCCTTCAAAACTCAATTGACATGGTTTCTATTTGAGCAAAGCACTTTGATATCTACCTATGGCTATGGATTTTTGGAATACACAAGTTCTGGAGGGAAGTCAAGTTGGTGATGGAGATAAGTGGGGTGAGGAGGGAGTGTACTATGAGCTCAGTGGAGAAGATTCAATTCAATTCAGAAATATTTAGCCAGCTCCTACCTAGTAGCAGGCACTGTATTAGGCACTAGGTATACAACATATGAGTAATTGATAATATCTAAATTCCAGGAGCTCACAGTGCAGTGGGAAGCCAGGCTCTAAGAGATACAATGACGATTCCTGCCCTGAGTACTGTCATACAGTCAGTGGAGGAAGGTGAGGGCCACAGAGGGCTCCTGCTCCCAACTCAGATGCAGATTGCAAGTGTTGTCCTTGTCACTAAGATTGCCCTCCCGGCTGTGTGGTATTGGCCCAAGGCCCTGCCATGAGCCTCTCGCTGCATGCTGTCTTCCAGTACAACCTCTATACTGGATTAACTGCCTGTCACTGGCAGCTTTTGGAAGCCTCTGACACTGCATTGCAGGCTGCCAGCTGCTGCCAGGGACATGTCCTTGGAAAGGAGAAGTGAGCGGTAGAGGGCTTCCCAGATGATCACTGAAAGAGCGCTTGCTTGGCACTTGTTAACCAGCCTCAGAAAATCTCTAGAGATGCATAAAACTTGGGTGATGTGACTTTAAAGTGGTCAAAGCCATGGCCATACTGGTCAGAGGGATGGTATGCATAGCCTCCGTGACGTGTCCCACAGCAGAGTAAGTGGCTCCCTCTCCTGTGCTCTCATAGGATCTTGTCTGGGCTGTGCGCACTGCATCATCACAATGTCACCCACATTTCCAGCTTCTAGGAGCTGGGCACCTAATCTCATCACTCTTAGGATCTGCATCACCTGTCTGTGTGTAATACATGATGGACACTCACCAGAGGCAGGCTGGGGCAGTGCTTGGGGGGCCCAGGCTCTGGACTCACACACGTGGGATCGAATCCTGCCTCTGCCCCCATAATAGCTGCATGGCCTTGAGCAACCTCTCTGCTTCTTCATCCATAAAAGGAGAACCGTCACCTCCTATGGAGCATTGCAGTGAGGATCCAAAGAATCCCCCTCTGCACATGGTCTGACATGCAGCAGGTGCTCAGTAAATGCTAGTGACTCTTCTTAACAGTACATGGTTGTGAGATTGATTTGGGGATCATGTTAGAGAAAGTGGGCTTTGCAATCTGCCTAACTGGGAAGGAGGCACTGAGCAGGCTGGGGCACTGGCAGCAGAGACGAAAACCTTTGGCTGGTGCAGCTCGAAATTATCTCCTAACCAACAAGCAATCTGGTAGGAGAGTGCTCCCGAAGTAGATTACAGTCAGTGTTAAAAATAAACTGCACCTAATAGAGCTGTCCTACTTACAGGCAGAATTGCCATCTCCCCGGACCAACAGCTCATTGGATGATACAACACTGGCACCCAGTGGACGCCTGGCTGAAAAGGTTTGCAGTCTCCATAGTCCTTGTCAGTGGTAAATGACCAGGCATCACTGAGTCATTTGTTCATCCATTCATTCATCAGTGACTTGCTTGCTCTTGAATTATTTTATCCTCAATACTTACTTCCATTGATTAAAGCTATGACATACTACTAAGAGGTTTGCTATGTTGTCAATCCCATGAAATCGATGTTATGATACCTGTTTTATAGATGAGAAAGCCTTAGGGGATTTAAATATCTTGCCCTGGGTCACACAGCAATTAAGGTCTGTTTCAAACTCCTGCCAGGCTGAGTTTAAAGCCTGTTCTCTCAATTGTAATATCCTAGAGCTATGATATCTAATTTGGTAGCCACAAGCCACATGTGGCTGTTTAAATTTGAATTAAGTGATAGTAACTGAAATTTAAATTTTAGCTCCCCAGTTGCTCTAGCCCCATTTCAGGTGCTCAGTGGGCATGGGTGGCTAGTGGCTATTGTGTGGGACAGTGCAAATCGACAATATTTCCATCATCACAGAAAGTTCTATTGGAATCCAAAGCTTGCAGGTTTTTCTCTTGGGTCTCAGTTTAAGTTTCCAGTTCTCTTTTTTAAAAATTTAGGTGTTGAAACTATCTTTCTCCCTTCACTTGCCCTTTTGTCATGACACTAAGTGTGAAGGGAGGCTGCTTCCTTTATTTGAAAATGTTGGGAATTTCCCTGTGCATCTGTGCTCACCAGTAACCAACACCAGCATCTTGGAGATAACATGGGTCATTTTCTTCCTAATTTGCCATCTCCAGACAATTACTCGACTTTCACAGGAACTGAGCAATGCTAGATGCTTTCTTTACTCCTTCATATTTCAATATTTGTTTAACATATGTGATTTAAATTCTTAAATGACAGAGAAGAGTAAATTTGGAAGGGGACATGCTATTTCTATGCAGTTGACTAATTACATTTTAGTTGCTGTCCTTTAATGTAATTTTTAACTTTAAAAACACATGGGGTACCAATATCTGTTTTTTTTTGTTTTTTTTTTTTTTGAGATGGAGTCTTGCTCTGTTGCCCAGGCTAGAATGCAGTGGCATGATATCGGCTCACTGCAACCTCCGCCTCCCAGGTCCAAGTAATTTTCATGCCTCAGCCTCCCGAGTAGTTGGAACTACAGGTGTGTGCCACTGTATGTGGCTAATTTTTGTATTTTTAGTAGGGATGAGGTTTCATCCTGTTGGCCAGGCTAGTTTCAAACTCCTGACTTCAACAGATTCAGCCTTAGCCCCGCAAAGTGCTGGGATTACAGGTGCGCGCCATTTAAATTTGCTTTTTCTAACAGCCTTATGAAATAATCTCTTATAGAACGGTGGGTGAAGAGACACTTATGATTAGGAGACGCTAGGGAATCATAGGTAGTAACAATAGTAACATTTATTATGCACTTGTTATCCCATGAAATCCTCTCTAAAGCAGGCAATATTATTTCTATCTTTACAGATGAAGACACAGATAGCATACTTCATACGCTTATCTATATTTCCATGATTAGCAGTCCTAGACCTGAAACCTTGTCTGAGTCTAAAGCCTGGGTTCTAAAACCATGCTTCTGGATCAGGAGAACATCACTGGAGCAAACTAGATAATTCATTCATTGATTCATCTATTCATATACTCACTCACTCATTTATTCATCCAACAACAGTGTAGTGAGTGTCTACCAGGCAGGCAGCAGGTAGAAGGCACTGGAGATAAAGATATCACAGCACCTGCCTAAGAAGACCTTATGGATTAGAACAAGGCAATGCCTCTGCAATTGCAGATCAAATATATTATAGAGTGTGCAAACTTATGGGGGTGGGATGTGTTGTGTGTGCATAGGTTTACTTGCAAAACATATTTGAAGTGAAGCAGCGTCTACTGAGTTTAATTTTTCCATGAAAGTCAGAGACCAAGTGGTGTTGGCAAAAAGCTACCCAATATACTCCTTTTTGGGAGATGTGGATCTAGCAGCCACTGTTTCTACCACACTCACATTCTTTAGACCTTACGGACCGTGACTGTGAGCCTTCCAGCTAACTTCCAGTATCCACAGCTCTTAGCCTGAGGGTTTTGCGTGAACCTTAGGATGGGTGCTCTGCCTGGGTGCTCCCTACGCACTCTAAGTGGCAGGGAGTGGAAAACTCTCCCCACTTGACTATATGTATTAATTCCCAGTCGCTGCTGTAACACATTGCCAGAAACATGTGCCTTAAAACAACACAAAGTTATTGTCTTACATTTCTGAAGGTCAGAAATCCAAAATCACTGTGCTAAAATCAAGGTGTTGGCAGCCTTGTGCTGCTTTTTGGAGACTGGGGGAGAACATGTTTCCTTGCATTTTTCAGCCTCGAGAGGCCACCGGTATTCCTTGGCTCATGGCTCTTCCTTCTTCAAAGCCAGAAATTGGCTGATTGAGTTTTTCTCACATCTCGTAACTCTGACACTTCTCTTCTGCCTCCCTTCTCTGTCCTTAAGTACTCTTGTGATGAACACTGGGAACTCCCAGATAACCCAGGGTAATCTCGTATCTTAATGTCAGCTGATTAGCAACCTTAATTCTATTTGCTACATTAATTTATCTTTGCCATGTAAGGTACCGTATTCCCAGGTGCTAGGATATGGATATGGACATCTTCAGGGAGTCATTATTCTGCCTAGCACGCTGTGGTTCCCTCTCCCCTTGGGTGAGATGACTGAGCTGTGTGTCAGATGACTGAGCTGTGAGCTGCACGGACCCCCCAGAGCTCCCCCAGGGCATCAGGCTCCAGTGGTCTACAGTGGCACCTGGCTTAGAAGATCCTGTTTGTTTCCCCTATATTACCTATATTTCTTCCTCACATCCTAGTGTTTCCTGGGATCACCATTCAAACAAACTAACTACTCATTATGCAAATCCCTATCTCAGAGTCTACTTCTAGGGGCAGCCAAAAATAAGAGGATGAACAAGCCAGTCTCAAGATTGTTTCTTTAATTTGGAGCAATAATCTCTGACCATTTTAGGGAATTATTTGTGAACTTCCAAAAGGAAGGGAACCATTAGAATTAGGTGGGGCTCATGGTAGAATTGGAAGCCTGAAGATCTATACTGAGACCAGGATCCAGAAAGACCCCAGAGAAAAGCTGGGCAGGGAAGGAACAGGCAGAGGTGGAATCCTAAAACCTGGGGAGAGGGAATCATGAGGATGCCGGGAAGCATTACTGGGGAATAGCTGACTGCACATGCTGGGGCTGAGAACCTCAGGAAACACCATCTGTGTTTTCGATGACTGCATTTAACAGCTTTGTTTTTAACTTTTTGTTTTCCCTGTGTAGACTTGGTTACACATGTTAAAGTGAACTAATTATGGTTTGATAAGGACTCTGTACTTGCACATTTGAGTCCTTGAGGATGAACTGCAACCTAGCTTAATAGGTAGACAAGATTGTAAACCTAACTTAGTAGTATGCACCTGTAACAATAACTGAGTCTTGGCCAATCCCAGCAGCCATACTTCAATCATTCATATACTGCTGAATGTTCACACTGTGTTCAAATAAGGCAAATTCTAAGCTGTAACCAACCCAGCCATTCTGTACCTCACTTCTGATTTCTGTATGCCATTTCCCTTTTTTTGTCTATAAATCTTCTTCCACCACATGGCTTCACTGGAGTTTCTGTGAATCTGCTGTGATTCTGGGAACTGCCTGATTCACAAATCATTTATTGCTCAATTAAACTCTTTTAAATTTAATTCTGCTGAAGTTTTTCTTTTGTCACACATGACTATTCATCAAGGAGCAATCTCTCCCAGGGACTGTCAACCCTTACAAATGCGGTGATTAAGCAAAGATCAGACATACCTGCTGAACAGCTAGGTCCAAATAAGTTGTCATCAGCACAGGTTTCACAGGCTGTTCCACCAAACCCTTCCTGCAAAACACCCCAGGTGGTTGACGTTAGACCCAAGGTGACCCATGGGACCCAGGAGGCCCTTGAATTTCCAACTCAGCATTTGTTTCTCAAATATATCTTCCCTCTGTGCCTTTCCTTCTTTCTGTTTGTGTTATCATTAATTATCATACATTAATCCCTGTGTCATTTTGTACTTAGAGTCTAAAGCTCTGTAGGAGAAAGCTGCTTTGTCAGTCCAAAGATATAAATAGATAGCACGTGCTAGCAGCCATATCTCGACTTCACCGAAGGGTGAAAGGAAAATGCTTTCAGTTTTGCTGATCGACCAGGCTGAGTCTCTATCGACCAGGCTGAAGTGCAGTGACACGATCTCAGCTCACTGCAACCTCTGCCTCCTGGGTTCTCCTGCCTTAGCCTCCCAAGTAGCTGGGATTACAGGCACGCACCACCGCACCTAGCTGATTTTTGTATTTTTAGTAGAGACAGGGTTTTACCATGTTGGCTAGCCTGGTCTTGAATTACTGACCTCAAGTGAACTGCCCACCTCAGCATGCCAAAGTGCTGAGATTACAGGCATGAGTCACCTGCCCTGCCTCAGTTTTGCTTTTCTGGACAGTTGAGCTCAATCCTTTTCCAAAGGATTTTTTTTTTTTGTATTTAAATCTCCATTGGGCTTGAAACTTGCAAAAAGTCACTTTCATGAGATAATGAAGAAAATCTTCAACTGCTAAAGAAAATCTTGAACTGGTAAAACTAACAGTTCACAAAGGATGCGAAGAATAGCACCTAAGAGTCGTCTGCTAACAGTGATTATTAATATTAACAATGACAGACAGCAATTTCTATAGTCCTGTATAGTGTCATAAAGTACTTTCACATATAGGGCTTCATTTTACTTTTTCAACAAATATGATTACATAGATATTGTTTCAAGCCCATTTTTACAAGTGGATATGCTTATGACTGAGCAGTTAATTGACTCTCCTAAAGGCCCCCAGGCTCTAAATGATCATTTTGTTGCAAATTGCACAGTTTTAAAAAATGAATACCTCTACCTCTTAGGAACTTCGCTGTGTGTGTGTGTGCGTGTGTGTGTGTGTGGCGCGCGCGTGTGTGTTTGTGTTTCAGGGAGACCAACAGGTAAGAAGATGGGGAGCAGAATCCAGAAAAGGAAGAACACATTTCACATTTTCGAACTTACTTGGCAGGAGCAGGTTCCATTTCCTTCCATGCCTTCAGCACAACTGCCCCTGCCATTGCAGGGGGACCCCGCTCCGCCTGGGCACTCTAGGGAATCAAACAGCTCAGATGTATTCATTCATGACTGAACAGAAACATTCTGCAAGGATGCGCTTAAGCAGCTGCTATGAGCCAGTTAGTGTGCTAGTTGCCAGGGATAAGAAACTGCAGAACCTGTTGGTGTCATCTAGGGTTTTATAGAAGAGGCAGGAGTATACACAGGTGAATTGCAATGTGGTCATGTGCTGTATTAGAAAGTATCACACTGTCTACCATTTCTTGAACATGTGCTATTCACTTTACAATGACCTAATTAGATCATTCCCATGGCAACCCTCAGAGGTGGTTGCTATTGGTGCTGGTTAGCAGATGAAAGACAATTTCAGAGAGGTCGCATATACTCACCCAAGGTCTCACAGTTTACAAGTTGCAAATATAAGTTTATAAGTTGCAATCAGCCCTTAGCATGACTGCAGCCAGGCCTCTTCACCAGTGTGCTAGACAGGGTATTGAGAGAGTCCAGAGGAGGGCGCTATTGATGCTGCCTTTGGGAGTCCGAGAGAATGCCTGAGGAGGAGTTGTCTAAATGGGGCTTTTGAAGGTGTGGTAGGAGTTGGTTATGCTTAAAAGGAAAGGATGTTTTCAGGAAGAGGCAATGGCAAGTACAAAGTCTTAGAACTGTAAAAGGGCATGACCTGTCCTGGGAATGATAGAGTTTGGCGGGGCTGGGACTTGGGAGCTGGGGTGTGAGAGTCAGGGTGCTGATGAGGTAAAATAGGACAGTTGGGGGCCAATTAATGAAGTGCCTAGTAGGGTAAACAAAGGAATTTAGATTTTATTCAGAAGCCGATTCCTAACATGCATAGAATTTTGTACTTGTGTGATATTCTAGACACGAATTGGAGCTTTTATGGACATTTATTAGAGGATTTCACATTCACAAAACATTCAGGGAATACCCTAATATGTGCCAAGCATGATATTTCATGTTGGGACAGGGGGACAATTAGTTAGAAAGCCAGATATTCCAATGCCCAGAATCAAATAGAGAATTAAAAATTATGGTAAGTGACAGAAGTGTGAGGTACTATTGTGATAAGGATGAAAATAAACTCTGTTTCTTTTTATACTTGCTGTTGTTCTACACTCTGAGTGCTCAGTTGAAATGGGTTTAATGTCAATTTGGATGAGATCTGACTGTTTAAATAAGAAATCTGGACCTGCAGGAACCATGCAGACGACCATGAAATGTGTCTGTGTGAATGAGGCAAGATAAAATGTTATCCCACATTGAAGTTAGCAAGGTAAGTGCCTTCCACAAGAGAGAAAATTCTAGATAATTGTATTAGTTCATTATCATGCTGCTAATAAAGACATGCCTGAGACTGGATAATTTATAAAGGAAAAAGATTTAATGGACTCACAGTTCCACATGGCTGGGGAGGCCTCACAATTACAGCAGAATGTGAAGGAAGAGCAAAGCGATGTCTTACATGGCAGCAGGCAAGAGGGGAACTCCCGTTTGTAAAACTATCAGATCTCGTGAGACTTATTCACTATCATGAGAACAGCATGGGAAAGACCCACCCCCACAATTCAATTACCTCCCATCGGGTCCCTCCCGCAACAGGTGAGAATTGTTACAATTCAAGGTGAGATTTGGGTGGGGACACAGAGCCAAGCCATATCAATAATAATAAAGGATGCATTTGTTTACAACACATAGCAATCCTCTGAAGTTAAATCTTATTTTTAGCCCTACTTTCTAGATGAGGAGACAGGCACAGAGTGGTTAGTGACTTGCCCAAAGTCACCCAGCTGACAAGAGGTAATGACAGACACACTTACCCTTCCCCTACACCTTCCTGTCCTTTCTTCCCTCCCATCCCCATCACATAAGACCTTTGCCATAAGCTCTCCTGTGCCACAGCTTATTGTGCCACATGTCTTCCCTGTGGCATGTGAAATCAGCATCCATGGAAAATAAAAAAGCAGTGGTCTTCATTGATTCAGGATGCTATAACAAAATGGCTTAGCCTGAGTGGCTTATAAACAACAGAAATTTGTTTCTCACAGTCCCAGAGGCTGGGAAGTCCACTATCAAGGTACTGGCAGGTTCTGTGTCTGGCGAGGGCCTGTTTTCCTGGTTCATAGATGGTGACTTCTCACTGTGTCTTCACATGGTGGGAGGGGCAAGGGAGCTCTCTGGGGTCTCTTTTATAAGGGCACTAATCCCATCCATAAGGGCTCTGTCTTATGACCTAATCACCTCCCAAAGACCTTATCTTTTAATACTGTCACACTGGGGATTAAGTATGAACGTATGAATTTTGAAGGGAGACAAACAGACCATAGAAGCAGTTCTTGAAGAAAGAGACTTCTAAGCACTAAGAGAGGCAGCTCTCTGAAAGAGACCCTGGGGTCTCCCTTAAGTTACTAGGCTAGTTCTTAAGAAGAACATTCATAATGTGCAGGCACTCTAGAGGTGGGAGTCATATCCATCCGTAGATGGTTTTCTCTCTGGCTCCTTCTGTTTCCTTCCTGTATACAGAATATTAGTAAACTACACAGTTTAAATTGCCCATTTTGAGTTTGTGGTATTTTCACAGCAGTGGCAGATCCAGGCTCTAAACCTGGAGAGGTGCTCCAGAATCTACTGCACTGTTTATCACTACCATCCACCATTATCAGGCAGGTATGCACCCCAGGACAACAGCTGAGGTAACATACATGTTTGTGGGGCAAGGGAAGGGGAAGGCGTACTGATAGGTAGCTAATTATAAGACTTTGAAAAGCAAGACATTGGTTTGGGTTGCTGTCACCAACTAGGCCAGTAGTGGCATGAAATGTGATGATGTTATGGAAGGAGTTGGGACATTGCAGTCAGAATGGTCTGGGTTCAAATCCCAGTTAAACTCTTTGCTTAAAACCCTTTGCTTTTAGCAAAGTCCATGCCTGGCTCTGAGATTCAGTTCAGGTGTATGTGGGGGACAATACTATCTTCTAGGTAGGTTGTTGTAGGGATTGGAAATATTAGATGCTCAATGAATGATAGTTGCTATTATTCAGAGTAGATCCATTTTAGTTTTTTTTTTTTTCAGATTGGTACTGTAACAGTTAAAACACTCAGGAAACAAATTATTGGCACTTGTTTGAATAAGACCATCTAAGATCCTGGGTATTTACAAGTGAGCATACTGACTTGGTTCTTATTTCCATGGTCCTACCAGTCTAGAAGAGAGAGTCATGGATTAAACAGACACTCAGATAATACTGATTCGTGGATGGGAATAAGGGTTGTCAGGGAAGAGACCTAGAGCTCTCATCACTTCACATACTGGATGTTACTTACCAATATTTATGAAAAATAATCTAATTCTGAATGACCCAGTTATTTAGATCTGCTCTCAACAGATGGCAAAAGCTAGATTGTTAAGAAAGTGTCTTGTTAAAGACTTTGGTCTTTGTCTAAGGATGAGCAGCAGGAGGTGAGGATGCAGGGGAAGGGAAAGAGCTGAATCAAGCAGGGACCAGGTAAACACTTGGGAGCCAGTGTGAAAACCAACTGAGCCATTGGGTTCATTCACATTGTTGAGCAAAGCGTGCTAAGAGAGCATCTTCATAAATCGTTCGCCATCAAATAGTTCTCCTGTTTGCTTTTCATAGGAGACTGTTCTTGAGCTGAGATGGTGTTTTGGGAGCCAGGGCCAGACTGGGCAGAGCTAGGAAGGTAATGACAGCTCCCCAATTACTTCCCTCTCTTGGTCCCTGTGGAATGGGTGTACAAGGTGCTCTCTGGGTGACACCAAGCTCGCCTTTTTGTTCTGACCTGGCTTGCTCAGAACAACACAGGGCCTCCTGCAGCCTGAGACTCAGCAATCAGTGCCACCTTGCAGAAATATCCTCCCAGGTACTTTTACATTTTCAGGCAATAATGCCTAAATACCAGTCTCCCAGACTCACACTCTACTGACTCTGTTTCCTCCAAGCATGGAGCCAACTTATCTCCCCCATCTTACATTCTTTCCATGCACCCAAGCAGACTACTCCCCCATTCCCCTAGACATACCTTTCTCTCCATACCTTACCTATGCTTTTCCTACCTTCAAAGACCCTTTCCTTGACCCTGCCCCTGAGGCAGATTTGACTTCCATCCTCTGGGTGCCTGCTCTACTCAGCTCATTCCTGTTATAACACATGTGGCAGAATATGGGGCAGAGTCATTTGTTGAGAATATAACCATGCTGTAGGCTACAGGCTGATCACAGAGGAACTGGGGAGCTTCCCCAGTCCCAGCTCCTAAGAGTGTGACCTTGTGTTTAGGAGTCTGGACCTTCTTTTTCCTTAGGGATAGTTAATAAACTTTCTTTTAAAAAATTTAGGCAGGTGTTCCTGTAAGGGTGATTTACTGGACCAGGTGTTTGGCATCCCTTGGAAGTGGGGGAACTGTTACAAAGGCCTGCTTCTCCTTTGCCTTCTACCATGATTATAAGTTTCCTGTGGCCTCCCCCAGCAATGCAGAATTGTGAGCCAAGTAAACATTTTTCCTTTATAAATTACCCAGTCTTGGGTATTTCTTCATAGCAGTGTGACACTAATACAGTATGCAAGCCATGAACAAGTATCTCTTAGATTTCCAACTTCAGAGGCATAATTACCTTGAAATCTACTATTTTTTCATGAGACTACACTTCTCATAACTCCCTCTAGCCCATGACTGGGCATGGTAGAGATGCCAGGGCAGGCCCGCTCCTGTAAGACGCAGGCCTCCTCTACTGGGTGACTTTGGCTAGAGGACTCCCCATCAGCTTTACCAAATTTTCTTATACCTACACATAGTCTAAAGCTTTTCCATCCAACCTTCCTTGACTTTCTTTCTTGTTCACAGGGGTCAGACCTACACTGCTGTCTCCCTCTTCTTCTCTTGGCTTCCTTCATATTTTTCATCACACACATTTCCTCTAAGTAATCTCCTGTATCTCTAGCCCTGTATGGCATCTCCCTTTTGGAAGCCCTAGACTAATATGCTAGGGCATAGAGAGCCTTGGTGCAAATTAGAAAAAGTCTCCCCTACCCTCACTGCTCTTGTGGATATATCCCCCACAGACACTAGGCTTGGAAAGCAGATGAAACTAAAATAAATTGAAGGTGTCCCTTCCTTTTGGTAAGCCAGGCCCACACTAGTGTATGGTTTGGCAAACTGAGAATGAGCTGAATTTCAGTCCAATTTTATCCCCTTGGGCAATAAGAACCTGCTACAATTTTATGCGAAATCTGACATTTAACACCTACCAAATAGGGATTTCCTGGTGTAAGACTCAGGAAAGCACATTTTAACAGACATGACAGGTAATTCTACTACACATTAATATTTGAGAACCACTGGATGTGCTGGATAAATTTATGTAGATTGTCCTAAACAGGGAGGAGGTGACGATTTTTATGCCTACCAGGCTGCTGGGAAGCAAGGCCTGTGAGCTGATGGGCCTTTGTGGGGGGATGGTTGTGTGGTGCATCGGCTGGACAGTAGACAATGTTTCTGGTGCTTCAGAAACATTCTGATGTGGATGAACTTAGCAAGAAGTCCCTGAACACTTAACTGGAACAAGGCTTGCTTCAGAGAAACCTTTAACACTGGGCAGCTGGTGGAAGGCTAGTGCTGTGTTTTTGGGAGTGCATGATCATAGGGAGATTTTGTGCACTGACTTAAAGCCACTTTGACTAATCAGCAATTAGGCTATTTTAGTAAAAAGGCATAACCTCTGGTGGTTAGAGATCAACAGGAAACTTAGCTCCTAAATTGTACCATCAGGTATGTTGCAATGAAAGAAAATTCTGTAAACTTATCTACCAGGCACTAAAATTCATATTATTTCTTCTTGAAACTTTCAAAGAGCTCCACTCTATGCCTTCAGGCCCTTTGTCAATGGCAACAATGTTCTAACACAGGGTACTCCCCAAAGTGGACATGGAACAAAGTTCAAGAATTTCTTAAAGTACAAGAATAATAAGCACCCAACAAAGTAATATTTGCAATGTCTGAATTCAATAAAAACTTGATGGCATAAATAATGAAGGGAAAACCCAGTTAATTGAAACCAACTCAGAGATCACATATATAATACATATTAGTAAACAAAGATCTAGAATTCTATATATTCACTAATATTGTATTCTATATATTCAAGAAGGTAGAGAAATAAGCAAGTTAAAGAAGAAAGATACAAACCAAACCAAACTGAACTTCTACCAATGAAAATACATCTGAAGTAAAAATACAAGATATAGAATTAATAGCTGTTTAAACACTGAGAAATAAAAGATTAGTAAACTTAAAGACAAGCAATATTAACTATACAAAATAAAACATGGAGAGAAAAAAGACTGAAAGATAATGAGCAGAGCATCAGTGAGTTGTGGGACAACTTCAAACACCTAAATATATGTATAACTGGAGTACTGAAAAGGAGGAAGGGAGAACATGTATTTGAAAAAAAAAATGTGGCCCAAATCTTCCAAATTTGATGAAAATTATAAACCCACAGATCCAAGAGTCCAAAAAATACCTAGCACAAGCAATATGAAGAAAACTACACACTATAATAAAATTCCTTAGAACCAGTGATAAAAGGTACATCTTAAAAGCAGCCAAAGGGAAAAAGATTTATTATGCTGAGAGGAACAAAGATAATAATGACAACAAATCTCATTAGAAACAATATAAGTGAAAAGACAGTTAAACAATATCTTTAAAGTACCAAAACAAAAAAATTGTCAACTTAAAATTCTATCTCCAACAACAATATATTTCAAAAACAAAGCCAAGATAAGGACTTTTTCAGACATAGAAAAGCTGGAAGAATTCATCACTAGATATCCTGCACTATAAGAAATGTTAAAGAAAATTGGTCAGGAAGAAAGAAAATAATACCAGATATAAATCTGTATCCACATATAAGAATGAAGAATGCTGGACATGGTCATTATGTAGTTAAATGTAAAATACATTTTTCCAATATTTTGAATCATTTAAAGGATGGTTTATTGTTTAAGGAAAAATTGGTAACAATATAATGTGGGGCTTCTAACATATATAGAAGTAAAATGTATAACAATAATAGCACCAAGGCTAGGAGTGTAGAAATAGAAGTATATTGTCGTAAGATTCTTGTGCATAGAGTGGTGTAATATCGCTTAAAGGTAGACTGTGTTAAGTTGAAGATATATTTCATAAACCTTAAAGCAAACATTTAAAAAATTGCCAAAAACAAAAGATGTAGCTAGTAAGCCAACAAAGGAGATAAAAGAGAATCATAAAAAGAATTAATTAATACAAAAGAAGGCAAACAAAGAGAGCAAAAGGAATAAAAAGAAGATGAAATAGAAAATAAATAGCAAGATGATAGATGTAAACCTAACACATTAAATATAAATGGTCTAAACAATCTTAATTAAAAGACATGGGTTGTCATATTAGTCAAAAGGTCAATAACTAACTATATGTTGCCCCCAAGAGACCCTAACTATATGCTGCCTACAAAATTGTATATTTAAAATATACAATTATGTTAAAGGTAAAAGAGAGGAAAAGCACACTAACATTAGTCAAAAGAAAACCGAAGTATCATATTAATATTAGATGAAATAGATTTCAAATTAACATATTTTTACCAGGAATAAAGAAGTTCATTTCATAATGTTAATAAAATCAATTCATCAATAGAACATAAATCATAAATATTTATTGACCTAATAAGAAATTTTCGAAGTACATGAAACAAAACCTCATTGAACTCCAAGGATAAACAGGTAAGTGCACAGTTAGAGTCAGAGATTTCAGTACTTCTCTCTCAATAATCAATAGAACAAGCAGTCTTAAAATTGTTGGCGATATTGAATCATATTTCTTATAAAAATGAAAAGAATAAAAACATTTTAAGGATAGAAAAGACTTGAACAGCATTATTAATCAATTTGACCTAATTGACATTTACAGAATATTCCATTCTAAAGGTGGCAGAATACACCTACTTTTTAAGAGCACATGAAACAGTTGCAAAGACAGAGATATTGTAGATCATAAAACAAGTCTCAATAAATTTAAATGGACTCAAATAATATGTGTGTTCTGACCACAATAGAATTAAATGATAAATTTCCTTCTAAGCATGGCTTTAGCTTCATCTCACAAAGTTTATATCTTAATTTGCATTTCACTGAATAAAAGAAACACATTTGGAAACAATAGCAGGAATATATCTGAAAAATTATTCTATTTGGAAGTAAAATACTATACTTATAAGTAACCGATTTTCAAAGAATAAATCAAGATGGAGATTAAAAATTATTTCAAACTGAATAAACTTAAAACACAACATATCAACATTTATGAGATGCAGTTAAAGCAGTGCTTAGAGGGAAATTTATTGGACTAAGTAAATACTATATGAGAAAAGGCGTAAGTTTTTAAATGATAACCCAAACTTACAACTTCAGGTAAAAAAGTTAGAAAAATAATAGCAAATGGAACCCAAGCAAGCAGAAGAAAGGAGGTATAAAGTGCAGAGTCCAGTGAAATAAAAATTAGAAAAGCAACAGAGTAAATAGATGAAACCAAAAGCTAGTAAATAAAATGGATGAATCAGAAAAAAAAAAGAAGATGAAAATTACCAACCACAGAAATGAGAGAGGGGGACATCACTACAAACCTTGTAGATATTAAAGGGATAATAAATGAATATTATGAACAAGTTTATGCCAATAAATTTGAGAATGTAGATGAAATGGACAAATTTATTGAAAGTAAAAAACTAGGAAAGTTCACTCAAAAGGAAACAGATAACCTGGATATCCTTATATCCAAGAAGTTGAATTTGAAGTTAAAATCCTTTACACAAAGAAAATTCCATGCCAAATGGCTTTGTTGGTGAATACTATCTCACATGTAAGGGAGAAATTATATCAGTTTTACAAAAACTCTTCTAGATAATTGAAGAAGAGGGAATATATCCTGGTTCACTCAATATAGGGAGTATCATTATCCTAATTCCAAAACCAAATACATAACAAAAAATGAAAACTATATACCAACATCCCCAATGAGTACAGATGCAAAATGTTTAAACAAAACTATAGCCAACTGAAACTAGCAATATACAAAACTGATAAATACATCATGGTCAGTGCAACACAGTTTAAAAATGACATAAAATTAATGCAGATTATAAATAAACAAAATTGTCTTTATTCACAGACAACATGCTTGTCTATGGAGAAAATTCCAAAGAATCTCTGGAAAGCTATTAGAACTATCACATCAATTTAGTAATTTCTCAGGATATGAGGTCAATATATAAAACCAATTTCTATTTCCATTAACTAGCAATGAACAATTAGGGATTGAAATTTCAAAAAGCTGTTAGAAGTAGTACCAAAAGTCATGAAGAACTTAGGTGTGAATCTGATAAGAATTCTGCAAAATTTGTAAGCTGAAATTTATAGAACAGTGATAAACAAAATAAAAGAAGTCCTAAGTAAATGGAGAGCTATACTGTCATTACGAATTAGAGGAATCAATGTTTTTAGATGTCAGTTCTCCCTAAATGCATCTATAGATTTAATGGAATTCCAATTAAGGAGGATTTTTTTGTTGTTGTTGTTAGAAATTGACAAAGTGGTCTTAAACTTGAATGGAAAAGCAAAGGTACTAGGATAAGCAAAATAATTTTGAAAAAGATAAAGTTGGAGGACTTATACTACTTGATTTTTAAGGCTTACTGTAACACTATAGCAATCAAGATGGTGGGGTATTCCCGAAAGGATAGACACATAGATCAGTGGAACAAAATAGAGAGTCTGGAAATAGACCCATACATAGATGATCAATTAATTTCCTACGATGGTCCAAAGGCAATTTGATGAGGAGAGGACCATCTTTTCAGGAAATGTTGCTGGAGTTTTGAAACTATCTATATGCAAAGAAATGAATCTTGATCCATACTTCAAACAATGTACAAGAATTAACCTGGAATAAATGCTAGACCTAAATGCGAAGCCTAAAACTATAAAAGCTTTGAGAAGAAAATATAGAAAAAAATCTTTGTGATGTAAGGTTGATCAAAGATTTCTAGATATGATACAAGAAGCAGTATCTATAAAAGCATAATACATTTGAACCTCATCAAAATTAAGAATGTTTTCTCTTCAAAAGGCAATGTTAAGAGACTGAAAAGACAAGACACAGATTGGGAAGACGTATTTACAAAGCATACAACTAATATCTTAAATATTTAAAGAACTCTCAAAACTTAATATAAGAAAACAAACAACTTGAAAAATATATGAATAGCAAATAAGCACATGAAAAAATGCAAATTAAAATGGGTTACAATGAAAGTCCACTACACATCCATTAGAATGGCTTAAATACAAATCTGATTATAGCAATTGCTAGCAAGGATGCCAAACAACTGGAATCCTCATACAAAGTTGACAGAAACGAAAAATAATGTAGACACTTCGGAAAATAGTTTGGCAGTTTCTTATAAAGTTGAGTATATTTTTACTACACAATTCAGGACACCCACTCCCAGGTATTTACCAAAGTGAAACGAAAACTTATGTTCACCCCAAAACCTGTATGTGAATGTCCATAGTGGCGTTATTCTTAATTGCCCCAAACTGGAAACAAACCCAGATGTCTTTCAGTTTGTGAATAGCTAAACGAATGGAGTAGTGAATAGCCACAGAATGGAGTACTGTAAAGAATTATAAAGGCATGAAACTATGATACAGGTAATGACATGGATGAATCGCAGATTCATTACGCCAGGTGAAAGAAACAAGACTTAGAAAGGTACGTACTGGGTACATACTGTATGATTCCAATTAGAGGACATAAAGGCAAAATTATAGGGACAGAAAACAGGTTAGTATTTGCCATGGATTGGGAGTTGAGGGAGAGCTTGACAACAGAGAATTTGGGGGGATATGAAACTGTTCCCTATCTTAATTGTGGTTTTTGCCACACAACTCTTCAGGTTTGTCAAAGCTTGAATATCTGTATACTTAAAAGGTTGAGTTTTACTATGTGTAAATTATGATAATAAATTAAAAAAAAATCCATTAGCACTGATCATGTGCCTCAAAGACCAGTGTGGAAAAAGCTATTAATGTCCAAATAAATGATTAAATTCCACTTCTATCTAGACTTTCAAAGTATCCTTTTCTATAGATTATTCTCACTGGAAAGGAAAACAAATTCAGACATTAGATTCATAAAAGTCTATTTTTAAACACGTGTAAGTCATATAATTTCCTACCTTCAATCTAGAAATCTTTTAATTAGAATGTTTTAATGTAGTTGCAAGAAAATAAATGTTCAGGAAGTATTTCTTCAGGTTCAAATAACTATCTAGCAAAGCATTTCTGAGCACCTTCCAGAAGCCAGGCCTTGGTCTTTAAAAGTTTCCTTTTTGAGATGGAGTCTTGCTCTGTCACCCAGACTGGAGTGCAGTGATGTGATACTGGCTCACTGCAACTTCAGTCTCCTGCGTTAGGCAATTCTCGTACCTCAGCCTCCTGAGTAGCTTGAATTACAGGCACCCACCACCATGCCCTGCTAATTTTTGTATTTTTAGTAGATATGGAATTTCACCACACTGGCCAGGCTGATCTCAAACTCCTGACCTCAAGAGATCCATCCTCTTCAGCCTCGCAAAGTAATGGGATTACCGGTGGGAGCCACCACGCCCGGTCCCTTTAAAGCTTTCTCAACTCCTTTATTTTCCTTTTTGCTCTGCCCTTGCTTTATTGTCATGGCTGTTATTTTAGCGCTCTAGACCTTGAGTAGCATGCCAAGCACATTACATGTACTATCTCAGTATTTAATCCTCACAACAGCCCTATGAAGTTGTTATTATCACCATTTTATCTAAGAGGAAACTGAAGCTTAGCAAGGTTTGGTAGCAAGGTCACAGCCACTAGGCTCAGAGATAAGGATTTCTACTCAGCCATGGCTTGTAATTGTGCTTCTCTGTATGGACTACTTATAATATTTTGCATAGCTCTTACATTCATTTAATTGATTCGTTCCACATTTGTTGAATGCCTACTGTTATCTCCAAAGCTGGCAATAATTTCTCTTTGTGTTTTCACAAGAAAGTGAAATAAAATTTAGCCAGGACAGGAAGAAGTATGCCCGTCTCTTGCTGTGGTCAGGAAGAGGCTGGTGGGGGTGGACTTTAGTGCTTATTTCTGAAGAAGTGCCCCCAATGCATCCTCCTCTTTGAAATAAGTGCTTTACCATCCATCCACAGTTCATCAGGTGTCTGCCTGTAGCTGTGCAAAGGGTGAAGGCAGATGCTGGCTGGAAATTGCTGTCTCCTGGGGGACTTACTTGAGCCACAACATCAAATATTCTGCAAGGGATGTGAGGTTTTCTCTACAGGAGGTGCTTCACCCTGGCCCAGACCTTTTGCATAGTGGTTTGCGACCCAGTGGATAAAAGGCCAAAGTGAATACCCATTGTTATGGCCTGAATGTTTGTGTCTCCCTAAATTTGTATGTTGAAGCCCCTACCTCCAATGAGATAGTATTTGCAGGTGGGGACTTTGGGAGGTATTTAGGTTCAGATGACACCATCAGGGTGGAGTCTCTGTGATGGGATTAGTGTCCTTACAAAAAGAAGGAAAACTGGAGCACTAGAGTGCCCTCTCTCTCTCTCTTTTCTCTCTCACTCAACAAACATCTCAGTCTATAGTTTGTGGTAACAAACTGTAGCTGAGTAAGAGACCACATTCCTTACATTCCTCCAGGACAGGCCTTTGCTGTGGCCTGAGACCTCAGCATGACCCATTGGGTCCATCCATAGCAAGGCAGACAATCATGAGAAAAAAAAAAAAAAAAAGTATATGGGACCATAAGCTGCACAAAGAAATCAGATATACAGAAATGTCCTTACCAAAGTGCTGACACTATGCAGGGAGTTAGTTATCAGCTTAATTAGAGAATTTATTGAGCATTTACTGTTGCCAACCACTTTTCATGTATGTTCTAATTCTCACAACTAAATGAGGAAGGTATCATCATCCAGCATCGTTCAGATTATAGGTAAGAACACTGAAGCTAAGTAAGGTAATTTGCCCATGATTACACGGCTGTTAAGAGTTGGAACTGGCATTGCAGTCAGGCCTAACTCAAGAATTTGAGTCCTTAAGCCTGAAGGCAGAGTATGACAGGTCAGCACTTTAGAATATAAAATCAAGTAAACAGCCCCTGAAATAAAGAGGCCCACTGGTGATCTGAGAAACACAAAAGACAGAAATGCTAACCAACATATTCTGGAGGCTTACCATCCATCAGGCACATCCTGAGTACTTTTGACATACTAGCTCACCTAATCCTCAGTGCAATCTTTGGAAGGGAGGTGTGTTAGCATCATCATTTCTATTTTATAGATGATGAAGATAGTACCAAAGAATAGGGCTACCAGGTAAAATATAGGATACCTGCCGGGCACGGTGGCTCACCCCCTGTAATTCCAGCACTTTGGGAGGCTGAGGGAGGTGGATCACAAGGTCGGGAGTTCCAGACCAGCCTGAGCAACATGGTGAAACCTCGTCTCTACTAAAAATACAAAAATTAGCTAGGCGTGGTGGTGTGTGCCTGTAATCCCAGCTACTCAGGAAGCTGAGGCAGGAGAATTGCTTGAACCTGGGAGGTAGAGTTTGCAGTGAGTTGAGATCGCACCACTGTACTCCAGCCTGGGTCACAGAGGAAGACTCTCTCAAAAAAAAAGGTTACTCAGTTAGATTTAAATTTCAGATAGGCAATGAGCATTGTTTTAGCATAAGTATGTCCCAAATATTACAGATTCATTGTTTATCTGAAGTTCAAATAGAACTGGGTGCCCTGTATTATTATTTGCTAAATCTGGCAACCCTGCAGAGGGAGTAAGTCTCAGAACTGAAAGAGAATAAAGCTGGGAATGAGAGTCAGGCAATCTGACTTTGGAGTGTGCCATCTTACTGTAAAACCACGCTGCCTCTCGGAAAGGAGTTCAGGTGTCATGGCATCAACCCCAGGCAGAGCAGGCACCCAGCTAATGGTGGAAGCAAGAATTCCAGGGGTGGGCTAGTTAGGTGCAGGCTACCGTCCCAGAAGTTGAGCCTGCAACACAACCAGGTATTTTGGGAAGCAGGAGAGGGTAATGAGTTAGAGCTGGGGTCCGCAGAGAGACAGTTCCTGTTTCCTGGTGTGGCTACAACTTACTAGCTGGTTCTCTTTGGGCAAACTGCAAAACTCCTCAAAGTCCCAGTGTCCTCACCTGGGCTCACAGGTACAATTGTACCTCTCTGCTCTTGTGTCAGTTCCCCTCATTATTCTGTGAGCTCCTTGGGGATAGGGACCTATCATACATGTGATTGGGGGTAGGGCCTACCATATATCCAATTATATGCAGCATAAATAAGTTCTCAATAAATGCTTGATTTTTATGAGCTGGCCAAATCTGGAAGGAACTTGGGGGAAAAGGTAGCAGGAATATGGGTGTAGGAGGAATCCTCATTTTATGAACTAAGTAGACTGTTTTAACAATTTATGAAAGCAGCCCATTTGGTTTTTAAGTAAAATTGTTAAGAAAAAAGTATAAATTTATTTCTTGCTTTTCAAATCATTTTCTATCATCTCAGGCCCCCATTAGAGAAAACTACGGTAAAATTGACATTCTTGGCACTGATGCTTGAAAGAGATATTATAGAATTTGCTAAAAGGGCACGTTTCCGATGCATTGTGAGGCTCAAGCAGCTGATAAGACTATTCTAGGTCGTCACCACATTTCCCTTGGGTCACCACTACTCTGGTGGTCTCTTGCATCCTGACTTTCCTAATGCAGGAGGCTTTCCCATTATAAGCTGTCAGCAAATCATCAGCTGGTCTGTTTCTTTAAAGGAAGATAATACATTTCCTGCCCCACAAGAGGCCAGGAACTTCTCTGTAACTTTATCTCCTAAGAAACTTTAGAGGTGCCTATTCCGTGTCACTACCTTTGTTTAAAAGCTTGCTGCAAGTGCTAGCAGAAAATATGTCCCAGAATTCCATTTATAGCTCTTGTTGGATTTGCCTGCCTGGGAAACTGAAGTGAAATATGTTCTTTAAGTGAACTCAGCATTATTTGTCACTCAAAGCAAAAAAGGACATGCCTAAAAGGATGGTTTCAAATCCTTGTGGTCTATTATAGTTAACCTGAGCAGTGAGTGGCAAGGAATATGCAGTGAGAAAGCGAAAGAGGTTTGGAAATGCATAAAAAAATGAATTTGGATAATCCAATGACATTGACCTAAAAAATAAAAATCAAGACTATTTCTTTTTGAAATAATCGGATTGTTTTGTCCACAATTGAGTTTGGGTGTAACGCCTTTGCACACGTTTGTTTTCCATCACTTTGTTACACAAATCCATTAACATTCATGGCAGAATTAAAAAAAAAAACTAGGACATTCAAATTAAAAAATTGATTTCATCCCAAATAGAATATCAGCTGTTCAGACACGATTAAGTTTCAAAGTAAAAGTGTTTTTGTGCTAATGAGGAAAGATCTCCATGTGCACATTTGATAAAGTAGTGTAAAGTTTAGGGAGAAGCAGGTTACATCCAGGTAGAAACACCTTTCTTATGTCAGGATAATATTATTTTTTTCCCCAAGTGAGAATTCATGCTTTGTTCTTCATTTTAGAAGATGATGGTGATTTTTTTTTCATTGTGCTTCTTTACATTCTCCAAGTTTTCAGCATTCACCCTAGGGTGATTTCCCAATTTGAGTAAGAGATATTAAAGTAATTTTTGAAATAACTCAGAAGCGTTGAGTATGAATGTATTTGTCAAAGCATTGAAAAGGAAGTGGATGTTCCATTTGCTTTGGAATCAAGGCCATTCTGGAGCTTGGGGATGTGCTTCCTCAGAAAGAAGGATAGACTATGTCAGCAGCTCTGAAACAGGCTTATCCTTACGGAAATGTAAAGTGATAGTCAAGGTCTTGCTTTTCATACCACAAAATGTGAGAGGTAAAATATGCTGCCAAGCAGAGAATTTATCTTTTTCCCTAGCCAAAGGAAGGAAGCTTTTTGAGACATCTAGTGTGTTTGGAAGATGAAGATAAAGGGGAGTACGATTTTGCCCTAATGCAAGGACAGTAGAAATCATGTCCAGGCCTCAGTTTCCATGTTTTGCTTCCCTGGTTCTGAGACCTGTCTGAAGGAAATGTTTGCACATTCAAAGAACCCTTTTGAACCACCCCCCTTTTTTTCTGAGATAGAGTCTCTCTCTGTCACCCAGGCTGGAGTGCAGTGACATGATCTTGGCTCATTGCAACCTCTGCCTCCTGGGTTCAAGCGATTCTCCAGCCTCAGCCTCCCGAGTAGCTGGGATTATAGGCACATGCCACCATGCCCAGCTACCCTTTTGGACTCTTTTGATCATAGATGTCTGAACCTTGCCATATTTGCCTGCACATAGCACATTGTGATGGGATAAACCTGCTAAAAGACCTTGAATCCTCTTTGCCTACTCACGCTTTAAGAGTTACCCACTGCTAAAAAGGGCTTAGAGAAAGAGTGTCATTTTATTCACATTTCATTATCAGAGGCCTATTCTGACTGTGAGTCACTCATTCATTTATTCATTAAACATTTATAATGTTCCTTCTTTTTGTCATAGATTTTGCCAAGTCTTTTCACCTAGATTAATGTTTTAAAATCTCAACTACAGTTTTGTAAAGTAGGACTTTAGCCCCCATTTGACAGATGAGGAGAATGAGGAGTAGGCAGAATGTCCCTTGCCCCAACCAGTAAGTAGTGGAACTAGAAGAATGCTGGCCCAGTGTTCTTTTGCCTTCCTGGCTGTTTTCTGTCATTCATTATGTTGGACATGCTGACTTTTGTACTGCATCTTGGACAAAGCTGTTCCTTGTCTTCAAAGTGTCTGATTAATAACGTAGCATCAGATTTGTTTTTATGGGTTAGAAAGAGGAAAGCATATCTAAAAGTTCTTTCTATTATATCAAAATGTCTGTAAAAACTAGACATGATCATGACCACATTTGGCACAAAAAATGTTCTTAAAATCTGGAAGTCTGAGTTAATAGCTTTAAAAGACACTGCATTTGAGTGCCTGATTTGTATTTGCTAAACTCTTAGAGATATGCTGTACCAACATGTTGGGGTAAAACTGAGCATAGAGCAGTTAATAGAGAGAAGGTGCAGGATTTCTTGAACCCCAAACTTTGACCTTTTCAGGGCAAGGAGTCTAATCCAGGCATTTCCTGGGAAGGCTGAAAGGACCTGCCAATCAAAAAAGACATTACAAACACATTTCGAGGCTCTCCATTTTGAACAGGTTTGCTCTAGGCAGCAGGACAGAGCAGAAAGAGGCAGGCTTTGGTGCCAGGCAGCTTTAAAATTGAACTTGCATTATCACTTACCAGTCCAAAGGAAATTGGCAAAAGATAATTTTAAAATCTGATTTCTCATAGACAAAATGGGGATAAAGATGTCTAACTCAAAGATTTGTTTTAAAAATTACATCAGATAATACAGGCTGAGTACCTCTCTGGTACCTAATGTCAGCAACATTGAGTAAATAGGAGAGCTTATTAATTTAATCGTTAGTTCAAAATACAGACAAGCAAAAAGCCCAAAAGACATTATACGTACAGTATGGGTTCAACTACTTACAAGTTATATGGAAAAAAAACACCCAAGACTGAAATATGCCAAAATATTTAAGATTTCCTATATGTGACAAAATACAAGTTGATATATTTTCTTTCTTTATATCTTTCTAAACTTTACAAGCTGTGTATAATGTGCTTGTTTAACTTTCACCAGAAAAAAAAGCAAATCAAAAAAGAACTAATCTCTCCTTTTATGTGGACCCTAAGATGTTTTCATTACATCTAGGAAGATGGGGAATGAATTGCAAATTCATAAATTAAAATGCCTGATTTGTTCCTACCAAAAATAGGACATTACGTAATTTCCATAGGTAGCAAGGACTCAGTCACTATTTGAGTGTTAGTACCCATACTAAGGATAACAGTTCAGTTTCAGCTATCAAATGCTATGCTTGATCACAAAAATCTAACTATATCATTGATTCAGACTTTGTTAGTAGTTTTGTCTACAGTAAAATCTGGTCAGAATTAATTTTTATGTACATGTGTATTTGCATATCTACATAGTTAACTTTACACAGTTTCTTTACCTTGATGTGTCTTAAGTCCACCATTTAAAAGTTTGATATTCCAGCCAAAGACAAATTTTTAGAATATTTAATGATTATTTTGGTTGTCAAACAATAAGTACCACCTTTGAGATATTGTAACAAAATTTCTTCTTTAAGAAATTTGTATTTGGGGGTCGTAATATCCCAGCTTTTAACTTCCTTTCTTTGGCAAATATCTTTTAAAATAAAAATGGATATCCTTTCAATTGTCCCTTTTTCTGGCTTACAAAAGAATTCTCTTAAAGAGAGATCTCTATCAGCAGTAAAGCAGAATTGATTTATGAAAGCTGACAGGGCAAGAAAGTTTTTCTACATATAGACAGACACAGGAATTTCTACAAAAGGATGTTAACATTCTCCTTTTCACTGGGCTTCCTTCATCTCAATTTTCTATGAATTGAGACACCAATAAGCATGTCTCAAAGTTCAAGCATTGTGCCACTTACCTGTACAGTCTGGGCCCCAGTGGCCGGGACAACACCGAGGTTGGAGATAGTCCTTCCTACAAATATGGCGGCATCCAGGGAGAAGCAGAGAGTATGTTCTGATTTCAAAGGTGTACCTTGGAGGGTAAAGAGAGGACATTAACCCATGATTAGAGCAATGCAGCTACTCTAGGTGGTAGAACTGCCTTAGCTTTCAATGTAGGTCTTAATACTTATCTATGGTTAAAAAAATCTAGATGGAATATATTTGGCTTTCTAACTAGCATAAAACTTAATTATGATTATTTTTCATTGTAAGAAATGGATGAAAAAAATCAGAGAATGATGAACATGGTGGAGAAATATCTAAAGTGATATCAGAAGTGAAGTTAGTAGATGAAATAAATATTAAGGCCTAGGCACATGCTAGAGATGTGCCTGAAACTTATCACTGAGTGTCCCAGCTGTCAATGCAGGAAGGGAGAGAGCGTGAGTTACACAATGCACAGGATGTGTGGATTTAAAGCAAACTCATTGCTTAGGCTTAGCATATTTATTACAGATACTGTAGATATAGAAATGCCTGTGGCAGAGACAGTATAATGCAGCAAGGAACATTTGCCACAATATCCTAATAGGAGATAAAATGATTAGTCCCTTAGAAGCGTTTTTAGTGCTGGCTGAGACATAGTTCTGGAATAACAATTCTATGGAGGTTAAACACCATTGTCTATTTAAAGGGATCTCTGCAGCCATGGCTTATTCTGGGATTAGACTTTAGTATCTAGAGACAATCCTTCATAACTGTTTCTTTCCATTTCTTTCAGTTGAGCTGCTGTTAAGACTAATGTGATGGTGAGTTCAAGGTTGTCCTCCCAAACCAGTCCTTGAAATGTAGCTGATTAACAGCACAGTCATATACTTTATGGACAGTCAAACTGGGGGAAGGAGTTGACTTTTTTTGGATGGTTGAGATTACTGGCAGGGACACCTCTTTACAAAGGTGAGCAGGAGAGTTCAAGGGCAGAACCAAATATCCCTTCAGGAACTAATTTTGAAAGAATACAAGTGGCCAGTAGGTATATAAAAAGGTGCTCAACATCACTCAACACCAAGGAAAGGCAAATCAAAACCACAATGAGATACATCCTCACAGCTATTAGGATGGTTATTATAAAAAGCAAACAAACAAAACGCAACAAGTGTTGGCAAGGATGTGAAGAAAAGGGAACACTTGTACATAGTTGGTGAGACTGTAAATTGGTATAACTGCTACAGAAAAAAGTATGGAGGTTCTTCAAAAATTAAAAATAAAACCACCATATGATTCATTAATTCTACTTCTGGTTATATATCCAAAAAATTTGAAATTAGAATCTTAAAGAGATTACTCCACTCTCACGTTCACTGCAGCATTATTCACAAAAGCCAAGACGTGGAAGCAACATAAACATCAATCAATGGATGACTGAATACAGAAAATGTGGTATATACATACACTGAAATATTACTCAGCCTTTAAGAAGAAGAAAATCTGGTAACTTGCAAAACATAGATGAACCTAGAGGATATCATGCTAAGTGAAATAAGCTAGACAAAGAAGAACAAATACTATATGATCCCATTGATAGGAGGAATATAAATAGAATGGAATGGTGGTTGTTAAGGGTTGAAAGGATGAGAAAATGGGAAGATATTGTTCAAAGCGTATAAAATTTTGATTATGAAAGATGAAACCATTCTATAGATTTAGTGCATATAGTAAACTATGTAACATATGCTTAAACATTGCAAAGAGAGGAGATCTTATGTTAAGCGTTCTTATCACAAAAAAGAGGGGGAGAAAACTTTTGAAAATGATGGATGTGTTTATGACATTGATTGTGGTGTTGGTTTCATGAATTGTACTTATCTTCAAATTCATCAGGATGGGTACATCAAGAATGTCCCGTTTTTTTGTATGTCAGTAATATCTCAATAAAGTGGTTTTAAAAAAACCCAAATAACATAAAACAAAAGAACCAGTCTTGAGTTTGTTCCAGCATAGATGAATGACAGATCAAAGTTTTTATGTCTAAAACATTTCTGAATGCAAAAATTTTATCCTATGTGCGTGTATATGTGTGTGTGTGCTTGTGTGTTGGGATATAACCAAGTGTTCACCTTGGCAATGAACAAAACAGTAGCCAGTACCAAAATGTTTTCAGTAAAGCAGCCATTTAATTTTAACTTTCAACTCTAATTATCTTGAATAAAATTCTAATAGAAATTGAAGTGGGTTGCCAATGTGTGCCTGCTTTGGTAATTGAGAGTTAACTACTGCATATGCTTGCTAATTTTTTTTCTTTTTTTTTTCAGAAAGAATCAGATAGGAGCACTCAAGGTGCTGCAAGTCCTGATTATGCAGAGACATTAATCACATACAATACCAACTCCAATCATCATATTCGAATCTACCCTCCAAAAGGAGGAACAGGTAAAGATTATCCCACCTGATGATACCCACTGCTTGTTAATTCTAGGTTAGTTAATATGGGAAACTTTCTTTTATTTAAAATGATGATTTTGATATAGTGGGGTCACATTAAGCAAATGTGAATTTAAAATAGTGTGCTATAATAGTGTTAAGTGTCATTTCAAGCAAAATAAAAAATAATCCTTCAACGCGGAATTAAAAGCAAACTCATTGAGTACTATCTAATTTCTAAATAAACAGGCTGAGTAAAAACAAAATTGCATTTGCGGTTGAACCCCATGGCTGCACCCATTAGCTAGTGAGCATAACCACTTGTCATACTTTGGCAGTATTAGCCTTGAATTTAGAGTTTTGAATCCCAAGAGGTCTTCAAAAATGCAAAGTTCACATAAAATACAACCATGCTGTAATTCATTTTCCCCCCCTTCTTCGAGTTCTAATTAGTATCAAGGTCCATAGCTAGTTAAAGAGATGACTATCAGGCTCAATGCTTTTATCACATTTGAGACTAGAATTCTTTCCAAATTAAATAAAACCCAGATTTTCAAAATACAGGCAAGATGAAAAGAGAATGTTTATGTGCAATACAAGATAAGTCAATTTTGTATTAAAATGTGAATAACGATATACATTTTATTTTTTTTAATTTTTTTGAGACATAGTTTCACTTTGTTCCCCAGGCTGGAGTGTAGTGGCTCTGTCTCAGCTCACTGAAACTTCCTCCTCCTGGGTTTAAGTGATTCTTGTGCCTCAACCTCCCAAGTAGCTGAGATTACAGGCAGGTGCCACCATGCCTAGCTAATTTTCGTATTTTTAGTAGAGATAGGATTTCACCATGTTGGACAGGCTGGTCTCAAACTCCTGATCTCAAGTGATGCTCCTGCCTTAGCCTCCCAAAGTGCTGGGATTACAGGTATGAGCTACCGCGCCCCGCCAACAATATGTATTTTAGGCTTAAGTGCATAAATTGTGAGTTACCTAAGTTTGGGCTTATTGTCCTAAAGCAAGAGAAAAGCCATAGTTTTCTCTTTGCAGTTTTTGAGATAGGTGGTTTCAAGTTGGATTCACAGTTTCAGCACATTTATTTTCTCATGAGTACCTGCAATCTCGGACTCCTACAGTGCCATTGGTAATCTTGGTGTAACCATCTGGGCAATTAACTTCAAGGTTGAGAAAGCAGGCTCGGCACTCGGTCCTAATTGTAAGAAGAGACTTCTGATCACATCTTCTTGTCTGTGTAAATATAAGAAAAGAACATTAATTCCTATTTTCAGAGTCTTGTAAAACTTCTAGCAAGGCCAATAACATCTCCAATCATCTCAGTGGAATGTCAGGGATGGTGATAAGGTTGATTGGTAATGACTGGTTTGCTCCTTAAATCTTATCTGGAAAGAGTATTGGGATCAATAAGCAATGTCTGCCATGGCTGTAGGTGAAAGAAGGGCCACCGTTTGCACTATACGTTTGCCATACCTGAGCTAGAGTCGGAAGTCTAGCAAGGTAAGATAATGTTATTATCCACATTTATCCAAATGGGGTACCTGAAATATATTGCAGAATACACTCTGAAGTAAAAAATTCTTAAAGCAGGTTACTCAAGGTCAATTGGTCATAGATCGGCAGATCTCAAGGATGTTCTTTTATCATTGATTCCACAGGAATGTCTGCTCTGGAGTCAGCATTGCGCCAGTGCCTTGGAGGATACAGTTACTGTTTCAAAGATATTTGCCATCTTTAGGTGACAATCCAACTGAAAAGTAGGCTCCAGGAGAGCAGGGATCTTTCTCTGTTTTGCCCACTGTTGTACCCTAAGCCCTAAAATAGCATCTGACGCATAGCAGTGCTCAGTGAATACTTGTTGATTAAATGAATGAATTGGGGAAAGCAGATAGATATTTAGCAACATAAGGTGGTGGAGATGTAACTGCTAAACTGAATGATCCAGACCCAATTTGACACTGTCTTTAGGATCCCCCTGTTGCTGATAATGCTGAGGCTGATCCTTCCCGAGAGATACCTCTCTTTCCTCAACTTTTCTTCAATTTCCCCATTAAGCTTAACATGGAGCAGCTTTGTGCAACAAAGAGAGACTAAACTTGGGGGATCAACAGACCTAAGTTTGGAGTCAAGTTCTATATTTTGCTAAGTGTAAAATCTTGAATGAATTCCTTACCCTTTGCCATCACCTATAAAGGGGAGATATTAAAAACCACTCTTGAGGTTACTGAGACCTTTAAATGAGGAAGGTCATTTAAACAGGTGTAAATTTCCTGGTGAATGCTGACTCCTGTAACTCTTCACCCACCTTTGTGTCTGATTCCTCTCCTGACTGGCACGTTCTCTCCCGTTCACTGGGCTCCCTAAACCAAATCCTTCAAGTGAAAGGTGATTTACCACCACCTCTTTCACAAAACCACATTTATTTTTCTTCCTTTTCTCAACTTCTGCTCTTCCTGTGGCTGGCCCAGTGGAGCACATTTTGTTGGTCTTTGCTCTCCATTAAAAAAACCCCTTCTTGGGCAGGATCGGGTCTCATGATTCCATATTATCGTCAGCTCATCCACAGGCCTGGCACTAGGTGAGGCGTGGTGGAAATGTTACCACTGCTTCCAAGTTCATTGAAATATATAACGTCTGCATAAAAAGAAAGTTTACGCCATGCGCGGTGGCTCACACCTGTAATCACAGCACTTTGGGAGGCCGAGGCGGAGGATCACCTGAGGTCGGGAATTCAAGACCAGTCTTATCAACATGGAGAAACCCCGTCTCTGCTAAAAATACAAAATTAGCCGGGCGTGGTGGCACATGCCTGTAATCCCAGCTACTCAGGAGGCTGAAGCAAGAGAATCGCTTGAAGCCTTGAGGTGGAGGTTGTGGTGAGCCGAGATCGCGCCATTGCACTCCAGCCTGGGCAACAAGAGCGAAACTCTGTCTTAAAAAAAAAAAAAAAAGAAAAAGAAACTTTACATCTTCAGAACAATTATTGGTTATGCATCCTTTCAAAGGCATCATCTTATTTGATCTTCACTGCTCTGAAGATAAGAAAGGCAGGTATCATCATCCTCTTTTTAGCAGGAAGAAAACTGAGGTGAGGGGTGTTGCAGTGAGTTGCCCAAGGTCACCCTGTGAGTTTCTGGTCTTGTGATTCCTTCATTAGCCCTTTCTGTTTTCTGCACCTGAGTGGAGTATAGAAAACTGAAATCTCTATTTTTACCAGGAGCTTTCATTTGGTGATCATCATGAACCAAAATAGCACTAGAAGTTTCTTTATTGAGTAATAATAAAAGCTACACTTAGGTATAGTTTGAATTAACCTCCTTTAATTGTCATGACACTTCTACATTTTTTTAAGCAGGCTTTTCTTTACATGAGGGTTTCACATTTGGATAAGTATGTGGGATTACATTACTTTGTCTTTTCTTTCTTAGTGGGCTGGATTTAAAACCCTCTCCTTAAGAAACCTCTTAACCTTCAAGTTGCCCTTTTCAAATGAAGAGCCTCATTCTATCTCTCATACAGTATTTACAAACTTGTCTTCTCTGAAAAGTAAATTCAGCCTGTTTAAATCAGTTAAGGTCTGATTTCTGCACGAATGCAAACACTTAGTGATGATGATGGTGATGGTAATTACTACCATTTGTGGAGCACTGTCAGGGGCGAGACTGAAGCTTGAAGAGTTAAATAACTTGCTCAGTGTCAAACAGCTGTGGAGGATCATGACTGCTTCTTAGACCTATTTGTTAAACAGAAAAATGAGATCCACAGTTCAAACTCACCCCTACCTAATTTCAAAACTGGAGCGCTGAGCCATTAGGCCATCTTCCCATATTTTCATGAAAACATTATCAGAGCATGCAGCCAACTGGAATAAAAATTGGTGTTGATAAAAATTTGCCTGGCACAGGTGCAGATTCACATTTAAGATTCATTCTTGATGGATCAGAAATCAATGCTGTCTCATTGACAGCTGGCCTCACTCTGAGACAACACCTTGGTAAGCTTGCTTGAGGATTCGGAGTCCTGATGTACTTCATGGAGGCTACTGGTAAGACCTCCCTGGGGACTTTTACTACACCTCTGTGGAAGGCAGAAGAGATGAAAGAATGAAGGCCTGATGATTTTGTAAAATATTTCTGATCCTTGTGTTCCTTAGTGAGATATCCACCCTGGAATTCCCCAGACCATCTCTCCACCGCCATAGTTACTTTCTACAGTCAGAAAGATGGAATGGTAGATATTCACAATAATGAGACTATTAGAACAAATAAAAAACAGGATGCCAATGTCTGCACTGGCAAAAAGAATGTTAGCACTAAAATTAGAGATCCCAACAATGGCGGTTTAGCGCAGGAAGAGCAGCAAGTGGGTTAGCACACCTTCAGAAGGATGGCGCCTCACAATTAGGACCTTAGTCTCTACAAGTGTTCTCTGTAGTTTATAAAGTCCAGATTGTACCCTTTACCCATGACAATAGAGGAAAGCAACAAGCTTTTGAACACATCACAGCAATTAACAAATGAAAAGAACATGAAAGTCTCTTCTTACCTGCCCTGCAGTTTCAGCTGAGAAGCAGAGATTTTGTACAACCAATCCAAGACAAAAAATTACTAAATATTGTAGCATGATGAGGAAATATTTGCTCCTTTTCCGTGCCAAGCACCTGTCAGGCTGACTTAGTTATTTTAACTTAGTTTTATAAACTCCCAGTGACTTCTTTCTCATTTCAGTGTTTACTTTTAAATCCTTTCCTTTCCTTTTTGCGAGATCAAACCAGGAGATAGGTAAGACCCGCCTGTAGAAAGGAAAAACGGCAAATCCAGGAGTCTTGGTGAAACTGGCCACAGTAAATGGTCTATATATCCTGGCTGACTGACAGGATATCCTGCAGGGGCTGAGGCAGAGGCTTAGGCCAGGATTTGTGCCTGTGAAGCTCTCGGAACAGTCCTGCCTCTCCTCTACTCTGCCCCCACCTCTAGTCCTGCCTACTGCTGCCCTGCGGCCCTGCCAGCGTTTCCACACCACGCCATGGAACACTGCAGGACTTTCAGTCCCAATGCAAAGGTCCAAGCTTGCTGTTGAACAGGGTTGGGGGAGTGCCCATAAATGGGCAGAGTCCCAGGCGTGGAATGAATGTTGTGGAAACCTTGCAAGAGGTGGTGGCTTCACCCTGGGTAAACTCTACTGCAAAAAAAAAAAAAAAAGTCTCCTTGCAGATGCTGACAGGTGGTTTGACTCATTCTTCTTTTCCATGCCACTTCAGTAAGAAGTGACTGAGCCTGTAGGTTTAATCTTACCCTTCAAGTTCCAGATCTAAAGCCACCCCTTCCAGGAAGCCTTCCTATCCTACCCCCTCCACAGGACCATGAAGATGCTCCCAGAATTTTGCACATAATTCCATGAAAGCCGAGTCACAGCTGTCTGCCTGTCTCCCATGCCCAACTGTGATTGCCTTGAGGACAGAAGAATATAGCCTTCATATTATCTGTACCCCTTGATGCCTAGAGCAGAGACCTGCACTGGAAAATAATAAAAATGGCTAATAATAATAATGGCCACCACTTTTTGAAAACTTACTACAGGCTAGTCACTATTCTAGACCCCTCCATGGATTTCATTGTTTAATTCTCATGGTACTTGGTGAAACAGGATTATTCTCCTATTTTACAGAGGAGGAAACTGAGGCAGAGAGGTTAAGGAATTTATCCAAGGCCACACAGCCAATGAGTGGTAAATCTAGTATTCAAATTGTGTGGTTCCAGAGCCAGTACTCTCAAGCACTGCCCTCTGTTGCTGAAACAATCAATATTTAATGAAAAAATAAATAATAGATGGTGTCCCCAGTCCTATTGGAAACCATGATGGAAAAGTATCAGACCCAACACCAGGAAGGGTAAAGTCTGGGTTTATCAACAAACCGGGCACGTCTCATGACACTAAATTAAATGGGAGGTTCATGCACTTACAGATACTAATTTTGGTTAACTGATCCTTTTTTTCCTCTACAAAGTTTCTCTCTCTCTCCCCCACTGCTTTCAACTTTTGAAACAACAATTTATAACAACCAATAATCTAGGAAACTTCCAACATAGGCCCCTCAGAGGCCAGCCCAGAAACCTGGGTGAGGAGCTTAAAAGAATGCCTCAGGCTTAGCTCTACTTGAGAATAACCCAATCAGAATGCCTGGGAGTGGGGCACAGGAGAATTTTCCAAAGCTTCCTGGGTGATTTCACTTGCATTGGACCATTGCCTGGGGGAGAAATGGGTAACTACTGTGGGAAACCAATGGGATTTTGATGTTTATCCATTACAGCAGCTGTGTTACCCTAAAAAATACACCCGGGACATAAATTGGATGCTTCTTTCTGATTCTTTTCTTTCTAAAGGATGTAGATAAAAATCTGGGGCTTGGAACAGGCTAGATTCCAGGTGAAATAATAAAATGAGCCCATACTAGCATTTCCTAAATAGTGTTTTACTAAATACAATTTAGTTAGGGGAAATGCTGTAGGGGAAGTGGGAGAAGAGTTCTCTCACCACATACTTTGGGAAACCCTGTCTCTGATATCCTTTTCTCATGGATTGGCCATGCTTGTTATTCCACTGAAAGTTCTGAGAAGTCTTTTAAAACAATACAACAAAATGAAACAAAAAACAGTTCAATTTTGCTCAAAGCAGCATTTCCCAAACTTTTGAGACTACGGAATTTTTCTTTTTTTGCAAATTCATATTGGCAACCTCCAGATTCTGTGCTTTATCCGTGTCTCTAAGGGAAATACCACGTTAGGCTTTAGCAGGTAAATTATTTCATTTTTCAATTGCTAGAAGTAGAGGTTAGCCTGCCAGTGGCCACAGAGACCTATGCATAGAGTTTATGAAATAGTTGCATTAAAAAATGCCTATAATGCACATGGCATTTTTTAGAAATTGTTTGAATAGTTGTGTTAACTAATTTTGTTTCTGTTAGGCTCTTTTGATTGCTATAAACAGGGATTCTTCAAGTTATTTCAAATCCTTATTCCCGCTCCCTAAAATGTGCCTGCAATTAACAAGTAAAGTGCTTAGAATGGTACCTAGCACACAGTGGGTATTCAGTCATCCTTGACTATTACTACAAAGTTAAAATATGCAAATATAACAGACAGTAGCTACACAGAGCTCTACCCTGAGCCCACCGTAGCTCTGAAGTAGGTCGGATTTCCCCTGTCCTGGGTTGTCTCAATTTTGCTGACTTTCATATGTCCAGTATTGGGTGAAATATCACTTTCTTTACTATGGTCCATATTCTTTTTGCAGATTGTTTAATTTCTGTCTCATTTCAAGTTGTTTTTAGTCAACAATATTCCAAGGGCAGTGTGCTCCCTCCAGTTTCCTCCCTGTGCCGTGGACAGTCACGTAAGACTGGGTGCGGCTGTCCTCTCCCCAGGACTGCTGTTTGCTCTCTCACTGCCTGCTCTTCGCCCCTTCCTTGATCAGCACTCACCTCCTTTGCCCCTGTGATCTGTCCTCAGTGGCGACAACGTGAGAGGATATAGTTTCCTCTTGGGTGAGAGGAGGAATTTTCTGATTGGAATCTGAAGAGACTTTGCTCATACTGGAAAAGGGAAAAATGGGGAAAGGTTGGAAAATTCCTGGGTAACAATGTAGAATATCCTCTGTGGCTGTAGGATTCTGTTAGTTCTTAGTGTTTCCCCCGATCCTTTCTCTATGTCATGCTTGTCACTGAGTTCTTAGTCCTTGATCACTTTGGGTAATAACACAGTTCATGTGTGCTTTGACAAGGATTCAACAAAGGGGGGTCATCACCTTCATCATCATCATCATCATCACATCATGGCAGACTAACACATAGCTTTCATCATGTGCCCAGTACTCTTCTGATCTTTAACTCATAACTTATTTAATCTTTTACATAAATTTCATTGAATCTTCATGTTGATTTAATAAATTTAAATTTTAAGTCATTAAATATTCACCATAAGCCTAATGCATAAGTATTCCTATTATTTATATTTTGCAGATGAGAAGACTGAGGCAGAGAAAAGATGAATAACTGATTACATAAGTAATTAGTTGTGTAATTACTAATTACTATTAGTCCCATTTTTCAGGTGAGAAGACTGAGATAGAAAGACCGTGAGTAATTGTCCAAGGTCACAAAGCTGCGGAGTGGTAGGTATGGACTTGACTCCAGGCAGTGTGGTTCCAAAGGCTGATGCTGAGGCACCCACTTGACTTGCTTTGGTCTTTCATGAACCTTGAACAAGCTCTTCCTGAACCCTGTGAGATGGCCACCAGGTTAGAGTTTATTCTTATGAAGCAGAACAAGCTTCACTGTTTACATCTTATCTTTTACTTGCAGGAGAAAAAGACTAGAAATTGGGAATCTGAGGTCAATTTTCTGGTTAAAAATTAAAAGAAAAAATCTTTTGGCAGCTTTTGCCAAACAGAAGAAGAAAAAGATCTCAGAACAGCAACTAGGTACCACTTTGCTTACGGCAGTATTTCCCAAACTTTTGAGACTAAGGAATGATTTCTCTTTTTGCAAATTCATATTGGCAAACTCCAGATTCTGTGTTCTATCAGTGTCTCTAAAGGAAATACCACATTAAACTTTAGCAGGTAGGCTATTTCGTTTTTCAATTGCTAGAAGTAGAGGTTAGCCTGCCAGTGGCCACAGAGACCTATGCTTTCTGTGAGACCGATGATCTTTCTTGAATATCTATCTAGATAATTGAAAAAGTTGCTTCACATAGTTTCAACAGATCCAACAACTCCTAGGTTTTGTTTTCCAACAGAATGTGGTGCTTTGGGAAGTGACAGTTGTAGAAAAGAAATAACAATAGTAAGTCCCTAAAAACTTTCAGTAGGAGATATTAATGAGAACGATTTGGAAATGCCTCCATGGACCCCTCCATGACTAATGTGGCCCTTGATAAAATTGATTCTGGCCAAGGTGGAGCAAACAGAACCACTAACAAAACAAGCTTCCAAATTCTCCGTTTATGATTTCAAGTAGTTAAAAAAATAGTCTCCCAATGGGAGAGAGAGATGTTCTGCCATAGACTGTGGATTTCTCGCTGAGTAGGCACTTTTAACGAAATCCAGTTTTATTCTACAAATAGCTTGGTGTTAGATTCAGCTGAGCATTCCTTTTGTCTACTCATTGAGCAGAAATCTTGGCACCTGAAAAGAGGTCAAAACACTTTATCTCTCTTTTACATCTTATTGTAACATTCAACCAATCCAATGGCTGTTTATATTTCAAATATTGAAATTTTTAAAAAGGAATTCTCTTCCTCCTCCTCTTCCTTCTTTGATGTCTTTTTTTATACTGATCATCTGAGCAATATTGCAGTTATTTTTTCTTTGTCCTCTCTCCTTCCTGGTTTGGGTAGGAATATAGGTATTTTTCTAGATCAAAGGACTTAACAAGCTAAACTGAAAGTAGTCTATAGTTTTCTATCATGTTTTGAAATAACCCCTGTTTAAAAGAAGTTTCAAGTGAAAATCTAGAATAATATATTATTTGGCTTGATTTATAAAGGTAGCTATGCTAAATACTATCTTTACTTTGATTGTACAGTCATAGCTCATGTCTAATGGGATGACTTTTTCTTGGTTGTCATCACACTGTAAGTTTTACTTGTCTGCTTATTTACTCAAAAGCATTTATAGAATGCCATTCATTATGTTGTATTTTGAGGGTACAGAGATAGCTAAGCCTTGCACATTATAGCTTCCAGCATATTTTCATACTTTTTATATCATTGAACCTAAATATTATTACGCCTTTGTGAAATAGACTGAGAAAGGGGTATTATCTCAATTTGGCAGATGTAAAAATTGAGGCATAGAGAAATTGAGCAGTTTATTCCACATCAGTAAGTGATTATGTGGTCGAACTAGTAATAGATGACGAGTAATCTTACTCTAGTCATATGCTCTGTCTTCTATGGCAGCACCATTCTGATACTTGATACCTAAGCTAAGGAATGGATCATCTGTGGTTCATTGTGTTTGGTTGTTAAAACACTTACCCGAGCTGGGTGCTTTTTGTTGTCACACTGAGACACGGCCATGGCCACAGAAGCTTTGAAGAGTGAATATAAAGGCCACAGCTGAGATTCACACAACCACAGGGATACTTGGACCACAAACAAATTCTCAAAGGTTCATTATATGGATTTGTCATCTCTGGCGTAGCATAACATGGACACATTGGATCACTCAAGGCTTCTTGTTCTATGTAAAAGACTTGGCCATGCTCCAGAAACTGGGATGACACCAGGTCTACAGAGCAGATGCTGACGCTCACACCTGCCTGCCAGCCACATCTCTGCCTTAGTGACTTGCCAAGATCTGGAATGCTGTTCCCCTAAACAGCCTTCATTTTCTTCCAGCCCTTATTCAAATGTACCCTCTCAAAGACACCTGTCCAGACTATGCTGCTGAAAGCCCCAACATGCACTCCTCCCTGCTCACGGCTCCAGCTTCCCAGTATCCTGATCTTTTTTTTTCCCCCCTTGGCACATTTCACTCTCTAAGTGACCATACGATTCATTTGTGTTTTATGTTTATTGTTTGTTGTCTGTCTCCCCAATTAGAATCTATGCTCATTGAGGGCAGGGATTTTTGTCTGTTAACTGATATATCCAGATACCTGGAAGACTGCTGGAGATACAGTAGGCACTCACTACAAATGATTCAAAGAGTAACTCATGGAAGTGAAAATGACTCAGCTGTATAAAGCAGATTATATAATTCTGGTAAAATACCACCAACCTCAAAAAAGCATTTATCAAAACATATGCTGCTTTTTTCTTTCAATTCACCAAGCCACTTATAAAATCAGTTTTTTCTGCTTCTGCCATTCAGTCCTCCATAGCATCTTCTTCTAAATGCACCATTCTGAAATTTCCTTGTTTCTTAGTGAAGTTTTTTTTTTTTATGTCTTATTCTATTGGGTTATTATTTTGATATCTGGGAAGTCAAATTCTTTTAACTTGTGGTCAGCATTATTTTACATCTTAGAAATGAAATTGCTTTTACCCATAAAGTCCCTCTTACCTTTCCATACATACTGTGTATTGGTTCAGAAAAGAGTTAGTCTAATACACACAATGGGTTTGGCTCCAGTTCTGCCTTAAACTATTGACCCTGACCTTGAGCAAGCCCCTTAGCTTATGTGATAAAACAAGTGAGTTGGACGACATAAACTTCACTCTGCCCTTTCACATTTGCAGGACTGTAAAATACTCTTTTCATCCTTCCCACGCTAAGGGGATTTCTCCCCCTCTGAATTTCTGTAAGCTTTGAGCATTTGATGGTTGGTTTGAATTCTGGGTACGCTGTTGAGGAATATAGCTGTTATTTTCTCCCCCAGGAAATCAGAAATTGCTTCAACCTCCCCCGCCCCAAATTACTTTCTCAAAAAACGCATAGAAGCATTCTAGGATTCTGAGACAGAAATCAAGATAAGATTTATTGTTATGGTAGTATTTTGCCCAAAGCATTTCATCAGCCTGTAGAGACACATATCAGGTTGAACCACATGAAATAGTTACTCTCTTAGATAAAATGTGGACTAATCCTGGCGACTTCATGTGGTTTACCCTAACATATACCTGTTTAGCACTGTTCATGATTAGAAAAATATTCTAAAGTTTTAGAACATTTTTAGAAAATATTCTAAAGTTTTTATCTTTGTAGAGAGGCACTCTCTCAGTCCACTGCCATTTCTCAGGGACTGAGTTTTTTTTAGGAGGGTTATTATTGTGAGAATCAGACACCAGGGCTCAAGAGACTGTCAGTTTCAGTTGAAATGTTTCTGTCTCTAGGTAGGATGTCAATGGGGCCAAGGTGCTGCCTCTCTGTAATGCTTCCCATACTGCAGAGAGGGCCAGATGAGCCAATGAATATATGTCCATGCCTTCGCCTGGCCCTGGCACCCTTTCTGGTTCCTCTGCTTCATGCTTTGAGAGGATAAATAAATGCACCCAGTTGTTAGTAGGAACTGACAGGGCAATAGGGTTTCCTGCACACTCATCAGATCCTGGTCTTTTCAGGAGTCAGCCTTCCAAGCAGGGGATGTGTCCAAACACGTGTCTCCCTGCCCTCATGGCCCTTTCCTTTTCCTTTGTGAGCTGAAATCTTTCCACACAGCAAACTTTCTTTCTGGCGATTTTTGTTTTTCCTTTTTGTGGAGACCAGTCAGCAGGTCCCGCTGTAAGCAAAATTGTAAAGTAGGCAAAGTTTCTCCTCAGCTCCCCACTTGACTTCCCTTTCAGCAACTTCCTCCCTCATTCATTGCAGTTGTTCAGTCAATCAACATGTACTGGGAGCTCACCAAACCCAGGACACTTTTCTGGTTAGGATGTTATTTCATGGTGGGCAGAGATTAATGATTTGGTATTTACATAGTCAGAGTGAACATTTATCCATCCAATTGCCCAGGAGTGATATCTTTTTCTCACCAGCAATATCATAAATTCCTACTGATTTTACCTTTAATAGGTAGACTCCAATCATGAATCCAGCCACTTCTCTACATCTCCGCCACTCCCTCCTTGGTTTAAGCCATCATCTGTTGCTTACGTTATTGTGGTAACATCCTACTTAACATGCCTGCTTCTACTTTGCCTCCTAAAATTCGTTTTACAAACAGTCATCGGAATTATCTTTGAAGATATATGTAAGACCAAGTGTTCCCAGCTTAAAACTCTTCCATGGCTTGGAATCAAGCACCAACCCCTTGTCTGTGGTTTTGTGTCTTATCTAATCTGAATCTTCTCTCTGGCTTCATCCTGAAACAGTTTATAAGCTACTCTGCTAGACCCACCTGCCTTTATTCTGTGTCTCTAACATGTGAAGTTAATTCTCATCTTGGGTATCTTCACTAGCTCTTCCCTGTGCCTGGAATGCTCTTCCTTCTGATTGTTGCACGGTTGAGTCTTCCTTCCTTGCCATCAGTTCTCATTTATGTGTTACCTCATGGACAAGTGACCCCTGATTACTCAAGCTGATGTGGTCATTCAGCTGCTGCATTGCACCCCTCCATTTTACTTCTTCTCGTAGTACGTATTCCATGTGATAGAACGTAATGATATCTTCTTACTGTTGATACTCCCCCATGGAAGTGTAAGGTCCCTGAGAGCAACTTTCCATGGCATTTCTCCAGTGCTCAGAACGGTGCCTGCTCCGCAGCAGGCAATCAACACCTTGTTGTTGGGTGAATTTACAAGTATTTGTCATGTGCTCGTCACCTTCCACCTATTGTATTATTTAATCTTCTCAGATCTCCTATGGGGAACCCACAGCTAAAAAAAAACCAAAAACCAAAAAACAAAACAAACCTTAGACAAGTTTAACTGTTTAATTGATTCATGAATTGGGTAGTTTCCCAAACCAAAGTAGGTTCAGATAGCTTTCATGCTGCTGCTTGATCAAAAAACACTTACGGATAGAAAAAGGAAATTGATGTACAGAAAATGGAAGTGAGGCACAGAAACAGCCGAAGTGGTTACAGCTAGGCATTTGCCTTATATAAACATGGTTTAAACAGCTGGCTGCCTTTGGTTAGTTAAAACTTGGTGATTGGCACAAGAGTAGATTACACATCTAGTCAGGTTATAGTTCACTCTGTACGAAGAAACCTTTAGGCCAAATTAAAAATATGTAAGGAGGCAGCTTTAGGCTCCACTTAACTTAACAATACTGTTATTCTATTTGTTTTACAAATCAGAAAACTGAGGTCAGTAGAGATCTCTAAGCAGTCTAGCTACATAACTTGGGCCCAGTGCACAATGAAAAGGCAGGGCCCCTTGGAAAAAAAAGTATTAAGGATTTCAAGACAGAGACAGAAGGGCTGGGTAAGGGGGTTTTGGAGAGCTAAGAAAATGCGTATTAGAGGCGATCGGGGCAATCTTCATTGGAAGGTGAAATGTGAGGGACACTTAAAGGAGGTGAGGAAGTTTGCTATGTGGATATCTCAGAGGAGAACATTCTGGGTAGAAGGAACAGAAAGAGGAAAGCCCTTAGGTGGAAGTGGTAATGGGAAATGGAGGGCAAGGGGCCTTGGTAAGGATTCTGGGAAACATTGTATGGTTTTGAGTACAGGAAAGTCATGATCTGGCTTTGATTGGGAAACTATCATTCTAACTGCTGTATTGAGAATAGACCATGGAGGAGAAAGTGGAAGAGCTTCTCAACAGGTTACTGCAATGAACCAGGTGCAAGATGATGGTGGGAGCAGGGGGAGATGGCGAGAAGGGGTCAGATTCTTGATATATTTCACAGGGAGGGCCAAAAAAATGTGTTGATAGTTTAGATGTTGGGTGTGTAAGAAGAGAGGAGTCAAGAATGACTCCAAGGTTTTTGGCCTCTCGAGTATCTCAAAGAATGAAGTTGCCATCCGTTGAGACAGGAAAGTGTGAGTGAAGCAGGGTTCTGCACAGAGATTTAGGAATTCAGATTTGGATATAATTAGTTTGACCTGTCTGTTAGATATTCAAAAGAGAAGGCAAGCAAGAGTTGAATAAATGGGTCTGGGGTTCTAGAGAGAGGCCTGGGCTGGATATACACATTTGAGAAACATCAGAACTTTAGGTCGTATGAAAAGCCTTGGGACCAAAGAAATGAGAGTAGGTAGAGAGTGGACTGAGTTCCAGGGACACTGATGTGAGAAAGCAGGAAAACTGGGTCAGGAGGTGGGAATAATCTTGTGCTCACCTGTGTCAACTGATGAGAGGTGGAGGAAGATGAGGAAGGAGTCTCTGCCTTTAGAGGCTTTTTATGAACTTGACAAGGGAATTTTCAGTGGAGAGGCAGGGAAAGACTACCTCTCCTGAATGGAGTAGATTTAAGGAAGAATTAGAGAAGAGAAATTGGAGACAGAGTAGACCTCTTTTCCATTGAGTTCTGCAGCAAAGTGTGAGCAAAGAAATAAGGCAGTAATTGGGGAGGGTGGGGATTAGAAAGGAGTCAAAGAAAGATTGTTTTAAAGAAAAATAACAGCATTTTTATATGCTCATGGAAATGGTCCAGTACAGAAGGAAAAGTAGATGATAGTTATCATTAATTTTGATATTAAAAAAGCATCCCTATCTACATAACACTAATTAATTCACCACCTGCTGTTGACCTGAAGTGGTGGTTACTTCTGGCCTGTGGGCTTCTGTTTGGAAACTTTCAAATGTTAACTGTTTCTAGTGTGTGTATTCCAGAAGGAAGAGAGAGAAATTTTAACCAGGCCTCTATGACAAAGATAAAAACTTATACACACATACATATATACATACATAAATATAAGCCATAGTGGCTATTGTAATTTTGAGTATATCACAAACATTGTGATCCCACAAACCAGTGACTCTACCCCAACTTTACCCATCTTCCCACTGAAACATTTTCATTCCCATGATCTCTACTGGAGAGTACCAGGGCTAGGGTCGGTCCTTGAGAGTTGGAGCCTTCAGTGGTTTGGGTGGCGTTTAGTTTTTCAGGACTTCCTGTCCAGGGACTTTTTGTTGGAGCAAATACCTTTACTGGAGACAGAGGATTTGTGGAGCTGTCATAGACTGGCAGACAAGACCTAAAAATCATTTGGAAGAGATCTTTCCCAAATTCCTACTCTGAGGTGTGAAAAAATCACAAATAAATCACACATGCTCCTGAGTTTTAGTTTCGGCTCTCCCATTAGTGAGGTGTGTAACCTTGGACAGGTCATGTAACTATTAAGGTCCTTCGAGTTCAACTCCAGCTCATGATAGTTTTGACTTCTTAAGATTGTAGGTTTTCTGAGTCTTTGTGGAGAAAATTTCTTTCCTTTTTCATTTTTCTTTTTGTTTCTTTCTCTCTTCGAGGATGATTAACCTATGAAAAATATAATTTAAGGATATATAAGTCAAAAGGCAATTCATTTTCTTTTCTATTTCTATTGTGGCAAAATCTATACAACACAAGTTTTTACCATTTTAACTATTCGTAAGTGTACAGTGGAGTGGCATTAAAAACATTCACATTGTTGTGCAATCGGCACCACCATCCATCTCCAGATTTTTTTCACCTTTCCAAACTGAAATTCTGTACTCATTAAACAGTAAGTCCTTCTTCCTCCTCCTCCAGATGCTGGTAACCACCATTCCACTCTCTGTGTCTATGAATTTGACTATTCAAAGTACCGCATGTAAGTGGAATCATATGATATTTTTTATTTTGTGTTCTTTTATTTCACTTAGTAGAATGTCTTTAAGGTTGATTTATGTTGTGGTATGTGTCAGAATTTCCTTCCTTTTTAAGACTGAATAATATTTCATTGTATGGAGACCCTACACTTTGTTTGCCCATTCATTTCTTGATGGACACTTGGGTCGTTTCTAGCTTTTAGTTTTGTGAATAATGCTAGGAACACTGGTGTACCAATATCTCATTGCATTCCTGTTTTCAATTATTTTGGGTATATACCCAGAAATGGAATTGCTGCATCACATGGTAATGCTATGTTTCTATTTTTGAGGAACCTCCATACTGGTTTCCATAGTGGCTGCACAATTTTACATTCTCACCAACAGTGCACAAGGTTCCAGCTTCTCTACATCCTTGACAACCATTAGGATGGTTACTTTCAAAATAAGTAACCATGTGAAGTGGTATTTCACTGTGGTTTTGATTTGCATTTCCCTAATGATCAATGATACTGAACATCTTTTTATGTGCTTATTGTGTACCTTCTTTAACAAAATGTCGAATACAATCCTTGGCCCATCTTTTAGTCTGGCTGTTTTTTGTTATGGGAGTTCTTTATATATTCTGTGAATTAATGCCTCATTAGGCATATGGTTTACAAATGTTTTCTCCCATTTTGTGAGTTGCTTTTTCACTCTGTTACAGTGTTCCTTGATGCATGAAAGTATTTAATTTTGATGAAGTACAATTTATTTTCACTTTTGTTGCCTCTGTTTTTGGCATCGTATTCAAGAAATCATTGCCAAATCTAATGTCACAAGACTTTTCTCCTATGTTTTTCTCTAAGTTTTATAGTTTTAGCCCATACATTTTATTACTTTGGTATTTTTTGCATCTTTAATGTAGAAAAAAGTTCCACTAATGTAATTTCTTAAAAAATAGAGAATATTACATATTATTCAATAAACACATTGATTAAAACATTTCAGTTTAAAATGGCTAGTAATCACAGTAGCAAAAAAATGGAAGAATCGAGAGGGTAAAAAGAGTAAGAAAATGAGGGAGGAAGACAGAACAATAGAAACTGTGGAAAGGAAAAACAGAAAAAAAATACCCTCTTTGGTAGTTGAAAAAGCGAAAATCTGATTAATTAATCCTACTGTTAAATAATACACCTACTTAAAGGCCCGGGAGCAGTGGCTCATGCCTGTAATCCCAACACTTTGGGAGGCTGAAGTGGGTGGATCCCCTGAGGTCAGGAGTTTGAGACCAGCCTGGCCAAAATGGTGAAATCTCATCTCTACTAAATATACAAAAATTAGCTGGGTGTGTGGTGTGTGCCTGAAGCTCAGCTACTTGGGAGGCTGAGGCAGGAGAATTGCTTGAATCCGGGAGGTGGAGGTTGCAGTGAGCTGAGATAAAAAACAAAACAAAACAAAACAAAAAACAACCCACCAACCAAGCAAACAAAAAACACCGATTTCAAGCATTTACTATAATACATTGCATATTTTAATGATTACTTAAATTTTGTATGCATAGAGGTTATTGAAAAAATAGGAAAAAGCACTTACTTCATGCTTTGGGAAGCAGATTAGGCAGAAAACAAAAGTTAAAAAAGATTAAGTGTCTTTGATTAATGGCTGATTTTGCTCTTGAAGGCGCATGAGCCACCCCTAAGAGTCCACACACCCCAGGAGATTGTGCAGTCCAAAAAGGAGGGTCAGTAGACTTCAGCAAAAATGAACACAAAAGTTATAATTTCTTCCTTGTCCTGTAGTTTTAGTAAAATTAAGCCAAGGGATTCTATCAGCAGGCACAGGGATCTCTTGAGGTGAGCGGCGGGAGCAGAAGGCGAGCTGCAGATTCCTCATTCCCTGTCCTCTCATCTCCCTTTCTGCCCAGGAGGAGTTAGCAGCAGGCTGATTACCATGTGGTGGGACCAGCTGCCTGATTTTAAAAGTGTTGTTTTCCCTTCTCTGGAGTGGGAGAGGGGCCTCCTGGAACCACAGAGGGCAATGTCCCTTCGAAGGGCGCTTCACCTGGGAGCCGCTGAGGAAGGTCTCCCTCAGGAGGGAAGGGGGCCTGAATGCGATGGCTTTTTAAAATGGTAAAGTTGTCAGGGAAAACGTGGAGGGTGATTCTGTTCTCGCAGAGTTGGATGAAAACATGAGTCCTGATATGGTGAGCCTGGAGGTGGCTGAGGTTCTGGAAGGCGGCACTGCGTGTGAACTGAAAGAACCCATTGGAAAATCAGGCGCCCTAAGTTACACTTGGCACAAGGGCCGGTTTCCCCTCAGAGAACCAGGAAACCGCCAGCGCTGGAGCGGGGACCTGCAGGCACCGTGGCAGCATTTGTCCTTAGCAGTGACCCGGTGTGGTGGCAAGAGGCAATGGCAGCACTCCCCCTCCGTTTTTTTCCCAGGCTGAGTTGGGGAGCTGTATTGAACCCCCTTTCAGACTGTACAATCCCCTGGGGTTTGTGAACTCTCCAAAGGTGGGGTGTGGTGGATTTGTCTAGAAAGAGGTACTGAATTTCTTGTCAAATAAGGTTCATGGGGCCTAGAGAGGTGATTTAAGAAGATAAACAATTGCCTCTGGTTTGTGGAGTGGTTCATGCCAGTTACATTTTAAAAGGAGCATTCTGGACTTTACACTTGGTTCCACTCCTGTCACCTTCCAAGAGAGAGTTTTCCAGTCACACATGGGAAATGTGACTTTGAGTCTTCGATTATCTATGCCCATGTGCCTCTCTGGTTGCTAATATATGGCATCTCTAGGGTCCAGAAAGTTCATTTCATGCAGGGTGAGCCAGCCAATTTGTTTTGGGCAGTGAAATGATAATTTTGCCCCCCACAAGCCCATGCCAATAAGATAGGAGGAAGAGCGAGTGTGGAGGAAAAGAGGGTTTGGGAGGGAAGAGAAGGAGGAGAGACGTGGGGGGAGCTGAAAAGCGAGATGCCTTCTTCAGCTGAAGTGATGGCAAAGGAAGCAGCGTGGCTCTGGTTCATCACCATAGTAATAACTGTAAGTCTTTCTGTAGTTGTATTAAGTGTCATGCATATTCTCAGCACGTACATAAATTGCTTCATCAATCTTCAACAATCCTATGAGGTAGGTACTATTAGTATTCCTCATTTATCTCTGGATAAATGGAGGCACAAAGATATGACATGTCTAAGGACAAGAGCTGGAGTTTGGGGTTCAGATCTAGGTTGTTTGGCTGCAGATTCTGAACTCTTCATCTTTCCTTTTATTGTGTCTTTGCCATCAATAGAATTGGGAAAACAGGAGGGTAGAGTTCACTGATGGCTGACAATAATGATGTAACTCAGACAATTTTAGCAGCAAGATAGAGAATACCCAAGTCACTGGCATAAACCAAAAGGGAATCTATTGATTCACACAAATGAAAAATTCAGAGATAGATCTGGCTTCAGGCATGGCTTGACTCAGGCTTAGAATGATGTCTTCAGTATCGTGTCTCAGCTCTGCTTCTTCCAGGCTGGCTCCATGCTCAGGCTCCTCAACAGCCCTCAGGATTCCAGGCACACTTCATCCCTTCACCAAATCAATGGGAAAACAGAGTTTGCAATTCTGGGGAAAATAATCCCTAGTAAATGTATCTTCATGCAGTGATTCTTTTCCCCAGAATCCCCAGCAAACCTATCTTCATGCATCATTGGCTCTGATTAAGATTAATGTCCATCTGCGGCACAGACTAACTCACTGTTTACCAAATCAAGTTATTCTTCCTTCTGCAGAAGCGAGACTGCATTTCCCAACCTCCCTTCCAGTTAGATTTGGCCATGTGACAGAATTCTGGCTAATAAATGTGTGCAGAAGTGACATGATCCTGAGGCTTTCTTTCCTTTCTGGCTGACTGGAGTGGAGATGACCCCCCCAGGGCAACCTTGGAACCACAACCACGTGTTTAAGATGGGTGGATCAACCTAATAGAAAGCCTGGGTCTCAGAATCACTGCATGGAACAGGGTCATTCAATTAGGATCCATTCATATGAGCAAGAAATAAACCCCTATGATAATAAAGCCATTAAGATTTTGGTGTTTTTCTTATAAAATAGATTAACAATGTGACTAGAGGGACAGGATATATGAAAACCAATTGGGATCCATCGCTGGGACTAGAAAGGAGTCATTAGCCAAACCACACAGCTGAGAATGACAAAGGGACAGATTCTTAGACAAAATTTAAGTTACTAATATAAGAAGGTGAGAGAGTTGCTAGCAAGCCAACGACAAATTATTAGGGCAAGTTATGAAGCCAGGAGTCTAACTCAAGACTTAAGCAAATACATCATCAAGTGTTGACTTGATGTAGTCAACTGGGACAGCTGGTCTACCACTTCTGTGAGGTCTTTGAGGACTTATTCCAGTTGCTCATTCATCTGGTCTTGCTCAAGGCCCGCTGTGTACTGGCCCATGTGCTAAGCTCTGTGGGTGGATACAGAGATCAAAAATAAGTCTGGGTCCGCTCAGAGCCCACTTTCAAAGGGGGGATGACCAGGCATTCACATTTGGACTAGGAACTTTGGCAGAAGTTTTAGCAGACAATTTTTTAAATTAATGTAGTTTGTAACCCAAACCCTAACCAAATTTGAACTCCAGCTTTTATCTTGTTTTTGTTCTTAAAATGATTATGCTCATTGATTGACCTCTCTGAATGCAGAGGTTCCCCCCCAACCCTTTTTTTTTTTATTATACTCTGGAGAGTTAAGCAGTCTTGGGATCAGATGTATCTGTTTTCTTTGCTACAACTAGAGACAGACAAATGTCCTATTTTAGAGTCTTTGACTACGGTCTGTCTCCTTTGCTCTCTACTCTTCAATGTATTTTCTGCAATTACTAGCTTCCTCTCTCCCTCTCGTACTTGAATCAGGCAGAGCATGCAACACTTCCAGCGGACTATCAGGAACTCAGTACCATTGTGTCTGATTTACAAGTGATATTTATGCCCTATTCATTCCCAACAATGGCTCAAACAATTCCCCAGGACAATAATAGAGCTGACACATCAATATGAAGTGGTCGTGACTTCATGAAGACCTTGATAGGTCAGGACCAATGATAAATCAGCTGTTTCCTGCCTAGTCATTTATTCAATTTGTTCAATTTTTTTTTTAACAAATACTTACTGATGAACTACTGTGTGCCAGATGCTGTTTTCGGTGTTTTCTTCTTAGCCTGGGGCTCAAGAAGCTTTCTCCGTAAACAGCAAGAAAGTAAATATTTCAGGCATTGTATGTCATAAGTCTTTTTTTGCAATGACTCAGCTCTCTTAACTGTAATGCAAAAATGCTATAAACTATAAGTGAATGTGTGATTAAGGTTAAGCTTCAATAAAACTTTATTTTCAAAAATAGGGAGTGGGCAGGATGTGTCCTCTGGGTGCTAGTTTGTCTATGGAACAGGGTCATTCAATTAGGATCCATTCATGAGCAAGAAATAAACCCCTATGATAATAATGCCATGGTCTAGCTTAATGCTCACCATACTCCATCTCCACCCCTTGTGAGGTTTCATCTTCCTTTTGTTCTCAAAATTTCAGAAGAGAGAATTCCATTAGTTAATCCATGGGTCAAATCAATTGAGTTCTAATTCCAAAGGCTCTGTAATTTGTTTCTTGTTCAAGAAAAACAGTAATAACAACAATAATAATAGCTGACAATTATATGTCATTTATCGCGTACCAATCACTAATCACATTTTCCAAATAGCAACGTATTTTCTCTGACTTGGTAGGGAAAATCAAAGAGGAAGTTTAGGTAATAGCGATACATAAAATCGTTTTGGGTTATTGTTTTTCAATATTACATGTATTTACCAGGCACCATGTTGAGTGTTGTCCATTTATTATCTTAGCCTTCCAGTAGCTCTTTGCGGAAGATATGATTTGAATATCCTCTTTATGATTTAGAAAACAGAAGCTCAAAGTGGCTTAATAAATTGTCCCAAGTAGCAAGTGTGAAATCAGGACTTGTTTTCATCTCCAAAGTTTATACTCTTATTTGCCATAATGACTTGTTTGGAATAGAGGGGAATTAATAAAATCCACCAGAGGGTAATGTGGGTGTCACTATGATTATATTTTATTTTTAAATTAAAAAAATATTTTCTTTAATGGTTCAAGCTTCTCAGAGGGCAGAACACAAGATGTTTGTGTCTCTGGGGCTTTGGCATTATGATGACTGTCATTTACAAACACAGTGCCTGAGAGGCCTCATTAAATCAACAGTACAATGGGACGCGTTAAAACTAAGCGCAGCTGCCTTGCGGAGGAATGCCGCCTGTAGGACGCACAGCCTGGCCTTTATCAGGCTTAGGTGGGGGTGGCTCTGGGCAGAGGGCACACGCTGCTGCTCCACCCCCGAGTGCTGTCCTGTGGCTGGCCGACAGCTGACAGCCTCCCCCACTCGCCTGGGAAGGGGTGGTCTTACCCATAGATTATATCTTGAAAGCTGCCTCTTTTCGTGTCTTTTTGTTGTGTGGCTCAAAAGAGTTGCTCAGCTGGCGCAATTGCTGTCAACAAAAGGAAGCTCTATTTGAACAGAAGCAGGGCAGGCTGCCTTGGGAGGCGTAAGTGCGCCCTCCTTAACATAGATGTTGAGTATGAATCCTCCTGGATTTTGCAAATGAGGGTTGTACTGGGTCATACGCATGTTTTGAGGAAGTCCCTGGCCTTGAATAAGCAAATCGTTTTGTGAATGCGTTGCCTTTCTGGTGGAACGTGTATTTAGTGCTACATGGAATGAGAGGGGACTTCCTCTCTCATCTCAATTTAAAGTGCTACAAACATAAGTAGGCTCCAAATGACTTTCTTCTGCATGCTGTAGCAAAAATTATCAGTGAAATAGTGGCCTTTATAATGATTAGGTTTTAGAAAACCTGAGTTTTAGACTCAATTCTGTCACCCAAAACTATATAAGCTTGAATTGGTCTTTTCAGTTACTTGGGTCCCAGCACCTTTATTTGTTAAATAATGAGGTTGATAAAGAAGACTTAAATTTTCCTCTTGGTTCTGAATTTTATGCTTAAGCTGCTTTTAAAAAATTATTTCATTTTATTCTAGATTCAAGGGGTACACATGCAGGTTTGTTACATGGGTACGCTGTGCAATGGTGAAATTTGAGCTTCTGCTGGATCCATCACCCAAACAGTCAACATTGTACTCAATAGGTAATTTTTCAGTCCTCCTCTTCCTTCTTCTCTCCTCCCTTTTGGGATCCCCAGTTTCTATTATTTTCATCTTTATGTTTATGTATACCCAATATTTAGCTTCCGCTTATAAAAGTGAGAACATGTGGTATGTGATCTTCTGTTTCTTAGTTATTTCACTTAGGATAATAGCCTCCATCTCTATCTCTGTTGCTGCAAAGGACATGATTTCGTTGTTTTTCATGGTTGCATAGTATTCTCTGGTATATACACCACATTTTCCTTATTTGTTGATGACCACTTAGACTGATTCCATGACTGCTATTGTGAATAGTGTCGTGATACACATAGAAGTGCAGATTTTTTTTTGTTAATAACAACTGCTTTTCCTTTAGGTAGATACCCAGTAGTGGGATTGCTTGGTCAAATCATAGTTTCATTTTTAGTTCTTTGAGAAATCTCTAGATGTTTTCCAAAGGGTTGTACTAATTTACATTCCCACCAATAGAGTGTAAGCATTCCCTTTTCTCTGCATCCTAACATCTGTTATTTTTTGGCTTTTTAATAATAGTCATTCTGATTGGTGTGAGATGATATCTCATTGTGGTTTTAATTAGCATTTCTTGTGATTCGTGATGTTGAACATTTTTTTCATGCTTGCTGGCCACTTGCATGTCTTTTTTAGAGAAGTGTCTATTCATGTCCTTTGCCTCCTGTTTAATGGGGTTGTTTCTGTCTTGTCGATTTGTTTGAGTTCCTTATGGATTCAGAATATTAGTCCTTTGTTGGATATATAGTTTGTAAATATTGTCTCCCATCCTATAGATTATCTGTTTATTCTGTTGATCATTTCTTCAGCTGTGCTGAAGCTCGTTTAGACCCCATTTGTTTATTTTCATTTTGTTGCAAATGCTTTTGAGGTCTTAGTCACAAATTATTTGGCCAGTGGGCTGCATTCAGGGGTGGAGCAGCAGCATGTGCTCTCTGCCCAGAGCCACCCCAGCTCAGCCTGATAAAGGCCAGGCTCTGCATTCTACAGGCAGCATTCCTCCGTAAGGCAGCTGCACTTACGTTTTAAATTCTGGCCAAGGTCCAGAAGAGTTATTCCTAGGTTTTCTTTTAGAGTTTTTATAGTTTCAGGTAATACATTTAAGTCTTTAATTCATCTTGAGTTAATTTTTGTATGTGGTGAGAGATAAGAGTCTAGTTTCATTCTTTTGCTGATGGCTAGCCTGTTTTCCCAACATTGTTTATTGAATAGGGTGGTGTCCTTTCCACATTGTTTATTTTTGCTGACTTTGTTGAAAATTAGTTGGTTGTAGGTATGTGGCTTTATTTCTACATTCTCTATTCTGTTCCATTGGTCTATTTTTGTACCAGTACCATGCTGTTTTGGTTACTATAGCCTTGTAGTGTAGCTTGTTTAAAGTCAGGTAATATGATGCTAGCTTTGTTCTTTTGCTTAGAATTGCATTGGCTATTTGGGATGTTTTTTGGTTCATATGAATTGTAGAACTGTTTTTTCTAATTTTGTGAAAAATGATGGTAATTTGATAGGAATTGCATTGATTTGGTATATTACTTTAGGCAGTATGGTTATTTTAATGATATTAACTCTTCCAATACATGAGTATGATGTTTTTTCATTTGTTTGTGTCATCTACAATTTCTTCCATCAGTGTTTTGTTGTTCTCCTTGTAGAAGTCTTTTACTTCTTTGCTTAAATATATTCCTAGGTATTTTTTGTGTGTGGCTATCATAAATGGGATTGAGCTCTTGCTTTGGTTCTCTACTTGAATGTTGTTGGTATATAGAAATGCAACTGATTTTTGTATGTTCATTTTATACACTGAAACTTCACTGAACTTGTTTATCAAATCTGGGAGCTTTTTGGAGGACACTTTTGGTTTTTCTAGGTATAAGATCATGTTATCAGTGAACAGAGATAATCTTACTTCCTCTTTTCCAATTTGGGTGCATTTTCTTTCTTTCTTTTGCCTGACTATTCTGGCTGAGACTTCCAGTAGTATGTTGAAGAGGAGTGGTGAGAGTGGACATCCTTTTATTGTTCCCGTTCTTAGAGGGAATGCTTCCAGCTTTTACCCATTCAGTATGATGTTTGCTGTGCGTTTGTCATATATGGCTTTTATTTTTTTGAGGTATATCCCTTTAATGCCTAGTTTTTTGAGGCATTCAACATCATGAATGGGTGTTGAATTTTGTCAAATGCTTTTTCTCTATTTATTGAGATAATGATATGGTTTTTGTTTTTAATTCTGTTTAAGTGGTAAGTCACATTTATTGATTTGTGTATGTTGAATCATCCTTGCATCCCTGGAATAAAATCTACTTGATTGTGATAGATTATCTTTTTGATGTGCTATTGGATTCAGTTTGCTAGCATTTTGTTAAGAATCTTTGCATTTATGTTTATCAGGGATATTTGCCTGTAGTTTTCTTTTTAGTTGTGTCCTTGCCAGATTTTGGTATCAGGATGATATGGATTTCATAGAATGAGTTTGGGAGAAATTCCTCTTCCTTGACTTTTTATTTTTTGGAATAGTTTCAGTAAGATTGGTACCAGCGCTTAGTATGTCTGATAAAATTCAGTTATGAATTTGTCTGGTCCCCATTTTTTTTATTTGAAGATTTTTAAATTACTGATCCAATTTCACTACTCATTATTGGTCTGTTCAGGATTTCCATTTTCCTGGTTCAATCTTGGGAGGCTGATGTTTCCAGGAATTATCCATTTTCTCTACTAGGTTTTCTAGTTTGTGTGTATGGAGATATTTTGCATTTCTGTGGTATCAGTTATAATGTCACCTTTATCATTTCTGATTGTGTTTTTTTGAATCCCCCTCTCTCTTTTTTGTGTTGTTAATCTAGCCAGTGGTCTATCAATTCTGTTAGTCCTTTCAAAGAACCAACTTTTCATTTTGTTGATCCTTTGTGTGATTTTTTTAAATCTTAATTTCATTTAGTTCTGCTCTGGCATTTGTTATTTCTTTTCTTCTGCTAGCTTTGGGTTTGGTTTGTTCTTGTTTCTCTAGTTTCTTGAGGTGCAATAGTAGGTTGTTAATTTGAGATCTTTCTATCTTTTTGATGTAGGTATTTAATGCTATAAAATTCTCTCTTTGTTCATTTAAAAAAATTATTTTATCTTTATTTTTGTCTGACTAGCTTAATTTGAAGGACCATGCTTCAAGCTCTGAAATTCTTTCTTCTTCTTGGTATAGTCTATTGTTAAGGCTTTAAACTGTATTTTGAAATTCCATTAGTGAGTTGTTCATTTCCAGAAGCTCTATGTGAATTTAAAAAATATATATCTGCGGGGCCCCCAGCGGGGGGCCGCGGACCCCCCGCCGGGGGGCGGGGGGGCGGGCCGCGGGGGATATCTTGTTTTTTATATCCTGAATTTACCTGCCTTATTGGTGTTGGTTTTTAACTTTCTCTTGGATCTCACTGAGCTTTTTACTATCCATATTGCAAATTCTCTACCATTTCAGAATTGTCATTTCAGTTAGGATCCATTGCTAAAGAGTTAGTGTGATCCTTTGGAGGTGTGAAAACACTTTTTTTGTACTGCTGGAGTTCTTAAGCTGATTCTTTCTCATCTGAAGGAGCTGTCACTTCTTATTTTTGAGTTTGCTGTCATTTAGATGGGACTTTTAAATTTTTAATTCTTTTTCCTCTTGAGGGTATGACTGTGGTGTATGTTGTGAATGATCGTTTGGATTTATTTCTGGGTGTTTTTGGGACCCAACACTCTGTATATGTTTCTTTGTTATGGATAGCTTTAGGGCAGTAGCTTTCTCAAATGCTGTTTGTTACAGGAATGCACTGGACAAATGAACCAACACACAATCTACTGTGGGACTGGGAATGTCTAAGGAAGCTTATTTCATGCACTAGCATTATGTCCTTTGGATAGCAGGTTTATAATTTGGTGGTGAGGTTTAATCTCCAGTTAAGTAGGCGGTGCTTAAGAGTAAGAGCTTGCTTGCCCTTGGGTAGCCCAAGGATGAGTGGCGGCACCCACCCTGAGGGGTGGTGGGGGCAGTTTCTGTTGAGATTCACTGAGGTCTCAGGGGTGTACTGGCTCCTCATCCTGGGAAGACAGGAATGTGATCCACTTTACTATCATGCCCTTGTTGCAGGGCTTGTGACCTTTAGTATATGTAGACATTTTTTGTTAGTCTGTTTTTGCACTGCTATAAAGAAATTTCTGAGACTGGGTAATTTATAAGAAATGAGGTTTAATTGGTTCACTGTTCTGCATGCTATACAGGAAGCAAAGAGGCATTTGCTTCTAGAGAGGCCTCAGAAAGCTTCTAATCATGGTGGAAGGCAAAGAGAAAGATGCACATCACATGGCCAGAACAGGGGCAAGAGTGAGAGAGGGAGGTGCCACACACCTATAAACGGCCAGATCTTGCAAGAACTCACTCACTATCATGAGGACAGAACCAAGGACATGGTGCTAAACCATTCATGAGAAATCCACCCCCATGATCCAGTCACCTCCCAACAGGTTCCATCTCCAATACTGGGGATTACAGTTCAACATGAGATTTGAGTTGGGAACTGATACACAAACTGTATCACTGTCCTTTGGCTCCTAAATGCAGTGCCACAGAGGTCTGAAAAATGCCCTTCTGGCAGCTACCATTGAAATAGCCTCAAGGCAGAGCCTCTTCTCCTAATCCAGAGTAGACAACTCTGTGGCTTGTCTGTCCTCTGTTGCTGGTATGATGCTTTGTGTAGGGAGTGGGAGACGAGCCTCTTTCTTCGTGCAAGCCTGGGCAGCAATGAGTTCACTTTCAGTGGGGGTGCAGTCACCATGAGAAAACATTAAGCAGGCTGTCTCCAAGTGTGCTTGCACCAACCCCCAGTGGGGAAGACTCTGCTGTGTTCCCAACAGTGATTGGGGGGAGCAGGAGATAACCTCCTCTCTATTTCCGTTGCCTGGTGCTGGTGTCATTCCCTTCAGAGATGAACACTGTACCTGTGGGTTTTTTTTGTTCCAAGGGGCATTTTGGCAGGTAGTGTTGCTCCCTCCCCTGAGGTGACTTGTGCCAGTGGCTTGATCTCCAGGGATCCCACAGCTCCTTATGGACCTGCTGGTCCTCTGTGATTGCCAAAGTCAGAGTGTATTCTGGGGTATATTTGTGGGAGTTGTGGTGATGTGGTGACACAAAGGCTGAGGTTTCCTGAGCAGGGCAGTGGCCCACCATGGGTGCATAATCAGTATGGAACCTGCTGTCTCAGTGTGGGTCTGAGGGGAGTGTGAGCACACCTGCCCAAGCTGATCACTTGGTGCTCTATCCCCAGGAAGATCTAAAATTGCCATGGACAGAATTGCCTATGGTTACAAGGGCAAAGGGACTCCCTGACAATTTGACCATCAGCAGTTTGTCACAGGGGTGAGGGGGAGTGGACAAGCAACCCTATCTACCTTTTCCATGGTATTCCAAGTTCCTTGGGGGTCAATCTCTGCCAGACTCTTGCTGCTTTCCTTTTTGTGCCCCAGCTTCTTTCCATGTGCTCTCCAGCAGGTCCTAGATGTCTTCCCTCAGCTTTTCATGTGGATCATGACCTCCCGGAGGATGATAGCCCTGTGGAGCAGAGCTGAGTCACCCCAATAGCCTCAGCTGAAACCAGTCTAGATTACTTAACAGTCAGTGGACTCCCAGTTGCATGAGTGAGCTAAGATGAGAGAGCAGAACACCTAGGCCAAACCCTAGCTGAACTCAAACATCTGAGCAAGAAATGCCTATTTTTATATCACAAGGAGATTTGGGGGATATGTTTGTTATGTGGCAAAAACTTACTGATACATGAAATCAGGGAATTTCATTTCTGTTTCATCCCTTAAATGCTAGGCTTGTTTTTTGTGCAACTGGGAGCACCAAAACAATTCTAGATCTTGTGTAGGGTAGACAAATGATCAATCGGCTGTAGCATATCATGGTAACTGACAAGGGAACCAGAGGACATCCCTTTATCCATTAGTCCAGGATACACATTCCTGGGCTTGACCAGAACCAGACTGACCTTGAAGAAGGAGTCCTGGAAATGCACTTATACGTGATTCACTGCTTGGCTGGACACAAGTACCTGTGAAGACTTACTTGTTCAAGGAACCTGAAGCACACAGGGTTACACATCAGGAGCACAAGCTTGGTACATTGGAAGCCAGGAACTGACTGCTGACTCTTAAAATAAACTCTCCAGATAGCTAGTTCATCAAGCAAATCCAAATTATTTGTTCATTGAAGTAAGGCATCTCACTGCATTGACAGATTTTAAGTAACTTCATAGAAGGGAAGGTGTTGTGTCAAAGCCAATGGTTATAATGTTTCAGGGGTCTGGTTAATGTGAGTCTTTCAATATAAGGTCTGAAATGATACAGACATACTCTGAGATATAATGGTGTGGGATTGATGATGCACATAGAGAGCTGAGGTTTGGAAGGAAGCTTGAAAAGTAAGCAGTTATTTCATGAGCCTCATTGAGAATTCTGAGGAAGGGTCTTTCCCCTGAGGTGGGCTTGCTGAGCCATCTGTTGTTTGGATAAATGGATTTTCAGAAAGTTCCTGAAACAAAAAATGCAGTATTTGGATTTTCATCTTCTTGGCAAGAAGTTTCTGAAATGGTAAAATCATGTTGGTGCTGAGTATGGGATAGTAGGGTCATGTCACTGGAGGCAGGCAGTAAGCCATGCTGAGGTAAGGATTTCTGTTCTCTAGAGTCAGCAAAACCTATGTTCTTCCTGTGTGGACTGGAAAGTTGCATGACTTCTCTGCATGGCCCCCTTTCATTGGTAGAATGAGGATAATGATAATTCACTTGACAAAGTGCTGCTGTGAAGACTGAAGGAAACAGAGCAGGGGATGTGTAACACAATGGCAGGCATGCAGGAAATGATCAATTCATCAGATTATTCCCAGATACCAACTGCCAGAGACTCACACAGCATTCCCACAAGTTCTGAGGGGTAAGATTTTGGTTATACCAACCACTAGAATGAGAAAGAGAAGAGAATACAGCAGCTTCAACATGGAACAGACATGCCAGCATTAGCATTTGAGTTTGAAAGGTGTGAGACCCCTGGAGAGTATGAAAAGGTGGAAATTATAATGATGTATTTATAGCTCTATAAAAAGGAGCTCTTAGAATAATAAATTGATTTTGCCAGCTCTGACTCAGATTTCCTCCTGCAGCAGAACACATAATCATTACTTGCTTTCAAGCCTCCAGAAGGAATGCAGCTGTACTGACCTGCCTTGGACTTCTGATTGCAAGTCTGTAAGGTAATAAATTTGTGTAAGGCACAGATTTGTGGCCATTTCTTTTAGCAGTAATAGGAAACTAAAACAAGTGGTATGATACTTTTCAAAAAGGGAAAGGGGTCTTGAGATCAAAACATTTGAAAAGTCCCAGATCATCTGTCTCAGTAATATCTGCAGAGGAGGGAAGCAGGATAGTGAGACAAGCAAAGACACACCTGGAGCCAGGTGGCAATGGTGCTTAGGATCTCATCTTCCATTTTTGCAAAGGGTATGGGTGTGGTTCTTTGTCTTTTTGTTTGTTGTTTGCTTTAAGCAGTGCAGTCCTGTAATGAACTGAATGTTCATGTCCTCCCCAAATTCATATGTTGAAATCCTAACCCTCAATGGGATGGTATTCAGGGGTGGGGCCTTTGGGAGGTGATTAGGTCATGAGGGTGAAGTCCTTATTAATGGGATTGCACCCTTATAAGAAAAGGCTCTGGAGAGTCAGCCTGCTCTCCTTCTGCTGTGTGAGGTTACAACGAGAAGTTGGATGTCTGTAACCGAAAGACTGCCCTTACCACAACCTGATCATGCTGGCACCCTGATCTTGGACTTCCAGCCTCCAGAACCATGAGAAATAAATGTTTGTTATTTAAGCTACCCAGTTTATGGCAATTTGCTATGGCAACCCAAACTAAGCTAAGGCAAGCCCTTGTTTCAAGCTGGAAGGAAGCCCAATGTACAAAATCCACAAAGTTGGGGCTTGCTCTGGTTCAAGTGAGAATGGCAGGAGCCCTGCCCCCTCTCCACAGCCACTGAAGAGGCTCCTTGGAGCACAGTGTGAAGACCCTGCTTTGGGGTCTTAAGTCACGTTAGCATCGTAGTGCTTAATAATTCACCCTGGGGGAGGGAGAGAGGATTCCAGAGTGATCAAGCAGGGAGATCTGCTGCGAGATAGGATGGACTAGGGCCTGAACTCGTGAAGTAAAAGTCTTGATGAAAATGAGGTGAATAAATCAAGAAGTATTTCAGGTTGCAAGTCAGCCAGATTTGATGTGGAGTGAATGGTGTGGGTAAGGGAGAAGGGTGACTCCCAGTGACCGCAAGATATGCTATTGTGGATGAAATGTGTGGGAACAATGACAGCAGCTAACAGTTATTGAGATGGCACCATATGCTGTGTACTTTGCAGATATGGTCTTGTTGAATCCTCAAAGTGACTGTAAGGCATGCACTCTTTCACCCCCATACAGAGGAGTCATGAACACTGTGTATGACTGGCAAATGGCTGAGCCAGATTCCAACCTGGGAAGTCACACTCCAGGGCCTGTACTTAACCATTGCTTGTCCTGTTGGTGACTGACCACTGAAAGAGATAGTGGCTGTTTCTTCACTACTTTGGGCTCAGTAAGCCACTTTGAGAATTTAATGAAAGCTATGTATCCTTGTACCAGTAAAATGTACACAGACACTTGTACATGAATTTTGCTTACGATTTCAAGGAGTTCTGAAGTGAATCCAGGGATCCTTACAAGTACATTGTCCCAGATTAAGAATCAGCGCTTTTGGATAATTTTCTTACCCTTATTTAATAGATGAAGACACTGAGGCTTGCCGAGGTCCATGGATGTGCCCCATGTGTGCCCCATATGGCGAGTAAGCATCAGAGCCCGATCTTGCATCCAGTGTCTCTGGCCTCGTGCCTCATTTCCCTTCCTCTCCTCCAAGCTGCTTTTCCCTGAAGGTAACAGGTTCTGTTCCACCAACATTTAGAAATTCGAATTGTATTCTTTTCTCTGCCACTAATTTGCTTGTGACTTTGGACAAAGCAGCCAACCTTATAGTTTCTCATCTATACAATGGGGACATTAATGACCAGTATACTTAACTCAGAGGGTTTGAGAAGTTATAAAGGACTTTTATTATTTGCATAAATTTACAGTCTAGCCTGCAGATAAGGTCTATATTTTCTATATATTACTGCAATACATTCGGGAAATTATCTAAAAACTTCAACTGATTTGAAATGTTTTGAGGCATTTTTTTCTCCCCTAGTGCTTTCACTGTCTTGAGGCAGCGGTATTATCCAAGTAATTAAGCATGACCATGGGAATAATTATCAATAACAATTACACTTGCTGTAAGGATGTAACAGAAAGCTGAAGATCATTCATTCCATTCATTCATTTGCTTATTTATAATTCATTTATTTAGCAGATACTCTTGGGCATCAATGATATACCAAGCATCATGGTATGTGGTGGTGATGCCAGCAGTGAACAGCAATCACAGGCGTCCATTCACTTGGTGAAGAGAGAATATGGACACCTAGTGCCACATACCTGTTTACTCTTCCATTCCCACCTAACCAGCTTTTGTTACACTTCTTATGTCGAGGTGCTCAGGGGTGTCATAGGGTTTTTGAGTCTGCTGTTTGCTCAGTCTTAAACACTCTCTTTGGTGCTGGGTAGGGTCCCCAAGACTACCCTTAGGCTTAATGATTTGCTAGAGCTCACAGGACTCAGAAAAGCTGTCACGCTACTGGTGGAAGTGTATTGCAGTGAAAGGATGCAGATTCAAACCGGAAAGGGGAAAAGGCACTTGGGGGAAAAGTCCAGGAAAAAACAGGCCCAGGTTTCCAGGTGTCCTCCCTCAGTGGAGTCACATGGACACACTTCATTCTTCCAGCAACAGTGTGTGACTGTCTGAGTAAAGTGCTACCAACTAGGAATCTCCCCTGAGTGAGTGTCCAGAATTTTTAACTGGGGGCCAGTTGTATCGGCATCTAGTACCTGCATGATTGATGTTGGCTATTCAAACTTCAACCGCCCAGAGCAAGAGCAGGCATTTGCCATAAATCACACTGTTAGCATGAACTGTGTAATCAAACTGGTACCATGTTGCCCAAGGCTTTGGGCATAGAGACACACTCTTCTCAGGCAGGACATTCCAAAGCCTTAGCGCTCATCTCCCAGGGTCGTTCCTGAAGACAAGCCTTTCCTGGGAATGTGCAGGGTTTGCACAACCCAGTCTGCTGAGTTAACCTTTGCCTGCACAGGCCACCAGCTCACTGTTTATTTCCTTGAGGATACCATCCCTAACTAGGCCAAAATTTTCTAATTTGACTTTTCATAGAGCTCTGTACATAACACTTCTCACAGTGTCAGCTTTAAAACTGCATATGTTATTATTTAACATCAGTCTCTCTCACTAAATTCTCTCCCTAATGTAGGTAGGGTCTGTTTTTGATCACTGTGTACCTCCCACATCTGTCAGGGGTCTGGGCCTGACCCAAAATAGGGATAATAGGAACTGAGTATGTGTTTTTTTTTTTTTTTTTTTTTTTTGAATGAGTAAATAAACAAAAAGCTGAAACAATTAGAACTTTGAAGGAAATAAACAGAATACAGTGCTGGAGAATGACATGTGGGGTACATGAGAAGATATTAAATCATTGGGGAAGCCTTTTTGCAAAGAAGATCTGAGAGACGAGGAGGAAGTAGACACACACAGAGCCAGGCCAGAATGTTCTGGAAGAGGGGAAGAGCAAGCACAAAGGCCTGGACAGGCTGGATCCATTCTGGGAACGGAGAGGACATTAAGATTCCTGGAGTACCGTGAGTGAAGGGGACAGTGAGTTAAAATAGAAGCGGGACAAGTCTTATAGTTCATGAGAAGGAGTTGGGATTTCATTCTATGCACAACGAGAAGCTAGGTTTTAATGAAGGGAATGATGTCAATTGATTTATATTTTTAAACATTTTCTTCAGTCGCTATGCAAATAATACATTGGCAGGGTCAAGAGTGGAAGCAGGGATGGGCCAGGCAGGAGGATTTGGTGACAGTCTAGCAAGTGATGCCCAGTCCAGCAAGAGATGGCATGGGATGGACTAGGGGGTGACAGTGGGAGATGGAGGGTAGAGGGCTGATCTAAAACATATTTTGGAGTTAGAACTCACCACTTGTTGGAGGGATAGCAAAAAACAGAGAAATTCTATAGTTCAATGTGTGTATCCTTGGAGTAAATGTGTCAGATGTTGAAGTTGAGCAAGTCCAATTTAACATTTTCAATCATTTTCTAATATTAAAGTGAAATTGGTAGACAGGTCGGAATGAATTCTTAAAGAAGACAAAAGCTTATGTTAGGCTTTTTAGTTTTGAATCACTTTCAGCTTTGTGCTTTAGCAATCTTAGTTTGGGTTCTTCAAGGAGCAGCTTGGGGTAATTCTTGGCTTGGGAGGTGGTCCCAGGAAACAAGGGGAGGGAAATGGAGAAAGGGAGATGGGATGGAAAGTGTCCATCATTAAGCAGTTTAGTGTTCTGGGTATCCAGGACTGGTCCTGCTGGGGAACACAGTTGTCTGGGAATCTCAACCCAGGGCTGGGGCACTATGGCATGTATACCTCAACTCCAGTTCAACACTGCGTGAGGGATACTCCTGGGGACTTTTGATCCTTAGCACATCACCTTGTCATGTGGCCCATGCAGAGTAGGCTCTGGTGACCAGAGGAGACCTCCAGGCAAATACGTGTAGATGTTGGCAACTGAGAGTGGTAAGTCCCGTATGGTGTGGCCTGGACAGCAATATCTGCTCTGCAGTGGAAATAACATCAGCAGTTAATCAAATGCTCTGTAAGCAAAATGCACTATGGCTTTCTCTCAAAGGATTAGATAATTGCACATATGAACACTCATAAAATAATTTTTGAGATTTTGAGTTAAAAAAGTTTTTGGACATATTTTCTGTGGTTTTTAAACCTTTCACTCAAACTTTCTTCCTATTATTTTATTTTTCTCCTTGCCTGGGTCTGGATGAATTCAAATGGTTTCTTGGAACTGAAGATTGTTTCATTTCCTCTTGGACACTGTACTAGCTTCCTAGGACTGTTGGAATAGATTACCACAAATCTAGTGGCTTAAAAGAAAGCAACTTTATTCTTTCACAGTTCTGGAGGCTATTCAGAAATCAAGGTCTTGGCAGGGCCACACTCCCTCCAGAGGCTTTCGGGAGGATCCTTCCTTGCCTCTTCCAGGCTTTTTTTTCGCTGCATAACTCCAATCTCTGCATCCATCTTTACATGGCCTTCTCTTCTCCCTCTGTCTCTTCTCTGTGTGTTTCTTATAAGGACAATTATCATTGGATTGGGAACCCATTTGGTCAATCGAGGATGATCTTATCTCAAGATCTTTAAAGTAATTACAACTGCAAAGATGCTTTGTCCAAATAGGGTCAAACTCACAGGCTCTGGGGATTAGAGCAGGGAGATGTCCTTTTAGGGGATGCCATTCAACCCACACAGAACCTGTACAGATTGTTAGTTTGAAACCTCTGACATTCATGTGGGCCAAGAGTACTCATCTAAATGTAGCTAATGGCTAATGAACTTTTTTTTTTTTCTTTTAGACAAAGAGACGGAGTCTTACTCTGTTGCCTGGACCGGAGTGCAGTGGCATGATCTTGGCTCACTGCAACCTCTGTCTCCTGGGTTCAAGAAATTTTCCTGCCTCAGCCTCCTGAGTAGCTGGGACTACAGGTGCACGCCACCACGCCCAGCTAATTTTTTTTTTTTTTTTTGGTATTTTAGTAGAGATGGGGTTTCACCAGTGAACACCTTTTTTGTTATTATATTTTAAGTCGGGTACATGTGCAGAATGTGCAAGTTTGTTACATAGGTATGCACGTGTCATGGTGGTTTGCTGCATCCATCATCATCTACATTAGGTATTTCTCCTAATGCTATCCCCTCCCCTCACCCCTGACCCCCTGACAGGTCCCAGTATGTGATGTTCCCTTCCCTTTTTCCATGTGTTCTCATTGTTCACCTTCCACTTATGAGTGAGAATATGCGGTGTTTGGTTTTCTGTTCTTGTGTTAGTTTGCTGAGAATGGTGGTTTCCAGCTTCACCCATGTCCCTGCCAAGGATATGAACTCATCCTTTTCTATGGCTGCATAGTATTCCATGGGGTATTTGTATCACATTTTCTTTATCCATTCTATAATTGATGGGCATTTGGGTTGGTTCCAAGTTTTTGCTATTGTGAACAATGTCACAATAAACATATGTATGAATGTGTCTTTATAATAGAATGATTTATAATCCTTTGGGCATATACCCAGTAATGGGATTGCTGGGTCAAATGGTATTTCTAGTTCTAGATCCTTGAGGAATCACCACGCTATCTTCCATAATGGTTGAACTAATTTACACTCCCACCAATAGTGAAAAAGTGTTCCTATTTCTCCACATCCTCTCCAGCATCTGTTGTTTCCTGACTTTTTAATGATCGCCATTCTAACTGGCATGAGATGGTAACTCATTGCCATTTTGATTTGCATTTTTCTAATGACCAGTGATGATGAGCTTTTTTTCATATTTTTTGGCTGCATAAATGTCTCCTTTTGAGAAGTGTCTGTTCATATTCGTCAGCCACTTTTTGATGGGGTTGTTTGTTTTTTTCTTGTAAATTTGTTTATGTTCTTTGTAGATTCTGGATAGTAGCACTTTGTCAGATGGATAGATGGCAAAAATTTTCTCCCATTCTGTAGGTTACCTGTTCACTCTGATGATAGTTTCTTTTGCTGTGCAGAAGCTTAGTTTAATTAGATACCATTTTGTCTATTTTGGCTTTTGTTGCCATTGCTTTTGATATTTTAGTCATGAAGTCTTTGCCCATGCCTATGTACTGAACAGTATTGCTTAGGTTTTCTTCTAGGATTTTTATGGTTTTAGGTCTTAAGTTTAAGTCTTTAATTCATCTTGAGTTAATTTTTGTATAAGGTGTAAGGAAGGGATCCAGTTTCAGCTTTCTGCATATGGCTAGCCAGTTTTCCCAACACCATTTATTAAATAGGGAATTCTTTCCCCATTGCTTGTTTTTGTCAGGTTTGTCAAAGATTAGATGGTTGTAGATGTGTGGTGTTATTTCTGAGGCCTCTGTTTTGTTTCATTGGTCTATATCTCTATTTTGGTACCAGTACCATGCTGTTTTGATTACTGTAGCCTTGTAGTATAGTTTGAAGTCAGGTAGCGTGATGCCTCCACCTTTGTTCTTTTTGCTTAGGATTGTCTTGGCTATGTGGGCTCTTTTTTGGTTCCAAATGAAATTTAAACTAGTTTTTTTTTAATTCTGTGAAGAAAGTCAATGGAAGCTTAATGGGAATAGCATTGAATCTATAAATTACTTTGAGCAGTATGGCCATTTTCATGACATTGATTCTTCCTAGCCATGAACATGGAATGTTTTTCCATTTGTTTGTGTCCTCTCTTATTTCCTTGAGCTGTGGTTTGTAGTTCTTGAAGAGGTTCTTCACATCCCTTGTAAGTTGTATTCTTAGGTATTTTCTTCTCTTTGTAGCAATTGTGAATGGGAGTTCACCAGTGAATATTTTTAAAGACTGGTTTGCATGATCTCTCCAAAACAAGGCTAATTCTACTAGACTGCTGCCTCTCTGTCCTTCCTCAGAATGATTGCTCCAAAAAGAGGTCGGCACTTTCCATACAGAAGAAGCAGCCTCTGAGAAAGTAACACTCAAAGCCAACTTCCTGAAGGATTATTTTGCTGACATGGTTTCCTGAGTTCTTGCCTCGATATTCCTTATGACCAAGCCCTGATTTTCAGTCTATGAGATTTCAGTGTTGGATGATACACCATGAGAAGTTCATGGCTTGGCAGAAATAACAAAACCATAACAATAGGTATCATATTTGAGTGCTTATACTGATCCAGACAGTAAGAAATCAACGAAGGTATGAATATCTCTATTTTCAGATGAAAAGCAAAACTCAGAGAGGTCATGTAACTTTGACATAGGAATTTTAATGTGTGGCAGTCAGGCTTTGAACCTGAGGCTGGGTGACTCCAAAGCTTGTGTTCTTCCCACCATTATATGATGTATCTGAGGGCAATATGGGGTACTCTGTTAGAGTATGTCTTTTATTGATGGTAGCAGATCCTGCTGGTACTCCATCCACATCCCTGGGCCTTGCCCCATCAGCGTAGGGGACTGACTTCCAACTGCTCTAGCTATATCATTTTACCCGGTAGCTTTCTCTTAAGCTGCTAAGGGCACTCTGCTGCACACAGGACAGGTAAGAAGTGTGGAAATGGAGTGGGGGTGGGTGGCAGGTGGGGGGTGAGGTGGAGGGCAGGAGAGGGGATTTGCCACACAGCCCAGTAGATCTCAACCAATGACTGGTGAGAGTTGGCGTATGAACACCTTCCCTCTCTGGAGGTATAATTCTGAAGTGCATGTTCTATACCAGGGCCCTGTAAGCCTCCATGTGCATACAAACACTTGGGGTTTTGTTCAAAATTCTGATTCAGTAGATCTGGGGTGGGATCTGAGCTTTGATTTTCTAGCCACATCCCAGGAGATGCCTGTGCCAGCTGCTAGTCTACTTTGTATCAGAGCTACTCAAAGTGTGGTCCTCAGACCAGCAGCATTGGTAGGCCCTGTGGGCTTGCTGAAAATGTCAATTTCTGGGCTTTAGTATAGACTCACTGATATGATTTGACTGGGTTCCCACCCAAATCTCATTTTGAATTTCCACATGTTGTAGGAGGGACCCGGTGGGGAGGTAACTGAATCATGGGGACAAATCTTTCCCGTGCTATTCTTGTGATAGTGAATAAGTCTCATGAGATCTGATGCTTTTATAAGGAGGAGTTTCCAGCACAAGCTCTCTTTAGCCTGCTGCCATCCCATGTAAGACATGACTTGCGCCTCCTTGCCTTCCACCATGATTGTCAGGCCTCCCCAGCCACACAAAACTGTAAGTCCATTAAACCTCCTTCCCCCCCCCCCCCAGTATTGGGTATGTCTTTATTAGCAACGTGAAAACGGACTAATACACCTACTGAACCAGAATCTCTGAGGGTGGGACCCAGGAACCTGTGCTTTAACAAATTTCCCAGGTGATTCTGATGCCCGCTCAAATTTGAGAAGCTCTACCCTGATGTTCTCCAGAGATTCCCTGCAGGGTGAAGCTATCGTGGCAGGGGGCTTGGAAAAACACTGTTTTGCCAACCTTCCTCTCCCAGCCTCACTTCTAAGATCCCCTAAGGATATTTCGCATTACCTCCCCGATACGGTTTGGCTTTGTGTCCCCACCCAAATCTCATGTCAAATTGTAATTCCCAGTGTTGGAGGTGGGGCCTGCTGGGAGGTGATTGGATCATTGGGGTGGTTTCTAACGGTTTAGCAGCATCCCCCCTAGTGCTGTCTTGTGATGGAGTTCTCACTAGATCTGATTGTTTGAAAGTGTATAGCACCTCCCCCTCCTCTCTCTCCCTCTCTCTTTCTCTCTCTGTCTCGCTGGCCATGTGAAAATGTACCAGCTTTCCCTTCATCTTTTGCCATAATTGTAAGTTTTCTGGGGCCTCCTCAGAAGCAGAAGCCTGTACAGCCCACAGAACCATAAGCTGATTAAACCTCTTTTCATTATAAATTACCCAGTCTCAGGTTGTTGTTTACAGCAGTGTGAAAACAGACTAATGCACTCCTGAGTGGACCGTTTTCCCTTAAACCCTGGTCTCAGGGTTGGCTTCTGGAGAACTCAAACTGGGAGAGCAGTTTATTGGTTTGCATAATTATTGGTCTTTAGCATGTTTAAGCTTTGCTTAGATGCTTTTAGCTGAGTAGCACAAACATTTTATTTTCAACTCTTGGGCTACAAGCCGGACATCATCCCCTTTCCCCCCACCACCTGGTTTTCAGTTTTTCCCTTTTCCTTTCCAGGATACTCTTAGGTTTATGTTGGCCAAATGTCATTTATATCTGGGGCAGGAAAAACGTAGTGCCCTGATTTTGTTAACATAGCTTTGGAACCCACCATGCCCATTTGTTTATGGATTGTATATGGCTGCTTTGGAGCTCTATCCACAGAACTGAGTCTTTAAGAGAGATCACATAGCCTGCAAAGTCAAAACTTTCCTCTCTGGTCCTTTATAGGAAGGTTCGCTGATTCATGATCTATATAAAAATAGTTGACTTGCTTTAATCCACTTCTCAACCCTCTGCCACCCAACCTGGGCTAGTCTGTCTCTGAGCCTTCCTCCTGAGGGAATTGCTGGTTTCCTCCTTCCTCAGGCTGGTGCAAATGAAAGAGCAGTGGATGAGGTGTTGGGACACCTGGGTCTGTCCCTTTCCACCTGGGGGATCTTGGGAAAGTGACTTCCCTAGAGCTTCTCTGCCTCCTCTGGTAAAATGAAGATCAGCATTGTCCAAACTTCACTGATTGTAGGAACCAACTGGGAACTTACTAAAAACAGATTCCTGGGCTCTAATTCTGAACACAGTGAGCAGGTGGGGATGGGGTGGGGACTGGGATGCCAGACATTTGCCAAGCATCAGGGGAGTTTAGGAAACTGACTTAAACACTTTCCAATGAACTTCGGATGCTAAAATACTATGGTCTTATCAATAACACTAATGAAATTGTTTTTTTTCCTGTGGATATACAAATTTTATTCATAAACATTTTTATGAATAAAATGTGTTTGACAATGCTGCTGGTGAAGGAGGCTGGGATTCGATGGTCTCTTTGAATCTTTTAGGAGGAGGATGGGAAAAATCTTTTCTGGAGGTTGCAATGCTTCCTTGTAGACCGTGTTGCTCAGACAAGCTGTTTCCTTGTTTTAAGGGCTGCATTACTATTAGGACCATCTCCAGGGGAGGATGGATAACTAAGTCAGCCTGAGAGTCCCATGCCTTCTTATATTAGTAATTCTCTACACCTTCATATTTGCTGTGAGAAAGAGCAAAGGTAGGATTTGACCAGTGGCACTCAACCAGGGGTGATTTTTCTCCCCAGGGGATATTTGGCAATGTCTGGAGACACTTCTGGTTTTCACAACTGAGAAGAGGAATGCTATCCACATTTAGTGGATGGAGGCCACAGATACTGCTTGACACCCTACAATGCACAGGCCAGCCCCTGCAACAAAGAATTACTCAGATCCTCATATTGTCAGACTTTGTGTCCCCACCCAAATCTCATCTTGAATTGTAATCCCCAGGTTCTGAGGGAGAGACCTGGTGGGAGGTGATCAGATCATGGGGGCAGTTTCTCCCATGCTGCTCTCATGATAGTGAGTGAGTTCCCACAAGATCTGATGGTTTCATAAGGCAGTTTTCCCTGCTCTTTCTTGCTCTCTCTTGCCTGTTACCACATAAAACATGCCTCTTCCCCTTCCACCATGATTGTAAATTTCCTGAGGCCTCCCAAGCCATGTGGAACAGTGACTCAGTTAAACCTCTTTTCTTTATAAATGACCCAGTCTTGGGTATGTGTTTATAGCAGTATGAAAATGGACTATTAACAGACTGAAATGTCAATAGCACTAAGGTTGAGAAACTCTGGATTGGACCAATGTGCTCACCAGCGACATTTGTGAGGGTGTAAGTAAACCCACTGTTTGTACCAAATGCCCAGTATTTCTACCTCAAGCATTGTCTCTAGGATTAAAGTGTCCAAATTTCATTTGGTCTCCATAGAGACATCTTTTCACCATTCCCTTGTAGCAGGTACTCACTTCTCTTGTGACACCAATCATATTCCATGAGAATTAATTATTTGTTTTTTGTTCCTATGAACTATGGCTTCCTAAAGTCAGTATTGATGAAAATTTCTTTGTGTGTGTGTGTGTGTGTGTGTGTGTGTGTGTGTGTGTTTGTAATAAATAGTTCTGATAACATTACCAAGTATTCTCAGACAGACTTAAAGGAAAAACTCAAGATAAAGAGTTTCAATGCTCTCTGACTAACAGGGGAAATATAGCCACTTGTATCAGAGTGAGGTTACAGAGCAAAGCTGGAGAAGTTACAGATAGTAAGTCAGTCTTCATACATATCACCAGGGTTCACACTACAGTTTAAATGAGCAAACCTAATTTCCTAAAGCGTATCACCTAACAAGTATAAGTTCTTATATCAAACACAGAGTGAGTAAATGCAATTTCTCATAACAAAATGCAAGCAAGCAAAACTTAAGGTCAAGGTTCATTCCATAAGAGATCACAATAAACAGTTTAAGTTAAAAAAAGTCAGAATATCACAGGAGTGTTTCTTGCAAATAAACGAGCCAGGGCTCAATTTCATGATGCCTTGATAAAAAAGTCTGTACAAATCTTACTTGAAGGAATCATCATCCTAACTAGACTAAGATGATTCTCCTCCTCTTCCTCCTTCTCCTTCTACTTCTTTTCTTTTTCTCTTCTTCTGGTCATATTATTATTGTTTTTTAAATTATTATTATTGTGAGGCAGAGTTTTGCTCTGTCACCCAGACGGGAGTGTAGTAGTGAGATCTTGGCTCACTGCAGCCTTCACCTCCTGGGATTAAGCGATTCTTGTGCCTCAGCCTCCCAAGTAGCCAGGACTACAGGTGCATGCCACCACACTCAGCTAATTTTTGTATTTTTAGTAGAGATGGGATTTTGCCATGTTGGCCAGGCTGGTCTTGAACTCTCGACCTCCAGTGATTCACCGGCCTCGGCCTCACCCACCAAAGTGCTGGAATTACAGGCGTAAGTCACCAAGCTCAGCCTTTATTATTATTTTTTGAGAGACAGGGTCTTGCCCTATCACCCAGTCTGGAGCGCAGTGGCATGATTATGGCTCACTGCAGCCTCGAACTCCTAGCCTCAAGCAGTTCTCCTGCCTCAGCCTTCCAATGCATTAGGATTACAGACATGAGCCACCACTCCCAGCCATATTCTTATTATTTTAACTATGTCTAAAAGAATAAACAGTTATACATATCTATAGAAAATGTATGTTGAAAAGGAGTAATAGACATTTGCCTGCCTGGACACTAAAACATATTATAGAGCCATGATAACTAAGATATATGGTACTGAAATCAGAATCAACAATTCCTAAAGTAGGTTCTTCACTTGTGATCAAGAAAGAAAAAGAGTGGAGAAACAAGCAAAGGATTGATTTTGAAATACTTAGAAGTTATTTAGGAAAAAGTGAAGCTATAACAGCCCACATCATACGGTAATAAAAATAAGTTCTTAGGTATTCTAAATATAAAAATAGCATTATAAGTGATAGAACAAATTGTACATAAATATATAAGTGATTCTAGAGAGTGGATTTCTAAGAATAAAAAAAGTGAAAGAAATCTATAGATAGTTATCATTGTGAATATAATTAGGGAAGGGCAAAAATTGAAAAAAACATTGCTTCCAACAGGTATAGCAAGGGTTAATATTCGTAATATGTAAATTATGAAGACATTAATAAGAAAGCAACAACATCCGAATAGAAACATGAGGCAAGAAACATACAATTTACAATTAAAATGCCATGTAATTTGACACATACGATATTTTCTGAAAAACATACAAAAGGCTAACTTTATTAGCTATCAAAGAAGTAGAAATAAAAGTGAGATAGTTTTTCAACTATAAAATTTTGGGCAAAGTTTTAAAGACAGTTATGATTTTAGCAAAGATGGAATAAATGTATGTGCTTGCACTTGGCATAAATGTAAATTGTAACTACCTTTTTGGAATCCAATTCATCACTAGAGGCTTATATTAAAAGTCTCAATGAAGTGAAGAAAGTTAGACCCAATTGTTAATTATACAAACATGTTTATGTAAAGTTTATTCCTAATAGCAAAGAAGAGAAGGATAAATGTGAAAAATATGGAAATGATGAAATATATTAGCAGTATATTAGGATGATGAAATACTCTACAAATATTGAAAGAGGATTTCATGAGCTTTCAGATTGTTTTAACAGAAGAAGTTGCCACTCAAAACTTAGGGCTCCATGACTTTGAGTATAGTTTTATTCTGAATTAAGCGAATATTTTCTTTTTGTGTATTTATACGTTTATACAAACGTAGATGAACAGATGTAGGTGCAACTGAAATAAAAGGAAATACTTCAAAATATTAATATTGTATAATTGCGATCATAGGTGATTTGAAACTTGTTTTCTTATACTTTTTGTTATCTTTGTTACTAGCAAATATTTATTATATTTACATGTAACAAAAAAAGGTAGTTTCAAAAAGAAAACTCAGATATCATAGAGCCGTGGAATCACTAGAATGTCATTTCTGACAGGGAACTTTACCATTTTTGAGATGGAAAAACTGAGGCTCGAAGAGTGTGTTTGCAGCCTAAAGTAAAACAGACTGTCAGCAGCACATGAGAAACAGCCTTAAAACAAAGAAAGGCCAAGGCAAAGTGCTTGTTAGCACTTCATCAGCCGTCTGAACAGTGGCTGACAACTCCAAGAGTCTGTAATTTGTATGAATGTCATTTGTATAGATGTCTTGAAGATTGGTATGTCAAATGATCTATTGGGTAGTAATTTAAAAAAATGACTGCCATTCTGAGTGAAAAGCTGGGTTTTAACATTGATCTACCATGTTCAGAAAACCCACTTAAGCACTACCTTTTCAAAAACACCACTCTTAATTTATCAATTGTTTGATAGGTTTTAACTGACAAGTTTCTTCTTCCCTTCCCTCCCTTCACCCTCTCTTCCTTTCTTCCTCTCTGCCTTTTTTCACCAACGTATAAGGAAAGTCATCTATCTGTCAGGCACTGTACTAGAAACCAGGGAATCTAGAATGACAGAGATATGGAAACGATCTGCACACACATACACAAACAAGCACATGCAAAGTTGGTGAGATCTACTCTGTGGGGTAGGATTCATGTCAGTTTCCTGGTTTGGATAATATACTGTAGTTATGTAAGATGCTGCCATTGTGGAAGTCTGAGACATGCATGGGACCTTCCTGTACATTTTTAAATTAAACTCCCTATGAATCTACAATTGCTTCAAAAGAAAAAGCTGAGGAAAAAGAAATAAGAAACCAAAACAACCCAACCTAATAAGTGCTGTAAAAGATGTATACACAGTATGATAGAAATAGAGGAAGGACTAACTCTGTGAGACTTTATAGGTCTTCATAGAATAAAAAATGAAAACACATAAAGGGTTTGGAAGCTCATAAAGTCTGAACAGTGACACTTCATATCATAGACATTTTAGAATTGGAGGTGTTTTTGAAGTTCAGCAAGAGTTGGAAAATCAAGTTTATGGATGAATTGAGAGGTCTATAAAGGTGAGGTTACCTGAAGTGAGACTAGTTGGGGCCATGACATTTTCCAGGTGTTGTGTCAAAGAAGTGACTTCCTCATGAGAACTCAGATTTTGTTCTTTGGGCTTTTGGATCCTCGGAATTGCAAGCCAGTTCTCCCTACCATTCCAAGAGGCATGTCCACAGAATGCCCGCCACGAGGTGGCAGTAGAACATAAGCCATCCCCATCAAAATTACACTGAGGAAGTGTGGTTGGAGATGAGTCATTTCCACTTATCTTTGATTGTATACCTTAATCAGGACTGTTATGCTCATATGTTATGTTCATTATAAAATATACCCCAAATCTAAATATTAAAAGTTGATGTAAAGATGAAGTAAGCAATTCGCATGTGATGTCTACATTCTATCAATAGCTACTATTTCAAGGCAGAATATGTAGTTACTCTGTTCATAGTTCATAGTTAAAGAGAGTGGATGTATGTCCTTATTTCAAATGGCCTTTTTCATAATTTTACCTTTTTGAGCTCTGTTTATGTCAAGTCTCATTAGATGGTCATAGTTTTTATCTTAATCGTGGCTGATTAGTACTTGGAGGAGTGGCATTTCCTTGTTTACAAGCATTAGTTGGAAATATATTCAATTGCTATCTTTTAAATATAAAAACTGAGCAAATATTGAAATTTCATGTAGTTTAACCTGTAGCTGCCTTATCTGCATTATCTCCAGTCTGCATTTTCTTTGGCAGAACTCTTTTTAAACATTTGTCCATTTTGGAAGAACTGATTATCTAGTTAACATAATGTATATATCAGCTAACTGGACCTGTAACTGTAGTATGTCACAGCACATTCAAAGCAAAGGGCTGCGGCAGCTCCACATTGGGGAGCTCTTACTCCTCACTCAGGATTCCTCACTTACCTGGTGTGACCACAGACCCCTGACGCAGGCCGCAGGCCAGGGCCCAGTATCAATTCAGATTAGTAAAACCTTATGTTTTTCATCATATTTTCAAGTAAAAATACGTATAAGCCATTTGAACAAGATTTTTCTTGCAGTGCAGTGGATTATCTTACTGACTTGCTCATTTTACAAATGAAGAAATAGGCCACAATCAGCATATTTACCTTAGTTTCACACAGCACTGAGTCACGTTGCACCATGTGACACCACACCAGCATGCTCCATTCTACACTCAAGGTGGGAAAGGGGAGAGAGCTTTAAAAAAATCCCAGTCTTGGATTCTCTGTTAGAGACCTGTGTTGTCACAGTATGCACATCTTATTTCACTGTCTCCAGAATTCTGGAAACCTTCAGTTCCACAGTAAAATTGGTGAGTTTGGAATGTGGTATTTTTTTTACAATTCTTGCCTTGGTAGAACTTTGTGCTTAAGGAAAAGTCTCCTGCGTTCTTTCAGCCCCTGAAGCAGATGATGTATCTTTTTTCCTGTCTAGGTTATAAACTTCTTGAAGGCAGTAACCACGTCTAATTTGTTTTTCTATTCCCTCAGTGGTTGGTTCAATACCTGGCACGCAGAAGGTAGTTTAATAAAACGTTCACTGAGTTGGATGGAATTTCCATGTAAGACATTTCAATTCAGGCAATCGTGACCTGCATTGAAGATTGTATTTATGTGGGTATAGTCGGACACTATTGAGGGCTTTTCTGAGTTATAGTTCTCAGCTAGGCCCAATAGAACTTTCTACAATAGTGGAAATGTTCTATATCTGAGCTGTTCAATGCATTAGCTGCTAGCCACTAATGTCTACTGAGCCCTTGAAATATGGCTAGTGAGATTGAGAAATTTAATCTTTATTTAGTTTAAATGTAAATAGCCATTATGTAGTCAGTGACTAACTTATTAGACATGGGAAGGAAACATATTGTTTTCTTTGACTCTACTGAGTTTTGGGCTCAGAAACTTGTAACAAAAGACAGATTAACAAAAGAAAAGCATACATACATTTATTTAATGTAAGTTTTATATGACACTGGAGTCTTCATAAGGAAATGAAGATCCAAAGAAGTGGTTAGGTCTAGAGAGTTTTTATGCCAGGCTTGACGAAGACTGGAGAGTCATAGAAGAATCTGATTGGATAAAGGTATAAGCTAAGGGTAATAGACGGGAGGAAACTTAGCAAGGCCTATCATCATCTCCGTGTCCCTGTGTCTTTGGAGACAAAGAAGTTCCTTTTTTTCTGGGTATAAGGAGGGTAATTCTCATGTGAGGGTATTATAGCTTGCATTAGAGGAAGGTCAGAAAATCTTTCCTTCACCTGCTCTCTCTCAAAATCCTTCAGCTTAAAAACATTTTATACACCGAGGTGCCATATTTTGGAATAGCATGTCCTAAACCCTGTGTTCAGTGGGAAAATCTAGTTGATAAAGTATTAAGTTTTAGTATCTTCAAGCTTCGGCATCTTTCATTTTTGTCTACAATGACTTCCATCAAAACACCTGACCCTTTTGGTAACTCCTCACCATCATGTGGCTGAAGTTCCATTTTCTCCTATTTTCCTGTATCTTTTAAGATTCTCAGGAAATATTCTTTCTCCTAAGGATTTATTTTGCCCAACCTGTCATCTAAGCAGCAAAATTACATACAACATAAAAGCAACCACAAAAGAAGTGATAATTTAAAGACAGAATTGATCCTATCATCCCCTTAGGGAAGATGTGCCCTGGATCTTTTCAGAAGAGAAGACACTTGACAGGACCATTTGTTCAGAGACTCAAGCTCAATGAGACAATATTGGTTCTTCCATAAGGACAAATCTGTAACCTCATTTTCAAAAAACATCTATATAATTTACTTTGCCACTTAAGGAAGTTAGTATTGAATCATTACCTGCCGAGTTTCCGAGATTCAATTCCTTGGCTGTGTGGTTACCAGTTTAACTCCTACCCATTCTTCAGTGCTTGGCGTCATCACCACCTCCTCAGGGTGACTTCCCTGACCTCCCTCACTAATCAGATCTCCCTAGGATACTTTCTCTGTGTTTGAACTTCTCTCAGAGTTGCTGTGAAGGCAAAATAATGCACAGCGATCACCCACTTAATGCCTGAAATACAGAAAGTGTTCAGCAAATATTAGTTGTCTCTATTCATAAACTAGAGGCATCCTGTCCAGATGGGGGAGTCTGAGCCATAGTGAAGTTCATTAAATTGAGCTTTGAGATTAAGATGACGCAAGACCAAGTCATACACAGAAGAAATAATCCCAAGGTCATGAACAGCCCAAGGTGGGTACTGTTAGTGGTCTGAACGTGGAGTATAGAATGATGCAGAGGAAGTGGTTCAGGACTGAGCCTGGGAAAGAGAAGAGAGTGCTATGGGTATATTGTCATTGAGAGCTACCTGAGTGGCAATTTAAGGGACCCCCTCCCATGGAGGATCATTGGGCCAATTTCTTTACTGCTGAGCAAGGTAACACCTAAACCATCCATTCATTTTTGTTCTGTTACATTTTAGACTTTGCCGTAGACTTACTAACTTTTACAAATTTGGAAGAATTTTATTGTACATTTTATTAAGTTGTATATTTTCCCTCTTCGTTTTTTCCCCTTATTTTCTCCCACCATCTATCTTGCCTTTCTTATTCTGAAGTAACCAAATAAATAGTTGCATATGCAACTCTTTACAGCTCTGTTTATGCTCTTCTACACATAGAAATCTATTTAAATTGGGTTATATTGTATACATTAATTTGCAACTTGCTCTTGTTCATCATGTATACCCAACATCTGCCTCAGATTGCTCATAAAAAACCTGGAATGTGTGCTAGAGTTGGTATCTGTTCTTATTCCCAATTTAAAACAAACCTGTTTTCTATTTCTAAAAGAATGGTAGATAAGATATCCTGACTTACCTGCCAGTGAAATCCTCAAATTCAGAGTTTAAAAAATCCTAAAATGTACTAATGAGATGGTAGGAAGGAAAAAAGTCCAAAGAGGTAACCAAATTGCTGAAGACACTTTCATTTTGAGGCCACTTGCTGAAACCCTCGCTGTTTTCATTTTCATGGCCTTTTAGGGACTGGAGAAAGGGGAAGAAAACAGAATTCTATTTAAAGTGGGAAGTGTAAGGAGAGACCTCAGATAGAGCTGGGAACCCAAAGTCCTGCACAGGCTGAGTGTGTTGAGGTAAACTAAAAATAAAGCTGCCCACCCGTCCTAGCAGGGAACAGGAAGAAAAATTGCATGCCTTGAAAGCTGGTCCTAGATAAAGAGGGAAAAAGAAATCAATAGATGGATTTAGTAGTGGATCAGACATAGTGAAAAGAGAATAATGCGTTGCACTATGTCATTAGGATGGCTATGACATCACTAGATGATAGGAAATTTTCAGCTCCTTTAAAATCTCATGGGACCACTTTTGTATATGCACCCTACCATTGACCGAAGTGTCATTATGGGTAGCATAACTATATGTGATTAATTTGAGATGATAACAACTTAAATGGGAAGTCTGTAATTTATACGGAAATCTTTAAAGTAATAGAAATAGTGATTGTAACTTCTAAATCAGTAGAAGAGAAAGAATAAAGAAAAAAAATTGGCCAGTCACGGTGGCTCATACCTGTAATCCTAACACTTTGGAAGGCTGAGGTGGGTGGATTGCCTGAGCCGAGGAGTTCGAGACCAGCCTAGGCAACACGGTGAAATCCCATCTTTACTAAAATACAAAAAATTAGCTGAGCATGGTGGCGTGCACCTATAATCTCAGATACTCAGGAGTCTGGGACAGGAGAATTGCTTGAGCCCAGGAGGCAGAGGTTGCAGTGAGCCAAGATCACGCCACTGCAATCCAGCTTGGGTGACAGAGCAGGACTCTGTCTCAAAAAGAAAAAAAAAAAGAAAAAGAAAAAAATTCATTCAATTCAGAGGAAGGCAAGAAAAAAGGAAAAACTAAATACAAAATGTGAGACAAGTACAGAGTACCAAATAAGTTGATAGAAGAAAACCCAAATATACCTGTCATTGCAGAAAATTAAGTGGTAAATGTTCCAGTTAAAGTATAAAGACTGTCAGACTGGGTTTTAAAAAAATACAGTCATGCCATTTTAAAGAGATAAATTTGAAGCATCAAGATACAGAAAGATTGAAAATTAATGGATAGGAAATGATATAGCAGGCCATAAGAAAGCTGCTGTTGCAATATTAATACTTTTAGACTTTAAGGCAAAAAACACTATGAGAAATAATGGAAATTACTGTATAACAAGAAAAGGCTCAATGTGTGGGAAAAATGTAAACATTCTAAAGGTGTGTTTGCCTAGCAATATACTCTCAAAACGCACAAAATCAAAACTAACTACGAGGAGAAAATGACAAATCTACCATCACAGTAGGGATATTTTAACAGTCCTTTCTTAGTAATTCACAGACCAAGTAGTCAAAAGTATCAGTAAGTATATGGAAGAATTGAAAAGTGCAAATAAGAAACATGACCTCGTGTTCAATAAAGTATGAGGTAAAAAATTAAGTCTCAGGAGATTACATTTAGCGAGTCACCTTTTTATTAAAGTTAAGAAAAATTAAAATTAAGCATACAATTTTAGGAACGTACACACATGACATAAGACTATATTTTAAACAATAAAGGTATGATGAAGACAAGATTCAGTATAATGATTATTTCAGATGGGGGAGAGGCATGGGAACAGAACTGGGGAAGCACACAGAGGTAGATGTAGCTTGTCAATATTCAAGTTCATGTATTGGATGATGGGTTGATAGGTGTTTTTTCCTTATTAAAATAATAAATAAGAACTAACCATAATATTAATCCAAGCCTGTGCAATTGATTTTAAACACACACACACACACACACACACACACACACACACGTACACAGACATATGTCTAGAGATGGACTGTCTAAACTCAAATTCTCGTTCTGCACTTAATTTCTCTGTACTTTGCCTCCTTCCTTTGTAACATGGAGGTGCTAATAATTATGTTTATTACATCATGGTAAACATTTCATAAACTAATACACTTGAAGTCTTTAGACCACTATTTGGTGTATATGATGGGATCCATAAATGTTAGCAGTTATTATTCTTACCTCTGAGAGAACAGAACTTCTGGAGGTCCTGTTCTTCTGTTTCATTTTGCTCTATTTGTACTTGTGCTTGCCTTCTTCACTTTTCTGAGATAAAGAAGTACTCCTCCCTCACATTAAGGCCCACCAATTCACTCAAACTCTGAATCTCATCCCCTTCCATTATCTCAATGTCCTCATTCCATAAAATGCCCTGCAAAGGTCAGAAAAGCCATTACTAGCTTTCCGAAAAACAGTATATCCACAAATCCTAAGAAACTGCCACCAATGATCTCAGTAGTTGAATCACCCAAGTGGATGATTCACAGAAAGATGCCTGGAGATCTGACAAACTTTATGCCTGTCCTTTGCTATTCTTTGTTCCCACAGAGGCAATAATGACTTCTACTTGTCTTCTGCCTTTTAAATTTTGTGACAGTGCCTCTCATTAGTGAACTCTAAATGGACACCTTCTAAGAGACTCTGAGAGGTGTAGTTTCCAGGCATCCATCCCCTGAGATAGAGAAAAATGTGCAAGGATTGGAGATAAATGCTGCTTATCAAGAAAATAAACCATAAACAGTATCTGGTGCACTCTTCCTCTCTACTGCATTCTTCCCATCTGTATTTTAACATGCTCAAAACTTTTACCTCTTCAGCAGACCTTTCTGGATTCTATTTTCCCTTCCAGCTAACGGCTTAGGTATCTCTCTTCTGCTTTACTAGAATTCTTTTTGGAAAGAATGCACAATCCATCTTCACTTGCTCACCTCCCAATTTTTCTTCAACTCATTTTCATCTGGCTTCTGTCCCCCACAATCTCCCTGTGAATGTGGATCAAGGTTATAAGTGATCTCTTGAGGTTTAATCTACTAAGTACTTCTAAGACTTTGACTTAACCTTTTTTCTCTGCAGCATTTGATATTGGTAACTCCTCTCTTCTTCATAAAGTTGTTTCTTCCTTTAGTGGCTGTAAAAACTGATATACTGGTATAATTTTTTTTACAAATTCATAATAGAAATACAGCCACAAATCTCCCTTTTTCGAACAAGACTGCCTCATGCTTAATCAACAGGAAATCCATTATGTTTTTCTTGAAGCTGCCATCTTTATATTATCCAACCATTCTGAAGGCTTACAAAGCCTAAGTTGGGGGAGACCTGGTGTCTGCTTAATCCATTACTGCTATTGTTTCTAGCAGCCCCATGGCATGTTTGTTAGAGACTGAGATTCTACAGAATGTGTGTTAGTTTTTCCAAGGAGGATGAGGTCAGTCCTTCAGAAGGAAGGGCTAAAGAGATTGAGGATTCCACAGCTTTGGCTTCCAAGGTAGTAGCTTTCCCCTTTCAGTCCTCTCTACAGCCACTTCTCAGCACTTCTATATAGGAGAGACTTAGGAATTACCAAAAGATTATGGTTGTGTTTGATTATGGCCGCAGTTTTGTGTTGGTAAAACTCTTGCAAGTCATCATTTACTCGGTGTCAGCCAGCTCTAGAAATATTGGACCAGATAGGTTCTGATATATTTCAGTTCTATGGAAGTCAAACCACAATTTTCTCTTTCTTCCAAAAAATATGATTACTAGGGATTCCTTGGTTGAATAGGTGTTTTTTTCATAAACCTTAAGAATTCAAACTATCTGATTTGCAATAATTACCCCGGACAATGGAACCACTCATCAACCCTTCTGAAGGAGGCTACCTTTAGAGATTTCCTGGAAAATTATATTTCTTCTTCTTCTGTGCTAGAGCTGGAAGCTGTCTTTACTAAAGAGAACATAAATCAAAAACACCAAGTTTTATTTCTAACAAAATAAAATACCATACCCTTTAGATTCATTCATTCATTCATTCATTCATTCAAAACATAGTAATCGAGAATGAGCTATGGGCCAGATACTATGCAGCCCTGGGGAAAGAGTAGTGAATAAAATTGAAAAAATAAATCCCTCTGCTCTCATGGGGTTTTCATCCTAGCAGAAAGAGACAGACAATCACCAAATTAAAAAGGTAGAAAATATAGCATGTGAGACAGTAATAAACACTATACAAAAAAGCAAAATAAAAAGGGGGATAGGAACATACGGGAGAAACTAGAATTTTAGGGATGGTAGGGAAGGCCTCATTGATGAGGTGCCATTTATTGGGATGGAAGTTTAAAAGATGGGGAGTCACCTGGGCACCCTGGGCTTCTTGTGGAGAGTGACATGAGCAAGAGAGAAGGAGAAAGGACATAATGAGGTTGTCCCTTCTGTCTCAAATGCGGTGGTGGTCATCAGGCTGTGGATGTTGGGGTGGGTTTCTTGCCAAGAGCTTGTGGCACCCTTCTCTTTCACCCCAGCTGTTGGACATGTGAAGGCGGCGGGAGGGATGGTCTCATCCTTCTTGTCAACTTCTTATCCTTATTGAGTTCATCTTTAAGGGGTTCTCTCCAAAGTGGCATCCTCTATGCTATTATCTTTTCATTCTGTGTATTTTCCCTGACTGCTCTCATTTATGGCCATTGCTTCAATTGTCATCTACATGTTAAAGATTCCTAAGCCTAAATCTCAGCCCTGTTCTGTTTCCCAGATCAATACCCATGCCTTTCCCTTTACATAGCATTACCACTTAGAGAGCCAAAGACATCTCAAATTCAAGAATTGCAGATCTAACCCCCAACCACCTTTATTCTTGTGTTTCTCTCTCACAGAATGGTCCCATCATCTACTTTGTTGCTTGAGTTAGAAAGCTGAGGTTCATCATTGACTCTCATCCATGACATTGTAACCAGCCCCCACAACCACTCCCAATTCAACCAACCACCTCCAATCCAACCAACCTACCAACTGTCAATTGATTCATTCTTAGAATTACTTATCAGCCAGGCATGGTGGCTGATAATAAGTAATTCTAAGTAATTCTAGCACTTTGGGAGGTCAAAGTAGGAGGACTGCTTGAGGCCAGGAGTTCAAGACCAGCCTGGGCAAAATAGTGAGACATCATCCCTACAAATAATAAAAAATAATTTGCTGGATGTGGTGGCATATGCCTATGGTCCTGGTGGTCCTGGCTACTCTGGAGCCTAAGGTGAGAGGGTCCCTTGAGCACAGGCAGTCTAGGTTGCAGTGAGCTGAGATGGTGCCACTACACTCCAGCCTGGGTAGCAGAGTGAGAACCCATCTAAAAACAAAACATTTCTTCTTATCTCACAGATCTACTTCTCTCCATTCCCACTGCTGTTTGCGGAGTTCATGTCCTCAACGTGTCATGCCTAGATTATTTTTATGACTTCATATAGTATCTCATCCTCCAGATTTGCCTCTCTCCAATCCATTCTCCAAGAGAAAGCTATTTTGATTTTTCTGAAGAATAAATCTGATATATTACCTTTCTACTTAAAACCCTTTGAAGAGTCTCTCTTGCCCTTAGAATAACACACAACCTCCTTAGCCTGGCACACAAGGCTCCCATGATCTACTGACTTCTGTGGCGTCATTCTTGTGCTTTCTCCCTGCTTATATTTTATACTTCAGTCTTGAATGTCTCACCATTCCCTGAATGGGCCTACCACACCCAGTCTTGTTATAAAACTATTCTTTCCATCCGAGGCAACGTTCCTTCCCCTTTGTTATGTGACATGTACCAAGCTGTCAGGATTTAGCATCTCGATCCCTACTTATGGAAAACTTACTCCAAAATGTTGGCCTGTCAGTCTCCCAAATTCTGGCAGAGGACACAAGGTTCTTGGGTCAGAGACAAAGGAAGGCTTACTATCCATAGACATAACAGTTGCCAAACTATCACTGCTTTCTTGCCCTGATTTCCTGACTCAGTCTCCATAGGTTGAGACAATAAGGGCTAGGTGACATTTGCACATGCTGTGGTTGTATTACAAGAAAGGAACTCCAAGCTTTGAGAGTCTGAATCTTTCATAATGGGTTGCAAGCAAACACTTACCCAGGGAAAGACATTATCTTTATCATACTGAACAGTAAACACACTTGCCCTTTCTTCTGGAGAGAAATTCTATTTCTGTCTTCCCAGACTGTCGGGTATACAAACATTTCTGAAAAGATAGTCTGAGCAAAAGGGCAGTTAGTGCTTCTGCTCTCAAGACATGCAGAAATATGAGAGACCAGTAGAGAATTGTCTTACCTCACTTATTATCAGTTACTGTAATTACTTATTCATTTCACATTTTCTCCAATCATACTGTAAGTTTCTTGAGGGAAGAAGACAGTCTTCTTTCATTGCTGTATCTTTAGGACAGTGATGAGGACATAGTAAATGTGAAGTAAATATTTGTGGAATGAATGAATGAACTCATTCATTCTACTTGTGACACAAGGTTGGGACTGAAGATCCATGCCCAGCTCTTCATATCCAAGGCTAGAGTCATACCCAGGAAGTAGTACTGGGATTCCTTTTATGGGTCATGGATTCCTTGGATCTTGCTTGGCAGGTAGTTAGCAGCGTAACTGTAGGAATAGAAAAATGATAGTAATTATTATATATCCCAACATTTTCTTCCCTTTATTCTCTTCCAGAGCATGTAAGCATGTGAGCCTCAGAATAATTTCTGTGATATTTATTTGAATTTAACTACCTCTAGGCAGTGATTGGCAGATATTTTTGGTTTATGAAACAATTTTAAATAGCCATCCAAGAATTTTAATAAATCAGAAATGTCCACAAGAATGTAAGTTCGATGAGGATAAGTATTTTCAGAGATATAGGTCCTTACCTATTTTTGTTGATTGAATTAAAGGATTTGATTTGCTGAGCACTCACTATATGCCTTAGCATGGGGCTAAGCACTTAACTATACTTCATTTAATTTGTACAACGACCCCATGAAGCAGGTACTATATTATCCCCCATTTTGCAGATGAGGAAACTGAGGGTTAGAGAAATTAAGACTTGTCTAGGACTGTGCTATTGGTAAGTGCTGAGCTAGTGTTTAAACCTAGGCAGTGACTCCACACAAAGCATTTCTCTGCCCATGAAAGTGCTACTATTGAAAGGTTATTATTTATCAAGAAGAAGGAAAATAGCATATAAACCTATGCTATGCATTTTTGGTGGATTATTATCTGGTTCTGTGATTTGAAAATTTGTAGCTTGATGAGTATTGTGTGAATCACCAAAATCAAACTGTAGACATTTGACCATTTTTGACCTACAAAAATGTCAATTTCATATAATTCAACATAAAATATGTGCTGTAAACATTATCTCAAAAAATGTTGCTTTCAAAAGTAGCTTCAGAACATTAACTATCTTGAGTACAGTGTGTGCTTTGGTTCCCCAGACCGTGCCTGGCATGGTAGTTTTACTGTTTACAGAGACCTGGGCGTCATCCGGAGGACATTTTTGTGGAAAATTGGGACCAGAGAGAGAGTGTATCTGAGCTGAGACCCATGAGGACCAAAAGCACAATGGATGAGAGCACCCAGAAAGACCACAGTAGCTGTTGAAGACACTGAACTAGAGAGAATCAGATTAGCTGGAAGGTCTTCTGGGGTACTAGCAATATTCAACTTTATACTGCCAGAATGAATTCCTGCCTGGAAAGGGACAATTTAAGAAAATTCAAGTTCCCCAAAACTAATTTGCTGTTTTCAGCAATGACAAATTCCCATAGTATTCAGTAAGTATAGCAATTATTGAGTTAGAGGACATAACCACCATTGTTGCAAAAAGTTAATGCTCTTCGCTAAATATTAGGTTATATTGTTAGTATTATGAGATGCAGCCAGAGAATGTTTAGGAACTCACTCTTTGTTGGAGTGAATCTGAAAGGAATCACATTCTGTCAAGGACTGAACCATAGGGTGAACTTTTGTGTGACTGGCATTGGTTCCAGTCATGCCAGCAGAAACACAATTCCCTGTTGTCTGCGTGATCCACGCTTCACCTTGCCTGTGGGGCAGGGGCGTTTTGATGTGACCTCTTTGAAGATTCGCCTCTGTGTCTGCCTCTGTTGTTAGAGGAGGCTGGCAAGCCTGACACGTCTGTAATGGTTATGGTGGTCGTCCTCATTTTTCTATATTTCATCATATATTTAGCAGGTCACACATACTAACGGTAATTTAATAAGCATATCATGCAAATGGCATAGAACAGTGTTTGATTTTGTCATGGAGGTCATAGGTCTGAGAGTCAAAAATATTCTGCACAATTGTGTCAGAAGTTGAGAATTAGACAAAGTAAAATAGAGCTATTTTTCTTTCTTATTAAATTTTCTTTAGTTTAGAACATGATTTGTGATACATACTGCCAATCAAATACGTGTTTTTTTTCCAGATGGCAAAACATTATTTTACAATTTTCTTGTATAAAATGCTTTAAATAGAAAGTAGGTATAAAGAGAAAGTAAAGTGCTCACCATGCAAGGACAACCATAGTCAATATTTTGTACATGTTTCTAATTGAGGCATATAAATGAATCCATTTATAAAATACATTGAGATCATACCATACACAGTTTTGGTATCTAGATCGCTTCTACTTTGTATGTCATAAACATTTTCCCATCTTTAATACACATTATTTTCTCACCTGGTTTTTTACAGCTACATGGTATTCATCATGCAGATGGGCGTGAAAAATTATGAAGCTTTTTATACCCAGGGTGTAGGAAGAAGCACCAGGAATTAGAGTTGGAGGCCATAGCTTTAAACTTTTGTTCTTTGAGTGCCTCAGTTTCCTCAACTGTAAAATGGAGATATTAACATTTGCCTGACTGCCGTGCATAAAAGTCAGGTGAGTTTCTTTGAGGCATAGAGCAGGACATGATAGCAAAGAATTTTTATTCAAAGCTGTGTTTATGCGACATGTTAGGGCTTTACAGATAGGCCATCGCACCAGAGTCTGCCTTAATCATTTGGTCTTAAAAACAGAAAAAAGTCAACAAAGATCATAATCTAAGTTACATGTAAACTGTAATTTCACAATGCTTCGTAATGCAGCTTTTAAAGTTTAGTTTAAAGCAAAACTTTTAAAGAACCAGCATGCCCTTTTAGAAGGGATTTGTCTTCAACAAAGAACCTGTTTTATCGACTGAAGCGCCAATCTGGAAATATTGCCAGGGCCTTGGTCTTGAAACAAAATCACTGATGGGCTTTGATACTGTGGGTGGGAATTTAAAGAGGTCTTTCTGATTCTAGGAATTAATATATTTTGATGAACGCTAATTTTTAATAGTTCCCAGGTTAATATTCTCTTACCCAAAATGTAGTGAAAAGGACTTGCTACTCAAACCTCTGAAATCATGAGGAAATCCAGTGATCCCAATATCTCTGGTTCCAAGATCCAACTCTTTGCTTTCTTTTGATAACGGAAAACCCAGATTAGACAAATTGTACTCAAGGGAAACAGTCCTTGACTCTGTGCTACTGCTCTAGGCAGGCTTCACGGATTATCCTAACATTCTGATGAGAGGCTAGGGCTAGCCAGAAATTGTGCTCTCCTTCCTACCACATGCACAATTTTAGGACTTTTTTGATCACAACTCAGGATGTGGCAGGGTTTATAAAAAGAAAAAAAAAAAGATTTTAAAATGGAAGCTCAAACTCTGCACTGCTGCCCAGCCTAAAAGTCAGCAGGCACATTATTTTTAATGTTGTCAAGAAACTGTCTTGTGGGGAATAAATCTATATCAATTTTCATTGCAGAGAAAGACGATTTTAGGACTAGGTTGCAGATCCTTCAACTTGGAGGAGATGAACTTGATGGATTATGCCTCATTAGTCTTATGGTGATTTCCCCCTCTTTTCTTTTTGAAATATGTCCCCTGGAATTGTTGGGCAATGTGGGAAAATATTGTGACAAACATTCCTGTTTACGTGTGTCGTGGGGGCGACTGTTTTGTTTGCATTGCTTGTTGCCTCTGCCCCTCCTTTTCATGGTCAGCGGTTCCCTGACAGCTCAGATTCCTCTGCTGACATCTGTTATAATGAGAGCTCTGGCGGGAATAGATTTGCAAAATGATGGGCTCACAATAGGATGGAGCTGTTCCCCAAACTTTCCTTGAGATAAGCAGATGGGGTCTGAAAATAGAGCATTTGAACCGATTAGGTCTAGGTGAACGAATTTATTCAGCACACACTGAAGAGTGATTCTGCACCCAACTTCTTTCCCTATCTCCTTCACCCCTCACCTCCCCCATTTCACCAATAGGAGGGTTTCTGATGGCGTGGGTTTCTTCCCCCTGAACACTTGCCGGGAGACAGGCCCTTCTAGTTCCTAAAGCAGAAGCATGCTGGGTATTTACCCTGTGCCAACCGTCTGAACAACAGAGAAAATCCACCCCCTCATGCCTCATAATGAGAAGCTGGGGCAACACATGGGGCTTTCCCACTCGTCACAAATGATGGCTGTTTGTGCTAGTTAACCTTTTCTAAGCCTGGGTCAGCTCCTGCTGGGAGGCAGGGGCGATCTGGGAGAGAGTGAAAGCCTGGCAGACCCCAAAGTCTCCAGCACGCCTTGGCCCCCAACACATGCCACCGCCTTTGCAGAATACCAAACGATCCCACATCATGCTCTTCATAAGTCAGCCGGGCTCCATGTGCAGCTGACAGTTAAGATTCCAGAGGAGAACTGCCTCCAGGAACACTCTGCAGATACTTCCTGATAACTTGTATTTTCTGGCACAGCTTACCTTCTCTTTCAGAGGAATCTCTAAAAAGGATGAAATGGACATTTTCCCATCCTGGGCCTTATTATTTTCAGCAATCTCCACTAGCTGTCTAAAGAGAAGACTTCTTTGTACTTTCAAAGCCTAGAGTCAAGTCAGTAGTACACATTTTAATAATTTTTGCCTTAAGCGTATTGACTGAAGCAAACTGAAGACATGGCGATTAAGAAATACACTCCTAAGCTCCATTCTTTGGGTATCTGGGGATAATTTTGAAAGTGTCATGGGGGAATGCTATCTAATGAAGTATGGGGGAAGAAGGGCAGCTGAAAGGGAAATTTTGGAAATCTCTTTGGGGGGTGAGGGGGAACAGAAGTTTAAAAATGATGAAAATTCAATGCCCAAGTGAAGGATTGATTTTGTCTCACTGTTGAAATAGCCAAACCTCATAAAAGGAATCAGATGTTGCAAATTGCAGGTTAAAATGATCAGTGGAAATGCATTTATCACAGCTGCCAGGGCTCTGAAGAGCAGAACTCACATCCTGTAACACTCTCCAGAGATACCTGAACAGTCTGTAGAGCTCAAATTCTCACATCCCACCATCCCTGACTATCTCCTGCCACCAGCCCAGACCTGTGGATTATTGTGCTAATTCAACACCATCTGCTTATAAGGTGGTATTGTTCAGAATGGCGTGTTTATGTGGCAACGGGTATCCTGAGAAGGGAGGAGGAGCCAACGCACAATTGAAATAGTTCATTAACTGCTAAAGCAGTTAGCTGTGAGAAGCTCTAATGCAGAGCTGCTACAGCATTTACAGGAATAGATGAAGTCTGACATCTCAGGCATTACATGCTGAGGAAATCCACCTTTGAGTTATATCCTTGCTTATTTAAAAGCAATCCTATGTGCTCCATTAGAAATTACTATTTGTGCCTATTAATAGTGGTAAAGGGAGGAGTAAAATAAGTGAACACAAAGGTTGAGATCTTGTGCTACTGTTCACTGGGATGATTTGACACCAGATGCCGATATGTGGCTAGGATTCACCTCTAGTTTTAAGTCATGCTCGGGTATCTGGAGGATGGGCATTTATTGGTTTTCCTACAACCATGGTATAGATTGCAATGGTGTTTTATTTTATTTTTTTAAGGTACACATTCTTATACTACTTTAGAAACACTGAACAGTAGAAACAACATGGGTTCAGGGACCAAAAAGTTTAAGTCTCTGCCCTACCACTCACTGCCTGTGTGATTTCTGAACTTCTCTGAGCCTTGGCTTTCTCATTGTCTAAAACATGGACAATGCTTGTCCCAGGCAGTTGTTAGAGGATTAAATACAAGAATGTCTGTGAAAGCATCCAGTGTAGTTTTTGGCACAAAGTAGGTGTCTTCGTTTGGTGTTGCTATAAAGGAATACTGGAAACTGGGTAATTTATAAGGAAAAAATTTCAAATTTATTTGACTCATGATTTTGATGTCAGGAAAAGTTCTAGTTGGGGCATCTGGTGAGGGCCTCAGGTGGCTTCCATTCATGGCGGAAGGCGAAGGGGAGCTGGCATGCAGAGAGAGCACAAGGCAAGTGAGGAGGAAAGAGATAGGAGGGGTTGCTGCCTGGCTTCTTTTAACAACCAGCTCTCTGGAGAACTAACAGAGAGAGAACTCTCTCACCACGCACCTAACTGAGTGGGCATTAATCTATTCATGAGGGGGTCTGCCTCCATGACCCAAACTCCTCCCATTAGGTCCCACATCCATTCGGGATCAAATTTCAACATGATATTTGGAGGGGACAAAACATCCAAACTATAGCATTAGGCAAATGAATTTCATTTTCCCTTGACTATATCTCTTTCATGCCAATTTATAGCTCAAATCCTACTTATAAGCTATATGACACTGGTTGGATCTAATTGAACTTTGTCTCTTGCTTTCTCCATTTTGTTCTTATATCTATGTCTTCTCTTCCTGCCTTCTTGCATGAGGAGAATATATGTATATATATATTTCCCTGTGTTTGGCATTTGTTAAATGTTCCATTTCTTCTACCATTCATTCATTGATTCATTCATCCCATGAAATCTGTCGTGTGCCTGTAATAAGCCAGTATTGCAAAAGAAATAGACATGAAGTCTGTATTTTTGGGGAGCTGACAATTTGGGGATAGAAAGTAAGACAGCTACCTTCAAACTCTGAATGACTATTGTGAAAATTATGAGTAATTAATGGGGCAAGGACTTTATTTTACTGATTCAGTTGTCTAAACCCAGAGCTCAATCCAGACACACCTTCATTATATAAGCTTAAAAGGAAAAGAACAGAGATGATATTTGCTTAGTGGGTAGAAGTAGGACCAGTTGGTAACAAACACTGGATTTCACATCAGCATAAACAAATTCTAACATTGTGAATGCACATAGTCTCTCTAGAGGAGGGCTGAAATCCTAGCCATGGGTGGTTTTAGGTTCTGGTTCCCTGAGAGATGTGCAGGAGAGGCTGCAAGCCTAACTGGGAGTTTATGATCCCTTCAGACATATCTGCATAGCTATGTGTTTGTAGGCTTGAAATCCTGATTTTATCAGTCAGGAAGGAAGGAACAAAGAAAGAGAAAGGAAGAGAAAACCCTACTCATGATAGCGTGAAAAATAGGAAGATTTATTAGCTCATCAATAATATGTCAGAATGAGGGAAACTGCAAGTTGGTTTCTATAGAACACCTATAATGTTGACAAGGACCCAGATTCCTTCCATCTTGTCATTCTGTTAGTCTTTAGTATTTTTCCCCTCAGAGTAACCCCTCATGCTTACAAGGTAGCTGCCACAGTTTCATCTCTCAAGTGCAGACATGTTCCTGTCCAGTGGCAGAAAAGAAACCATTTCTTCCCGAAATGTTTTTGATAAGAAAATCTTTCTCAGAAGCCTTTCCACAGACTTGCTTCCCATCTCATTGCCCAAATTACAACGTATACTGAATTTAACCAATCACTGATAAGTAAAAGAGGACCAGCCTGTAGGCTGCCAGAAGTCAGTTGGGGTTCTGTAAGTAAGAAAGAAGAAAAGTGGCTGTTGTTGAATGGGGAACCACTAATGCCAAATACAGACAGCCTGATGCAATGAAGAAAGCATGAGTTTTGGTTTGGTTCTACTGTTTGGTAGCTGTGTGATCTTGAGTATATTAGTCTGCTCAGGCTGCCATAACAAAATACTGTACAATGGGCTGCTTAAACAATAGAAATTTATTTTCTCAAAGTTGTGGAGGCTAGCAGTCCCAGATTGAAATGCCAGCTGATTCAGTTCTTGCTGAGGGCTCTTTTCCTGCCTTGTTAATGGCTTCCTTTGCCCTGTGTGCTCACATGGTCTTTTTCTGTGCACATGGAGAGAGAGCATGTCAGGATTGAGCTTTCTGGTGCTTAATGATTTCCTTGCTCCAAACATAGTTACACTGGGGGTTAGGGCTTCAACATATGAATTTTGAGGAGACGCAATTCAGTCCATAGTATTGGGAAAACTACTTAACCTCTCTAAGCCTTTCTTTCCTACCTCTGCAAATGGGACTAATTATATACACCTCCTAGTGTTCTCTTGCGGATACAACGAAGTAATGACACATATGCTCAAACTTACCCCAAAGCTTTGAGTTACATTAGTTTACACTTTGTTCTTCTCACTCCATCAACTAAAACCAAAGAACTCATGCAATGACAGAAACTTCTCCAAATCACATGGCTTTCTATAGTGCATATTGATTTTAAGAATTGAGTTCTGGTTTCTGACAACCAGAGTGGCTTAAATACGCTTAAAAAAAGCAAATAATGCTTTATTTGCCTGAAGATTATATTATTTCTCCTCAAAGTTAATGTGGTAATTTTGTTACAAAAATATTATTATGGATTTGCTATCATTCTTTCTTGAGGATTAAAAGGAATAAAATTAAAAGCTCTGCGTAGCAGAAAGATAAAACATGCCTCAGTGATTGGTTTCTTGTAAGTAGCAGAGATGCTTAAGAGAGCAGAGTTTTTTGTTTTTTGAGATGGAGTTACGCTCTTTGCCCAGTCTGGAGTGCTCTGGCATGATCTAGGCTCACTGCAACTTCCGCCTTCCAGTTTCAAGCGATTCTCCTGCCTCAGTCTCCCGAGTAGCTGGGATTAGAGGTGCTTGTCACCATATCCAGCTAATTTTTGTATTTTTAGTACAGACAGGGTTTCACCATGTTGGCCAGGCTGGTCTTGAACTCCTGGCCTCATGATCCGCCTGCCTTGGCCTCCCAAAGTGCTGGGATTACAGGCATGAGCCACTGCGCCCGGCCCAGCAGATTATTTTGAGTGGATGCATCATATTAACAAAATTATTTGACTGCTGTAGGTTTCAGTTTTCTCATCTGTAAAGTTGTAATAATATTTTAATTATAATAATATTGATAATTATAATATTTTGCTAATGGGGTTAATATAATTAATTGTAATAATGCTGTTAATAATAATATTTTACCTCAGGGGGTTGCTATGAAGATAACTTGGGTTAATATACATGAAATGCATAGACCAGTGCCAAGCTTGATCCATCATAACCATCATCAACATCACATTATCTGCAAATAACACTCTGTGGAACAACCTGTAGCCAAATTTTTGCATGCATTGAGATGGATTCCTAAAGGAGCTAAATTGTAGGGTCACAGGGTATTTGGCACTCAGCTTCTTTAAGACTCAAGAACTTTATCCAGCCAGCATGGTTGCTCATATCTGTAATCCTAGTACTTTGGGAGGCAGAGGCAGGAGGATCACTTGAGTCCAGGCATTCAAGACGAGCCTGGGCAACATAGTGATATCTCCCCCGCCCCCATCTCTATATAAAAAAAAGGAAATTAGCTGAGTTTGGTGGTGCATGCCTGTAGTCCTAGCTACTTGGAAGGCTGGGCAGGGGGAATCACACGAGCCCAGGAAGTCCAGGCTGTAGTGAGCTGAGATTGTGCCACTGCACTGCAGCCTGGGTGACAGAGCAAGATCCTGTCTCAAACAAAACAAAACAAACAAAAAACAAACAAAAAGTCTCCCCAGACCTGCCCCCCTGCCCACAAAATAACCCTAAAAAGAACAACTTCCAATTTAGCTGGGCTAGGCATGTCTTGTGACTTAGCATTGCTTGGAGTCGAAAGAAGGCAACTCTGATCAAAACCAATGGAGAGCCTGTGATGCTGAACTTCTTTTGTCACTATGACAACAAAGGCATTCCTGAAAATGCTTCCTGGAGGTGTCCTGTAACTGTCTTGGCACTTATGTGCAGTCCTATCTGTTGATGGACCTCGGAACACTACCTGTGTTCTGCCCCTTAGCAGCTATTCATCATGGGATGCCTTGCCAGGGAATGACCCAGGGCATTGTGACAGATCGATTTACTTAATGAATTACACATTTCAGATAACTTGAAGTTGATTTGGTCCAGCCTGACTGTGTCGCTGGGTTCATCATCATTCTGATAAATGACAAGATTGCTGTGTTTTTTCCCTGGTGGTATTTTACAAGGAGGACTTGCTGGTGTTTAGCTGTGCTTGGTGCTAATGGAGAAGGAACGTGGAGGCTTGGGAAGCAGATCTCCCCTGGTCTTGGAACACAAAGGACACACACAGAAAACTTGACCAGGCACTTTTTTTTGCCACCTCTCTGTGCTGTGGCTGGAAACCATGGGAAAATCTATTCTTGCCAACTCTTTGATTTCTCCTTATAGGACCAAGCTCTCTTCCCTGGCAGAAAGAAGAAATTGGGGCAGCTGGAAAGACTCAAATAACTGAGCTTGTCTCCCTTTTAATCTTTCTTTGTAGGTGAGCTAGAGGCCAGAGAACAAACAGGTGTTAAAAGAGCAAGAAATCTTTGCAAAAGTATAGGCAGAATGCATCTTAGGGGCTGTGAAAAGAAGCTAAAGAAGGTCAGATTGTGTTACACCTTAAACCCACTTAAGCTGGGCAAGAAGAATAATTGAATTAAACTGGTAGAAGAAAAATTTTTCCAGGAGCAAGGGTTGGATAATGACTATGCTTTACCCAAAGTGTACAGCATTTGGCATGTCCCTACACGTCCCCAACATGCCTATTCAGTAAGTGAATGATGGTGACAGGAGAGGGCTCACAGGTTTCCATCCTGATGCTCCAACACTTATCTCTATGGTCTTGGGCAAGTCCCCTACACATTCTGAATCTGTTTTCTTACTTTTAAAATGGAGCTAATGATACCTCTTTTACAAGGTTATTGAAAGGTTTAAGATATATATGTATATTAGAAAGTGATCCTCATATTCCAGAAGTTCTATAACACCTGTTTTAAGTGATATTAAAATAAAACAATGCTGTAATTGCTTAATGATAGCTTCTAAACATTGAGGGTCTAATATATATGGACACACACACACATCTCTCTCTCTCTCTCTCTCTGTGTGTGTGTGTGTGTGTGTGTGTGTGTGTATATATATATATATATATATGTATAAACACTCGATGTATATAGTGTCTATTGCCTGCAAACAAGTCCTCATTTCAGGCTCTACTAAGATGCAAGTCCACAATGGTTTTGATGGCACAGGAAATGATATAGACACTATATATACATACAATATATATATATATATATATATATATAGACACTTGATGTTTAGAAGCTATCATTAAGCAACTACAGCATTGTTTTATTTTAATATCCCTTAAACAGGTGTTATAAAACTTTTGGAATATGAGATCCCTTTCTAATGTTAATGTAATTTGCAGATGTCCTTTTAACCAGGATACTGTTAATTGATAGAGGAGATATATAATAGCAAAAAGCTATAAAAAATCAGTAACATTTTAGCATGAGGTTATATTTGATGAATTGCAACAGCATGTATATACGTAGACTGTTCAAAGAAATGATGAGACATTTATTCCCTCTCCAAACAAGGTACAGTGCTTATATAAATTATTACAAACCCCCACAATAGCTCCATAGACTGCCAAGTGACTGGGACCTACTAGTCCAAAAGGATTAAATTCTAACTATAGGTGAGCATCTTTAAAAGGGAGGACTCATTTAGCTATTGATATTAAGCTAAGTTAGTAGCAGATGGCCTTGCTGATCAGAGATGGCCCTTCAGACTGACATCATTCAATCTTGGGATTATTTGTCCTCCTTGGGACTTCTAGGTTTTTGCTTATCTAGCCAGAGGGGAGGGGAACCCATGCTGGACACTATCTCCTTCCATAATCCTGGAACAATGGGACTTGTTTCCAGGCTGAACTGTTGAGTCTAGCAGAGCAGCCTCTGACTATGGAGGTTTGGCTCCCCTGTGTAATTTCCTCTGCCATCAAAACCGTGGTGGGCTTGCATCTTAGAAGAGCCTGAGATGAAGACTTGTTTGCTTGCAATATATTTTGGGAAGTAATTTCAAGGTGCAGGGAGTAAAAGCCCATCCCAGGGTGTGTTATTATTACCTGGTTACTGCTGAGGGCAATAGGAACACAATCCTGTTGGGGACTCTCTGAAGAGCTGTGCAGAATATACCTCAAAATAGTCTCCTGAGACATGAAAGAGGGGGACATTCTAAAAATCAGCTCCCATATCCCAGTGGTTGAGGAGTGCCCTATGGAATGTTATCTCCTTTTCCTTCCAGGTGTGCACATGTGTCAGGATGACTGGCTGGGGCTGTGCTGGAAAGCCATGAGAGATATGGGTGCCATTGGGGTGCAAGGTTGTCAAATGGCTCCTGGGCACAGCTGGTGTTACAGAGAGGGCTGGGACAAAAAGCCCAGCTGTGTTAGTCCATTCACATGGTGCTAATAAAGACATACCCAAGACTGGGAAATTTGTAAGGGAAAGAGGTTTAATGGACTCACAGTTCCACATGGCTGGGGAGGCCTCACAGTCATGGTGGAGATAATGGAAGAGTAATCGATGCCTTACATGGTGGCAGGCAAGAAAGAGTGAGAGCCAAGTGAAAGGGGAAACCCCTTATATAACCATCAGATCTCGTGAGACTTATTCACTACCACGAGAAAAGTATGGGGAAAACAGCCCTCATTATTCAATTATCTCCACCTGGCCCTGCCCTTGACATATGGGGATTACACAATTCAAGGTGAGATTTGGGTGGGGACACAGCCAAATTGTATCACCAGCCAAGGAAACATGAGGTGCACAAAAGGTGCCAACCAGGAGACAAAGCACAACTGAGGGAAGACAGAATTAAGGATCAAGTCTGGTTACCCATTAATGTCTTTTGAGCACAACTCTGTGCCGTTAATAAATAGACTTAGGCACATTTAAATTTTAGAGTTTATATGAGCAGACAGCAATTCATAAATCAGGCAGCACCAAACTGCAGCTGGTGGGGGCTCCATTGAGGGGAGAGAGAGGGAAAAAACGTTTATAAGGTGTTAGTAGAAGCAAGACAAAGACAATATTTCATTGACAAAAGTGGAAAGTCCCTAGTTGGAGGTTAGTGGGTGGTTTCTCTTTTCAAAAAATTAATTAAATTTAATTTTAAGTTCCAGGATACATGTACAGGACGTGCAGGTTTGTTACATAGGTAAACATGTGCCATGGTGGTTTGCTGCACCTATCAACCCATCACCTAGGTATTAAGCCCCCACATGCATTAGCGATTGATTCTGATGCTTTCCCTCCCACCACTCTCCCAGACAGGCCCAAGTGTGTGTCGGTCCTCTCCCTGTGTCCATGTGTTCTCATTGTTCAGCTCCCACTTATAAGTGAGAACATGTGGTGTTTCGTTCTCTGTTCCTGTGGTAGTTGGCTGAGGATAATGGCTTCAAGCTCCATCCATGTCCGTGCAAAGGATTCTAGCTTGTTTTTATGGCTGCATAGTATTCCATAGTGTATATGTACCACATTTTCTTAGTCCAGTCTATTATTGATGGTCATTTGGATTTATTCCATGTCTTTGCTATTGTGAATAGTGATGCAATGATTGGTTAAGTTTGTTTTGTTTTCCTAGGCTATGGCTATTCTATTCCAGGTTCAGTTTCAGTTGGAACTCAAGGTGCCGGAGCCATCTCAGCCTAATGATACCTGAATTAATTATTTCCATAGTGCCATACATTGTGTTAGCTGCTGAAGCTGAAAAGTTTAATGCAGCACAGTGCATACCGTAGCCTACAACCTGTAGCACATAGAGCATGATGGCATAGCAAAATAAAGGTGCTTACTGTCTAGGAAGGAGACAAGCACTGTAGTAGATGTCAGCATAAATGCCTCTCACAACTTTGAAGGGAGTGACTAGAGTTTTGAGGGAAGGCTTCACAATGAAATGAATAATTAATTTGAGTCTTGAAGTATGAATAAGAGTCCATCATGCAGTAACAGGGAGGAAGGACTTTCACAGGAGAGAGAGAGAGAGACAGATGAGTGTGTCTGGACTGGGAATGCCCAAGAAGTCTTCACAATTCCAGTTTTTTCTGTAATAGCTTCTGGCTCAGGCTATTATTTCAGTTAGGTTTCTGTTAGTTTTATTTTATTTTTTATTATTTTTTTGAGACAGAGTCTGACTGTCGCCTGAGCTGGAGTGCAGTGATGTGATCATAGCTCACTGTAGCTGTGATTTCCTGGTCTTAAGTTATACTCCTGCCTCCACCCCCAACAACTAATTTTAAAAAGATGTTGTTGTTGTTGTTGTTGTTAGGAGCAGAGGTCTTATTATGTTGCCCAGGCTAGTCTCACACTTCTAGCCTCAATCCATCCTCCCTCTTGGGCCTCTCAAAGTTCTGGGATTACAGGCATGAGCCACTGCACTTGACTTTTTAAAAAATAATAATAATGATAAATATGTATTCTGGGAGGAGTGTATAAGTTTACATTTATGTAAACAGTGGGAACACATAGGAGGTTTCACAGGCCAGTGCTGATGATCTCAATACTCTGCCCCTAGGGTCCCAATGGAGTGAAATTGCCCTGTCACCCCTCTCTCCTAATCTCCTCACCTGGGACTACATGTGTCCAGGAGTCATGAGTAGTTTGTTCCCTTATAAGGGGATACCGGCACACCAGACATCATGGCTTTCCCTCTTTTGTGACCACCTATTCTGAATCTAGTGGATCATTCATAGTCACTGCTTACCCTCCATGTTGGTCAAGTGGGACTTCTTTGTCACTTTGAGGAATGCCTGGGCCACTCCAGCATTTGCCTTATCCCTATTTGCATCCAGACATCCCCCTGTGGTTCCCATCTCCTGCCACCACCAGAGTCCAGTGTCCTTTGTCTTCCTCCCTCCTCTTTCTGTAAAATTGCTCTCAGGATGAGACCTCACAACTACCACTGCCATCTCAATGTGGGTTATTCAGATCCATGACCTTTTCAGCCTCATTCCTCGTGGCTGGATTCTGGCATTTCCTGACTCCAGTCATCTGTGGGCAGATGTGTGTGATTGAAAGGAATTTGTGTCTGGAAGTGGGTTGGAGGGGTATGTGGAAGGGTGAGGTCTTCCTAGGACCATGAAAATTACATGGATAGGCAGCCTCTTACTCCATTAAAGCACAAGGCCATGTTCTTAGTTTTTTTAATATATGGACCTGATATTTATTGTGTGCTTATTGTAGTCCAGGTTTGTGCCCCCATTTCTAAAAATGTCATCACATTAACCAGATGAGAAGCACACCATTCTATTCTGTGGATGAGGAAACAGACCTAGAGGGGTAAATAATTTGTCCAATATTATATAATTTCTATGTGGCTGAACCTAAGATTCCATTCCAGCCAGTAAAAACATATCTATTGAGATGAATTAAATTATTGTCTGCTTAGTACATGGTACTAAGTATCTAGTACAGTAAACCTGGTGCTTTGGGACATAGTGTGAAGTGTAGACTTTAAATCAACTCTCAACACATGACTAATGTATTTGTCCATTTTCATACTACTATAAAGAACTACTCGAGATTGGGTAATTTATAAAGGTAAAAAGTTTAATTGACTCACAGTTCTGCATGGCTGGCAAGGCCTCAGGAAACTTACAATCATGGCAGAAGGTGAAGAGAGAGCAAGGCACCTTCTTCACAAGGCAGCAGGAAGGAGAAGTGCCAAGTGAAAGAGGAACAGCCCCTTATAAAACCATCAGACCTCATGAGAACTCACTCTCATGAGAACAGCATGAGGGAAAACAACCCTATGATTCAATCACCTCCACCTGGTTTCTCCCTTGACATGTGGGGATAATGGGGATTACAATTCAAGGTGAGATTTGGCTGGGGACACAAAGCCTAACCATATCAACTAAGGTACAGAGTCTGGATTTCAGAAGGGATTTAGGTTCACATCCAGATTTTTATTTCTTAGTAGTTGTGTGATCTTGAGAACATTATTTAAATAAGCTTCATATTGCTAAGATGGGAAGTAGGATGTAAAAGGAATAACAAAGAGATCAGGATGCCTGGAAGGGAGGTTTTGGGTAGAAGAAATATGGGTGAAAAATGGTAGATTGGAATTCATAGAGGATTTTAGTCATTTGTGGCTGCTTGCCATCTTTGAACATTTCTCCATACATTGTGAAAGTTTCTGACTTTATAAGTCCTTTCCAAGGTTGAGGGCAAAAACCTCACATCTCTGGACTCCCTTGCACCTAGGATGCAGGTGTGTGGCTTAGTTCTACCAATCGTGACCACCCACATAAGACTTGATTCAGAGGATAAAAATGTCATCACATGTGGGAGCTGTCCTTACCTAAGGGAGAGTCAGCCTTCTGAGCATAGTGGGGGCAATGGTGTCCACTTCATCTGGGGCATTGGCAGAAGAGTTTCTGGTGTCTAGTCCCGAGGAGGATTGATGCTGAATGGTGGTGGTAGTGACATTTCACTAGAGAATCCAATGGGATGACTTGGTTTCCTAGCTGGATGGTTTCAGGTTCTGGCTCACTGGCCCTCTCAAAGATTCCATGAGCTGCCTGGCTTCTTTTAATACATTCCTATTCTGCTTAAACTAGAAAAAATATATGCTGTTATTTGCAACCAAGGACTCTGGCCATACATCAGTAGACTATGGCAGGCCTGTGAGTCAACTGAAGTCACAGTAACCTCTATGTATCTTCTCATGATTCACAATTTCTCTAAATCTTACACTCTGATAAACAAGTTTTAATTTCTCCTGGGCCTTCAGTGGCATTAAGATATTTCTACTGCTTTTTGAATATTGCTCATTTTTTTCCACATTCTGATTCATGATGTTTAAAACCACAAAAATGGAGTTATAATCCATAAACATGCCAATAATTTACATACGCCTTTAGAAAAAACTATTAAAAATTTTTATTTTCTGTGACTTTTCTTCCAAATCTTAAAAATGTCCACTGTGACTCTTTATAGTTTTATTTTTTTCCCCTGAGCAGGGCCTTGCTAAAAGCCATCGATAAAAGCTAAATGCTGGAGATTGGAGGTTGGTAACAGAGAAACATAAGAAACATATAACCCAGTTTGAGAAAAAAGACATTCTCATTAACAAATAATAATTCAAAATATAGCTCAAGGCAATACATTTCCCAAAGGCCACCCTCTCTTTACCACTGTAGTGTCTTTTAATCAAAAAGTATCAGAAAAGAAGTGTTGGTTCATCTAACTCTCCAACCACTCACCTAAAAAGGTCTAATTTAATTTGTGGCTCATCCATCAGATGGCTCCTGGGACTCTTTGAACTTCAGGTGGACTGACAACATTTCATGTTTGGCATGAGCAAAGCCATCCCGAAAGCCTCCTTCCCAGCCTGCTCAGTTCTATGGCCTTTACTACTTCTCTACTCAAATCTCATGGGTAAGTCATCCAGGCTGCAGATTGCATGCTTCTCGGTCCATGGTGTGGTTTTTGCAGGGATGTTGACTCACAGACGAAACGGACAATGTGGATATGTAATTCCAATTAATTCCTACACTCATTTGACTAGAGTCAGCAGAAAAAGCAATTTGTCTGCCTTCCCCAGTAAGTTCTCAAGTAGACAGGCTTGAATGTATATGTGTTTACAAAAAACAAAAAACACAAAACACCTCTCCCCCTGTGTTTTATCCTATCCAGCTGCTCCCTCCCATTGGTCTGTCTTACCATGTCACCAACCTGATTTTTTCCCAAAGTTCTTCCTTATGTTAACATGTTATCACAGTGCAGAGAATAGTTGTAGTGCATAGCCTAGTTTGAGCAGCCTTGTTTGACTCAAGTCCTGGTCTTTCTTGGTAGTCCCTTAATAGCTTTGAGGCAGGTGGTTTCCTTCCAGGATTTTGTTGCACTATAGTCTGTTCCTATGTTCAAAACAATGTAAGAACCTGTGCTCTCTATTATGTCAGGTAGATGCCTGTTTGTGTGATACCAATAAGTATGTTTTCTTACTGCTTTTGTCATTTGTTTACCTTCCTATTGTAAAGCCATGTTTTTCTTCAGACATTTAAGCATGTTTGATATGGTTTGGCTCCATGTCCCCACCCAAATCGCATCTCAAATTGTAATCCCCATATGTAAGGGAGGGACCTGGTGGAAAGTGATTGGATCATGAGAGCTGTTTTCCCCATGCTGTTCTCATGATAGTGAGTGAGCTGTCATGAAATCTGATAGTTTTAAGTGGTGGTTTCCCCTGCACTTCTCTCTTCTGCTGCCATATAAGATTTGCCTGCTTCCCCTTCCCCCATGATTGTAAGTTTCCAGAGGCCTCTCTGGCCACATGAAACTGTGAGTCAATTAAACTTCTTTTCTTTATAAATTATCCAGTCACAGGTATTTTTAGCAGTGTCAGAACAGACTAGTATAATGTTTATAAAATACTATTTAAACTTGAATAGGTATTGTATGATCTATTTTGCTTTTCATCAGGTTTTCCTCCTAAGTTCTTTGTATGTGGAATTTTTGTTTCAATCTCCTTTTGGGAAAAATACTAATTTTTATAGAAACACAATCAAAATTGTCTTTTTCTGTTTGTTCATTTTAAGTCAAGATAAAAGCACCAAGTAATAGTGGCTTCTTCGAGTGATTGGCTAGCCACAGGCTGATGATATTATGTCCTTTAATTATGATGATAAATATTAAATAGCACATCAAGTTATTAATTTCTCATGTTTGCAAGTCCGCTATTATGATTTTGTTGCAGTAATTTTAAAGAAATGTATTCAATTTTTGTTAAACCAAACTTCCAAGTACTATCTATACTACACCGTATCTCTATAACCAAGCAAAAGGCTCAATCCAACACACGCATATACTCTCATAACTGTTTCTTACACATGACCATAGCTAGAGTACAAATATAAGACATTATTTAGCCTTTGTCTAAGTGAAATCACCAGTGATTAAAAATCCATTATAAAATGGACATTAATAACCCTTCTTTCTTTTTAAAAATAGATTATTATTCTATTATGCATAAACCATCATGTAAAATATTACATATGATAGCTTGCTTTCTTGTTCCAGTGAAAAGCTTCTTTTTATTTAATGCAGTTTTGCACAGACAACTCAGCATACATTTGAAAGTAGTCAGTTTGAAAACATAATATTTGTAGTTCATTTTTTTGGACCCACCCCCTTCTATAGCAGTTAAAGGCCTTGATTTGCACTTCACTGATGAGAGGCCAGAGCACTGAGGGATTTAGCTTTTCAAGCCTAGATTCAATTCCAATGTGCTGGAATGGAATACAAAGTACAGCTCTGCATTCATTATCACTTAATTATACAACTAGTTGGGTTTTCAAAGGAATTTTTCTTCCCGAAGCAAAATCTGTGCCAGGTGCTTTTGTTTTCCTAAAATGACATTTTTATATTAAAAAAATTTTTGAAGTCTTCCTGTTGCAAACTCAGAAATATTCTTATGTCACTTTCTTCCTAAGGATCTCCTGCTTTGATTTGAGAGCACAGGACACTATGCGATTTTTTTACTCAAGAAATTGTTCTTAAATGCAAAACAGCAACTATAATTTTTGCTTTTAAATGATGAGCCAAAAAAGGAAGGTAATTCAACTCAGTTTGTGCTTCTCTGATTTTACATTTATTGCAAGTTTAAGAATAACTAACAAAATCTGAAGACAATGAATCTTTACATTAATATAGGGGTTTTCAACCTCAACACTATCGATATTTGGGGCTGGATAATTCTTTGTTGTGTGGGCTGTCTTGTGCATTACAGGATGTTTAGCGGCGTCCCTGGCCTCCACCCATTAAATGCCAGTTGCACTCTCCCCACTTCCCACCCCGCAAAGTTCCCTTGACATTGCCAGTTATCTCAGGCTAAGGGTAGGGGGCAAAATGGTCTCTGATGGAGAATCGAGAACCACTATGAGGGACTAAACTAATAATTATTTGCATGCTATAGTCTTGAACTCCTCTATAGGGATATTTGGGAATTCAGTTGTTCATTTTAATTCGTATGGCAGATTTCTAATAACCAATTTGGATTTAGAGGCTTTTATACTATTTCTCTTATATAAAATTATCTGGGGCAACATCTCTCAGCTTTGGTTCTTGCCCCCAGACAATACCTAATAAACTATTTTTTGTGCAACAATAGTGTTCTTTTAAAAAGTCAGATCATATCTTTCCTCTGTTCGAAAGCCTCCAGTGGTGCCACTTTACTCACAGTAAAAGCTGAAGTTCTTACGATGTCTACAAGGCCCTGCAGGATCTGACTTTGTCTCCCATACTCCTTCCCCATGGGGCCGCAGCCACATTATTCTTGCTGTTCCTAGGCCCTACCCTCAACACTCATACCCTGGAGCTTTTGCATTAGCTTTTCCTTCTTCCAGGAACACGGGTCCCTCAGAGAGCTACACCCATTTTGCAGTTTCTTCCAGTTCCTGCTCAAATGCTGCCTTTTCAGGGTGGTCTCCCCCATCAACCCATCTGATATGGTTTGGCTGTGTCCCCACCCAAATCTCATTTTGAATTGTAGTTCCCATAAGCCCCACGTGTTGTAGGAGGGACCAGGTGGAGATAATTGAATCATAAGGGCAGTTTCCCCCATCCTGGTCTCTTGATAGTGAGTGAGTTCTCATGAGATCTGATGGTTTTATAAGGGGCTTCCCCCCTTCACGGGGCTCTCATTCTTCTCCTTCCTGCTGCCATGTGAAGAAGGATGTGTTTGCTTCCATTTCCACCATGATTGTAAGTATCCTGAGGCTTCCCAGCCATGGTGAACTGTGAGTCAGTTAAATCTCTTTCCTTTATAAATTACCCAGTCTCAGTTATGTCTTTATTTGCAGCATGAGAGTGAATTATTACACCATCCTTTACTCTCTGTTCTCTTTATCCTTTTTATTTTTCTTCAAAACGCTTGCTACCAAAAAGCATAGCACATACTTGTTTATTTTACTTTTCCTCCACTGAAATGCATGCATCAGAAGGCAGATACCAGCTCTTGTTAATGGCTGTGTCAGTGCTGGCACAGTCATTTGCGCAGCATGTATTTGTTACTCAACAAACACTAGTTGAAGGATTGAATACTTTTTCTGTTAAATAAATCTAGTTCAAGTGGGGTTTGATTCTCAGTCTTAATTTTCTTCTCCAATTGTAGTCCTCCAGATCCAGATATAGACTATAACCTATCCTCAGAGAAAGACCCCATTTTCTAATCTTAGAGTGAAAGCTTTTTCTTTTTTTTGGTTGAGGGGGAAGGCTGATCATAAAGTTTGGTTTTATTAATCAGTAATTTTTCATTTGTAAGAGACAGAAAATCCCACTCAGATAGGCTTAAGCAAAGAGGGGAGTATTTGTTCGCAGAACTAAAATCCGGGGGATATATCTGGCTTTAGACGTGGCTGGACCAACTGTGAAATCATGTTCTTAAGAATATTTTTCTTTTTTCTTAGCTCTGCTTCATTATGGCTCTGCTTCCTGTGGCTCCATTATCTTTCCGTATTATGGCAAAAATGGCCAAATAGAGCTGTAGTTTTCCTTCTACCAACAAATCCTACAGAGAGTTCTTTTTCCCTAGGTTTCCTGCAAACTTTCTGACTCTCTTTGGCCTGGCTGGGGTCACAGGTCCTTCTCTGAACCAGTTATGGTGCCAGCTCTGGAACACTTGCTTCATTGGAACTGACACTGGAGGAGGAGCATTTCTCCAAGGGAATGTCAGCAAGCTTTTTTACCTGAAGGAGGAGCAGTGGAATGCTGGGCAGGCAGAGGAGGGGTGTCTACTATCTTCTCTTTTTTATTGAGACAGAGTCTCACTCTGTCACCCAGGCTGGAGTGCAGTGGTGTGATCTTGGCTCACTGCAGCCTCCGCCTCCCGGATTCCAGCGATTCTCCTGCCTCAGCCTCCCAGAGTAGCTGGGATTACAGGCACCTGCCACCATGCCCAGCTAATTCTTGTATTTTTAGTTGAGACAGGGTTTCACCATGTTGGCCAGGCTGGCCTGAATTCCTGACCTCAAGTGATCCACCTGCCTTGGCCTCCCAAAGAGTTGAGATTATGGGCGTAAGCCACCACATCCAGCCTACTATCTTCTTAAGGATCAATTTCTCCCCTAACCCCAACAATAGCAATCCTTAGGAATTCTCAAAGTCTCACTGAAGGGCATGCAACATGAGTCATGTTCTTTTTGTTTAAAAAAATTGATATATAATTTCTGTACATTTTATGAGGTACATGTGATATCTTATTACATGCATAGAATGTGTAATGATTTACCAGGGTATTTAGGGTGTCTATCACATTGAGTAGTTATCATTTCTATGTGTCAGAAATATTTTAATGCTCTCTTCTAGCTATTTTGAAATACACAATACGTCGTTACTAATTGTAGTCATCCTCCTCTGCTATCCAACACGAGAACTTATTGCTTCTAACAGTATGTTTGTACCTATTAACCAATCTCTATTTATTTTCACCCCCTCCACACACCCTTCTCAGCCTCTGGTAACTATCATGCTACTGTCCACCTCCATGAGATCAATGTTTTTAGCTCCCCCATATGAGTGAGAACATGTGATAGTTGTCTTTCTGGACATATAGACCATTTTCTATATTTCCTTAAGAGAAACCAAAATATCACTGGAAATATAATGAGAAGGTGAGAATTTAATTTACTAGAACTTCTCAGGAGAGTAGAACAGTGATAGGAATAAAAATATGCCTATTCTATTTAGGAAGGGACCAAGACTCCCAAGGAACAATCTCAAATATTAGCTTTCTTATTTCTCCAACTGCCATCTAAGGAGAGTGGATTAGATTACCTTCAGGGCTTCTGTTTTAGAGTCAATTAAAGCACATTTGAGTCAAGAGTGTAACTTCCAATACATAGGAGTGAAGATAGGGCTGTCCTGCTTGTGTCCTTTTTCTTACCATGCTTAACACTTCAAAAAAAAAAAGAAGTCAAAATTACATTTATATATTTAGGAATTTCATGTACATTTAAATAAGTGTGAAAATTTTAAATATTTAAAGAATAACAGTTTGAAGAGGCATCAAATTACTGTCATATCAGGGATGTGCCATTATTAGTCAACTTGGAGGCCAGGGAGTGTGTCTCTCTACCTGGGCCTGCTTCTACTTAATTTTTCAAGATGCACTAACAAGCCAGAGGCTCTTTTGAGTAATTGGATGCATTTACTTGTGCTTCTAGAGAGTATAGAGTTAGAGGTTGGGAGGGAGGGGAAAAGGGGAGTTGAGCAAAGGAGTAGGCCACTTTATATACCTTATGCCCCCAAGAGAAGATTAAAGAGTGTTTTGTAGTGCAAGAACACTTTTTATACCCCAATTTCATATGAGTAGACATGTTTATACATATGCATGTATTATATATAACATGTATTTTATGCCATAATTATATTATAAATTATATAAATGTATACTATATATGTTATATTAAATATAAACATAATTTTATCAAGTATATAAAAAGTATATGATTTGTTTGTGGTCTCTTTTACTTGGACTTTCCAAATACCACTGGAATCTAATATAAAATCATAAGACTAGCACTTTTTAAAAAATCACTTCCTTGACATATAATTACATACAAAATGCTGTGTATATTTAATGCATACAACTTGGTGAGTTTGGAGAGACCAGCATCCTGGGTAAATGAAATTCTCTTCTCTTCTCCAAAGTGTCCCATCTTCTCTTCCATTTTTTCTTGGAGGTTTTAAAAACCCAGAGCTTCACCTACATGCCTCTTGAGAGTTAGAATGGTCAACCCTGGCCTCCCACCATGGCTCTGAAGAGAATCCACAAGGAGTTGAATGACCTGGCCCGTGACCCTCCAGCACAGTGTTCAGCAGGTCCTGTTGGAGATGATATGTTCCATTGGCAAGCTACAATAATGGGGCCAAATGACAGTCCCTATCAGGGTGGAGTATTTTTCTTGACAATTCATTTCCCAACAGATTACCCCTTCAAACCACCTAAGGTTGCATTTACAACAAGAATTTATCATCCAAATATTAACAGTAATGGCAGCATTTGTCTTGATATTCTGCGGTCACAGTGGTCTCCAGCACTAACTATTTCAAAAGTACTCTTGTCCATCTGTTCTCTGTTGTGTGATCCCAATCCAGATGATCCTTTAGTGCCTGAGATTGCTCGGATCTACAAAACAGATAGAGAAAAGTACAACAGAATAGCTCGGGAATGGACTCAGAAGTATGCGATGTAATTAAAGAAATTATTGGATAACCTCTACAAATAAAGATAGGGGAACTCTAAAAAAAAAAAAAAAAAAAAAAAAGAATGGTCAACCCTGTCCACTGGCTTCGTGACAAGAGGCTGGAATGGGAGCCTCCCACAACTTCCCAATGTGGCCACACAATGTCTCCCACTGACTAATTTGGTAACACTTGATAAAGTGCAGTCTCTTAGTAGATGGTGGAGCTGGACCTGACGTGCATGGTCAGTATGAAAAGAGGATTGCAGCATGTGCAACTGGGATTAAGGATGGGTGAAGAACCAAATTGCAGCCATTAAAGAAAGGGCTAAAGATCATCAATTTCCCATTGAAGTTTCATGTTCTCAAATACCTATGATTTGGTCTCTCTCTAACCCACACCACAAAGGAAAAGAGCACAGTATGATAATATGATTCTGTAATTTTATCACTGAGTGCAAATGAAATGATTGTTTTAGGGAGATTTAAAGAAACATATCTCCACGGCAGAACTCCCTAGTTTCAGAATGTCTAAGGGTCTAAGTCTGAAACAGGAATTAGAAAGCTTTTTTTTCACCTTCTTTATTTTTATTTTTTGATTTTTTATTTCTATAAGGTTTTTGGGGAACAGGTGGTATTTGGTTACACAAGTAAGTTCTTTAGTGGTGATTTGTGAGATTTTGGTGCACCCATCACCCAAGCAGTATACACTGAACTCAATTTGTAGTCTTTTATCCCTCACCCCCTTCCACACTTTCCCCCAAGTCCCCAAAGTCCATTGTATCATTCTTATGCCTTTGTATCCTATCATAGCTGAGCTCCCAATTATGAGTGAGAACATTTGATTTTTGGTTTTCTATTCCTGAGTTACTTCACTTAGAGTAATAGTCTCCAGTTCCATCCAGGCTGCTATGAATGCCATTAATTTGTTCCTTTTTAAGGCTGAATAGTAGTCCATGGTGTATATATATATATATTCTCACAATTTCTTTATCCACTCGTTGATTGATAGACATTTGGGCTGGTTCCACATTTTTCCAATTGCAAATTATGGTGCTATAAACATGCATATACAAATATATTTTTCGTTTAGTGACTTTCTTTCCTCTGGGTAGATACCCAGTGGGTGGGATTGCTGGATCAAATGGTAGTTCTACTTTTAGTTCTTTAAGGATCTCAACACTATTTTCCATAGTGGTTATACTAGTTTACATTCCCACCAGCAGTGTAGAAGTGTTCCCTTTTCATGGCATCCCTGCCAACATCTGTTATTTTTTGATTTTTTTGATTATGGCCATTCTTGCAGGAGTAAGGTGGCATTGCACTGTGGTTTTGATTTGCATTTCTCTGATCATTAGTGATGTTAAGCAGATTTTCTCTTTTCTTCCCATGCATGTAATAACAATTTCTATGTTTGTTGGCCAGAATATATACAAATAGCCATATAGAAATGACCTCTGAAAGCTAGCTATTTTGTATTGCTCAAAACAGGAATTCAGAATAAAATGAGAGTTGGTCTAGGGTCAGCATAGCCGTGTGCAGTACCTAGTACCTACTCTCCTTAGAATCGATGTTAAATTAATTTAAGCTTAAAAGTTTGCTTCATTTATGATTTTCTTTTCTTTGGCAGTATCATCTGTATTTTACTCAAGGATGGTTTTTTTGGTTGTTGTTTAAATTGCTTTTCCAGGGCTGTCCGTAGGTGCTCATGCTTGGCTCAGGGGGGCTGAGATTTATTTATTTTTTCCTTTGAAAATGGCAGATTTGGAGAACTTTCAGGAAATGATGCTTCTTGAGGCTCTCAATTGGGTAGTGATGAATTTAGAAGGAGCGAGACACTTGACATTCTTATACTTGTATTTTTTCCTAATGCTTCAGTAACAAATATTGCATCATTGAAGCACAAGGTGATTTAGGTTCAATACCTGCTGAATGGGACAGATGAGTAGGAGTATGAGGAAACCCTGGTGTGAAAAGATGACTCTACTCACAAAGCTGCTATACTGAACACTTTACAAGCATTATTTCATTTTGGCATCAGATGGGCTAGGTTTGAATACCACCTCCATCACCTATTAGCTGCACACCTTGAGCAAGGTCTCAGTTTGCCTCTTGTGTAAAGCAGAGAAAATAATAGTAGCTACCTCAAAGAGTTCTTGTGAGAGGTAGCAACATTTTTACATGTAAAACACTTCAAATACTTACTACCTACCTGGATTATAAGCATTTATAAATAGCTATCATCATTAGTTCTTACAAGATTACAACCTTTTTACAGATGAGGAAACTGACATTTAGAAAGATCAAATAATTTGCACAAGGTCACACAGTTGGCAAGTGACTGAGCCAGGACTTGAAACCAAGTGTTTCTGTCTCCTTTGCTTAGGTTATTGGCCATTCTATATTATATGGCTCAAAAAAACTTGTAGTGTAGAACACAGATATTTATAAGTAACTGTAATTTCCAGCAAATAAATAAATAAATAAATGGTGCTAGGATAGATTATGTCTCGATGGGGAAATGGGGACATTTCAGAGAGGGGTGACATTTCTTCTTAGCCATAGCATGGACAACTGCAATACTGTCAGTCATATATTGACTGAATTGCGTTTCCAGTTATTGGTTATGGGTGTTCAAATTTGGCTTGGGACTTTTTTTCTGATTTAAATGTTAAATTTGAAAGCATATCGGCTGGGCGTGATGGCTCATGCCTGTAATCCTAGCACTTTGGGAGGCCAAACAGGTGGATCACAAGGTTAGGAGTTCAAGACCAGCCTGGCCAACATGGTGAAACCCCGTCTCTACTAAAAATACAAAAATTAACCAAGCATGGTGGTGGGGGCCTGTATACCTAGCTACTTGGGAGGCTGAGGCAGAGAATTGCCTGGACACGGGAGGCAGAGGTTGCAGTGAACTGAGATTGTGCCATTGCACTCCAGCCTGGGCGACAGAGTAAGACTCTGTCTAAAAAAATAAAAATAAAAAATTGGAAGCATATCATGAAAATGACATCTCCAATGACTTAAATGTTGATACAACAAACTAAAAATCTTATAAATCTTCTGGGAAATAATTTCTCTATGGTTCCCATGTTTGTTTTGGCAGAAAAATAATCCTTCCACTCACAAAATTTATTAAACTTTGCTGATCTTATGGCCACCTTCTATTCTTTTCCTTGTTTTTATACTTTCACAGTCATTAAATGTTTTAAACTTTTTTTGTTTCATAAATTGAAAATATACTTTATACCCCAATAAACTCATTATAAAGTTGAAAAATTATAAATCAAACCATAGTAAGTTGGGGGATCATCTGTATCTCAATTCACCCTTCCAACAAGCCTGAAAAGAAGAGCTTGGACTCATTTTATAGATAAGGTTTGGAAATGAATGATTTGTTCAAGTTAGAGGGCCAGGCTGAGGGCCCAGGTCCCCAGGTCCCCCTGCATCCAATGCCCAGACCTCTCACTTCACACAGGGACCAAGAGTGACGGTAGTGGGGGTTGAGGCACAGCTTGCATTGTCACATCTGTGCCCTCCGGAAGTCATCACATGTTCTCTGATGGGAGAGTTGGGGTTCTTCAACATACCAGGAGCTTATGTCTTGCAATGCCTGATGTTATGTTCAGGTCCTAAATTAATGGTTGTGCCTGATGCCTCTTCAAATATAATCAATCTCATGAGTGGAACAGCTTGCTGATTCCATGTGTGTTGATGACAGGTTGACTTTATTACCCACCCCCACCCCACCAGTTTTTTGGAGACAGGGTCTTACTGTGTACCCCAGGCTGGGTGCAATAGTGCAATTATAGCTCACTGCAGCTTCAAACTCCTGGACTCAAGAGATTCTCCCACCTCAGCCTCCTAAGTAGCTTGGAACTACAGGCATGTGCCCCCATACCCCACAAATTAAAAAAACAATTTTTTTTTGTAGAGATGGGGTATTATTATGTTGCTCTGGCTGGTCTTGAACTCCTAGCCTCAGCCATCTTCCTGCCTTGGCTTCCCAAAGCACTAAGATTACAGGCATAACCTACTGTGCCCAACCTATTTTCCACTTTTTATGCCCCCCTGACCAATCCCTATTGGAACATACCCTGGTATATCATAGAAAATTTAGAAAGTAGAGAAATGCATAATGCAATAAAAAAGATGTAAAAACATGTATTTGACACATCATCCAGAAACCACTTTGTTCTATGCCTCTCTAGCTTCTGTTTTATGTACTTTCTTTCTAACCTAGTTGAATTTATACTATATAAAATCATGCATTACTTAACAATGGGAATATTTCTGAGAAATGCGAAGTTAGGCAATTTTATCATTGTCTGAACATCATAGAGTGTACTTACACAAATCTAGATGGTATAGCCTATTGCTCCTAGGCTACAAAGCTGCACAGCATGTTACTATACTGAATACTATAGGCAATTGTAACACAATGGTATTTGTGTAACTAAACATATCTAAACAAAGAAAAGGTGCAGTAAAATTATGATATTATGTTATAATATTACGGGATCATCTTTGCATATACAATCTGATATTGACCAAAACATCACTGTGTGGCAAATGGCTTTGTATATTTTTACTTCTTAAAAAAATTTAAACCCCCAGTCACTGCACTCTGCACTGGGTTTGTTTTTCTTTTGGGGGGGGGTTGTTTGTTTTATCATTTTATAAGATAAATTGTAGAAATCTGAGATCCACTTAGAATAAATGGCTCATGATGCCTCTTATTTGATTTTCCAAGAATGTGTCTTATTCTTTAAAAGGTTTTAGATCTGACAGAGCACTTAGAGGAGAGGATCTATTAGCTTTATAATGACCACAACAAGATCGTATCCAGAAAAAGTTCCAGGGATTCACTCAGAAAGTGGCAAAGATCAGCCATTTGGAAACAGAGCTCAAGCAAGTTGGCCACAGCATGGAGACTGTATACAAAGACCTGTGCATCCAGCCTGAGGTATCCCGCCTGAGCAAACTCAGGGATGGCCCAGCTGAGAGTAAATGTGAAGAGAAACCAGGCAGCCAGCCCTGACCCCACAAGACCACAGTCCCTGTAAAGCCCATGGTGCTCTTGCCATCTCATTTGTGACCCCCTATAATATGGTATGTCAAAGCAGAGAAGCCAGACCACTGTCATTTCCCATCATTGCATGATCAGCTCTGTGGGGACAGAAGAACAAAACCCCCTGCACCTCTGCTGTTCAGAAACTGTCCTGTCTGTCCACAGGCCTGAGCCCTGCATCCCTGGTATATACCCCCCGGGGGTCTGGGCAGTGCTAACCTGGGTTTATTTATTACAGCAGAGTCTAAGACTCAAACGGACTAGACCACCGTGTCCCAGTGACTCACAGCACTCAGATGTGTTCGTTTCTTCTGTGGCTGAAACTACTTCTCAAGTGGTTACCAGTAAACGCAGTCCCTACCATGTCCCAGTGACTCAGAGCACCAGACGTGTTCGTTTCTTCTGTGGCTGAAACTACTTCTCAGGTGGTTACCAGTAAATGCAGCACAACATTGTGGGGTCAGACGTATAGCCTCTTTATTTTCCTCTCTCTTATTCTGCTTCAACATCCAGCATAAGGCATTCCCCCCAAGATGGGAGGGTCAGAGGGTGCACTGTGAACTCTTGGTATAGGGGGGATTTAGGCAGAGACCAAGGTGGTCTCTAGGAAGTTGATTCAATGTCACACTCCTTCTCTCAAGAGAAGTTTCTATTCCAAGGTAAATGGAGTCTGTTCTATTCCATGGTTAAAAGTGGATTGGGAATGTCTACAGAGAATTCCATCTTCTTTTTAAGGAACATATCTAAACAACTTCAGCAGGGAAATTTTGATATTTTAAAAGCAGTGTCTCTCACTTCCCACTCCATCCACTGGCTTCCTTTCTAAGCTCAGAATACAGCATTCCCATGGTCCAGCCAGGCCTGTCTCTGGGAAGGGACTTGAGAGTTTTGGGCCCCTGGCTGCATGGGCTCACTTGCCAGCCATGAATGCCTGGATTCCTGTGACAGCTCTTCCCAGGATCGGGGTGCACATGTCATGCGTACCCTAACAGGATTTCATGGCCTCGGGGTTCCTGATGTGCTGGACCATGTGATAGTCATCAGAAACCCCAATGCCCCCAGTATGTCTCTGGCCTGGCAGGCAATGTCCAGGCCTTTCCCACAGTTACTCCTCTTTGCCAGAGAGACCTGTCCTGGGGCTGTCTTGCCCTCATTCTTCAAGTGGCCATGCTGCAGGCAGGCGTGAAGGCCAAGTGTGACCTGAGTGAGCATGTCCGCCAACTTCTGAAGCAGCTGGTGCCTGATCAACAAAACGCCAAACTGGATCCTGGGCAGGGTGTACGCCAGGCTATGAGTGGATGGGACTCAGCAGCTCCAAGCACACCCCACATGATATCAGACCTGGCGTTGTTCGGGGAGCCAAAGGGACCCTCCAGGCTGCCTGCACCGGGCAGCACATCCTCACTTCCATGCTGTCCACGGTGATAATGCCTGTGACGGAGGCCTGCAGGGAGAACTTGCCCTTGATCTTGGAGGCCAAGAGACCCCACATCTCCTTCTCTAACAGGAAGCCCCAAAGGTGGCCATCTTCAAGCCCACACTACAAACAGGTTGGCCACAGGTGAGGTGGTGACCCAGGTCTCATTGGATCCTGGTGGTGATTCAGGTCCCGTTAGATCAGGGTGGTCCCATGGAGGGTATAGCTCTTCTTCCAGGGGTTATGGCAGGTTCTGGTCTCCATGTGGCTGGGGTCACTGCTGCAGTTGGGCTCTGTGAGCCTGAAGTAGCACAGGAGCTCCCCCTTGGCCAGCAGGGGGCAGGTATAGGTTGGTGCAAAAATAATTGCAGTTTTTGTCATTAAAAGTAATGGCAAAAAGCGCAATTACTTTTGGAGCAACCTAATACTTCTGCCACTGTTCTTTGCTGAGGTAGGTGTAGATCAGGTATACGACAAGGGAGGGCTAGACACTCATCGCCAACCTGTAGCCACTGTCCACCTGCTCCAGCTTTCAGACAAGAAGCACATAGGCCACAGATGAGACCCTAGTACAGCCATATCCTTTGATGGTGGGGCCCAGTACACCCAGATCCTGCAACTGCAGTATGCTCCTCCCTTTGAAAAACTTCAATGTGATTGGCTAGCAGGATGCCAGGCATGAGTCGCTGCTGGTGGTAGGTGTGGAAGATGTCCCTGATAAGGATTTCATCTGCCCTCATCTGTTCCTACAGCACCAGCGAGTCCTGACAGTTACACTTGGGATGTGAGGTGCCTCAGTGCCTCTGACCTTGGGCATGACCATGTCATCCTGCTCAGGCAGCCCTTGGAATCTTGGACAGAGTCCACATGGGGCAGACAGACAGTTGGTCAGGGGCTGCAGATGCACAGCACAACCAAAGTCCTTGTACTTGGCTGGTCAGCTCTGTGTCCTCCCACCTTTCTTGGTCTTGAGACCCACATATGCAGAACGTGCAGGCTGGGCCTGTGGGCTCAGTAGCCCTACAGAGACACCTCTCAGGGCCATGCGAGCAGCAGGAGAGGGGGCAGAGCGAGGACTGTGACCTGGAGGAGCTGGGGCAGCAGAATGGAGCTGCTCCCAGCCATGGCCCTGACCCCTGCACCCTCCTGATCTGGTACCTCCCAGTTCACCAAATATTTTAATCTTAAAACTCTTGGTGACAGTGAGTGTTTTCTCAAAGATTTGTAAGCACCCACAGATTCCTGGCTTAAAAAAATGTGTCTGTATTCCTTCAACTTATTAATTTGTCAAGTCCTCTAGCTGTCAATTCTTTACTTGGTCCTCTTGCTAGTATGTTCATAACTATTCTACAAAGAAGTTGGAGGAATTTTGGCTCTGTTTCTAACAGATTCTCCACAGTTTTGTTGATTGAGGTTTTAGGTGACATTGACAAACAAGCAAGGAAATGACGGTAATTTATTGCTGCAAAATTACCGTGGGTTTGTAGTATCCTGTATGGCTGTAATATTGGACTATCAAAACTCATGAGGAACAAAACACTTGCCGTGAACCACAGCCCAGCTCAACATGCCTATCATTCTTTCTTTGCCCATTATACCACAGACTTGGGGTTCCTAAATTGGTTGTATATCAGGATCCCCAGGGGGTAGCTTAATAAAAGGAAAGATTGGCAGGCTCCACCACCAGGAAGTCTGACTTGGAGGTCTGGGAGAATATCTAGGAAATGTAATCAAGGGATGCGATGGGGGAGAGTCACTGAAGTGAGGCTGGTAGCGGGGGAGGGCTGCTATTTTACATGGGTGGGTAGAAAAGGCTTCTCTGAGGATGTGCAGTTGTTTGTGCTGAGATCTGAATGTTACCATTCTCTAGGTTCTATGAAGACTTGGAAAGAGTGTTCCTACAAAGGGAGTGGCAAGAGCAAAGGCCGGCACACATGAGATGTGTTTGTAAAGGAAACAGGGGAAAACAGTGTGATTGAGGGATGGGGAGAGTGTCCAAACCACATCATTCTTTAAGGGCCAGTGGAAGGAGCTTGCATTTTATTACAATTGTGCTGTGCCATGATCTGATTTATGTTTTCAAAAGATCACTCTGGCTGCTCCATGGAGCATAGCATGAGTTGGAAGTAGCTGGGAGTTTTGTTGAAAGCTGATGGTGGAGATGATGGCTAAACCAAAATGGAAGGATGAGTGGGAGTTGGACCAGTGAAGGGGGTGGAGGGCGCAGTGTTTCAGGAAGAAGATGGGCAAGTGCAAAGCCCTGAAGTGCAAAGGTTATTCTAAAAACTGACAGAAGATAAGGGAGGAGCCACAGAGAAAGAAGGAGTCCAGATGACGTGGCTTCCAGGATATCATGATAAAAAATGTGAGTACAAAACATTAGCCAGAATGGGCTAAAGGATCCTGATACCTTTTGAATGCCTACCTTGATCTACGCATAGGTATTTTCCTTATGTTATTGCTTTCAATGTAGTGCAGCTTGCTTTGATTTTTCCAAGATAATTTAGTAATTTGGATTTTGGTCTGCTGATTTTTAAATGTTGGCGAATTAGTTAAAAAAAAAAAGTCTTTTTGAAAACTCTAAATGTGAGTTAAAGAGAAGATGCCTGTGGGCTGAGTCTGGCTTGTGACTTCCAGTATGTGGTCTTCGAGTAGCATGAAAAGTAACTCAAATGGTGCTTTTGTGCAAATTAGGAAAAGGCCTCCTTTGCTCTACACGCTTTTCTAGAGGAAAATTAGCATATTAAATTATATATAACAGTGATGACTGTGATGAAAATGGCAACACTAGCGTTGCACAATGTACACAGTCTGTACAACTTAACAGCTTTATCTTTGAGCAAGAACAGGTGGGAAGAAGAGAGGAAAATATGACATGGGAAAGGGCAGTAGTGTGTTGGAGCTAGCTGGCACTGGATCGTCGGAGCTGACTGTGCATATCTTTTCCCAATTCTGAGCTCACTAACATCATATTGAGAGCTTGAAATCCACCATGGTGGGAGCATTTACCATTTTGCCCCCTTCAGTAGTGGAGGCTGTTCATCCTCTCTCATCCCTATGTCTAGGAACAGAGGAAAGAAAGGGAACAGCACGATTTTGTCTCCTTTTGCCTGTTCCAACAATTGCTACTCTGATCTTCAATTATCCTCCCTTTTTTTGACACTCCCACTCTGTTGCCCAAACCTCCTTTGCCTGACCACTGAGTAGATTTACTGCTGATTTACCCAAATGAGAGCATTGGTATCTCCCTCCCTACCTTTTCATCCACTCCAAGGCCCATCGGCCCATAGGGATGATCCAGGAAGCATTGCAGTCTCACAATCTTGTGACTTTATCAACTTCAGGGACATGTCACGTCTGCTCCACTTCAGACATGCTCAATCACAGCCACACCTTGGATGACAAAGCCAACTTTGGAACAGCTGCGTCTTTGAAATGTGATTATGATGACAGCTTTTCTGCAAAATTTGAGATAGGGATTCAAAGACATAATGTCTGGAAATCGCCTAGCAAATAATAGATGCCCAAGGAAGGTTTCTTTTCCTGTCTTTTAAAGACAGGAACACAATTTTGAAACCCTGATATTTCTTCTTCCTTTACTTTGCAGTATCATTTGAATTTGACATAAACAGTTGATATTTAGCAAGTTTTCTGCTAAGTGGCATCTTTAGGAATGTATTCCCTTTCCAGTACTTGGGAGCCCCTGGCATCCAATATTTTTGGTGGCAATTGTGCTAACATGCACAACACAATACCCACCCTTTTAATTACAGAACATTCTTGCCGTAAAGTGACACTGACTCTCATCTGATTAATATTTATAGTTTTCACTTTTGGCTAAATGCCAGGTGTCTTCATCATGTGAATTTCTCTGGCTTCCCAATTCTCTTTTGCTGTCTCTGTTATTAGCTTATTTGTATGAGTATATTTTTGTTTTACCCAATCTAGGAGTGTCATGGATTCCTTAAGTCATAAGCCTTTTACCCAGGAGGGGCTTTTACTGGGCAATTGTATCTAATTGTAAGTGGGCAATGAATAATTTTATGTAACTTTTAAGAGAAACACTCGAATGCTTACATTTGAAAGAGTGTAGGGAAAGGGTCATGATGGCTTTGATCATTGCTCAATAATTCATATGCCTGGCTAGTAAATGGAAGGAGTATTAGATATCTTTCAAACATGCTTACATGCTTCTCTTTTTGCTATCTTTCTATATCTTCCATTGGCTTCTCTTAGGATCCCAAGATCTATAGTCTGACATGTGAGCCATCATTTAAGCAGTTTGCTGCAAAGGAATTTGTGTTTTTCATAAACTTCTGCAAGTGTGAGAATGTATTAGCCACAGTAACAGTTAAAATGCTGAAGTTTGTAATATATTGTCATTTTAAAAAATATCCAAACATAGATGTATCAGAGGTAAAATTATGTTCTCTGAAGTAGGAAGACCATGTATATTAAGGATTCTATTTTCAAAATCTCTTTATTTTCCATTTCACTATGAATGTTACTGATCTAATTTAAGTTCTCATTATTTTGCGCTTGGACAACTTCAATAGCATTCTAACTGCTCTTCCTGACTTCCTCTTTCCTTCCAAACTCACATTCTTATGTCTTATAATGTTCAAAGATGACTCATTGCCAGTTGTACTGATGTTCAAACAGTGTTTCAAGGGGCATTATAGAGTCCCCAGCCATGCCTGGATGGTGAGATTGTGGGCAGGGGGCCTATCCCTGCTTCTATTAGGACAGCTCTACATGGGTCAGTTTTATTCTATTTGAGTTTCTTGCAAGATGCTGCTTACAACAAGTGTGCTGCTGCTGAAAAGCTATTGGTCCTCAGGACAAAATTCACATTCTTGGCATGGTAGTCAAATCCCTTCTCAACGTGCCTCCAAGCCAGCATGCCGTTTTCCAAATCTTCTCCATTATTTTGTTTTGCTCACAATTCATGGCTCACTCATCACTCCTTAAATACAGATGCCCCTAAACCTTTGTTCGTACTGTGATATCTTTCCTCAAAAAAATGTTCCCCAGATTTGGTGTGGTATAATTGACAAATAAAAACTGTATAAATTTAAGGTGTACAATGTAATGATTTGATATATGTCTACATTGTGAAATGATGACACAGTCAAGCTAATGAGGACATTCATCACCTTGTATAATTAGCATTTTTGGTGTGTGGTGGTGAGAACTGTCTTAGCATATTTCAAGTATGTAATACAGCACTATTGATTTTAGTCACCATGATGTATATTACATCACCAGAACTTGTTCATCTTATAACTGAAGGTTTACACCTTTTGACTAACATTTCCCCATTTCCCTCACTCCCCATCCTCCTCGCTCCCCATCCTCTAGCAAACACCATTCTACTCTGTGCTCATGTGAGTTAGACTTTCTAAAAAAAGTTTTATTTTTATTTTAAGTTCTGGGGTACATGGGCAGGAAGTGCAGGTTTGTTACATAGGTAAATGTGTGCCATGGTGGTTTGCTGCATCTATCAACCCGTCACCTAGGTATTAAGCCCCACATGCATTAGCTATTTTTCCTAATGCTCTCGCTTCCCTACCTCACCTCACAACAGGCCCCAGTGCATGTTGTTTCCTTCCGGGTCCATGTGTTCTCATTGTTCAGCTTCCACGTGTAAGTGAGAACATGCAGTGTTTAGTTTTCTGTTCTAGTGTTAGTTTGCTGGGGATAATGGCTTCCCGCTCCATCCATGCACCTGCAAAGGCCGTGATCTCATTTCTTTTTATGGCTGCATAGTATTCCATGGTGTATATATGCCATATTTTCTTTACCCAGTCTATCATTGACGGGCATTTAGGTTGAGTTAGACTTTTTTATGTTCCATATATAAGTGAGATCATGCAGTATTTGTCCTTCTGTGACTGGTTTATTTAACCTAATGTCCTCTAGGCTCATCCATGTTGTCACAAGTGGAGAGACTCTTTTTTTTTTTGTCTGAGTAATATCCCATTGTATATATGTACCACATTTTCATATACTGTGATATCTTTGCCTGTAATATCTTCCTCTTTTGCCTACTTGGAAATACATTATTCATCTGTTCATTCATTTATGCATTCATTTAACAACTATTTATTGAGCATCTGCTATGTAGCATACCCTGTTTAGGTGCCAAGGACTGCTAGTATATAGCCAAACTTATGACATCTTTTCTATGACATTTCCCAGGCAAAATTACCTGATGCCTCCTTTGTACTTCATGATACTTTGTCATATTGACATTATTTTCTATTTGATTATATTGCTCTGATTCTCATGTATGTTTCTCTCTTTTTAAGGTTGATATCCATATCTTATTTGTGAATATATTTTTCCCTCTCATAGTAGCTGATTAGATGTTCAATAAGTGAATTTTTTTTTCCTTTCTTCTTTTTTTTATGAGACAGAGTCTCTGTTGCCCAGGCTGGAGTGCAGTGGCACAATCTGTGCTCACTGCAAACTCCGCCTCCCAGGTTCAAGTGATTCTTCTGCCTCAGCCTCCTGAGTAGCTGGGATTACAGGCACATGCCACCAAGCCCAGCTAATTTTTTATATTTTTTTAGTAGAGACAGGGTTTCACTGTGTTAGCCAGGATTATTTTGATCTCCTGACCTTGTGATCCGCCTGTCTTGGCCTCCCAAAGTGCTGGGATTATAGGTGTGAGTCACCGCGCCTGACCTTTTCTTTCTTTTTAAATTTGTTTGTACCACTAAATAATGAGCTCTATAGGGATGGGGATCTTTGTCTATTTTGCCTGACACATGGTAGGTACTCAAGGATTATTTGCTGAAATTGATGAAGAGTTCTTGTTTCTGTAGTGAAGCAAGTGGCTGTAGGAGTGGTAACTGAGTAGACAAAGGGCATTTTCAGGTGCTGTTGGTGTGCAAAGCTGCACCTCTGTGATGTTGGGGTAAGAGAGCACTGGGCATCCCTAGGCACTAGCAGTACAGTCTTGGGCCAGTCACTTACTATTTTGGGGCTTGCTCCCTTATCTATAGACAGGAGGGTTGGACTCAAGCTCATCCCTTCTCTAAATTGGAATGATGCCATGATTCTATGTATTTAGGAGTACCTTGTAGATCAAAGGGCACATCTTCTCAGAACTCTCAACTTTAATTTACAGAAGTCATAATTAAAGTAAAGGGGGTGGGTAGAATTTTATCTTTGGAGCAAGTTTATACATACAAACCTTTTCCCCTTCATCTATTATGTTAAAGTCATGAACATTTTGATAGTTAACATTTCTCTCTTGCATACGAATGAAAAAAGAAATGATACATTAGTGGAACTGTATTTTCTGTTTGGTCACAGAAAATTTAAAAAATTGCATTTTAATCATAAAATTAGCCTGATTGATGGTGTTCATATTTAGAAATTATAAAAGGATGAGAGAAATTCTGCTTGACGATCACGAGATTTTACCTGGAAAAGATGAACTTAGGGTCCATATCACAAACTTACATTTTTTTAAAAGAAATGCAGAAAATGGGTTTGAGTTGCTAAGTCAGAGAAGACTGTTGGTTTCCCAAGAGTTGCCAGACCTTTGAATGAGACCTAACAAGACTCAGAGTCTTTAAAAACAAGCTGGGATTTTTCCTGGCTGGAGATATTTTAGATGTGGGTTTGAGGGGCGGGGTGTCCATCCTGGGACTCAGGAGTGAATGTCCATTTTCTGCTGAACCTGTGATTCTGCAGAAGAGTGTCCAGTAATTTAGCTAGCCCAGAAAAAATATTTATATATTACGGGTTGTGATGAAAACAACTCTTTCGTTCTGTGCAGTCTATGAACAGCTTATGGGCAGGGGGTGGGGGTTAACCACTCCATTGTTGAGCTTCGTAGACTCCTCAGGAACACTAGAACGACTTTTGTTGGAGCAGCTAAATGTCCTTGACCAGTCGGGGATAGAGATGGGAAAGAGCAGAGAAAAAATTACTTTAAAGTTTCTAAACCAGAGAGCATGACTTTGGACTAAAAGTGTCCCCAAATGGCCACCGTCCCCTACTACGGCCTCGCTCTGCCCCCTGCCGTTGGCTTGCATTACTTCTGGATGGGCTTCTCCTCTATTGAAAATGGTTTAGAATTCCATGAAGACCAGTAGGTGGAAGGGGAATTTCAGGATTTCTGGGGTCTGTTACCTCCAGAACTACCCCCTCCGTAGTTTCGTGGAAAATCAACCCGTTTTGATAAACACTGGGGTCCCCCCTGCCCGCCCCGCGAAGAACAGGCGCCACCTATATTCTGACTTCGAAGACTTCCCCCAGTGCTTGGCGTCGCGGACGGGCCACGGTGTCAGACAAGAGGTGTGAAAGTTTTTTGTGACTTTGGTGGCAGGCGCGGGGGAGGGTCTCGCGGCGAGGCTGACCCATTGTGGTTGCCCCGGCGACCCCGGGGCACTCAGAACCGCACTGCGCCGCGTCCCCAGGAACCAGCCGAATGCGCCAGCTCCCTCGGAGGAAGCTGCGTCGGGACAGGGCCCTTGCAGCTCCAGGTAGACGGCGGGGAGCGCGGGACTCGCCTCCTGGCAGGGTGAGGCAAGGCCGGACCCTTTGCTCTCTGCTCCTCCCCGGGACTCCAGCCGCTCCCGCGAGAAGAGGCAGCCGGGGAGCAAAGGCCGAGGAGCCGCGGCGGTCGCCGCCCCCTGAATGGGTCGACCCGTCCTGGGGCAGGGGAGTTGGGGGCCGAGGAGCGCTTCGCCCCGCCCCAACCCCCACCCCGCCGCCTCGGCCCGGACCGAGAAGCACACGCTCCTTAATCCCCCGCCCCCCCGTTGCCCAGGCGACGGCCCAGACGAGCAGGTGATGCATTGACAGCGAGCAGATGGTCCCCGCGGAGGCGAGCGCGGCCCACAATGCGCCCCGCGCGGCGTTGCCACCGCCGCCCTCCCTGCCCGGCCGGTCCGCCGCCGCCCGCATGCTAATATGGACAGGGGGAGGGGTGGGAGGAGGGGCCGGACAGGGGAGGGCCCGGGCGGAGCGGCGGGGGGCGGTGGAGGGCACGCCCCGCCTTGCTCTTTGCAGCCCTGCTCACCTCATTTTACTGAATGCCCTGCCCAGATCTCCGCACCAGGAAAGTTCCTTTCTTTACACCGAGAGACACTCTCCCTGTCCCGCTTCTCCCTCCACTTCCCCCGCCCGCTGCAGCTCGCTCCTAATTCCCCCCCAAGTGGTTAATTTCTATTGAGATAAACGCTTAACCCCTCCTTCCGCGCTCCTTACCCCTATTCTGCAGCTCCTGCCCACATCTGCTCCCTGCTGGCATTTAATATTGAATCTTGGAAGCCCAGAGGAATGGATTTACTACCGCCGCCCCCATCCCGTCCCTACTTCTAGAGCTGGCCTTGACACTTGCTAAATGTGTGTAGACATATTATTTATCTCAACCCCCTGCCCCGCCACCCCGCGCTTCAGGATCTTTTAGGCAACTTCTTTTGGTCTTCCTTTCTGGAATTTCAAAAATAAATCACTCTTCTCCCCGTGACAACTGTGCTGCCCCCTCCCGGGAAACCCTCCCATTCACATAACCTCCTCCTCTCATTCATTCGACACCCCCTCCCTTCTTTACCCTATTCACTGCTGTGTGGCAAATTGAGGCGATCTTATACTAAGGGCATGAAAACTGCTAGGCGCTATTCACAATTTTAATACTAACTTCATAGCTGTCACATAAATTCATTGCCGGGCCTACTCTATAATGGCCAAGAAGGAACTTTAAGAGAAGAAAAAAAATTTGAAGACACTGCCATGGTGTCTTTCTTTGATTTGCAGGTGTTTTTCGAAACCATTACTACAGTAACTGCAGATAGTGTTTTTCTTTATCTGCCACATAGAGTACTTAAGGAAAAAACAACACCCATCCTCCTCCTTTTTATTTTACAGTAGATAAAAAATGCCAATAAAGGCTTAAAAAAAAAGAGTGGAGAGAGAAAGAGAAAAAGAGACTAGTGAATAAAGTTGGGACAATACGGGGTCACAGAGCTGTCGAAATTAATGTCATAGTGTGGCTGTTGGGCAGGCGTACAGAAAACTTCTTGTTTCTTGATTTTTATGGAGATTTGGTCTAAGGCATGGAGCACTCTCTGAACAGGTTTAGAACAAGTGGCAAAGAAAGAACTCTTCACAATAAACTCCCTTCTGATGGGCTTTATGCCCACAAACACCTGTGATTTGCAAAGAGGCATTGCGGAGGACAAAGGGAGGCGAGAGGGCCCGGCTATTGTGGAGAAATGATGCCTCATGTACCCATGGCCCTAAAAGAGTGTTGTTTTATTTTAAAACTTGTCTTAGATCCTTGCTGTGCAAACTTACAAAGAGAAAAGAAGCATTAGACTCTTCTAGGGGCTATAATGACTTTTTCAAATGCTTCTAACTCATTTTGAGCCTTCATTTTGATAAATTCTTACACTAGTGAATATTGTACTTATTGGAATTCAAGGAAAGATGACTTATCTTGAAGGTGAAGTTAGAAATAATTATCTAAGACTTAGAAGTAAGTAGTAAGAATGTTTGCTTTGGGGGTGTATAACATTTACACTTATTTAAAAATTTTATGAACTTATTTTTTCATAAATGCTAATACTTTCATGCCTATTTCCTCGTAATTTCTTGTCTTTTTCTCCGTTTTCTTTAAGGTTTTTTTTTTTTTTGCCTCCCTTTTTAACTTTTGCTTTTTTGTGTGTTTTTTATAGTTTTCCCCCAATAATTTAGAGAGGTGGGCAAAAATATGAAGACATAAGGGGGATAAAATAAAGAGCTGCAAGTTGGGGGAGATTCCCTTTGGTTAGAGTGGCCAGTCCTCTCTGAGGAAATCACATTTCAGCTGGGACCTAAAGCAGGTGAGAGAGCAGGGGAACACCAAGCAAGCAGAGGCATGTGCAAAGGCCCTGAGGCAGAAAAGAACTTCAGGGATCCTGAGTAACTGAAGCAAGGCAGGTATGGCTGGAACATTGTGAGTGTGGAGAAAATACTGCAAGATGAGGTTTCAGAGATTAGCCGGAATCAGATCATCGAAAGCTGTGTCAGATGAGGGAAAAGACTGGATCTTATTCTACGAGAAATAGGAAGCTACTGAAGGATTTTGAGTGAGGGATCTATGTATTTATATTTTAAGATCATCACCTCTGCTGTGTAGAGTATGAATTGAATAATGGAAAGAATGGGAAGTGCCACAAGTAGTTAGGAAACTGTTAGAAGGCTGTCGTAGTAATACAGACAAGAAATAGCAGTGTCCTGGATTAAGGTGGTGTTCATGGAAATGAAGATGGATTTAGGATCTTCTTTAGAGAAAGAACTGATGAGAGTTGATGGATGAGAGTGCTTGCATGGGGTGATGAGGGAAAAGGAGTAACTGAGGGTACCACATCAGGCTGAAAACTTGACAGATGGTGGTACACATTGCTGAGATGGGGAAGAGAATCAAGATGGGGGTGCAGATCAAGAATTCACCTTGTTAATTTTGAGCTGTTGTTGAGGTGGCCAAATGGAGATGGTGGGCCTGGGGACAGAGGCTTGACTTACCCAGTGCCCTTGTCCTTTCCCCAGGCTTCTGGGGATCTATGATGTGGTGTGGCATGAAGGGATGAGCTGGGCTGGTAAGATTTCCCTCTTCCTGAGTCTGAACTGGAAATACTGAGATAATCTGGCAGTTTGCATGAGGGAAGGAATTGAAAAGTCATGAGCTGGAGAAAGAACCATTAAAGATCATGATCAAATGGGCTGGGTGTGGGGACTCACGCCTGTGATCGCAACATTTTGGGAGGCCGAGATGGGTGGATCACCTGAGGTCAAGAAGTTGAGACCAACCCGGCCAACATGGTGAAACCTCGTCTCTACTAAAAATAGAAAAAATTAGCCTGGCGTGGTGGCAGGTGCCTGTAATTTCAGCTACTTGGGAGGCTGAGGCAGGAGAATCACTCGAACCCGGGAGGTGGAGGTTGCAGTGAGCAGAGATCACACCACTGCACTCCAGCCTGGGCGACAGAGTAAGACTTTTTCTCAAAAAAAAAAAAAAAAAAACAAAAAACAAAAGATAATTATCAAATGGATGAAATGAATAAGCAGAAGCCTATGAAACACAGTGGAGGGGAGAGGAAATTTTTGTTAAAAGTTAAAGAAGCTAGCAGAAAGGAGCAAGTTTATAGAAAGAAGATATTTTATGTTACTAGAGGAACATTAGGAGGAAGACCTGTAAAGTCAGGCAGTTGAGGTCTTTACAGTTGCTTTTGACCCAGACTGCATCTCCTGTTTCAAACTATGAAACAAGAACATGCAAATTGCTGGATAGTGTACTTAGGATAAAGATAAACCGCAAACACATAAATTGAGAATGAGGGCCCGGCGCGGTGGCTCACGCCCGTAATCCCAGCACTTTGGGAAGCCCAGGTGGGTGGATCACTTGAGCTCACGAGTTCAAGACCAGCTTGGCTAACAGGATGAAACCCCTTCTCTATTAAAAAATACAAAAATTAGCCGGGCATAGTGGCGCACACCCTTAATCCCAGGTACTCTGAAGGCTAAGGCGTGAGAAGCACTTGAGCCTGGGGAGGTGGGGGGTTGTAGTGAGCCGAGATCGCACCCCTGCACTCCAGCCTGGGCTACAGAGTGAGACTTTGTCTCAAAAAAAAAAAAAAAAAAAAAAAAAAAAATCGAAAACAAGGAGTTTCTAACAAATTGGGGGGATTATGTTTGGGAAGTCAGGAATTCCTTTTTCCCTTCAGAGTCCTAGCTCATAGAATAAGGCCGGTTTTGAATCAGTTTATCAGCTTTATTAATGTTCACTAAAATGACTCTGAATAAAGGGCTCCCTGATAAAGATTAAAGTTAGAAATGAGGCTTGAATTTTAAGCTAGGGTGAGTTTTTCATTCTCTCCAGTCGAACTGACTGAAGATAACTTACAAATTACATTGGAGAATCTGGGGGGTAGAAAGAATAGTGACTGACATTTGCCAACGTTTGCAAGGTCTGATTGCCATGTAGAAACCAGGAGCTCAAGGCCTGCCATGTCTGCGCACAGGGAAGCAAAAGAGGAAGCCAGATAGCAATAGAGTATGAGAGGGGAATACTTATTACTAACTCCTGCTAAATTTGGTCCATTAGATATTAGTCTTTCTTTAATCTCGCCAATTATCTCTTGAGGCAAGGAGTGTTTGTTTCTATATTTTTTCTGGAGAGTACAGCAGGAGCTGCTATACCTACAATTCCAAGAAAATGGAATGGATGAACCAGAATTTCCTCTTATTATAGTACATATAGAGATTTAAACATAAAAACTGCTATGTAGAATTTGGTGGTAAACTATGTAGTTAAAAGTCTCAAGGAATATTATTATATTGGTGGGAAAAAGTAATTAAAATTAAGGAGAGATGGATGACCTGATTAGAACAAAAGTAATAACAAAGATGAAAAATACTTTCAAATAATTAACTTCCAAAAAAGTTCTGAGCCCAGATAGCTTTACGAGTCAGTTCTTCCAATGTTTTAAGGAAACAGAAGTTCCACGTTATAGAAATTTAAGACATAACACTGGTGAAATTTTTTTCTAATTTATATGATTGCCAAACTGGACTAAGAGAGTACAATAAAACAAAATCGACAATTTTATGCATGCATATAGATGCTAATGTTCTAAAACCCCCATGCACACATTTAATTCATCAGTGCAAGATATACTACTATCCAGTAGATATCATTTCAGAATAGTTTAATGTTAGGAATTTTAGGAATATATTACAGTAGTATGGTAAACAAGGAAAATCATATGAAAATCCTATTAAATACCAAATTTATTATAAAACTACTTATAACATTTTATAGTTAGAGACAGATAGATATTTAACATAATAAACTATTTTAATATGAAAGCCATAATCATACTTAATGAAAAACACTAGAGGACTTTAAAATTAAAATTACAAATAAGACAAAGATACCTGTCATGCCATTATTATTTTAGATTGTTATAAAAATTCTATAAAATTAAATAACATGTGAAACAGAAATAAGCCGTATAGCCAGTTGAAAAGAAAAGAAGAAAAAAGATCACTAATTGCAAACAACATTGCTCACTGATATGTGAAAATAAAATCAATGGATAAATAATCATATTGAATAAACTGATTGAATACCAAATAAATGTAAAATTCAGTAATTTAAAAATTAATAAAGATAAGAAAATAAAATGGGGGATTTGTATTTTTAAGAGAATTTCAGACTAGTTATCCTATATGACTCTCTAAATTGACTAAAAACTGCATAAAATATTTTTAAAACATTGTAAGATACATTTATGAGCTGGCATAAAGGTAGAAATCCTGAGAAATAACTGAATGCCAGAACTTAAAGGATTTCTTCTAATTGTCAGAAGCTAAGATTTAAATTTTAATGGCAATACAGAAGATAGGCTGTTAGAAATAAAGTGGGGAGCTTAGTTGAAACATAAAGCTGGGATCCTAGTGTAAGGATGGACAATACATAAACCTGACATGAAGAATTCAGCAAAAAAAGCTGCTTGATTCAGCTTTCACTGTGGGTGAAGCAAAATTGTAACCATCATTTTATAACTACAAGTCAGCTCTCATAAATGTTTGAGTACTTATTCATGCCATGTATTTGAGGGTCTGAAAACAAAATTTCAATTGGAGAATTTAATTTAAAATTAATTAAAATTAATTAAATTTAAAACAAAATTTCAATGGAGAATTTAATTTAAAATCCAGCCTGAGGCTGGATCCTTCCTGGAAAACTGTGAGTTAAACACAGGCCTGCTGGGTGCAGTGGCTTATGCCTGTAATCCCAGTACTTTGGGAGGCCGAGGTGGGTGGAACACGAGGTCAGAAGTTCGAGACCAGCCTGGCCAACATGGTGAAACCCTGTCTCTACTAAAAATACTAAATATTAGCCTGGCATGGTGGTGCACGCCTGTAATCCCAGCTACTCAGGAGGGGGAGGCAGGAGAATTGCTTGAACCCGGGAGGTGGAGGTTGCAGTGAGCCAAGATGATGCCATTGCACTCCAGCCTGGGCGATAGGGCGAGACTCCATCTCACACACACACACAAAAAAACACACACACACAAAAAACAAACAATAACAAAACAAACCAAACAAAAAACCCTCAGGCCTTCAAGAATTTAAAAAAAAATTTTTCTTTAGAGCTGTTTTAGGTTCACAGCAAAATTGAGAGGAGAGAGATATCCCTTATACTCTATGTCCCAACAATCCAATCAGAGTGGTACATTTGCTACAATTGATAAACCTACACACATCATCACCCAAAGTCCATAGTTCACATTAGCATTCACTCTTGGTGTTTGGAATTTTACATGTAAGGTTCAAACTAAAATGAGAAACTACTGGCCAAACTCATAATACCCACTGTGGGTGAAGCAAAATTGTAACCGTCATTTTATAACTACAAGTAGCTCTCATAAATGTTTGAGTACTTATTCATGCCATGTATTTGAGGGTCTAAAACAAAATTTCAATTGGAGAATTTAATTAAAATAATTAAAATTAATTAAATTAAAACAAAATTTCAATGGAGAATTTAATTTAAAATCCAGCCTAGGCTGGATTATCAGACTAGTCCTACAAGCTAAGAGGTAGTCTGATTGAGAGAAAACAGAAATAACAGACACCAATTTTAGAACTGCATAGATTTTTGATATCATCAGAAACTATATTTAGAGGAAAAATAAGCTTGAAAATATGAGCAAGAAACAGATGCAATAAAATAAAATCAGTCATGTTGGAAAAATAAACATAGAAATATAATTTAAATTAAAAATTCAATAGGCAAGTTAAACAGTAGATTCGAAACAAACTGAAGAAGAGTTTAATGAACTGGAATGTAAGTCTAAGAGATTATCCAGTGGCTAGAAAGATGGGAGATAAAAAACAAAAAATAAAAAGAATGAGTTGTCTGGGCGTGGTGGCTCATGCATGTAATCCTAGCACTTGGGGAGGCTGAGGCGGGTGGGCTCAGAAGTTTGAGACCAGCCTGGCCAATATGGTGAAACCCCATCTCTACTAAAAAAGAAAATACAAAAATTAGGTGGACATGGTGGTGCACACCTGTAATCCCAGCTATTCAGGAGGCTGAGGCAGAAGAATCGCTTGACCCCGGGAAGCAGAGGTTGTAGTGAGCCAAAATTGCCCCAGTGAACTCCAGCCCAGTGATAAAGCGAGACTCCATCTCAATAATAATAATAATAATAATAATAATAAAGGTCTAGCAAATTTAATAAGAATTCTGCAAGGAATTCTGATTAAACATAAGAGGTAGGATTTAAGGTGATAACGACTGAAACCCTTCTCAGAATTGTTCAAAGATATATATCCTAACATACAGAAGTCCAGCAAATCACGGACAGGATACATCAAAACAATTCACATCTAGGTTCACCAAAGAGAAACTAAAAATCCACATTCATATACATACAAAAGATCTTAAGCCACAAAAGGAACAAGCAAGTCTAGAAACAAAACAAAATAAAGCAAAATGCAAAACAAAACCCAGCACACTGTAGAGAATAGACATTGGCAAGAGACTGACCACCACCTTTACAACAGAAATAATGAAAACTATAAGATGGTGGAATAAATACCTTAAGTGGATTGAGAGAAAATAATTGTCAACCTAGAACTGCACATCCAGCATAACTATATTCAAGTGCAAGGATAAATTAAGGCATTTTCAAAGAGACCTGAGTGTTTACCACTGAGGGTTTAGACCCTCACTAAAGGTGATTCTAAAGGATTTTCTTTAAGAAGGAAAAGTGTAATCCCAGACAGATCTGAGATGCAAAAAAGACTGATTATGAAGGATATTGATAAGTATGTGCATAAATCAAAATAACAGTTGACTGCATAAAATAAGAACAATAATAGTGACAATGTCTAACTTGTGGGGGGAAAGAACAGCAATTTAGAGATCTAAAATATTGGACAACAACAGCTTTCAATTTGGCAGGGCGTGGTCAGTATGAAAGACCCTTGTTTTATTTACAAGAGTGTTAAATTTATTAAATATTTAGATTTTAAGTTAGTATACATGTTTTAGTAGAAAGGTAAAATTGTATGAATGACTTCTCTTTTTTTTAATTTTATTTTTATTTTTATTTTTTTTGTAAAAAGAAAATGAGATGGGATGTCACCATGTTGGCCAGGCTGGTCTCGAACTCATGACCTCAGGTAATCCACCCATCTCGGCCCCCCAAAGTGCTGGGATTACAGGCATGAGCCACCGCGCCCGGCCTGTATGAATAACTTCTAAGACATAGAGGGGAGAAACTAGAAAAAGAAAAGAAAAAATAATTTAGTCAATTATAAAAGTGTAGGAGGAGGGGGAAAGAACCCAAACAAGAAATAGAAGAACCAGGACAAATAGGTAACTAAAAAGCACATATAAGATGGTAGAAGTAAATCCAAATATATCCATTATCACAATAAATAGAAAAGGGCTAACCTTCTCAGTTAAAAGAAGATTGTCAGATTGTGTTTCTTTGAAGCAATTAGCTTTATGTTGATTTAAAGAAACACACCCCAAGCCATAAGGCACAAAAATGTTAAAAGTTCAAGTACAGAAGAAATATGTAGTAAACCCCCAGGAAATGTAGCCCACAGAAATACCAATAAAAAAGAGAGTTTAGAATGAATGTCTTCAGCATTTGACTTCTGTCCTTCCCTTTATTCTTAAATAGAGACAGGCTAAATTTCTTTTCTTCTGTTGAGATATGAGTAGGATTAGGAAGTGACAGCCTCTTGATCATTTAAGATTTTTCCAGTGTGGTATATATTTCTTCAGTTTCATAGAGGATAAGTTTTTCCTTATTTACTTCTGGGATTTTTTTCATGACAAAGCAGAGTAACTAAAAATACTTCTTTAGCCAAATACATAATACCATATTTTATTTTTGGACATTACTTATCACATAATGGTATAGGTTTTAGCAAAACTAACAAGAAAAACTGCTATAGCTATAGTAACATCAGACTAAACACTTCCTTTTCTTTTTCTTTTTATTTGTTGAGAGAGGGTCTTGGTCTGTTGCCCAGGCTGAAGTGCAATGGAGTGATTTCGGCTTACTGCAACCTCCAGCCCCTCAGTTCAAGTGATTTTCCTGCCTCAGCCTCCCGAGTAGCTGGGATTACAGGCACCTGCCACCGCGCCCGGCTAATTTTTGTATTTTTAGTAGAGATGGGGTTTCATCATCTTGGCCAGGCTAGTCTTGAACTCCTGACCTCAGGCAATCCGCCCACCTGGGTCTCCCAAAGTGCTGGGATTACAGGTGTGAGCCACGGTGCCTGGCCCAGACTAAACACTTTCTAAGGGAAAACATTGGTAGAGATAAAGAAGAGAGAGCTATATAATAAAATGATTTATTAAGAAGATGTAACTCTAAACTTTTATGCAGCTAATTATAAACCCTCAAAATTATAAAAATTGACTGAACTACAGAAAAAAAATAGAAAGACCCAATACATTAGTGGGAGATTTTAATATATCTCTGTCTGAAATTAATAGACCAAGCAGATAAAAAATCAAGAATATAGATGATTTGAACATAATTAATAGGCTTGATCTTATGAACAGTTATAGATTACATCCAATAATTCAAAAATATTGAATATAAGCACATATGAAATATTTATTAAAATTGGCTACATGGAGACTGTAAAATTCTCCTCAATAAATTTCAGAGAATTGATGTCAGACAAAGCTTATTTTTGCACCAAAATGTAACCAATTTAGAAATTAATAGCAAAAAAGATAATTGGGAAATATTATACATTTAAACAACATATGGGCTAAGAAATCAAAATTCAAAAGCATTAGAAACGAGTGATAATAAAAGTGTTATATTTCAAAACATTGGAAGCAGGCAAAGTAATATTAGAAGAAAATACAATTATTTAAATACGTTAGTAAAGAAGACTACATAGTAAATTAAAAACACAAGAATAGCAGAATAAGCCCCCAAAACGTATAGGAAAGAGAATAAATAATTTAAGAAAAACACCCCGCACACAAGAAACACTAATAAATTAGAAAATAAACATATAAAAAGAATCAACAAAGGTAAAAGTTTGTGCTTTGAAAAAAGTTAATGAAATTGACAAGCCTCTGGCAATATTTGTCAAGAGAAAAATGAGAAATGCATTATAAATAATATTAAGAATTAAAACAGGGACATAATGGAATAGAATTTTTTATGCTGAATAGATTAAAATATGTGTGTATTATATATTTTAAAGTCAATAAATCTGGACCTGTAGAAAATATAATTTCTTTGAAAAATGCAGTTTACTAAAACTGACTCAAAAAGAAATAGAAAATATAAACAACCCTATCATCATTAAATAAATTGAATTAATAGTTTAAAGTTTTCTCACAAAGATAACATCAGAATAAGGTGATTTTTACCAATACAGTTATTCAGTGGGGGCAAGTAATTTAAATCCTGTGCAGACTCTGTCAGTGATTAGAAAAGAGAATATTCCCCAAGTGTTTTTATGAAGTTAGCATAACTTTGACACTAAAATAAGGTAAGGACATTATAAATTGGAAAAAGGGAATTTCACTTGTGATCATTGAAGAAGAAATAAAGCTAAATAAAATATTAACAAACAAAATTCAGCACTATCCTGAACTATGCTAAAAACAAAATACATTATGACCAAGTTGCTTTTTAATCTCATGAATGCCTGGTTCATTTAATATTGGAAATTCGATTAATGTAGTATTACTTCAGCATCATTGAAAGGAAATATGCAATCTTCTTAATAGCTGCAGAGGAGATAATTAATAGAATTTACTGTCTGTCTCTAATTTAAAACCAAAAACTTTTACAGACAAACTAGGAATAGAAGAAAAATTGTTTGACTTGATAAACGTATCTGCAAAAATACTAAAATATGGCAAATATCATACTTGATGGGGGAAATGTATGAATTTCTGTTACCATCAGGAACAACCAAGCATATCCAACTTCTGCGAAGACTGAAGCTTACACTATTTTGGGGGCTCTGATTCATGAGTATTAGCATCAGCTGACCTGTTGATATCACTTCCTCTTACTTTTGCAACTCCACACCTAATCTTCTTTTCTTTTCTTTTTCAACCCTTTAACACCTCTGTAACCAGTATTCCTCGCCTTAACTTCCCTTTGGTTGAACTATCTGAAAACTCAAGCTTCAGAACTACAAATAAGAAATTATATATTAAAATGAGTATGAGGAAAAATGCACAAAAATATTGGAGACTTCGAGATTTAGGTCTTTCTATTCTGAGATCTTTTAAAACAATTTATTGGAAATGCTTCCCAATTTCACTAGACTTCCCTTTCTGTACCTAGAATACTGCAAATTCTAATAACTCCTGGAACTCTCAGGGGCCTATGCAAATGAGGGTCTAAGCTTTATTTGCTTCCCAGGAACTTAAGCTTTATGTCTTAGAGATGTAAACTAGTGCAATAAGACAAAAATTTAAAGTTCAAAAATTTGAAAAAAAAAAAGGAACAAAGCCATTACTATTACTAGGTGATACAATTGTTCACATCAAAATCCCCAAATCATCAACAGACATTTTTTTTGGAATTAATATTAGAACTTAGCTAGCTTGCTGTTTTAAAACAATGTATAAAATTAAATTGTATGTCTGTACTTTGGAAATGAATAGAAAGATTATTTAAAAGACATCGTTACAACACACCCCCCACTTACACCAATCAACCAACCAACCAACCAAACCAAGCACCAGCTAGGATTATATCTTGCAATAGATGATCAAGAAATTTACATAGAAAAGTATAGAATTTTGTTGAGGCCAAGATGGGAGGATTGCTTGAGTCCAGGAGTTCAAGACCAGCCTGGGCAACATAATGAGACCCTGTCCCCCACAAAAAAAAAAAAAAAAAAAAAAAAAAAAAAATTGAAAGCCACTAGCAAGAAATGCTATGTTCATGGATACGATGATTCTGTGTCTTAAAGATGTCAGTTTTTCTCTGTCATTATCATTCCCTCATTGTAAACCTGCTCTTCTTTCTCCATTGTTTATAGGGAGTTGAACTTGTCAAATGAATGTCTACAGTGATATGTATGAAGCAAAGGGAAGAAGCATTCCTGCTGACTAACTATCAGACCTTTTGCAAACAGGATGCAGGTAATGAATAAGAGATACTACATTTTCTTACTTTTTTTAGGTTAATAGGCTTGCGCCATTTCAGCCACTAATTTTTATTCTTGATTCAGTGTCACTGATATAGTTTAGCTGTTCCTCTTAGTTTTCATATTTATCCATATTCACATCATTGTAAATTATAGCATAATTTTACATACTTTCATAAATTATTATTTTTTTGCCACTATTAGGGACACATTACATTTATGTTAGGAAAACCTGGAAATGTGTTTCCTTTGCTATTATTTATATCTTATCTTACTAAGGTAACCTCATACCATTAGGGTTGAAGCATATGCGCTCACTTTAAAGAAGCTGGTATTGTTCCTAAGAAGTTGCACAAGCCCAGGCTTTTAACTAAAGATAGAAACTTTTCACTGACAAAAAAACTACAAATGCTCTGGTAATGGTGAGAATGATTCTGTATTGGTTCTCTGTTGCTGCTGTAACACATTACCGTAAACTTAGTGGCTTAAAACAGTACAAATTTATTATCTTCCAGTTAGTTCTGTAGGTTCAGAAGTCTGACACAGGTCTCACTGGGTTAAAATCTAGGTGTTGGCAAGTTTGCATTCCCTTCTATAGACTTTAGAGGAGCTTCTGTTTCTTTTCTTTTCTAGCTTCTGAAGACTGTCTGAATTCCTTGACTTGTTTCTTTTACTCCATTTTCAAAACAAGTAACAGAGGGTTTAGTCTTCCTCACATCACATCATTCCAACCTCCTCTTCTGCCTCCCTCTTTAACCACTATATTGGATTTTATTATGTTGGGTCCTGGATAACAGGATGATCTCCCTTTCTCAAAGTTCTCAATCATTTGCAACATTCCTTTTGCCACCTAAGGTAACCTTCACAGGTTCTAGGCATTAGGACATGGACACCTGGCCAGGAATGAGGGCAAGCTCTCTAACTTCCTGTCCCCTCCTCCTGCTCACTCTTCTCTGGCCACATTGCCCCACTCCAGACTTGGTGTACCCTTACTCTTCCATTGCAGTAAAATGCTTTCACCCAGAGATTCTTATGGCTTACTCCCATACTTTGTTCGTATCTCTGTCCAGAAATCCTGCCATGAGCACTATACCTGAAATTTATCCTATGTTTTCTAACCTCTTATCATGTATTATTTTTCTTCATAACACTTCCCACTCCTCTGTGGCTCCCCCTTCTGAAAACTAAGCTCCCTTGGGGTAGAAACTTGGTCAGCTTTGTTCCCCTGTGTTACTGAGGATCTAGCTCAGTGTCTGGTACATAAGATCTGTGATGCATGAATGAATCAGTTTTTAAATTTCATCCCTTAACATCACATCTTTTTTTTCAGTAAGCTGGATCACAGTGAAATCTCTATAATTTGAATTAGAGTTAAATTCAAATTGAAGTATGAGAGCTATTGCCATTGTGCTTTGTTATTACACTGAGAGTGCTATTTGAGTAGCCAGATTTACAACTGACATCAGTAATACTTAATGTGATATATTACGTATCCTTCTGTGAATACCCTACTGTTGATTGTATTCTTTTGGAGTAGGGATTGATAATAATAGTGATAAAGACAATTAGCATCATCTTTGCTAGCATTTATGGGATACTTGCTATGTGCCATTAGTAAGTCCTTTACTTACATTATTTTATTTAATCTTCTCACTCCATGAGGTCATAAAATACACACTTACTCTTTTGTCTACCCAAGAAAACTAACCCCCTTACCCAACACTTTATTTAGGAAACTGCTTATCTCCATTCCAACCAAATGGTTTTGGGAACATCCCAAGAACAATCCTTTGGCCTCTTGGCTGTCAGGATGGATATATGAACCAGTCTGGATCAATCAGAATCCTTTAGTGGGAATCCAATAGTTAACACATAATCCATATCAAGCCAGAGTTCTTCCTCTCAGTTTTTGGGCTCACTATGGGAAGAGAGACTTTCTTTTCCTCTTGGGTCCAAAAATGGCAAGGATATGGCCTGGAGCTACTATGGCGAAGTAGACAGAGGAAATGGATCAGGGACAGGAGTCAGATGTCCTGACTTATACAGTACATGGTCACATTTTCTCCACTTGATAGATGAACAAACATGTCTCAGAGCTGTTATTTTCCACAGGACAGATAGCTTGTAAATAGCTAGTGAATGGGGGGATTTGACCCTGCATCAGCCTGATTTCATTATCTATATTTTCTTTCACTTTGCTGTATGCCCAGATATCTTAGCCACTTACTCTTTCCATTATTTCTGGTTTCTGAAAACACACGGCAAAGAAATGTGCACTCTTTATTTCTAAAAAGGTATTTCTCGGACAGTTGTTGCTCATCGGTACATCTTATACTTGATGAATATGTTCACTTGAGGGTCTATGGCTGGAATGATGAACAGGCCCCATCATCTGTGTTAATTCCAGTGGAATAAAAGTGGCTATTTACAGCTTTGTGTTGAGAAGGATTGTGAGGCTTCATCTGGCCTAGCAGAAAAGGAGGAAAGTGAAATAAGAAAATAAGCTATTAAATTTGCTCAAAATGTTTGATAACTCAGACTGCATTTTGGAAATACGGAGGTATACTTTTCAGCATCCTAGAAGTGTTGAGCTTGTTTTTCAGCTCAAAAAATGTTTTGTTAGCTGGAAACTCAACTTGTATACCAAACCAAATTCCTCAATAGTCTCTTCACTGTGGAATGATCACATCTTCGAATGAACATCTTCCTTTGCAAAATGCCCAGACAGTTCTATGCTACAACGATAGGAACAGCAGCATGATCTGAATTTAGATTCTGGAATGGAATGTCATTTATTGGGACCACTCTTTTTTTGGTGAGAGAGATGCTAAATCACAGCCACCCTGAGAAAATTGTCATGCACTGGTATTGTGGAACATTTTCTAACAATCAAATTGGGCCTCACATTTTGTTGGTTAGAAGTTCCATTTCTTCATCTTTGGTCCAAGTTACTTAGCAATGACCAATCAAACTATGTGCCCACCATATTGTTTTGCATGTTTGACTAGAACATTGACAGATTAATAGGAAGCGTAAATAGCAGAGCACAACTGTCGGGGCCCAGTGTGGGGCAGCAGGATTGACTGCTCCGGACTTTGTTGTGTTTGCTCAGAGGAAGCCGCAGCAAAAGCCTGCTGGGATGAGGTGACCTGGGTCATGGGCATTTGTTTTTTGTCTCTATAGAAAACAATTGTCTTCTCAATGGAAGATGGCTTTTTTCTGAATCTACATGGTTCCACCGATGAGGAAGCATTTGCCATTCCAGGGTGCTTGCTAAAACACAGACATCCAAATAAAAAGGCCACACAAAAGTTCAAATTTACTGTATTTTTCAGAGAATCCTTTGACTTATGTTAACTAGGAGAGAAGCGTAACTTTGGAAAATTTATCTTGAGGGTCTGTGAACCTTCATCTGTTTACTGCTAATTCCCAATATTTGATGTTTAGAAATTTATGAAGTTTCAAAATCCAGCCACCTTTTCTTCCCCCTCAGGTCATGAAGGCAGAACCCAGTAACATGTAGCACTGTTGATTTTGTAAACCCTGGCTTTGGTAAAAAATTTATTTTGATTTCAAAATTGCTCTAATCTGAATTGATCTGGATGAAATACATTAATAATAAAGGAAAACCTACTTTAGGTAAGATTTAATTAATCAAAAGTGGTGCCTTGATTTAAAAGCCAGAACTATGTTTTTGGTTGATAGATTTATTTGAGCATGACTAATTTTACATTTACAAATTTATCATAGTTCTTTAGAAAAAGGTTTACTTTAAATAAAAGACTATTTACTATTGATCATTCTTGATGTATTTTATGTATATGTATATACACACACACATACATACAGACAGACAGACATAGAGATAGGGACAGAGATTAGAGACAGGGATCAAGAATAAACATACATATATGTGTGTGTATGTATGTGTATATGCATGTATACACACACCCCTATATATACATGTGTATATCAGCCAGACTCTCTTCCTAATCTGGTAGGAATGAAGAGGGGGGTCAAATGGCACTCTACGATTTTCTGTTTAGCAGAATTAAATTACCAAACAGAAAATCGTAGAGTGCTATTTTCCAATCTTTTCTTCCTCTTCACTTTCTCTTCTCTTTACTCCTTTACTTTTTTTGTCCTTAACTTCTTAGAACTTAGGGCTTAGAAAGAGCATAAGAGCGTTATTGATGGTGGTTGTGGAAATCATTTTAGTTTCTGGCTGCCTACTTCAAGTCCTGTTGAGCTTTTTGCATTTCTAAAACTGAGAAACCACCATGGGATGGGGTGGTAGATGGTGGTGTACTCTAAACAAATGAACAAAACCTCCCCCTCTAAAAATCAAGGAATATGACATTAAAAACTAAGACTGATCTGAGTATTAAGAAAAATCAAGACATCTGCACTAATATTATATCCTTTTTATTCCTTTAAAATTAACCAGTATTTATTATGCACATCCTCTGTGCTACGCAGAGAATAGTTTCTGCCCTCAGGGAGCTGATAGTCTTGGGTTGAGGCATGGGGAAAGATAATCATCCAAAGAATTACAATATACTATTCCCAATTCCCATAGTATTAATTACAATATAGAGAGGGGGAGTGAGACCAAGAGACTGGCACTAACTCTATTTTTTCAAGACACAGGAACATGCATGCCTCTGTGGTTTTGTGGCTCTTTATTTAGGCTAATTTAATCTCATTTGCAAGCCATAAAACAAATAATGATTGTCTAGTTGACACTTGTACTATAAAAACATGGTAAGACTTGGGGAAGAGCATTGGACTATAAGTTTTGTAGGGCAGAAATTGCACCTGTCACATTCACTGTATGGAATGAGACTGGAACTCCATGAATATCTGTGGAATGAATGGATAGATGAGAAGCCTGAAGATTGAAGTTGCCACTTATTAGCTGTGTAACTTTTAGCATGACCTGGGGTCTCTCTGAGTATCTGTTTCTTCACCTATCAAATGGCTCTGCAATACTTGCCCATGTCACAGTATTATTATTGGATCAAAGCTTATTTCTTTAGCATCTATTATATGTGAGGCACTAGTCTTAAGGATTTTACATGTGTTGACTCATTTCATCTCCATAACCAAAATGTGAAACAAGTACTATTATAATTATTATTCCCATTTTACAGATGATTGTGTGTTGTTGGTTCTTTTGTCAACTATAAAGTACTGTGTTAATCAAAGAAATGGCATTGCAATTATTATTTCTAATATTCCAAAATGCAGAAGCATGCAGATACCCTCTATGAAGTTCAGTCTCTCGTCTGACTCTGTGTCTTCCACTGCAGTTCTCTGAGATTTATAGTATGAGAATATTTTGGGCATCCGTTTTAATTAAGAATCTTTGGATGATACAGAATTAAAAGCCTTGCAAATCTCCTCCAGAAAGAAAGATATATCTTTATTTTGAATATGTATGCCCTGGAATTGGAACCAAAAGCCACCAGGATCTGCTGCCATGCAAGAGATGAGCTTCTCTTTGACTCTGTTTTCCTCATGGGCACAGGGCCTCTCCCTGCTTTTCTCTGAATATGTGTTCCATTCTTTTTTCCCTTCCTCATGGCTTCTTCTGTTTCTTCATCATGTGGTTTGTCCATAATTGCTATGGTCTTTCCATCCCCAGTGCTGTCTCATGTACTTTTAGTTCTACTCTCACAGTTCTTTGGTTTATTTTCCCATCATTCTAATTGCTGAGATTGGTCCAGCTGATTTTCTTATGCTCTGCCACATCACAGTTCTCTGGTCAGCTGATGTTACAAACATCTGGAGCAAGGAGGGCAGACAGTGTCCTGAGCTGTGAGCCTGGCGGGGTCTGTGACAGGGGTTGTTCCATCTACCAACTGAATGTAAAATATAATTGAGGAATCAATTTTATTGTTTGCTAAATGTACCAAATAGGGCTTTTTATTAAATAGTCTCATATTAGAAGAGAATTTGTGAATAGAGATTATAAGGCTTCTTTATAATTTTAAAAATTGAGTTGCATTAAAACTTTTTGTTTTTAATCTGTAGGTAGTGACCTTCAGTTTATAAGAAGAAAAGAGTTTTGAGATAATGACCTCTCAGATTTTAAGTCAAATGGGAGAAGGTAGTGAAGTGAATTTTTAGTCTCTGTGCTGTGATCAGTTTGCAGCAGGTTACACAATCAGTTTCATGGGTTACTAGCTACATTTTTAAAAAGAGAAATAGATTGGAAAAATAGGTCAATGTGCTATATACATGGTAAGATGTTCGTTTCCTGATACTTTTATTTCAGTTATATACATGTGGGCATTTATTGGCATGATGTAAGATGCGTTTCTTACCATGGGATGTAGACTAAAAGCTTATAAGTTACCAGTGTAGAGGTTAAGACCTGGGTTTGGGGTCCTATGACCCTGGGTCCAAATGGCTCTACCATTTAGGGACTGTGTTACCTTGCAACTCCAAACTACACTTTCCTCTTCAGCAAAATAGGTTAATGTGACTTACCTCACACAATTAACATGCCAAATCAATGTGAACAAAGTACTTGACATACAACTCAACATAGCTTTTATTGTTATTTTAAATGAAATTAACCTCTGTTGGCTATTTAGGTTAAGTATGGGAAGTTTCTGGAAATGTTTTACATCAGAGATGTGGATAGGAATTATGAACTGGGATAGGAAGTAGAGGAAAAATAAAGAGCAGAGGAAACATCTCAGACATTTTCATGGCAACAGGAAAATCCATTTCTAGGTCCTTTCATGTGTTCCAGGTGACATTCAAGTCTCTTTTTCAATGCATCCACGAAACACATTAATATTATATATTGTTATGAATGCACTGATCCAATCCACAGAGATTCTTGAAAGAATGATGGGGACATTGGTAGCTCACAAGTTGAGTAAGGAAAGGAAAATGTGGAAAGTAATGCAGTGAGATACAATCTATTTAACCTCTTTTTTTGCTGCACAACAAATGCTCCAGAACATAGTAGTGTAAAACAACAATTTTATTATGCTCATTGTGTGAGTCAGGAATTCAGACAGAGCACAGTAAGGAAAACTTTGCTTCTGCTCCATGATGTCTGAAACATTCACTGGGCAGACACAGAGGCTGAGGTTTACTCAGATGGCTGGAGACTGGAATGATCTAGAAGCCTCTTCACTCACATGCTTGGCACCTGGGCTGGGGTGACTTCGAAGGCTGTGTTCACCTGGAACTGCAAATCAGCATGACTACTTAGGGCCTCTGTATGTGGGATGAACTTCTTCATAGTATAATGGCCTCAGAGCATTGGTGCTTCTCACAGGATGGCTAGTATCTCCAAGAACAAGTGTTCCCAAAGACAAAGAGGAAGATGCATTGCCTTTAATCACCTAGCCTCACAAATCACATAGCATCCCTTCCATACTCTGTTGGTCAAAGCAGTCACAAACCCGCCCAGATTCAAGGGGTGGGGACAAAGATCCTTTTTCTCATCAGGAAGAATTGAGAATTGAATGTAAAAATTAAAAACAGGTTTTGAAAGGGTGGTAACAAGCAAAATCTTTAGTTGTGCCCTTTATACCTTCACATTCTCACCATGAATGAACCACAGACAACTCGGGTAAATAGAGAGAGACCATGAGGTGTCATTTATGTTTGATTGTAGATGGTCTCTTGAGATATCTTCAGAATGGACTGAGCTTCCTAATGATACTTTGCTTTGGTTAATTCTGAAACAACTTCATATTTGACTTCTCCCTTCCAAAAGTTAAAGTTAAAAAGCTGCCAGATGTCAGGAGCACCAGCCTGGGACAGTGTAAAAGCCTTGAAAAATCAGTGGGGCAAACAGCTTTACCAAACCACAGTTAAAAGACAGAGGAGTCTGTCTCTCCATTCTTTCTACATTTTAAAGCAGGTTCTATCTTAAAAAGTCTCTAGTTAGACACACTGGGATAAGAAATAGAAGAATTTTTGAGTTTTAGTCCTGAGTTCATCACTACAGAGTGGCCTGGGCAAACCATTTCACCTTCAGTATGTTCCATGCTCTTTGAGGTCACTTTCAGTATTCAGCGACTCATTTTATGGCTTTCCAAATGGCCCAAATATGTTAATTTTATGAGCAAAGTAAGCTATACATAATGCATTTTGTACACATAAACTGAAAATGTGACTTTCGATCTGTCATTTTACCTGTCAAATTAGCATAGATTAAAAACTCAATGTTGGCGAAAGTGCAGCATTAATAAAGGCCTCTTTTATCATGCAGCTGAACACACTGTCTAATTGATGTGGCTTTTCTGCAAAGCAATTTGACTTGATTTTATGTATCAAATATGTTGAAACATCCATGCCTGTTGATTCCACTCATCCTTTCTGAGAATCTATCTTGAAAACCTAATTAGAGTGGGAGACCAAGATTTCTGTATAAGGATGTTCACTGCTGTGTTACTAATAGTTATGCAATAATGGAAACCACCTATATTGTCCAATAATCTGAACATTTTATAACTTACAGTGCATACAAATAATGATATTATGTGGCCAGAAAATCAGATTTTCTTAAAAAAAGTACTCATACACAATAAATGTGCATAAAGTAATTAAAGTCTGCATAGAGAAAAACTGTCAGGAACTGCATCAAGATGTCTAGATACAATTACTGCTGATTTTGTCTGTGTCTGGAGGTCTTTCTGTTTGTCAAAAATCTATAATGAATGCGTATTTTTTTTTATTTTTTGTGATGGAGTCTCACTCTGTTGCCCAGGCTGGAGTGCAGTGGCATGATCTTGGCTCACTGCAACCTCTGCCTCCTGGGTTCAAGTGATTGTCCTGCCTCAGCCTCCCAAGTAGCTGGGATTACAGGCCTGTGCCACCACGCCCAGCTAATTTTTGTATTTTTAGTAGAGACAGGGTTTCACCATGTTGATAAGGCTGGTCTTGAACTCCTGATCTTGTGATATGCCCACCTTGGCCTCCCAAAGTGGTGGGATTACAGGTGTGAGCCACCGCACCCAGTGTGAATGTGTAATATTTTAATAATCAGAAAAGAAAATGAATGATATTGATATATGTTTTTACACATCATTTTCTTTTCTTTGTGTCAAATCCTGCATCCAAAAAAGAGAGCTGGCAGGTTCATGGCTGAGTTTTTTTTTTTTTTTTTTTTGAGGCAGAGTCTCGGTCTGTTGCCAGGCTAGAGTGCAGTGGCGCAATCTCAGTTCACTGCAACCTCTACCTCCTGGGTTCAAGTGATTCTCCTGCCTCAGCCTCCCGAGTAGCTGGGGCTACAGGTGCCCGCCACCACGCCTGGCTAATTTTTTGTATTTTTCAGTAAAGATGGGGTTTCACCATGTTGGCCAGGATGGTCTCGATCTCCTGACCTCATGATCTGCCCACCTCAGCCTCCCAAAGTGCTGGGATTACAGGTGTGAGCCACTGTGCCTGGCTGCCTTCCTGAGTTTAACACTCACAAATGCTGTACCTTCTGCCCCGCACCTTCCCAAGCTCCCTGCTCCCTTAACACCAATTGGAGGTCCCATACCGGGAACTGGATCTGAGATGTGAAGGTGCTTTGGGGCTAAGAAAGGAAGTCAGCCAGGAGGTCAGGTGTGAGATCTTCTTGCGGTTATGCACTCCTACAGGCACTAGGCCACCTGTGGCCCCTGGTTGAAGGCCTCAAATCTACAAGGCTATTAGCTAGATTTTACTGGAATAAATTACCCCCTGCTTTGCAAGAACGTTAACAAATTACCATGGAAATGCTGTCGTGACCAGCACAAATGTCTCTCAAAGGCTCACTTCAGCCAGCTTTTTTTGTCCCAACTTGTAAGATTCACTTGTTAGTTCTACAAAAGGGAAAACTGAATCTTGAGGTAATTTGCACTTTGGGTGAATTCATCAATTCGGTTTTTCCCATAGGGTTTGGTTTGTATCCAGGCTTATGAACAACTTTTGTAAGCAGCAATAGCAGTTGTGTGGACACTTGAAATGGTAGAGAATTCTAAAGTTGCTGCCTCCTGTTAAACAACAAGAATGGGGGAGGATTGCCTCTTAGTCCAGAGTAAAGAGATCTGAATTAAAAACAATGAGAATTTTAACTTTAAAAGTCTGATTCTGGAAGCAACTACAGGCTACAACTTGTATGTATTATAATTTGCATTTTGAAACTTACTAGTCTGGTTAATAAAATTACATAGCCATCCAATGAATATAACTATCATATGCATTACATTTAGGGTCCTTGGATGATACATTCCCAGTAAGAGGCCATGCACAGGTACATTTGGAATCCAGAATGGCAGGTCCCAATTATGGGGATTATGAGGATGAAGACTATATACATCAATTCCTCTTTGAATGCAAGCATTCTATAATTGTCTATATAATAAATGTCATTACATCTAATTAAAATTTAAATGCAGGGTCAATAAAATTAAGAAGGTGATTAAGAAGTTTATTAAATAGTGATATTTAACATAAATTTGTATAGGCGGAATTTACATTATCAATGAGAGTTTGTTCTTAGATTGACTCACATTCTGAAATGTTATTTTCCAAAGCACTAGAGTATGAAACTTTATCTATTTTGTATATTTTAATTAAAGTTTGGTGTTGGTACAAATTGTTTCCATTCTGAAATAGATGCACCTCTTTAGGACAACCAGAGACCCAGGTAGAAAAAAAATCTAGCTTTCCTGGGGTGTTTTCTAATCTGCATATAGGTAGAATACCCCACAGGAGGGCTAAATATGTAAAGAAGAGAGAAAAACAATCCCCCCCCAAAATGGATACATAGAAATTCACTAAAATACAAGAAGTTTGGTTTTTAGTAATGTCAGGAAGTTGCCCAAATTAGAATAGCTAGATCACAGCATACATGAGGTTTTGTGTCATTGAAAATCAAATCTTTTAAATTATATATGGCAATGGGCACCATAATCTTGTTAATGCTTTGAGTCTCAAGATATCTTAGTCTAGCCCTGCTCAAATGAAAAGGGTAAGCTTAAGCTCTCTTGATATTTGGGCTTTTAAAATAGAGACCATTTACTGAAGTGCATTGACCCAAGAGAAAAAACAGTAGACATCAGCCCACCTGTTCCACCCTCCAGTGGGTCCTGAGGACAAGACCCTCACTCTTACCATCAGGACTCTCCAGGCTCATGGTTTGACTTGGGATGGGTCATTGCTTTCCTTTAATTGTTTGGAGATGAGAACAGTCCCAAAATGCACTGTGTGTAAAGATTTATATCCATCAGATCATTTTGCAGCCATCTCCCGTTTTCAACAGGGGTCTTTGCCTTTCTGTCTAGTCCCCCATTCTCCCCATTAATCCAATAAAGGATATTCTAAGTTGTAATATACAATGGTTATGTAATGATTAGGTCAATATGTACATATTTTATAATTCTAGTAAATAGCAAATCTTAATTTTATAAATAAAATTCTGGTAAATACATGGGTTCTCATCAGTGATATCCACAGAGAAGGAGAATGCTTTCTTACATCATATTATCCAATATGTAACAGACAATTTACGGTAGTAAATATTTGTTTTGCTCAGGTGTTTGAGAGGTTCAGCTGCTTTCGTCTGGTTCTTGCATGGCTCCCTCACATATTTTTGGTCAGCTGTGGGTTCAGTAGGCAGCAAGGCTGATTTTGGCTGGGGATCGGTTGGCTGTTGGCTGATCTAGAAGCCATTGTCTGGGGAAGACTGGGTGACTTGGCTCTGCTCTGTCTATCACCCTCTAGCAGGTTAACCAGGGCATATTCTCATGGCAATGGCAGAGGGCAAGACTGAACAACTCCAATAGTGCCTCCCCTTGAAGTCTGCGCTTGTGTTTGCATTTGCTAGCATCACATTGGCCAAAGCAAGTCACATGGCTGAGCCTAGATTCCCAGTGGGAGGTGCCACAACGTTATATGGCAAAGGGATATGGATGCAGAGACAAGTGAATGACCCCAGCCCTAAATGCAATCAGTTTACCACATGGGGTTACATTTTAAAACATTATATGATTTATTTTGCAATCAGAGAGTGGAAGAAAGGAAGATGAAGAGAGGGGAGAGAGAGAGAGAGAGACAGAAATCTGTTTCTTTTTATAGCTTATTAAAAGTGATAATTACTTTTGCTGAATTTATTCGTTAGAAGTGAGGTACTACTTTCAGTTCACACTTAAGGAAAAGTGTTACACAGGGTGTGAAACTTAGGAGTGAGGGATGGATCAGTAAGGAGTATCTTAGAGGCTGCCACTACAAAACCTTCTGGGAGACTGATGTGCACCTAGGTTTGGGAAATACTGAATTACTGTACGAAGATGAAGGGAATATTCAGAAAAGACCTTGAGGATGTAGAAAATTTTACTCACGAGGCAATAATAAATAGCCTGTCAAACAAACAAACAAAAAAGTCCAGGATCAGACGGATTTACAGCTGAATTCTACCAGAGGTACAGAGGAGCTGGTACCATTTCTTCTGAAACTATTCCAAACAATTGAAAAGAGAGACTCCTCCTTAAGTCATTTTATGAGGCCGGCATCATCCTGATACCAAAACCTGGCAGAATGCAACAACAAAAAATAAAACTTCAGGTTGTTATTACTGATGAACATCGATGCAAAAATCCTCAATAAAATACTGACAGACCAAATCCAGCAGCACACAAAAAGCTTATCCACCATGATCAAGTCAGCTTCATCCCTGGGATGCAAGGCTTATTCACCATACACAAATCAATATACGTAACTTGTTACATAAACAGAACTAAAGACAAAAACCACGTGATTATCTCAATACATGCAGAAAAGTCCTTCAATACAATTTAACATCCCTTCATGCTAAAAACTCTTAATAAACTAGGTATTAATGAAACATACCTCAAAGTAAGAGCCATTTATGACAAACCCACAGCCAGTATCATAATGAATGGGCAAAAGTTGGAAGCATTCCCCTTGGAAAGCAGCACAAGCAAGGATGCTCTCTCTCACCCCTCCTATTCAACATAGTATTGGAAGTTCTTGCCAGGGCAATCAGGCAAGAGAAGGAAATAAACAGTATTCAGATATGAAGAGAGGAAGTCAAACTGTCTCTGTTTGCAGATGACATGATCCTATGTCTAGAAAATTCCATCATTTTAGCCCAAAAGCTTTTTAAGTTGATAAGCAATTCAGCAAAGTCTCAGGATACAAAATTAATGTGCAAAAATCACAAGCATTCCTATACACCAACAATTGACAAGCAGAGAACCAAATCATAAATGAACTCCCATTCACAATTGTTACAAAGGGAATAAAATACTTAGGAGTACAGCTAACAAGGGAAGCGAAGGACCTCTTCAAGGAGAACTATAAACCACTGCTCAAGGAAATCAGAGAGGACACAAACAAATGGAGAAACATTCCATGCTCATAGATAGGAAGAATCAGTATCATGAAAATGGCCATACTACTCAAATTAATTTATAGATTCAATCCTCTTCCCATTAAACTACCATTGACATTCTTCACAGAATTAGAAAAAATTATTTTAAAATTCATATGGAACAAAAAAAGAGCTCTTATAGCCAAAAGAATTGCAAGTAAAAAGAGTAAAGTAAAAAGAACAAAGCTGGAGGCATCATGCTACCTGACTTCAAACTATGCTACAAGGCTGCAGTAACCAAAACAGCATGGTACTGGTACAAAAACAGACACATAGATCAATGGAACAGAATAGAGATCTCAGAAATAAGACTGCATTTTTACAACCATCTGATCTTTAACAAACCTGACAAAAACAAGCAATGGGGAAAGGATTCCCTATTTAATAAATGGTGCTGGGAGAACTGGCTAGTGATATGCAGAAAACTGAAACTGGACCGCTTCCTTATACCTTATACAAAAATTAACTCAAGATGGACTAAAAACCCAAAACTATAAAAACTTTAGAAGGAAATCTAGACAATACCATTCAGGACATAGGCACTGGCAAAGATTTCATGATGAAAACATCAAAAGCAATTGCAACAAAAGCAAAATTTGACAAATGGGATCTAATTAAACTAAAGAGCTTATGCCCAGCAACAGAAACTATCATCAGAGTGAACAGACAACCTACAGAATAGGAGAAAATTTTTGCAATCTATCCATCTGACAAAGGTCTAATATCCAGATTCTATAAGGAACTTAAATTTACAAGAAAAACCATTAAAAAGTGGGCAAAGACATGAACAGACACCTCTCAAAAGAAGACATTTTTTGGCCAATAAACATATGAAAAAAAGCTCAATATACTGATCATTAGAAAAATGAAAGTCAAAACCACCATGAGATACCATCTTACGCCAGTCAGAATGGCAATTATTAAAAGTCAAAAAATAACAGATGCTGATGAGGCTGTGGAGAAATAGAAAGGTTTTTACACTGTTGGTGGGAAGTCAAATTAGTTTAACCATTGTGGAAGACAGTGTGGCGATTCCTCAAAGACCTGGAACCAGAAATACCATTTGACCCAGCAATCCCATTACTGGGTATATACCCAAAGTAATATAAATAATTCTATTGCAGATGAACATGCATATGTATGTTCATTGCAGCACTATTCGCAATAGCAAAGACATGGAATCAACCTAAATACCTATCAATGATAGACTGGATAAAGAAAATGTGGTACATATACACCATGGAATATTGTGCAGCCAGAAAAAGGAATGAGATCATGTCCTTTGCAGGGACATGGATGGAGCGGGAAGCCAATATCCTCATATCCTCAGCAAACTAATACAGGAACAGAAAATTAAATACTACGTGTTCTCACTTATAAGTGGGAGCTGAACAGTGAGAACACATGAACACAGGAAGGTGCCTGTTGGGGGTTGGGGGAAGGGGGAGCGTCAGAATAAATAGCTAATGCATGTGGGGCTTAATACCTAGGCGATGGGTTAATAGGTGCAGCAAACCACCATGGCACATGTTTGCCTATGTAACAAACCTGCACGTCCTGCACATGTATCCTGGAACTTAAAAGAAAAGAAATTTACTCATGAGGTACTATGGATTCTAGAGGGTACAATGGAAAGTTTTAGGGCTGTGGCTTTGAAACACTTTCGATAGCATTCCACATTTGGAAATATAGTTTTCATCCCATCTTAGTAATACCTCCACCCAAATTGCTTATAGTGATACTTATCTCACTATATGTGATATATGTGGATATTAAATTTCCTATTCTAGTCTATTCTACCCCATTTGATTCCATTCTAGTCTACTTACATAATTGGTATTTGTGTCTGGCCAAATTGACCTCACAACGGGTAGTTATAAAATATTTATTTAGGGAAGTTAATGAGAACTAGAAGAGGAAGGGTTCAGATAGTGAGACAGAAAAATCTTAACTTCTCAGTGAGTCTTGATAATCCTGGTCGAGTAATAATCCAATAGCTACCAGTTACTAAGCACTTACTATGTGCCAGGCACTGCACTAAGCTTTTATGTCTATACTTTGTTTTCTGTTTAATTTTCACAGCAATCCCATTATATATCAGTTTCGTTTTCAGTTAGAAATGAGGGAACAGTTTCGTTAGCACAGGGGAAACTAGGGCTCAAATGACTTAAGTACTTTGCCAAATTTCACAAAGATAGCAAGCAACACAACCTGAATTTAAGCCTGCCAGCAGTAGCTCTAAAAACACAGCTCTTAATCATTGCTGTGATCTTTTCCAGGACACTGCCCAGACCACGGGTAAGTAATAAACAAAAGATGTAAATGCATTGTTTTTATTCTGCACGGATAGGGCTTAATGAGTAATCAGAACAATGACCCTGTCACTTCTTCTTGAATATTTAACCAACATACTGATGGTGCAGACATGCCTAGATTTTAACTGATGTGCAGGCATGCTAGATTTTCTATTCCTTTTCTGGTTTTACTCCTTAAACTTTAAAGATCTGGTTGTCTTATAGAAAATGATGTATTTCTCCAATGCGGTAATGCTTTGCTTTTACCTAAAAAGCTTACTTTGCTATACATTTAGTCTTTGCACACATATATTTTGTGTGTGGCTTTTTGGGGGCATTCTGGTTTGGGTTGGTAAAGAAGGTGGGCCACAGCAGCTGCTTATGATATATTGAGATATCATAAACATTTTAAACAATTTCTTTGTTTGGATTTAGGCATCTTTTATAGCTTATAAAAATGGAAATAGGCTGGGCACTGTGGCTCATGCCTGTAATCCCAGCACTTTAGGAAGCCAAGATGGGTGGATTGCCTGAGGTCAGGAGTTTGAGACCAGCCTGGCCAATATGACAAAACCCACCTCTATGAAAAAATAAAAAATTTAGCCAGGTGTGATGGTGCATGCCTGTAATCCCAGTTACTGAGGAGGCTGAGGCAGGAGAATTGCTTGAACCCGGCTTGCGGAGGTTGCAGTGAGCGGAGATTGCACCATTGCACTCCATCCTGGGCAACAAGAGCGAAACTCTGTCTCAAAAAACAGAACAAAAAAACAACAACAAAAAAACAAAGCAAAAATGGAAATAACATTCAGCTTTCTGTACCATCTTTAGATGGATTAGCATACCTAAGTCTTAAACTCCACTGTATCTACCCTTGAGTAGACATGGCAAAGAGTCAGATATTATGAATGTGATTATTTTTCTTTGAAACATATTATATTTGCCTGGTACTTTGCAACTGACAAAGCTCTTTTCTAAATATTTTTCTTCTTTAGATCCTAAGATAACCCTGGGATGAAAAAGGGGTAGATAGTTTTATGAACAGTTTTCTAGCTGTAGAAATGGAGATCCTGCATGGTTAAGTGCAACATACAGAATAGTTCATATGCACTAAGTCATTTAATCCAAATCTCAGTGTTACAAAGGAGGGAACCAAAACTCAGAGAAGTTAGGTGACTTATTCCAGGTCACACAGCTAATCAATTCAGAAGTGAGTCAAGAATTCAAGTCTCTAGATTTCTATATAAGCACTCTTTCTACCACACTCTGCCACCTCTGTTCCAGTTCGTAAGTATAAATGTAGACATCACAAATGCCATATCATTTATGTTCACATGTCTGTAAGTGTTATGGAAATATTTTATAATGCAAAGTGGGTCTGGAAGATAGTCTATGTATGTTTTTTTTTTTCTCATCAGAAATGTGTTATTTAACTTCTTAGCAGACCTAAAATTTCCTGACTTTAATTTCTAAGCCCATGATATTGTCTGTCCTTTAAAATGGACAATGTAATGCAGGATTATGTTGTTAGGGTATTATAAAAAGCTATTTGTCATCTTCAAAATTGAGAGGGAGCTCTGATGTAGCTTAAAAAGTAAAGTTTGTTGCCTGAGCTAAGTGATTAGACTGCCAGCAGTCTTTTGCATTCTCTTCAAGCATATGTTTCAAATGGCATATTTGCATATGTGTAACAATATAAAGTAAAATTTCACCATAATTCAATAAATGGGGTTCAAAATTTTACTCTTGTAAACATTGTGTTGCTTTATTGAAGGTTAACAGAAGACAGTATTTTTAACCAGTCTGTACTGTCCTAAAGCCCACAGACATAGAGATTCAACTGAATGATATTAAGTTGTTCTACAGCAAATCTGCAACAGACTATAGATTGCACAGAGAACATCCCAGATGATTATGGTCAGTCACTTCCTAACTTGCCTCTGACCCACTCCTCCATCACAACAGGAACTGAAGCTTGTTAGAGGATGGGAGTCAATCACCAGTGACCTTACACAGTATCCAAATTCACACCCTCTCAAAATTTGGCAAAATATGACATATGCATTTATGCTCACATATATGTTTAGTTCCCAAATTACAGATGGGGTTTCTTACTAAAGTGTGTTTATAAATAGGTTGTTTATAACTCAAAACACATTTTCTGATAGAAATTCTCCATCCAAAAACATTTACCAAGTGCCCAAAGCTGATCCCTCAAGCAGCTCCCATTCTTCTGGTTAGGTTCTGAAGCCAACTTCAGAAACCTTTAAGGACAAACTGCAAGTCCCATTGCACAGAAAGAACTGTAGAGCAAGTCCAAGACTTCACCCTCAGGCCTCAGTACTAGACCCTACTTGGCAGAGATAGCGAGGTGCTGACCAAATCTGCTTACTCTTGCTCCTGTGCACACAGCTGGACTGCATTTCCCAATGTCTCTTGCAGTTTGATGTGACCATGCAATTTGTTCTTGTCAATAAATACGTGTGGAAGTGATGATTACCATGTGCTGACCTGGCCCGTAGTATTTTTTTTGTTTTGTTCTGTCCACTGTTTGGAAGAGAATATCCCCCAAGACCCTACGGGTTGACCAAGCAAAGGTCCTTGAATCGTTGTGTAAAGGTTACCTGCTATGTACCCACATGGATGGTGGGATATACAAAAATAGATTTCAATGTGTAAAGTCACTGAGCTTTTGGGATTTATCCATCAGAACAGCAAGCCTTAATTAATACTCATTTTAATTTTAATTAATTAATTTTTGAGACAGATTCCCACTCTTGTCACCCAGGCTGGAGGCAGTGGCATGATCTCGGCTCAGTGCAACCTCTGCCTCCCGGGTTCAAGGAACTCCCCTGCCCCAGCCTCCTGAATAGCTGGGATTACAGGCGTGTGCCACCATGCCTGACTATTTTTTTTTTGGGGGGGTTTTAGTAGAGACCATATTGATCAGGCTGGTCTCGAACTCCTGATCTCATGATCTGCTTGCCTTGGCCTCCCAAAGTGTTGGGATTACAGGCGTGAGCCACTGCACTGCTTCAATTAATACTCTTTACAAGTCCTGTGCCCTTGGAGTTAAGCCACTTTGGATTGAACTTTTCAGAAAGATGTGGATGGCAGTAAAAATGTGCAATATAGGAGGAGGCTCTGGGTAAAGGGCAGCTTTCAAGGTTACTGAGGAGGCAGGCGTTTTGCAGTAGAGGTTATGGAGAATGACAGGGGAAAAGGCTTCTCAGAAGTGGGTAATGGCTCAGCCATGCGTAAAGCCCAGCTGTGGCAAGGGCTCCAGGTGGAGCAAAGCCAGTGTCCACAGAAGCCCTACCTACACAGTGTGCTTCATATAAAGACCCTGTTAATTTGCAGTGTGGCTTTATCTAAGTGTTCCTTTTTGAAATATCTAGGTTGTCATTGAAAGTTGTATCTACAACTGTAGAAAATTGCAACCTATTTGTGTTAGGCCATTTTTGCATTGCTATGAAGAAATATTTGAGGTGGGGCAATTTATTAAGAAGAAAGGTTTAATTGTCTCATGTTCTGCAGGGGTGTACGGAAGCATGGTGCCAGCATCTGCTTCTGGTGATGCCTCAGGAAGCTTACAATCATGGCAGAAGGTAAAGCAGGGGCAGTCATCTCACGTGGTGAGACTGGGAAACAAAAGCAGGGGGAGGTGCCACACACTTAAAACAACCAGCTCTCCAGTGAACGCATTCATCACAAAGAGGGTGACACTTAGCCATTCATGAGGGATATACTCCGAGGATCTAAACACCTCCTACAAGACCCCACCTGCAAAACTGGGATTATATTTAAACATGAGATTTGGAGGGGACAAAATATCCAAACCATATCACTAATTAAAAAGCAGTGGCAGCTATGATAATTCACTTTTTAGATCTGCGGTAAGGCCATGCTTTCCAAGGACTGCTCTCAGCTAGTGACCGAGTATGACAGACAGACTGAGATGAGCCTTTCCTGAGAAACACGGAATCCCTTTTATGGCCAACTTTAGCTTGAGGACTCCTTCAAGTTCTAGATATTTTCTTAGACTGCATGCCAGTCTGGGAAGCTTTCACCCACCCTTTCTTCTTCCTTTCCTCTCTCCTTCCCTCAGGCTCAGATTTGTCTTTTCTCACATCTCCCACAGATGTTTACCCTAATAAGCTTTTCTTGAGCATTTAATCCATCTTGGTGTCTCCTTCTCAGAGGATCTGAACTTACTCAGAAGTCATTCTGTTATTCTCATCTTTCTGTTTGTGACTGTAAAAAGGGACAAATTCTCCTAAATTGTGAGAGATGCTGTGGTCACCTGTATAGTTCCCCGACTAGGTGAGGTTCACTTACAGACCATGAGTGTTAGCCCTTGAGCAGTTTATAGCATTGTAGCAAAGGGGGTGGTTACATAGGCCCCTGTGATCCATCCAAGAAACCAGACAAGTTGCAAGAGCCACTGGGAGACAGAACTTCTTGCTTTAAAACACAGGGATTCATGATGGGGATGACAGAGCAAAAATGAATGAACATTTACTAAAATCTAGCTGAGCTGGATGTTTTTCATAAGGAATCTCACTGGATTATTAAATGAAAATTCATTTCAGGTAGATATTTTTCTCTCAAAGTAGGGATGAGGTGCAGAGACAGTGAGGAAGTGCCTGGCATCACACCCTGGGTAAGAGGCAGAGCTGCTATTTGAACTGGTTTTGCCTATTCTATAACTCGTCATACTTGTTCTGTTTCACCACATACCTTTTCAGAGAACTGTCTTGCAGGGAATTCTTGGAAAAGTACTATTTTTTTTCTACAAAGAAGGTAGAAACCTCCTAGTTTCAGAGTCTGTGGAGAGGGTAAGTTCTTCTCTGGTTTGTTGGATTTGTTCCTGCCCCCCAATGTCTTCTTTATGTGAAGTGTCTCATAATTAAAAAGTGCAGATTCTATACAGACACAGAGTCTTTCAGTATAGACCACATTTCCAAAAGTGGTTATTATGCATGGATGTGCTTGGAGAATTAGATTTCTGTGGTCTTGACTTTAATTGCCCTGTCTAGATATGTGATTAAGTTTTTGTTCTTTGTTTCAAGATGACCAGTCAATGGAGTTGTGTAGTTTTAATTTTATCTGAAGTGCAGTTGGAGGACAGGCAACAGAGCCTAATGCTTTTCTTTCCTCTCCTTCTCAGTTACAATGACCATTATTTCAATATTTTCCGGTCTTATATGAAATAACGTTCTGTTATGAGCAAACTGTTTTAGTACAATGTGAAGATTTTAATTTTAAAATGATTGTAATATAAAGGGGTAAAAAAGATTGAATTTTGCTTGTGCCTTGATAGCCGCCCCTCACCCCCACCCCCAGGAGGACAGAGCATGTAAATGTGAAGTTTGTGGGAAGTGGAGAAAAACAGTTTAATCCAAAATTGTAGGTCCCTGTTTTTGAACATCTGTTACCATGGCAACTGATTCAAACGCTTGAAAGTTGAGCTGCTATTTAGGCAACTTAACTAGATGTTTTTGACAGTATGGGAACTAAATATAATTTAAAAACAGACACATGTAGATCCCCATTTAGCTGACCTGGCTGACACAGCAGTAAGACATTGCTGTGACAACTGACGGAATTGCCGAAAGGAATGTAGTTAAGAAACAACAGCTTTGGTCAGGAGAGCAGGACTGAGGCTGTCACTCTCTCACTGTATTCAGGAAGATGGTCCGCGAGATGGAGCTTACAGCATCCCTGCTGAACAAGTACAGGGCATTATTAGCTTCATCTTTTCTGCACTTTTAAGCCACAGATGAAGGGGGCAGACTAGCAGTTTTTGAGCTATAAACATGGAAAAAGAAAAGTTAATTTCCAAGAGAAACACAGTATATACCCTTCTTTTACTAACTGCCTTAAAAGCTACTTTCTTCCCCCTTGGGAAAATGATTTAGAAATTCATTCATCTCTTTATGTCTAGTTCAAATGATAAATTTTCAGAATTATTCCCTTATCATCATATGCTTTAAATTGAAAGTAAAAAAACAAACAAATAAATAAATGTTTCCAGTGTTTTAAAGTAACAAAGTCAAAGTTCTGTGAACAGAGTAGTTCTTCAGTTTACATTTGTGAACTGAGGAAAGATCACAAGAAAGGAGAGGAAACATGAGATTCAGGTGGGTTGTTTTCTCTGTATTATGAATGGGCTATTTAAGCATCTTAGAAATCGCATTTTTAGAACTGTTTGGGTCAAATAATCGTCAGCATCCTGATGAAAGTTTCAAAGCAGATTATTTTAAAAATCAGACAAAGAAAACATAAAGAACAAATGGCTGCATAGAGGATTTTCCTAGATTGTTTATTTATTTGATTTAATAAAGTAATACGTAAGAAATGCCCTTGAATCTGTGGGGAATTTCCTAAAGAAGAAGATAGATGGGTTCAGATGAAAGAGGAAAACCACAGTGCAGTTTCTAAGGTCTAAATATGAGCCTCAACCTTTAAGCAGCAATTGATTGGTTGATCTGGGTACCAAATACCCAGGCAGACATCAGAGGAAATATTCAATGTTAGTTTTTTAAAAATATTTTGCTAATAGTTCTTTTATCATGTGTGCTATGTGCTGTTTCCATAACTAGAATGGTAAACAATGAGTTAAAAGATTCCTTTTCCTGGTGCAGCAAATGTGACAATTTTAGCACACTAAAACAGGCATGGAAGGTTTTATATTGACTTTTGACAAATTTCAAGAAGCCGGTTTTGCTTCCAGAAAATGTCTTATAAATGTCAAAAGACTTTATATTCTAAAGGGCTCTGTTTTAGAGACATAAGTGACAACATCTCAAGTAGACGAGGAAGAGCAGGACAGGTCTCTGGATGGACCTTGGTGACTCAGCTTTTCCCCTTTCTTGCTTGCAGTTCTCAAGAATAACTGTAGAATATGCCGGAAATGCAACATTCTGAGATAAAGAGGAGCTGGCTGGGCTTCACTTCTGTCCCTCCTAGCACAGAATGACCTTCAGTGCTTTAGCTCAGTGAGTGCAATTGTCCCTGGATATAAAACCCAGGGTATTGGGTTTTCAGGGTCCTTAGCTGCAGTGAGATGTAGGGTATTTGCAGACAAGACTCTGTCCACCTGCCATAAATCCTGTGCTTCTATTGTTCCCTGCTGCCTGTGTATGAATAATGAAGTTGCTTCACTTAACTTGTTCTGTGAGTGTTCTGTCTCATTGAACTTAGGTAGGAGATAGAGTAATTGGTATGTGGTGAACCTCATTCTCAGGAAAAATATGTAGGCCCGATATTCTTAGTAAGTGAAATTTATCCTTGGTCCAGCAAAAAGGAATATTGTACAAGTGGCTGTTTTGAGTAGAAAACAAGCAAATGTTTTAGAAATCGCTAATATATCTCAGAAATACTTATACTAAGCTTGACAAGATAAAAATTACCAAACAAGTTCACTTATTTCTCTTCTCCTGCTCTCTAAGAGAGAAAAGGGCAAAAAGATACATGGGTTTATTCTTAAGGTAAAATCAATGAAAGTAGAAGAGGAGCCTCACACTCTCAGGGATCTTGTGGTAAAGTGATAAGACTTCTTGGACTGTGTTGAGAGGAACAGAGAGGAACAGAGAGGAAGTGGCGACCAGGATGGTGACGTCCAACCAGGATGGTGTGCATGAAAGTTTATTTGTGGTAGAAGATCAAAACAAACCTAGGAGATTAGAGAAGATATGAAAATTTAAATGAACATTGCTTTGGACCACGTTTTTCAGCCCCATTGAAACTTGGAGAGTGTTATAAAGATAGACATTTCTGCTTTTGTCACCCTTCTTTAAAAACAGTATCACTCCAGAGCTGGAATACAAGAGCCATGGCTTTATAAGCTTTATACAAATCTCAGATTAATTCAACTGAAGAAACATTTGAAAGTGTGGGAGATTGCAGCGCATCCTCAGTTGTAGTATCATCTCGAATAGAAGTCTCCATGACTCCCTTTTGCATTGATTCTCTATGTAGCCACTTTGCTATATTATCTGAAGGCACTAAAGTTGAGAAAGACAGAGTTATTTCCTCTGAGAGGTAGTAATATAGTACAAAGACTTACATGTTATCAGATATGCTACTACTATTACTAATAACTTACATTCAAGTGCTCGCTAACTGCTGTACATGTGCTAACTCATTTAATCTTCATGAAAACTTATGAAGTAAAGCAACTCATTGTATCCCCCGTTTATGGATGAGAAAGTAAAGCACTAAAAGCTGAAGGCACTGGCTAAAAGTCACTTATCTAGTAAGAGATAGTGCTGGGGAAGTATATACAGGAGTGTGAGACATGTGCTGTTCAAAGTCTCAAGGCTGTTGTGACATGCTGTGAACACAAAGAGGAAAAGCTACTGATCCTAACTGGTTGATAGGAATTGCCAGTGGAAATGAAGATGTAATGAAATAAACCAAAAAACAAGCTGATGATTTTGGCAACTGGGCAGTTTTTAATGACATTTAAGACAAGTTTCAGTAAGACAATAGAAGCAGAAACCAACATTTGCTGGGCTAGGGATAGAGTTGTGAAGTAACTTTCTGCAATGCTTATGAAGTCTGGTGGTAGTGACAGAAAGGAAAGAACTGGGGACAGAAATCTGAGGAAAAAGTAGATAAGGGCTTTTTTGGATACAGAGATTTGAGTATATTTTTGGCTGATGGGAATAGGGAAGATGGAAATATCACAAATAAAAAGAGAAATAGGATGTTTTCCAAGATGTATTACATAGTTTCCTGTCTTTCTCAGCAGAATATAAGAAAGATTTAAAACATTTTTTTGTAATGACTTAAGATTATTATCATGAATTTTGATTGCTATTCCCTGTTCTAATTCTGAAATGAGATTTTCAAGTCCTATTGAGATGCTGATCACTCCAGTTTAGTGAAGTTCTGGCTTTCCTAGGAGAGCTGTGGTGACTTGTGTTTCAAAATGGTGAACTGAGTACAAACTATAAACTTCTCCTCCTGAAATAAATCCCTAGAAATTATTTTATTTTATTTTTATTTTTATTTTTGAAGACGGGGTTTCACCATATTGGTCAGGCTGGTCTTGAACTTCCAATCTCAGGTGATCCGCCCGCCTTGGCCTCCAAAGTGCTTGGATTACAGGTGTGAGCCACCAAGCCCGGCCAAATCCCTAGAAATTTAAGAAACAATGTAAATATGTAACCATCTTCAAACATAAGGAGAATAAATTACAGAGGGGCAGAGCAGGGAAGAATTCTAAAAAGAAGCAAAGCAGATGGGATCAGATTAAGGAGATTGTAGCTCAGGACCTTGTGCGATGGATTGTGGCTACAGAAAGTGGGTGGCATGGTTGATGGTAGGTTGGTTAGATGAGATATCATAGTAACAACATCCAGGTGTTTAAAATTGGTGTTTTTTCTCTTTTATTGGGTCTGTCCTGCCTCTAAGTACTTACATTGAGTAAAGGAGTTTTGTTAGAGAGACAAGGTGGTGACCAAGACAGAAGAAAGAATCTGTATGTTTAAGAGACAAGCTATTGTGTGGAACAAGTATAGAAGGTAATTTAACAGGAAATCTGATTTATTAAGATGAGTGAAAAAAATCAAAAGTCATTCAACATTTAAAGAAAATTGCAATCGAGAAGAATAATTAAAAAGCTTAATTAATATTAGAAGAATTTACATCCAAGGAAACAGCTAATACAGCCATGACAGCAAGGCTTTACAACATATATAATTAATATTATTAGGGAAATAAGGAACACAAGGTTATTAGGGAGAAATAAAGGTAAGAGCAGAAATTAATAACATAGAAAATAAACAGAAAAGCTCACTAAACCAAAAGTTAGATTTTTGAAAAGATGAATACAACAACAAAACCTTTGCCAAAGTTGATTAAAAAAAAAAATAGGAACAAGGAAAGAATAAAGGAAAGAAGGACTGAAGGTGCAAGTGAATAATATTAGGAATGAAAAATAAGACATAACTACAGACACAGAGATGAGAATGACAAAGATATATTAAAACTTTATGTTAATAAATTTGAAAACAGGTAAAATGAAAATATCCTAGAATAATATAATATTAAAAATCTTTTGTATAAATATCACTTTATATAAACCTTTATATAAGATAATAATCTAAGAAGAAATAGAGAACCTGTATAGTCATTAAAGAAATAAAATTAATATTTTAATAACTACATTAACAGGGAGTTAACACTTCTTTATGGCCGAGTTATACTATGCATTTAGAGAATTGATTATTCTAGTCTTAGGCAAACTTCTCCAGAAAATTTATATCAAATTGATTGTAAAAAATAATTCCTTTTCTAATTGTTCATTCCTTCCTAAATCTATGCCATTTGCAATATGACTTTGTAGCTTCTCCCATTAAGAGGTGGTGTCTGTTTCCTTAATTCCTGCATCTGACTCAGTTTTATGATTTGCTTTGGTGACTGGAATGTGGTGGAAGTGATTGTGTGCCAGTGGTCAGCCTGTGCTTTCAGAGCTCTTTCATGCTTCCATGCTTTTTGGACCCCTGACACCATTGTGCAGACAAGCCCAAGCTAGCCTGTTAGATGTGAAAAACCTGTAATCCAATCATCCCTGTCACTTCAGCTCATAGCCAAACAACTGCTGGCCAGGCTAGTAAGGACATCCTAGATGATCTGGTCCTCAGCTGATTTGTCTGTTAAGCACAGACCTATCAGTGAGCTTGGACAAGTTTGGCTACATCTGGCCTAAATCAAGAGAAATTCTCAGTGGACTCATGAACTCCCAAGCAATAATAAAAACTTAATGTTTTAAGTCATTGAGTTTTAGGGTGATTTGTTACATAGCAATAGTTACCTGATGGAAAAATTGGTACCTAGAAATTAAGTGCTATTTTAACAAAAACCTAAAGTATGTAATATTAGTTTTGGAACTGGGCTACAAGCAGACGCTAAGAATATGGCAAGCAAACTGGCTGCAAAAGCTGGAAAAGTGGTGATAACATTGTTATTGGAGGCTGAATAAGGGTGACATATATTATGTAATAAGCAACTAGCAGCACTATTGCCTGCATTAACTTTCCTAAGGGGAAAATAGACGCAACAGATGTTTGAATTTGGCTAAGTTTGTTTCCAGGCAGAATGTTGGAGAGTCAGCCGATTGCCCCAAAGTGTGGATAATACACTATGGCAAGAAATAAATGAGTTTAAGAAAGAACTGGCCAGTTTGCAAGCATAATTTATAGGGCACATAAAGAGACCAGAATTGGCTGGGTGAGAAAATAAAATGGGCTGGAGGCAGCAGCTCATGCCTGTTATTCCAGCACTTTGGGAGGCTGAGGTGGTAGGATCCCTTGATTCTGGGAGCCAAAGACTAGCCTGGGCAACATAGACAGACCTATCTCTACAAAAAAATAAAAATAAAAAATAGCTGGGCATGGTGGTTAACACTTGTGGTCCCAGCTACTTGGGAGGCTGAAGTGGGCAAATTGCTTGAGCATAGGAGGTTGAGCTGTGGAGAGCTATGATTGTGCCACTGTACTCCAGCCTGGGCAACAGAGTGAGACCCTATCTCAAATAAATAAACAAATAAATAAAATGAAATAAAAGAAAAATAAAATAGAAAATAAAATAAGTTCTCCAGTGTCTCCATTTAGCAAAAGGTGTTAAAAATAAAATGGAACCTGGAGGCATAGATAAATTTGAAGTTGTGCCCAGGACTGTTTGTTGAGACCTCAGCATTGTGGTGTCCCACAGCAGTTTGACACACCCAAAGTAGGCATTGATAAAGAGAGAGGAAGAGGGAGATGTCTTGAAAACAACTGTGGGTATAAGTTGCAGCAAATGCATTTAAATGTAATCAGATTTATAAAAGGTCCAGGAAGTTCTTAAGTGAGTTGTATGAAAAAGCTTTATCAACCAGAAATTAAGTGGTCTGAGATTGGTAAAATTCCAAAATGGCCTCTGGGCCCCTAACTTTCTATGGACTGAAAGCAGGCTGAGAAATTTACTCAGCTGCCAGTGCAATCTACTTTTTTTTCAAGAAACCTAGGGTGTGATAGAAAAGGAATCACATCTCAAAGGACAGAGCCAGAATTCATGGTAGAACCAGTGGGTAGAGCAAAAAACTATGAAGAACAGCAGATTGGGAACTACTCCTGGAGAGTAAAACTGGAGTCTAATTAAGGACACCTTCCCAGGGGAGAGCATGGGGTTGACCTGACAACATTAGCTCAGAAAGATTTTAGAATTGCTATGGAACAATGCTGTGAATGCATCAACAGATAACTGATGCACCTTCCCTTCACCTCAAGTTATTTGATGCAAGTATTATCTTGATATCAAAACCAATGAGAGAAAACATGAGAGAAAAGTTATAGACAATTTCATGAACATCGATAGAAAAAAACTGATTCAAAATATTAATAAGTAAATCCAGAACACTGAGTTTATCCCAGTAAAGCAAGAAGAGATTAACATTAGAAAATCAATTAATGCATAATATAGATATCAAAAATTAAAAGGACAGTGCAGAAAAGGAAAGTTATAGGCCAATTTCATTCATGGACATTGATGCAAAAATCCTGAACACAAATCTAGTAAACCAAATTTATCATGTTAAGTTTATTTCAGGAATGCAAGGGCAGATTGACATGAAGAAATCAATTTATTTACCACACTAATAGATGAAGGTAGAACTCTTAATCTAAGGCAAAAATCTAAACTTAATTTATTTAATCCAAATAAGAAAATCAATATATACAATCAATTCCAGTTCATATAACAGTAAGAAACAGAAAATGTTATAATACAAGATGTCATTTACAGAATCTAAAAAATCAAAAGATATATCTTTTACATAAAATATTATAAAACTTTATAGTAAAATATATTAAATAAAACCTAAAACATAGAAAAATAAAATATATTTATATTTGAAGACTTACTATTATAAAGATGGTCATTCTTTACATTAATTTTAGAGTTCATGCATTTTCACTTGAGTGAATGCTTTTTTTTTTTCCCCAAATGGAACTAGAAAAAATTCTAAAGTTTACATGGGAGAACAAAAAGCCAGGAACGGCCAAGATACTCCTGAAGAAAAATAAACTAGGGGAGGGAGAATTGCCTTATTAGATATCAAGAATTGTTATAAATATGTAACAATTAAAATATGATTATAGAGAAATAGCCCAATGGAATGGAAGACAGAGCCATAACTGACTTCTCACAGAGTTGGTATTACACACCAAAACATATTATTATTATATTTTTTCAAGTGCTTAATAGGTGATTGTTATGTTTAATTTTTTTAAATTTATTTTTTATTTCAATATGTTTTTTGGAGAACAGGTGGTGTTTGGTTATATGAATAAGTTCTTTAGTGGTAATTTCTGAGATTTTGGTACATTCATCACACAAATGGTATACACTGTACTCCATGTGTGGTCTTTTATCACTCACCCACCTCCTAACTTTTCCCCTGAGTCCCCAAAGTCCATTGTATCATTCTTATACCTTGGCATCCTGATAGCTTAGCTCTCAGTTATGATTGAGAACGTGCAATGTTTGGTTTTTCCACTCCTGAGTTACTTTACTTAGAATAATAGTCTCCAATTCCATTCAGGTTTCTGCAAATCCCATTATTTTGTTCCTTTTTATGGCTGAGTAGTATTCCATGGTAGCCATCTATCTATCTATCTATCTATCTATCTATCTATCTATCTATTTATCTATCTGTCTCATTTTCTTTATCCACTTGTTCATTGATGGGCATTTGGGCTGGTTCCATATTTTTGCAGTTGCAAATTGTGCAGCTATAAACATGTGTGTGCAAGTATCTTTCTCATATACTGACTTTTTTTCCTCTGGGTAAGTACCTAGTAGTGGAACTGCTGGATCAAATTTAGATCTATTTTTAGTTCTTTAAGGAATCTCCACACTGTGTTGTGTACTGTGGTTATACTATTAATAGTTTACATTCCCATCAACAGTGTAAAAGTGTTCCCTTTTTACCACATCCGTGCCAACATCTATTATTTTTAAATTTTTTTATTATAGCCATTCATGAAGGAGTGAGGTGCTATAGCATTGTGGTTTTGATCTGCATTTCCTTGATAATTAGTGATGCTGAGCATTTTTCCATATGCTTGTTGGTCAATTATGTATCTTCTTTTGAGAATTGTCTGTCATATCATTATCCCACATTTTGATGAGATTGTTTTTCTTGCTGATTTGTTTGAGTTCTTTATAGATTCTGGATATTAGTCCTTTGCTGGATGTATGGATTGTGAAGATTTTCTCCCACTCTGGGTTGTCTGTTAACTCTGCTGATTATTTCTTTTGCTGTGCAGAAACTTTTTAGTTTAAGCTCCATCCACTTATCTTTGTTTTTGTTGCATTTGCTTTTGAGTTTTTGGTCATGAAGTCTTTGTCTAAGCCAATGTCTAGAAGGGTTTTTCCAATGTTGTCTTGTAGGATCTTTATGGATTCAGGTCTTAGATTTAAGTCTTTGATCCATCTCAAGTTGATTTTTGTATAAGGTGAGAGAAGGGTTTCATTCTTCTGTATGTGGCTTGCCAATTATCCCAGCACCATTTGTTGCAGAAGGCAGCTTGTTATATGGGGCTAGTAAAACTAAGAGGTAATTAGTACAAGCTGCACCTCTTGTTGAATTGGGTGTCCTTTTCCCACTTTATGTTTTTGTTTGCCTTGTCAAAGATCAGTTGGCTATAAGTATTTGGCTTTATCTTTGGATTTTCTATTCTGTTACATTGGTCTACATGCTGATTTTCATACCAGTCATGCTGTTTTGGCGACTGTGGCCTTATAGTATAGTTTGAAGTTGGGTAATGTGATGCCTCCATATTTGTCCTTTTTGCTTAGTCTTGCTTTGTCTATGTGGGCTCTTTTTTGGTTCCATATGAATTATAAGATTGCTTTTTGTAGTTCTGTGAAGAATGATGGTGGTAGTTTGATGGGAATTGCATTGAATTTGTAGATTGCTTTTGGCAGTATGGTCATTTTCACAATATTGATTCTACCCATCCATGAGCATGGGATGTGCTTCCATTTGGTTGTGTCATCTATGATTTGTTTCAGCAGTGTTTTATAGTTTTCCTTACAGAGGTCTTTCACTTCCTTGGTTAGATATGTTCCTAAGTATTTTATTTTTTTTTGCAACTATTGTAAAAGGGGTTGAGTTCTTGATTTGATTCTCAGCTTGGTTGTTATTGGTGTATAGCAGAGCTGCTGATTTGTGTACATTAATTTTGTATCCTGAAACTTTGCTGAATTCATTTATCAGTTCTAGGAGCTTTTGGATGATTCCTCAGGGTTTTCTAGGTGTATGATTATATCATCAGCAAACAGTGACAGTTTGACTTCTTCTTTATCAGTTTGGATGCCCTTGATTTCTTTTTCTTGTCTGATTGCTCTGGCTAGGACTTCTAGTACTATGCTGAATAGAAGTGTTGAGTGGACATCCTTGTCTCGTTCCAATTCTCTGGGGGAATGCTTTCAACTTTTCCTCATTCAGCATAATGTTGGCTGTGGATTTGTCACAGATGGCTTTTATTACCTTAATGTATGTCCCTTTTATGCCTATTTTGCTGAGGGTTTGAATCATAAAGGGATGTGGGATTTTGTCAAATGCTGAATTGCTTTTTCTGCATCTATTGAGATGATAATGTGATTTTTATTTTTAATTCTGTTTATGTGTGTATCACATTTATTGACTTGTGGATGTTAAACCATCCCTGCATCCCTGATATGAAACTTACTTGATCATGGTGGGTTATCTTTTTGATATGCTATTGAATTCGTTTAGCTAGTATTTTGTTGAGCATTTTTTCATCTATGTTCATCAGGGTTATTGGTCTGTAGTTTTCTTTTTTTGTTAAGGTCTTCTGTGGTTTTGGTATTAGGGTGATACTGGCTTCATAGACTGATTTAGGGGGGATTCCCTTTTTCTCTAGCCTGTGGAATAGTGTCAATAGAATTGGTACCAATTCTTTGAATGTCTGATATAAGTCAGCTGTGAATCTTTCTGGTCTTTGACTTCCTTTTATTGGTAATTTTTTTTTTTTTGAGACGGAGTTTTGCTCTTGTTGCCTAGGCTGGAGTGCAATGGTACAATCTCGGCTCACTGCAAACTCTAGTCCTAGGTTCAAGCAATTCTCCTGCCTCAGCCTCCTTAGTAGCTGGTATTACAGGTGCCTGCCACCATGCCTAGCTAATTTTTGTATTTTTAGTAGAGACCAGATTTTCCCATGTTGGCCAGGCTGGTCTTGAACTCCTGACCTCAGGTGATCTGCCCCCCCACTCTTGGCCTCCCAAAGGCAATTTTAAAATTACCATTTCAATCTTGCTACTTATTATTGGTCTTTTCAAAGTTTTTATATTTTTCTACTTTCATCTAGGAGGGTTGTATATTTCCAGGAATTTATCCATCTCCTCTAGGTTTTCAAGTTTATACACATCAAGGTGTTCATAGTAGCCTTGAATAATTTTTTGTATTTCTGTGATATCAGTAGTAATATCTGCCATTTTGTTTCTAATTGAGCTTATTTGGGTCTTCTCTTTTCTTTTCTTGGTTAATTTCACTAATGGTCTATCAAATTTATTTATCTTTTCAAAGAACCAGCTTTTCATTTCATTTATCTTTTGTATTTTGTTTTGTTTGTTTCAATTTCATTTAGTTCTGTTCTGATCTTTGTTATTTCTTTTTTTTTTCTGCTGAATTTGGGTTTAGATTGTTCTTGTTTCTCCAGTTCCATGAGGTATGATCTTAGATTGTCTATTTGTGCTCTTTCAGACTTTTTGATGTAGGCATTTAATGCTATGAAGTTTCCTCTTAGCACCACTTTTGCTGTATCTCACAAGTTTTGATAGGTTGTATCACTATTATCATTGAGTTCAAATAATTTTTAAATTTCCATCTTGATTTCATCGTTGACCCAATGATCATTCAGGAGCAGTTAATTTAATTTCCATGCATTTGCATGATTTTGAGGCTTCCTTTTGGAGCTGATTTCCAATTTTATTCCACTGTGGTCTGAGAGAGTACTCTATATAATTTTGATTTTCTTAAATTTACTGAGACTTTTTTGTGCCCTATCATATAGTTTATCTTGGAGAATGTTCCATGTGCTGATGAATAGAATGTATATTTGCAATTGTTGGATAGAATGTTCTATAAATATCTGTTAAGTCCATTTGTTCTAGGGTATAGTTTAAGTCTGTTGTTTTTTTGTTGACTTTCTGTCTTGATGACCTGTCTAAGTCTGTCAGTGGAGTATTAAAGTCTCCCACTATTGTTGTGTTGCCATCTATCTAATTTCTTAGGTCTAGTAGTAATTGTTTTATAAATTTAGGAGCTTCAGTGTTACATGTATATACGTTTAGGATTGTGATATTTTCATGTTGGACTAGTCATTTTATTATTATATAATGTCCCTCTTTTCTTTTTAACTGCTGTTGCTTTAAAGTCTGTTTTGTCTGTTATAACTACTTCTGCTCGTTTTTGGTGTCTATTTGCATGGAATATCTTTTTCCACCCCTTGCCTTAAGTTTATGTGAGTCATTATGTTTTAGTTGAGTCTCCTGAAGACGACAGAAACTTGGTTGGTGAATTCTTATCCCTTATTCCATTCTGTATATTTTAAGTAGAACATTTAGGTTATTTACATTCAATGTAAATATTGAAATGTGAGGTACTATTCTATTCATTATGCTATTTGTTGCCAAAATATCTTTTTATTTTACATTTCATTTTATTTTTTATTGTGTTACTTTATATAGGTCCTGTGAGATTTATGCTTTAGGGAGGTTCTACTTTGGTGTGTTTCAAGGATTTGTTTCAAGATTTAGAGTTCCTTTTCGCAGTTATTGTAGTGCTGGCTTGTAAATGGCAAATTCCCTCAACATTTGTTTGTCTGGAAAATACTGTATCTTTTCTTCATTTGTGAAGCTTAGTTTCACTGGATACAAAATTCTTGGCTGATAACTGCTTTTTTTAAGGAGGCTAAAAATAGGATGCCAATCCCTTCTAGCTTGTAGGGTTTCTGCTGAGAAATATGCTGTTACTCTGATAGGTTTCCCTTTATACCAAAAAATTAGAGAGCTTAGAGAACTGACATTACATGTAAATCACTTAGAACTGTGACTGGCATGTAGTAAGCAATGTATAAAGTTAGCTGCTATTGTTATTGTTATTAGTACTGCTACTATTAGTGTAGATTGGTGATGAAACTATGGACTTATCTGTAAATGGTGCTATCTCCCATTGAAAAAAAGAAAATTGACTTTTACCTCTTGCCATATACAAAAATCAGTTCAAGATTAATAAGAGACTTAAATAAAAATGACAAATCTCTAACATTTTTAAAAAGACAATGTGGAAGAACATCTTCATGACCTTAAATGAGGGAAGATTTTCAAAAACAAGACCCAAAGAGTACTAACAGTAAAGCAAGGTCTTGATAACTATAGTACATAAAGAATTAGTTCCATTCATTTAGGTATCATAAGAAAAAGAAAATAATGGGAAGGCTCCAAGGGAGAGAATCTTTGCAATACATGCAATCCAGAAAGAATATCTAGGACACATAAATAACTCTTTATAATAAAGCAAACTACAGTAGGAAAGTGGGAAAGGACATGCATAAGTATTTTACAGAATAACCCATGCTGATGACCAGTCAGCATATGAAGATACTTGTTCTCTTTAGTAAATCAAGAAAATGCAAATTAAATTTAAAATGAGAAAGCAGCAGGCAGAGCAAAAAAACAAAAACCAAAAAATATTGGTTAGGATATGGAACAATTAGAACCAGTACATATTTGTACAACTAGTTGGAGAAACAATTTGATATTATATGGTACTGAATTGAAAAAAACTGTTTTTCCTCTGGTCTCATACCACAACAATCAACACAGACCAAATGTGGGATTTTTTTCCCCATCAATAAACAAGCAGTCAGTTCTGCAGCGGACACCAGCTGGGTGTCCTCCAATTCAATTCTTACATCATCTACCTGGAGATAGTGTCAGATCCCACAAGTTGAAGGAGAAGAGGATGATAAGAAACAAGCTTACATAATGTCTGCCCTGAGGGATGGTATGGCGGATGAGCACAGATTGGCAAGAAGTACACAAGAAGTATCAACATTATTGGTAATATTCTTTTTTATAATTTGGATCGGGGGTTCATATGTATTTATATTTATGTTACATTACTTATGAATGTCTACATATATCCTTTTTTATAATCAAGTATTTTATATTCAAAATATCAAAAATGAATTTAGGAAGTAGAAGAAGTATATCAAGGCATGTAACAAAGAAAGCTTGTATAGCAATATTAATTTAAGGTAAAATAGATTTCAATGCAAAAGACATTTAAAGGGAAAAAGAAAGGGAAATATATTGATAAAAGGATTAATTACTAAAGAAGGTATGATAGTCAGCATAACTTATATGTGTGTGTATGTATATGTCAAAAACTTATAAAGGAGAAGAGAACTTCCTTATTTGTGCAAGTATTTGTACAATCTTATAAGGAGAAACTAATTCAAATTGTAGCTAAGTCTTCAAGACACCTCTTTCAGAAACAAATGAATCAAGTAGACAAATATGAGTATGGCCACAGAAGATAGAACTAACACAATTTGCAAGTACACACATACACATGTGACTGTGTGCAAATATAAATACAAATGGAGAATGACATTATTTAAAAATATACTTGGAAAGTTTTACCAAGTTAACTTATATACTAAGCAAAAAGGAAATTTTAATACATTTCAAAACATTGATCTTATATAGGCCACATTGATGACAAAGAATTATATAATAAATAATGTTTAAAATGCTTCTGATTTTACTTTAAATTTTTTATTTAGAAGTTCCAAACTAAGAATTAAAAAATAACAGATGAAAGCCCTTTATATTAGAACCTATGAAAGGCCACCCATGTGAGGCCCAGGGAAAAATGTAGATCTTTGTATGTATTTTATTTAGAAACAAATACTATAAAATGTACTAAGCTTTCAACTTAAGAAGCTAGCAAATTAATAACAAAGTTAGCATTAATAATTATAATTAGTAAAGATAAAATAAATTATTAAAATGAGAAACAAACAGCAAAGTTGATCCATAAAACCAAAAATTAATTTTGTATAAAACAGTAAAATAAACCTTTGGCTTATATAACCAAAAAATAGGAGACAAATGGCACAGGTAAATAATTTTTATTTGACATTGATGATAAGATACAGGTTTTAGAAACATTAAAGTGTTAAAAAAATGTACAACATCAAATCTGGAAATAGGTAATTAAAATTTCCGTTTTACACTTCGATGACTCAGCCTCACTCATCCAATTTGGTATCATCTATAACCTAGTTAGTCTCTTTCTCCTTCACATTCTACACCCTGAAGAAAATAAGCTTATGTCTGATCTCAGCTAAACATGACTTCTTTTGGTACCCTTTATGGTATGTGCTAACCCAGCTCAGCAGGGTAATCTCAGTGGAGAAAAACACTGCCAAGCAGTGGTTTCAAACCAATGAAACAATGACTTCAACATTTTATTACAGATATGTTTTGTTTGACCTGCATAGTAATTTTAATTTTTTTGAATTATTGCTAATTGAAAAAATGAAGAGATTTCACCTAAAAATTTATATTTCTGGCCTGGCAAAAATCAGAATTGCTGGGGATTAGATGAGGCTTGTGCTCTCCCATTCATTATATCTCCAATGGGGAGTGTGGAGTGAGAGTCCCGGGGTTTAATCTTATCTCTGCCACCCACTAGCAGATTGTCTCAGAAAAGTTACCTAAACTCTAGAGTGCACCAATTTCCCTTATTTGCAATATGGAGGAAACATCACATTTAGAAAGTGGTTGTGAAGGTCAATGGATATTGACTAAGATAATGAACACAAAAACATCTGGCAGAATTGTTGGTCACTGGTTGGGGGCTCATTCTGTATCAATTTCCTCTTCTGCCTTTGTTCTTCTCTACGATATAAAATTGCTGGCACCTATCAGTTATAGATGAGCAATAAAATTATCTTGACAAAATATTCAGCAATAACTCACATTCTGTGCCTAGGTGTTTGAAAAGATGAAACTTGTGCTGTTTGATTTCAGTTTATTTTAATATATAGAAGTTGCTAGCCATGCACCTCCTTACTAGCCTGAAATACAGATGGTATCTCACTGTGGTTTTGATTTGCATTTCTCTAACGACCTGTGATGATGAACTTTTTTTCATACGTTTTTTGGCCACATAAATATCTTCTTTTGAGAAGTGTCTGTTCATATCCTTCGCCCACTTTTTGATGGGGTTGTTTTTTTCTTGTAAGTTTAAGTTCCTTGCAGATTCTGGATATTAACCCTTTGTCAGATGGATAGATTGCGAAAATTTCCTCCCATTCTGTAGGTTGCCTGTTCACTCTGGTGATAGTTTCTTTTGCTGTGCAGAAGCTCTTTAGTTTAATTAGCTCCTATTTGTCAGTTTTGGCTTTTGTTGCCATTGATTTTGGTGTTTTAGTCATGAACTCTTTGCCCATGCCTATGTCCTGAACAGTATTGCCTAGGTTTTCTTCTAGAGCGTTTATGGTTTTAGGTCTTACATTTAAATCTTTAATCCATCTTGAGTTAATTTTTGTATAAGGTGTAAGGAAGGGGCCCAGTTTCAGTTTCCTGCATATGGCTAGCCAGTTTTCCCAACACCATTTATTAAATAGGGAATCCTTTTCCCATTGCTTGTTTTTGTCAGGTTTGTCAAAGATCAGATTGTTGTAGATGTGTGGTGTTATTTCTGAGGCTTCTGTTCTGTTCCATTGGTTTATATATCTGTTTTGGTTTCAGCACCATGCTGTTTTGGTTACTGTAGCCTTGTAGTATAGCTTAAAGTCAGGTATTGAGATGCCTCCAGCTTTGTTCTTTTTTCTTAGGATTGTCTTGGCTATCCTGCTCTTTTTTGATTCCCTATGAAATTTAAAGTATTTTTTTTCTAATTTTGTGAAGAAAGTCAATGGTAGCTTGATGGGGATAGCATTAAATCTATAAATTACTTTGGGTAGTATGACCATTTTCATGATATTGATTCTTTCTATCCGCGAGCATGGAATGTTTTTCCATTTGTTTGTGTTCTCTCTTATTTACTTGAACAGTGGTTTTGTAGTTCTCCTTGAAGAGTCCCTTCACATCCCTTGTTAGTTGTATTCCTAGGTATTTTATTCTCTTTGTAGCAATTGTGAATGGGAGTTCACTCATGATTTGGCTCTCTGTTTGTCTATTATTGGTGTGTAGGAATGCTTGTGATTTTTGCACATTGATTTTGTATCCTGAGACTTTGCTCAAGTTGCTTATCAGCTAAGGCGATAGGGTTTTCTAAATATACAATCATGTCATCTACAAACAGAGACAATTTGACTTCCTCTCTTCCTTTATGAATGTTCTTTATTTGTTTCTCTCACCTGATTGCCCTGGCCAGAACTTCCAATACTGTGTTGAATAGGAGTGGTGAGAGACGGCATCCTTGAGTTGTGCTGGTTCTCAGAGGGAAAGCTTCCAGCTTTTGCCCATTCAGTATGATATTGGCTGTGGGTTTGTCATAAACAGCTGTTATTATTTTAAGATACGTTCCATCAATACCTAGTTTATTGAGAGATTTTAGTTTAAAGGGGTACTGAATTTTATTGAAGGCCTTTTCTGCATCTATTGAGATAATTGTGTTTTTTGTCATTGGTTCTGTTTATGTGATGGATTATGTTTATTGATTTGTGTATGTTGAACCAGCCTTGAATCCCAGGGATGAAGCCGACTTGATCGTGGTGGATAAGCTTTCTGATGTGCTGCTGGATTCAGTTTGTCAGTATTTTATGGAGGATTTTTGCATCGATGTTCATCAGGGATATTGGCCTGAAATTTTCTTTTTTTGGGGTGTCTCTAGCAGGTTTTGGTATCAGGATGATGCTGGCTTCATAAAATGAGTTAGGGAGGATTCCCTCTTTTTCTATTATTTGAAATAGTTTCAGAAGGAATAGTACCAACTCCTCTTTGTACTTCTGGTAGAATTCACCTGTGAAACTGTCTGGTCCTGGGCTTATTTTGGTTGGTAGGCTATTACTGCCTCAATTTCAGAACTTGTTATTAGTCTGTTAAGGGATTTGTCTTCTTTCTGGTTTAGTCTTGGGAGGGTGTATGTGTCTAGGAATGTATCCATTTCTTCTATATTTTCTAGTTTATTTGCATGGAGGTGTTTATAGTATTCTCTGATGGTAGTTTGTATTTCTGTGGGATCAGTGGTGATATCCCCTTTATCATTTTTTATTGTGCCTATTTGATTCTTCTCTCTTTCTTCTTTTATAGTCTGGCTAGTGGTCTATTTTCTTAAACTTTTCAAAAAACCAGCTCCTGGATTCATTGATTTTTTTGAAGGGTTTTTCGTATCTCTGTCTCCTTCAGTTCTGCTTTGATCTTAGTTATTTCTTGTTTTTTTTTGCTGGCTTTTGAATTTGTTTGCTCTTGCTTCTCTAGTTCTTTTCATTGTGATGTTAGGGTGTCGATTTCGTATGTTTCCTGCTTTCTCCAGTGGGCATTTTGTGCTATAAATTTCCCTCTAACCACTGCTTTAGCTATATCCCAGAGATTCTGGTATGTTGTGTCTTTGTTCTCATTGGCTTCAAGGAATTTATTTATTCATGCTTTAATTTTGTTATTTACCCAGTAGTAATTCAGGAGCAGGTTGTTCAATTTCCATGTAGTTGTATGGCATTGAGTGAGTTTCTTAACTCTGAGTTCTAATTTGTTTGCACTGTGGTCTGAGAGACTGTTTGTTATGATTTCTGTTCTTTTACCTTTGCTGAGGAGTGTTTTACTTCCAATTATGTGGTCAATTTAGAATAAGTGTGATGTGGTGCTAAGAAGAATGTATATGCTGTGGATGTGGGATAGAGAGTTCTGTAGATGTCTATTAGGTCTGCTTGGTCCAGAGCTGAGTTCAAGTTCTGAATATCCTTCTTAATTTTCTGTCTTGTTGGTTTGTCTAATATTGACAGTGGGGGTGTTAAAGTGTCCCACTATTATTATGTGGGAGTCTAAGTCTCTTTGTAGGTCTCTAAGAACTTGCTTTATGAATCTGGGTGGTCCTGTATTGGGTGCATATATATTTAGGATAGTTAGCTCTTCTTGTTGCATTGATCCCTTTACCATGATGTAAAGCCCTTCTTTGTCTTTTTTGATCTTTGTTAGTTTAAAGTCTGTTTTATCAGAGAGTAGGATTGCAACCCCTGTTTTTTGGGGGGTTTCCATTTGCTTGGTAAATATTCCTCCATCCTTTTATTTTGAATGTATGTGTCTCTTTGCATGTGAGATGGGTCTCCTGAATACAGCACACTGATGGGTCTTGACTCTTTATCCAATTTGCCTGTCTGTGTCTTTTAATTGGGGTATTTAGCCTGTTTACATTTAAGGTTAATATTGTTATATGTGAATTTGATCTTGTCATTATGATGCTAGTTAGTTATTTTGCCTGATAGTTGATGTAGTTTCTTCATAGTTTTGATGGTCTTTACAATCTGGTATGTTTTTGCAGTGGCTGGTACTGGTTTTACCTTTCCATATTTAGTGCTTCCTTCAGGAGCTCTTATAAGGCAGGTCTGGTAGTGACAGAATCTCTCAGCTGTCTGTTCCTTCCTTTGGAAGCTTCTTCCCAGAATGGGGGGGGCACCTGCCAGATGTGAGCTGGGGCTCTCCTTTATGAGGTGTCTGTCAACCCCTGCTGGGAGGCGTCTCCCAGTCAGGAGGCATGGGGGTCAGGGACCCACTTGAGGAGGCAGTCTATCCCTTAGCAGAGCTCAAACAGTGTGTTTGGAGATCTGCTGCTCTCTTCAGAGCTGGCAGGCAGGAACGTTTAAGCTGTGCCCACAGCTGTCCCTTCCCCCAAGTGTTCTGTCCCAGGGAGATGGGAGTTTTATCTATAAACCCCTGACTGGGGCTACTGCATTTCTTTCAGAGATGCCCTTCCCAGGGAGGAGGGATCTAGGAGGCAGTCTGGCTACAGGGGCTTTGCCAAGCTGTGGTGGACTCCGCCCAGTTCGAAATTCCCAGTGGTTTTTTTTACACTGTGAGGGGAAAACGGCTTTCTTAAGCTTCAGTAATGCTGGCACCCCTCCCCCAACCAAGCTTAAGTGTCCCATGTTGACTTCACACTGGTGTGCTGACAGTGAGAATTTCAAACCAGTGTATCTTAGCTTGCTGGGCTCCTTTGGGGTGAAATCCACTGAGCTAGACCACTTGGCTTTCTGGCTTCAGCCTCCTTTCCAAGGGAGTGAATGGTTCTTTCTTGCTGGTGTTTCAGGCACCACTGGGGAATGAAAAAAATAAAACAAGAAAAAAAAAACACAAAAAACTCCTGCAGCTAGCTAGATGGCTGCCCATATGGCCACCCAGTTTTGTGATTGAAACCCAGGCCCCTGGTGGTGTAGGCACTCGAGAGAATCTCCTGGTCTGTGGATTGTGAAGACTGCAGGAAAAGCATAGTATCTTGGCTGGAATGCACCATTCCTCATGGCAGGGTCTTTCACAGCTTCCCTTGGCTAAGGGAGGGAGGTAACCCCTTGTACTTCCTGGATGACGTTTGCTTCACCCTGCTTCAGCTTGCCCTCTGTGCGCTGCACCCACTGTTTAACCAGTCCCAGTGAGATGAGCTGGGTACCTCAGTTGGAAATGCAGAAATCACCCACCTTCTGCATTGATCTCGCTGGGAGCTGCAGACCGGAGCTGCTCCTATCTTGCCATCTTGCCAGCCACCCAGCATGTTTGTTTGTTTGTTTTTGAGACAAAGTCTTGCTCTGTCACCCAGGCTGATTACAGTGGCACAATCTTGGCTCACTGCAACCTTCACCACCAGGGTTCAAGCAATTCTCTGCCTCAGACTCCCAAGTAGCTGGGATTACAGGCACCCACCACCATGTCTGGCTAACTTTTTTATTTTAATAGAGATGGGGTTTCACCATCTTGGCCAAGCTGGTCTTGAACTCCTAACCTTATGATCCACCTGCCTTGGGCTTCCAAAGTGCTGGGATTACAGGCATGAGCCACTGTGCCTGGCCCCTGGTATGTTTTTATACCCAGTGATTTTCTTATTAGCTGCTAGGAAATCACCACAAATGAATGAAGACAAAAGGATAGTAGCAACATATTTTCATTATTATAGCTGACCCCAGAGATACAGATTCATTTTGTAGATTCATTTATTAGCTCATCTTCACAGCATTTATTTTGTGCCCACGGCATGTGACAAATGGAAAGAGGCACTATGTGCAGGGGGATCTTAATCACTTTGGAGCCTGTGCTCAGAAGGCTTCACTTCTGCATGATGATTGATGTAGACGCATTACTGCTAAGTTAAGTTGCAATGTCCTCCATTCATTCATTTGCCAAAATGGCCCAAATGTCACCCAATACACCAAATTATAAAAAAAATAGAATACATACTGTCATGCATTTAATATGAAAGCCATCTTCAGGTAATAGAATTGAATGAATTTTTATACTAAACAATAAAAAACTTATGTGATGAGTTATTTATAAATTTCAGTGGAACTACTCTGGAGTCTGATTCTCAACTTGTTATCTTTAGAGGGGGATGCCCAGAGCTTTGACTTTATTTGGAATGTTAAATTGCCATAATTCTTTTTTTGGAACTCATTAAATTTTAACTAGAGGCATACACTCTCTGCTCAACTTGGGGGGGAAAAACATATTTTACATATCTGTCAAGTCTGTCCTCAATACTCATAGAAATGTGACTAATTTTAAGTCTGAAAATGTTGATCGGCTCTGAGGAATGCTGCAAATGTCACCCAGTGAACATGCAATGGAAGCACATGTACAAACAGTAGAGGACAAAATATTCTAGAAGTTTCCTGGTGCATTTATACTGGAAGACTTGATTTGAAAATTTCCCATTCAACTCTACTAAAGAGTAGGGGATAGGGTGGGGAGAGAAAACCCACTTATCTTAAAGATTCATGATTCAAGCGCCTGATAGAATCTGCAGTTTCCATAGTGCTGGGCCCTAGATTTCCCTTTAATGTAATTAAGCCTCAAGATTTATGAATACAACAGGCCAGAACTTGATCCGTGTTCATTTTCAATTACTGCAGTGAAAGGGCTCTATCCAGATGTCTCTATTTACAGCATTCAGGCAGGCCAGACCAGGGGCCAAGGGGGGAGGGCCCACAAATTGTCACACTTGTTAATTCTTCACAGAGGATACTCAGCTGAGGTCCTGGCTTTGACCCTGTGACAAAGGGCTGGGGGCCCCAGGGCAAGGGCATCAATGCTTCCAGGGACAACACGGTGACCCATGGGGGTCACTCCCTCTGCTTTGTAGGTATTTGTGTAATAATGGGGTCCATTCCTTATTTTTATTTCTGTTACAGTTCTGGGGGCATCGAAGGGAAAAAACTGGCTCCAATGTGGATGTGAAAGACAAACATATATAATGAGAGCATCAAGTGTCCCCTGGCAACAGTAACCACGATAAAATGCTACAGGGGGAAATACACAGTACGCAGTGACCCACATAATCGGGCCTATTTTGGGAGCATTGTTTTATATTTCTTTTGAAGGGTGTTGTGTTTTCTTTTTTTTTTTTTTTTTTGGTTCTTTTTTAATGTTCCCAGGTCTGCAATTTAGTTTTGTTGGGATGATTGGAGCACAAGTGTCCTTTTTCTTGCTACAGTTACAGTGAGCTGGTTTGCTACTACCAGATACCCACCTGCTACGGCAGCCTAAAATATTCCATTTTATTCCCTTTATTTTTGCTTTAAAAAATTTCTGTGCTTTCCATAGCCATTCTACAGGTTTCTTAGACATGTGCTAAGTGTTTTCTTACGCTGGGACATTTGCATTGAGGTATCATTTTAAAAGGAAAATCCCACACAAAAGGCTTAGAAATAAGAGCCCAGCAGGGGACTCAGAACCACTAATGAAATGTACCGCATCCAGTAAAAAGCCCCAAATCCTACTCCACACTTTTCCTCTGTGGCGTGTGTCTAGTCCATCATTTTATTTTCTCAACTCACAGGCCAGAGTCGTTACCTTGTGAAAAAGAATGAATTGGGATATTGCTTTTGTTCAGCAATAATTGGCTGTTATATTAACGTGTGGCCCAGTAAAATGGAATTGTTGGCCAATTCTCTTCCATTTTAGAAGGTTGTTTCTTGAAAAGTACTGCAAATCTCCTCCTTGATTAGCCCCTTTAAATCAATTTTGGGTTTTTCTTTTTTGAGTCATGACCTTTACAGGACTCAAATTCATTTCAGTGAATTTAAAGAGATTTGAATAGAACAAGGGATTGTTCAAAAATAGGGCTTTCAATCAGATTTATCCATTGTTGCTTTTCTGAGCAACATCTCTTTCTCTTTATTTAAGGAGCGATTTAATAATTCAATACCGAGTCTAATCAAGTTCAATACTTCATTATACATAAAGCTATCCCTCTGGCTCCAATGAATACATTTTAGATACAAATAATATAATTTCTGACCATCTTATGATGATGATGTTTTTTTGCAACATGAATGTAACCAGGAATATAAGACAGGAGAATAGGATTGAAATATTTTGTGATTAGTCATTCCTTCTAGAAAGTTATCTTGACAATCTAGCAATTAATTTGTATCTTTTGCACACACACTTGTGGAGACATCAGATCTTTATTCCTTAGTTCCTAGAAGGAATTATAGCCCAATAGTATGTTTCATAACAATTGTTTTAGAACAGTATTGAAACATGACTACTATATTGGAATATTAGTTCTTTTTTTGAGTTTTTTCATGTTTCATTTAGTTCATTTGCTACTAGTTGATCATGCTGATGTTTCTCTCTCTCTCTCTCTCTCTCTCGTGTGTGTGTGTGTGTGTGTGTGTGTGTGTGTGTGTGTGTGTATTTATTGACAAGGTCTTGCTCTGTTGCCCAGATTGGAGTGCAGTGGTGAGATTATGGCTCACTGCAGCCTTAACCTTCCAGACTCAAACGATCCTCTCACCTCAGCCTCCTATCTGGGACCACAGGCATGCACCACCACACTAAGCTAATATTTTTTATTTTATTTTGTAGAGACAGAGTCTCCCAGTGTTGCCCATGCTGGCCATAAACTCCTGGGCTCAAGGGATCTTCCTATTTTGGCCTCCTAAAGTTGTGATTACAAGCGTGAGCCACTGCACACAGCCCTATTCTTACCTTTATGTTTATTTGGTTTTACTTTTCTCTTTGCCTCCTTTCCTCTCTTCTACATTATCTTCTTCCCTTCTCTATTTTTTTCTCTCTTCTCATTAGTCCCTGGGGCTCCTGTGTCTCTGTAGAAAGAAATTGCAAAGATGAATAAGACAAGCTTCTTGGTCCCCAGGACATCGTTCCCAGCCATACAATCTTCTCACATTGGTGCACTGCGATTATTTAAAGGTATTTTTTTGTAAGTAACTTGTACAATAAAGTACAGGATTTTGCAAATATTTTAAAAATGTTTAAGAATAGGTTTACTCTCTTCTCACTTTAACTTTCATTATAATATGCTTTCTTGAGTGGGAAGAAATAGTGGAATTAAAGCCATTTTGCTGGGAATCATTCATAACCACAAATAATCCAATGGTTGTGTCAATCTACAATGTGTATAGTGAAAGAAACATGCAAAGTTTGAGAACCAGTGCCTTAGAGAGTTTGCATTAGACAGAAGCTGACAATTGATGAGCAATAAAGGGGTACACGAGGCACAAGGAGAGGGACAAAACTGGAAGCTCATCATAAGCGTATAACTTTGCAAAGATCCTGGTATCTATGTCCTCATGTGGCAGCCTGCAAGATTCCCAAGTCTTCTAAAGAATCTTCCAAGGAAAGAAACCCCCAGTGTGTACTTTTTCTATGATTGGTTTTGTAAGTACAGAGGTTCAGTTAGAGGGGTATTGCAAACTCACCTAAGCAGAAAGAACCAGGTTGTTTGAAATGTTAATTATCAAGCTGTAGCAATTGGAAAATACTTACAATACAATGTTACATTGAAAAAACATACATACGTTTATGATGAAAACAACTATGTAAAAGTATGCCTATGAAGGGCAATGCAACTTTTCACCTCTGTAACATTTCCTTTCCAAAGAAATGTTTTTCAAAGTGCAATTTTATATGATATTGGTATCATTTACTTGGCCACACATTAATATAATAGCCAATTATTGTTTATATAAAACAACTATATATAGTATTTTTACATAATTTTATACAATTAATCACAGTTATAGAAATATTTATTGTAGAAAACCCTTTGCAGAAATTTAGTTTTGTGGCAGAAAACCCTGTGTATAAAGCCCCTGCTTGAGGGAAACTGGAGGCAAATATCAGGGTTTGGGCCCCAGGAGGCAGAGCTGTGATAAGGTATCCACCTAAGGGGGCCAGGAATGTAAATGACTAGAGGGTGATTCTGAGCTGATATTCTCAGAAAAGGCCAAAGTCAAGCTGGGGAAGTCAGGTTTAGTTAAAGGAGTAGACACCAGAACAGAAAATCAAACACCGCATGTTCTCACTCATAGGCGGGGTGTTGAACAATGAGAACACATGGACACAGGGAGGGGGAGCAATCACACACTGGGGTCCGTTGGGGGGGAAAAAGGGGAGGGGACAGTGGGGGGGGGGTGGGGGAGTTGGGGGAGAGATAGCATGGGGGAGAAATGCCAGATATAGGTGATGGGGGAGGAAGGCAGCAAATCACACTGCCATGTGTGTACCTACACAACAATCTTGCATGTTCTTCACATGTACCCCAAAACCTAAAATGCAATAAAAAAAAAAAGGAGTAGACACAAATAGGTCTGAAGGACTGGCAAGTGTGCTAAGCAGAGTTGGAGAATTTGAGAGTACAGCATGGGGAAGTCTGTTTGGGGACATTCAGGGAGTTGGAGTCACTGGTCTTTATAGCCATCACCACCATGGTCCATGGTGGGTTAGACTGGATTACAGAAGCAGCCCTGGGGAGGTAAAGGACTTGTCTTCCCTGCTGCTTCCTATCTTGTCACCCATCTCCCCCTCTGTCCTGATTCTCCTCTAGTCTGTTTTATCCCATATAACTTCCACACTGGAGCCCAAGATGACCTTTCTAAAACCTATCTTGGATTGCTTTTGGCTAAGATCAAATATGAAACATATTTTGGCTTAAAAATTTACACCTTTGCTTTAAACCTGATGACTCCTCACTGCCGTCAGAATAAATTACAAACTCCTTTACAAATTTTTTTTTTTTTGAGATGAAGTTTCATTCTTGTTGCCCAGGTTGGAGTGCAATGGCACAATCTCAGCTCACTGCAACCTCTGCCTCCTAGGTTCAAGAGATTCTCCTGCCTCAGCTTCCTGAGTAGCTGGGATTACAGGGGTACACTACCACACCCAGCTATTTTTTTGTATTTTTAGTAGAGATGGGGTTTCACTGTGTTGACTAGGCTGGTCTTGAATTCCTGACCTCAGATGATCCACTCGCCTTGACCTTGCAAAGTGCTGGGTTGACAGGCATGAGCCACTGCGCCTGGCCTTCTTTACAATTTTTTTAAGGTTCTTTACCATCTCAACCCTGCTTCCTCTCCAGCTTTTATCTGCCTTAAACTCTGTTTCCTCCCTAGGCTGCCATCTCACTGAACTTCCTGTGGTTCTCTGAATGTGATATCATTGAAAAATGATAGCCTTTGTGCATGCAGCTCTTCCTGCCTTACCTGATATTCTCATTTAATTTTCATCCAGATCTATGTTTGGTTGGTGCTTTCTTTGGGGAGCTTCCCATGATATCCCAAGACTGACTTCGTACAGCTGTTCAGGACTCATCTGTTTAATTCTTTTTCCCTGGTGGGCTGAGACTACTAGAAGCACATATGGAAAGAACTGCAGACCTTTGTCAATAGTAGATATAAGATAAGCAAACTGTGTAATATAGCTACCCCCCCCCAAAAAAAAAAATTAATGGAATGTTATATACAGAAAACGAGCTTCCTGAAACAATTTTAAAAACATTTTTTTCTGCTTATCTGTTGGTTGCAGATTGTGTGTTTATTGTGGTGATTACATTGGTTTGAACTGGCCCCTCTTCCTGTATCACAGTAGCTGCTCATGATCTGGGGCTGGTTGGAGATCAGATTATCTTTTAGTATTATGTGTTAGCTAAGAGTAGGCTGTATGATCCTATCTAAGAAGAGGGCATGCCTGCTGGTATCTGGCTTTCATGGCCTTTGATTTGGATTCTAGGAGACTTGTGCTCACGAATTGATGATTCCAAAAACCTGAATTTTTCTGATAGGAGGATTACTCCATTAAGAACAAATATTTCTTCAGTCAGTTAAAGGAGGATTTGGTTAGGTAGTACTTTAGAAATAGATCTGATTTGAGGTCAGTTTAAGTACTATTTCTATGTTAATTGTAGAAATAAGAAGTTATTCTAAATAGCTCTTGGCCATAGGGTAGAATAGCAAAGTTATCTTTTAAAAATTTCTTTGTGAACAAGGTTGAATTAGACAGAATTAAAGAGTTAATGGATGTTCTTTTCCAGAATTTTTCAGTGTCAACTACCTTTGTAAAATCTGGTTTCTGTTACGTAAATGTCATGTTAATAATGCCATTCATTCAGTTATTCATTCATCTAACCATTGAATCCTCCATACATTCACCCATTTATCCATTGATTCATCATCTTTCTATCCACTCACTCATCAGTCCAACCACTTCTTATCTTATCCGTTTCTGCATCCATCCATTTATCTATCTGGCAAATCTTGTGTAAGCATCTACCAGGTTTAAGGCTTTCCTGTTACTGAGATGATTGAAAAATAATTAAGATAGTTTCTCTTCTCAAAGTGCTTAAAGGTTAATAGCAGTCTCTCAGGTTATTAAGATTGGGACCTGGAAGCAGATAGGAGAGAAGAGAGTGGAAGGCAGAAGACAAAATATGGATTCTGCCATACACATTGGAAAGTATAAGGTGCAAAGAGAACAGTGAGGTGTGTGAAAAGGTGTGTGGAAGGGAATATGGAGGCTAAGGCCGGAGAGGTGGTTTGGATCATGGAGCTGAAGCTCATAAATGCTAAATGGAGGAGTATGAAGAACCTCTAGCGATTTCTGAGCTGGGAAAATAACATGAAGTTTATTCTTAGGAAGATCAATCCAGATCATTTTAGGTGATGAATTGGTTGAGAGCAATATGAGAGAAGAGGGAGAAAGACTGGTTAGTGCTACAAGCTAATTAGGTTTACCCATTAAATCACTTACATAATACAAACTTTGCCACAGTTAGTTGGGGGGGGGATTTTCCCATTAAAATTACTCAGGTATTGTTCATATTTCAGGGATAGAAGAGGGAAGTTATGCCTGTGTTACTCTTTTTAGTTTATGTTCAATGTCGACAATCTCCTAAATATTGAAGAGAATAATTTATATATTCAAACAAACTCTTCCTGGGCTGATACATTCAAATAGCTTTTATTACAGTGACATAGGGAAGGTATGGAGCAAAGACATAATTATCAAAGTCCATGTTTGGAAATAGGGGAAGGCTAGGCCCTTTCTCTTAATAAAATAACATCAATCCATTGTCCTTGCACATATTAGTTGTAATATCTTTTGTGGAACTAGTGTAAAAACAAACATTTAATTCAGTTGCAAAACTTACTTTGAAGCATAATATTCAAGGTTTAGAAGACTAAACAGAGGTGAAGAACTCTGTGTCAATTCTCAAGGTCATTTATTAGAAAGAAGATAAAATCAGAATTATGTAAAGCATGGAACAGGATATCCTGTTAACAGAGAAGATAGAGTGTTTGTAAATTAGTTACATCAGAGTGAAAAGATCTGTCTTTGTATTCCTGGAAGCAAACTCTTTTTTTTTAACTGTCTACATATAGTAATAAATGCAGCATGTATGTGAATAAACACACTACTTTTGGGCATGGTCTCGGGTGGGGATGCTTTAATGCTTTCTTCAGTCTCAAGAAGATGTCTTATTCCCATGAATTTATAATTCCTGCATTGCCTTGTTGAAAATAACCCATCTGAACCTCTCTGCAGAGTTGCTCTCTGGCCATCCCTGGATTTCCAAGTTCTTAGGAAAATGTGTATGTTTGTTCGATATGTTGAGCTCTGCCCAGTGCGGTCAGGTACCCACTTCTCCCCATCCCTTATAATGCACTAAACCTTTTGCTTCATAGAATGTTCTCTCAGATTTTGCAAGCTTCGCCAGCTCTCCAAATCCACTGAAAAACTGTGAATCACAACTCTTTTTTTTAACCTACATTGTTTTTCATATCAACTTTTGTATTATTTTATGAAAATGTGCATACCCCTGCAGAATAACAGAAATTTAGATTATAATGAAAACAAGCAATAAAATGACACCTAGCACACAGACACATGTGTTGCACAAGTTGCACACATATACACACTCAATTGCAAAAAGGCCAATAAAAAAAGACACCACTAAACAAAGACAATGGTGCCTCAGTAATCACCTGCTAAATCATGTAGTCCCATCTGAAAAGAATGAGGAAACCTACAGAAAAAGGCAGAAGAGTTTTCTCTTCTTGGAAACAGGAGGGGAAAAAAAAGAATAAAATTTGGCACTTTATCAACATGGCAGCTGTGCCTGTCTCTGCAAGAAAACACCATCAAGCAATTTGTGAATTCATGTTAAATAATTGCTTTTCACGTAAGGTGACTATTGTGTTCTGTCTCTAATTATGAATATCTTACGGTCTGATTTTTGGCACATTTACTCCTGTTCAAAACCAAATTGAACTCTGAAAGCATATGTTACTGTAAGCATGAGTCACAGGCGATCATGATATTTTGCAGAACATTATTCAGCAGCTATCGTAAAAATCAATAAGGACTTGCTATTGATTTCTATTTTCGTTGCACTGTGATCTGAGAGTGTTCTTGGTATGATTTCTATTTTTTAAAATTAATTGAGACTTACTTTATAACTGAGCGTCTGGCTGACTCTTAGAATATGTTCTGTGTGCAGATGAGAAGAACTATATATTCTGTGGTGGCTGAGTAGAGTGTTCTGTAGATGTCTATTAGGTCCCATAGACTTGGTCAAGTGTTGAGTTTAAGTCCAGAGTTTCTTTGTTAGTTTTCCACCTTGATGATCTGTCTAATCTGTCAGTGGGGTGTTGAAGTCTCCTAGTAGTAGTGTGTGTTTGTCTAAATCATTTCATAGGCCAAGAAGAACTTGTTTAATGAATCTGGGTGTACCACTGTTGGGTGTGTGTATAGTTAAGATATGTAAGGCTTCTTATTGGATTGTACCTTTTATCATTATGTAATGCCTTTTATTATCCTTCTTAATTCTTTTTGTTTTTTTGAGACAGTCTCACTCTGTCACCCAGGCTGGGGTGCAGTGGTGTGATCTTGGCTCACCACAACGTCTGCCTCCCAAGTTCAAGTGATTCTCCTGTCTCAACCTCTGAAGTAGCTGGGATTACAGGCACGTGCCACCATGCCCAACTAATTTTTGTATTTTTAGTAGAGACAGAGTTTCACCATGTTGACTAGGATGGTCTCGAACTCCTGACCTCATGATCCGCCCACATCGGCCTCCCAAAGTGCAGGGATTACAGGCGTGAGCTACCCTGCCTGGCCTTATCCTTCTTAATTTTTGTGGTTTAAAGTATGTTTTTTTTTTTTTCCCCTGATATAAGAATAGCATTTCCTACTCTTTTTTTTGTTTTCTGTTTTCATGGTAGATCTTTCTCCATCCTTCTACTTTGAGCCCATGGGTGTTGTTAGATGTAAAATGGGTCTCTTGAAGACAACAGATGGTTGAATCTTATCTTTTTATCCAGACTGCTATTCTGTATCTTTTAAGACAAAGATACCCTTCTCACCACTCTTATTCAGCATAATCCTAGAAGTCCTAGCCAGAGCAATCAAGCAAGAGAAAAAAATAAAAGGCATCCAACAAGGAAAAGAAGAAGTTAAAATATCTTTCTTCACTTGCAATATGATTCTGTGTTTAGAGCGACTCTGCTAAAAGGCTCCTAGATTTGATAAACAACTTTAGTAAAGTTTCAGATATAAAGTTAATGTACGAAAATCAATAGTATTTTATACACCAGCAACTTTCAGGATGAGATTGAAATCAGTAACACAATCCCACTTATAATAGCCTCAAAGAAAATAAAATATATCTAGGGATACAGCTAACCAAGGTAGTGAAAGATCTTTATAAGAACTATAAAACACTGCTGAAAAACATTAGACACAACACAAATAAATGAAAAATATTACATGCTCATAGATTGGAAGAATCAATATCATAAACATGGCCACACTACCCAAAGAAGTGTACAGATTCAATGCTATTCCTATCAAACTACCAATGTTATTCTTTGCAGAATTGGAAAAATGATTCCATGCATCTGGGAAAGGACTGCTGTCCAGAATCTGCAAGGAAGTCAAATAAATCATCAAGAAAAAAAAACAAACAGTCTCATAAAAATGTGGGCTAAGGACATGAATAGACCATTCTCAAAAGAAGATATACGAATGGCCAACAAACATATGAAAAAATGCTCAACATCACTAATTATCAGGGAAATGCAAATCAAAACCACAATGTGATGCCACCTTACTCCTGCAAGAATGGCCATAATTAAAAAAATAAAACAATAATAGATATTGGCATAGATATAGTAAAAGGGAACACTTCTACACTGCTGGTGGGAATGTAAACTAGTACAGCCACTATGGAAAACAATATGGAAATTCCTTAAAGGACTAAAAGTAGAACTACCATTTGATCCAGCAGTCTCACTACTATGTACCCAGAAGAAAAGAAGACATTTGCACACACGTTTATTGCAGCATAATTCACAATTGCAAGAATATGAAACCAGACTAAATGAAATGTCCATCAACCAATGAGTGGATAAAGAAAATTATACACACACACACACACACACACACCATGGAATACTACTCAGCCATAAAAATAAACAAAATAATGGCATTTGCAGTAACCTGGATGGAGTTGGAGACCATTATTCTAAGTGAAGTAGCTTTGGAATGGAAAACCAAACATCACATGTTCTTACTTATGAGTGGGAGCTAAGCTATGAGGACACAAAGGCATAAGAATGATACAGTGGACTTTGGGGACTTTGAGTGAAGGGTGGGAGATGGGTGAGGAATAAAAGACTACACATTGGGTACAGTATGCACTGCTCAGGTGATGGTTGCACCAAAATCTCAGAAATCATCACTGAAGGACTTATCCATATAACCAAACACCACCTATTCCCCCAAAACTATTGAAATAATAATAATAAAAGAGTCAAAACCGTAATTAAATTCATATGGAATGAAAAAAGAGGTTGTACAGTCAAAGTAATCCTAAGCAAAAAGAAAAAAGCTGGAGGCATCACACTGCCTGACTTCAAACTATACTGTAAAGCTACGGTAGCCAAAACAGTATAGTACTGGTTCAAATATGGACACAAAGATCAGTAGCACAAAATAGAAAACTCAGAAATGAAGCCACACACCTACAGCCATCTGACCTTTAATAAGGCTGACAAAAACAAGAAATAGGGTAAGGACTCCTCATTCAATAAATGGTGCTTGGATAACTGGCTAGATATATGCTGAAGATACTTTCACCATTTACAAAAATTAACTCAAAATGGATTAAAGATTTAAATGTAAGAGCTCGAACCATAAAAATCCAGAAGACAACCTAGGAAATACTCTTCTTGACATTGGCCTTGGCAAATAATTTTTGGCTAAGTTTCCAAAAGCAATTGCAACAAAACAAAAACTAGACAAGTGGGACCTAATTAAACTAAAGAGCTTATACACAGCAAAAGAAACTATCCACAGAGTAAACAGACAACCTACAAAATGGGAGAAGATATTTGCAAACTATGCATCCAACAAAGGCCAAATATCCAGAATCTATAGGGAACTTAAATTAACAAGCAAAAAAAAAAACAAATAACCCCGTTAAAAATGGGCAAAGCACATGAACAAATACTTCTTTTTTTTATTATTATGCTTTAAGTTCTGGAGTACATGTGCAGAACATGCAGGTTTGTTACATAGGTATACACATGCCATGGGAGAACATGTGTTATTTGGTTTTCTGTTCTTGTGTCTGTTTGCTGAGAATGATGGTTTCCAGCTTTATCTATGTCCCTGCAAAGGACATGAACTCATCCTTTGTTATGGCTGCATAGTATTCTATGGTGTATATGTGCCACATTTTCTTTATGTAGTCTATCATCAATGGGCATTTGGGTTGGTTCCAAGTGTTTGCTATTGTGAACAGTGCCACAATAAACATACGTGTGCATGTGTCTTTATAATATAATTATTTATAATCCTTTGGGTATATACCCAGTAATGGGGTTGCTGGGTCAACTCTATTTCTTGATCCTTGAGGAATCGCCACACTGTCTTCCACAATAGTTGAACTAATTAAACTCCCACCAACAGTGTAGAAGTATTCCTATTTTTCTACATCCTCTCCAGCATCTGTTGTCTTCTGATTTTTTAATGATCGCCATTCTAACTGGCATGAGATGATATCTCAATGTGGTTTTGATTTGCATTTCTGTAATGACCAGTGATGATGAGCTTTTTTCCATATGTTTGTTGGCTACATAAATGTCTTCTTTTGAGAAGTGTCTGTTCATACTCTTTGCCTAATTTTTGATGGGGTTGTTTGTTTTTGTTCTTGTAAATTTGTTTAAATTCTTTGTAGATTCTTGTTTTTAGCCCTTTGTCAGATGGGTAGATTGCAAAAAATTTTTCCCATTCTGTTGGTTGCTGGTTCACTCTAATGATAGTTTCTTTTGTTGTGCAGAAGCTCTTTAGTTTAACTAGATCCCATTTGTCTATTTTGGCTTTGGTTGCCAGTACTTTTGGCATTTTAGTCATGAAGTCCTTGCCCATGCCTATGTCCTGAACAGTATTGCCTAGATTTTCTTTTAGGATTTTTATGGTGTTAGGTCTTATGTTTAAATCTTTAGTCCATCTGCAGTTAATTTTTGCATAAGGTGTAAGGAAGTGATCCAGTTTCAACTTTCTGCATATGGCTAGCCAGTTTTCCCAACACCATTTATTAAATAGGGGAATCCTTTCCCTATTGCTTGTTTTTGTCAGGTTTGTCAAATATCAGATTGTTGTAGATGTGTGGTGTTATTTCTGAGGCCTCTGTTCTGTTTCATTGGTTTATATCTCTGTTTTGATACCAGTACCATGCTGTTTTGGTTGCTGTAGCCTTGTAGTATACTTTGAAGTCAGGTAGCATGATGACTCCAGCTTTTTTTTTTTTTTTTTTTTTTACTTAGGATTGTCTTGGTTATGTGGACTCTTTTTTGGTTCCATATGAAGTTTAAAGTGGTTTTTATAAATTCAATGCTATCCCCATCAAGCTACCTTTGATTATCTTCACAAACACTTCTTAAAAGAAGACATATAAGCAGCCAATAAATATATGAAAAAACGCCCAACATCACTAATCATCAGATAAATGCAAATCAAAACCATAGTGAGATACCATCTCACACCAGCCAGAATGGCCATTATTAAAAAGTCAAAAAACAATAGGTGCTGGTGAGAAATGTTTATACATTGTTGGTGGGGAGGTAAATTAGTTCAGCCACTGTGGAAAGCAGTCTGGAGATTTCTCAAAGGACTTAACTACCATTCCACCCAGAAATCCCATTATTGGGTATATCTCAAAGGAAAATAAATCAATTTACCAAAAAGTCATGTGCACTTTTATGTTCATCACTGCAGTATTCACAATAGCAAAGATATGGAATCAATCCAGGTGCCCATCAATGGTAGATTAGATTTAAAAAATGTGGTACATATATACCATGGAAAACTATGCAGCCATAAAAAGAATGAAATTATGTCCTTTGCAGCAACATGGATGCAGTTGGAGGCCATAATCCTAAGTGAATTAATGTAGGAGCAGAAATCCAAATTCTGCATATTCTCATAAGTGGGAAGTAAATATTGAACACACATGGATATAAATATGGGAACAATAGACACTGTGAACTATTAGAGGGGGAGAGGAGGGTGGGGAATGTGGGTTGAAAAACTACCCATCAGGTACTGTGCTCACTACCTGGGTGATAGGATCTGTACCCTAAACCTTAGCATCATGCAGTGTACCCATGTGACAAACCTGTAAATGTACCCCTTGTATCTAAAATAAAAATTGGAAAAACAAATCAGTGAGCTATATCTGATATATGCTTATGATGTGCTGGAGGAAATACTAACTGATGTGGACTTGCTTTGGGGAGTGAAGTGGGAGAGGCATGAGCTTTGCATTCAGGGGTTCGGACATGAGACCCCACTTTATCACCTCTTAGCAGGTGTAATGTCTGACTCGGTGTAGGGCTTGTTTTTTTGCCCAGAAAACTTAGTCCATAACCTCTTTGGCTGTTCCTTCTCTGGGCAGGTCCGACATTCCCAGAAGTGGAAACCATCAAGGAACATGCTGCCTAATGGCTTCGGTATCTCAGTCCCATGTTTTCATCTAGTGGCAGGTTGACTGATTTGACAGACAAGTGAGACAGTGTGAATGTGTAGTTATGTAACACATTAATTTCATTGCCCTGACTAGAATCTGCAAGAAAAGGAAGGAGTTGTAATATTCAGAAGTTTTCAAACATGTATGCTTGAATTTAAAATTTAAACAAATTATTCCCCCCTTAAATATTAGTATTTTTATTTATCTCCTCTTTTGACTATTATGAGGAGGTCTGGACCATGAGTATGGCAATCTTGCAGGGCTGCCCTTTTTGATCAAAGTAGGCATATTTATCACCACCTTTCTAACCATATCATCACACTTTCCTTTGCCATGTTCATTGTTAGCCATGCTGTCCCCTTTTTGATGAAACGAAGTGCACAGAACTCTTATTATGCTTCTGTGGTCAAAATCATACAAGAATTATTTACTTACTTTCATTACATTTCATAGACATCATTTGGTGTTAAACTGACCTTCTATTTTTTTCCCCCACTGTTCTTGTATATTTGGTTCTCATGGTTGGGGCTGGCTGCCTTTTTCATTGTTAAGATGGCTTATTTCTAAAAAAACAACTAACTTAATCGTATTTGTTTATGTTACTGTTCCACTCAACATTTTCTCTTATACCTACTTCATCAGACTGTGATTAAAAGAGATAACACATGTAAAATGTCTGGAACAGACATTTTTGATAAAATGTGTTTGATAAATGGTTGCTTTTGTTAATATTTACTGAAGGTCACAGAGCTAGCAAAAGGAGGAAGAGATGAATAAAGTATATCAGGCTCCAGGGCCCATTCTTTACCCATCTTGAACAGGATACATTCTCCCATGGGAAAAGGAAAGCCACATTTGCTCCTTGATACAGAATATTAATCTCTTTCAATTTTTTTTTTTTTTTTTTTTGAGGTGGTGTCTCCCTTTGTCACCCAGGCCGGAGTGCAATCTTGGCTCACTGCAACCTCCACCTCTCAGGTTCAAGCAATTCTCCTGCCTCAGCTTCCTGAGTAGATGGGATGACAGGCACCCACCACCATGCCCAGCTAATTTTTGTATTTTTAGTAGAGACAGGGTTTTGCCGTGTTGGCCAGGCTGGTCTCAAACTCCTGACCTTAGGTGACCTGCTTGGCTAGGTCTCCCAGAGTGCTGGGATTATAGGTGTGAACCACTGTGCCTGGCCGTCTCTTTCAAATTTTATTCCAGTTTACCCGACAAACACCATCTCATGTGTGTATATCACAATACTATTTATTTGTTTATTACTGTTTAGTGTAGTTAAAACAATCTTAGTGTTTAGCTGAAATAAAAATGGGCTTGGTGTTCAATATATTTCTCATTTCAACTCTGATCTATGACATTTGTGCTGATTCCAAGGTTAAAAATTTAAACTCAGTTAAAATGTGAGTCTTCAGAAAGAGTTTCAGAAAATATGCTTTATCCTGGGTTATCAGATGGTGTTTTGCCACCTTGGCTGCAAGTCCAGATGTGGCACCTTTGTTGAATGTAGTCTACTTTATGCTCTACAAACTCATATCACTGTAGTTAGTTGCCAGTGATCATTGCATTGATAACCATCTTGGGCTCCTCTATAACTTATATTTAGAGTAGAAGTATGGTATAGCCTTCAAATAAACTTTTTTTATTTTTTTAAATTTTTTAATTTCTAATTTTTAATTTTTTTTTTTTTACTTTAGGTGTATACTCTAAGTCAATCTCTGTCTCTCTGCCTGTCTTCCTCTCTCTCTCCCTCTAGTGTGTGTGTGTGTGTGTGTGTGTGTGTGTGTGTGCATGTGCACACATGTATACATCATTGTCTTAGTCCATTCAAGATGCTGTAACAAAATGCTGTAGACAGGGTAATTTATAAACAGCAGACATTTATTGCTTATAGTCCTGGAGGCTGGGAAGTCTAAGATCAAGGCACATATAGATTCAGTGTCTGGTTTTCTGCCTCAGAGATGCCTTCTTTCTGTGTTCCTCCCATGGCAAAGGAGATAACAAGCTCCCCCTGGGCTTCTTTTCCATAAGGGCACTAATCCTATTCATGAGGGCTCCACCCTGATGACCTAGTCACTTCCCAAAGACCCCGCTTCTTAATACCAACATATGGTATTAAAGTGTTTGGGGATTAGATTTCAACACAGGAATTTTGGAGGGATACAAACATTCAGATTATAGCAATAATTGTTTGTATCACAAATTCACTTTCTGTGCTTTTACTTCTGGATACTACCTCTGTATTTTATTGTACCTGGTGACATTATATCAAATGAAAAAAAAGTAGAGGGTCATGGTAAGAATACACTGCTACAGTTTTGCATAATAAAATTGACAGTAAGTTCTCTTTTGATTAGGATTTCTTTTAAAGCTTTTGCATATTAAAAATATTAATATGATTAGCTATATAGTTCTATTAGAATAACGTTATTACTAAAACAGATTGATGATTTGTTTATATACATATATAGCAAATTAGCTAGCTGCATATTAGTTTGATATAATGATAAAGCTGGCAAATGAATCTGTGGGTGTGCAACGCACTACAGAATGGACAAAGAGGATGGAAACAACTGCTGTCTAGTATTTTTCTATACACATCTTGAAGGAAATTAGGAATAATAGTAAAAGTTATTGAGGTATATTTGGAGGCACTTTAGGCACACATCTTGGTTCAAATCCTCCTCGCCTGGTAACTGAATATCCTTGGACCTATCATCTAATCTTTCAGTCAGCCGTTTTATCTGAATAGAGACGATAGTACCTACTGTATATAGTTGCTGAGATGTGCCCAGTGACCATTGATTTTTCTTCCTGTTTTCCTTGTGGTTGGCTTTCAAGAGTGTGAATAGACATGAACATATAGCATCTTCTACTTTTAATCTGATTTGCTTATCTGAAAGGACAAAGGCGAGACTGTTCTGATCAACGAGACTAGAACCATCCCAGGAATAACTCCTCTGTTCTCGCCGGCCCTGCTTTCCATGCTGTTCTTGCTGGAATAAAGTTACAGTTGCAAATGGTCTTCTCCAGCTGTTTCCAAGGCATTGCCTTGAGCAAAGATGGTTGAAGTATGGGTATATATTCCCCATCCATCCTGGGGCTTGCTTGTGGCCAAGACAATCATGCCAGCCAGTCAGGGACTCTTTCCTATGAAACCTGGAAGGGTCTCCAGGGAGCCACTCCCTACTTAGCCTGAGTTGGCATTTAAGTTGTCCTGACTTTAAAATTCTATAGGAAAAAGCACACAAATTGGAACCCAAGGATCTTGACTCACAGATGGTAACACAAATATGTTTGCTTCTTTTTCAGACAAGTATAGAGAAGATTAAATGTATTACTTGAGATCCTAAATTAATTGGAGAAACAGGATTAACATTTGGCATTCTTGACCTCAAAATTAAGGCTCCTTTTAGTTTAGACTTTGCTTCTGAAAATACTGTCTCCCTGGAAGTGGGTGGCTGCAAGAAACAGTGAGTTTGAAGTCTTTGCAGAAGTATCCAACTACTGATTGGGTGACAATGGGGTGGGGAGAGTTATGGGGGAATTCAAACATCAGCTGGCATGTTGAATTAAATGATCTTTAAGATGTATTCTGGGCTCAGATTCTGAGATTCTCCTTACAGTGTCACTTAGGAATGTAATTTCCTAAACATGAAATGTCTCAGGAAGTAAGTTCCACGTCTGGGACTAATTTGCAATTAGACATTCAAGACTCTAAATAACATTTGGGTTAATTAACTTTTGCCTGGTTTCATGAAACACATTTAGTACTTCTGACCATCTTAGTATATTGTGCTCCATATAAGATTGTTAGTAGACTTGTGAAAATTATAAAATTTGGAAAATAAGAATCACTATGAAAATACTTAATACATTATTTTAAAGTAAAGGAACTGCTAGATGCATGACACGATATCATAATTATGTTTTGGTAGGGAAGAATCTCATTTATCTGCATATCCCTCTTAAACAAGATCTATAAAAAAGTTGACAATTTAAGATAATTCTAGAATATGAGATTTGAGAAGTGCACATCTGTCCATTTTTGACCACAATGGATGTTAAATAGATTTTCAAGTTTTTTTATGGGTATCAAAGTGATGTTCTTATTGAAACTTAAAAAGCCATAGTGAGCCTCCCTTGTCTCCTATTCTCCCCCTTGCAGCGTTGTAAATCTAACTTCTGCCCGTCCTATTGTTCAGAAAAAGCAGCCATATTGTGCTGATTGCTATTAAATTAAAGCAGAAAGGGAGAGACACAAATGTGGAAGCCCATCTTACCAGCAGGGATACCACTATCTTTTATTTTGCATTTTGGGAGGGTCAGAAAGTCATGACAGGCATTTGACCTCTGATAACCTCTTTGATGCTTCTGTGTGCAGTTTTTGGGGGGAAGAACTTAATTAAATACAATTGAATTTCCCTGCTAACATTACCACTGAAAGGACTCCTTTTAGATGGCTCAGTGTTTGCTGGTGAGGGAACAAACAAAGATGCTTCTTTTGTTCCTCAAAGAAAAGTTAGCATACGTTAGTTAAGGATTTGTGATTTCTTTTGACTAGACTGGCGGGTTCCTAAAAATTCAATGAGTCTTCTGAAATGGTAACCATGATAAAACATGAAATATGCAATTAACTAAAACCCTAACTCTCTTTATTCATGGTAGTTATTACTAAGGTTAATCTTTTAAAGAGTTTACTATGTTAATCTCTACTTAAAAATTAGGATCACTGATTTGCAATGAAATTGCTGATGTTTGGATACATCAAATATAACTTACTCATCTCCTGATTTTTTAGCTACCAGAGGACGGGAAGAGTTACCAGCAGATGTGCTTTTGTGCTTTTAGCTAGGAGACAGTTAAAACAGGAGTCGACGAACAAACATACAGTTTTTGGTTTTGATCAATTTGTTGAAACTTTAAGAAGCTTGTCTACAAGCTATACTTCAGTAAAATGCAATAATCTATATAGTCAATAGGTTAAAAAATCCATTTTCCCATTGTGACTCCTGGGCTTCTGAAATCAGTGGCTGACAATGACAAATTGAGGAATCAGTTTAATAATCATACACAAATAATAAGTTATTTTATTCAAATTTGAGACTTGGTATTTATTGAGAGATGAATCAGATTTATGTCTTCTTAGATTCAAAGAAACTTTTCTTCCTAGATGATTTTGTTTTCCTTGAAGAGAAGATTAGAATTAGGAGCTGATGCTTTTGAATTTAAAGTTGACTATTTTGTGTATGTTAAGCCTACTTCCTCACCTCCACACCCCCTTCCTCTATTTCTAAGCTTTCCCAGGTCTCTCTAATTATTTAGGGGGAGAGAAAAGTCAACACTTGACCCTGCTGTCCTGTCTGGCTGCTGTCCCATCTCTTGTTTCTCATTCATGGTTATATTCCTAAAAATGGTGTGTACTACACCCACAGCCTGTATTTCCATATCACTCTCCAGAATCTAATTTCTATGTTCACTATATGCTATGTACTCCAGGGGAAAGTGCCCACAATCAGGGCCACCATGTTAAGTTAGGATGTTATGCCTTACACAAGACTCAAACCAAGGGGATGGAAAGAGGCTAAAATTTTGGTGCATTTAATGGCCAAACTAGTCCTGCCATGGGGGTTTATCTGCCAAGAGGGGGGTGCCATTGTTACTATGATGATGATGATGATGATGATGATGATGATGATTTTGTGGTTTGCCTGAAGGTTCCATAGGGCTAGCTGTGGCTTTGTCAACAGTTCCCTTAGTCCAGTCTTAGCCTTTACTGTCTGATCTTATTTTTCAAAATATCGACCTTTTAAAAGCATGTGATCAAGAATGAAACCTCAGTTGTCTAAAGGTTGCAAAATTCTTTGTCAACAGGAGGTCTTCCCCAAGGCTGTTAAAGTCTTGAATCACCATGGGATTGGGATAAATTGTAGTTGACCTTTGAACAGCATGAGGGTTGGGGTGCAGTCACCCTGTGCAATAAGAAATCCATGCATAACATTTGACTCCCCCAAAATGTAACTATTAATAGCCTACTATTGACAGGAAGCCTTACCAATAACAGAAACAGTCAATTAACACACATATTTTTGTATGTTATACATTCTATATAGCAAGCTAGAGAAAGTAACATGTTATATGTTTCATAAAGTATGTTACATGTTTTATAAAGTAAGCTACAGAAAAGGTGTTATTAAGAAAATCATAATGAAGAGAAAATATATTTACTATTTGTTAAGTATAGGTGAACCATCATGAACCATCTTCATCCTCATTGTCTTTACATTTAGTAGACTGAGGAAGAAGAGGAGGGGTTCACTTTCTGTCTAGGGGTGGCAAAGATGGAGAAAAATCACTGTATTAGTAGACTCGCACAGTTCCAACCCACGTGTTGGTCAACGGTCTACTGTATTTTTCTGTGTACTTAAACAAAATACTAGTTGAGGGAAGAAAAATGAAGATTAGAATCATTATGTAAAAATGCAATGCCAGTCTTTTTTATCACTTGCTGCCTCATCCCCTCCCCCTCTGCAGTCATCCTGATGGGGAGACACCTGAACACTGTAAAGTGTCTGCAGGCTTTATAACTAGCAAGGCTCACCTTGGAATTGCAACTCCACCACTTACTCAGTGATGTTGCCTCGGCAGTCATTGAGTTCTCTGGGCTTCAGAGTTTTCATCTACAAAATAAGGATAAAAATATTTGGCTCTCACTAGTCCTTTGGTGGAGGATTAAGGGAGTTATTACAGGGCACATCTACTGTTTGGCCTGGAAGCAGCTCGTAGTGGAGTCAGAATGTTCTCTCAGTCTGCACTTTCCCCATCATGACCCTCTGTTAACATTACTTTTACCTCTTCTTTTTCAACTGGATTTTTTTTTCTCTTTCTTCAACATTTGGCTCAGCTGACATCTCTTTCAAGAAGTATTTCCTGATTCTTCACATTTGTCTAAATCTTCTCCTTAGGTCTGAGAGAGGAGCTCCCCTGGTACCTCTAGTCATCCCTTTTCACAGCCTTTATCCTGCTGTGCTGTAATTGCACCAGGGGAGCATTATGGAGATGATGGTTCATTTACTTTTGTATTCTTGGTGCTGAACATAGTACATGGCAAACCAATAGCTATTTGATAAGCTGAATTGTCTTGATCTCAACATCTGGACAAGTGGAGAGAAAAGCGTCGGCAAAGCCATGGCAGCTGGGGAAACATGGATGATTAGAAGCAGTGGTGACCAGATCCCTTCCTTGTATATTTCATCTTTAATACATATTCCTCTATTGCTTAATTTCTGATCATTACACCATCCAGGTCTCTTCTTGGAGAAGAACTGATCTATTTCCAGGGCTTCAGTTATGTCTGGTCCTGACCATATATCCTCTTGACAGCAGCTATCTACAAAGATCAGTAGATCAACATCACCTGGAAGCTGTTCCGGAACCAACATAATCTGGTAGCTTGTTATAAAACAAAGAGTCTCAGGCCCTCCTCTAGACCTCCTGAATTAGATCTGCATTTTAACTACTACTCAGGTGATTTTGATGTACAATAAAATGTAAGAAGCCCTGGATTAGTAGTAGGTGCCTTCAAGAATATTGATATTTAAATACCTTTGCCTATGAAGTCTCAGGGAAAGGCATTGGGTCTGTTGCAAAGATAATAAAATAGTACACTGGTATATTGATGAGATCTTGCCAAGATCAGGCGGTAATTTCTTAACCAAGTAAACTGCAAATGAAACAATCCACATTAGATTACAACTAAGTAGACAACGTAATTATTTAAAAAGGGTTCAAATAAGTGAGAAATAAGTTTTTCATCTTAATGTCTTCATCCTCTGCTTGGACAGAAAATGATTTTTTTAAAAGAGAGACCACTTCTTTAGAAAGAAATGCAGTACCCCACATCAAGGCAAACACGTTTTTTATTTGGTAGCAGTTTAATGACCAAAGCAAGGATTTCAAAAGCTATCTCCTGGTTTCCGTTCCAATCTCAGAGGCAAAGCAAGTATTTGCTTTCAACATAGTTGACACCCAAGCTCTTTGCAAATGTTTCCACAAAGCCAGCTGCCCTTTGTAGATCCCCCTGGAAACTTTTCTTTTGGTTACTAACCCTCAAGAGACTACAGCTCCCTCTTTGTGAAGGTATTTGTCAGATGGAAAGAGGTCATGAATCTTCAGATCTTTTTGAGAAGCATGATCAAGACTCCAGTTTGAAAAACTTGATCCCTTTGCTCAGACCTTTGAGCTCATCTGAAGACTCTCTTCTCCAGCCTTATCATCCCATTGGAACCTGTGCCTCTACACGTGCAGATACGCAAAAACAGTACGTCTGTAGCATTTCTTGGCTAGTACATTGTAGGGTTGAAAATTCTAGAAAATTCATTCCTTATCTGAAATGTTCATTGGCTCCTAAATGCAATTTTATACTAACATTTCTATTGATGAATCTTGTGGATGCATGGAATTTTATGTTTATTTCTTTTGCTTTATCACCAGTTCAGTAATGGTTTCTCCCTGGGTCTCACGTTTATATCTTCCATAGTACCTTATTCACTCCTCCTTTTTGAATAACAGAGTCCTGGAGTGTGTTTAATGACTGACCTCTAATGCCGTGTATTAGGTCGAATAAAAGGCTGTGGTCACTTATCTGGAGAATCATTTTACAAAATCATCAGTGACAAAGCCCTGCTACTGAGATATTGTGACCTTCCAAGGACCTGATAGTGGATTCAGTTTTTACTCCTCACGTACCTATTAGGTGATTCAAGTGTATAGATGCGTGTATGTGCGCTTGCGTGAGTGTGTATGCCTGTGAGGGTGAACAGAACAAAAACCTGAACTCTCTAGCACATGCCACCTGTTTTCACATCATTGTTGTTACAAAAGACTTTTTTTTCTCTTTTAATTAGCTGAGCTGTCCTATTTTTTCGTAACTTGCCTCTTCTCTAACATATGGGCTGTAACCGTATTTCTTTTCATTAGACCTGAGCCTTGTTTGTCATTTATACCATACTTTTGCCTTTCTCTTTCATTTGGAAAGAAAGGGAGGCTTTTCTATTATTTTAGAGCAAAGCACCTCTGGTTTATGTGGCGACTCTTGTGGCTTTCTAAATGCACTTGATTTAGCTTTCAATGTGTAATTACTGCCAAACAAGTTAATTGCTTTATAAGTGTCCAAAATTCCCTGGTTTAATTTTGCTTTCATTTACCAACCTTCATTATACATCCACTGTTCAACATAAACACAAATGATTGTTAATGAATGCCTAATGCCATATTCATTAGAAAATCAGGTTAATGACTGGCAATGAATATCCCAGCTACTTTATTCTTTCAAGCTTTTTATTTATTTATTTTTGCCTTGTTGATTACAATAGCTTTTTTGTTTACCAAGAAATTCTACCTGTACTCCTAGTCTGTTTCTTTCTGGACTCCTAATATTGCTTAAAAGTTCAAGGTTTCTAAGGTACTTACATTCCCTAATTGTTCTTTCTTCATGCAGATACCTCCAATATTTGCAGCCATTTGTACATAAATTATATCTCAATAATGCTTTATAAAAAATTAAAAACCCAAAACAATCATAATGCACATGATTTCCTTGGGCTATTGGCTACCATAAAGTGTTGTTCTTTGGAGAACAGAAATATCAGAACTGTTTTGTATAGATGGTCAGGTGGTACACAAACAACCCCAAGAGGTATTGTTTTGGCATCCCAGTCTCTGTGAATGATGCCACCATGCTGTGCCATCCACAACTTGAATAGCTCTTAGGAGTGGCACTAAGAAATCTCCACTAAAATAAAAGTGTATGAGAGTAGAGTGGTTTGGGACAGCATTCAGTGATTGGTGCTAACCGCCCTGGGCAAAGGTTGCCTAATTAGAAGATACCAGATTTGTGAATGTACATGGTTTGAGAGAGCACCAGGAAGTCCATGGAGGAGAACTGAGATGCATATTATGGGGATGGGCCTGATTTTCCTCCTGGTGATTCTTGCTTTGTAAATGAAGTTTTTCCCCCTCCCTATATACATGGGGTTGCTTTTCCAATCAAACCAGGCAGCTGGGATTTGAAGGCTGCGCATGTGTGCCTGTAACCCAACAGAGGATGACGGGTAAAATACAAAGTCCAGATTCTAAAATTTGAGCCCTGGCTTGTTATTACATGGTTGTGTGATCTCCAGCAGTTTCCTCATCTATCAAGTGCAAACGTTGGCAATTTAGAATTTCTTCAGGTTCCGCACCCTGTGACTCCTTTTGAGATGACAGGAGAGTGCCCCTGCATTCTTTAAGTGCATTGATTGGATGCTTACCATGTGCCCAACACAGAGATGATGTGAGGGATACTAGGCAGAAGACACATTTTCTTGACCTCATGGGAGAACGTATCGGGGAGGCCCATGTGCCTAACCTGTCCTTGACAGGCAGTATAGATGCATCACAGTTGTAACACTACTTAGCTTCAGTGCTGTGAAATCTATTATGCTCCCCAATTATTTATTCCAGATTCTAGTAATTTTACCTACTTCTGGCACCTGGGAACCCCGACCACTTCTCTTGTCACCATCCGTCAGTCATGGTACTTTGATCTCAGAGAAGCTCTTGTTTATTCTTCCATTTTTGTCTCCATTTAGGTCCCCAGTCCATCATCCAAGTCCACATAATAGTGCCTTGATTCCACCTATGTCTGTACCTTCATAACATTTAGTGTTATTGGAATCTTACCTTTATTTGTGTGATTCTTTGGTTACTACCTCTTGCTTTAGACTCTGATCATCTCTGGGAAATATAGTGGCAGACTTACCATTGTTTTCCTGACATATCCTAGTGATAGATTTTTTGTGGATCTCTCCTTCATGACACCAGCCTTAACAGACTGGTTTTAGCAAATATTAGGGAAAAAAAGTGAAAGACCCTGAATAATATGACTAACTAACTAAATAAAAAGCACCAAATTGAAAACCAGAAGTATGAAAACAAATCCTGATATTATCTTACTAAGATTATATATGTGTGTGTGTATATATATATATATATATATATAGAGAGAGAGAGAGAGAGAGAGAGAGAGCTGTCATGCAGATGGATAAGGTTTGATATTTTAAGGAAAATTGCAAGTAAGCTTCAAATCAAATGTCTGGTTTGATATTTAAGTAAAATTGTTCTCTTCTATTGTGAGATCCCCAGGGGTTACCTCTTCTGACTTCGTTGAGTATATTTGTTGTATGTATTGTATATATGTTTCAGTCATAGGTTTCTACAATGATAATTCTGCATGCCAAGCAACTCCAAATAAGTGACTTTCAACAAGAAACATTCATTTCTTATTTATGTTCATGGGCCTGTGGGTTGACTATGGCTGCATTGGGCTCAGCTGGGATGGGCTTCAGGCTATGGGAGGTACATCAAAGTCACATGGAAAAGGGTGTAAATGTTTAATTCTATTTCTCCCAATTTATCACCGTATTTTCAGAATACTTCGTCTCTCTCTTGATCACACGTATCAGAGTTAAAATTTTACGTTTATTTGTGTGATTATTTCATTACTACCTGTGGCCTCCTCTGAACTCTTGAGGATGGGAATTATGTTTTGGGCTTACCATTGTTCCCAAAGCACCTGGGACAGTGTTCTGGGCAATATCGGGTACTCAGTGAATGAACAGCCATGGTTTGAAAGAATTAACTTCTGATCTACTTAAAAACCATCTCAGGAGTGAAAATGTTTCTTTATAAGCATCATTGAAGTGATACTAAATGCCTTGTTTCTAATCTTTCAGAAATCCCCTTGCTACATTCCCATCGTGAGCAGTGCCACTCTGTGGGATAGAAGCACATCCCGTGCAAAGGTGAGTCAGCGGAGTGCTATGTGCAGGGCAGCTCCATAGTGCCGTCCTTTTGGGTTCAGTTGCTTTACACGTAAGAAGATTTGTTCCTTTGTATTTTCTGACTTTAGTAAAGGATTTTTTAAATTTAGAAAACCTTGAATGTCTGTTTGAGAGTCATGCTACCTCCTTATTCTTTACACACAGATATGTACACCAAGAAAACCCTGTATCATGCATCTGATGTCCAAGCACAGAAATCACAGTGCGTTAGGGGTCTTGGCAGTGCCTATATGTGGCCAACGTACAGAAACTAGGGCAATAATTTTATCTTACCATCATGCGTAGAAATTAACAGCTGAGTTCACTAGGCACAAAGTTGACCTGTTAGTAGAGCTCCTCTCCTGTGCCACCTTCTACTAATTGGTTGCTAATGCTCTTTTTTCTTGGTGAGAGCCAGAGTGAATGTTTGTCCCTACAATGTGCATATGCATGGCTATGCCTACGATGTGAACATGGAGATGGTCACCATGGCTGGCCAGTCCAGTTGTCATGGAGCTGTGGTAGCTTTCCAGACTCAGTCTCACCGGAGCTTTGTTTACAAAAGCAGGCTTGGGATAAAAAGAACCATACAGCCAACACTGAAATTTACATCCTAAGGGCTTTAATCACCTTCTTTTCCTTCCTATTTACCATGAAGGGAATTGCAACTTCCTCTGAAAAGGACCACACAGCCCAGCAACACTGATGAAATCACAACATCCCAAGCACATGAGGAGGAGATAGTTTTCTCTTCTATGGATTTCCATTTTCAAAATTTGTGAGCAAGATGGGCTTAAATTACAGCTTGCAGAAAAGTAGCTTATGGTGACTGGAAATATAATTCAAGAGTAGCAATCAAAGATGTAGAAAATATCATTTTAAGATTAATGAAAAAGGCCAGTAGTAGAAAAGATGAAAAACATGACCTAGTTGAAAAACATGACCTGGTTTTCTTACTGTTCTTACTTTGCCCTAAAGCAGAGGAATATATCTAAGTAAGGCACCTGCAATATGCTGTTTCATTAGTTGTATGTCCATTTGGACTTTAAGGATCTGTGCAGCTGAGGGATTCCATGACTCTCAGAATGAACTGTGTTGGAAAGGAAACAGGCCCAGCCAAGTCCCTTTATTGCTACTATTCTACAGCTGGTATGTCAAGGCTCTTAGAAGGCAACACTTCATGAAAGGGAACCACAGATTCATTCATTCTCTCATCAAGGAGTAGTGCAGGTGACAATGAGAGCTGGCGTTTAGCTCATACCACAGCAAGATGATGCCTCTGTAGCTCACAGACCAGTGCCCCTTGGATGCCCACTCCTTTCTTCTGATAGCTTAAGTTAGAACAGGAAAGTGAGTGCTGTCCTATATAGATCAGGGCTTGGCATCAGCTAGATCCTCTTTCAAATTGAGTCATCTCTTCCTCTCTCTTCTCTCTCTTCCTCTCTGTGTTTTTGTGGCTTTGGAGGAATTATAGAAGTAGGACTGAAAAATTTTAAGATGTATATCTTTAAAATACTTTAATTATTTGTCCTTGTATATAGTATACACTGTATATTGACTGCCATATGCTTTATTATGTATTATACATTGTATATTATGCACTGTACATCAGATATTATATAGCATATATATATTAAACATATATTATGTATTACATACTATCATATATATCAGATAACCTGTATTGTGTATGTGTGTGTGTCTTTGTGTGTCTCTGTGTCTGTGTGTAGGTATTCCAGTATTATATCTTATATATTGTATTTAATGACCACCTAACAATAGTCAGATACTAAAAGCAACAGTAAAGAAAAAAAATCTTTCTTTTTAGGAGACTATCAATAGTGAACAACATAAATAATGGGAAATTATCAGATAAATAAGTCAGGTAATTCAGGTAATTCCAGAAAACCGCTGTGCTATGAAAACTGTAAATTGGTGGTAATGAGGTTGAAGGTCACTTGGGGCGGGAGGAGGGTGCTGCCTTTGCTAGGGTAGTGTGTTCAGGAAAGGTTCTCCTCCTCCTCCCCCTCCTCCCCCCTCCCCCCCTCCCCCCTCCCCTTCTCCCCATCCCCCATCTTCTCTCCCCTCCTCCCCCTCCCCCTTCCCCCCATCCTCATCTTCTCCTCCTCCTCCCCCCCCCCTCCTCCCCCTCCCCATCTTCTCACCTCCTCCCCCTCCCCCCTCCTCCCCCTCCCCATCTTCTCCTCCCTCCTCCCCTCCCCCCTCCCCCATCTTCTCCTCTCCTTCCCCTCCCCCTCCTCCTCCCCCCTCCCCCTCCTCCCCCTCCTCCTCCTCCTCCTCCTCCTCCTCCTCCTCCTCTTCTTCTTCTATGAGTTTGCTAGATCATACAGTAATTCCATTTGTTTTCTTTCCAACTTTCATTTTAGGTTCAGGGGGTACATGTGCAGGTTTGTTACATGAATAAATTGCATGTCATGGGGGTTTGGTGTGCAAATTGTTTCATCACCCAGGTAATAAGCATAGGACTCCTTAGGGAGTTTTTCAGTCTTCACCCTTCTCCTACCCTCCACCCTTAAGTAGGTCTTGGTGTCTATTGTTCTCTTCTTTGTGTCCATGTGTACTCAATGTTTAGCTTCCACTTACAAGTGGGAACATGCACTATTTGGTTTTCTATTCCTGTGTTAATTCACTTAGGATATGGCCTCCAGCTCTATCAATGTTGCTGCAAAAGATGTGATATTGTTCTTTTTTATAGCTGCATAGTGTTTGGTGAATATGTAACACATTTTCTTCATCCAGTCCACTATTGATGGGCATTTAGGTTGGTTCTGTGTCTTTGCTATAGTGAATAGTGCTGCAATGAACGTACGTGTGCATGTGAGGGAAGATGATATTTGAACTACGAGAAGAGGCAACCAGGTAAAGTTCTGGTCGGCAGAAAGTTCGTGGAGACAGATTGCTCTAAGCAGGAAGACCAGGCAGCCTGAGGCAGGCTGAACCGAGCATGATTAAGAGCAGGAAAATGTCAATGTAGCTAAAAGTGTAAAGCAAAGGAGTGGTTGGAGGAATTGGCAGGAATCTGATTACCTGGGGCCTGGTGGCCAATGAAAGGAGTTTTGTCTTTTCTTCTGGCTGCCAAGCAGAAGCCATAATGAAAGTTCATTTTAAGCCAGATATGGAATCATCTGATTTGCATTTAAGAGGTTCAGTGGCTCCTGTATCCAGGATAAATTTTCTGGAAGAAAGAGATTTTGAGTCCCATAGGAAGTTATTAAGATATTCCAGTGAGGCAGTGGTCGTTAGGAGTAGGTTCAAATTAGTTGAATAACAAAGGAATGATTAGATTTTAGAAAGATTTTAGAGGCAGAGCTGATAGGATATTGTAATGGCTAGGATGTGGGATATGAAGAAAGAGAATCAAGAAAGACTTCTAGGTTTGTGGCTCCAAAAACCTGGAGTGGAAGGAGGTAGAAGTAGTGAGGATTTTGAGAATAGATTTTTGGTGGAGATCATCAGCAGTTGTACTTTGAGAATATTTTGAGTTTGAGGTGCTTAGTACTTCATATCTCATTTGTCAGAACTTAGTCTTGTGGTCAGACTTAGCTGCAAGAGAGGCTGGGAAATACGGTCTATTAACTAGGCACATTGCTGCCTCAAACTTAGGGTTTTGTTACAAAGGATAAGGAGAGAATGGACGTTGGGTAGCTGAATAGCATCATCAACCACAGAAATCAATAATAATATTACCCCAAAGACTTTGGAAGTATACATACATATATGTATTTTTTTTGAGACAGGGTCTTGCTCTGTTGCTTTGTTCAGAGGGTGGTGGCATGATCATGGCTTACTGCAGCCTCGACATCCCAGGATCAGGTGTTTGCCTCAGCCTCCTGAGTAGCAGGGACCACAGGTGCACACTACCATGCTCAGCTAATTTTTAAAAATTATTCGTAGAGACAGGGTCTCCCTGTGTTGCCCAGGCTGGTCTTGAATTGCTAGGCTCAAGTGATCCTCTCGTTTTGGCCACCCAAAGTGTGGTGATTACAGGCATGAGCCACTGTGCTAGGGCTAGAAATAATTTAATTATTACTTCAAAGAAGAAAAATGATGAACAGGAGAAAATACTTAGAATCAAATGATAATATTACTAAAAAAGTGAGATACAGCTGAAGTGGTTCTTAGGGGTGAATTTATACCTTCAATTTCATATTAGAGAGAAACAAAGGTTGGGACCTAAAGGACTAGGTATTTAACTTAAGGGCTAGTTATTCAAACTAGGAAATAAATCCAAAGAAAGAAAAAAGAAGGAACCAATAAAGAGAAGAAAACACCAAAATAGAAAACAAAAATACAATTAGAGATAAACAGCAGAGCCAAAAGTTTGTTACAAAAAGGAGTGAATAAAATAGGCAAACCTAATAAGACTGATTAAGGAAAAAAAAGAGAGTATAATATTATGGCTAAAAAAGGAAACATAAGTACAGACACTGTGGAGATTTAGAAAATCAAGTCAATACTATGAATAACTTACGTTGTGTTAGTAAGAAAACCAAACCAATGATTTTCTTTTTTCTTTTTCTTTTTTTGTTTTTTTGAGACAGAGTCTTGCTCTGTTACCCGGGCTGGAGTGTAATGGTGTGATCTTGGCTCACTGCAACCTCCGCCTCCTGGGTTCAAGCAGTTCTCCTGCCTCAGCCTCCTGAGTAGCTGGGATTACAGGTGCCTGTCACCACACTCTGCTAATTTTTTGTATTTTTTCTTTTGGTAGAGATGGAATTTCACTATGTTGGCCAGGCTGGTCTTGAACTCCTGACCTCCTGATTTGACTGCCTTGGTCTCCCGAAATGCTGGGATTATAGGTATGAGCCACCACACCCAGCCCAAACCAATGATTTTCTACTACTTTACTCTCAAAACATAACACTTCTGTAACCAGATGTGTATGGAATTTTTCCCCCCATCAGCCAGTTCTCAAAAACCAGCTGAATATCCTACAATTCAATTCAACTCTAACACTAACCAGAGTTTCCGTAGACCTTCCTACAGGTTAAGGGTACAGTCCCACAGGACTGTGCAGGTTAAGGGAATAGTACTACAAGGCTGGCCCAACTTCAGGTGCCAATTACAAGTCCCAGATTGTCATCTGTAGTTCTGATCAATGGCTATAAATTAGGGTTCCCACAAGCTTCTCTTTGGGTTTGGTTATTTGTTAGAATGGCTCACAGAACTCAGGAAAACATTTACTTTTATCTACTGGTTTACTACATAATAAAGGATATGATAAAATGCGTGCATAAACAGCCAGATGAAGAGCAAGGTATGGAGGAAGGGATGTAGAGCTTCCATGACTGCTCTGAGCACACCATTCTCCCAGAATCCCATGTGTTCTGCAATCCAGAAACTTCTTGAACCCCATCACTCAGGGATTTTTATGAAGGCTTTATTACACAGGCATGATTGATTATTAAATCAGTCTCCAGTCCCTTTCTCCTTCCTGGAGTATAGGGGAATGGGGAGCTAAAAGTTCCAAGCTTCCAATCATGGCTTGGTCTTTCTGGTGTCCAGCCCCCCATCTAGAAGCCTTCCAAGACTCTCATCATTAAGACAAGAGACACTTCTATCGCCCAGGAAATTCCAAGGGATTAACTAGAAACTCTCTGTCAGGAACCAGGGGCAGGGACCTAATATATATTTCTTATTATATGATATGACAGTATCACATATGCCAACAAAATAGAAACACTATTAAGTTAATATTCAGAAATTTCCTTCTTTCCTGAAACAACATGCCAAGAGGATTTTGTGAGTTTTCTTAAAACTTCAAATGTTAGATAATTCTTACATAAAAAAGAGAAAAACTCACGTAATTCATTTTCTGAGGTTAATAAAACCTCAGAAAATGAAATGGGACAAACTACAAATCAATCTAATTTATGATAAATATTAAATGAAATACAAGCAAAATTAAATCCAGCAGTATATACAATAAAATGTGTCATAATTATGCAGGGTTAATTCTAGGGATGCATTAATAGTTTAACATCGAAAATCAGTTCATGAAATTATATGTTAATAGATTAAGGAAGGAAAATAATCATTTTGTTGGACACAGACTTCAACATTAATTCATGGGAGAAAAAAAAATTTAGAAAACTAGGAATAGATGAGAACTTTCTTAACCTGATAATACATCTATAAAAATCTTATAGAAAAAAACATAGGCTGGGTGCCATGGCTCACACCTGTAATCCTAGCACTTTGGGAGGCAGAGGCGGGTGGATTGCCTGAGTTCAGTAGTTTGAGAACTGCCTGGGCAACATGGCGAAACCCCATCTCTACTAAAAATACAAAAAATCAGCCGGGTTAGTGGTGCACACCTGTAATCCCAGTTACTGTGGAGGCGGCACGAGAATCGCTTGAACCCAGGAGGTGGGAGGTTGCAGTGAGCCAAGATAGCGCCATTGCACTCTAGCCTGGGCGACAGAATGAGACTCTGTCACAAACAGACAAACAAAACATAGACTTAATAGCAAGCCTTTAGAAACATTTTCATTAAAATAAAGAAAAACACCAATGACTACTATGATTGTGTCTATTAAAAAATGTCCTGGGGGTTCAAAGCAATAAAATATAGGGAAAAATGTATAAGAACTAGGGGGAAAAGATAATATTGATTATTTACCTGGAAATTCTAAAGTTGTCTCCAAATTAATAACATTTACAAATTATTAAAACTCAAACTATAAATTACTTTGAAATAAGTTTTAAAAAATTTATAAGACATATATGGAGAAAAGTACAAAACATTATTTAAGGATATAAAAGAGGGTGCCCAAATAAATGAAGAGATAGTATGCATATGAATGAGAAGTCCATTGTAGTAATTTTGGTGAAGTTAAAAATAGACTGATCCTGTAAGTTAAATGAAAGATCAACTTATGATCTTTCAGTTATATAGAAGAAAAAATATGGGAACTTGTTTTACCAGATATGAAGACTTTTTTTAAAGCCATAGTCATTAAACAGCATGCTATTTGCTCAAGGGTAGGCCCGTGGAACTGAATAGAATATATAAATCTGATATACAAAAGAAAGGATATTAGATACTGATGGGGAAAGGAAGGACTATTCAATAAATGGGGAGGGGATAACTGGCTATCTCTACATAAAAAAAGGTAATATTATATATCTATTCACACTAATTAGAAAAGTAAACTTTAGGCAGGTTTAAGAAAACAGTAACTTTTAGAGAAAATACAAAATACATTTTATGACCTGAGGGATATAAAAGGATTTCCTAAGGCATAAAAATCATAAACTTTCAAGATATATTGATAAATTTTACTACATTAAAAATTAAAAAGTTTCATTTGCCAAGCCTTATGACAAAAATAAAAGACAAGTTATAAGTTAACAATAAATATTTGGAGAGCAAATACTAATAAGGAATTTATATCTAGAATTTACATAGAATTCCTACCAATTGGTAAGAGAAAGATAGTTAACTGGGTAGAAAAATGAGCAAAGGATATGAACTGACAGTTCAACAAGAGGAAACCTGAATATCCAATACAAGTATAAATAAATCTTTTAGCTTGTTAGTGTCAAGAGAAATGCAGATAAAAACTGTAGTGAAAGATTATTTCATACTCATAAGTTGACATAGATGAAAAAGTCTGATGATAAAAAAAAAGTGTTGACAAAGGTATAGAGAGATGGAGAGTTGTGCATAAGCTGCTGCGGAATCACTTTAGAGAGCATTTTTATGATCTAACACAGCTGTAGAATGAACTTTTTAGTTTTATTTTTTGATACAAATATTTGTACATATTTATGGGGCCCGTATATGATCTTCTATTGCATGCACTGACTGTATAATGATCAAGTCAGGGTTTTTGGGGTGTCCATCACCTTGAGTATTTATCATTTCTATGTGTTGGTATCATTTCAGGTCCTTTCTTCTGACTATTTTGAAATATATAATATATTGTTGTTGTCGATAGTTGCCATACTCTGGTATTGAACATTAGAATGTATTCCTTCTATCTAAATGTATGTTTGTACCCATTAATCAACCTTTTCTTTATTCCTGCTCCCACCCTTATATGCTTCCCAGCTTCTAGCATTCATCATTCTGGAATGCAACCACATTTGACTCAACAATTTCCACCCAGATATGAAATTAGAGACTATGTACTCAATGAAGACACATACAGCAGCAGTCCCCAACCTTTTTGCCATCAGGAATTGGTTTCGTGGAAGATATTTTTTCCATGGACCAGAAGGGGGTTGGGGAAGATGGTTTCTGGATAAAACTGTTCCATCTTAGAAGATCATCAGACATTAGTTAGGTTCTTATGAGGAATGTGCAACCTAGATTCCTCAAGTGAGCAGTTTCCAATAGGGTTTGAGCTCCTGTGATAATCTAGTGTCACCACTGATCTTACAGGAGGCAGAGATCAGGTGATAATGCTTGCTCCCCAGCCTGCCACTCACCTCCTGTTGTGCCACCTGGTTCCTATTGGCCTGGGGGTTAGGAAGCTCTGACATAGAGGACTGTTTTTGGATGCATTGATTTGTAATAGAAAATTGAAAAGAACATGTTCATTAACAGGAGAGTAGATAAATACATAGTGTCCTGTTTTATACAGTGATCTGTTGCAACTAGTTTAAAGGAATAAATTGAAGCTATACAGACCATCAAGGATAAATTTCAATAATCTGATGGTGAATGAAACTATCAAGTTACAGAATTACTTACATGTTTGCTATGACAGATACTGTCATTTAGAGGATAAAGTTAGACACCTTTGCTTTTCCCTCCTAGTTTAGAGCCATTTGAGATGTAGACACACAGATCAGACAGATGGTGATAAAAATATATTCCAGGTCAAAGTTGGATTGAAGAACTTAGTAAAGTTTCTAAAAATATAAACAGATCATATCATTCTTCTGCTCACAACCTTCCAGTGGGCTTCGATTTTACTCACAATAAAATCCAAAGTCTTTATCATGGCCCCAAGACTACATAATCGGGATCCCACTACCCTACTGGCATCCTCATTTATCTTTTACACTCCAGCCCCTCCCTCTGCTCAGTCCTCCAAGCACACTTCCCTCCTATGTCCTTTGCGTTTACTGTTTTGTGTACTTAGAATGCACCTTCTTTCAAGTCCTGAGCCCCACTTGCCTCAGAACTAGTAAACCTGGTCTGGATGTACTCAGAACCAGTACATCTGGGGTTGGCATTCTCCTAAGCAACTCACCAACTAATGCCCAAGGATCTAAAATAATGATGTCCAAGTTTTAATTAAAAATGTCTAGCAATGATAAAAAATTTAGTGCCCCATCTCATATACTTATATTTAGATATATATGTACTACTCCATTCATTAAAATGTTAGAAACTATATTATAATGTATTTATGTTAGTATTCGTTCATTTCTACACTGCTATAAAGATACTATCTGAGACACTTGTGAGACTGGATAATTTATAAACAAAAGAGGCTTAATTGACTGACAGTTCTGCATGACTGGGAGGCTTCAGGAAACTTACCATCATGGTGAAAGGTGAAGGAGAAGCAAGTATCTCTTGACAAGGTATCAGGAGAGAAAGAGAGTGTAAGGGAACCTGCCACTTTTAAACCATCAGATCTTGTGAGAACTCCCTCATTATTATGAGAACAGCATGGTGTAAACTGGAATACTATTTTAAAACTATTATGTTATAATGTATATGGTATAAAATAGTACTTTATATCTCATTTATTCAGTGGGATATCCCATTGAATTTAAACATAAATGAGATCAATTATAAATGATTATCTTTTCATGTCCAATTAGATGCTTTCATACTATTTTTAATGAATATGTCAAGAAATTTATGGGAATTGCTCACGCAAGGGATCTAGGTTCCACACCCTATGATCCAGTCACCTCCCCACAAGGTCCCTCCCCCGATAACAATTTGAGATGAGATTTGGGTGGGAACACAGAGCCAAACCATATCAACTATCAGGTTATAACTATTGTTCATACAATATAACAATAGTGATAACATAATAATATAAACAATAGTTATAACCTAATAGTTGGTATATGTATATTATACATATAGTATATATATTATGTTGTCACTTTTATATATATATTATAACTATGTTATACCATAACAACATAAAACACTATATATTGTATACGTGTATATATATATACTATATATACTATATAATGTATTTATAGTATATGTAGTTATGAATAGTATATATAGTATATATATATTGTTAGGACTATGTTATAACTGGAATACTGTTTTATAACTATTATGTTATAATGTATATGGCATAAAATAGTACTTTATATCTCATTTATTCAGTGGGATGGCCCATTGAATTTAAACATAAATAAGATCAATTGTAAATGATTATCCTTTCATGGCCAATCAAATGCTTTCATACTATTTTAAATTAATATGTCAAGAAACATTATACACAACGGCAATTGTAAGAATAATGGGTCTAAAGCCACATTTCCACTAGTCTTCTTACTCAATTTCAAATATTGTGGCCAACTTGAAAATTTATTTGAGATCATCATTCTTTTTACTTTGTAATGTGGCAGAGGAAGATATCATATTAGAATAAAGGAAGTGTGTTGGCTCAGTCATTTTCTTCAATTGATCAACAAATATTTATTCATACCTGCTGCATGCTAGAATGTAAACTCCATGAACATCTGAAAGAAAAAGTGTCCATTCACTTTGGCAAAACTACTAATAATTTGGCCTAGATGATAGGTAACAATTCAATGTCCTATGGAAATGATATGAGGAGCATATTGGCATACCTGGGGAAGGTTCCTCTAGGGATTCCTCTGATCTCCAGGAATTTGCTCTGCCTAGAGTCATAGTGCATAAAGCTAGAAAGAGTTACTTTTTAGAAGTGGAATCATAGGCACAGAGTTATTAATAAACATCATAGGTTTTCATTTCTAAAAGATGTGTGTTGTTGTCTGGGTTAAATTAATAAGTACTAGGTGTTTCATTCATTCAATAAATTGTATTAAGTGCAATATATACTAGGCATTATTTTAGGGATATAGCAGTGAACAAAAAACCCTGACCTCATGGAGTTTTTATTCCAGTGTGGGAATCAGACAATAAACAGATGGTCCAGATAGTGGTAAATACTATAGAGAAAAAGCAGGATAAGGGAATGGAAGCATGTGTCATCGTTGATATTTGTCATATAAGCATCTTATTTGCAAGCAACAGAATCTAGTATAGTTCTGATGTTTCCTTCAAATATCATGTTGAGACATAATCCCCAATGTTGGAGGTGGTGGTGGGGGGCACTGATGGGAGGTGTTTGGGTTATGGTGGGGAATCCCTCATGGCTTGGTGGTATTCTTGCGATAGTGCGTTCTTGCAAGATCTGGTTGTTGTAAAATGTGGCACCTCCCCCGCCCCCACTCTTTCTCCCTCTTGTTCCTGCTTCTGCCATGTGAGATGCTTGCTCCCTCTTTCCCTTCCATCATGACTGTAAGCTCAGAAGCCCTCACCAGAAGCTGAGCAGATGCTGGGGCCATGCATCCTGTATAGCCTGCAGACCTCCTTGAGCCAACTGAACCTCATTTCTTCTAAATTACCCAGTCTCAGGTACTTCTTTATAGCAATGCAAGAATGGACTAACACAGAAACTGATTCTGGTTGATTGACCAAAAAAGGAATTAAATAAAAATAGCATTGGGTGCTTTACAAGATCATCAGGAGGAGTAGGCAAGACGAGCCAAGGATGGACTTCCAGGAACAGTGTCCAAAATGACACTGCACAATTGATCTGATGCCTGATACCACCACTGAGAATGAGATACCATAGCTTGTACTGCTGCCACTTCTGTGACAGGGACTTGAATTTGCAGTTTCTGCTATTGCACAGCCAGTAGAAAGAGAATGAGAAAGAGAATTTCCCCGCCCTTTCCTCATGTATTATTAGTTCATGAGTCTGGTTGCTAACGCAAGTGCCTGGACATTGACAGTGCTACTTCACAGATTTGTTTCAGGATTAAGTGAGTTAGAGCTAATAAACAAATCCAGCAAAGTTGCAGAAAAGTTGACATACAAAAATCAGTTGTATGTCTATGCACTAATGATAAATAATCTGAAAAGGAAATTAAGAAAACAATTTTATTTAAAATAGCATCAAAAATAATAAAATACTTAAGAATGCATTTAACCAAGGAAGCAAAAGATTGTATGTTGAAAACTGTAAAACACCTGAAAGAGAATAAAGATGACAAAAATAAATGGAAAAGCATTCCATGTTCATAGATTAGAAGACTAAACATTAATATGATAATACTACCCAAAGTGATCTACAAATTCCATGCAATCCCTATCAAAATTCCGATGGAGTTTTTAAATTTAAATTATTTAGAAATAGAAAAAAGATCCTAAAATCCATGTGGAAACTCAGAAGACTCCCAAATAGTCAAAACCATTTTGAAAAAGAACCAATTCGAAGGGCTCATACTCCTGATTTTTAAACTTACTACAAAATGACACTACTAAAACTAGTGTGGTACTGGCATACAGACAGGCATATAGACTGATGGAATTGAATAGAGCACCAAGAAATAAACTCTTACATGTTTGATCAACTGGTTTTCAACAAAAGTGCCAAGATCATTCAATAGAGCAAGGCATTTTTTCACCAATTTGCTGTAGGAAAACTAGATATTCACATGTAGAAGAATGAAATTGAGCACACACCTTACACCATATTTAAAAATTAACTCAAAATGGATCAAAGACTGACATGTAAAAGCTAAAGCTATAAAACTCAGAAGAAAACATAAAGTAAAATCTTCAGAACCTTAGATTTGTTAATGGTTTCTTAAATATGACACAAAAGCGTAGGTAACAAAAGAAAAATTAGATAAATTGAACCTCGTCAAAATTACATTTTTTTGTGTGCATCAAAGGCCACTATCAAGAGGGTGATTAGACAACCCACAGAAATGGGAGAAAATAGTTGCAAATCATGTATATATACATATATTTATACACACACACACAGACACACACAATGGGAGTGGGCATCATCTGAATTGTTTATTGGATGGGGCTACATAGAACAAACAGGTGGAAACAAGATGAATTTTCTCTCTGTTTGAACTAAGATGTCATCTCCTGCCTTGGACACTGGCTCGCTGTTTCTCAAGCCTTTGGCCTTGGACTGGGAGTTGCACCAGTGGCTCCCCCTGGTTTTCAAACGTTTGAACTGGAACTAGACCACTGGCTTTGCTGGGCCTCCAGCTTGCAGACAGCAGATCAAGGGACTTCTTTTTCTTTTTTTCTTTTTTTGAGACGGAGTCTTGCTCTGTCAGCAGGCTGGAGTGAAGTGGTGTGATCTCAGCTCACTGCAACCTCCGCCTCAGGTTCAAGCGATTATCCTGCCTCAGCCTCCCGAGTAGCTGGGATTACAGGTGGGCACCACCACGCCTGGCTAATTTTTTGTATTTTAGTAGAGACAGGATTTCACCATGTTGGCCAGGATGCTCTTGATCTCCTGACCTTGGGATCAGCCTGCCTCAGCATCCCAAGTTGCTGAGATTACAAGCATAAGCCACCACACCTGGCCAGGACTTCTTATGCTAAATCTCTTTCTACTTATCTGTATATATCCTATTGGTTCTGTTTCTCTGGAGAATGCTGACTACCACATGTAGTATTTGAATTGTCAAATTCATAAAGACAGGAAGTAGAATAGAGGTTGCCAAGAGCTGGGGAGAAAGTGATAATTGGGTGTTGTAGATTAATGGTGGATGCAGAGTTTCGGTTTGGGATGATGAAAAATTCTGGAAATAGTGGTGATGATTATTTAGCATTGTGTATGTACTTAATGTCAGTGAATTATACACTCAGAAATAGTTAACACAGTAAATTGTATTCTGTGTATATTACACCATAATTAAAGATAAAGATTAAATGAGGTAAAACACTTAGAACTTTGCCCGGAACATAGTTAAATGCTGTATAAGTAGTAGCTATTATTATTTTGTGCCAGATACTGGGGATGCAATCATGACTAAGGGAGCAGGGAGAAAGACAGATCTCTTCTGTCACTTACGGAGGAATAAAAATCAGGCAGTAGAACCTCCAGCAGCAATGATAGAGGCTAGCGACAGTGGAATAACATCATTAATGTAATGAGAGTTAAACAGTCTAGTATTGTGTACCTAGCAAAATGATCTTACAAGAATAGAAGTGAAATAAAGATTTTTTTAAAATTATACTTTAAGTTCTGGGGTACATGTGCAGATCATGCAGGATTGTTACATAGGTATACCTAAAGGATTATAAATCATTTTATTATAAAGATATTTTAAGATAAGCAAAAACTGAGAGATTTTTTCCACCAACAGACCATGATGAAAGGAGTTTCTAAAGACTGTGTTTCAGGAAAGAGCAAAATGGCCCGAGAGTGATCTAAGGTACAAGGCGATATAAAACAGAGAAACTGGGAGGATCACTGACAACACATGCTGCATCAGACTGAGCCTCATAACCTCTCTGGGCTCCACATCTTCATGGACAATGGACACACTGAGGAATCCCCTGCCTCTGTGACCTCCTACCCTGAGTCGAAACTGATTGGGTAGCTTGTTGAATGAATATTAAGTACTGGGAAGAAGGAAGAGGAATATACAGGGGAGGTTTTACACTTTTCATTCTTTGAAAAAAAGAATGAAACTGGTTAACAAGTTCTTGGACAATCAAAGTAACAGAGTTCAGAAAAAAAGATATCAAATGCTTCTAGAACCACAATAAGAGATAGGTAGAAAAGAGAATATAAAGCAGCAATTCATCTGAAATTTGACTTCTAGAAGGAAAAGACCCACTTCTTCCTCCTTTCCTCTGGGCTCCCTTCTCAGAGGAGAGCAGATCCTGAGAAGATACATCTCAGGATGGGGAATAGAGTCAGGATCTGACTCTTTAATGATATTTCACATATAGTCAAATTCCACTGTCCACTCCTAAATACAGAAAGAAATGGGAATCTGTAGCAATATTCTCAGTCCTGTTTCTTAAATCTCCCGCCCCCAACCCATTCCCCATACTGTTTTGTACGGTTCAGGGCTATGGCCCCTCTGGCCTCAGCTTCCTACCCTACCAGTTCCTCTCAGGAGCCCCTATTTCCTGCTCTAGTCAGAGGGATTTGGGGATGATGAAACATTCCCGCTGGCGTGGGTCAGGTTTCCAGATCAAGCTGCCCAGTACAACCGTCATCTGTCTCACTTTGGACCACAGGCTAGACTCAGCCCTAGGGACTGGAAAGCAAGCTCAGCCCATACCCAAGTTTGCTTACATGGAGCCTGAGCTACCAGTCCTCCCAGAATCCTCTTTGCTACTAACCAAGGCCACCCCTGGCTGCCTGCATGACCCTATTCTATTCTGGTCTGAGAAGGAGGAGGATGCAGAGGCAGCAGAGCAAGGAGAACACTGCAAGTTTTGACCAAGGCTAGAAAACCATGCATGTGTCTTATCTAGAAGGTTCTCTGGGCAAGAGGAAATGTAATGATCATTCATGTCATATCTCTTCATTTCCATTTGGAGTTTTGGGTGACCTTCATCAATATAAAGCATGAGCAGTAGAGTAGAGAAGGTAGTATATTCCTGTATTTTGAACATGTGAAATATTTCAGTCATCTAAAAGTCCAGAGAGAACTATAACACACTTGTGTACCCATCATTCATCTTAAGAATAAACATTTTACAAATACAAGTGCAGTGGAATCCCATTTTAAAGGAGAGAAAAAAGGGGTTGGGGAAGAGGGAGAGAGAGCAAGAGAGTGTACTTGACAAGCACCCCAGTTTCTCCACAACTTACCCGTGGCATGGGGCAGGGGATCCAGAATTCCCTGTTTGATGCAGAGTGCGGTGTAGGAATGCTATAGGAGCCAGGCCCAGGAGTAGCCTGGCATTTCCATGAGGAAACTCCAAGCTGCCCTGACCTCCAGACCCAAGACGATAACAGTACATGGGCAGTAGAGGCTGGCACTGACTCCACCCGTCCTGGAGGTCTGTTGGGACCCATTACATCAGCTATGGAGGCAACAGGGAGAGAGATAAAACAGAAAGGCTAGACAGGAAGAGACTCTCCAGAGGCCAGGAATGGCCCAGCAGATGGCACTCAGAGTTATCACCCCATCCCTGGTGCCATGGAAAAATTTTTCCACCTGCAAAGCTGGAGGGGCAGAGTAGGCAACACACTTGAGAGTAGAAGGAACTCTGAAAATGATTTTGAACTTTGAAATGATTGGGTTTAAATTCTGAATTGGTTGAGCAATTATCTAAAAAGAGATTATTTTAAACCATACGAGTTATCTTGAAGTGTTAAGATAAACTGTTTACTTGAAGTTGTGTTGGATAAAGAAAGTAACACTGTTCCTGTGTCAGTTTGCTGAGAATGATGGTTTCCAGCTTCATTCATGTCCCTGCAAAGGACATGAACTCATAGAACAGAGAACCAAACACCGCATGTTCTCACTCGTAAGTGGGTGTTGAACAATGAGAACGCAGGGACACAGTGAGGGGGAGCGTCACACACCAGGGCCCGTCATGGGGTGGAGGCTAGGGGAGGGATAGCAGGGGGTGGGGGAATAGGGGGAGAGATAGCATTAGGAGAAATACCTAATGTAGATGATGGGGTGATGGATGCAGCAAACCACTATGGCATGTGTATACCTATGTAACAAACCTGCATGTTCTGCACATGTACCCTAGAACTTAAAGTATAATAATAATAAAAAAATGCAAATAAAAAAAGAAAGTAACACTAAATGTGTTAAAAAAGCAAAAACAAAACAAAACAAAACAAAACAGAGAAAAGGGAAGGGAACATAGAGTAGAAAAGTGAGAGGAACATCTCAGCACTTGGAAAAAGTGTGACAGCAGAGCTCATTTTTGTTTTCATTCATCTGTTTATCTGACAAACATTTTCAAGTACCTATGACATACTAGGTATTGTTCTAGGTATTGAAGATAGTGAGCAAGAAGGAAGATAGGTTTCCAGTCATGTAGTTTATGTTCCAGTAGGGAGAGACCAGGCCACTGCTAGGATATATGGAGCCTCTGTTCAAATGTACAATGGGTAGAAGAGGACGCTTTCTCCCGTTCGATGAAACCCCACTCCTGGTTGACAAGAGGGATGTTGGCTTGAGGCCAACCGCTTAATCTTCCACTTGGCAAGGCGTGTGCTAAACAATTATATATAGAGGTTCTAGACAAGAGAGGCAATACACAAAATGTATAAATAAAATAAATTGCAGTTCGATGGTAGTAAAGAACCCAAGGGGAATAGGCATGAGCATGTCTATGCATGTGCATGTGTGCACGAGTGTATGTGTGTAGGATGGTAACTTTTAAAACATGGTGGTCACTGGAAGCTGATAATAATATTTAGCAAAGAGGTGAAGGAGATGAAGGATTAAGTCATAAAGATACTTGGAGGAAGAGTGTCCAGAGAGAGGGAACAGCAAGTGCAAAGATCCTGAGGCAATAGCAAGCCTGGGATACTGAAAGAACAGTAAAGGAGCTGGACTAGAGCAAGTGAAGGGAAGAGAGTAGGCGATAGGTACATGGTATATCCATATTTACTTAGGACAATTCAGGTTTATACCTGAAATTCCAGAATAATTATTAGTAGGCTCCCCCTTTCACACTAAAAAATGTTCCCAAATGGTCAAAGCAGTTCCAGATCCTGTTCAGCCTGGTAGGAAGCCATTGGAGAGAGTACTCTGAGTGGGATGTGGAGCTGTAGGAGGGCTGTGAGCTGCAGGATGTGACTTTGGTTTAACAGGATTGTCCAGGCTGACTTCCTACAGGTGGAAGAAAAGCTAGCAGTTAGGGATTTCTCCCAGGAGATTGGGGTTCAGGTGCATGGGCAGCCTGCCTGGTCCTCCCAGGTCTAGCGCTTGGAGTGTTAGTCAGTAGTCCATCAGGCATGTGAGTGTTCAACCACTTCAAAGCTAGCTGCACCAAAAGCAAACTGGGGGAGTGCAATTGCAGTCTGCTTGAGTCTTTAGAACAATCCTATGTTGTGAGAGCAGTTGCTGTATTTTGGATTATGCTAACCCTAAGTAGCATAAACTTTTCTGTGATAAACGCTATGCCTGGGATCACAAGATTACATTAAAAATGATTTCAGGAAGACTGCAAGTGGTAGAGGACTTTGAGCACTTAACCAGAGTCATTTGTTTCCCCATGGTGGTTGTAACGTTGATCAGATGAGTTTTAGGGCTTAGCGTTTTGGGAGAGCAGAGATAAGTTCAGGTTAATAAGCTGGAGATAACGGGATCAGTGCAAGAAGTGTATTGAAGAGGCCAGGTCAGTTCCAGAGTAGAGGTTGGAATTGCCAGTGAGCTCTTATCTGTATTCCACGTCACCTACAAATGTGATGCTGAGGCTGCTGGTACCTGCTTTCAGGTGGCTATTGCTTGAGTGGGTGACAAATGCCAACAGAATAATTGGTTGAGGATAGTGATTATGCACAGACCCTAGGGTCAGACACCCCTGAGTTTAAATCCTGGCTTTGCCAATTTATGTCCGGGGATTTTGTGAGAAGCGTCTTATCTTTCTGCAACTCAGGTTCCTCATTTGCAAACATAATAATAATAGCACCAACCATTGCCATAAGGTTGTTGTGGGAATTAAATAAGTTAGATGTAAAATGCCTAGAACCATGCTGCCAGGAATACTAGCTGTTATTATTATATCTTTTGACCAATGTTGTTTATATTTGTGTCTCTTTTTCATGAAACTGAGCCTTTTTGATCACAGTGATCAGCATGCTGTAGTCTTTCTGGTTTGGGAAGTAGGTGAATGATTTCTTTGAGGTTCTCTTTAAATCCATCAGCAAAGGTTGATTTTAAGCAAAGTGTGAGGTAGCTTCCATGGCAAGCTTAGCCTTTGTCTCAAGTTACCATTCTCCTTTAAAGTATGAAAAAAATCAAAACTAAACTTGAGTCAAATTTTAAAGTAAAACTTTTATTTTTAAGATTTAAATCTAGGCAAGTGAAATTTAGAACTGTGGTAAACAAGAATGGATCGTTCTCAGAAAAATAAGGTGAGATTCTCCAATAAAGAAGATGATATCATTATAATTTATTACAATTTAAAACTTTGTTGAGTATTAAATGGATGTATTTATGAATCCTCTTTTATCTGAGAAGCTTTCATATGCTACTAATGGGTTGCCTTTAACACAAGAATAAGTACATCTCAAGGAAGACCATATCTGGATTCATTACTCATCGTAAGTATAATTATTGTTTAACAGTATTATGAAGGGCTGGTGATGAGACGCAGGTGTTTAAACATTCAGTACCAATAGATTTGACATGGTATTCAGTTCCAGCCTATACATTTTTAAAGATTTCTATTCACCAAGGGGACAATAAAACTCCACACAATGGTAAGTATGTTTGCTAAAAACATAGTGACTGGTTAATTTTTAGTCTTTAGGTTTTAACATGAGGTATTTCTTTTTCAGCAATAGTGTTTCTTACTAGTCTATACACTACATTTTAGGGTAAAAAAATGAAACATGGATATATTGATCAAGTCCACCAGTCTGGGGGTTTCAAAGCATCTTTGGGTTTTGGAACAAGCTACATGCAGTTCAGTTTCAGACTGTGCAAATAAAATACAAAGCAGAGGCTTTCACAAGCATTTTTACCTGAAATTGTTGCTACTTAGGAAAGATGCACTGCAACCCTCCAGCTTCCCAGATGAGGAGACTGAGGCTACAGAAGACCATGGTTTGCTCAAGAAAATATGGCTGGTGGTCCAGACTTTTTAGACACAAACCTGGGTCTCCTAATTTTTATGTCTGAACTCTTCCCAGTGTGTTACCTTGTCTCCTGTTAACCCTGAGGCTCTAATTGAATTCTTGATTCGCTATATCTAGTCAGTAGACCTCTTGGAGTAGCTATTGTATGCTAGGTTCTGTGCGTGTTCTAGCTCTGGGATCACTGTGTAATTCCTGGACTTGATTGGATGTAACTATTCTGCTCTTTAGTCTCTGATGGGTTCATGCTTTCTTTGATGTATGCATGTTAATGTTTTAAAGTTCAGTGTCATGTCTTGAATGGTTAGCTCTTAGTAAGGCATGGGAGGAACCATCGTTTGCTTAATACTGCTGTGTATTTTACATGTGTTACCTTTATAAAAAGATTATGAAGCTGGTACTTCACCCTAGACAAAGATACGCTAAATCACTTGATAAGGTTAACTATCTTTTAAGTGACAATGTGGTAGGTTGGCTCACCCCCAGCTTAACATAGTGCCTGGTATACAAACCACTTGAATTTTGTTGAATAAATGCTGGGCTTTAAACTCAGGTCTAGGTGGCTCCAGTGTTCTTTTCACTATATTTAGTTGCCTTTTTGTTTCTTCTAGGATCAGGAGCACAGTTTTTCTTTTTTAAATGTCACTTAGCATGTAAACAGTTGTTTAATAAGTACCTTTTGCTTATGATGCCTTAAAAATTCCTCAGTGAGTACATAGCTGCTGTTACAGTTGTTTTAAGAACCAGAGATTATGTACCTGTAAAATTCATTTTTGAAGTTGTCATTGGAAGATCAAGACAAATAACAACACTTTGAATAGTGCTGTAAATACCATTCAGAACACTGGAGTCATAAAAATCTACCCCCCTACATCTCTGTAACCACTGCAGTGGGTTTGAGACGCTTTTCTGCCTTGTGGATCTCAAACACTTCGGTTGATTTTCCCTGTCCATGAGATGATCACAGCACCCAGGTGCTTCTTATTTAAATGGTTTAGCTGGATGAGTTATTTTAGCCCAATCATGATAGCTTACATTGCCCTGGACTAGGCACCTTATTGATGTTATCTCATTTTATGCCTTTCAACAGTTTTTCAAAATGCTTTATTATTTTATAGGCAAGAAAAGTTGAATTCAGGAGTGGTTAAGTAGAGGCAAAGTTCTATAATGCAGGCTGAACTGCTGTCATTTATGTTGGCTGTGGTTTATTGTCACACTCCCAGTTATTTGCTCACTTATCCATTGATTTTCAAAATGTGTATTAGTTGTTATTATATGATGCTGAGCCAGAGAAACACAAATCAATGTTTGACAAGACTGCATTTATACTCTCTCACATGTAAAGAGATACGTGTACAAGATTTATTCATTGAAGCGTTTTTTTAATGATAGTAATAAAACAGAAGCAACCTATATATTTAACACCTGGGGATTGGTTCAATGCATTCTTAATTTTATAGAATACTATGTCCTTTTAAAAAGAATGAGCCAAGGCGCGATAGCTCATGCCTGTAATCTCAGCACTTTGGGAGGCCGAGGCAGGTGGATCACCTGAGGTCAGGAGTTTGAGACTAGCCTGACCAACATGATGAAACTCCGTCTGTACTAAAAATACAAAAAAAATTATCTGGGCATGGTGGCGGGCACCTGTAATCTCAGCTACTTGGGTGGCTGAGACAAGAGAATTTCAGTGAGCTGAGATTGTGCCACTGCACTCCAGCCTCAGCAACAGAGCGAGACTCCATCTCAAAAAAAAAAAAAAAAAAGATAAAAAAGATAAAAATAAATAAAGAAAGAATGAGTCAGAACACTATCTCTTGAGGAGCAAATTTATAAATACAAGAAACATGGCATACGCAGTAAGTATCATTTTGTGACAAAGACAATATATAGGTGCATATTCCTGATCTTGACCTCTCCTGATCTTGACTGGCCTTTGAAGAGCAAAGTGACTTTGCTGCTTGGGCCAGCCATGTCAGGTTGGTTTGTTGGGTTAATCCAGTAACAGGTATAGAGAAGAACTGAAACAACTCTAGAAAGGTTAGTGATTTTAGAGTGAACTAAAGTGACCTAGAAAAGAGATAAATATATAGGAAAGGCAGGAGGAAAGAGGGGAAAGACTAGAACTAGAATGGATTGAATTTTGAAGAGACAGATTTTTGGGATGGAAGAGAAAGAGAGGTAGGAAGAGGCAGGAGGAAAGAGTAACTGTCCTTTGGCAAGTTGAGTCACCTGCTTTCAGCTATAATTTCTGCACCTGTGAAATAGGCACTGTGCTCTTTATTTCATGGTATTGTAGCAAGCATTTGGTAAGTTGATTTAAACGTCTATCTCACTGACATGAAGGTTTAGGTCTATTTCTACTACTATTTGCTCTCTCTTCTTTAGTATATCTCATCAGGGTCAAAGCAAAAGCATATGGGTTAAGGCCGGGGATTTTGGGGCAGGAAATAAACTGCTCATCTGCTTCTTTTTTTTCTGCTTTGTGTCTGCTACTGACATGACTCTTTGGTCCTCCGCTACTACTGACTTAGCATCTTTATAAACAAAATCTCCATGAATCCCCAAAATCATAATAATCCAACATGGTTCCACAATGCCGAAGTGGACATTTTGTTACTAAAATATAAAAACAATCGGAAGTAGATGAAATCAGCCACATAAATGGTGAAGCACAATTTTCTCTTCTAGTCATTTGGCCAAAGTAGAAAAAGAATTACTAATTTTTCATGAGGATTGAAAATAGAAACAAAGAAAAGCCATGATTCCATCTTTTACTTTGCTAGTACAATAACCAGTGGATCGGTGGCACCTGCTACTCAGAGCTCTCAATTGTCTATATTTAGCAGTGATTCTGCCAGGCTACTCTAAATTCTCTATGAATATTGTCGTTTAATTGTCACAACTATCCAATCAAGTAGAGACTATTATTATCCTCACTGTACAGATGAGGAGACTGAGGCAGGGAAAGATAAAGCAGTTTGCCCAAGTGCCAGATCCAGGATCCGTCTGGGCAGTCTAGCTCCAACGTCTGTGCTTTGGTTCACTGCACACATTGCTTCTCTGTGCTGATGAGCACACCCATTTATTATTATTGTTGTTGTTGTCATCATCAGCAATGTTTTTTCCTTTCCCCTCCCTCAAATAAACCTCAGCTGCAAGTAAGAGCTCAGAAGAAAAGTAGGGAAAGGTGGGGGAGTGTGCTAGTCACTGATTCTAAGAGCTTTGCTTGGGACACCTTCACCTTCCACTTTCACCCTTTGGCAACTGCATTGTCCTGTCAATGTTCTCAGCTTTACAGAGCATTCCATACTTCTCAAAGATGTTTTGGATTCTCCATGCTGTCTCAAGAACCGTGAGAAGTAGGCAGGGAAGGAAACATCATTCCCGATTGTCTAGTGCTCAAGAGAGAGTTTAGTGATTTGCTCAAGTTTGGGGAGTTGTTAGTGCCTGAGCCAGCAGTGTAACTCCTCTGACAAGTCCTAATACATTTCCTATGGCTTCAGGATGGTGTCTGAGTGAGTATTGCTGTAATAAAAGCAGCCTGAGTACATATCACACAGAATAAGCTCTGAGAACCCAGAGGGGAAAAAATTATTTGTACTAGGGGTTAGAAGTTTGAGAGATAGAACCAACTCAGATTACAAGAATGAATAAAATCAGGTACGTATACACAATTTGGAGTGATGGGAGCCAGATGGACAAGTTATTTAACCTCTCTGTCCCTCATTTTCCACATCTGTAGGATGGGATAATAAAGTACTGATTTCCTAAGGTTATTGTGAGGATATGATGAGTTAAAAATGTCTAAAGTGTTTAGAACAGTGCCTGGTCTGTAGCAGGTACTCAATAAGATGTTAGTTGCTGTTAGTATATAATAAACAAGAAAATAAAATGTATCTTTAAATAAAAAAATATACCTAAGGACAATAAATGCTATTTTTCTCTTTCAAAAGCAGTTGCTTCTTAATGGTTTGGAGAATCTCAGCCAGCTTACCTTGCAAATTTTACAACTTGATTTTACTTATTCTCATAATTAGATTTGGTTTTATACACCAAAGTTCTAACTTCTCGTTTAAATAATTTCCCCACTCTGGGTTTCCAGCATTTATTCTTTATGATACATGCTCACATTACTTGTATTTAGCAATGAGCACTCTTGACACCATCCTGCTTTTGCCAAGAAGTGCTTTTCAAATTTCGGATTTTTCCTGTAGCGTAAGATTGAGAAATAAGAGTTTTTTTTGTTTTGTTTTGTTTTGTTTTTTAATCTCACTACAGAAGCTTAACATCTGTTTGTGCAATGACCTCAATAGGTAACTTCAAGTCCCCTTTGGTAAATTTTGTATGAAAATTCTGGCTGGTCTACTTCTTATTTGTTAGAAATAACTTTCACTGGAGGAAATCAGGCCAAAACCCTTGCCAGCATATTTAACTTCTTGTCCTTTAAGAAATTATACTTAGATTTTAGAGGTTCAACTTTGCTAAATAATGAAATTATCATGGTGGAACAAGCCATAGAAATAATAAATACAGTAATTCTTCTTTGCCTATTGTGTGCTTTTGCTATTCATAAATTTTAGGGCCTTAGATATTAGATACACTTACGTAAGGCCTCACTAACGGTAATTATCTTTTGACCAAAGAAAAAGCCCAAACGAATGCTAAGCTGCATTATCGCTTGGCTTCTGACATGAGCTGATAATCAGATTTTCTTGCTTAAATCCATGGTGCTCGAACAATGCTACCCACTGTCTGTGCTTCCCAATATTACCCTTAATTAGAAAGAACAGAAACACAAATCTGAATTATTTCAAAATCTGGTTTCCATGGTCAGTGGTTTGAAGGGCTTAACTTTATTATAAATAAACCTGGCTTTATTGGCTAATGAAATCTGAAATGCGGAGCCTGGGATGGAAGGGAGGGTAATACTCTGATGTTTACACATCCACATATCCAGTGTGGGCAAAGTGTATTATAATAAATCATGGGATAATTGAATTATGATTCCTTTGTCCAAGCATGATCTAAACCCCATCACTACAGAGAACCTGGAAAGAACTTGAATTTATGTTTTCTTGAGAAGCAACATCTTTAGGTCTAATAGTATATCTATCAATAGCTGTCAAGGAGATGTTGATCTATTTTATATTTTCTCCCACATTAGTATTTTTTTCCTTTGACACCTTAGGGCACATAGTTACAAGTGTGTGATGGTCTGGCCCTGGACCCATATGCATCTTCAACGTATTATTCTCAAATATTCACACTGGGCTCTTTTTACAACATAGAATAATGTGTGGGCTGGTGTCTGAGGGAGGCAGATAATGAGATGGGACATCAGTTGTATTTTTATTTATTGTCTTGTAAAAAGAAAGCTAACAATAGACAAGGATGCCTGGTCCCATTTGGATGGATAATTAATAACTAAGTGGAGACAGTAACTTTGTGCTCCCCTTGGAAAACAACTTCAGAAAGCTAATTTCTAGAACTGTGATCACATATAAAACCTCAGATGATATTGAGCATTGTGATATTCATCTATATTTATATTTATATATCTGTGTATCTCCTGCTTCTCTGTGGGTGGGACCTAAGTGTCTATGTGTGTGTCTGTCAACTGTAGCGCCGTCCTTTTTTATTTACTGTTTAATTTTTTTTAAGACTGTATCTTTTCTTCGTTTGCAAATATTGTCTTTTCCCTTTCAATTTTCATTGATCTTTTCTTTCTATTCACTTGCTTTCCACTTGTGTGCTAGGCACTTTGTGGTTGCTTTTCCACTTAAACATTCATAGCAACAATTGTTACTCTTAAATCTCGTTTTCCAGATCAAGCTATTGAAGCTTAAGGAGGTGAAGTAGTTTTCCTGGGGTCACATAGCCAGTAAATGGTAGAGGCAGAATTCCAACTCAGGTATGAATTCCAGATCCCATAAACTAGAGCATATGTTATGCTGCTTCGCTGAGCTGTGTGTTGGCTTCTTTTAGACTCTTCCCTTTGTCTTTATCACAGTTCTGTTTCATTGGATGAGGTAGAATCCCCTCTCTCTCCAGTGACCAGAGACCAGGCTTAATGTATCTCAGGCTCAGGTACCTGCAACTTAAGTGATTCCTCATAGGGTCCAGGATTTGCATTGGATGGGGGTAGGGAGGTAAGAAGCGTGGCCTTTACTACTTTCAGGGAGAATAATCAGAGAGACAAGTTGGTGCCTATGGTGATCCTGGTAAAAAGGATTAGGAGGATGCCTTTTGAAGAAGCTGGATGGAACTCAGGGACCACAAGATGGATAGCCACAGGAAAAAAAAATACTGTCCAAACCTAGACAGTGTAGATGAGTAAGCAGTGAGGGTGTCTGGTCAAACATGGTAAGCTGGCCATATTTATTTATATCCCTTTTCCTAAATTCTGTAAAATTAGTGGTGGAAGAGAGTCTCTAAATGGTATGCTGCAAATAGGTTGCATGTGGGCAGAAATATAAATTTATTGAGCCCTATCGGTGGTCATGTAGGAGCTGGAATAGCCAGGTCAGCTCAGGCCAATTCGCCCTGGTGTTGAGTAGCTTCATCCATTTACCCCAGCATTCCCTACAACTATTATCCATTTTTAATGCCACATGATTTTGAAAGACTGAAAAGCCCTGCTTTAAAACAAATTGCATGCACACACAAGGATAAAGACAAAGGGAGAAGACTATACTAGGTGAGCAATTTCAACAATTTTTGGAAAGCTGTAAAGTTGGTTAAAAAGTGATAACTCAGTTAACAGAATGAGGTGACTCCCAACTTCAGTCTACACAGAGTCCTGATGAGGAGAAGTGAGTCAATTCATGCTATCCCCCCCAAAAAACCTGGATCCTGAAGGTTCTCCAGATCGTCTAAATCAGGGAGTGCACACAGGGCTTAGAACAGGGGCCTGGTGAGGGACTGAGTGAAGAGTTCTATTTCCTCTTGGCTCACCCTGCAGAGTCTGGACAAAGATTTATTCTCTGGAAAAATTAGGCTAGAAGGACTTTCAACTCAGGGATAAGGTGGGGGCTCCAAGTAGGAGTTTCTTGAAGTTTTATACAGTGGCCTGCGGGATACTCAGGCCCTTTTCTCCTGCTCTCTTCCCAGAATGCTACCAATCTGGTACATACGTTTTCCAGCTGGTGCTTAGAGGACATACCAGAGGAAAGCCTTTCCCATTCTGACAGTGAGGAACCTGTCATTGAGAAGATAGGCTGGCTGCCCCATCGTGTTTCAGGGAAGCCCCACTGGTCATAAGCCCTGCTTGAGTGATTGCAGAGCTGCAGTCAGCCTTTTAGTGCCTTACTGTTAAGTATGAATGGCAGTCAAGGCTCTCCAGGGTCCTTGAGGAAAGCTTTTAACATGAGATAAGTGAAAACAAGCAGAAGAGAGAAGCTCAGAGGACACTGAAACAACACAGGGAACCAAATGATATGAACACAAATCTAACACTACTAAGTCAAGCTCAGACCGTAAGATCAAAATACTCAGAAATAAGAGAAGAGTGAACATCCATTAAATAAGAACAGGATGCTATATTTTAAAAAGTGACAACAAGAAGAAATAAGACAGCAATTAAATGTGTGAGAACCAAGATTTTTAAAAAGAGCAGCCAGCATAAGAGTGAAAAGATAAGTTAAAGGAAGCCCTTAGGAAGTAGAAAGAAAAAACTTTAAAAATGGAAAGGGGAGAGAGAAAGAGAAAGAGAGAGAGAGAGAAAGAGAGAAACAAGAACACAGAGGGGGAGAAAATTATTCCTAAAAAAGAACAAATATTTATAGAATTGCAAGACAGGAATTTCCAGATTGATGCAGCTTACTCAAGTGCTCAATATAATGAAAGAAAACCCACACTAAGACACTTTGTTATAAAATAATTTTGAGAGCAACAAAGAGATAATAAAAGTTTTCAGATATGTAAGAAAAAAGAATACAAATAAAACAAATATCTCCCAGATAGATCACAAACAAAGCAACATAATGGTATCAGACTACATCAGCTTTTGATGCTAAAAGACAGGGAAATTTTCTTTTGTTACATTATTATTTTACTTTAAGTTCTGGGATACATATGCAGAATGTGCAGGTTTGTTACATAGGTACACATGTGTCATGGTGGTTTGCTGTACCTATCAATCCATCATCTAGGTTTTAAGTCTCATGTGCATTAGGTATTTGTCCTAATGCTCTCCCTCCCCTTGCTCCCTACTCCCTGACAGGCCCTGGTGTGTGATGTTCCCCTCCCTGTGTCCATGTGTTCTCATTGTTCAACTTCCATTTATGAGTGAAAATATGTGGTGTTTGATTTTCTGTTCCTGTGTTAGTTTGCTGAGAATGATGGCTCCAGCTTCATCCATGTCCCTACAAAGGACATTTTTTATGGCTGCATATTATTCGATGGTGTATATGTGCCACATTTTCTTTATCCAGTCTATCATTGATGGGCATTTGGGTTGGTTCCAAGTCTTTGCTTTTGTAAATATTGCTGCAATAAACATGTGCGCATGTAAGACAGGGAAATTTTCAAAAATGTATGTGCACTCATACAAACAATCTTCTGTCTAACTTGAGGCAATATATGGCCAGTTGAAGACACTCAGTATAGATGGTAGATATTATTTCCTTTCAAAGTGGCAAGGTTTTGGTCTCATATTTTAAATTTTGGTAGGAAGGGATCTTGCAGGACAGGAGAAGGGCCACATCTAAGTGTCATGAGTGACAAATACAGAATTTATTCATCTGGCTGACAGCCTTTGACCTTGTCCATTTGACTATGAGAATGTAAGACCTGGCCTGAAAAATTGTATAGATACAGTTAGGGCAAGCTACATAATTTGTGTAGCTCAGTGTAAAATGAAAGCAGGAGAAAGGGCAGTTAATAATACTAAAATATAAAACTTTTTCCTTTATAACTCTGTTATTAATTGTAAAATGCACTAGGGGTAATAGCAATACATGAATGACAATCTGAACCTACAACCTGAAAAAATTAATATTTTGTTGTTATAACTGTATATGATGCAATAAATAATAACACATTGCTATATGGTATCTTCACTGATCATAAGCCATTTTTGGGGGCTTGCTTTCTGCACATTCCTTTACTAGGTAAATATAAATTATACTTTTAGCAATTTCATCTTTAAGATTGTAAATAATTTTTGATAATTTTTACTTTGAGAAGAATCTTTCTACTGATACAACTGTCCCTAAAACTGTTGGGTATTTAATAGACTAACAACATTAGTATACATTTCTGACAAATTATTCTGAAATGTAAATTTTACTACATCTAGAACTGATGATTCTTACGGAATACTTTTTCTAAAAAGATTTAACTTTTCATTTATATCAGTTTTGTACTGAATTTAAATTTAAATTTATAAAATGTCATTTTTATGTTTCTTCTGACATTTCCTATAATTTTCAAGTCTTACAAGAAGCGGAAAGTGGCTTTATGATTTATATACAATTTAAAGCAATTCCCTGGAGATTTTGCTAATCCAGTGCAAACGGAGAATTACTTCAGCTTATTACCTATGTTGGCAACAACAAAATACTTCGTTTTAGTTGTAAAGGTTGTAAGTTGTAGCAAATATCATCTCTTTCATTTTTGGAATACGTAAATTACCTAGAATTTTTTGGCTTCGCTGTTTGTTTGGAGATTGATGCCAACTAAGACAAAGTGAGCATTGTCCTTATCAGAATCGTCTTTATCAGAACTGGCCAGTTTTATCTAGGGCAAGCTTGTCCAACCTGCTTGCTCCAGGTTGAACAAGAGCAACCAAGAGCAAGCCAGACATGGCCCAGGACACAGCGTGGGCCACATGCAGCCCAGGACAGCTTTGAATGTGGCACAACACAAATTCGTAAACTTTCTTAAAACATTAGAAGTTTTTTTTTTTTTAGCTCATCGACTATCGTGTGTGTTGGTGTATTTTATGTGTGGCCCAAGATTGGATACCGCTGACCTAGAGTGGAATAAAGTTCCATAAACACAGGCTGCATTTTGAACCCTCATCTCACAAATACAGATATCTTGACACCAGGCAGAACAGGCAAGAAGAAGGTTATAGTTATAACGTTACCCAGCTCAAACTGGCTTACCAGAAAAGTAATTCAAAGCCAAGAGATGCTTGCCTCATGCTGGTGAAACAGCTGCAGCAGCCACAGACTCTGCCATCTCTCGCAATCAAACCTTAATCCTGGAAATCTCAACAAAATCCCATTATGCCTTCCTGGTTCTGAACTCCAATCCATGCAGCCAATAGAATGTGATGTGCTTAGATCTGGGCATTTACTTTCTCCAAACTCTATGGGTCAAGAACTGGGGAAGAGTAAATCCCCCAAATACTTGTTCATGAAAGTAGAATAAAAGTGTGTAGGGAAATGAAAAGTGACAAAAGTGGTGAAGGTAATAGAGGTTGCAGCATTCCCTTTGAATTAGAATTCAGCTTAGTGTAACAGAGTGGCTAAAGGTTTACACACAGATCATTTGTCTCCAGACCCAGTTTGCCATCTGCATTGATCAGATCACAATACTTGGCAGTAGGTTATTTCATCGTGATGCTACATTGCATATGCCTCAGTGGCAAGAGATTAAGAGCCATGATTAAAAACACACAGGGCATGATGATACCACATAAAATGGATAATGCTGCATGTAGAAGAAATAATAGTTTGATTCAACATTTATATATTTAGACACTTGGATCTGTATATCTAGTGGCTATTCTCAATCACAAATTGATTTTCTACTTGCTGAAATCCCGTTCTTATCTTATTGTCCAGATCTTACTTTTCCATTAAAGAATGATTCTGGATTTCAGCAAAACCAATTTAGAAAACTTTCTGCCAAATAATAAGGCTGTTGAAGAAAACTATACTTTTGGTTTGGCGTGCAGTGGTGGTACATTTTTCATGATCATTTGAGATGAATACTGAGATGGAGAACTCCAGTTTCTTTCCCTGTCCTCTAATTGCAGATGCTGTTAGGTGTCCTAAAGTTGATGCTTCCATTACATATTGCCAAGAGAGAAAGAAAATATGCCTTCATTGGCTACTGTACTTAGAATGGCTCCTAAAGCCAAGCAAGAAAACCACAGTGTTCTTGGCAGGCAAACAATTGAAAAGTACAGGTGCTGGGAGTGTGCACAGCCCCAAAATCAACATGACTTGGGAGGAGAGGGGGGTTAGATAACAAAGAAAGGTGCTTTTCATTCAGAGAAATTTATTTCTTTTAAATATTTGCAATCTGCAGCCGATAGCACATGAGGCCACTTGGCATTATTTCCCAACAAAGGGGAGGGCTGGTGGTAATGAGCAGATGCCTGAGTGGCCTGTGGCGTGAGGTGCGCCATCCATCAAGAAGATCAATATTTACTGTTCTTGTATCTTTGTGGTGAAAGTTTGCTCATCTTAAAAAAAAGGGTAGGGGTTGTACTTTAATATATACAGCATGGGTTTGATTTCAGGCAGTGAATCAACTAAAAGTCACAGGGTCTTCGCAGACAGGAATCAGTACCCATCTCCCCTGCCCAAGGAAGAAATGTAAGGTGTTTTAAGGAGTAAGATGCATCTGGCCCATGATGTGCGCCATCTTTGTCTCCATTCATTCTTTGTCATTTCAGTAAATCATACCCTGATGAAAGGTACAATTTGAATATGATACTGCATTTCAAAGTTTGTTTTAAAACATAAATTAATTCCATTCAGTTAAATTCAACGTATATCAATGAAGCAGCATGATTCATGTAATAGGGACTGTGCTAGGCACTGGGCTGACCAAGATGAAGAAGATGAGGCTCACTGCCTTAGCTTTTTGGTGCTTCAGTTTTCCTACTTTGTCATACTTGGATCACAGAGAAGGCAGTCCTGTTAGATGGGGTTAGGGGCAAGATAAATAGTTGGTGGGTCATGACCAGCCTCCTATACCATAGAAAGGATTTTGTGTTTGATTCTTTAGGTCAGAGTGTGATGGGCTGGGGATTTGTTAAAATTCAGATCCTGATTCAGTAGGTTTTAGGGTGAGGCCAGCGAATCTTCATATCTAACAAGCTCCCAGGTGAGGCTGATGATGCTGGGTCGTGAGCCACACTTGGAGAAACAAGAAATTGATCACTTGTATCAGTCACCCAGGTAACTGCTAAAAGGGCACATCCCTGGACTTATCCCTTTAGACATATGTGAATCAAAATTTGCATTTTAGCATGTTTACCAGGTGATTTTTATGCATGGTATAGTTTGAGAACCACTATTTAAATGGTGAGAAATCAGTGAACACTATTAAGTAGGCCAGTGCCATATTTAGACTTGGGTTTTAGAAAGATAATGTGAGAAAGAGAATTCCATGGAGGTGAACTGCAAGCAGGGATGTGGATGAAGATGTTAATAGGTGGCAGAGGACTGCAGAGGAGGGAATGGGACCGGGGGACATTGAGAGAGTGAGGTTGACAGGAAATGGCTGTGCATAGATTTGAGGGATAAGGGAGGAAGAGGAGGCTGGGATCATCTTCTGGGTTCTGGTTTGGACATTTATACTGTTGGCTGTGCTGACTCTAAAATAGGAAGCACTATGGAATGGGGTTACAAACATGGGCTTTGGAGTAGGAAAGAGTGGATCTGAGACTTGCTTTCAATACTTACTACTTCTATAGCTTTGATAAGTTACTTAGTTTTTCATCCGTAAAATCGGGGTGGTAGTTGTTGCAGGATAGCATTGGCCCCATTTTGCAAAGGTAGAAACAGGAATAGAGAAGGTAAGTTGTCCTTGCTTGTATAGAGAGCTAGGTGTGGAGATGAAACTTGGATGTGGGCCTTCATGATTCTACAGCCCCTGCTCTGAATTATAACCTCCAAGATTGCCCATGCGCAGATACTGTCTAGATGGACAGTGGCTCTAACCAAGTCAGAAAAATAGTTTTTCTCTCATTTTACTTTCTTTCAAGGTCCCTCTTGGTATCACTGCTGTTCCTGTGGTTCTCCTCTCTCTTTAAAATGGTAGAAATTCTCTCCCTTTCACTTATTTTAGCTCATCTGTGATGATTTTTAAAAAGACTTTACTAAATATCAAACAAATATAAAGAAAGAAAATGCTAGCAACAAAAAAGTCTTATGAAGTGTAGGTTTCTGACTCTTCCTTTTAATCTCCCATGCTCCATAACTAGTATAACTGGACTGGGTCTCTCAAGTCCCAGCTGCTTCCTGCCATATAAGGGGCATGTATCTTCTTAAGCTTCCATCTCTGCCTCCTTGGTCCACAGTCATGGAAAAGAGAGAGAGTTCCTACTCCAGTGCCCTCCTAGGACCCTCCCACTTAGCTTACAGTTTCTGGCTTGAGTCACAAACAGTTTCCTAAGGGGATGGGTAGAGCTGGGTGAGTGAGAGGCCATGTGAAGTGACAAGATGAAAACCTTACCCTTTGGATAAGATACTATTGCTCCTGCAGGCATGATGTGATCTTGTACAGACTTAGTAAGTTAATGCTATCCTGAACACATAATATTCATAACATCCAAACAGTACTATCCATACATTGATATCCAATATCCAAATCTATATAAATCTAAATTGATAATATCTAATTATATCCAAACAACAAAAATTACACGTCAACACTAATGAAAAGTTGGTTCTGATTACATGTTTAATGAGTGGTTTTTATTTCTTTATATTATTAGTTTTTAACTTTTATTTTAGTTCAAGAGTACATGTGCAGGTTTATTATATAGGTGAACTGTGTACCACAGGAGTTGGTGTACAGATAACTTCCTCGGCAGATAATAAGCATAGTACCTCATAGTGTATTTTTTTCTGATTATTTCCCTCTTTCCCCCACTCTACCCTCAAGTAGGCCTTAGTGTCTCTTGCTCCCTTTCTAGTATCCATGTTTTTTGTGGTTTAGCTTCCACTTATAAGTGAGGACATGTGGTATTTGGGCGTCTGTTCCTGTGTTCGTTTGCTTAAGATAATGGCCTGCAGCTTCATCCACATTGCTGCAAAGGACATGATACCATTCTTTTTTATGGCCACATAGTATTCCATAGTGTATATGTACCACATTTTTTTAATCCAGTCCAACACTGATAGGCATTTGGATTGATTCCATGTCTTTGCTATTGTGAGTGGTGCTGCAATGAAGGTGCACTTGTATGTATCTTTATGTTAGAATGATTTATATTCTTTTGTGTATATATATCCAATAATGTGATTGCTGGATCGAATGATAATTCTGTTTTAAGTTCTTTGAGAAGTCGTCACACTGCTTTCCACAATGGCTGAACTAATTTACACTCCCACTAGCAGTATGTAAGTGTTCCCTTTTCTCTACAGTCTTGCATCTGTTATTATTTGACTTTTTAGTAATGGTCATTCTAACTGGTATGAGATGGTATTTCATTGTGATTTTGGTTTTCATTTCTCTAATGATTAGTGATGCTGAGCATTTTTTCATGTGCTTGTTGGCCACATGCATGTCTCATTTTGAAAAGTTTCTGTTCGGGTCCTTTGCCCATCTTTTAATGGAGTTGTTTGTTTTTTGCTTTTAAATTTGTTTCAGTTTCTCATAGATTCTGGATATTATACCTTTGTAGGAAGCATAGTTTGCAAATATTTTCTCCTATTCTGTATGTTGTCTGTTTACTTTGTTGGTAGTTTCTTTTACTGTGCAGAAGCTCTTTTGTTTAATTAGATCCCATTTGTCAATTTTTGGTTTTTTTGCAATTGCTTTTGGTGTCGTTCTCATGAAATCTTTGTCAAGTCCTGTGTCCAGAATGGTATTCCCTAGGTTATCTTCCAGGGTTTTTATAGTTTTAGGTTTTAGAATGAGTAGTTTTTAATTTGAATAAAATCGGATCCTTATTTATGACCTTATTTCATATTATTTATCCAATATCTTTGTAGCTCTTCCTCCTCTTTATTTTCTGTTTTTGCTATTTCAAGGGGACAAAGCTTGATTTAAGAGCCTCCTCTTTTCCACCTTCTGACCCCCTTCCCTATCCCTTGCGTCTCCATTCTCTGACGTGTACACTGGCTCTCCCCAGTGCTTGGAATGACTCTCATCTAAGACCTCACATGGCTACTCCATCTCTGCCTGTGAATCCTTGTTTTCATGTCACCTTGTCTGAGAAGGTATCTCTTATTTTTGTATATAAATCATTGCACTTCTCTAAACATTTTTCCAATCCCTAAACATTTTTCCATTCCCTTTAACTTCATCATGTTTTTAATCTTAGCAATAGAAAAATCACCATCCAATCTATTATAGATATATTTGTTTATTTTTTGTCACCCTCCACTAATATGTCAATTTCATGAGGGCAGAGACTTCACTCTTGTATCCTCAGTGTCTAGAATAATATCTTGCATATAGTGTAACTGAATAAGATTTTTTTCAGTGAACAAAAAATTAAGTTAATTAGCCTTTTTAATGAAGACATAACAGGAATGTGCATGTAAAGGAACTAGAGTCAACTGTGATAGTTTTCAGGATCATTTCATTTAAAGAATAAAGAAGCAAAAATATTTTTAAAATATCACTCACTTTAGGGAAGTAATAGTATTAGGTGGCATGAATTATTTTGGAGCCATTGACCTAATGTTATTTTGTTTATTTTCCTCCGCTTACAGCACATCCCTCGTTATGAAAGAACTGCAGTGCCCTGCTCCAGATTCATTAATCACATGAAGAATTTCTCTGAATCTCTTAAATTTCGTAGTCTACAGTTTCTAAATTCTCCTGATAAATTAAGACATAATCCCAAGAAAGACCATAGCTTCCAGAGAAACTCTGGAACATGTACAGGTAATAATCATAAAGATTTTATTGAAAAACGCTTGTGCTATGTTTCAAAATGGCAACAAAAGAGGGAATTCATTGGCCCATGAAGTTAACAAATCCAAGGGTGGCCTGGCTTAGGGTATGGCTGGATCTAGTGTTCACCAATAATATCATGATTTATTTCATTTTATTAATTTCCCGGTTGTCTTCACTAAGTTGGGTTTATTTTCAGAAATGATAGCAATAACATGCCCTGGCAGCTATAGGCATATCTGATTTTTAGAGCTTGTAATTTCAAAAGTACGGAAACCCCCTTGTTTTATTCATCTATAACAGTCTCCACTGCTTATCCGGTGGCTCTGATTAGCCCAACTTGGGTCTTTGTTCACCCTTGGAATCTGGGTAGCTGGGAGAATGGAATACACCAGTCAACTTTCACTACTTCTGATGCAGGGGGAGGTGGGCCACTTGATTGATAGCTGCACCTAAATTTCACAAAATGTGTGTGTAAATGTGTGTGTATGTGTGTGTGAGAGAGAGAGAGAGAGAGGCAGATAAAGAGAGAAGAAGGATGATTTCCCTAAATAAAGTGATATAGGGCAAGCAAAAGAACATCATTTTGTGTCAAGCCAAAATGATATGTAATTATATTAGTTATATTCCCCATAACACTGGCACCATAGATGATTTTTGATAACCTGGGACTGTCCATAAACTCCATTTTTAGGACCATTTCACTGACCTGAAAGGATACCTCTTAATACCAATAAATTGTACCTGTGCAATTTATTACCTAAGAGAAAATGAAGTTTTTAGGACAACTGATAAAGGAGGTAACTGCTACATTTTTATGTGAACAATGCATTATTTTAGAGTGTATTTATTCATTCACTTATATTTATACATTAATGAAATTCATTGCATATGTATTCACATCAGGGCCATTGAAAGGTTTTGTTGATTTTTATAATGGTTTCAAACTCTTGGAATAATGTAATTTTAATGAGTTTTCTTTTTGAGAATCACATTGTACTACACGCTCAAATTCTACTTAAAAAGAACTGAAAAATTTTTTGGGGGGGGAATAATACATTTACATGGTTCAAAAACCAAAAATATAAAAAGATGTAGAGTAGACAGTCTTTTTCCTACTTCTGCTCCAATCTGCCTCATTCCCCTTTCTCCCATGTGGAGACACTTTTACTGTGTTCATGAGAATCCTTCAATACTTTCTCTAAGCAAATAAAAGTGTGTTTATGAGCGAATGGAAATGTGCAGGTGAGCAACAGTATTCTGCACCTCACAGTCTTCACTTATCACTGTATCTTCAGGCTCTTCCCACATCAGTGCATTGAATGCTTTCTTATTCATTTTTCTTTTCTTTTTTTCTTTCTTTATTTTATTTTATTTCTTGTATTTTTTTTGTTTCCATAGGTTTTTGGGAAACAGGTGGTGTTTGTTTACATGAGTAAATTCTTTAGTGGTGATTTGTGAGATTTTGGTGCACTGATCACCAGAGCATTATACACTGAACTCAATTTGTAGTCTTTTATCCCTCACCCCCTTCCTACTATTTCCCCCCCAAATCCTCAAAGTCCCTTGTATCATTCTCATGTCTTTGCATCCTTATAGCTGAGCTCCCACTTATGAGTTACTTCACTTAGGATAATAGTCTCCAATCCCATCCAGGTTGCTGTGAATGCCATTAATTCATTCCTTTTTATGGCTGAGTAGTATTCCATTACATATATTATATATATATGTGTGTGTGTGTGTGTGTGTGTGTGTGTGTGAAAAAATTAAAAATTTGTATTCCATTACATATATATATATATTTGTATGTAATGGAATACAACTGTAGGTTGTCTGTTTATTCTGCTTATTGTTCCTTTTGCTATGTGAAAGCTCTTAGGTTAATTAAGTCCCACCTATTTATCTTTGTTTTTATTGCATTTGCTTTTGGGTGTTTGGTCATGAAATCCTTGCCTAAGCCAATGTCTAGAAGGGTTTTTCCAATGTTATATTCTAGAATTTTTATAATTTTGGGTCTTAGATTTAAGTCCGTGATCCATCTTGAGTAGAATTTTGTATAAGGTGAGAGATGAGGATCCAGTTTCATTCTTCTACATGTGGCTTGCCAATTATCCCAGCACCATTTGTTGAAGAGGATGCCCTTTCCTTGCTTTATGTTTTTGTTTGGTTTGTGGAAGATCAGTTGGCTCTAAGTATTTGGGTTTATCTCTGGGTTTTCTGTTCTGTTTCATTGGTCTATGTGCCTATTTTTATACCAGTACCTTGCTGTTTTGGTGACTATGGCCTTATAGTATAGTTTGATGTTGGGTAATGTGATGCTTCCAGATTTCTTATTTTTGCTTAGTCTTGCTTTGTCTATGTGGGCTCTTTTTTGGTTTCATATGATTTTTCTAATTCCGTGATGAATGATGGTGGTATTTTGATGGGAATTGCACTGAATTTGTAGATTGCTGTTGGCATTATGATCATTTTCACAGCATTGATTCTTCTCATCCCTGAGTATGGGATGTGTTTCCATTTGTTTGTGTGATCTGTGATTTCTTTCAGTAGTCTTTTGTAGTTTTCCTTGTAGAAGTCTTTCACCTCCTTGGTTAGGTATATTACTAAGTATTTTATTTTTTGCAACTACTGTAAAGGGGCTGAGTTCTTTATTTGATTCTCAGCTTGGTCATTGTTGGTGTATAGCAAAGCTACTAATTTGTGTACATTAATTTTGTATCCTGAAACTTTGCTGAATTTGTTTATCAGTTCTAGGAGCTTTCTAAAGGAGTCTTTAGGGTTTTCTAAGTATACAGTTATATCATCAGCAAACAGCAACAGGTTTGACTTCCCTTTTTACTGATTTGGATGCCCTTGATGTATTTCCCTTGTCTGATTGCTCTGGCCAGAACTTCCAGTACTATGTTGAATAGAAGTGTGGAGAGTGGGCATCCTTGTCTTCTCCCAGTTCTTGGAGGGGAATACTTTCAACTTTTCCTTGTTCAACATTATGTTGACTGTGGGTTTGTCATAGATGGCTTTTATTACATTGAGATATGTCCCTTGTATGCTGACTTTGCTGAGGAGTTTAATTATAAAGGGATATTGAATTTTGTCACATGCTTTTTCTGCATCTATTGAGTTTATATGAATTTTGTTTTTAATTCTGTTTATGTTGTGTATCATATTTATTGACTTGGTTATGTTAAACCATTCCTGCATCTCTGATATGAAACTCACTTGATCATGGTGGATTATCTTTTTGATATGCTGTTGGATTCAGTTAGCTAGTATTTTTTTATGGATTTTTGTATCTATGTTCATCAGGGATATTGGTCTGTAGATTTTTGTTATGTTCTTCTTGTTTTGGTATTAGGGTGATACTGGCTTCATAGAATGATTTAGGGAGGATTCCCGCTTTCTCTCTCTTGTGGAATAGTGTCAATAGGATCAGTATCAATTCTTCTTTGAATGTGTGGTAGAATTCAGCTGTGAATCTGTCTGGTCCTGGATTTTTTTTCTGTTGGTAATTTTTTAAATTATCATTTCCGTTTCACTGCTTGTTATTCATCTGTGCAGGGTTTCTAATTCTTCCTGATTTAAGCTAGGAGGGTTATATGTTTCTAGGAATTTATCCATCTCCTCTAGGTTTTCTAGTTTATGTGAGTATAAAGGTGTTCATATTAGCCTTGAATGATCTTTTGTATTTCTGTGGTGTTGGTTGTAATATCTCTCATTTTGTTTCCAGTTGAGGTATGTGGATCTTCTCTCTTCTTGGTTAATCTTGCTAATGGTCTATTAATTTTATTTATCTTTTCAAAGAACCAGCTTTTTGTTTATTTATTTTGTATTTCATTTTTGTTTCGATTTCATTTAGTTCTGTTCTGATCTTTATTTCCTTTTTTTCTGCTGGGTTTGGGTTTGGTTTGTTCTTGTTTCTCTAGTTCCTTGAAGTGTAACCTTAGATTGTTTTTTTGTACTCTTTCAGGCTTTTTGTTGTAGGCATGTAAGGGTGTGAACTTTCCTCCTAGTACCACATTTGCAGTATCCAGAGATTTTTATAGGTTGTGTCACTATTATCATTTAGTTCAAAGAATTTTTAAATTTTCATTGATTTTATTGTTGACCCAATGATCATTCAGGAGGAGATTATTTAATTTCCATTTATTTGCATGGTTTTGAAGGTTTTTCTTCGAGCTGATTTCCAGTTTTATTCCACTGTGGTCTGAGAGAGTATTTGATATAATATCAATTTTCTTAAATGATTGAGACTTATTTTGTCACCTATCATACCGTCTACCTTAGAGAAAGTTTCATGCACTGATGAATGGAATATATATTCTGCAGTTGTTTGGTAGACTGTTCTGTAAATATCTGTTAAGTCCATTTGTTCTAAGGTATAGTTTAAATCCATTGTTTCTTTGTTGACATTCTGTCATGATGACTTGTCTAGTGCTGTCAGTGGAGTATTGAAGTCCCCTGCTACTATTTTGTTGCTGTCTATCTCACTTCTTAGGTCTAGTAGTAACTGTTTTATAAATTTGGGAGTTCCAGTGTCAGGTGCATATATATTTGGGATTGTGATATTTTCCTGTTGGACAAGGCCTTTTATTATTACATAATGTCCCTCTTTGTCTTTTTTTAAGTTTTGTTGCTTTATAGTTTGTTTTGTCTGATATAACAATAGCTATTCCTGATTGCTTTTGGTGTCCATTTGTATGGAATGTCTTTTTCCACCCCTTTACCTTAAGTTTATGTGAGTCCTGTGTGTCAGGTGAGTCTCTTGGAGGCAGAAGATACTTGGTTGGTGAATTCTTAGCCATTCTGCAATTCTGTATCTTTTAAGTGGAACATTTATGGCATTTACTTTCAACATTAGTATTGAGATATGAAGTACTAATCCAGTCATCATGCTATTCATTGCCTGTGTACCTTGGTCTTTTCAAATTGTATTTTTGTGTTATAGGTCCTGTGAGATTTATGCTTTAAAGTGTCGTATTTTGATGTGTTTCCAGGATTTCTTTTAAGACTTAGAACTCCTTTTAACATTTTTTATAGTGCTGGCTTGTTAGTGGCAAATTATCTCAGCATTTGTTTGTCTGAAAAAGACTATCTTTCCTTCATTTATGAAGCTTAATTTCACTGGATACAAAATTCTTGGCTGATAATTGTTTTGTTTAGGAAGGCTGAAGATAGGGCCCCAATCCCTTTTAGCTTGTCAGGTTTCTGTTGAGAAATCTCCTCTTCATCTGATAGGTTTTCCTTCATAGGGTACCTGGTGTGTTTGCCTCACAGCTCTTAAGATTCTTTCCTTCATCTTGACTTTAGGTAACCTGATGACAATGTGCCTAGGTGATGATCTTTTGGCAATGACTTTCCCAAGTGTTCTTTGAGCTTCTTGTATTTGGATGTCTACATCTCCAGCAAGGCTGGGGAAGTTTTCCTCAGTTATCCCCCCTAAATATGTTTTCCAAACTTTTAGATTTCTATTCTTCCTCAGAAACACCAATTATTTTTAGGTTTGGTCATTTAACATAATCCCAAACTTCTTGGAGGTGTTGTTCATTTTTGGAAATTCTTTTTTCTTTGTCTTTGTTAAATTGGGTTGATTTACAAATCTTGTCTTCAAGCTCTGAAGTTCTTTGTTTTGCTTTTTTGATTCTATTCCTGAGACTTTCTGGAACATTGTGCATTTCTCTGAGTGTGTCCTTTATTTCCTGAAGTTTTGATTTTTTAAATTATGCTATTTCACTGAAGATTTCTCCCTTCATTTCTTCTATCATTTTTTAAAAAATTTCCTTAAATTGAACTTCACCTTTCTCTGGTGCTCCTTAATTGATCTTCTTAATTTTTTTTTCAGATTAGTCAGGGATTTGTTTTTGGTTTGGATCCATTGCTGGTGAGCTAGTGTGATTTTTGGGGGGATGGTAAAGAACCTTGTTTTGTTGTATTACCAGAATTGTTTTGGGTTCCTTCTCATTTAGGTAGGCTATGTCAGAGGGGAAGATCTGGGGTTCAAGGCTGCTGTTCAGATTATTTTGTTCCATGGGGTATTCTCTTCATGTAGTACTCTCCCCCTTTTCCTGGGAGTGTGGTTTCCTGAGAGCTGAGCTGTAATGATTATGATTTCTCTTCTGGATCTAGCCAGCCAGCAGGGCTACCAGGCTCCAGGCTGGTACTGAGGGTTGTCTGCACAGAGACCTGTGATGTGAACCTTTTGCAAATCTCTCAGCTGTGGATACCAGCACCTGCTCCAGTGGAGGTGGCAGAGGGGTGAAATGGACTTTGTGAGGGTCCTTGGTTTTGGTTGTTTAATGCACTATTTTTGTGCTGGTTGGTCTCCTGCCAGGAGGTGGCACTTTCAAGAGAGCATCAGCTATGGTAGTATAGGGTCTCCTGGGTCCTGCAGGAGCAATCCACTTTCTTAGTAGGGTCTGTGGATTCTTTCAGCTTTTCTGGTATATTTCTGCAGTAGTTCTAGAACAAAAGTTCATGATATGAGTCTCCACATGCTGCTCTGTCTGTCCCAGTGAGAGCTGCAATGTAGTCCTACCTCCTATCCACCATTTTTCTGCCAGATCCCTGTTAAAGTTTTGGAGTTGGAAACTGAAATGGTGCAAGAGTGTAAACTGGTAATGGAATCCAGAGCCTCATTCATTTTTCCTACAACTTCAGAGTAATATATTTTATGGATATACTTTAACTTATTTTGCTTGTGCCCTTTGATGAACATTACTGATTTCCCCAAAGGGCCCAATAAAATCATATGGATTTCATATTTAATGGCTTTGATGGCACATACTAAAAATTGATTTTGACCTATCCTGCTTTTGTTAGTTTTATGGAAAGAATAATTTAGGCTTATTTCCAGCCTGCTGCAGTAACTCAGCAAAATAAATGCCAATTTCTTTATTCTTTTCAAAACACAAAGAGAAAATAATTGCTGCTATTACTATCTGAAAAATGTGTAACTTTAAGATTTAATATACCAGGATCTTGAGAGTTGAGATTATGGTTATAACTTTGAGAAATAACATAGTTCATAATTACATGATTTGCTCTGATAGCCCTAAATTCCTTGATACTTGATATTTGACTTAGATTTGGAGACATGAAGCCATTAGGCATGGTGGCATTGAGGAGGCACTGATGGGTGGGACTAGGAAGACAACACAGGGACCCTCCAGAAAAGAGGGACGCACTTAGTTGTAGGTGGGACTCATCTTTAGGACAGATGAGCAGCATTTTGATTCTGTGAGACATGTCTGGATAGGAGCAGAGTCCTGTTGGTAGGGGGCGATTAGGGTGGAGTACCTGGGAATGGAGAAGAGCCATAGCTAGGTTGGTTGCTAGGCAATGGGAACCATTACTTTTTTTTTCTTTTTTTAATTTTAGCCCCTTCAGCCACTGTCTCTAACTGCTGCTAGATATGATCAAATTGCATCCACTTTTGAGGCTATTACAATCATCTAAGTAAAAAACAGCAAGGCCAAAGATATGGCAGTAAGGGAAAGGGGATGACTAGGAGAACTACTTAGGAAGTAATGTTCACAGCGCACGATCATGGGTTAAAGCTGCAGATTCAGGGTGAAGGCCAAGTTGGGAAGGGCGTACATATCCATTAAGTTATTCAACAAAGAATAATTGAACACCTGTTAAGTGACTAGCACCATGCTAGTTCTGGAGACACCAAAGTGAGTAAGATAGATGGGTTCCTGCTCTCTTGGAATGTGCCTTTTGAGGAAGGCAACAATTAATGAATAATACATAAGCAAGATTATTACAGATTATAATAAAAGCTATGAAAAAAGAGGTGGATGAGTTGTCTCATGCTGCTTCATAATCCGCCCATTTTCTACCCTAGCCCTGATGAATGCTGATTTGTCTTATGGCCTTATGATCTTGCCTTTTCTAGTAAGTCATATAAATGAAACTATACAACATGTAATTTCTTAAATCTAAAGTCTCATTTAGTGTAATGCATCCTTGTATATATATTCATGGTCCTTTATATGGCTTAGTAGTATTCCATTGTATGAATTCACTACAGTTTGTTTATCTGTTTGTCAGTTAAAGAACATTTGGGTTGTTTCAGTTTTTGTAAAACTTTTTGGAGAGTTCATTGAGGTGATGAAATGTTCTATATCTTAATTTTGATAATGGTTACAAATCTGTATGTTTGAACATGTATAGCTGTGCATTAAAAAAGTGAATTTTACTCTATAAATTACACTTCAATGAACCAGATCTTTAGAAGCTATATATCTGTTTTTTTTTAAAAAAAGGTAAGAAAAAAATGAAAAAATAGATTAATTAATGAGAATAACCCAGGATTGAAGAGGATTGGAGCCATTTAAGATATAGAGGTCAGGGAACAACTCTGAGGAATTGACATTCAGCCACAGAGCCAGAGTTATGTGTATATATGTGTCTAAAAATTAGAAAAGAAACCAGCGTGGCCAGAATAAGCAAAAGAGTGGTGTGATTTGAGATTAAGAGGCAAGTAGGGTCCAGACTATGAAGAACTTTCTAGGTTACAATGGGAAGTTTTGGATTTATGCCGAGCTCAGTGGGAGATTATTCAAGATTATAGGTAGAGTTGTACCACTTCTTATTTACTTTAAAAAATGATCACACTATTGTTGTTTAGATAATTAACTGAAGGTGGAACAAGTGAGGAAGTAGGGAATCCACAGTAAAAGTCCAAGTGAGAGATAAAGAAGAACCTGATGATGGTAATGACAGATGGGAATGAATGGGTGGTGGATGGAGACAATTTTTAGATGGATAAAGCCAGTAAACTTTGCTAATGATTAAGATATTTAGATAAGGGGGAGATAGGCATTCACAATAATTCTTGAGTTTTGTTTGTTTGTTTGTTTTTGGTTTGAAACAATATGGGTGGTGGTACTGCAATTTACTGGGCTGGAGAATTGTTAAGCGAGGACCAGTTTTAGAAAGAAAAATAAAGAATAGAATAAGACTTATGTCTTCTGTGGACTCAGTCACAAAGTCTGGGGCTTTGGAGATTTCTGTCTTGATCAGCTTGGATGAATTGCTCCTACCTCTGAAATGGCTCATTCCAGATGCTGCCCCTTGAATAACTCCAATAATCGCATAACCCTGAGATCTCTCTATTCTTCTTACGACTTGATTAAGTAAAATGCCACAAAATTGCAAAAATGTCCATGATAATTCACTGGCCTCTTGAATGTATACCACTTTGAAACATGTTTTTTCACTCTTCCCATTAAGACATGGAATTTATTTCTCCACCCCTTAGAGCTCAGCTTGGCCATATGACTTGTTCTGGCTAATGAAACATTAAAAAATACTATATAAGTAAATAATTTAAAAGTATTGGGGTTTGCCCTCTTACTGATGGAAACCCTTCCATCGTTCTATGAATGAGCCTAAGATGATAAGAAACATGAAGTCGTCGTCCCAACTGACAGCAGACATGTGAGTGAAGCCCCTACTGCACCAACCAGTCTGTCAATTTTTAGACATACAAGGGTTGTCATCCTAAAATATCCAGCTTAAGATGGGTAGACTCAGAGCAGGACATCCCAGTCAACCCAGAGAATCACAGAAAATAATAATTTTTTAAAAAGTTATGTTTTAGAATGGTTTATTATGCAGTAAAATCTAACTGATAACACCACCCAGAGTTTTAATGGTGGTTAGCAACCTCAGATTTACTGCTGCCTAAATTTATTCCATGGATAACATTGTTATCCGGCCTTAGAGCAAATGTAGCACTTGGCCTAACAGACCAATGAAAGGGGTTAAAACTGACCCACAAAAGAAACTTGGAGTTTTTGGTGAAGATTGACTCCATGTTATCCCCCTCATCAGTGGAGTGTCAGCCCCTGATTTTTCTCTCCTGATTATGATCATGATGTCAGATGCCAGGCCCAGTATGATGGCAGTGGTCAAAGAAGGAGTTTTCAGAGTCCCAAATGGCTGAGCAACTGGGACCTTGCCTGCAGCAGATAGATGGAGCATTCTTCTTATAATATACTTAACCCTTTGGTTAAAAGCAACAAATATGCATTTACTTAAAATAACAAATAGGGATTAGATAGCTATTTTTGCATTAAAAAGCCACCCAGGTGGCATGAAGAGAACAGAAAATGGAACATTATAAAGCTACATCTAATTTCTTACCAGCTGAGCAGAAGTTAACAAAGGAGACCATTTTGCCTAATACTCCTGAATAGATACAGACATTCCAGTGGGCATGTTTAAAAAGGTTTTTATTTGTGACTTAGAATTTAGATCCGAGCTGGAGTAAAATGTTTTGGAGTCATCAGGAGGTGATAAGGAATTCTTGAGAGTAAACGAGATGATCAAGAGAAGGGAGGAGACATGAAAGGGAGGAAGCTGAGAAGCCATGTGACCTAGAAAGGTAGGGAAGGAGCAGAAGGTAACAAGAGACATTGTGGTTAGAAGCGCCCAGTCTGGAGTTAGACTTTTGAGTTTTAATTCCAAATTAACCATTGACTTTGGGCTTAACTTCTCTGCACTTCAGTTGCTCTGAGTTAAAATGAGGATCATGATATATCTAATTTCTAGAATTTATTGTGAGAGATAAATGTCACAATATAGTTAAAGCCCTTGAAACAGTGCCTGTCTCATATTTAATGTCCAGTAATTACTAGCATTATTTTTACAGCATTCAAAGGATTTCATGAGTTTCAAGAAAAGGGAAAGGATAGTTAGCATCCAATACTAAGGGAGGACAATTAAGAAATGTACTAAGAGTGCCCATTTGATTTAACAGCTAGGATATCTTGCTAAAATTGACAAGAACTGTTTTTCTAGAGTCATGTTGCTCAAACTAGTCTGCTGAGACTTGAGGAGTGAGGAGGTGGTAAGGCCATTGGCGATCCAGGCCTAGCTCAATCACTAGCTGTGTGACCTTGCACAAACTGTTTAACTTCTCTGGATTCATCTCCTTGGCTATACACAGATTGGATGATCAAATTCCCATTTAAAAAATATTATTCCGTCAACTGATGAGAACCTGGATGGTCAACAAGCAGAATGTGGTAGAAATTATTTGTTTTTCCTTTCAGGTGGGAGGGTTGATGACCAGCCAAAATGCAAGGCATCTTACTTCTCATTTTCCATGGTGCTGCTGCCTTCAGAGCCAGACACATACACCAATACAGAAGTAGATGCAGACAAGGGTATAGGCATGTATGTGCAAACACACCTACACATACAAACACAAATCACACTCTTCAGAGATCCATATGATAAGACTGCTCATAAGCAGATTAGGCCACAGACCACAGATTCAGCCAACACTTACTGACAACCTGCCATGTGCTGGGTGCTCTGCTAGAAGCTGGGTATACACAGATACATTGATCACAGTGATTTTTCTCAAAGGGGAAATACTCTAAGGACAAGGAAGCTTGCTGACAAGTTCTATGATAAAGTTTAACAAATATTTATTATTTATTTTTTATTTTTAATGGGTGTATTATAATTGTATGTATTTGAGGAGTACACTGTGATGTTTTAATATATGTATTCATTAACATATGTTTTAATATATATGTTCATTTAATGATCAATCAGGGTAATTAGCTTATCCATCACTCAAACGCCTATCATTTCTTTGTGGTGAGAACATTCAGAATCTCCTCTTCTAGTTATTTGACAATATACAATACAATATTGTTAACTATAGGTGAGGCATTGTGGCTCACACCTAAAATCCCAGCACTTTGAGAGGCCAAAGTGGGGGGGATTCATTTGAGCCCAGGAATTCAAGACCAGCCTAGGCTGTATAGTGAGACACCATCTCTACAAAACAAAGCAAAACAAAACAAAATTCTTAAATTTAGTCACCCTACAGTGTAATAGAACACCCCCAACTTATTCCTCCTGTTTATCTATAATTTTATACTCATTCATCAATCTAACAAATATTTATTAAATGCTGACTCTGCACCAAATACTGTTCTGGGTACTGGGGGCAGCTATAGGAAAAATGTGGATAAAGTCTTACAGTGTAAAATTATTTCTAAAAGGGAGGCCCCACAAACTTTCAGATTGCTGATGAACTGCATTGATTGTTATCGACCAAGTGATCTCAGAATGTTACCTGGGAGGTCTCCCAGCTGCTGGCTTCAGTCTTTGCAGTAGTATAGGGACCATGACTTAGAGAACGTGGGCAGATGGGAGGCTGAAAGGTGAGGGGGAAGCTGAGATCTCATTTACTTGGGTTAGTCCAGTTTCATTTGGAAGCCATAATTCTCCCTAGAACTGAAAGCCACGTGCTTCTCATGTTTTCACATGTGCTTTGGGAAGGTTTCTGTAACTGTTACCATCCACCGTCATTCTGCGGGACCAATAGCAGCCTCAGACCAACTCCTTTGAAAAAGTCTCAAAGATTGGAGACCGCTATATTGTACACCACAGAGGTTTTGTGTAGAAGACTCATTGTTGCTTCTCCTAGGTAGAATAAGAAAAGATGAAATGGCTTCAAAACATCTTAGTTTGTACAGATATACTTCATGCTAGGTTTCAGAATCATATAGGCGATGGAAAGCAGTGAGCCTCATTGAGCCTTGCTGGGTAACTTTCTCTCTCTCTCTGATTCCCTGAAGATTTATTTGTCTTTCTTTGGCATATCCAAAGACTCCCATTCCTCTCACACTAAAGCTTGTGAGAAACCTCTCAGATGCTGACAGGACTCTTTTAAGTTGCTCACTTTCATGAAGGGCTGGTGGTTCCCACTGGACCCTTGAATATTTCTGCATCATTCTCACCACTGTCTTGCAAAATGCTTGGAGTGGGATTTTTCCATCTCTCTCCTTGGTGAAAACCACTTTTCATGAGTTGACAGAAATTTGCATTTGGGGGGGCAGTTTTTAGTTGTTCAGCTTTTGGGGAGAAATGATGCAAATATAAACCCAGGCTTAGTTCTTGGGAAATTCAGGAAGTGTCTCCCAGAAAGGGAGGGGGGAGAAGGACATTTGTCAAAGTGCCTCTGCTGCAGGTCCTCACATAAACGCTCTTTCTCTTTTGTTCCTGCTGGACCCTGAAGAATAAAACTCAAGCACAAAGCAGAGGAGGTACTCAAGCACAAAGCAGAGGCAAGTGAATGCGCAGTTTCCTAATCCATGTGGATCAAAACGTTCAAGTTTTGATTCTGTAAAGAATCTTCCTTAGCATGCTGGATTAATCACATGGATTAATAAAACAGTTGCCTTCTCTCACTGGTGCCTTCAAGCCTTTGTACTTGCCCCCCCCCCCCCCCCGCTTTTTTTTTTAAATCTAATGGAACTCTATGGGAACAGAATGGGTGACATTTTTCTATGAGTCCCATGGCCATCAGTCCATTGGTTCAACCCCTGTGGAAGTTCGGCTCCCTGCATTTATCAGTGTGCAAAAGTCTTGTTTTGTGCCTTGGGGAAAACTCAAGGTGTCTTTTAGACTCTACATGTTGTGTAGTTTTGCTATGAGGGAAAAGTACCACATTGAAGTTCTTTACTTGCAAACAAAAGCAAAGGCTAAATGAAAGGCATTTAGTACATGATGGTTAGCGCCTTGGTTAGGTGAATACGCATTTGTCTCAACTCTGTTTAGCCTGTTTACCTTTGATAAACCTACACCTCTCCGTTTTTTGGGACAAAACCAGTTGGTCTATGTCTAATTCAACCACAGCAACAACTCACGTTCCTTGAAGTTGACTATGTGCCAGGTAAGGTTATGACACTTTACCTCAAGTACCCATTTAATCCTCATAAAAATCCTATGACATAGTCATATTATTGTCTCCATTTTCTGACAAAATAAATGGTTGCATTGAGACAACTTAGATCTGGTATCCTTCTTAGCCTGTGACCATAACCCATGCTGGTATTCTTCCTTGCCTGAAGCCTGTTTGTTTAAGTCTGTTAAATGCTGCCGTCAACATTTAGATTCATGTTCTCACTCTATGTTTTAATGTTTCTTAGTGCATGGGGCCTTTGTTAAAGAGGTAAGATAATATGGTAGATCATTTCCCATTTCAGCCCTTAGTTGTTGTTATTCATTAGTTAGGAAACCCTTATTGAAAGCCTCATAGGAAAAAAAAATAATACAGAAGGAGAAATGGATAGAGGGAGCAGCTGAAAATGGGAGAAAAGCCAAGTCTTGGAATATACCAAAATATATGGATACTTTGATATCTGGTACTTACTTGTTTTAGGGCCATTGTGATAGAGTGAAGGTATTTATTTTTATTTCTCATAGTCTCTATCCTACACAACACCATCCCCCCTTTCCTTCCCTCTATAGTGAGAATTCTTTTTTTCTCTTTCCTTACTTGGCCTCTGCTTCAAATTTACAAGTAAGGAAGAATTCTGCCCTCACCAGTTAGCTCCTTGGCCTTTCTTAGGCAGATCAAGAGCAGTGAATAAGTGAAGAACCAGAGAAAGAGAAAGCAGAAAAATTCCAGGAGTAGGAGAAGAAGAATAAGGAGGAAGGGCAAGGGAGCCTGTGGTGGTAGCTGGGCGAGGGTGGGCTCTTGGGAGCTTGGAGCAGGAGAGGATTGGGGAGAAGAAGGGAGGTACAGCTTCTGTGTATATGGAAAGAGAGTGAGGAGGGAGAAAGAGAGGAAGAGGGTGGAGGAAAAAGGGGGATAGAGAGGGAGAAAATGAGCAAAAGTTAAGAAAAGAGGCTTTTAAGGAATTTGTTGTATCTTATGAATGTAAACCTTCTTCAGTTTTTTCTCAAAAGACTGAAATTAAGATTTAAATTGTTCTTCAGTTATTTTTGGACAACAGTTAAAGTTTATTTTATCAAGATTTCTAGGCACATATAGGCCAGAAGAGACCATGAGTGGGCTACACTTTTTGGGTGTGACACATCTTAAAATCACCAGGCTGTGTGCATATATTTCACCTGACTTCTTCTTGGTCTGACTCTATCACTAAAATATGTGGGAAATGCTAGATGTTCCTCCTGAGACATGTGTGAGGTAGCTGCTCTATTTATTCAGTTTTTATTCAAAATAATATGTGCTGAATGTGCAGATCAGTAGTGAAGAAGACATGGTCCTTGCCCTTTGATAAAGGAAAAACTTCAGCTGAATTAAATGTAAAGGAGTTTAATTGAGCAATAAACAATTCTCTAATCAGGCAGTCTCCAGAGCCAGCAAAGCCTCTGAGACTCCTGTGGAGCCACGAGATGGAGGAAGATTTATGCACAGAAAAGGGAAAATGACGAACATTAAATCAAAGTTAGGTACAGAAACAGCTGGATTTGTTCCAGGTTGGCGTTTGCCTTATTTAAACATGATTCAAACAGTTGGCTACATTTGATTGGCCAAAACTCGATGATTTGCAGAAGTGCAGGCTGTGGTCTGCTTAAACCTCCACTTGTTACAGTTCATGATGTACAGAAAAACCTTTAGGCTGAACGTAAAATATGTAAGGAAGCAGCTTTAGGCTAAACTTGATTTAACACCTTATAGAGTTTATTTTCTAGGGGAGGGAGCAGAAAATAAACTACTAAAATATACAAACAATGCAATTACAGATTGTGAAAGGGACTATACAGAAGGTAAACTTGAAGTAACTCCCTGTGAAAGTGACAGTTAAACCTGGGTCTGAAAAGTAAGGACCTAGTTGTACGAGGACTCTGGAGAAAAAAACAGCATCTTAGTAATTTTTAGGGAAATACCTAGGAAATATATATTTTAATAATATTTCATCACTTCTCTCTTTCTGAAAATCAAGGTACTCAGACAGATTAGATTTACCTAATCTGAACAATAGAGAGAAAACTGACTGAGAAAAAAAGAACATTATTAAGGGTGTGTGGGACAATAGCAAAGTGCTAACATTTGCATTGTTGAGGTTCTGCAGAAGAGTAGAAAGTGGGACTGGAAAAGTACAAGAGTCCCCTCTTATCCACGGAGGAAATATGTACCAAGGTCCCCCCCAGTGGATGCCTGACACAATGGATAGTACCAGATCCTATACGTGCTATGTTTTCTCCTATACATAGATGTGTAAAGTTTAATTTATAAGTTAGGCATAGTAAGAGATCAATGACAATTACTACTAATAAAATAGAACCATTGTAAACTTTTGCCAGTATCACTACTCTTGTGTATTGGTGCCATTATTAACTAAAACAAGGATCACTTGAACATAAGCACTGTGATATTGTGGCAGAGGATCTGATAACCAAGATTACCAGGAAGTGTCTAGTGGGCAGGTAGCATATGCAGCATGGATACACTGGACAATGGGGTGACTCACCCCTTGGGTGGGGATGGAGCAAGAAGTCATGAGATTTCATCATGTTATTCAGAATGGTGCATAATTTAAAATGTATGAGTTGTTTATTTCCAGAATTTTCCATTTAATATTTTCAGACTGTGGTTGAGTGTGGATAACTGAAACCGTGGATAAGGGGGTCTTCTGTATTTGAAGAAATAATGGCTAAAAACTTCCTAAAATTGGTCATTATCTTATCTTCCTAAATTTGGCTGCTAAGAGAATGACCAAGTTTAATCTTTTTCAAAATACATTTAATATTTTCCAAAATATTCTTCAATTTGTATTTTTATAACTGAAAAATTTATGAAAAAGTATACTTTGACTCCTTTGCAAAGCAGGGAATTTTGTGGACTATGCTTATCCTAATGCACTTTAACTTCCCATTCTTTGTTTATATCATTTAGAATTTGGACATTTTCAAGTAAAATTTTACAGAAGCACATTTACTTGGTATATTTCCTGATCCTTTGCATATCTTAAAAAACTTTTTACCATTGTCTTTCCATGTGAATAAAAATTTAACATGAAGTAAAGTTATTTAGTGTTTGTAGATGTTAGGACATTGTCTTTGGCATTTGAAATTGCATTAAAAGAAACATGGTACCAACTTAATTTCTGTTCAGAAGTAGATGTTCTTTATTATTCTACCAAGATATTTACACAGTTTTTCTCTATGAAAAAAAGAGATGAAAAGTAAAATTTGCGAGAATAAGTTAATATAGGACTCCTTTACATTAACATTACTTAAAACACAGTGAGCTCTTTTGGTTTGAATTATCAGGATTTTTTGTCCTCATTATTTTTCTTAAATTAGTCTTTGCTTCCTGATTAGATTTCAGTTACTCTTTCTATGTTTTCATCTGGGAACACTGAAGTTTCCTAGGTTCAATCTCTGTTCTTTGTCCTCATCCTCATTCTCTCACAACTGTCATTTCTTCATTTTTTTTCTTCATTAAAGGTGGGCTTCTCAAGTTTGTTCTGCATATTGGGATTCTGTCAAGTACAACTAACAGAAGCTGTCATGCCCAGTATAGAGACCCTGCCCTAGTTTCTTTCCTCTTCTCAAGATGGCCTCAGATTCTGGAAGAGCCCTCTTCCTGTGTCAGTGAGCAGACTCTTCTCAGAAGCTCTCAGCAGATGTCCCCTCAGATCTTATGGACTTTAACTAAGTCATGTGATCTCCTTTAAACTAATCACAGTAAGAGGAGAATGAGACTACCTTTAGTGGAGACTTTCCCTTGAGCGGGGAAAAGGATGACTTCCTTGAGGTATGGATTTGGAACAAAACATGGTTTCTATGTGTGACGAACATGATTTCTATTTGCATCAACAGTGCCTGCTGCATCCTCCTCACTATTGATTTGATTTTTTTTGTGTGTTGGTTATTCAATTTACTCAACCATTTGCTATTGGACATTTAATTTCCTTGCAATTGTTCATTATCTCACCCTGCTCTGTTTTGTCTCTGCTGATTGGTCTTTGCTGCTCATCCTGTTATTTTTAACCAGCAAAAGCTCTTATATTGTCATCTTATCCTGTTCTTTTCCTGGTTTCTGTTCCTGTTCAGTAAGGCTGTGTCTTTTGTATAACATCGAGGATGCCAAAGTTTTTTTCAGAAATTCCCAAAATGACTGGTTTCAGGTTTCTCTGATACTTCAAGACAACCTTCTCTATTTTGCTATAGAAAAGTACCTATTATGCTTATAGGTAGCATTATATGATTTCACAGTTTTAAAAATCTTTGAACAGCAGTATCTCTGGTCCTTGGTGTTTTTTAGAAGACATATTGTACAGGTGTCATTTGCTTCTTTTCATTGTCCACTTGGAAGTTATTTGAATCTTTCTTTAGTTGATATGTATAGGCCAGGCCTGTTCTCAGAGTTTTGCCTACATCCGTCTAGTGTTCTTCTCTCACAAAAAGGTGGGATCTTCCTCCATTGTCTTGTTTTCTGGTTCTCATGAATTATAAGAAAGTTCACAACTCCAGCAAGCATTATTACCACCAGGCTTCTCACTGACTTAACGCTTCACATGTAGATCTCTAGGGTCTGGGAGAGATTGTACAACTGCCATTCTTACCTCTTTCTTATACATTCCAGCAGGGTTCAAGGGCAGGGACTGGAGCAGTACATGGCCTGCTTTACATATCAGTGTGAATAATACATAGGATTATTGTGTAATAAAAAATCATAGGGGCTATGATTTTTTGTTTTTATTTTGTTTTATTGATATATTGGTATATTTTGTTTCTCTGTGTGCATAGTTATTATCATAGAGTAGTAATCATAGGGTACTTACAATTGCATACTTTACCTTAACTTACCATTACATCATTTTTTCTATATTGCTTCATAGTTCAGTTCAATAAACCCATATCCATATTCTTTTAATGGCTCAATGATATTATACCCAGTTGACTTCTAATTAACCACAGATCTTTGCTTTCTAGGGTGGGGTATGTGGGCAATTTCTAGGGTAAAATCTCTCCCTCCTGTTTTTTTAATGAGTTGGGTCTCCTTTGTTATTCTTTCAGAGTATGGCTATGTATGGCTCCCCACCTTGTTCTCATTCCAATTCTTTTTAATATAGAGGCTTTTTAGAGTCCAGCATAGCGTGTTTCTCAGGCTTAGATTTTAGCAAGAAGTGAGAAGAGGCTGTGCCTGGGAATGATGGCTAGTAGTTGGTACTGTTCTTCAAATAATGAATTTTCATTTCTATTGTTGATTTTATGGAATTTTGCCATGTAACCTCGTCTACATTTCATAGCATCTGTAAAAGTGGTAATTACAAAAGATGGTGCAGACTGTCAGTGATGCTGTGATGTCAGAACTGGGAGGGGCAGACCAACAAGCTGTTTCATATTTCTCATCGTGTGATAAATCATTTCTTCATTAACAATAAGCTTTCTGCCACTTTCCTTAAGACTACACAGCTAAGCAAGAATGCATTTTTTATATTATGTAGTTGGAAATTTGTTTTCAACCATAAATACCTCATGCACTAGTCTTTGCTTCAACTTGCAGTTTTGTGAAGATGGTAGCTGGCTTTGGAATAGAATCCACAGGGCTGATAGCACATGAGAATCTGGATACAGGAGGCTTATTGTAGTGCAACTATGTCACTCTGTTGCCAAGGGATTCTGCTTAGGTTGGGCAAACCACTGGAAACAGATGCCTTTGTATAGAAGTGCCTCTTGTGGTGACACTGAGGCTTCCAGAGAGGAGTAACAACTTTTCTTTGCTAATTATATCTACTAGAGACTCACTTTATTTGAAGTCTCTTTTGCATGGCACAGAGATGATTTGGAAAAGAGTGTTCTGCTATACATTAAATGGCATGACTTAGCCATTTCACACTGTATACCTGTGTTGGAACATCATATTGTACACCATAAATATACACATGTTTTACCCATAGCTTAAAAAATATATTAAAAAACAATTTAGAAAAAAAGTAAAAAGAATATTCTTTGTTTTATATGGTTAACTGCTAGTGTTAATATGTTTATTCATTTATAAACCAGTTATGCACTGTATTGAATTAGGTTGGGGATAACCTACTAGTTATAACAGTAATAACATTATTTATTTAAAGATTTGACCAATTCTAATTTAATATTTAATGGCATGTAACTAAGAAAAGTGATTGCAGTCAAACTGTGGATGATTATAATCTGCTTCCTCTATGTTGTAGAAAGAAAAACAAACTCTTTATATATTTTCTTGTCACTTAACATTTAAGGATTTTAATTAATAAGAGCATGCTGCAGATACTTCAGTTATCATGAAAAATTCATTTCGGAAAGTATGGTCAATGGAGTGAGAAGTTCTTCAGTTTCCATAACTTGACAAAACTTATCTTTGCTTTGAAGGCTTATTACTCCATGTACTTAGTTATTATCATAAAGAAGTAATCATAGAGTATTGACAATTGCATATTTTACCTTCATTTTTTTCTATGTTTCTTCATAGTTCAGTTCAATAAACCTGTATACATATTCTTTTAATGGCTCAATGATATTATACCCAGTTGACTTACTATAATATTATTGGATTAAACATCTGTCTCTTGTGGGATATTTAGGTTGCTTTTATTTATTTATTTTTCCTTTCATGAATAAGTTTAAAATGCTTGCTTCTGTAAAATTCAAGAACCATACTGAAACTAACTATTGATCTGGCTGCATATTTAATAGGAATATCAGTAAAATTAGTTCTAATGAAGCATCCAAGATTTACAAAGTTCTACACAGAGGCAAACATAATTGCATAATTTTCTGATTAATAGGTTTAATCTGCAAAGGTGGTGATGGTAAATGTGCTGCAGAATCCTGGATGGCACTGGAATAATGATAATAATGATGAACATGGCATCATCAACAACAATCATAGTGATAAAACATTTACTGAGCCTTATTATATGCCAGGCACTCTTCTAAGTGCTTTCTATATATCAGCTCATTTGATTCTCACGGGAACCCTGTGAGTAAGGTGCTGTTATTATCCCCATTTTCTCAAGAGAAAACAAACATAGAGCAGTGAATAATTCATGGTTATTATAGATCAAATATTTCTTGGATGCTTTATGTTAATGACTGTGTAACTGATTTACATATATCCCTTTATTTAATTCTCCCAAAAATCCTCATGAGGGGTATAATTAATACTCCAATTTTGTAGGTGAAGTATTTGAAGCCAAAAGGGGCAAGTCAGGTGACTGAGGTCACAGTGCTTATAAAGATCAGAGGCTCTAAACCCAAAAGTCAGGCAGAAGCTAAAGTCTTAGCTACTAAGTTGTACTGCCATCATGGGACCTGAATCAAGTGAAGTTAAATGATTCACCCAGGGCTACCTTGTGAACAGTAGCTGTCCTATACTAGAACAATGTCACTTCTCCCAGTTCAGTGTCCTTTTTAATACACTGTTGTGACTTCTCTTTTTGTATCTCCCTTTCCCAAAGCTGCATCTCTCTCTCCTCTTGCTCTCTCCACCTGCCTCACTCTTCTCTTTCTGTAGACCAGCTTTCTCTGCTCCGTTTGTACATGGACAATCGTAGGCAGCCCAAAATGTACCCTTGCTTCCTAGGTCACCAGACTTTCCAGTCAATTGATGTAGCCCCTGTACCTCAATTTCAGATATTTGAGAACGAACAATTTAATTGATCCAATCAAGCCCAGGGCTTACTGAATCACCTGTGTTAGTGTGTGTGTGGGTCACATGGTACGAGGCTATGGGTGGGTCAATTTCTCTAACTAAGATAGGTATATAGGCAGCAAAGCAGGGGTTGATATGTCACTGTGACACTGATTGGAACCAGGCAAAACTCCAGAGCTTTCTAAGTAGGCAAAGGTGCTGTATGGGTCTTGTCATCCACTGGTGACTTCACTGGCCAGCCTGTGTACAGAGTTCTTGTGTATTATTTTGCATGGAGGGGTTTAATGTCTGGTAGTGATCCCTCCTCTGTCACCTCCATGGCCATTTCAGCAGCTTTCCTCTTTGCACCATGAGAACACAGCTCTGGGAAGTTTGAATTAGATTAATTTTCTTATTTGCTGGTGAGGTTGGGAGGACTTCTTTTTTTTTTAATATATATATTTTTTTTTTTTTTTTTTTTTTTTTTACTTGGAGGTCACATCCAATTATAAGATGCTAAGATTCTTTCTAAATGACCACCAAATAGGGGATATATTTCCTTTTCTAGCCTGTCTGTCTAGATCCCCCTTCGTTAAATGCCTCTTTATTCTTTTTCTCAGCATGTTGATAAATATGTTTCCTTTGCTTAATTACTATTAAATGTGATAAATTTAATTCCAAAAACAAGCTATTTCTTGATTAAGCTTATCTAACTAATGCTTTTGCCTTTTGCAAAAATACCTTAACCTACTGGTAAACCTAACAGTCTCAAATCTGATCATAGTAAAGTGTCTATTAACGTACTTTCCTCTTCACAAAACACCATAAAACTTTGATGTAATTATAGAAATAAACATATACAGTTTTGTGCTGTATTAGATGCCATCTTGCACTATATTCTGATGAAAACCAATAGTAGGTATCAACTGAGAATATTTAACATTTCCCACATTCTTTTTTTTTTTAGAGAAAAGAGAAAGAAGGAAGAAAAAAAGAGAAAAAGAAGAAAAAAAGGGGGGGGGGGAGAGAACGGGAATCTTACTCTATTGCCCAGGCTAGTATACAGTCTACAAATGGATATTAAAGGCTTTTTTATACTAATAATTGTGTTATATAATGGAGACAGGAAGGAGTAAGGGAGGAAAATAACAAACAGCCAGCCAACCAATATTTCATTTAAACCTATGAAATGCTATGCAATTGCTAGGGAGTGATTCTCCCAACCATGTGGTCACTTTTAGGATAAATGTGATGTGTTATGAAAAAAATGTATATTTTGTGGATTTGGAGTAGAGAGTTCTGTAAATGTTTATTAAGTTTACTTGTTTGAGGTTTAAGTTCAAGTCCCGGGTATCCTTCTTACCTTCTGTCTCATTAATTTGTCAATATTGACAATGTAATGTTAAAGTCTCCCACTATTATTGTGTGGGAGTCCAAGTCTCTTTGTAAGTCACCAAGAAGTTGCCCTATGTATCTGGGTGCTCCTATATTGGGTGCGCATAGACTTAGGGTCGTTAGCTCTTCCCATTACATTGATCCCTCTACCATTATACAATGTCCTTCTTATCTCTTTTGGTTTCTATTACTTTAAAGTCTATTTTATCAGAGATGAGAATTGCAACTACTCTTTTTTTTTTTTTTTTTGCTCTCCATTTGGTTGGCAAATCTTCCTCCATCCCTTTGTTTTGAGTCTCTGTATATCCTTGCATGTAAGATGGATCTGGATGCAGCTTACTGATGGGTCCTTTGAAGTGGCTGATACTGGTTGTTCCCCTCTATACATAGTGCCTCCTTAGAAGCTCTTGTAAAGCAGGCCTGGTGGTAATGAAATCTCTGAGTACTTGCTTGTTTGCAAAAAATTTTATTTTTCCTTCACTTATGAAACTTAGTTTGGCTGGATATGAAATTCTGGGTTGAAAGTTCTTTTCTTTAAGGATGTTGAATATTGGCCCCCACTCTTCTGGCTTGTAGGGTTTCTGCTGAGAGATCAGCTGTGAGTCTATAGGCTTCCCCTTGTGGGTAACCTCACCTTTCTCTCTGGCCGCCCGTAGTATTTTCTCCTTCGTTTCAACCCTGATGAATCTAATGATTATGTGCCTTGGGGTTGCTCTTTTGAGGAATATCTTTGTGGTGTTCTTGTATTACCTGGAGTTGGGTATTGTCTTGCCTTGCTAGGTTAGGAAAGTTTTCCTGGATAATATCCTGAAAAATATTTTCCAGCTTGGATTCATTCTCTTCGTCACATTCAGGTACACCTATCAAACGCAGATTAGGTCTTTTCACATAGTCCATATTTCTTGGAGACTTTGCTCATTCCTTTTTGCCCTTTTTCTCTAATCTTGTCTTCTCGTTTTATTTCGTTAAGTTGGTCTTCCACCTCTGAAATCCTTTCTTCTGCTTGATCAATTCGACTGTTAAAACTTGTGCATACTTCTCGAAGTTCTCGTATTGTGCTTTTCAGCTCCATTAATTCACTTATATTCCTCTTTAAATTGTCCATTCTCATGAAGATTTCGTGAAACCTTTTTTCAAGGTTCTTAGTTTCCTTGCATTGGGCTAGAACATGTTCTTTTAGCTCACAGAAGTTTCTCATTATCCACCTTCTGAAGCCTGATTCTGTTGATTCCTCACATTCGTTTTCTATAGGCCTTGTTCAATTGGTGATGAGGCACTGCAATCCTCTTGTAGGAGGAGAGGCATTCTGATTTCGGGTGTTTTCAGCCTTTCTGCGCTGGTTTCTTCCCATCTTCGTGGATTTATCCACCTGTCGTCTGTGCAATTGCTGACCTTCAGACTAGGTCTCTGAGTGGACGTCCAGCTTGCTTGTGGTAAAGTTTCCTCTATTTCTTAATTTTCCTTCGGCAGATGCCCCTCCCCCACAGAGCTGGACCTTCCCGGGTTAGCTGCACTTGCTGTGAAACTCTCAATCTTCAGCAGTTCCAACCGCTGTTTTTATTTTTATTTTTTTGTGGGAGGCGGGTACCAGCCTTCCCCTGCGGCGACCCCACTACACCGGCTGAAACAGCGGCGTTAAGATTCGTGGCGCTTTTCTGCCCGGGAATCTCCCAGTCTGGTTCCCCACTTCAGTCCGCTTTTAATAGCTGAATGGGAGACTCTGCTTTCCCGGAGCTCCAAACGCCAACCAAAGGGCACTCAGTCCCGTATACTCCGGACTGAGAACCGCCGCGTCGGGGCGCCTCCAAAACGGCTGCGCCCTCCAAAAGGGTCGCGCTGGCGACCCGTGGGGCTCCTCCGCCAAGAATCTCTAGGTCCGTGGGCTATGAAAATTGGTCTAAAATGTGGCGTCCACTCACTCTCTGCGCTTTCAGTGGGAGCTACAATCCTGAGCTGTTGCTAATCGGCCATCTTGGATCTCTCCCTTAATATATATTTTTTATTGCATTTTAGATTTTGGGGTACATGTGAAGAACATGCAAGATTGTTGCATAGGTACACACATGGCAGTGTGATTTGCTGCCTTCCTCCCCATCACCTATATCTGGCATTTCTCCCCATGCTATCTCTCCCCAACTCCCCACCCGCCGCTGTCCCTCCCCTATTTCCCCCAGACAGACCCCAGTGTGTGATGCTCCCCCTCCCTGTGTCCATGTGTTCTCATTGTTAAACACCCGCCTATGAGTGAGAACATGCGGTGTTTGATTTTCTGTTCTTGTGTCAGTTTGCTGAGAATGATGGTTTCCAGGTTCATCCATGTCCCTACAAAGGACACCAACGCATCGTTTTTGATGGCTGCATAATATTCCATGGTGTATATGTGCCACATTTTCCCTGTCCAGTCTATCATTGATGGGCATTTGGGTTGGTTCCAGGTCTTTGCTATTGTAAACTGTGCTGCAATGAATGTTTGTGTGCATGTGTCCTTATAGTAGAATGATTTATAATCCTTTGGATATATACCCAGTAATGGGATTGCTGGGTCAAATGGAATTTCTATTTCTAGGTCCTTGAGGAATCGCCACACTGTCTTCCACAATGGTTGAACTAATTTACACTCCCACCAACAGTGTAAAAGTGTTCCTATTTCTCCACATCCTCTCCAGCATCTGTTGTCTCCAGATTTTTTAATGATTGCCATTCTAACTGGCGTGAGATGGTATCTCAGTGTAGTTTTGATTTGCATTTCTCTAATGACCAGTGATGATGAGCATTTTTTCATATGTTTGTTGGCTTCATGTATGTCTTCCTTTGTAAAGTGTCTGTTCATATCCTTCACCCACTTTTGAATGGGCTTGTTTGTTTTTTTCTTGTAAATCTGTTTTAGTTCCTTGTAGATTCTGGATATCAGCCCTTTGGCAGATGGGTAGACTGCAAAATTTTTTCCCATTCTGTTGGTTGCCAATTCACTCTAATAACTGTTTCTTTTGCCGTGCAGAAGCTGTGGAGTTTGATTAGGTCCCATTTGTCTATTTTGGCTTTTGTTGCCAATGCTTTTGGTGTTTTGGTCATGAAGTCCTTGCCTATGCCTATGTCCTGAATGGTTTTGCCTAGATTTTCTTCTAGGGTTTTTATGGTGTTAGGTCTTATGTTTAAGTCTTTAATCCATCTGGAGTTAATTTTAGTGTAAGGTGTCAGGAAGGGGTCCAGTTTCTGCTCTCTGCACATGGCTAGCCAGTTTTCCCAACACCATTTATTAAACAGGGACTCCTTTCCACATTGCTTGTTTTTGTCAGGTTTGTCAAAGATCGGATGGTTGTAGATGTGTTGTGTTGCCTCGGAGGCCTCTGTTCTATTCCATTGGTCTATATTTCTGTTTTGGTACCAGTACCATGCTGTTTTGATTACTGTAGCTTTGTAGTATAGTTTGAAGTCCAGTAGTGTGATGCCTCCAGCTTTGTTCTTTTTGCTTAGAATTGACTTGGCTATGCGGGCTCTCTTTTGGTTCCATGTGAAGTTTAAGGTGTTTTTTTCCAGTTTTGTGAAGAAGGTCATTTGTAGCTTGATAGCTGCTGCAGGTGATCCCCAGGCAAGCAGGGCCGGGAGTGGACCTCAGCAGTCCTACAGCAGAGGGGCCAGACTGTTAGAAGGAAAACTAAGAAACAGAAAGAAATAACTTCATCATCAACAAACTGGACGTCCACTGAGAGACCCCATCTGAAAATCACCAACCACAAAGACCACACGTAGATAAATCCACAAAGATGGGAAGAAACCAGTGCAAAAAGGAGGAAAACACCCAAAACCAGAACGCCTCTCCTCCTACAAGGGATCACAACTCCTCACCAGCAAGGGAACAAGGCTGGATGGACAATGAGTGTGATGAAATGACAGAATCAGGCTTCAGAAGGTGGATAATAAGAAACTTCTGTGAGCTATAAGAACATGTTCTAACCCAATGCAAAGAAACTAAGAACGTTGAAAAAAAATTTGACGAAATGCTAACAAGAATAACCAACTTAGAGAGGAATATAAGTGAATTGATGGAGCTGAAAAACACAACACAAGAACTTCACGAAGCATACACAAGTTTCAACAGCCGAATTGACCAAGCAGAAGAAAGGATATCAGAAGTCGAAGATCAACTCAATGAAATAAAACGAGAAGGCAAGAGTAGAGAAAAAAGAATAAAAAGGAATGAACAAAGTCTCCAAGAAATATGGGACTATGTGAAAAGACCTAATCTACGTTTGAGAGGTTGGGAGGACTTCTTTGTTTTGATTCAAGATTCAGCTGTCCTACCCTCCCTCTTTATTGTATAACAATGATGAAAACAGCTAAAATGACTTAATTTTGTAAAGCTGTAGGATGGCCTTCAGTCTTTTTCTAATTTGGTCACATTAGGTGACATTTGGTTACATGATTGGGTTGGCTACTGCCTCTTGGCTGGATTGGAAGATGAAAAACATAAATGTCTTTCCTTGTACATATGTACATTTAAAGCACATGGATACACTAATCGTTAGTGCTTATTATGGTGTCAATTTAATGAATTTGTACCGTTAAAGCTAACAGCCCTGTAGAAAAACAGTGGACTTTTTCTTCATGTTTTAATTGGGGCATTACTAAAAATTCTGGCATCTGAAATGCTATTAAAATGTATCTCAGGAAGTGTTTTTTTTTTTTCTTCTGAGAGGGACTTTCACTCTTGTTGCCCAAGCTGGAGTGCAATGGTGCAATCTCCACTCACTGCGACCTCTGCCTCCTGGGTTCAAGCAATTCTTCTGCCTCTGCCTCCCAAGTAGCTGGAATTAAAGGTGTGCGCCACCAGGTCCGGCTAATTTTTTTGTATTTTTAGTAGAAACGGGGTTTCACCATGTTAACCAGGTTGATCTCGAACTCCTGACCTCAGGTGATCCGCCTGATTCAGCCTCCCAAAGTACTGGAATTACAGGCATGAGCCACTGCATCCAGCCTCAGGAAGTGTTTTTTTTTGCACTGGTGCCAGTGCTTCAGCTGACTTTATTGCTTCTTTTAAGATCATTCAACTACATAATGATTTTTATAAATATTCTTGTTGAAATGAAAAACTTTGTCTGTAGTCAAAATTTTTTAAAAAATCTTTGATTTCAGCATGTTTCCCATTTTAAAGCAAGGTTTTAATTTTGCTGCAATGAATTATTATTTTTATCAGGGCAAAAATAGTAGTTAATCCAAAGGAATTGATTTTGTGATTTAAATACCTATGTAGAAAAAAATTAAAGGAAGATATTAAATGTCTCCATTTCTTATGGGAAGACATTTGGGGGAATAATTTTGTGGGTTTCTTGGGTGTGGAGGTGGTTTGTTTTCATTTGTGAATGTTAGAATTTTAAATTTTGTTAAATCACATTGGCAGCAAACATTGATATTTTGAAAATGAATTATTCCATTTGGATTTGTGCTAAAATTCTACTTGCATATTTTCTTTTTATTTATTAAATGGTAAAACAGCTCTGACAGCTCCTTAGAACTGCACATAGTAGGTGAAGTGTATAAGCTGCACACAGGGTGAGGAGGTAAAGGGTTCTCAAGTAGCACCCTTCCATGTGCCCAGGGACTTGTCTGGTTATTTTCTTTCTGACATCTGGAAGAGCAGCAGAGACCTCTGTGTCAGGACAATGAAGTTTTTCTATCAATGTCGACTGACCTTCAGAAACTGACATCATTGTTCTAATTTAGTGCAGTTCAGCTGTCCTTGCATTTTGTAGCTTCTATCATGGAGTTTTGCTTAAGAGTGAGCTTGTTTTTGTAGAAAGATGGTATGGGAGTGGGGAATGAACATATAATCTTTGATCTGGGTTTGCATTTTATCTTTTTTAAACTTAAAAGAGCTAGTGTATTTTCTAAATTACAGGCTTTCTGATGAACTTTGCTTAAGCGTCTTCCTTTGTCTGTACAATGGGGTAATAATACTACACTCGGTCAGATTTGGGGGATCAGATGAGCATTTATACATGGAACACCTAGTGTAGTGCCTGGCATACAGTAGAACCTCCATGCATATTTTTTTTCCATCCCTTCTCTCTTTTGAGTACCTTCTATAATGGGACCCAGAAGGCATTAATCCTTCTTTAGGTCTCTGCAAGAGTAAAATAACATATTCCAGATTAGATGGAATAAGAATTGAAGTCTTCAGTCACTTGATATCTCTACATCCTTTAGCTGTTAGAAAAATGGTTCTTTTGTTAAAAGATTGAGGAGCTCCTAAATTCAAGTTTTGAGTTTTGTCATGAGTCAGAGGTATCTACCGCTGCACCTCACTACCTAGAGGGTATGTAAAAATGCAGATATGCTTGCAAACTGGTCAGCTTGGTGTAGATATTTTATCTTCTCTCTATCCATTTAGGTATCTATCTATTTATAATATGTCTTGCTCTCTTTCTCTCGATTCTGTTAGTTGAGGTTCTCCAGAGAAACAGAACACATAAGCTACATATAGATGTATAAAAGAGGAGATTTATTATAACTATTGGCTTACATGATTATGGAAGCTGAGAAGGCCTCCTTATGATTGTTATATAACTTTATTCATCTTTAATATTTAATTCTTTGAAATATACTTTTACATTAATATAAGGCACTCAAGATTTCTTTTGATTATGTTAGCATTGGCTATCCTTTTCTATGTTTTTACTTTAATACTATTTACGTCTTTATATTTCAAATGTGTTTTTGTAGGCAACTTGTAGGTAGGTGTTGCACTTTTTAGTCAATGTGACATCTCTGTCTATTAATTGAGGGTGTTAGGTCGCTTACACTGTGAGTATTACTTTAGTTAGGTTTAAGGCTATTATCTCATTTGCTTTCATTTGTCTCATGTTCTCTGTTCTTTGTCTCTTTTGCTATCTTCTTACGAGTTATTGGTATTTTATGGTTTCATTTTATCATCTTTGTTGGCTCATTATCTGTAAATCTTTGTTTTGTTATTTCAGTGGTGCTTTTGGGTTTATAGTATTCACATTTAACTCTCTCTTTTGTGACCTCAAATTGCACATGTATTGGACTTCTTGATATTCTTATTAATATTTTTGATTTTGGGGGAGGATTTTTGCTATGTCACCAAGGCTGGTGTACAGTGGCTATTCACAGGTGCTATTATAGTGCACTATAGCATTGAACTCCTGGGCGCCAACAATCCTGCCTGAGCTTCCTGAGTGGCTGGGACTACAGACATGTGCCGCCATACCTGACAATATTTTTAAATGTTTAAAAGTTATTTTTTCTATCTGGAATTTATTTTGGATATTTTTATTGCTGTGTCTTTAGCTCAATTAACCTTTCTTTCTGCAATGTTAATCTGCCACCCAGACTATTTTTTAACACTAGACATTCTAGTGTCCATCTCTAGATCCTCAATTTGAGTCTTTTAAAATGTCTTTCTGTCTCTACTTAACAGTTTGAAGTTATGGAATAGAGTTATAACTATTTTTAATGTCTTTGCTAATTCTAAGATCTATGTCATTTCTAGGTCCACTTTGATTAACTGATTTTTCACTTTGATTAACTGAATTTTTCTTTGCCTCCCTGGTAAGAATTGATTAGATGACAAACATTACAAATTTTACACTTTTGGGTGCTGGATATTTTTGCCTTCTTGTAAATATTCTTGTACTTTGTTTTGTGATGCAGTTAAGTTACTCAGTAACATTATGATTCTTTTGGGTCTTGTTTTTAAGAGTTTTACTAAGGCAGGACAATAGAAGCAGTTAGTTCTTAGGTTAATTCCCCCATCACCAAGCCAAGACGCTTTTGAGCACACCATCCAGTGCCCTGTGAATCATAAATTTTCCAGTTTGGCTACTGAAAACAGGCACCCATTCCTGGCCCTAGGTGAGTTCCTGCTAATCCTTTTGGATGGGTTCTTTTTAACTTAGAGTAGTCTCCTCACTGCCATACACTGATCAATACTCTGCTGAATACTTGAGGAGGACCCTCTACAGACTCCCAGAGAACTCACTCTCGTTAGCACACTTTTCTTAAGTGTACTCTCCAAGAACACTATCCATTTTGCTCTCCCCCAGCCATCCTCTTTCTCCTCAACTCAAGAAGTCCATGAGGCTCTGCTATGGCTCCCCTTCCTGTGTCACAGCAGTAAACTTCTTTCAAGGGGCCAAGCTAAATAATCTTAGGATCACCTTATTTCCTCTCATCTCTCTGGGTTCACTGTGCTTTTAGATTAACATGCTAATTTTTTTTTTTTTTTTTGGTAGCAGCTGTTAAGAATGCTTTTCTTCTTTCTCAGAAACTTTGCTAAATATTTTCTAATGTGACAGTTGTTTCTTTTATTTAAATTCCAAGTGAATTATTTGAGTAAGATGAACTTGGAATACAACTTGAAGTTCCAAAATGATATGATCTTGTTAGAGTATCCGTAGCACTCAAGTGAAATATAACAAAAGTGTGTTTGATTTTCACCCCCACCAACAGTGTGTAAGTGTTGCTTTTCTCCACAACCTCACCACATCTGTTGTTTTTGACTTTTTAATAATAGTAATAGCCATTCTGACTGGTGTGAGATAGTATGCCATTGTGGTTTTGATTTGCATTTCTCTAATGATCGGTGATGTTGAGCTTTTTTTCATATGATTGTTGGTCACATGTATGTCTTCTTTTTAAAAATGTCTGTTCATGTCCTTCGTCTACTTTCTTATGGGGTGCTTGGACATAGATGGAACTAGAGGCCATTATCTTTAGCAAACTAACACAGGAACAGAAAACCAAATATCACATGGTCTCACTTACAAATAGTAGCTAAATGATGAGAACACATGGACACATAGAGGTGAACAACATATACTGGGGCCCTTTGGAGGGTGGAGGGTGGAAGGAAGGAGAGAAGCAGGAGAAATAACTAATGGGTTCTAGGCTTAATACCTGGGTAATGAAATAATCTGTACAACACATCTCCATGACACAAGTTTGGCTATGTAACAAATCTGCACTTGTACCCTGGAACTTAAAATAAAAGTTTTTAAAAAGTGTATTTGAACTTACCCAATAGCATATGTTCCTTAATGTCATCCTGCCTTAAAGAGCCCAAATGCAAATAATATTTACATTTTGAATTGTTTTTATTGTGAAGGTTAAGAAAAGGAAAGTCTTCTAATTTATTTGTAGTTTAAAAATCAGTGAATGATGATACATGAGCAATTATTTATGTTAATGTGAATGAATATTCCAGGTTGCTTTTTTATAGCAGTGTACTTTTTGATGTATCTTTATGACAGGAGCGAGATATGCTTGTGCCTTGTGGCTAGGTGGCTGTGTCATAACAGAAGTGAATTCAGTTCATGATTTGGCAAAGTGCTGGCATCAGTCAAAATGGGGCCTCTCTTCTTCCTTCTCTCCTGCTCCCACTCCTGCTGAACTGCATCCCACTCCAATCCCTTTCTGCAAATGCACACATCAATAGTTTTTTTGACCCTGGGGATCAACCAGAGAAGCTATAGAGTATCTCTCTTATTTAACAAGTGTCAAGGACGTAGGAACTGTAGGCAACAGAATGAATCTATGCTCTTAAAAAAAACGGTGAATATGTTGGGAAAAAATAAAAACACTTTAGGAGACTCTTACCTTGTGGAGCAGCTCTACAAAGATATATAATCTGGCAGTAGAAAATTGTAAAGATTGAGTACACTGCAAGAATTGCAAGTGGCCAGGAAAATACTTCTTCAGGCCTTCTTAGGGGCGCTTGCTGTATAGGAGCCAGACATTGCTCCAAGCTTTCCCAGGAGGACTTCAGTTTCAAGTACAGAAGCAGGAAAATGCTAAATCTGAAATATTGAGTTTCAGGTGTTGGTGAGAGAGCTGGTGTGGAACTTCAGAGGGAAATTGAAAACATGGGTCTGTTTCTCAGTTCTGTTAGAGAGCTGTGGTCCTTCTTTGCACAGTGGAAATCAGCAAAGCTTTGAGAGACGTGATACACAAAAGAGACAGAACTTTATGGCTGTACCACTGGCTATGGTAGCCACTAGCCACATGGAGCAATTTAAATGTAAATTAATTAAAATAAGTAAAATTTAAAATTCAGTTCTTCAGTTGCACTGGCCATACTCAAGTGTTCAGTAGCTACCTCTGGCTAGTGGCTACTATATTGGAAACCTATTTCCCAAAATTTGGTGGTAAAGGGAAAGCAGAAGGTAAGATTGCACCTAAATAGAACTAAAAGGGTGTAGTCATTTATAGAGATAAAAGAAGAGTTCAAAATTTCCAGTAGGAACATGGACAATTAATATATTGTGGCCTTGGGAGAAGTATCAAGGGATGAAATGAGGTCAGGTAGAGGTTTGATTGAATCTTATCAAAGAAAACAGCACAGAAAAAAAAGTGGGTAAGTGGAGACAGAGAATAGAGGGTGTAAAGGGGTTCATACTAAATGGCTTGCTCTTCTCGGTGGTGTAAGGATTGGGCTGGGAATGAGGTTTTGTTTTGAGGAGAACAGAGAAGGTTCGCATGGCTACCATACTAGGATGTGTGGCTTATTAAAGGATACCCACCTAGAGGGATATGGTCCATGTCTTATATTAAAACCCCCTGCCCCCACAGTTTTCTCTGTCCTTCCTCACAGTCTCAGACCCTTGTCCCCAGATCTCCACTGGGACTTATAAGCCGCCAGATAGGAGCAGACTTTTCAGCTGTGCACAAAGGGGCGGAGAGCACATAAGACAGACTATGTCTGCAGGCAGTTACTTTCTAGTTTACAGTTGACTTTTATTGTGGCTTCTTGAATAATTTTTGACCATAGACCAATCAGAAAAGCAGCTCTGCTTCAGTAAGTTTTCAGCCAAACATAGCACAGTTTATCCATAATTTGCTGGATGGCATTTTTTGATTAGGCAGCAGAAGCATTTCCCTTAAGTGCAGTTTCATTGGTGAAGCCACTTCACCCTCAGACCATCCTTCTTCCTTCAAGGGCTATATCTAGAACTATGTTTGACGCCCACCAACTGGATGAAGGTGGGGTGCTAGAACCTTAGAACCCTTTGTTTAACCAAGTTATTGTTATGCTTCTTAGGGTGGGGAGCAAAAGGGAACTCATTTCTAATGCATTGGCTGGGCCATAAAGAGAGCCACTTCAAGCTGTTTATTTTTCCCAGCAATGCATTTTTAGTGTTTGATGAGTTGATGCCTATAAGAAAAGGCTTTGCTCAAATTAAGAAGGTCAATCTCTAATCAACTCCCTTTATGTTCCTGGTCAGTGTTTATTAATAGTTCCTTAAAATTCAAAGCGTTTATGGTCTCTAGGATTAAGTATATTTGATACTTTTAGGATATAGTCATTGATTGACACTTAAAAATAGCCACATTCTACAGGAGAGATCTACTATGTGTCAGGCCATCTTACTTTCTAATTCACAAAATGCTGCAAAAGAGGGATTATTTTTTCCTCCTCACTCTTTGCAAACAGATGAGAAAACTGAGGCTTAGAGGAATGAAGAAAGAATCAGTGGCGAAGCTTGGAGTGAATCTCAGGATGTATGATTTCTAAATTATGCCATTGCCCCTAAGTTTTCTGACTAAAAGTGTGTGTAAAATACCAGATCAGTTGCTTTTTTGATCAAAAATGAAGGCTGTATCTTCTAAAATTAAGATTTTAGCCGAGAAAGACATAAAGACTATAAATATAGGCCAGTGATAGGCAGGGAGACAATACTAATTAGATGAAATTAAAGATGCCACTAGGCGCTATGTTCAATATCACCTTATGGTGCCCACTGGCAAAGGTTTTCCAACTGTGACCTATAAAACACCAGTGTTTCCTAGGGTGGTCTCTTATAATATTCAAGATTGTTTAGAGTAGTTAGAGTATTTACTCAACAAATACTTGTTGAAAGTTTTTACACTGTATTCCCAACATCCAGTTGGGTACTGAGCTCTAGGTACTGAGGACACATTGTGAGCAAAATAGAAAGAATTGTATCCTCAGTGCGTTTATAGTCTAGAGAGCCATGCAGATATTATTCTAATTGAGTCAAATATAAAAAGAAAATAACAGTTGTCATTGTATCTGGAGCTAATTCGCATTTTGCTTGTGAGAGTCTTCCTGGCTGTCTCATTAAATCAGCACCCCTCTACTCATTTATTCTGGTGAAGCATTTCTTTTTCAGCCACAAATAGGAGGGAGGATCTTTGGGGACTTCTGCCGTGGTAGGATGGTCTGCAAACTGAAGATATTTGAGAACCACTGACCTATAGCAAAATTCTTTGAGAATTGCATTAGGGAACATTTCAATTCCCTGTCTCTTTTTCTCAGGGTTTGTATGTCTGCAGGCAGAGAATGTGAAGGCCAAGGTCAGAAAGCAGTTAGCCTCAAACTTAAGTGGGAAAAATCAGTGTTGCCTGATTCCAGAAAATGCAAAAATGGATGTAAACTTAGGCACTTGTATCTTGCACCACATGCATTAAATAAATGTTTATTTCTGACCACACAAAAATCTTTCCCACTTGAGAGCAATTAACTGCCTGTTATGGCTTCTATTATTGGGATAGTGAACTTGAAGCCTTAACTGGGTTCTTAAATCTTTATGCTAAAAGCATCCTACATATTTTCCATTGGAGTGTGGAGGTAAGTGCTTATTTGAAGAGGCCAAAAGGGTACATCCTGCTTGAGCACAGGCACTAATGGTATCACTGTAAATTTATACTCACCTCTTATGCATCAATGGCAGAAAACACACTCTTCCTCAGCTCTGATGTCCCAGTCTTTATATGGACTGAATTCATCATTTTGAGAAAAGAAGATTAAAGATATTTTCTTAAAAGAAAGACATTTGGCTGTTAAACCCGGGCATCTCCCATTAGATTGCAACGTCTCATAAAAAACAGAAATAATAATAAAAACAAAGCAACAAAACATGCAGTTTGCTCCTAAATACGATGGACTCCAGACTGTCACCTACTTGAAAGGGGGCAAGGCAAAAGAGAGGACAGAGCTTGAAGCTGGAAAAGAAAAAAAAATCAGAACTTTTGTTAATGTATAGGCATTCAACTCCCACTGTTCATTAACACACATATTGCTAACGCTTGGCAATGAAGCGGACATTTTTCTTGAGTGGGGTCGAAAAACTAATTATTCGCCATATGGTGGTTGGCTCAGCAACAATTGCTGAAGCCGTGGAAGCAAAGGGAAGTTGGCCGAGCGATTTCTTTGGGCAGTTTGCACAGCTCTGACTCTCTTGACATATGCCATTCACGTGGCCTCTGGAGAACAGATGGGCCGGGGCTGGGAACGCAGGGGAAATCATGGCTGGGATCTAGTAGCAGCCCTGTCTCTTTATCCTTCAGAATGACTTGGAGTCACATGGTATGTGAAAATAACAAGTAGGGGATTGTACTCGGAGGATTTCCCTGCCTTCTTTTATAAAGCCACAGCGTAATTTTGACTGCCTTTTCGTATTTTGTTTATTAAAGGGATCAGGGTTTTAGATGAAAGAGATTCTTTGGTTTTGGGTAGGGTCTGGCCTATGCCAGTGACACTTGCTCATTGTCAGTAGGAAAAATGCTGGCAGTTTGATAAGGGATAAGAAAATAGAGGGGTTTTTAAATTAAAATTTAAATTACTCCTTATTTGTTCTCTTCCTGTTTGTAAATCTCACATAGGCAGGTTAAGATAAGAGCTGGTTTAAACTCAGATACTCCAACCTCCAGAAATGAGTTTGTGTGGGTTATTATAATTTTTTTCTTCTTCAGAGGTTCTGATGCAGCAAAGTTGGAAGTAATATGAATGTTGTATAGGCACAACTTGGATGCTTTTTGGATTTTACATTGTCCCAAAAGAAACAGTATGGAAAAAGGAGGTGAAAGTTGCCAATTAGAATTTAACTCACCATTCATATGCATAAAAGTACAGATTAAGCTAAAATTGTTCACACTCAGCGACTTAAATTTTAATTAAGAAGCAGCGCTTGAAGTTAGGGCACTGAAGTTACAGCCCCAGGCAGGTACTTATGCTGCCATTATAGCTCTGGCTCTTGTAGTAAATATGAAGCATTGTTCACGGTCTTAATTCTGGAGATTGATTTCCAAAGCTAACTCCCCCACAAAGAGAAAGAGTGTCCTGGATACTGACTATAGTGACTCACATTTTGTGTGCTTTTGAAAGCAAAGTGGCTTGATTGAAGAATTACAAACCTATTTTTTTTTTGTCTTTTTTCATTTTGAAATTCTATCACTAAAATTTGATCCTAGTACAACCAGATAACATTGAAAGAGGACCCTGATAATTTTTGAATTCATCTTGGAAGTGATATTCTGAGTTTTTAGAGCCAGGGCACAGCTTACCTGCTATAGCTATAAAGGGAAAAAATGGTTTTATGTTTTCTATGTTTCGTTCTCACTTCTGAAATTTATTTTTAACTTTCAGGAAGTCTAATATAATTTAACTGTTTGAAAAATAAAGCCGTGTTTTTCTAAAGAGTAAGCTTTATAGTTCCTTGTTATGTGAATTAAAGTCAGGTACAATTCTAGTTTCTGACAATAGCAATAATGACTGACATTTATTGAGCATTTACTATGTAACAAGCACTCTTTAAGAACTTTATACATGTGATCTCATGTAACTATCACAGTTACACCTGTGGAAATTGAAGCCCAGAGAGAGTAACTAACTTGCTCAAAGTCAGATAGCCAATAAGGATTGGAGAAGCAATTCAAAACTAGGTTTGTCTGATTTCAAAGTTCATCATCTCAATCACTCTATTATACTGCCTCCTTTCCGAAGGAAAAGTGTGGCGACATTAGAGGTTGTGGTAATGAGATGTAGAACCTGCTTGGATTGTTATTAGGCATACGTCTGTCACTCTGGTCTCAAATTTGTGCCATTTTTTAAAGGTCCGATGGGACAAGCATAATCAGCATTTTTCATCTTCATTGCTTACTATCTGAAACCCTTCTCTTTGTGTACTAAGCCTTTGGCTTATGTGTTACACAGTTTAAAGTGGCTTCCTAAATGTTCATTTGATTCTCAAAACAGAGGGGCAGACCTGCTAATCCAGGGTCAGCAAACTTTTTCTGTAAAGGTCAAGATAGTAAATATTTTAGGATTTGCAGGACATTGGTGGACTGGATTTGGTCCATAGGCTATAGATTACTAACATCTTAATTACATCTGTAAGGACCCTATTTCTAAATAAGGTCGCATTCATAGGTACCAGTGGTTGGGACCTTTATGTATCTTTTCTGGGGCCACAATTCAACCCAGTGCGTAGCCTCGGACAGGCATTACTGAGGATATGGTGGCAGACAAACTAGACACAGTCTTTCCTTTAAGAAGCTCCTATTGAATGGAGATAGACAAGCTCATAACCAAAATATTTTCAGGTAAGGAAGAGTGCTATTAAAGAAAACCAAACAGGGTCACAGCATTAAGACTCAGGTGGCTATTAGAGCTGGTTTGTTGAGGACTCTTAAAATGGCTGTGTCAGCAACCTCTCTGTGGTGTTCTCAGTCTCCCATTTCAAATCCCAAATATACCCTGCACTTCACTGTCTAAGAAACTGGCTCAACCAATTGTACCACCCTGACTTATGCCTTTGGGAATCAATTCACATGGTGTTGGACAGGATACCACTTACTTTATGAACTTAGAGCAAGTTACTTTAAAAGAAAGCTTCAGTTTTATTATGCGTGAAATGGGATGATGGCGAAGGTTAAACAAGCTAGTGTGTGTCAAGTGCTAAGTCCAGATCCCTGATTTAGGTCCTTAGTGAACAAGCACTCCCCATTGTGAACATGGTTTCATGTTGCATATTCATTCTTTTCTTCTACACCTCCTTTGCTTATATTTCCTTTTGCTCAACCTGCTTTCATTGTCATGCTCTTAATTTCTGCTTCTGTATATTTCCTAGAATTCTCTTCTCCTAATTTCTGTTAATCAAGGTCCTCCCCATTCTCCAGAGCCAAACTCCATTGTTGTACATTTTTCCCTGTTCTCACCATTGCATAGAACCAACTCCTCCTTGTTCTAACCTCCAAAGGAGTTCATGCCTCCTGCCCATACTGCTATACTGTATTTTCCTCCTTGTGGGCAAGGACTATACATATCCTTCTTATCTATTTAATTCCATGTGTCTAGGCTGCTCACACCCTTGCCAATGCCCAGCCTCCTGGGAGGTATCCTGTGTCTGGCTCCTGCACTGCATGGTCTCAGAGTTGTTGTTTTCAATTTTGCATTGTCTCTCTAGCCTGCAGACCTTTAAGACACAGTTCCCTCTGCATTGTAATTCTTGCCATCCCTTTACATGAGTAAAACTGGGGCCATGTCTTCCCGCTCTGTTTCCCTTCAGCTCCCTGGACTTGCCTTACCTTCACTTCTTGACAGTGTGTGAGAGTTGATGTCCTTCCACCATACTGTAAAGTTAATGAGAGCAGAGCCATGTACTGTCTCTGCCACAAAACAATTACTCAAACATTTGATGAAGGAATGAAGAAATGAATGAATAATTCCTTGCAGTTGAAGTAGCTGATGATTGGATCAGGGTTAATCATAAAATACTTACTGATGGATGGATTTATAATTTTTTTGACTTACGATGGTGTGAAATCATGGCACTATTGATATAATGTATAATATTCTGTAAATGACATGAGCTATTCAACACTTTGTTATAGAATAGGCTTTGTGTTAGGTGATATTGCCTAACTATAGGCTAATGGAAGTGTTCAGAGCATATTTAAGGTAGTGGAGGCTAAGCTATGATGTTCAGTAAGTTAGATATGTTAAATGCATTTTGATAGGATACTTTCGGCTTATGATGGGTTTATTGGCACATACCTCATCATAAGTCAAGGAGCATCTGCATATCTTTTATATAGAGAATTGGTTTGTTTTATTAAGGAAGAGCCACAAATTAGCAGTTATGAGTCTTGAATATCATTCTAGGCTCCTTGATTATCTTTGGCTACTTTCTGTACTTTTCTAAGATAAGTATTTATTCAATAGTGGACTTCAGCTTCATTTGCCTTATCAGGTATTTGCTGTGTGTTAGAACTGTGTTTGAAGCTGTTGGCGGGATGTATTTCTCTTTCTCTAAGGAATTCATAGGCTATAGTAGATATAGATAATCCTTGCAAACAAGAGAGTCGGGTAAGAAAATAGATGACTAGAATTCAGGATGCTATAGGTTGTGAAAAGTGAAGCTCTGTGGGGAGTTAGAACAGAGAGGGCCACCAAAAAATAATACTGCTGGGAAAACAGGAGATAAATATTTAGAGAGAGTCGTGCTAGTGGACAAATGGCCTTTGTCTTTTCACATAGAGTCAGGCTTTTCATGGCCGGCTATCCCAAAACAAGTTCAGACCCGTATACTGCCTCTATGTTCTGAACCCAAGTAGCCAACCTCTTCGGGTTATAGCTAGTGGTTACAGATTATCCAGAATTTAACACCAAGGGATTTATTGAGACTGATGAGACTAATCCTGTTAGAACTCCCTGTGTATCCCTGGGAGTAACTCCTTTACGTCCAACGGAACTTCCTCCTCATTCTTAAATTTGCAAAATAAGATAAAACAATATGACAGTTATTAGTGGTATTTAACACAGATACAGTCTCTAAAACCAAGAACCACATCCTTTGTACACAGGTTCATCTAGAGTTGGATAGGCTTATTAAATTCTTTTAAATAGATTATTAAAAGTAAGTGATATTAATCCCAACTCAGTACTATAAATATAATAAATAATGCTTGCTGTTGGTCTGAATGTGAAGAAGATATTATAAAATTATGTGAGGGTTATTTGCTAATTGTACTTCATGTAATACTTCATATAATTCTATAATTGGAGGACTAAATGAGCAAAGGAGGTCCCACAACATTTTTCTCTCTCCAAAAGTCTTAAGGGAATATTTATTGGCATGGGAAATGTCGAATGATGTGAAAAATAGAATACGAAATCATCTGTATTATTATAGGTATAATACAGATATGTCTGTAGATATACATGTGTATCATACAATTTACATATATATTAACATATGTTTATCACAATTATCTACTAGTATTTGTCTATTTGTAAGAATAGAAAGGAGGGATGCTGGAATAAAAATAGGACAAAAATGCTTATAGTAGTTATGTACTTTTCCCCCTTTTCCATGTCTTTTTTTTTTGTCAAATTTTGTACAATGAATATGTAAACTTGTATCATTAGAAACCTAAAAGCCTTTATGTTTTGTAAAGAGCAGCAGCATCATTTAGTCTCTTTCGGACCTTCCTTCCTTTTTTTCTTTTCTTTCTTTCTTTCTTTCTTTCTTTCAACAGGCCTGCGTCCATATTCTTAATACACAAGTGAGACTTTTAAATCCTTTTTTAATTTTAATTTTACTTTAAGTTCTGGGATACATGTGCAGAACATGCAGGTTTGTTACATAGGTATACATATGCCATAATGGTTTGCTGCACCTATCAACCTGTCATCTAGGTTTTAAGCTCCACCTGTATTAGGTGTTTCTCCTAATGTTCTCCCTCCCCTTGCTTCCCACCTCCCGACAGGCGCCAGTGTGTGATGTTCCCCTCCCTGTGTCCATGTGTTCTCATTAGACTTTCTTAGCAACCATTGAAACTGCAAGGTGACACAGTGGAAGATGTTAAAAATACTTTCATAGGAACATATGGCCCCTGCATGAAGAAAAGGGTAAAATGAGAGCCTTCTCTGTGTCCCTGATGGGTAATGTGCCACCTCCTCATGCTGCCATAGCTCTGAATGCATGCCTGCTTCTCTGCGCTAATCACGGCGTCACTATCTCCTCTGCATTTTTTCACTCTCACTAGATCAGGATATTCTGAAGGGCAGGAACTGTGCTTTAGTTATCTTTTTATTCCCAGTATTTGAAATAGTACCTGGAACAGGGTAAGGGCTCAATCATTATTTTGAATTCAGAAATGTTTAAGAGTACAGAGGAGGCACTTCTCAATCCTTTCAAGGTACTGAACTCCCACTGCTGGAAGAGCCTTTGGAATTAAGTCAGTTCCACTTTCACCCAGACAGACTCCCTTCCTCAGACTTCTTTCAATAACATGGCTTGTATACTCCTGGAGATGGAAACCCACTGCTCTGAGAGGTCATTCATTCCACTATTACCCACTTGTATTTACTGGAAAGGTTATCTTTCTAGAGAATAAAAATGTTTTCTGTTCAATAAATGCTTTCACTCAATGGAACTGAACTTTGTGGAAAGGATTGAGTTTTGGGGAGGAGGAGAGATTCATCTTCCTATTGTGAAAGAGGAATTTGCTGAAGAAATGGTGAAGGACATATTGGATGAGGATGGCTTTAATAAAATCTTGTTATCCTATATGATGCTATATAATATAGTGGACATAGATTGAATTTGGATATAGGACAGTTTGTTAGTTTTATCTGCTCATTTTTTTCAAGTAACATCTCCCTCCTCCCTTATTCTCAGTTCCTATAACTTGGGTGGACCGAACCTACTCCTAATTTCCAGCAATGAAATGAGCACATAACTTAAATGAGTCCTACTAGAGCATTTAGTTCTCCTTACATTGTGATAGTGGTTCAGGGATTGATAACTAAAGGCAGGGCATAAGATGTTATCTTTGCATTTTTGCTGGAACTATTGAAAAAGAGGGATGTTTTTCCCATGATGAGATTGCTCACATGTTATGATGTTGATCTGGAACACTGGTGACCATTTATAACCATGAAGAAGGAGGCTGCTTAAAAATTAGGCCAACATGAAAAGAATAGTGCTGAGCGATGGAGCCCAATCCTAATGATATCACTTCTACATACTTGCATTCAGCCATTCCTGAATCAAGATCTTCCTGGAATTTTCGGTGCAAAATAACAAACTTAATTTTTTGCTGAAGCCCATTTGAGATGGATTCTGGTTACTTGTGATGAATGGAGTCCTGTTTAATACAGAGGAGGTCTGTTCTTACTCTTTCCCAGATTCTGAATTTCTAGTGTTGAAAGTGTCTTTGGAATTAACATTTCCATTCTTTCCCAGAACAGACTCCTGTCTTTAACATTCATTTAATTATTTTAACAATATGGCTTGCATACTCCTAGAGATAGACACTGTGAGAGGTAACCCATTTCACCATGGCCTACCTGTATTTATAGTAAATACGATCTTTCTCCAGATAATCAAAATGTGTTATCTGATGACTTCAACATCTGGTCTTAGTTCTGTTCTCTAGAGCAGCAGAGACTAGAGGTCCTTTTTCTTCCTGTATGTGTGTGTCACTATGAATCATTACCTTTCCTCAACCAAACTTACTTTCTCCAGATTGAATATCACTTCTTCCTTTAACACAGTTTTTCTCCAAGTGTGGTCCAAAGACTGTTTTCAGATATAAAACAGTTTATTATTCAGATTTTTTTGGTATGTCTCATGCAATATATTCCGGTTTTCTAAAATTCAAGTTTAACTTGGTTTCCTACATAGTGTTATTTGTTAAATTTGGCAAGCCTATGCCCAGACCACCTGGATCAGAATCACCTTTGGGGCTTCCTACCCAAGAGGTCCTGAAACAAAAAGCTGTACTCTTGTTCACTGAAGTTTGAAAACCACTTTTTTAACTATTTCTTATACTCCTACATGTCATATTTTGGGCATTCTGTTATTGATTAATGTTCCAAATTTTTGAAACTTTTAAAATAAAGCCATTTCTAGCAATATGCATTGAGCACCTTTAATATGCCAGACACTGGTCTAGGCAGTAAACAAAAATGCCAAGGACCTTGCCTTATGGAGCATACATTTGAGTGGGGTAGCCAGACAGTAAACAAGTAAACAAACATATAATTTTAGGCAGTGCTAAGTCTTATGAATAAAAGTAAATCAAGATCAGGGAAAAGAAAGAGCAGTGCAATTCAGAGGTGTCATTTTATAAAAGGTGACCAAGGAAGCCCTCTCTGAGAAAGGTAAGTTTTGTGCGACTTGGAGGAGAGAAGAAGACTGAGCCAATGTCATTGTGTGAAAATAGCATTCTAAGCAGAGGGAACAGCAAAAGAATGGAACCTGGGCGGGAACAAGCTTGGAGCAGTCAAGAAGCAGGAAGAAGGCCACTGTGGCTAGAGTGGAGTGTAAAAGGCAGACGGTGGTAAGGTATGTAAGTAGAAAGGTAGGAAGGGGCTAGATCATGTAGGGCCTTGTGACCATAAAAATAAATCTTAATTTTTCTGTAAGTGCAGTGGGAAGCCATTGGAAGGGCTTGAGCGAGGAAGTAACAGGATCTGATTGAACTTTCAAAGGATCCCCCTGGTGGCTCTATGGAGAATAGACTGAGGAGTCTATGAGTGGACACTGGAGCTTGGTTGTGAGGTTATTGCAGAAGTCCTGGCTTTTACCTTTGACAACCTGATCTTGTCCTGTTGAGATTCTTCCATTTCTTTTAAGAGCCCCATAACATAATGGTGAAAGAATATTGGTTCTGAAGCCCAGTTGCCTTGTGTTTGAATCCCAACTTTGCCAGTGAGTGAGACATTGACCAAGATTCTTAACCACCATGGGCCTTGTTTTATTTGAAAAAAAAATGAGGGTAATGATAACCTCATCAAGTTGTTGTGAGAAAATTAAATTGGTTAATACAAGTAAAATAGTTTGAACTGTTCCTGGCATATCATGAGTGTCCAATAGATTTTTATATATTATTACTGAGCACAATATACTCTTTCTTGCCTTAGAATGCTGTTGTTCTTTTTTCTCCGATTAATCAGGCCAATTTTTGCTCATTCTCCATGCTTTAAGCTGTCATAGGAAGCCCTTCATATCACTTCTGCCACATTCTATTGGGCAAAACAAGCCACAAGTCCAGCCCAGATTAAGGAGGAGGAAACAAGCTCTATCTTAATATGAGGCAATGTCACAGTGCAAAGGAAGGGTGAAGAGTTGGGGCCAGAATTACAGTCCACCACCACAGATGCCAAGACAACCATACTGAGAGAACAGTTGACAAATGCTTGCTAAGGCACACACTTATGGTTATTAAGGGACCCAAAGAACCTTATCCAAGACAGCTTCAGCATCAGGTCATAAACTTCACCCTTAGTATTGCAAGACTCCACCTTCTTGTCATCTAGAATACTGGCCGTTTGCTTAGCTGTACTTGCTACCTTCTAAATGGTAAAGTTGCCAAAAGCAGTCTGGGAGGATGAGGATGTGAAAGAGAACCTGTAGTTGAGCAGGCACATGCACTTTGAACTACATAATTGTTTAATGGTAGAGACAACTGGTTGGATGCCAGATCTGAGCAGCGTGGGGGTGGCAGAGCTTGAGGTCTGTAATCATCAGATGCTTTCAGTGCTGCTGTTCTCGCTTTGCCACGAGAGCGTCACTCAAAAAAGGAGTCCTTCCCTCTGCCCATGAATAAGGCATGCCTGCCAACACCAGTTCCAGCTGTGAACATGTAATCAGCTCTTCTATGGCCCCAGAAGGGTGGTCCCAGAGGCCTAAATTTAATTTTCATGCATATTTGTCTTCTCCCTCTACTTTATGCAAACACTACTTAGTCGCCAACACAGGCACCAACTGTTTGGTTTGGATAATTGCTGGAAGTCAACTCCAACTACCGGGAACTTCCTTTTATAGAAAGCACATTTTGGTTGATTTTCGGTTAACCAAATTATATCTTCCTTCAGTACTTCCTTCAGGGTTTCACCAATGATTTCTGCAAACATTTGATTCATTTTGAAACAGTTTAACACTAGTGTCAGATTTATTATCCTCCACGCTAGGTCATTGGAATGAGCAGGGAAATAGGAGCTCTGCAGCCCCACGGATCATCTGCCACTGCAGTTTTTCTTCCAAATAATTATCTATTAATCTTGCCACAATCAGCTGGTCCTAGAGTGACTGTAAGAACCCAAGTGGAGGTTCGTGGCCATAATAGGGATGAGGGGACAGGGGAAAAATGAGCACATGTAAAACAAAGATCTTATTTTTATGGAAATGAATAGAAACTCTGAAGTAAGGATGAGACATATGGAATCGCATAAAATATGAACAGAACATTTTAAAATAGCAGGTCCTCAAAAATACTCCATATGGCCCAGTAGTATTTAAGGTAACAGAAAACAGTTCATGTTGCAGCTGCGAGTGTTCATTCCTGGGGTTCAGGACTCAGTTCACAAAACTATACTTTCCAATTTGTTTTCAAGAATGCTTCCTTTGTCTACCTCTTGGGACTAATTCTTTTAGGGTGAGTGAGAGAGTTAATAAGTTATTAATTACTATCTGTAATTTTAATTAATTGTATTTTATTCTTAATAGAGTGATAAATTACTCATAGGTTATCTCTTCTTCTACTCTACTGAATTAGTAGTTATGAAAACTTAATGCAGTTTTAGAGCTTATTTAGAATTTATGGGCTCCAAATGTTACAGCATAATAATATTGCAAATGCTTATGATTAAAACATAAATCTAAAAATGATACAGGATATTAAAATGACATCTCCTAAAAGCGCAGTTGACACGTATACACTTCAATGCTAATCAACAGCTACTACCTAAAGAGTAAAACAATTACACATTTTAAAGAAATCCTCTTTAAAATGATTTTTCTGATTTTTGCCACAGTATTAAAGAGGAGTGGGAAAATCAGTGTGAACACCAGATAAATTTCATTTGGTAGAAATCTCTAGAGATAAAATACATCTAAATATACTTTGTGTCCTGTAGAAAATAAGGTAATATTTAATTCACCAAATATGATATGTTGAATGACTGCATTATAATGTGTTGTATGCCAGACTTACCAAAGAGAGTGTTTCTTTTTAATATCCTGGGCTGGGGTGTAACTCAGTTCTTTGGATTCTAGCTTTCTTTTTTCTTATTTTCATTTTAAATTTGAATTCTAAAAATAGAAATATCAGAGGAAAGAGAGAAACGTATACTTTCACACAAATTTAATGAATCTACTTTTACATATTCAGCAGGACGTCTACTTTTCTGATAGTGAGCATCAGAAGCCTCATTCTTACTCCTTTCTTTAAGTTTGTAAACTCTGCCAGGACTATAACTGTGCTATTGTGTAGACATTCATTTCTTCATTTTATTTTGTCTGCACAGTCCTGATCTGCTAATTTCATTTTTCCTGTTGTTAAACTGTATTTTTTCTTTTCTGAATTGACTGTATGTTTGGCTTTGTGTAGACATAGCTGCACTGTAAGTTGGCCCCCTAATTCAATAATTCACCATGAAGACTGGTTTTCATCCTCACTGTGTTGAACAGGCATCTAATCAACCATTAATTTCCTTTTTGTTAGATGAACATAATAACTATTTCTGTCTTTCTTTCTGATGGGAAACAGAGGCAGAGAGGATCATGGGTTGCCCTAAGTCAGAAAGGGAGGCTATAGAAATCAGCTTCAGGAGTTGTCCTGATAGCATTTAGGACCAATATAGCAGGGAAAGGCCAGAATTTGGAGGTAAAACAAGAGTTGGAGGAAAACTAATGGGTATATATATGCATCTACAGGACACTAGACATGGTTCTAGGCACTTTGTAGCCAGCCTAGAAGATTGGTTCTATCAGTGAAAAGTTGGGCAACTTTAATTTCTGTAAGCCTATTTCTTCATTGTCTGCAGAATGGAACAAATAGAATGGAACTGAGCAATATTTTATAACCAGTAGGAAATATGCAATTACGCATCATTGTTACCTGAGGCATTGTCATTGTTACTTTTGTTTTTTTGAATTCATTAAGAGATGGTAATAAGTTTGGTCATATTTATGAGGATAAAACAAGTCTTCACAACTTATCAAAGTATCCTTTTCATAAGCATTCCATTTTTTAAGAGAAATAACAGATGAATCTAATGCATTCTTATGAATTTGGACATTTGTGGTGGCGAGATAAATTTAAACGTTTTATAAAAATGCAGTTTCAGTTAATGAAATACAATAATAGCAACTAGTTTTATTAGTTAATTTCAATTAGACGTTACAGAGATTTATCTGAACTACACTGCTAAAAAGGGAGGTGGCTGATATATCCAAAGCACATGGAATTTGCGGTGAGGTTGGCCTCAGGGAGGCTGTGAGCCAGTATCTTCAGCAGTCCTAAGACCTCCATCTGTGCCTCTTATTCTTCCTGCATGTCATCTTCTGCTCACTGTAGCCTCTGCAGTGAAAACAGTGAAATATGAAAACATGGCCTCCAATAGCTGCCAGCTGCCAGCGTCTGCTTCCAGAAAGGAACTGAGATGTGGTCTGTTAAGTCCTAAGGAAACAAAAAAATCCATCAAAGGAGTTTAATTGTCCAAGTATGAGTCAATTACATAAACCTTGACCAATGACCTATGGTTAGGGGGTAGGGTATCACCTTGGGTGATTTTCCCATTTCAGCCAGAGAAGGGAAGATAAGACTAAGAAAGTTCTCATTTAAACCACTTAGAGTCGTAGGATCATTGACTTAAAGAGTGTGTTTGTGTGTGTGTGTGTGTGTGTGTGTAGACAGAATAAAAAATATTTACTACATAAGTTTAATAATGCATTGCCAACCAGAATTTTTTTTTAAAAAAACCTTCTTAAATATATAGAATGGTTATTTTTATGTATTAATGCATTTATTTAACACCTATAGAACACTCACAGAGTGTGACATGCTAGGCACTGGGTTGGATTCAGAAAAGCATAAAGATGCATGTTCTTCCCTCTAAAAATTTACAACTTTTTTTTTTTTAACAAAAAGATATGCTCACTTAAGACATTCAGTTATAACATGTCCAATGAGGATACAGGAAGAAATAACTGGAGTCATTCAGAAGACAGGGAGATTGTTGTGAGCATAAGCAGCAGATGAGATACGGGCTTATTCACTAATCTTTTCCTTGAATATGTTTTGCAAATCTCTTAACTAGAAATAAAGTCCAACTTTTTAAAAAGATGATGTTTAATGGCCAGAACCCCATATCTCTAATATTGAATATAGAACTGTCTCTAAGCAGAATTGTCAGGTAACAAAGCTTGCTATTTGCTCTTAGGTTTAGTATTGAAATCATGTGACGTAATTTAGCTCCATTCAGTTCTGTCATTATAGTTTGCTTTGTGTGACATTTAACCAAACGTGACATTGTCAGTAAATTCAGGCCTTTGAGTAAGTTCTCTTTTACCAACTGTATCAACAGTCTAAATCTTACTGATAGAAATTTCATGGATTTACTGGTCTTTACTATTAAGAAGACCCTTGAAGATGCTGAGGTGTTAAAATATGTGATTTCTCAGTGTGGGAAATTATGTCTGTTAGATGGAGATACCATTTGGTGTAATGATTACATGTTATTAAGTTAATATTTCAATTGAGTTGCCTGGTTATTCTAACCCCCTGTGGCCTGGAGGTATATTCTTTAAACATTATCTTTCACCATAATGTCTGCTGCTGCTTCAAAGTGAAAGGATGTTTGTTGAAAGAGGAAATCATCACTCAAGATCATCTGCCTTGTTGGTGTCACCTGTCAGCCTAATACATTTATGTGGACAACAGTAGATTCTGACAGAACTTACAACGTTTTCTTTCTCAGTTGTGAAATATGATGGATGTGCCATACCAGTGACCTTTACACAAGGCCACATGTTAATATTCAGGACCTCCCTTTTGTTGGCCTTGAACAATGGCTGTCATTAAGAAAGCTTGGTTTGCCAATATGCCCTCTGTTAGGATGCTGGACCACTCCTGATTGGTCACCAGGAAGTATCATGTGCCTTTGATGGAAATGACATGGAAGATGTATGGTCAAAGTGCTGTGCTCAGCACCACTGCTGTGCGGAGGAGAAAACCACTATGACCCAAATAGCCCTGCACTCAAACAATGTCGCACCAACCAAAGACAACATATTGGGAAGAAAAATGCTTGTAAACCGCGTGTGTTAGAAGATGTATTGGCCAGACGGCCATAGGGCAATCTTTGAACTATTGAAATCTTTAGAAATATTGTTTGGTTCTGAAACAATACTTACAAACCTAATTAATCAAGCATAGATGGTTTATTTTCAGGCTTTCCACAGTGTGTTGCTTTAATGCAAGAATAGGGTCTGTCGGGTTCTTTTGCTGTTTCACAGAGGCATTGCAAAAACTCAGCATGGGTATTCTTGTCATACAAGTTGAAGCTCTAAATTTCAAAATAATATCTATTTAGATCTCTGGTGATCCCTTCAACAAAGACTAGGGTTAGTGGGTAGCCTGGATTTCTTTTTCCATTGTTTCTGGCTCCCTGTGTGACTTTTTTTCCACTCTTCTCCTTAATTTTATTCATCAGAATTATTTATCCGTAGAATCATTTAAGAAAGGTCATCATTCCTGTTGAATTCTCTAGCACGAGGGGGAAACATTTTAGCATTTTTTCTTAAAGAATAAATACAAGGAAGGGTTGGTTTCCTGAATATGTGCTGTCGAATGATGTGATTTAAAATGTTCACATGTATAGCCCTTGCCATCTTAATATCAGCCCTTTTATCACCTTAATATGTTTTAAAAGAATCAGTGAGAAATTGTATATTCTCAATTGGGGAGAATGAAAGACTTGGAAACAGCCTCATATAAGAAAGCTAAGGTGTTGTCTGGACTGATAATGTAGGCAGGTAGCACAAGCCTTTTGTGTCTCTAGCAAGCTGTGGTTGAGATAAGTTAATCATTTAGATGAAAGAATCATTCAAGTACTTAATTGCATGCAAAATAGTGCTTCACCAGAGTTTTAGATGTGAAATATTACACTGGGGCATAGCAGTTGAATGGTGTGAGTACAATCCCTGAAGGTCAACTCCTGGTTATTCATTTAGAGGCAGATTATTGACATTGTGGATTCTCCAAGAGCTCCCCACTGTGTCCTCCAGGGCTAGTCACTATTCGCCAGCTGGTTAGAATACACGGGGCAGGAGAAAGGAAAGGGACTGAAACTCAGCCCACAATTATACAGTTTGTAAGCAATTCAGATGAAAGATTTAGTGGGAGGAGAGATGCTCAAGTTCATTCTTTGTCAGGAAAATACAAATTAAAACCGCAAAGCAGTGTCATTTTCTACCTGACAGAGGCAAAAATTCAAAAAAACAATTCAGGTAATAGCAAGTGTTGGCAAGGATATGGAACAACAGGAAACTGTACACACTGCTTGTGGGAATATAAATTGGTATAAGCATTTTGGAAAACAATGGATATTGTATAATAAGATTGAAGATATGCACACCCCATGACTTGGCACTCCTAGAGAAATTAAGGTACACGCACAAGAAGACATATACAAGGGTGTTCATAGAAGCCTTGTTTGTAATACTTTTTTTTTTTTTTGACATGGAGTCTTGCTCTGTTGCCCAGGCTAGAGTGCAGTGGTATGATCTCACTGCAACCTCTGCCTCCCAGGCTGAAGCAATCCTCCTACCTCAACCTCTGGAGTAGCTGGGACTGCAGGCACATGCCACCACATCTGGCTAACTTTTTGTAATTTTTATAGAGACTAGGTTTCACCATGTTGCTCATGCTGGCCTCAGACTCCTGGACTCAAGCAATGTACCCACCTCGGCCTCCCAAAGTCCTGAGATTACACACATGCGCCACCGTGCCCAGCCTGTTGGTAATAGTAAAACAAAAACAACATGAAACTGGGATTCACCCCTATGTCTGTCAATAAGAGAATGTACAAATACATTGTGGATACTCATATGATGAAATTGGGTGAGTCTGGGGCTTTTTATTTTCTTTAAACTATGTATATGGTAACATGTATGTATACCTTTTTGTACATATGATATTAAGTTGTAATATGTGAAATTGCCTATATTTGACCATTTTTGACCTACAAAATAGCAATTTTATATGGTAACATAGTGTTTCAAAAAGTAAATAAATGAAGTTCATTAAAGAAAAAAAATTTTCAGTGTAGTTTAAAAAAACTACTCAGAAACTCACAGGCTTATTAAAGTTGGAGAAGACTTTTTTGATAATTTCTATTTTTCTATAGATGGGGAAGCCAAGGCCTAGAGACATTCATTCAGTGAATCAATGTATCTGCTAGAACCAAATGCTCTGGCTGTCAGACCAGTGTTTTTAAAGTTTTATTTCATGTTTAAAACAGTTTGTACTCTAGCCCAGACATTTAAAAATAAAACATTCCAATAAAAATCTGTGTCCCTAGGCTGGAGATTTTCTATGATTTACATGCAACGGAATAAGACTGATGATGTCATGGGGAAGAGGCGGTATCGTGGGAGGAGGATGAACTACATCTGAAGTCATCTTCTGTTGCATGATGAGAGGCTGACCCATGGATCTCTTTACTGGGAGAGTGGGGGTGGTTGAGTGATATTGGGAGACGGAATATCCCTCTCTCAGGAAAAGGAAAAGGCACATTTTTTTTGCAGTTTCTTTATTTTTATTTATTTATTTATTATACTTTAAGTTCTGGGGTACATGTGCAGAATGTGCAGGTTTGTTGCATAGGTATACATGTGGCATGGTGGTTTGCTGCATCCATCCCCCCATTATCTCCATTTTGTATTTCTCCTGATGTTAGCCCTCCCCAATCCCCCCCAACCCCTACTATCCCTCCCCCAACCCCCC